>CM043315.1:57112172-58584047 GCA_023736055.1 Quercus glauca
GGAAAGCTGGAGACACTGTTTGATCAAGAGCGTGCCTTTTCAAGAACTGGGATTCCAGTAGTTTTTTTGGACTATAATGGTGGTAATGTTAGTGGCGGTGAAAGTGAGAGGAGGAGAGCGAGAGTTGAGGAGTGCAGAAGCGAGAGTAGTGGTCGTTGTAGTGGTATGATGGAGGAGGAGAAGTGGAGGTTCCAAGCGGAGATGTTAAGGGCTGAGTGCAATTTGCTGAGAATGGAGAGAGACATTGCTGTCAAGAAGTTGGAGAGGAGCAGGGTGAAGATGGAGAAGACTCTGAGATCCTCTGTTCAGACTCTTCTTTCTGTTAGTCTCTCTCTCTCTCTCTCTCTAGCTGTTTTGTTTTTGTTTTTGTTTTATTTTAGAATACTAAATTATATGGATTTTGTTTGGTTACTGCGAAAATGTAGGGAAAGCATAAGAAAATGTAAGGACAATAAAATTTTAAATTATCATGTTTGAACTTTAGAGCTATCATGTTTCGAGAAGACTGCTACTAATCACCTTTTCTAGAGTTAGCAGAAGTGGGAGTCTTGTGCTTATTATCACTTTTCAGTAAAGAACTGGGTGGTTTGGATATATTTACATTTATTTATTTATTTTTGTTCAGTCAGTGTCACGGGTGGAATTAGGATAGTGTTTTACAACTCTTGAGGCTGAAAAAAAATCCTTGTTTGAGTTAATGTCACTATTTTTTTGCCAAGAAATTTTTGAAAAAAGAAAGAAACAGTTTTGGCTTTTTGAAAGGAGAATAATTTAAAAGTCATTGGATTTGAAGTATTTTTATTTCCCTTTATTTTTCTTTTCTCTCAGCAACCAAACAAAGTACAAACAGTTCTTCTCTCGATTTGAGTAATATTGTTGATGGGAACTTGGGATATGACTAGGTTTGAATAATTTTGCTTAACCTTTTTTTGGTTGAAAAGAATATTTTACTTGGTTCCTGCTTTTGTAACTGTTGGTATCAGTTTCTTGCTTGTCCTATTACAATAAGCAGATGGGTCATTTTGTCACCATTTGCATTTTCTTGATAAAATATATTTAGGGAAAGAAAGGGCAGTTTGAATATTGAATCATCAGCTATCTAGTAATAGTTTGGTCATTTTGATTCTTTTTTATTATTATTTTTATTTTAAATTGTTGCACTTTGCCTAATTTAGCAAATAAGCTCAAGGCCTGGTCTCTTCTTTTGTTTTTCCCATAATGTTCTGTAATTAAACTAAAATTATAGTAATTTGGCATCTTTTAATTGCTTAAATTGCATGCCAAATTTGATTAACATGAATTTAAACTGGTATCTTGGTTTGGTGATTTGTTTCTGCTTTGTAGGGAAGAAAGAAGATTTGTGAAGGAGAGGATGTGAGTGTGGTATTGGATAAAGAGATCCTTGACTTGGCAGAGAAACTAGATAAGTTACAAAGGAGCTTAGGACTAAAGGATTTTGAAGTTAGGAACTATAGTAATTTTGATAAACAAGCAACTCTTCTTCAGAGAAGGCTAGAGAAGTTTGGAGTAACATCTGATGAGATATGTGTGAAGGAGATACAGGAGATGGCAGAAGCAAGCTTGTCAATTAAAACGAGTTGTAGAGTTGATGATAGCTTTGTTTCAAGTGGCAAATGCAATGTAAGAATGATCTGTCTTTCTCTAATTGGTGTCATCAATCCATATTTTGATACCCAATGATGCTATTCAATAATTATTACTCTATCTTTGACTTCTCAAAAAAGAAGCTGCTCTTAGTTTTGAATAAAATTTATAATGTTGTGTTTTCTGAAAGTGAAAGTTATCCTTAATTGAGCACTATAATTTTTATTAGACAAATTTCAGTGGAGTTTTTTGTGTTCTCGAGGCCATCATGTGATGGAATATTTAAGGTCAATTCACTGACTTATTCTCTTTTTGTACATTTTTAAAGCAACCATTCAAAGCATTTTCATTTTCAATTCGCATAATCCTCCTTTTGGTTAATATAATTAAGCAAAAGCATATAAAACAGAACTTTAAGCTCAATTAAGGGAAAGAGTGATTCTCAAACCCAAGTCTACTTTATTCTCATCAATCATTATTATTTTTCTGAACTATTTTGAACATTGAATCCCATTTATTAATTGGTATTATTAATTTTCCAAGACTGTGCAGGTGGATATTCTAAGAAGGAAAATGGAGGGGTTGTCAAAGGGGATTTTGTTAAACAGAATGGAAGAGGAGTATAGATCAATGCTCTCTTCAGCAAACAGTTCCGCATCCTCTTCCAAGCGTATTGAAATTCATAATTCATCTTCTTCCTCAATAAGACAACCTGATCAGGCACATCCTTCTCTCTTTACTATGTTTCATTATACATTGCTTAGTAAATAAATGATTTTATAAATAAAATTTGTTCTTTGATGTTTTATATATGTTTTATGAATATTTTTAATGACTTTGACATTAGTGGTTTGCATATTGGTTTGTACTGCATAGCTTAAACTTCCTCTAACTAAAACTGGTTCCATTCTAACAATTTGGATTTGTCATGTCTTTTCATTGTTACTCATGTTGATACACTCTCTTAGGTTTACATTTCCCAATGAGCACATTGTCTTGTTGCTTCCTACATTCAAGATTTATAGGGGCCATTGGATGTTGATTAATGTCTACAATTACTACTTTACTAGGCATTGCAGCCTCAACTAATGCAACATGATATGATCACTCTCTTTTAATTGCATCAGACCTGCAATGCTCCATGCATGTCTTTTAGTTATATTTCACGACCAACAAATAGGAAAGGAATACCTGCTTAAAGTTGGAAACATTCTTCTACAGGATACAATGTCCCATGAAGACAAGAAGTGCTCAGGACGTTGTAAGGCTATAGTGCGAAGAATTGTAGAGCAAGTTCGAGTTGAGACAGAGCAATGGTCTCAGATGCAAGGGATGCTAGGGCAAGTGAGGGTGGAGATGGAAGAATTGCAGGCTTCTCGAGACTTTTGGGAGGATCGAGCCCTCAATTCCGATCATCAAATTCAATCCCTACACTCTGCTGTAAGATTTCGTACAACAAACTTGAGCCAATTTGTCTTATGTTTGGTCTCATTTTCTATCCCAATATTCTTTATGCAAAAGGATCTTTTCTTTGCTTATGCCGTTCTGCTGTCCAATAATGTATAAAAATAACTTAAGATATCACTGCAGATAGTAAGTCATTCCTTATCACCAGATTAAAATAGTTTTTAAGATATCATGTTTCTTATCACCAGGTCCAAGAATGGAGACAGAAGGCTCAATCATCCGAAAGCAAAGCAAATGAGCTACAAGCAGAAATGTCTGTGCTCCATGGAGAACTTGAAAGGATGAGGAAGGAACAAAACACAGTAGTTACAAGGACCAAAAGTTCACCGGGAATTACCCAGGATGCACAAAATGAGATGGAGAAAAGAGTATTAGTTTGTCGCTTGAAGGAAAATCATTTAGCAGATGATAATGCCGGTAAGGAGGTCTCAAGGGATAGAAGAAGAAAAGTACACACATCAAGTGGTGGATTCATGGCGCCAAAACGATCACCTTTTCGTGATATTGGCAACTCATCATTGTTGATGAGGCAAAATAGCAAAGCCATTTTCCCTCTGCATTACCCCCTTGCTTCCAGTACAGAGAACTTTTTGAGAGAGTAACTAGGATTCAGCTAGGAGCTTCTCTTCTTGTCTAACTATATTAACAGTCGCAATTTACATTAAAATAGTTAGCTTATAAGATTTTACTAGTAAACCCGAGATGATATCGTTTGCAGGTAGTTTCTTTTTTTTTTTTTTTTTGCTTGTTGCCTTCTGATGATACCTACTGGCAATAGTAACCTTTCAATAAGCCAAGAGCAGCAAGCGAAGCTGTTTTAACAAAATCCGTTAAATGTGTTTCACAAATGCTCAAAATTTTGAAAATTTTGTATCTCAAAACTGCATATGAATGCAATTAGAGAAGACAGCTGAAAGAAGAAAAACTATTACTAGTTTGGGTTCATATTCAAGATGTCAACTTTAAGCGAAAATGTACATGCATCCTTCCAAGTAGAGGTGTAATAAATTGTTGCAACAGAAGCATTTATTTACATCAGGCTATTACATGTAAAAGATGAATGTGACCATCTTCACAAGCTGCAAAAGTTGAAAAAAGGACTACCAATTCATTGGCTAAATCTATGTTCTTCTATACTGAAACAAGTGATGATGATAATAACTTGGTACCCGTTAACTAGACCCTAATGGAAATTTGGGAATTTGGCCTCCATCTGTTGATCCTTTTATGCCACTATAACAATTTAGTCCCTCAAACTATTAACTATTTTAAATTTATTCCTCAACATCCATAATCAAGTCAATTTCATCATTAGATTTAATCTTCATTTAAATTTTAATAAAATTGACGAACATTGCAAACGAATCCTATGTTATGTGAAAAGTGTGAAAATTTTAAAATTAAATCAATTCAACTATTTTTAGCAAAAAAAAAAAAATTCAACTATTATTATTATTTTTTTTAAATTGAATGGAGAGAAAACCCAAGGATGATATTGACTTAATTTTAAAAGTTGAGAGACTAAATTGACACAATTAATACTGAAGGACCAAATTAAACTGTTATCCAATAATTTGGGGACTAAATTAGCAATTTAACCTAAATTTTTTTAGTGTACCTAACATTACTAGAAAAAAAAACCACTGCAACATTTAAAATCTACCTTCTTTCACAATCAGGTTGCATGATATGGTTGATACATGATAAAAGTGGTACTAGTGACGAGCCAGTTCAAGACAAACTTTCTTCTGGAAATATTCAAATGATGGAGAGTACAAGGTCAAATCTGCATATGAGATTTTGGTAAAGGACTGCTCTATGGAATACTTGCAGGCTATTTTTACAACCTTGTGGACAATATGGAACCATAGGAATCGGGTGGTCCATGAAGGAATAAATCCTAATCCTTTGGATGTGATTCTAACAGCACAATCTCTGTTTGCAGGTACAAAGAATCCTGCAATGATCAGCCAACCTATAACAGTAGTCCAGGAAGACCAAAGGCAGAACAGCAACCAGCAGCAGGTCAATGGCAGTAAATCATAAAGATTGCAGGAGCAAGATGCAAAAAGCCAAAAAGATGTTCTTTTGCCTATGAAGCAGTTTGTATTTTCTTTGGAGTAGCTGGTAGTGCAGCCAGGTTAACATGTGGGGCAATGTTTGAAGCTATGGTGGAAGTTGACATCAGAGCAAGAAACCATGGGTTCCAATAAGTTTTGTTTTTAGGTGATAGCAGAAGACTAGTCCAAGCCTTTGGGAAGAAAGGGCACCAGATTGGCTAGATAATACTAGATTGGCTGATCTAAAATTTTTTAACTCAAACAGGACTTATCTGCAATATGTTTTTAGTGCCCCATTTCATTGTTAAACCTGTATGGTCTGTAGCTAAAATGGCAACTTGAGTGCCTACAAACCTTTGCTGGTACAACCCAACCTTTTTGTAGCTTTTGGTTCTATCTCCCTTTGAATGGTATAAATAAATAAATAAAAAAAGTGACGAGCATGTGAAAAAAAAAAAAGTAACAATCATAAGTTAATAACTTATCATCTCAATAATTACTAAAAAAAAATTGTGTACTGAGAATTAATATTATTAGCTAATTACAAATGCCACCCCAACCAATAGGGGTATTTGTAGTACTGACCCAAAATTCAAAAATTTTTAATCAGCATTCAATTCAATGTTAATTTGTACTAATATTCACCCAACATCTATATTACTATAGAAATTAACAGTTTATCAAGCAAACATCCACCCTAAGCTATAAGAAAGAAAAAAAGTTCATCAAAAAAAAAAAGAAAAAAAGAAAAAAAAGAAAGAAAGAACAAAAGGAAATGCACCATAAATATAAACAATTTAAATATTATTGGTTTATAAAATTTTTTTATAGGGAAAAAAAAACTGATATTGATATTTTTTTAATATTTTTTTTTATAAAAATAGTATCAAAACTTAAAAAAAGTAAAAAAATAAATCCATTAACAAGCATTTTAGGTGGACCCTTATTTTTATACATATCCCAGTCTTCATTTCTTGCTTCGAACACTCCTCCACTTTATAATTTCCACCTTTGCCTGCATCTCCGATCACACCCAGCCGTGATAGCACAGCAAATTCCATCCCGGGTAAGTTAATTTCCATCGATGTTTGTTTTTCCGGGCATTCCGTGTGGATTGTTGTTGCGTGAGTTTGTTACTGGTGTATAAGATAGTGGGGAAACCTTGTTTTTAAATTATGCCTTGAACCTGTTTGTGAAAATGCCTGTGTGAAGCAGTTTAGCAAAAAAGCTTATAAAATGCTTGTGTATGCGAGTATAACACAGACACTAAGTTAGTTTCATAGTTAGATATACAATACCATGGTATATGGATATAAGCTTTATAAGGATAGCTAAGTAGCTAGCTTTAGAGGCTGTCAAATGGGCTGTGCCTTTACTCTTCTCTCAACTGAGGAACATCTTATTCTAGAAGCTAGACTCACATTTAGCATCTATAAACAATCAATCATTTACCAATAATAAGGTAGTTTAGCTTTTGAGAGAGAAAAAAATGCAACAAGCAGTAAAAGCTATAACCTTTGATTTCCCTATTAGGCTGTCAATATTGAGCCTTTAAGTATTGGGATTGGCTCAACTTTGTTTGCAATCACACACACAGAGATAATACTGACCTGGGCTTGTTGGCAATTTTTTGACTACTAGGACAAGATAGCTCTCAACTTATATAACTAGGCACACCATGGGATTATGTTCAAGACTTTTGAGCCCTAAATTTTTGTTTCCATTTAACAGCAGACCAAGAAAATGCTGTTCTCAGCCTATCTCACGGCCTTTTTTAGTTTGATAAGCATTATATAAAATAAGTCATTTGTATAGGATTCGGTTGCAGAAGACCATTAAAAAAAGGCTAAATGAGTTCATTTGATTGTAATTGCAAATGAACTAACCTTAGTTTTTATTGTCAATGTCTTAACTCAGAATCAACCATATCTGTTTCTAGAACCTTTGCAAACTATTTCATTTGAGGTTCTCTCTCTCTCTCTCTCTCTTGCGTGGGTGGGTCGGGCCACCTTGGGGGCAGGGGGGGAGTGTGTTTCTTAGGTCTGGAGTTTTAGCACCTTTTTTTCCCTTTTTAGAATACTCCCCACACCCCCCCCCCCCCTCCCCCCCCCCCCCACCCACCCACCAAAAAAAAAAAAGTGGCATTGTCTTTTAAAATGATTTTTGATTTAGCATTCAAAATGGCCCAAATTGATTTATATCATGGTTTTATGTGATTGAGATGTTTAATCTATGGCTAGCTAATGAATTAAGAGCTAGTTGTGTATGTAAATGAATTTGGGGCTCGTCAATGGCAGCCCCTAATTAAACTAACATTGAGATATCAGTTCTTCTAATAATTACTTTTGCTTATAAAATTGACAGGTATGCCTCCAAAACTGAAAACATCATCTCTTCACTCAGAGTTGACAGTGGCTCTCTCACTAATGCCCTCACACAGATCTCGTCATTTTCTCTCTCCGTATTCTATTTTATTCAAGCCAAACCTTACCACCTACCTTCAAACCATTATTCACCGTTTCTTTTCTGACCAATCATGGCTCTCTGTTCCTGGAAACCCCCTCATCAAGTGGCCCTCACAGTCCCACCACCCACACTGCCCTCCATCCCACCCAATCCCCAATCCTATTTCTAACCAAAACCCTGACCCCAAATTTTCACAAAATGACTTCTCCACCATTTCTAACCTCTTTACAGACCCCAATGTCTCTCCTGGTCCAGCCTTTGAGGCTGCCTTGGACCAGACCGAGGTTGAACCAGACCCAATTCTGTTACAGGCATTGTTTGACCGTTTTGATTCGTCTCCCAAGTTACTGTACACGCTCTTTGTTTGGGCTGAGAAGCAGCCTGGGTTTCAATCTTCTGCAACTCTCTTCAACTCAATGATCAATGTGCTTGCAAAATCCAAGAAGTTTGATTCCGCGTGGTCACTGGTTCTTGATCGGGCTGCTTTGGTTTCAGGTGACACATTTGCTATCATCATCAGACGATATGCTCGTGCAGGTATATATATATATCTACTTTACTGCAAATGTTAAAAGATCGAACTTGCTATTGATTTGGCCTGGTTGATTTATTTGAATTGGTCATGTAATTTTCGCTAAGCACTGCATTTTATAGAATTAACCCTTTTGTATTGTATCTGGTCAATTGTGGATATGTAAATATTCATGTTCTTTAACCTATTTTTGTTATGATGGTACATATGCTTGATCTATTTATGAAATGTTATGTAACCTTGTATAGGTATGCCTCAATCTAAGAAGCATGGATACTCCAAACCCTCTTGAACACGCCAATGACACTCTTGCATGCACGTCCCTAGTGTGTTGGGAGGTTTTTTTTTTTTTTTTTAAAAGAAAATTTTCCTATGATTTTTAAAAATCTTTTTAAATATTCTAATAGTTGTTATTTTTTTAAGCTTAAAATAAAGATAAAAATTATGCCTAAAAATAAATAAAATATACCCAAACATATGTATTAACTAACTAATTAATTATCTTATCCTCATTGTGTCATGTCCTAATTTTTCAAGAATTGCATTGATGCTGTGTCTTGTGCTGTGTTGTGCCCACATTTATGCTTTTTTTTTGGTCTCAATTTGCTATTTGCACATATGACTTCACAAGTAATATAAATGAGGACACCAAATTTTGCATTAAATTTGAGTTGAGATTTTTGAATTTTTGTGTTATTTTAGTGGTGATATTGATTCTGCATTTAAGAAAGGCTTTTATTGGTGATATTTGGTATATGAATTGAAATTGTAGTGTTAGATTTGTGATCCTAATGTTATGGTAAACTTTTGTAGGTATGACCCAACCTGCAATACGGGCATTTGAATTTGCATGTAATTTAGATCCAATTCGTGAATCACATTCAGAGATGAGCTTGTTTGAGATTTTGTTGGATTCCCTTTGTAAGGAAGGACGTGTAAAGGCAGCTTCAGAATATTTAGATCAGAAAAGGAAGTTGGAACCAAGTTGGGTTCCATCAATAAGGGTTTATAATATATTGTTGAACGGATGGTTTCGATCGAGGAAGCTTAAACATGCAGAGAAGCTTTGGGAGGAGATGAAAATGGATGATGTGAAACCAAGTGTTGTGACATATGGTACTCTTGTAGAAGGGTACTGTCGGATGCGATATGCTGAAAGGGCAATTAAATTGGTGCATGAGATGAGGAAAGAAGGAATTGAGCCAAATGCAATTGTGTATAATCCAATAATTGACGCATTAGGGGAAGCTCAAAGGTTTAAGGAGGCAATGCGGATGTTGGAGCGGTTTTTGGTTCTAGAATCAGGCCCCACTATCTCGACATACAATTCTCTGGTAAAGGGTTTTTGCAAGGCAGGAGATCTTGCAGGGGCTAGTAAGATCCTTAAGATGATGATAGGTAGGGGCTTTGTCCCGACTCCTACAACCTATAACTATTTCTTTAGGTACTTTTCTAAACATGCGAAGATTGAGGAAGGGATGAACCTTTATACCAAGATGATTGAATCTGGGTACACACCAGACCGACTTACTTACCATCTTTTGATGAAAATGTTATGTGAGGAGGAGAGACTGGACTTGGCAGTTCAGGTTAGCAAGGAAATGAGAGCTAGGGGATATGATATGGACTTAGCTACAAGTACTATGTTGGTTCATTTGCTTTGTAAAATGCGTAGTTTTGAAGAGGCTTTTACAGAATTTGAGGACATGATTCGGAGAGGCATAGTTCCTCAGTATCTTACCTTTCGGAGAATGAATGATGCATTAAAGAAAGAAGGAATGATTGAAATGGCACAGAAACTACGGGGCATGATGTCTTCTGTCCCTCATTCAATGAAGTTGCCGAATACATATAGCACAGATGGAGATGCATCACGTGCAAGGAGAACATCTATAATGCGAAAAGCCGAGGCAATGTCTGATTTGTTAAAGACTTGTAAAGATCCAAGGGAACTTGTCAAGTGTCGTAATTCATCTGAAAATATTGTATCAAGTGCAAACCTGTTGATAGAGGATATTAAGAAAAAGGCCGATAAGACATGAATCTACTACTACTTAAAAATGAAAGCTAGCATGAGTAAACTCGTGAATTACACATGCAGTGAGATGAGTTTATATTTTTAATTGGTATAACTAATTGGAGATCTTTTGTGGATAAATGAGAGAGTGAAATTGGGATGCCAAAAAAGAGAAGAGGAAGGTCTCCCAACATGCTTTTTTGTCACCAAAAAAAAAAAAAAAAACCCTATTCTGTGGCATTTGGAGCTTGAATTTCAAGTATACAAATTTCTTCCAAAAAAAATACTAGAAGAAATTTATTTCCCGTTTCTATAAGTTGTCCAAACTTAAGATTTATGTTTCTTCAAATGGACCAAACCCACTGATTTATGTGACCCGTCTTTTTGTAACTTGGGTAGCACTTGGTTCTCAAGGTCATTGGGGATAACTCCTTGTACTATGTCTAAACTTTGGGTCATTAAGGATGGACTTACCATAGCTCAACAACTTGGATATTCATCCATTGTTGTGCAGCTAGATGTTGAACTAATAATACATTTTCTCAAAAGCATTTCTATTAACAATTCTATGATGGAACCTTCTTCTCACTGATTGCAAGAGTCTTTGGAGGACTTATCTCAACTCAGCTATTAAGCATATATTTCGAGAAGCCAATCAATATGTGGACTCTTTAGCTAAACTTGGTGCTACACAATTTGCTAACTATATTGTATTTGATAACTCATCATCTTTGGTGCGCTGGCTTTTAATCTAATAGAGCTTTTTTATTTTATTTTTTTAACAATAGAGCTAGTATTTTGTAACAGAATGATTTAACTTATCTCTTTTGGCACCAAAAATAGAAAAACAAAAACTGTTGTTGAATTTAAAATGTTGATTTAACCTCAAATTCCGGTAACAATTGAATTATCACTCCTGGATACACAATTAACAATTAAGGATAACAATCAATTATCACCCCGAATACACAATTAAGGAGTTATTTGTTAGAGACTATTTTAAATTATTAAAAGGTATTTGAAAAAAAAAAAACATTTTTGAATGAAATTTGAGGAGCTTATTGTTCAGTTTTAGAATTTAGAAAATTATATTATAAATTGACTAAAATTATTAAGGTTATTATTATTAATATTATTTTTTGTAATTTATCCAAACGAATACTTTAAAAAAAAAAAAAAAAAAATAGAATCACCCAAAAAGAAAAAACACATTTATTAGGTAAGGACTGTACCAAACCTGATTCGCCACGTGGTCGAATCTGATTGGCCAACTTCGTTCCGCATTGACAGCTTATAAAACGGGCCGTGAATAGCTGAGCAACCCTGACTCAGCCCACAAACGTTGAAGCGCAACAGGTTTCAGATCGAAAACCAGTCACAGTGAGTTCATTTTCATCCTGGGATTTCGATTCTCAAACTCTGTCTTTCATTTTTTCTCTCTGGGTTTTCTTTTTTGGCTCTGTCTAAATATAAGCGACCTCTTTTTTCTGGGGTATGAATAGACACTGGATTTATTTAATTTTATGGGTTGCCATCAATTTTTGTTTTTGATTGCTTATATGCATTCAAGTGGTTATGGTGTGAGTTGAAATGGGTTTTATTTGAATTTATTGTATTGTGCTTTATTCGGGTAAATAATTATCTGTTTGGGTGCTAAGAAAATGTGAGCAAAGAGAGGAAATTGGATTTGGGTTTTTACTAGAAAATTTCCTGATGGGTTAGATTCATTTTGTCATATTTTGCTTTCTAGTAGTTTATTGGTTATAAATGGAGGGCACTTGTTTTTGTATAATTTGCCTGGAGTTCTGATTAAAGAGCAATAGTAAAGTTCCTTTTTTTTTTTGGGGGGGGGGGTAATTTTGTTGTCTGTGACAAATATATTGTTTACCACAATAAGTTGAAAGCATTAATCTAATAATCTCTGGTTATTCTTCCTCTGTTCTTGGGGGTTTTGTTGAAATGTTAGTCATGCTATGTTGATTGATGCTATTAGTATTGGAGTATCTAATTTTAGATATGGGGATAGATAAGACATGGTATTCTTGGAGATAGAAGGTGAACTCTTATGAAGCTGGAGAAGGAACCTAGGTAGAGACGAATTTAGTAAAGAGAGAATAAAAATTAGGGGGTGGGAAGTTTGTCAAGACGGATTAAAATATTTCAATATTGTGAACTTCTGGATCATTGCTTTTTGGATAAAAGCGCTTATATGTTCTACAGAAACCAATTTAAAAAGATGTATGTGTGAAGCTGAAAATACAACATGAAACGATGACTTTGTGACATAAACACCTTTGCCATCTCCAGGTCAACTGTTTGCTCCAAAATCATGTCCTCTGTGATTTCCTTGACTCCTTGTGTATGTTATTAGATGTGCCTCATTTTAAAACCATTTTCTATTTAACTATACTGCATGTACTTGCTTCTGTCCTTGACATGCTGTGTGTGTATGTGTTTTTTTTTATTTTATTTTTTAATTATGAAGCTTACGCCTTTTCCTTTTGTGTGTGCTTTGCTTTAAAAAAAAAAAAAAAATGGAAAGAAGAAATCTTTTACTTATTAGATTCAAAATGAGCCAAAAAGTGATTTATAACATGGTCTATGTGATTGAGATGTTGAATATGGCTTCATGATTCATAACTTAGCGATTTGTATATGATTGAGCTGAAGGGCTATCAAGTTGGATTAGTTGGCTCTTCATTGAATCAATTTACACTTTTCAAGTTCATATGTATAGAACATGTGTTTGAACTATTGATCACATTTTGAAGCTCGAGGGATTTTTCTTCTCTTTTTTAAAGCCAAACTAAAAACTTGTGTATAAGCGGCTTTGATAAAAACTAATTTACATGTGCAAGCCATTGTGTTAACTTTCTGGTGTCTTGGTTATTCACATCTCATTTTGCTCTTTCATCTTTTTATAGAACATTCTTGTATGCTAAAGGCACAACAGCTTTTGCCAAAACCTTGAATTATGTTTCTTTTAGCTGACTTTCTCATCTAGATATTAAAAACAATGTACTCCAATCTTATGTGGTGATTTCTGGCTGTTCAACATTTTTCTTTCTTTAATTGTATAGTAAAATTATTTTTGGAGCTTGTTTAATCATTACTTTTAGTTTTAGATGTTTTAAGTCCAAGCTATATATATTAAGTACGAGCAAGACTTATGTACAGTATTTATGAGCTAAACCTTAGGTTATTTTTTTAAAATTCTGCCATGTGGATTTTTTCTCATGAGATAGAAGTGTATTTTTTAGTTAAGTAGTCACATGACTGAATCTTAATAGAAAAACTTAGGGAACAACATCTAAGATACAGTAACCAAGTTTTGTCCATTAAGTATAATTAATATAATACACCTGTTTTCTCTTGAAAATGGGTTATTAACTATCATTTAAAAAAGAGATTGGATGAAGGATAGATGCCACCAATTTGCATTAGCATCTTTCTCCTTTTATGCATTATTTTCTGTGTGTGTTCGACCTTTTTATTATGTTCAGTCATTCTTAAAATTTTAATCTTGTATATCAGCACTCACTTTTATGCTTGACTGAATGGGACTACTGGGATTCTGTCTTTGGGCGTTATCTTCTTCAAGCATTAAATGACTTGTTTGATTCTTAACTGGTGCAGTCAAAACATGGCAGCAAACATGACAGCAAAGATAGCAGGAGCTGTTGCTGGAGCCTTCGCAATTTCATATGCTTGCGACTATCTTGTGGCTGACAAGAAGATATTTGGAGGTCAGTTTGGGTGATGATAATTTCTTGATAAATTAGTTCACAATCTATCTTCATTCAGTTTGATCAAATCATTAATTTGATAACCAGGTACTACCCCCTCAACTGTTTCAAACAAGAAATGGAATGAAGAAACTGATAAGAAGCTCCAGGCTTGGCCTCGTGTTGCAGGGCCTCCTGTTGTGATGAATCCTATCCGTCGCCAGAATTTCATTGTCAAGGCCCAACCTGAATAGTGAAGCACATCGTTTGTTCATTTTGTTTCCCTTGTTAGGCCTTGCAAAGCCATGCTCATAAATTCTTCTGTATTCCATTAGATTGTGCACTGTTATATCTGGTAATTTGGACTGTGTTTCAAATCTTTTCTGATCATAATAACCACTGCCAGGGTATTTCTTTGGCAGAATGATCTTTTTGTTAATGTTATTGGGCCTTTGATAATTGATTTTGTAAGCCAAATGGCTTCAAATTTCAGGATATGTCTATTACATAGGTTGTGTTTTGACCATCAGAAAGTATTATTTTCCTATAGGATGTGATTTTGTATTACCTTTTAGCTTCAAATTTCAGGACATACTAACTCCAACTTGAGCACTATTATTTACAAAGCTGGATAGGGAAATTAGGGATTCCTTTCTTCTATTGAGTGGAAACATAGAACTTTATGAATTGAAAGTAATCAACTTCATCCATCCAGAACTTCACCAAATTACATGTACCCCATTATTCCCCTTCAATATGTTACCTTTTAGCCTTGCATGTGCTCTTTGTTTAGGACATTCCTCTATCCAAGCGGTAAAATCATCTAGTCTAATAAGAGCCTCATTAGCTAGTGCACGGCTAGCTTTGTTGCTATTATCTTGTGGGTACATTGAAACACAAACTTATCGCTAGCACGTGCTCTTATTCTATATAGTCTTAGTTTATGAGTGCCTGAATAGAATAACAAGTTGTGTGGAATGAATAAGCTCCCAACTGCATATCATGGAAATATGATACCTACTAGCAAACACTCAAACGGGATGTCCCAATTCCTATTACCTATGCTCTTCTTTTGTTCAAATTATTCATATTTAGTTACACCTGATCCCGGTCTCCCATTCGTTGTTTCGGGCCAAACTTGGAGTTACACCATCCAAGGCAGTAATGAAGTCATTGCATTTTGCATGTGACAGTGATACAGTGTTAAATGGCTTAGAAGTCTCTTAAGGGTGAAGCAGGTATTCAATTTCTTTCTCCATTTGAACCCATAAATGAAAACACCAGTCTGTTTATATAAAAGTTGAACGTGTTTGGGGTCAATAAGCATGTTTTCCATACAGTATGTGAGAGATATTGCATCATAATTATGGACTTACGTAGTACAATAAATGTTAGCATGCAAGAATCAATTTTCTCTCTACTTTTTCCTCCCCTTTTCCAGTCATCCAATTTTCACCCCAACCAAACACGGTGTACAAGTCTCCAGACCCAACAATTTGTTGAGGTGCTACAGCATATGCATGCCAACATCTTGTATTGGTACACATTAATTTTAAGGAATTTTTCATTGGAACACAACCTCAAGAAAAGAAATAGAGTAAATTCCAGAAAGATGAGATAGAAGAGGGAGACTAGTACCCACAAGAACAAGTGATAGAAACCTGTGGTGTGGAGACTTTGCCGATGCTAAAAAGTTTGTGATTAGGAGCTGTCTCAATTTGTTTGAACGCGTGGCATTATGTTATTGAGTGGAGGGACCATTAGACATAGCTGACATGGTTCTCTTGGTGTACAAAATAATTTCTCTAATCCTTGATTGTGCATACTTGTAAATCTGAATATATATATATATATATATTAGTTTGTAATGTGTGTACCTCTGCATCCATAAATGTTCTATTCAATCTTCTAAAGAATTTTCTCATTAGGTATAAAATTCAAGTTAGTCTAATACCTAATAACTTGTAACTGAGTTGGACATATGAATTAATTTTCTCTAATTTTCTCTTTAATCATTGAATGTGCATTGTAACGAGTTATTTATATTGTTGGAGTAGTGGAATGCAATAGTAGAACATGTGTAATATACAATTCAATCTTTTGTTGAATATCTCTGTTATAGGTATAAACTTTCAACAAGTCTAATTTTTGAGTAATAAATTTGGTCATTTCAATTTTAGGGAAACTCACTAAACCTTCAATTAACATATGCTTGTGCCCATTAGTGATTTGGCATCAACAAGTTAATATTCTCTCTCTCCCTCTCTCCCTAGACACCGACAGAGAAAAGAAGACAGTGACTACTACTAACTACTAAGGCAAAGAAATACATTTGTATAGTGTTGTGTTCCGGGTTAAATAAAACATATATTTCAAAACGCTTCTCTAAATCTAAATTTAGAGCACCATAAATCTAAAACAAAAGAATAATATATATCTAGAAGAAATAAAAAAGATTATACAAGCAAAACGAAATTCAACATAGCGTAAATATTAAGTACCATTTCAGATTCCTAATTTAATTGTACCAACCAGTTTTTTTAAAAACATCATTTAGGTAGTAGATCATGCGAAATATTCAAACAAATTAGTATCTAGAATTAATAAAAGAAAATGAAACCAAATAAATGTTCAAATAAACCATTCTGAAATTCCTAAGACTCTCACCAACTAATCTCTGAGAATGTTTTAGTTAGCTAGCTAGTATCATACTAAACATTCAAAGAGACACTAATTAAGTTGCTAAATAATCATTTTCATGGATGACGATCATCTGTATTCTTCATACGCTTATTTGGGACACTATCATCCATGTGATAATCGTCGAATAAATCCACAAGGTTTGAAGTGCCTTGATATCCCCTTAGTTCATTTGGAGGAAAGTCTGAAGGCATCAAATCTGAAGGCATCAAATGCATGTATCCACTCAATTCATTTGTAGAAAAGTTCGACTGCCCAGAAAAAGGCATATTGGGAAAGTGATCAACCATATTTGAAAGCAGCTCATCATATAGAGGGTACAGCAGTGGTTCTCCTCCCATCTGAGGAAGAGTTCCATAATTGGGAGCCATTGGTTGAAGTTGAGTAGGGAAGCTAGGAGCTTGAGGAGGATTTCTATGATTGCCAGCCAATGCTTGAATTTCATTAGAGAACCTGCTTGGCATATGAGCACGATGAGGAGGACCATAATTATTGTAACCCATTGGTTGAAACTGATTAGCAAATCTGCTGGTCATATGATCAAGATTAGGTACATTTTGGTGGGACTGGTTTATCATTGCCTCATTTCTAGCTTTTCTGTCTCCATCTTGAGAAGATGTGGAACAAATCTCATCTTGAGATTGTTGAGGTTTGCTGGATTTGTTGCTTTCACTTTTCCAATAAATCTTACACAGAACCCATTTATCCAACTGGATGACACAAAATTCAATGATAGTTAGATCAATAATGGAGATGGAAACAATGATATTTGGAAAAATAAAATACATAAGCTTAAAGAAAATTCAAGTAACATATGTTATAATATAAAAGCTAAAACAAAAAGATAAGTTCTACTCACCCTCATGTCATCTGGATTCCTTTTAGTTAGAGGAGGATGATTAATCCTATATTCATGCATAATCCAATTGGTCTTCTCACCCTTTGGAGGTTTTCCTCGGTAGAAAACAAGTGCTTTCCTAAACCCAATTAGGATTTCTGTCTTGGATTTGATTTTCTTGTCAGCTCCTGTGGCCTTCCAAAATCCATCACCAGCCGCTCGATTTGGACGAATTCCATTTTTATACTTTCGCTCCCTTGGAGTAAAAAAATACCATTCATTTTTTCCATATTGCGGATATTGTTCTGTTAATCATCCAAAATATGTTATACTTGTTCTTTTAAATATGGTGTTAAAAATTAAAAGCAAGCTAAAAATTGTTCATGTAAAACATGAAAAAAAGAAGAAGAGAATTTCTTATATGAATATAACTTTTTTATAGTACCAAAAATAGAGTACCATCTCTTTACAATATCAAAACGCACATCAATTATTGTGATGCAAAAAAAGGAGTACAAAAACAATGGGAATTCAAGGAAACAAATCTGTACCATGGTGGATGCATGCAAAAAAGAGAGTAAAACAAATATCAAAGCCATGAAAATCATGTACCATTACTAATTATTACTAATTAGTTCTGACCAGTAAGACACATGTTAATCAAATATGGCAGTTTAGGATAATAACAATTAGCTAAAGAAATTTAAACATCATCTAATGCAATATTAATTCAAAACTTCTAAATAAAAAAATAAAAAATAAAAACAAAAAGAACCTGTAAGCCACTCAGGACTGTGGTTATATAGTTCAACATCCACAATCTTATTCCAAGGAAGGCGTTCTCCCAAGATCTTCCTTTTTAAGTAAAATATTATGAGCTCGAACTCACTTGGGTCGAACTTATACCCAGGTGGAGGATCAAGAACATCAAAACTGCAGTAATTTAGGTTTGGATTGTCATCAAGTTGAATCAAATCCTGAATGCTACTACTGTTTACAGCAACTTCCTCTTCCTCGTCTTGTAGTTCTTCCCCTTGCTCTTTATCATCGTCAGCATCAACCACCGAGTCACTTGCATTGCTCCTTGAACTTGCAGGTGATTCTGTTGCATGGTTTATATTGTGTATTACATTGCGCCTTGGTGATTCAGTTGCAAGGTTTATATTGTGTATCACTTGGTTTGTTACACCAGAAACCATCAAAAGCGGCTCATTTTGCTCATGATCAAGCTCCCTGACGCTCTCTGGAGAAGAAGACATTGCTACAAAAACGTAACTATGAAACACTCTCTCTTTCTCCTTTTTATATCACTAAAATAGGGTTGAGAGTCTCCTACCTAGAAAAGAACTTTGGAATGATAGTATTTCTGATGATAAAGTGATAATCCCACATTTAATTCAATCTCCATAATCTTTAGAAAATTTCGGACTTATTTATCTGATAAGTTCAAGTTTAATAAAATTTGGATAATATTTTAAAAATCAATATAATAATAATAATAATAATAATAATAATAATAATAATAGGTAAAGCAGAGAGAAAATTTAATTAAATTTCAAATTGGAGTTCAATTAGAATCTAATTTTTTGCCACGTGTCTCATCTAATTTAAATTTTAGAATTTTGTGCCAAGTAAGTTAATTTAGTGTAAAAATTGAATTTCAATTGGAGTTTAATTTTGCGCCATGTGTCCCATTTAATTTAAATTTTTGAATTTTTGTACCAAATTAGTTAATTTAGTGTAGAAAACAAGGAATCCATTATGATAAACCATAAAAAAAAAAAAAAAATCATATATATATATATATATATTAATAGGTAAAACTTAGAGAAAATTGAATTAGAATTTGAAATTATAACCCAATTTTGCACCATGAGTCTAAATTTATATGGGAAATACACCATAAATATCCACTTAAGCTTGTGCCATGTGTTTACTTAAGTTTTTTAATTTTTATGTCAAGTGAGTTAATAAATGCAAAATACTAAGAATCTAATATTAATGAACTATAAAATAAATAAAAAAATCATATATACTCAATAAAAATCACTACATGTTTCTCAATAAATAAATAAAATAAAAATCACCACATAACAAAAATCGCTGCACATTATATCTTATTAAAAATTAGAATAAAAAATAATTATAAGTAGTATTAAATTTAGGTAAGAATTTTAATATGTGAATAATTACGTTTACTTTAAAAAAATAATTTGACTAATTATCTATATTTTATGATAAAAATTGTGTTCAATTTTAAATATATCTATATGTATACATGAATGCATGTGTTACATGCTTTAAAAAAAAATACTTTGACTAATTATTTATATTTTTATAATAAAAATTTTATTTAATTTTAAATGCATTCATGCATTTGAATGGAATTACATGGTAGTATATATAAAAACAGAGACCTCATGTAAAAGTGTATGAGGTCTTACCATGTGACACTCTAATTTTACATTTAACATTTTTTTACCTCTTTCATTAAGATTTTTTTTTTTTTGGTTATCAAAAAGTTCACATTAACTTATTTTTACTGTTATCTCATTAATTGCTTGAGCCACTATATTAGTATTAAAAACAAAAGCAAAAAAAATAATAATAAAAAAATAAGGACTAGCTATTAACTGCCACCTCTGTCATTGGTCTCCCACTACCATCAAACCGCCAAAACCCCCATAGATAATTTTTTTTCTTTTTTCTTTTTAAAATAGAGGCTTAAATATGATGTAAGTTTGTGTAATTTGGTTGGAGATATATATATATATATATATATATATTGGTGTATAAATAGAAAGAATATTTAGTGCGCAATGTAAAACCATATTCTACCATGGTTTTAAATTATCTGTAAGAGACTTGGGCATGCTTTCATTTCATAGTATGTAGTCTGTGAACACAATACAAATTAGTTGATTTTCATGATTCTCTTACTTTTTTTCATTTATTTTTGTTTTCATGATTTAAAAATAATAATAATAATATTACCTTGAGAATGTTACAAAAGTGTAGTGAAGTTACTAAACTAATTTTTAATATTTCAAAATGTATATGTTTCTTTACTCTAATTTAGTTTACTTTTTCTTTATAATATATGTGCAATATTTTCCAAAACCATCTTATATAAAATATCATAAAATAATCTGTGTATCGCACGGGCAACTTACTAATATATTTAAAGCAGAGACCTGATGCATTCTTTGAAGTTCTCTTTATTTAGTTTTCTACTTTAACAAATTTTGCATTCATATTAAAGTATTTATTCATTGAATTAACCAATAGAGTAAATGCATATATTGATTATCTATTGTAGTACATTAATATGTTATATTAAATGAATTTATATAATTATTTTTATAAACTCTATATAGAAAATAATTTTTAGTTGGAATAATAATTGTAGGGCCCCAAATATTTAGCAACCCCGGCCCACTCCACATCGGGCTCAAGGTCCACGCCGAGGAGAGGGCATGATCTGAGGATAAGTGGACGAGGCCCAAGTCGTCAAGGGACCTCGCCGAGGATGCCCACGTCCTCGGCAAGCCGATATTGAAGGATGGAAGCTGTCACTTGCTCATTAAATGCATGCCACCAACACTCTAGCCGCATTAATGGTGAATTGACCGGTGAACAGTGCAGCCTTGGTTACTCCAACTAACAGAAAGCATGCAAATGTGACTAATAGGATGAGCCCTCAGACATAAGTTCAAATGACCGACAAGTGGACGGCAGAGATCAACTAAACAAGACTATATAATAGATAGAACCCCCAACGCCAAGAGGAGGAGAAAGGGGGAGGGAGGTGAGAACCCTTGAAGGGAAATGAAAAAGGGATTTTCAGGGTGTCTGAGGACAACCCTTGTATATGTCAGTTCTAAGGAAAAAGATCTTCGGACTGAGCTGAGGACGAACTTTCTTCACGAACACTTAGCCAAAGTCATTATTATTATCTTCACAAACACTTAGTCCAATTCCTTTATTATTATTCCTATGAATCTCATGTCGACCATAGTTCGCTTTGTTGGTGTTTAGCCCTTCTACCCATGCTCTACAAATTTTATTGTTTGGGTCCAATTCAATTTGAATCCTTACAATTTGCGCCGTCTGTGGGAAGGACTTGTGCACTAGTAAGTGCGATGGTTGGTGTGAAAAGATCAAGAGCAACACTTCTCAAAAAAAAAAAAAAAAAAAAAAACAATACAGCGTGCAGCAACAACATTCACTCAGAAGGCAACGATCACAAGAAACAAAAAGATGCGAAAAATAAAAGAGATAAAATGGGTCTACTTCTTCATTAATATATGAAGAAAAATTTACATCTTATAATTGATGCCCATGCAGGCTTGTTCTAAAGCTAACTACAAAGAAAAACGCCTAACAAGGCTGGTGGAGAAGTAAGAGAAGAGGAAAGGATGAGAAGCCTAGGCAGGCTTGTTTCAAAGCCATGCCCAGTGGTGGAGGAAGAAGTGGAGACAGGCCTATGTTAAGACCATCCACAGCTCCCCAACCACCACTTGCGGCGGAAGGAAGGAGAAGGAAGAAGAGACCGCGGCGCCTAACGGTTCCACCTCTCGGTTCCGCCTGGTTTCCCTCTCAACCCCATCACTGCCAGCTTTGAGGGCTGACGGATCCAAATCCAAGGGAGGGAGGTTACGTTCTTTCTGGATCCCCCTCCAAACAGCAAGGAGGGTTCCACCTCTGACTAGGTTGAAAAGAAGAAGAATCTTCGGCCTCCTCCTACCCTAACCCCAGTATGATGTCCAAGGTCGGGGTGCCATCCTCGGCTCCTGAAAAGGGCTAGGCTTCCTCGTAACCGCCCTTTCCAAGGGCCAATTCATTTTACGGGGCACAAACTGCTATTTTTGCAGAGCCCCTGAACAGTGTGTTTGTGAAATTTGAATTCAGATGTTTGTGAAGTTTGAAGAAAAGGGCTGTCTCAGACATGCCTTATATAGAAGGTGAAAATTGGTGAGAGCCAGCCCGCACAAAATCCTAGGGAGAGATTATCGGAGGCAATAACTCCGCCCCAATTTCCAAGGGGCTTATCCGCCGCTAGATCCTCGTAAATCTACAAGAACATTAATGAGGAGGCGCCTCATTAACGAGGAGGCACCGAAGCGTCAAGCGCGTTACTCGAACAGCCCAATGGACGCCTCGTAATCAAAAGAGGCACGCCAAACGAAGAGGCTAGACTAGAGCAGGGTCCCCTCCTCGGCGGAGCAAGTCAGAAAACTAGGTACTGGACAAAACCAAGGCCTTGCATGGTCCTCAGACTCAAGCCTCTGGGGAAACCAGCTACTTCAGACGGAGAACTAAAGGTTAGACAGAACCTAGGTATTGCATGGTCCTCGGACCCAAGCCTCTAGGGAAACTAACTGCTTAAAAGAAGAAAACTAAGTACTGGACACAACCAAGGCCTTGCATGGTCCTCGGACCCAAGCCTCTGGGGAAACCAGCTACTTCAGACAGAAAACTAAGGGTTGGACAGAACCAAGGCATTGCATGGTCCTCAGGCTCAAGCCTCTGGGGAAACTAACTGCTTAAAAGAAGAAAACTAGGTACTGGACAGAACCAAGGCCTTGCATGGTTCTCGGACTCAAGCTTCTGGGGAAACCAGCTACTTCAAACGGAGAACTAAAGGTTAGACAGAACCTAGGCATTGCATGGTCCTCGGACCCAAGCCTTTGAGAAAAATAACTACTTAAAAGAAGAAAACTAGGTACTGGACAGAACCAAGGCCTTGCATGGTCTTCGAACTCAAGCCTCTAGGGAAACTAGCTACTTCAGACGGAGAACTAAGGGTTGGACAGAACCAAGGCATTGCATGGTCCTTGGACTCAAGTCTCTGGGGAAACTAACTGCTTAAAAGAAGAAAACTAGGTACTGGACAGAACCAAGGCCTTGCATGATCTTCGGACTCAAGCCTCTAGGGAAACCAGCTACTTCAGATAGAGAACTAAGGGTTAGACAGAACCTAGGCATTGCATGGTCCTCGGACCCAAGCCTCTGGGGAAACTAACTACTTAAAAGAAGAAAACTAGGTACTGGATAGAACCAAGGCCTTGCATAGTCCTCGGACTCAAGCCTCTGGGGAAACCAACTACTTCAGACGGAGAACTAAGGGTTAGATAGAACCTAGGCATTGCATGATCCTCGGACCCAAGCCTCTGGGGAAACTAACTACTTAAAAGAAGAAAACTAGGTACTGGACAGAACTAATGTCTTGCATGGTCCTCAGACTCAAGCCTATGGGGAAACCAGCTACTTCAGATAGAGAACTAAGGGTTAAACAGAACCTAGGCATTGCATGGTCCTTGGACCCAAATCTCTGGGGAAACTAACTACTTAAAAGAAGAAAACTAGGTACTGGACAGAACTAAGGCCTTGCATGGTCCTCGAACTCAAACCTCTGGAGAAACCAGCTACTTCAGACAGAGAACTAAGGGTTAGACAGAACCTAGGCATTGTATGGTCCTCGAACCCAAGCCACTAGGGAAACTAACTACTTAAAAGAAGAAAACTAGGTACTGGACAGAACCAAGGCCTTGCATGGTCCTCAGACTCAAGTCTCGAGGGAAACCAGCTACTTTAGACAGAGAACTAAGGGTTAGACAGAACCTAGGCATTGCATGGTCCTCGAACCCAAGCCTCTGGGGAAACTAATTACTTAAAAGAAGAAAACTAGGTACTAGACAGAACCAAGGCCTTGCATGGTCCTCGGACTCAAGCCTCAGGGGAAACCAGCTACTTCAAACAGAGAACTAAGGGTTAGACAGAACCTAGGCATTGCATGGTCCTCGGACCCAAGCCTCTGGGGAAACTAACTACTTAAAAGAAGAAAACTAGGTATTGGACAGAATCAAGGCCTTGCATGGTCCTCGGACTCAAGCCTTTGGGGAAACCAGCTACTTCGGACGAAGACAAGCGTTAGATAGAACCTAGGCATTGCATGGTCCAAGGACTCAGGCCAACAGAAAAACCAGTTCCTCATGAAATACCAAGTGCTAGGAAAAGCCAAGGTCTTGCATGGTCCTCAGACTCAAACCTATGGGAAACTTAGTCAGTACAGGACGGTCTAAGCACTGGACAGAACCAGGGTTTTGTACTGACCGTAGGCCCAAACCTACGGCAAAGCCAACCCCTTTGGTGCTAAGTAATGAGCCTGCTAGGAACGAAAACCAAGTAAAGCTGAGCGCTAAAGCACAACAACTTAAACCTACCCATCCTAGAAGAACTAGCAAGAAACTCAGGCAGAAAAGTATAGACTAGAAAGAGAAGAAGACTTACTGAAATAAGAAAAAACTCCTCGGGCGAGCCCTTTGTGCTAAAGAAAGTTGTAGGGGCAGTTGAAAGGATGGTGACACTGGCAGAAAGGCAAGGTTCGACAAGCCAAGACAAAAGGCCCGAGAACGTCAAAATCCTCCTCCCCGCCTGAGAGGTCGAACAGCAGAATTTTGAGGGGCTATTGTGGGGCCTCAAATATTTAGCAACCCCGACCCACTCCACATCGGGCCCAAGGTCCACGCTGAGGAGAGGGCATGATCTAAGGATAAGCAGACGAGGCCCAAGTCGTCAAGGGACTTCGTCGAGGATGCCCACGTCCTCGGCAAGCCGACATTGAAGGATGGAAGCTGTCACTCGCTCATTAAATGCATACCACCAACACTCTGGCCGCATTAATGGTGAATTGACCGGTGAACAGTGCAGCCTTGGTTACTCCAACTAACAGAAAGCCTGCAAAGGTGACTAATAGGACGAGCCCTCAGACATAAGTTCAGATGACCGACAAGTGGATGGCAGAGATCAACTAAACAAGACTATATAATAGATAGAACCTCCAACGCCAAGAGGAGGAGAAAGGGGGGGGGGGGAGGTGAGAACCCTTGAAGAGAAATGAAAAAGGGATTTTCAGGGTGTCCGAGGACAATCCTTGTATATGTCAGTTCTAAGGAAAGAGATCCTCGGACTGGGCCGAGGACGAACTTTCTTCACGAACACTTAGCCAAAGTCATTGTTATTATCTTCACAAACACTTAGTCAAATTCCTTTATTATTATTCTTATGAATCTCACGTCGACCATAGTTCGCTTTGTTGGTGCTTAGCCCTTCTACCCATGCTCTACAAATTTTATTGTTTGGGTCCAATTCAATTTGAGTCCTTACAATAATAATAATAATAAATTTAGATTATGATATTCTTACTTATATTTAGTTGTTTTGACAACAATTGTCACAAAAGTTATAAAAAAAAAATTAAATATTTGTGAATTCACTAAAATTAATTTTAATCCGTTAAATTTCCTAACTTCTTTGTGTGTGTGTGCACGCGCGCGCACGCACATGTGTTTGTGTGGAACTAACTTGGTAGTATGTATTCTATGTAATTAGAAAGATTACTAATATAATAAATATGTTTATTTTGTTATATTAATTATTTTAAGCATAATGAAATTTTAATATCATTTTTCTAAGATTTATATCAAAAATAATTGATTTTTTTTTAATGTGAGAAACAATTGACTTGAAATATGGCATTTTTATTCAAATTTATTTATTTTTGCAACAATTGAAACCATGTCCAACAAAAAGGGAAATTTTTTTTTAATAACACACAATCAAGAATGTAAAAAAAAAAAAAAAAAATGATATAGGCATTTTTTTAGTAGGCATGAAACATGTCTATCTATATTAGCTACTATATCATGCAATTTTCAATTTGTAAATACATATATATAGTATGATCAAATCACTATACTACTCTTAATGTATTCCTATTTTGTCTATATATAAAATAACTAAAGATTACAATTTTTTACAATGAAATTTATTGAAATATTTTTTTTATACATCGATAGTTGGGGGTGAGGATCTGAATCCTGGATGTTTTAATTGAAAATTGAGGTGCCAATCAGTTGAGTTACAAGATTTTTGGCAAAACTTATCGAAATATTGGAGAAAACTAATAATAAGTTGAACCGCATATCATGCGGAAACTCAACTAGATGAAACTAATGAAAGAATCCTAATAGGATTACAATTTTGAATTTGAGGACGAAAATTTTGTAGCCCTATCTTAAAGGCCACGTATGTGATTAAGTTAAGAGAGAGAGAAAAAAAAAATCTTATACGGCTAATAAGGCTATTCTATAAGGGCAGGAGCGTAACCAGAAATTTTTGGTTGGGGGGCCGAGGTAATATTATCATTTTTTTTTTTTTGATAGAATAATATTATCATATTGATTTGCAATTAAAAAAAAAATACAAAGTATGACATATATACATGTCTTCTTGCATTAGTTTTAGAAAAAAAACATTAAATTTAATCAAAATTAGACTACATTTATAAGAAATTATATTTATAAAAATTAAATATAACAAAGTCACTATAAGCAACCATAAAATAAACAGCAGTTAAATTCAACCAAGTTAGACTACTATTGTCAAAAATAAATTCAAAATCAATTTCATTAATCCCAACTAAATTCAAAATCAATTTCATTCCCAGTCTAATATTGTACCCTCATAGTCTCTCTTCTCTCTGATGATAATTCCCACACTAGTACAACATAGGTCTTGAATAGCTATGGGATATGGCCTCACTCAAGAAAAAAATGTGAGATATGGCTGACATGTATTAGAGAAGGAAAGGAAAAGTCAAAAAGATGAAAAGTAGAAATTTGGGGTAGGGCATTTTTATGGCTACGTATTGGAGGAGGGGTCAAGTTTTTCTCATAGGGGGGCCAGCTCTTAAATGAGAGAGTGTGAGACCTATTTGTTCCTGCTATTATAGAGGTTTTAAAAAAATTTGGGGGGGCCATGGCCCCCTCAATGCATAATGTGCCTCCGCCCCTGTATAAGGGGCTTGCATAGGTGAAAACCTAGGGTTTGTAAACTGATGGATTGCATAGGTGAAAAAAAATTAATCTATGTAAACCGATGGATTGCATAGGTGAAAAAAATTAATCTATGGATAAAAGAAAAAAAATACAATATATATCTGTTAAAAGACTCTAAAAGACTAAACTTTGAACTCATCAGTTGTATTTGGAGATTTAAATAATTTTCTAAAAGACTGAACTTTGAAGTCATTAGTAAGATTTAAATAATTTTCTAAAAGACTGAACTTTGAAGTCATCTAAAAGTTTATTTTGAATTTCTATGAGACATGTATGATTTATCTGAATGATGTGTTTATCTATTTATATATTTTCTAACTTTATGTTATATATATGATGCAATTTCATGCAATCTAGATTCTAGGATAAATGAAAAGAAATATGAACATAATGAAACCAAATGAAAGTTCAAATTAACCAATCCGGATTCGTAAAAAGTTCTTAATTAGCTAGTATCATACTAAACATTCAAAGAGACCCTAAGTTAATAATCATTTACATGGATTATGATAATCTGAAGGCATTTGATGCTGATTTGGGATTTCATCATCCATTTGATAATTGTTGTAGCCCCTAGGATTTGAAGTGTCTTCTTTTTGATGTCCACTCAATGCATTTGGTATAGATTGCAGGTATCCATTCGTGTCATTTGAAGGACAGATTGAAATAACATCCGAGTCTTGATCACTCCTTTCATTTGTAGAAAAGGCTGAAGTCGAAGTCATATACCCACTTGATTCAGTTGTAGAAAAGTTTGAATGCAGTAAAGAAGGCATATAGGAACTGAGCTCATCACCTTTCTGTATAGAAGTTTCAGAATTGACAAATATTGCACTTGATTGTGAAGAATGCATTGAAGGATTCCAAGAGTAAAATGGTTGAAAAGCCTGAGGAGTTTCATGATTGCCAGCCATTGGTTGAAAATGATTATGGAAGTTACTAGCTCCTTGATTGAAAGCCATTGCTCGAGGCTGATTAGAGAACCTACTAGCCATATGAGCAGGTGGAGGAGTTCCATAATTGCCAGCCAATATTGCTTGAGACTGATCAAAAGGGAACCTACTAGTCCCCATATGAGCAGGATGAAGAGTTCCATTATTGCTAGCCATTGCTTGAATTTGATTAGCAAGAGCATGAACATGTGCATTTTGGTGGAAGGACTGATTTATATGACGCTTCATTGGTGTTGGATCAACATTTGTCATTGGCTCATCCCTATCATTAGCACGTGAAGATTTGGAACAAGCCTTTCGAGTATTAGCCTTGCTTGATGATTTGCTCCCATTTTTCTCATAAATTTTACACAAAACCCATTTATCCAACTGGAAGACACAACAAATGATGATTGAAAAAAAAAAAAAAAAATCAGAAATTCAAATAACATTCAAATAATATAAAAGCTAAAACAAAATGAAAAAAAATCTACTTACCCTCATGTCATTTTCACTACTTCTAGTTAGAGGAGGATGCTTAATTTTATATTCGTACATGATCCAATTGGTCTTGTCACCACTTGGAGCTTTTCCTCTATAGAAAACAAGTGTCTTCTTATACCCAACTGTAATTCCCTTATTGGATTCGATCTCTTTGTCAGCTCCAGTAGCCTTCCAATATCCATCACCTGCAGCTCTATCTGGACGTTTTCCATTTGGATACTTTCGATACCTTGGAGTAAAAAAGTACAATTCCTCTTGTTCATCATATTTCTTGTACTCTTCTGTTAATCATCCAAAATGTTACATTTATACTTGCTCTTTTATATCTTTTATATATGTTAACAAAAATTAAAAACATGAAATAAAAAGAGCAATTCTCATTTGAATAGAACATTTTTGCTTAATTTTCTAAGCCAAACAGACGTAGTATGTATCTATTTAATATGTACTATACATATAGTATACTATTCATATGAGCAATTCTATATATGTACTATAGATATATATATATATGTACTATATGTATATACATAGTACATATATACATATATACTATGTATATATGTATAGTACATAATACGGCATAGCAATGATTATTTCTTTCTGATTAGTAAACTTTACAGGTTCTATTCAAATAAAAAAAACGTATATAAACTAGTAACTACCAATGATTCTTTCTTTCAGATTATAACAATTACCATGCAATATATATCATCAAAAAGAACTAAAGAAAGAATAGGTTCCATTCAAGCCAAAAGAATTAAAGAAAACTTGAAAGAAACATGTTTCAAGAAGATACCTGCAAGCCACTCAGGGCTGTGGTTATAGAGTTCAACATCCACCATCGAATTCCAAGGCAGGGGTATATTCAAGCACTTCTTGACCAAATAAGAAATGATGAGGTCAAAGTCAGTGGGGCTGAACTTATAGCCAGGTGGAGGAACTTCATTATCAAAGTTGTGGTACTGTTTCTCTGGTTCTTCATCAAACTCAAGATGCAATTTATTGAGTATTCTCTCTAAACCCAACTCATCCACCTCTTCAGATTGTTGGTTAGGTTCTTCCTCTTGCTCTTCTTCATAGTCAAGATCAGGTTCAGGAGGATCAATAACCACACTTGGTGGTGATGAATATGTACTTATTGTGTTGCTTCTTGGTACGTTCAGGGCTTGGAGTGATTGTGTTGCAGGGTTTATATTGGAAATCATGACTTGGTTTGTGATACCAGGAGCCATGAGACTCGGCTCGCTGTTTTGCTGCTGCTTATGATTAGCCATCATAATCGGCTTGTTTTGCTGATGATTATGATTAGACTCCTCCATACTCTACTCTGGCTTTCTCTCTCTCCTTTTTTACTTAGTAAAGAAGTCCACTCCGTTTCAGACTCTATTTTCAAGTATCTTTGTGAGCATAGTACACCACATCCGGAGTTATTGGGTAAACACTAAACTCATTATCCTTAGATATATCTAATACAATTAAATCATATCTTCCGAAATAAGAGGACTACGTAAGTTGATAAGTCCGAATATTTTGCACCATATCATAAAATATCACGTTAGTGAAGTGGAGAGGAAAAAAAAAAAAGAAGAGACCGACTTCAATTTCTCTAAGCTCACGTGGAACATTGATCTTCCCTTCTATCATACAATAGAGATATTCATTTTTATGTAAGTTTTTGTTTTTACATAGATAATGGTAAAGATTTTGTGATTTAATATTTTAAACTTGACAAGCCATGACCACAACTCAAAGAAATAGAATCCTACACAATTCATCTCATGAAACAGGGAGAAACAGAGAACTGCTTGGTACATCTTGATTCAGTAATAGACTTGAGGACTTAAATTGTTCAACCTTAAATAAATAATCAAATACATATCCAGGGACGGAACCAAGATTCAAACTTAGGGGGGGCTGAAGTTCTTTGTTCAAAAATTTTAAAAAATTAGAATATCAATACTAGAGGTTAACACAGTTGCATTAATTTATTAATTATTATTTGTATTTTTTATGTTGAAAAATTTTAATAATAGGATTTTATAATCAAGAGTTTTGTAAGTCAATTTTCATGTCTTAATATTTTCAAAGCCTAACTAATGTATGGATGGATGATTAATATGTGGTATAGGAGTTGTCTCTATGGCTATGAGGGTGAAGTCATTTGAGAGGGGCATACTAATAGAGACCTCAAGTGAGAGAGAGAATATAGGTAAAGGTTATTGGGTTTTTGTGTGTTTTTTTTTTTTTTTTACTAGGATTTGTAATTGATTTGTTGTTATTGTTTTTGCTTAGACCAGATTTATGATTTGTTCAAAGATTTTTCTTATTATCCAGATATATGCATTTTTTATTATAGATTTTTCTTGTTATCTATTTGTTGGATTTCTTGGGTCAATTTGTAAATTTGTGGGGAGGGGGAAGTATATAAATTTAAAAGCTACAATTAAAATTATTTTTGTTAAAATACATACTAGTATATATTTTTTTCAAAGGTTGAGGTTTTTGTTAAAATACATACTAGTATTTATTTTTTTCAAACTTTCAATTGCTAAAATATTTTTTGTTCAAAATACTTCTTGAGATGAATCAAAAACCAGGATTTAATCAGCACAAAACTTTAGCAAAGAACAATCACTATTCATTAAGTTCAAAATCACAATTTCTGCAGCACTTGCCTGTAGAGAGGACCAATCACCAATTTTTTTTTTTTTTTTTCATGTGGATAAATCGTTATACTTATATTGATGAGAAACCAAAATTACACAACAGGACGATACAGACCAAAAACATGAACAAGAAGTAAAGAATCCCAAACTAAGCAACATAGCTAATTAACCCTGACATACCAAACCAAGCCTACTAATTGAAAAAAAAAAAAAAAATGCCAATGACAAAGGCCATCACGTCACTACTGAGTACCCATTCACCTTCTCTTTTGCAAACTACCAAACAGTATCTTTCAGCCAATGTAATTAGATATGGTGAAACAGTTAGAAGCTATGCTTCATAAACTGATGGCCGTGTCAATCATTAAAACTATAAAACTTTGGTTAGCTAGTATGATGCTAAACATTCAAAGAGCCACTAAGTTGCTAGTAATCATTCACAAGGCCTTTTGTCATCTGAAAGCTTCCAACGCTTATTTGGGACAATATCAACTTCTCTCATTTCTCTGATAAAGCCTACACAAAATCCAATTATCCAACTGGAAGACAAAATTCAATAGTAGTTAGATTTACAATAGAAGACAACAATGACTTTTGAAATAAAAAAAAAATATAAATAAATAAAAAAAAAACAGAAATTCAAATAATATAAAGGCTAAAACAAAAGGATAAATCTACTTACCCTCATGTCATTTTCAGTTATAGGATGATCAATTGTATATTCATGCATGATCCAATTTGTCTTGTCACCACTTTGAGGTTCTCCTTCATAGAAAACAAGCTTCCTCTTATGCCCAATTACAATTTCCTTAGATTTGATTGCCTTGTCAGCTCCCATAGCCTTCCAATATCCATTACCAGCTACCCAATTTGGACGTTTTCCATTTTGATACTTTTGTTTCCTTGGAGTAAAAAAGTACCATGCTTTTTCTTCACGGTTGCCGTATTGTTCTGTTAAATCATCCAAAATGTTATATTTTTACATGGTTTTTTTTTTTTTTTTTGTATATGTTAACAAAAGTAAAAAAGCGAGCTTAAAAAATTGCTCATGACAACTTGTCTGAAAAATCTTTTCTTATACATGTTTTTCTACACCAAGCTTACAGTACTATCTCTTTACAAATATCAAAACACAGATCAATTATTGTGAATCCATGATACATCCATGCACAATAGTTTCTGCTTGAGTGATTCATCACATTAGTTTGAAGTTTATAAACTGTTGAGTAATTTTGAAAGAGAGTTGCAAAAGAATTAAAGAATAAAGAACACAATTTACTTAAAAGACAAGGTTGTAATGTGGAAGAGATTATATTTTTAAAAAAGAGATGGTATACTATGAAAATTTAAGGATGTGCCCTGCCAAATGATTCTTTCTTTTAGATTAATTACAATTAGAAAAAAAACTTTAAAATTAAACTTGCTGATCCGTTCAACTCAAAACAATTAAAGAAAAATAAAAAGAAACGCAGTAAAGCATACATGTATGTAACCACATAATATGGCTTGGCAATGATTCTTTCTTTCAGAATAATTAAAATTAGAAAAAGAAACATTAACATCATGCAAAATTATCAAACTGACTGATAAATGCAACTAAAGACAATCAAAGAAAATAAAAAAGAAACCCAGCAAAGCTTACATGTATGTAACCTATAGTGACTACATAATATGGCTTGCCAATGATTATTTCTTTCAAATTATTACGATTTGGCAAAAGAAACTTCAACATCATGCAAAATTATCAAACTGGCTGATCCATTCAACTCAAAACAATTAAAGAAAATTGAAAAGAAACCCAGCAAAGCATACATTTATGGCATTCCATTTCTCTCATACTGCAATATATGTATTTCATCAAATTGACTCATGATGCATTGTAAAAAGAATTAAAGAAAACTAAAAAGAAATATGTTTCAAGAAGAACCTGCAATCAACTCAGGGTTGTGGTTATAGAGTTCTTCAGCATCCTCAACACAATCACAAGGCAGGGGATAATTCAAGACCTTGTTGATCAAATAATGCACGATGAGGATGTAGTCACTGGGGCAAAACTTACACCCGGGTATGAGGTCTAATTTGGGGTACTCCATCTGTGGCGGCTCCTCACCTAGCTGATGCAGTTTATCATTGAGGAATGTTTTTAAAACCGACACATCCACCTCTTCTAAAGATTGGTTTTCCTCTTCCTCGTCTGGTTCTTCCTCTTCCTCATCTGATTCTTCGCCCTCATCATCATCGAAGTAAAACGTGCCCGATGGCGATGGAGATGAAGAAATACTTGTTTCGCTGATTGATGAGTACAGAGGTGAAGTTGGTGATTCTGATCCGTAATTATTAGTGTGATCAGAGTCATGATCAGACTCACTACTATTTTCTAGAAGAATACACATTGCCACAAAACGAAAGAAACGTTGAAAAAAAACTCACTCTGTTTAGTTAAAATCTTAAAGAAATTTTCTAATCTTTACAACACAATAAGAAGATGATTCACTCTGTTCATTTTTATATACAAAAACAGAGTAATGGAACATAAAAGAGGCGGGAAACTCTTAACCGCTCTTAACTAATTTTATAACCGATGATTCACACGGTTATTTTGGATAAGAATGAAACGGCATCGTTCTGATGCTGAGCATTAACATGGGTTTGTGTTTGTGTCTCTCTCTAAGATACGACACCGTATGATTGAAGTTTGTGTGACGTCGTTTTGGGTCTTGCACGACATCGTTTTGATCCCTTTGTTCTTGACCTTTACTGCTATATATGAACTTCTTTTGGGTTTACCAAGAATCAGTACAGGGATTCTGATAATTATATATTATAGAGGTACATGACAAAAGAAAAAAAAAAAAACATTAATTTTTCTACGTGTATTTGCATATTTTGAGCCACTTGACACTAGCACAATTCATGGATTTTGGTAAATTATACTCAAACATAAAATTGTGAAATATAATCAAAATAATAATTAAAACTAGCTTCATCACATGCGTTCCGCACATGCGATAAGACTTTTTATTTATTTTGAGTTTAATGTAATTTTTCAATTTGAATTTATCTATTGTTAGTAAAGTTACACATGAATAGATTTTTAAGAAACTATAATTTAAGATTTGAAATAGAGTAAACTAGGTTTAGTGTGTGTTAGTTTTTAGGAAATAAAGATATCAAATGTGCGTGAAATATATTTAAATAAAGAGTTTACTAATTTTTAGTAAAAAAGTTTATTTGGTAGGGTTTTTTTTTTTTTTTTTGAATTTTGTTGAATTACAATTTTAACCCCTTTTTCATTTTTTAAGAATAAGGATTATCTAATTAGATTAGGAGTATTTTTGACATTTTTGAAGTCATAACTATTTTTTTGAATCCTCTTAATATATAGAGATAAACATTAAATTTTATTTTAAATAACTTAAAACTTTTCTTGATAAATTTGAAGTAGAAATATAAATTTCTTGAACCTTGGGTAAATTTATGTGTATCTTTATTTTTTTGAATGAATCAATAAGATATCTATTAAAAAAAAACCATCAGAACAAAGCCATATAGCAAAATTGACAGGCCACTAAACTACAGAAGAGGATTGAAGGAGCCCAAAGTGATCAATTAAACTATACATGCCCTTAACACAACTCAAAGAAACAGAATCCTACACAATTCAACTCATGAAACAGAGAAAAAGAGCACAGCTTGGTTAACATCTTGATTCAGTAATGGACTTAAGGATATGAACTGTTCAACCTTAAATGAGTTATCACATACAGATCTTATTACCATTTTAAACTTTCAATTTCTAAAAATTTGATGTTTAAAATACTAATCAGGTGAATCAAAAACCAGGATCTACAATCAGTACAAAACTTTCAAAACACTGTCCATTAAGTTCAAAAGAGGACCAATCACCATTATATTTTGGATGAATCAGTTCAGTTTCATTGATGACAAACAAGAATTACACAACAGGACAATACAGACCAAACACAGGAACAATAGCTATAGAATCCCAAACTAAACAACAGCGCTATTAGCCCTGACACAGCAAAACAATTCCTGTACTGTACAGCCAAACCTACTAATAGAAACAAAAAAGAAAAGAAAAAAATGCCAATGACAGAGACCATTACATCACTATAGTCTATAGAGCACCTACAGTAAACTAGAGCATTAGATGAGAGAAGTCTTCTGGTCATCAACTACAGCAAGCCATTGCATTCTACACTCTAATGTGAGGGCCATTCTCCTTCTCTTTTGGAAACTTCCAAATGGTATCTTCAGCCAATGTAAGTAGAAATGTTGAAACAATATAGGCTATGCTTCACAAGGTGATGACTATGTCAATGGGTAATCATCAGAACTATAAAACTTTAGTTAGCTAGCATGTATCATGCTAAATATTCAAAGACCCACTAGTTGCTAGTAATCATTTACATGGATTATCGTCATCTGAAAGCTTCCGACGCTTATTTGAGAGAATATCATCAATATTCGTCCGTGGTGCAAGGTCATCGATGCCATAGAAACCAAATTGCAATTCAGGATTTGTATGGTCGCAATCTTCTTGGTGTCCACTCAATTCATTCGGGGGAAAATTTGAATGCACATATCCACTAGATTCGTTTGTAAAAGAAGACATACCAGGAATTGGTTCAATCTGAGGAGGAGTTCCATGATTGCCACCTGCTTGACAGTTATTAGCATATCTACTTGATTCATTTGGAAAATAAGTCGTACTGTGAGTTGGTTCAATCATCTGAGGAGGATTTCCATAATTGCCAACTACTTGAGAGTAATTAGCATGTCCACTTGATTCACTTAGAAAATAAGGCATGCCAGGAATTGGTTCAACCATTTGAGGAGGATTTCCATAATTGCCAACTACTTGAGAGTAATTAGCATGTCCACTTGATTCACTTGGAAAATAAGGCATGCCAGGAATTGGTTCAACCATCTGAGGAGGATTTCCATAATTTCCAACTACTTGAGAGTAATTAGCATGTCCACTTGATTCACTTGGAAAATAAGGCATGCCAGGATTTGGTTCAACCATCTGAGGAGGATTTCCATAATTGCCAACTACTTGAGAGTAATTAGCATGTCCACTTGATTCACTTGGAAAATAAGGCATGCCAGGATTTGGTTCAACCATCTGAGGAGGATTTCCATAATTTCCAACTGCTTGAGAGTCATTAGCATGTCCACTTAGTTCATTTGGAAGAGAGAGCATACTAGGAGTTGGTTCAACCATCTGAGGAGGACCTCCATAATAGCCAACTTCTTTAATGGCAGAAAGCATACTAGGAATTGGTTCAAACATCTGTGGAGGTCTTCGATAAGAGCGAACTTCTTGAATGGCATTAGCATATCTACTTGATTTAGGAAAAGAAGGCGTAGCAGGAATTGGTTCAACCACCTGAGTTCTGTTTTTGGCACGATGTGCTTGCAAATATTTTTCAAAAAGTAGAAGATGTTTTGCCACATATATTGGATCAAAGTGAAGCTCTGGAAGCTCAGGAATCACAGGATTAATACGTATTCTACTCAAATTTTCATCACTTTTCTTATAAATCCTAGGAGTTGGTTCAACCATCTGAGGAGGACCTCCATAATAGCCAACTGCTTGAGTGACATTAGCATCTCTACTTGATTTATTTTGAGAAGAAGGTATAGCAGGAATTGGTTCAACCATCTGAGGAGGGCCTCCATAATAGCCAACTGCTTGAGTGGCATTAGCATCTCTACTTGATTTATTTGGAGAAGAAGGTATAGCAGGAATTGGTTCAACCACCTGAGGAGGGCCTCCATAATAGCCAACTGCTTGAGTGGCATTAGCATCTCTACTTGATTTATTTGGAGAAGAAGGTATAGCAGGAATTGGTTCAACCACCTGAGGAGGACCTCCATAATAGCCAACTGCTTGAGTGGCATTAGCATCTCTACTTGATTTATTTGGAGAAGAAGGTATAGCAGGAATTGGTTCAACCATCTGAGTTCTGCCATTGGCACGCTTTACTTGCAACTTAGTAGGGCGATGCATTCCTTGCACATCGTAAGGTGGCAACTTTGGACGAACCACAGGATTATTACATATTCTGCTCAAATTTTCATCACTTTTCTTATAAATCCTACATAAAACATACTCATCCCACTGGATGATACAAAATTCAAAGATAGTTATATTGCAATAGATGGCAACAATAATGCCTGAAGAAAATCACAAAAGCTTAAAGAAAGTTCAAATAGCATTTTAATAGTATAAGAGCTAAAACAAAGGATAAGATCTATATACCGTCATCCCATTTTCACTCCTTTTAGTTTGAGGAAGACCTTCAAGTCTATATTCAACCATAACCCAGTTGGTAGGGACACCTTTTGGAGGTTTTCCTTTATAAAAATGTAGTTCCTTCTTAAACCCAACAACAATTCCATTCTCTTGTATTTGCAGCTCACCACCAAAGGCCTCCCAAAATCCATCATTGGTAGATTGGTTTTGACAGATTCCCTTACGCTTCTTTAGATTCTTTCCCTCCACTGAAGTAAAAAAGTACCATTCATTTTCACTTGATTGTGGGTGTTGTCCTGTTAAGAGTTAATCACCCAATGAACAAAAACAGAGTAAAAACAAATATCAAAGCCATGTAAATTATGCACCTTTACTAGGTCTTTTGACATTAAAAGATTGTGTAGCATATTAGTTCTAACTAAAACATACATGAATATATATTACACAATATGGCATATCCCATGATTTTTTCTTTCTTTAGCAAAATAAACTTTCAGCATTGGAAAAGAACAAGTTTCTTCCATCATCCAACTCAAAACAATTAAAGAAAAGTAAAAAGAAACCATTTGGGTATATAATTTTTCAAGAAAAAACAAAACCTGTAAGCCATTCGGGGCTGTGGTCATAAAGTTCAACTTCGACAATCTTGTTCGAAGGAAGTTGTTGGTTGAGGACCTTCCTCTTCAAGTACAAAGTGAGAAGCTCAAGATCACTGGGGCAGAACCCAGGTGGGGGATCTTGGTTTTTCAAACTGATGCCACAATTGCCTTCCTCGCCATCAGGATCAAGATCAATCACAACTGGTGAAGATGAACTTATAACATTGCTGGTTGGTGCATTCAGGGGTTGTGGCAATTGTGTTATAGTACTAGTGCTTATATTGGAAACCACTTGGGCAGTGGTAGCAGGAACTTGGTAACTCGGCTTGCTTTGCTCATCATTAAACTCCATACTTGGAACTCTCTCAAGAAGAAGAAGACTTTGTCACAAATTTAACTCATGAAACTCTCTGTTTCTTGGAGTGATGGTACTTTGGAATATATGATTACACATTTGATTCAATCTTTATTTATAATCTTTTGGGGGGAAAAAAAGGGACTAACCGACTAACTAATGTGATATAAGTCCGAGTTTAATAAAATCTTGATAATAATAAAAAATAAATTAAAAACTGATTTAAAAAATTCTATTTTTTTTTCCGAAGTTATATTTCTATCTAGTATCTATTCTAGATTATGGTACTACAATTTTAAAATTGAGTACGTAATTTTTAACCTAAATGTCACGTATGTGATTAAGTATAGGATGAAAACTGAAAACTCAAAGAAGAAAAAAAAAAGGAAAAAGAAAAGACAAAGCAATTGATATATTCATTTCTATGTTGTTATTAAATAAACACATGTATAGTATATTATTAATTTATACGGAGTAATACTTATTGTGCCATATAAACTTTTCACGCCTCACATATTTACACTCCTTATATATATATATATATATATTATTTCATATTTAAATCCTTTCTAATTATAATCTCACTAAATCATATTTTCTTAAATTTTTCTTTTTAAAAAAAAAAAGCATGTACAAGAAAGAGAGAAATATGTTCTAACACACATAAGGGAAAAAATAAAGCAATACCTTGAGAGAAAAGAAAAGGGAGAGATAAGACAATGACGGAGCTACGAATTTTCACTTGGGGGCTAAACTATGGTATTCATAAATGGGCCAAACTATAAACATAAAAATTTTATAATTTTATTGTAACCTTAAATTCTTTTTTTCATATATTAAGTATTTTTTTTAATCAAATTGTGAATGACTAGATTTTATTGCGATATATCATTTGTACGTTTGTATATTAGATTTCAAATAAAATAAATTATAATTATAATGAATTATAATAATATGAGATAATAAATATTTTTATTATTTTGGTTTATATTCTAAGTAAGTGAATGAAGGAATATATGAACATTATCTCCTTCATTAATTGATTGAGGTTAAATTCTATAAGGACGTGGTGGAAAACCCTTGTTTTACCCCTCCAATTCTAACATGCTACATCATCTTATCACACATTTAAGAATAAACACAATCACACTCAATCAATTTTAATACCCATATATAAATCCAACTAAATTGGGAATCTATTGAGATGTTATTAGGTGTGGTAGGATGTATTGAATTTTAAATAAAATGCTGATGTGACAATCACTTATTGGATGGTGTAAAACATGTGTTTTACACCCCATCCTTATAAAATTTAATCTCTTGATTATATATTTTGCTTAAAAACACAATTCAAAATTTAATATATGCATATATACACTAACATAATAAATACTTGGTTAGTTGATTTTCTATATCATTTTATAATTAAGATGACATAAGTATGTCATTATTTTTTATTTTGAAATTCATAAAACAAAATAAACATATATAGTCATTCTTAGTCCCTAATTTTTCATTCAAAATTGTAATATACAATTACTTAGGTCTATTTACGAGTATTTCATTTTCATTTTTTTTTTTTTTTTTGGTAGTATTTTTAGAACATATTAAAAATTTTGAAAAATGCATACGTTTTCTATACTGTACGTACTCCATCATGCACGTATAGTATACTAACTATGTCATGTTGATTTCTTGTATCAGGTTGTTGGATCCTAAATCAAACCACAATGTAAACTGGGTCATCGATTCAATTGAAAGTTTGGTATTAAAGAAAGTAATTAATTAAGTGTATTTAAATTATAAAATGATGTCCTCTTAATAAAAGGAAAGTAAAATAACCCAACTCACAATAAATCATAATTTGGAAAATAACTCAAATTTCTTGCTAAATCACAATTGGGATTGACTTGTGCAACACAATTTGCAATTTAATTTCCTGTTCTATAGGTATATTGAATAAGAACTTACACAACTGTAGGTAAAAAATTTATACATTTCATTTCTAAAACATTTTTTCTAAAGATTCAAAGAGACCCTAAGCTTTGACAAACTAATCTATAAGAACTTCTTTATTAGCTAGTATCATCATACTAAACATTCAAAAGCGACCCTACACTGCTGGTAAGAATCATTTACAAGGATTATGATCATGATCAGAAAGCTTTAGACACATGTAATCTGGGACATTATTATCTATTTGATAATTGTTGGAAAGTTATGGATCTGATGCTAAGCTGTAATCCCCATGTTTTGAAGTGTCCTTGTTTTCTTGATATCCACTTGATTCAACCGAATGGCTGGTATCATTTGGAGAAAAGGTTGAAGTCAAATGCATGTGTTTACTCCATTCATTTGTGGCAAAGACCGAAGTTGAAGACATGTATCCACTCGATTCATTTGTCGAAAAGCTCGAATGCTCTAAAGTAGGCATGTAGGAAATGGATTCGCCTTTCTTGATAGAAGTCTCATAATTGCCAACCATTGCATTCAATTTTGTAGAATGCAATAAAGGATGCCTAGAGTAAAATGGTTCAACCATTTGAGGAGCAGTTTCATGATTGCTAGCCACACCTTGAAACTGATTATGGAAGTTACTAACCGTAAGAGCATGAGGAGTTCCATAGTTGCTAGCGAAAGTTTGAAAAAGATTAGGAAAGCTACTAGTTATATCATGAGGAAGAGTTCCATAGTTGCTAGCCTCGGTTTGAAACAGATTAGGAAAGCTACTAGTTATATTATCATGAGAAAGAGTTCCATATTTGCTAGCCATTGCTCGAAACCCATTAGGGAACCTATTCACATGTACATTTTGGTAGGACTGATTTATAAAATCCAAAACTTCAACTATTTTCATATCAACATTTTTCATTGGCTCATTTCTATCATTAGCATGTGAAGATGTGGGATAAGCCTTTTGAGTATGAGTCTTGCTTGATTTGCTCTCATTTTTCTGATAAATCATACACAAAACCCATTTATCCAACTGCAAGACACAAGATTCAATAATAGTTAGATCTAAAATAAATGACAATGATGTTTGAAAAAGAAATCTGACATTGAAATAATATTTTAGTAATATAAAAAGGCTAAAACAAAAGAATAAAATCTACTTACCCTCATGTCAGTTTCACTTGTTTTAGTTACAGGAGGATTATTAATTCTATATTCATTCATGATCCAATTGGTCTTGTCACCCTTTGGAGCTTTTCCTCTATAGAAAACAAGTTTCTTCTTATACCCAACTACAAGATCCTTGAATTTGATTGCAGTATCAGTTCCAGTGGCCTTCCAATATCCATCACCTGTGGCTCGATTTGGATGCTTTCCATTTCGATATTTTCGTTCCCTTGGAGTAAAAAAGTACCATTGTTTTTGTCCATATTGCTTGTACTCTTCTGTTAGTCATTCAAAATGTTACATTTAAAAATTTCTCATGAAAAACATGCATGAAATAAAATAAAGCAATTTGCATATGAATAGAACTTTTTTTATACAAGCTTTTCCATACCAAACAGATAGTACTATTTGTTTACAAATATCAAAACACAAATCAATTATTGTGATGTACCGGTGCACCATGGTTTCCAATAGAGTTTCAAAATAATTAAGATTGTATTTTAATGTGGGAAGGGATTATATTTAAATAAACAGAATTTTAAAATAGATGTTATAAATGGATCCAAGAGGGGAATCTTAATAATGGGATTAAATAATACTCTGAGGAGACTAAAAATTCTGTAGTGGATCATATGTAAATAATGGTACAAATATGTATTCACAGTACTTGAGGTTTTTCAGTGTAACAAACCTCCCTAAGATTTTTTTAATAAGAAAATATAAGAGATTTTGTGTCAACAGTTTACACAAAAAGTAGTACTATAGGTTTTTTTAAAAGTATTATACTCAAAACTTAATGGGGTTTTATCTATCTTTTAGGGGAAAACCAAAGGGGTTTGTTTGTTTTTCCAATATTTGTCTATATCCATTATTCACTCTTTCGGATTAATAAAAATTAACAAAAGAAACTTTAAGATCATGCAAAATTATCAAACTGACTGATCTATCCAACTCAAAACATCAAAGAAAACTGAAACTTAAACACCATGCAATATATATATATATATATATGTGTGTGTGTGTGTGAAACTGTTACTACATAATATAGCATATATACCAATGATTCTTTCTTTTCGATTAATAAAAATTAACAAAAGAAACTTAAACGCAATGCAATATAAATCATCAAATTGACTGATGCATTGGAGTAGAAAAGAAAAAGTTTCAACTCAAAACAATCAAAGAAAAGTTATAAAGGATGTTTGGAGAAGAACCTGCAAGCCACTCGGGGCTGTGGTCATAGAGTTGAACATCCACAATCCGATTCCAAGGCAAGGGATGATTCAAGATCTTCCTGATCAAGTAATGCATGACTAGATCAAAGTCGGTGGGGCTGAACCTAAACCCAGGTGGGGGTTCCACATGTTCAAAGCTGTGGTACTCCTTCTCTACTCCTCCATCAAAATCATTGAGGAGCCTGTGTAAATCCAACTCATCCACCTCTTCTAATTGAAACATTTTCTCCTCTAGTTTTTCCTCATCTGGATGATCAACCACACTAGGAGATGAATGTGTTGTATGGTTTATATCGGGAACCACTTGGGTTGTTATGTCAGAAACCATCAAAGTCTGCTTTTTTTGCTCATGATTAAACTCCATACTGCTCTCTGGAGAAAAAGACATTGCCACAAACGTAACTTTGAAACACACACACTCTCTCTCACTCTCTTATATAAACCTTGAAAGGATAGGATTTCTGATAATTCCGAATATAATCCAATCGATTATCTTTAGAAAAAAATGGTAATAAATAATTGATAAGTCCAAGTTTAATAAAATCAAAACTGATCATCAATGATAATTACAATTTATACAAGGTTGACTGGACCCATCACAAAACGAGTAAATATCATAGGAATAGCAACTTCTTGTAGTTCAAACATCTCTAACTCGTGTACATATTTATGATATGTACCAAACATAAAAGATAAAGATGGGATTGTTACACTTTTTTTCAAATGTAAATCTTCTTAAAAGATGTCTCTGAGCTCAAGTAAAACACTGAACACAAGTTATCTTTCTATCATGCAATACAGCAATAGTGATATCATATATAAGTTTTTACCTCCTTCGATTTTACTTCGGAAAATTGTTAGTTTACATTGCATTATCAATGTAAGATTTACATTGCAAACTAAACAAATGTGTATGACACTATACACTTCTATGCAAATATGTACAATATTATCACTTTTGCAATTGTATACAATGTTGTACACATTTGTTTAATCTTGCATTGATATTACAGTGTAAGCCAATAATTGTTTTTTTACATATATAATTGGAATAATTTTGTGACTCAACATTTTATATATAAGGGGGAAAAGGAGAAACATTATTTTATTATTCCTAACGCAGCAAATAAAGAAATATAGGTTAAGTAATTTCCAAAAATGAAAATTTAGTTGTATATTTTTTGGATGAATCAATGAGAGATTTATTAAAAAGAAATCATCAAGTCCATATAGAAAAACAGACCAGTCAAAACAGGGGTAAAATACAGAACAGGATAGAAGGAACCCAAAGTGATCAATCAAACTTTACAAGCCCAGACCACAACTCAAAGAAACAGAATCCCAAACAATTCAACTCATGAAACAGACAGAAACAGAGCACTTCTTGGTTAACATCCTGATTCAGTAATAGACTTGAGGACTTGGAACTGTCCAACCTTAAATGAATTATCAAATACAGATCCCATTACAATTTCAAACTTTCAATTCTAAAATATTATTTATTCAAAATACTTCTTGAGATGCATCAAAAACCAGGATTTACAATCAGTACAAAACTTTAGCAAGGAACATATACAGTTCATTAAGTTCAAAATTGCTGCAACACTTGTTGGGCCGTACTAGAAGGACCAATCACCATTGTTTTTTGGATGATTCAGTACACTTTCATTGATGAGAAACAGGAATCACACAACAGGCCAATACAGACCAAACACAGTAACAACAGGTATAGAATCCTAAACTAAACAACAAAGTTAATTAGCCCTGACACAGCAAAAAAACTCCTGTACATCCAAGCCTATTAATTGAAACCAAAAAGAAAAAGAAATGCCAATGACAGAGACCATTACATCACTATAGACCACCTACTGTGGATTAGATTATTTGATGAGAGGGTCTTCTAGTCATCAATTACGGCAAACCATAGCATTCTACACTCCATTGTGAGGACCATTCAATTGCAAACTTTCAAATAGAATCTTCAGCCAATGTAATTAGAAATGGTGAAACCATTAGAAGCTATGCTAAACGTTAGAACTGTAGAACTTTGGTTAGCTAGTATCATGCAAAACATTCATAGAACCACTAAATTGCTAGTAATCATTCACAAGCCTTCTTGTCATCCCTTTTGTCATCTGAAGGCTTCTGACACTTATTCTGGACACTATCAACTTCTACTGCTTTCGGATCAACCATTGCCTTTAGCTCATTTCCATCATTAGCATGTGAAGATGTAGAACAAACCTTTTGAGTTTGTGTCTCACTTGATTTCCCCTTATGATAAATCCTACACAAAGTCCATTTATCCATCTGGAAGACACATAATTCTGGAAGACACATAATTCAGTAAGGGTTAGCTCTACAATAGATGACAACAACGGTGTTTGAAAAACAAAAACCGAAATTCAAATAATTCTCATAATATAAAAGTTAAAAAAAGAAAAAAGAGGATAAAATCTACTTACATGAGAATCACTAACTCTATATTCATGCATGATCCAATTGGTCTTCTTACCCTGTCAACGACCATCTCTTTCATACTCATAGAAAACAAGTTGCTTCTTATACCCAGCTGCAATTTTTGTCTTGAGTTTCTTGATTCTCTTTTCAGATCCACTGACCTCCCAATATCCATCAAGAGCTGAAGATGAACCCATGATACGTGGCTTGTTTTGATGATGATTAGACTCACTCTGTTCTCGAAAAAGAGAGCTTAAGGCAGAGCATTAATGGCGTGAAGAAGAAAGAGACTTACAGAGGCTCTATTTATAAGCTGATGAAGAAAATAACTGACTTTTGGCGGGGGAAAGCTCCTAACGGCAAATTCTGTTATAACACGTGTACTAATACAGATCTAACACGTGTTTAAAGCCTCAAGAAACCAACAAACCGCTAACATGAGATCCATCAACACATTACTGTGTGATCAGTGCCTGTACAAGTACACTAGGCAACTTAGGCCTAAGGCCAAGGCACTCAAGTTTTTATTCTTGAATAATGACATTTGATTTCTAAATTTTAGTTTGGTTAGTATTAATTAATAAAGTTTTTAGATTAATTTATCAAATTGACCACCACGCATCCTTGGTAGTTGGTACGATGGTCACTCCGCGAGTAAATACTTGTGGGGTGTGGGGGAAAAGGCCAGGGTTTAAGTTTCTACGAGAGAGTTTCACATATATATACATTTAAATTACTGTAAAGTATAATTCTATCTTAGAAAGAAAAAAAAATCAAATTGACTTCAGCTTCACTAAGTATTAAATAAGTCATTTAATTCATATTTAAATACCACAAACCACCATTCCCATTTCTAAGATCAAACACAAGAGACAAGCAAAAGAACTTCTATACATAAAAGACTACAATGTATTAAGCTACACCACACTAGTTCTAGTGAAGAAATTTATCATACAATGTATCTCAAGCAAACACAAACACCCAATACCATAATAATTCTAACAATATCCGCCTCTATTGCAAACTTCCCGGCTATCTTCAGCCATGTCTTTTCGATAGCAATAGCATTAATTAATCTAAAACAGTATAGTATTAAACAACGTAGTATTACATTAAACATTATCACAAGGTTATACCTATGTTACTTTTTTTTTTTTCTTTTTTTGGTTGAGAAACAAGACTGTGATTTTTATTAAGTTGAAGGCAAATCTGCCTGATACATTTCAAAACAAAAGGATGGAACATCCTCCATCCAAACAAAAAAACATGTGACATATCATGCATGCCTAGCAAGGTTATGAGCTACCCTATTTCCTTCACTATCAACATGCTGAAATTTTACATGATTAAGCCGATTAGCCAAGTCATATGCCTCTTTTATGAGAAAGCCAAATGGAGCAAAGTTTGGCACCTGATCCGTTAGGCCTCTGATGACTATGCTGGAGTCGCCTTCAACAATAATCCTATCAAGACCAATTTCTGCAGCAAGTTCTACTGCCCGTGTGGCTGCCAGTGCTTCCATCTCCACCACTGAGCTGGCCAACTGAACATTCTGAGCTAAAGCAGCCATTGCAAGACCTTGGCTGTCACGGATTATCACCCGGAGACCTGCTCTGCCAACATCTTCGAAGATTGCCGCATCAAAGTTAGCTTTAAACCAGTCCGGAGGAGGTGGAGACCATCTTGCACGTTGTCTGGCTGTAGATGCTGCCATAGTATGCCTTGGTTGTGCAGTCCGATATTCTAATAATGCCTCATACGCTCGCTGCACTATCAGATTTAGGGGAATCCCGGTAGAGCTGTTCTGGCTTTGTTTTTTCGGTACCAAATTGTCCAAATCTTATACCTATGTTACTTGGTAACCATTAAAACAGTATAGTATCAAGCTAAACATTCAAAAGCCACAAAGTTTCAAGTAATCTGAAAAAAAATTAAAAAAATTAAAAAAGTTGCTAGTAAACATTCACATGGATGTATGGTCATCTGAAAGCTTCTGGTGCTTATTTGGGATATTATCATCCGTTTGCAACAATGGAGGAGGATGATTGTTGTAGAAATCCAATTGCAATGCAAGATTTGAAGTGTTGTCGTTTTGGTATCCGCTCAGCTCAGCTGGAGAAAATGGCGAATTCATCCAATGAGGAGTTCCATTATTACCAACCAATTCACATGCCTCAGGTGGACTAAAGTAAATTGGTTGGTCAATCTTCTGAGGAAGACTTCCATGATTGCCAACCATTGCACTTTCAGAAAAGGATGTCTCTCTAGGGTAAGAAGACTGGAAGTACATTGGTTGTCCAACAAACTGATTAGGGACGCTGGCCACATTATAAGCTCCAAAATTGCCATCCATTGCTTGAAACTGATTAGGGAAGCTGGCCATATTATAAGTTCCATAATTGCCATCCATGGCTTGAAACTGATAAGGGAAGCTGGCCATATTATTTGCAAGAGGTGCTGGTACATTATTGTTGGACAAATTTTCATAATCCTGTCCAACACCTTTAAAATTCTCCATCAGCTCTCTTCTATCATCTTCAAGTAAAGAAATGGAACTAGCATCCTTTGAATGATCCTCATCTTCATTACGAATTCTTTCTTTCTTGTTGTAAATCCTACACAAAACACAATCATCCAACTGGATGATACAAAATTCAATAATAGTGTCATATTACAATAGAATGAATTAATAGATGCCAACAATGATGTTTGAGAAAAAATATGGAAGCTTAAACAAAATTCATATAAAAATTTAAGAATATAAAAGCTAAAAGAAAAGGATGACACGAACATACCCTCATATCATTTTCACTCCTTTTAGTTGGAGCAGGAGCATTAATTTTATATTCATGCATAATCCACCCAGTCTTCTCACCCTTTGGGGGCTTTCCTCTCATGAAATTAAGGGTCTTTTTGAATCCAATTATAACCCCCTTCTCCTTTATTTGGACGTCAGCTCCATTGGCCTTCCAATATCCATCACCGGCAGCTCGATTTGGTCGGCTTCCATTTTGATACTTTCGATTCCTTGGAGTGAAAAAATACCATATTTTTTCACCATAATCTATGTTTTGTTCTGTCAATCAAAAAACATTACATTTAAGGTTCAAACTTAAGTACAATTCTGCAAGTATTGTATTGACCAATAAATAATAAACAATGTAATATTTTCCAATAGCAATTAAATTCAATACAATTGTATTTTTTAATATAATTAGAGAACCTAATGTACTTAAGAATTACTCTACCCTTGTATGTATAAATTTCAAGGAAAATGTTAACAAATACCCTAAGATTTAAGAACTATTTTTAGAAACATTTTATGGGAAAATTATAAAACAATTAAATTTTTTGTTAACTTTTTATATTTCCCATAAAAGTGGTGTTAAAACTTTACTAATATGGTTTATTAATATCTTTGCACTTTCTATAATTTTAATTGTTAGTAGACAAATTCTACAAAATTTTGGTTGATGAGCTTGTAGTATTGACTTTTGGTGCTCAATAAATTTAAATAAATGCCATTATTAGCAAAGCATCAATTCCGCCAATACAACTACAAATATTACATCTACATGGCCACTTGCATGGCATGAGAAACTGACTTTAACAATCAATTTGATAACAAAATAGGAGTACTAGCAAGGTGGATATTGCAAGCATGTAGACCAACTGAACGTGTATGTAATACAGGTAAACTAATCCTATGATTAATCTAAGGTTCTCTAGTAATCCTAAGAAATTCTTAGGCAGTTTATTTTTATATTTTCTCTCTTTCAATTATCAAACTCTCAACAACTTTAACAACAATAAAGGATAGTGTAGAGTAACATATGATATAACAGTTTAATCCAATAGTTACTACATAATATGTCATACCCTTTGACTCTTTCATTCGGATTCAAACCAATTATATATATATATATATATATATCAAACTAACGCATTGAAAATAATAAGTTTCCATTCAATTCAAAATAATCAACAAAATACTAAAAATAAAAAGGGTATTTTTAAAGAATAAGAACCTGCAAGAGTGTCGGGATTTTGGTTATACAGGTCAACCTCCATGAACGAGAGCTCAGGTAGAGGCTTATTTAGCACCCTCGGCTTCAAATAATACTTGACAAGCTCTCTGTCAGTGGGGTAAAAACGAAACCCTGGTGGGTTTTGCTCCTTTAGTTGCTCCTTCTCAAGCTTGCAAAGGTCATTCATAATAGCCTCTCTTCCCTGGAGGCTTAAACCTGGTGAAATAATTTCTGTGTTTAGGACTTGTGGCAATTGTGTTGTAGGGTTTATATCAGAAACCACTTCTGGAAGATCCTCATCTTGTTCACTTGATCTTCTATTGTTTGTATTATAAATCTTACACAAAACACAATCATCCAGCTGGGTGACACAAAATAGTGTTAGATCAACAATGATGTTTGGAAAAATCACAAAAACTTAAAGGTATTCAAACAACATTTTAACAATATAAAAACTAAAAATAAGGGGTGACATCTACATACCTTCATGTCATTTGGACTCCTTGTAGTTGGAATTGGAGCATCAACTAGTTTGTATTCATGCATAATCCATTTAGTCTTATCACCATGTTGAGGCTCTCCTTTGTAGAAGACAAGCGTCTTCTTAAGTCCTTTCAAGATGCCATTTTCTCGTATCTCCTTGTCAACTCCTGTGGCCTTCCAATATCCATTATTGGTAGTTCGTTTTGGACGGCTTCCATTTGGATACTTTCGTTCCCTTGAAGTAAAAAAGTACCGTTCATTGTTTCCATATTGCGGGAATTGTTCTGTTAATTAATCACCCAAAATATCACATTTATACTTTGCTCTTTTAAATATGTTAAGAGAAGCTAGAAACAATTGATTAACAAAAACTCATGAAAAACATGAACAAACAAAAGTTTTTCATTTATGAATTTTATTTTATAAGCACCTAATTCTAATTAGTTGCTATCTTACGAATTATCTTGACACTTTTCACAACTTCGTTAGCTGATAAATTGTACAAAATTAAACATGCAAAAGTAACCTAGATTAAAATAAGATGTCATATTCGGATTGTCACAACTGACATATGTGGGTTCTTGTCTAATCCATGGAACTTGTTTGCATTTAATTAAATGAAATTTACCAATATACTCTTAAAACTCTAGGTATATAAACTTATTAATTGTTGTGGTTTATTTTCTTGAATATATTGTGATTAAGTATTTGTGATATTGAGATATGTTTTAGTTTTGAATAATTATTTGCAATAAAGTTACTCATTAATAATGAATTTTATATTAAAAAAACTTATTTGTTTGGTTTTTCATAATTTAGATCAATTTGGTTAATACTAAAACTTTTTTTTTCTTTGATAAAATCTAATAAATGAATCGACATGACATGAACCCAACATACAAACACGAATTTATATCCCTTAGATTAAAAGCAACTTTCAACATATTTAACATCATGCAAAATATTAAATATTTTAGAGAGTAAAACATGCATGAGTAAACCTACATTAAAAGCAACTTTTAACATATTTAAAAGTTATGCAATACACCCTATCAAACTGATGCATAAACAGTAAATAAATAAATAAAAGAACGTATATGTGTTTCAAGAACAAGAACCTGCAAGAAACTCGGGACTGTGGTTGTATAGCTCAACTTCTGTGATTCGGTTCCACCACGGCACACAATTATCTTTGATCTTAAAGTACAAGTAAAACTGGATGAGTTCTAGGTCAGTGGGACGGAACCTGATCCCTGGCGGAAACTTCCTATCTGCATCCCGCTTCGCTTGAAGCTGAACCAAATTGTTTATAGCCTGTTCTCTTCTTTGCGGACAAAATAATGGTGATAAATTTGGGAAGCGTTCTCTCTTTAGTGATAAATTTGTGTTGTTGGTTGATAAACTTGTATTGTAGGTTGGTGTGTTCAGGTTATTAGACTCCATACGATTCGATGGCTTTGTTTTTTTGAAGATAGATATATCATCACCTGTTCGACCTCTCTCATCTTATATATATATCACGTAAGAGTGTTTTAGTGGGACTAAAAGAACGTATACTACTTCTAATAGAACTTTAATAAAACCTTATCTTATCATCGTATTATTATCCAATCGTATATGGAATGGGACTACGTACATACAATTTAGTTTCCCGCCCTGCATTTTTTTTTTTTTTAAATTTGCTATTCTATCAATTATTTATTTTAATTAGAAATAAAAATTTATAGCCAGAAACCCAAAAAGCCCAAGAAAACCATAAAAAGTTGGGAAAATTCAAAACCTGGCTTCTTAGAAGTAAGAGCAACTTCCAGAGCATTGATAAGCGAGGACTTGCCGACATTAGACCGACCCAGAATCGCAAACTCGGGTCTGGGTAGTCTTAGAGGCTGAAGCTGAGACATGGCGGTGGGTCGGGTTGCGGAGGGTCCAGTGGGAGAGATATCGGGTTGGGAAAGAGAGTGTGGGTTTAGTTTAGGGAATGGTAGTAAAGAAGAGGGATTCTATTTCTCACTAACAATTTTTTTTTTTTTTTTTTTTTTGGTTCAATGTGTTAATTGTTGAACTGAACTAAACTAGCACCTGAAACTGGTCCGTTGGTTTCTGATATTCGTGGAACGACGTCGCTCAGGATTTTTATTGAGATTATAATGGCAAAGGCGGAGAGTTAGGATTAGAAATAAAATTTTATAAAAATAATATTAAAACTAATTTAGTTATTTTGTTTTCAAATTTTATTTTAAACGAATCACTTTTTATTTCAAAGAAAATGACGTAAATAATTACCCTTAAATTTTGGATTTCTTACAGTTGACGAACATTTTGGGACACAGGATTATTGCTTTTGATGCTCCAAGCCCTTTTGCAAAAATTGCTACAATCATAAGAAATAGCAGGGTTCATGATGGACCATGGGCTGGAATTATGGTCACTAATTATACTGACCTCACCCATTCAAAATAAAATCCCCCTATCCACAATGGAATACTCCACTCCAACTTTCAAGCACCAGATTCCATTTTATGACCATCCCAAAAAATAAATGCCCCAAACCCCACCCCCTCTCTCTTTTCTGTAAAAAAGAAATGACATATGTAAGTCATGTAAAAGAAATTATATGAAGATTAATCTATGGCAAGCACTAATAGCCTAACACGCTCTCATTACTTTATGGTTCTAATTTAATAGAAGACAAGCTCCCATTACTCTATAATATTTTAAGTTTTTAACAGTAGGAACCTTGCTAAAACGTAAAAGTTCAAATTATCAGTCTCAATGTTATAGTATTTTATTTTGTTTTTGATAAATAATTTAGTATACTGTTATTGTAAAGTTGTGATTTACAATTATGTTTTATGTTAGTTTTATTTCATGACAAAAAAGGTTGTATTTGCAATAAATTATTTCCTTGTATTTTGTAGGATTTTATTGTATTGGGTTTAATATTAAATTGGTAAAAAATCGAGCATGAAATGAAGATCAATACAGTTTCACAACTAACTCGCAAGAAGTTCGCAAGAAAAGGTTTTTGCGAAAGGCCACGTGAGAAGCACATATTGGAAGCTGAAGAGTCAAGTGCTAGACTGTATTTCACGAGTACTTAGCGAGATAGGCCATCTCGCGAGGTACCCATGAAACTCTCTGTCTGAAGGATTTTAAGTGTGACTTTCTTACCCTTCACTCCTACCATATATACCCTCATTAGCTACAAAAGTAAATGAGACTATTTTAGAGAGAAACCCCTAAATAGGTTTCTACAACACAACACACTCACCTTTTAAAGAGAAAACTACTTATCCTTTAGTGAGAAATCACTGTAGTCTCTTCTTCTTCCCTCTTCCATTGTTATACCTTAAGAAGAGATTTATACCTAAACACAACCCACACATATTCAAAGTGTAGAGAGTGTTTTGGAGCTTGGAAAGTTTTGGAAATTTGCCAAAAGAAGCTGATGAGGCTTGGCGGATGTAATCGGGTAGTATTGTGAGATCCAGAAAGTTAGTGAAGATAAGACTCCAAGAAGTCCGTTGGTAGCGGGAGTTTGGTGTTAGGAATATGAAATAATTGTTGTAATCCCTTTAGTTACATAGTTAGCTAGTTGGTTGAGATTATGATGAGTTAGTTAGGATTTGAGCACATATAGCTCATTTAACATATGACTTAATTCATAGAGCACATGTTAAATTAACTAACCAATTATCTTGAGCCATGTTGGCTAATGACATTAGAGCTAGTCTCCTATAAATACATGATTGTAATTCAATATTATATATGAAATGATGAAAAATTAAACAATTTCTTGGTGCATTAGTGCAACTCTCTCTCTCTCTCTCTCTCTCTCTCTGAAGGGTAACTACCTCGAATTAAGTCAATTTCTTTATAATTCTCATCAATCCTCCTACAATTCATACCCATCCCCATTAAGAAACTCTAAGTTCCTAACATTTGGTATTAGAGTCGTAGATCTTAAGACGAGCAATTGTGACCAAAGAAAACTTTTGAAAGAAATATAACAAGTGTTGAATAAAACCTTAGAGGATGTCAAGGATATTTCAAAGATGGTCAAGGCCTTGGCTGACTCTAAAAAGGCCATGAAAGAAGAGCTCTCAAGAATGCAAGAGGATCTTGAGAATATGACGGAAGAGGAGTTAAAATCTCTTGATTCAATGGAATCTGAAGAATAAATCAAGTTCCAAGAATCTACTGCTATTGTTGCAAGCTAGAATGTTGATTTTTGTGTCAAAGTGGATGCTGATATACATGAAGATGCAGCCCTTGAAGTTCAGTCCAAAGAACCAACAAAGAAGGAGATGATGATTTTCCAAGAACTAATTCTTGATGCGCCAATGGAGGCTCCCATTCAAGAGTCTATGATTCAAGAATTGGCAATCCAAGTGTTGGTGATCCAAGAATCCAAGATGCAAGTGCCAAAAATTTTAATGGTTCTAGAATCAAATGAGGTATTGAGGATACAAGAACATTCCAAGGTTCAAAGAACCAATAAAACCTTGAAGATTGAAGAACCATTGAAGGTTCAAGAATTCGACCAAAGTTTGAAGATCTACAAAGAAGAAACTTTCATGTGCACAAGACCGCTTGTCAAAGAAAAATGCATGAATATGGTAATCAAAATGTCACTAAAGTATTGGTCCATTGGAAAATCTCATTTAATGAAGGTGTCATTTCACAACAACACCTTGTGGATAAGGTGTTTTCAAGGGGAGGGAAATGTTCGGAATATGAAATAATTGTTGTAATCCCTTTAGTTACGTAGTTAGCTAGTTGGTTGAAATTATGATGAGTTAGTTAGGATTTGAACACATGTAGCTCATTTAACACGTGGCTTAATTCATAGAGCATATGTTGAATTAACTAGCCAATTATCTTGAGCCATGTGGACCAATAACATTAGAGCTAGTCTCTTATAAATACATGATTGTAATTCAACATTAGATATGAAATAAAGAATTAACCAATTTCTTAGTGCATTAGTGCATCTCTCTCTCTCTCTCTCTCTCTCTCTCTCTCTCTCTCTACATATATATATATATATATATATATGGAGGGTGACTACTTCAAATTAAGTCAATTTCCCTATAATTCTCATCAATCCTCCTACAATTCATAACCATCCTCATTAAGAACCTTTAGGTTCCTAACACTTGGAGGGTTTAAGTACATTGGGTAGACTAGGCTTGGAGGGTCTTTTGTTATTCGTATACTCCAACTTATTCACTAGTGAATTAATTTCGACTTGGAGGATCACGGAGAGGTTTTTCGGTTAGTTCTTCGGTTTTCTCTTCGATAACACATCGTTCATGTTTATGCACTAGAGTAGTTCGGGTAATTGCGCTTCATTTATTCTTGTTCTGCACTTAGATAAGTTAAAATAAAAGCAATTAAGCCGTGATTTTAAAATTGGGGGTCTAAACAAACTCTTGTGTTTTAGCACAAATCTGAACTTTCGGTTGTAATATAATATTCGAAGACTAACTAAAATACTACCATCATGTTTTTTAAGTAGGACACCAACCTACAATTCCAAGCAGCGTTTTGATAGTGCTTATAGGAACAAGAAAACAATATTCAGGTAGCAATAGCAACACAGTTAACATTATTAAAATTAAAAATGGTGAAACGGGCAGTTACAAGGTATGAACAAATTCTTCAGCCAGGTCAATTTTCAGTACAGTTTTGATAATTATGGTTGGTATTGAATAACAAGTTGCAGGTATGTCATGTATTAATTTTTTTTTCCTTTTTAAACTTTGAGCTTTTTTAAATAAAAATTAAAAATAAAATAAAAAGAAAACATGACAAGCTGTAATTGATGGAGCATAAAATAAAAGAAAAAATGGGACAGTAATTAGTATTCCAAAACCACAGCTTGGTTTCCAATTCATGCTACCCAAATTCTAGAATAAATAAAAAGAAATATGAAGATGATAAAACCAAATGAAAGTTCAAATTAACCAATCCAGATTCGTAAAAAGTTCTTAATTAGCTAGTATCATACTAAACATTCAAAGAGACCCTAAGTTGCTAGTTATAATCATTTACATGGATTATGATCATCTGAAGGCATTTGATGCTTATTTGGGATTTCATCATCCATTTGATAATTGTTGTAGCCCCTAGGATTTGAAGTGTTGTCTTTTTGATGTCCACTCAATGCATTTGGTATAGATTGCAGGTATCCATTCCTATCATTTGTAGAAAAGGCTGAATTCGAAGGCATGTACCCACTTGATTCAGTTGTAGAAAAGTTTGAATGCCATAAAGAAGGCATATTGGAACTGAGCTCATCACCTTTATGTATAGAAGTCTCAGAATTGACAACAATTGCACTAGATTCTGAAGAATGCATTGAAGAATTCCTAAAGTAAAATGGTTCAAACGCCTGAGGAGTTTCATGATTGCCAGCCAGTGGTTGAAGATGATTATGGAAGTTACTAGCTCCATGATTGAAAGCCATTGCTCAAGGTTGATCAGGGAACCTACTAGCCATATGAGCAGGTGGAGGAGTTCCATGATTGCTAGTCATTACTTGAGATTGACTAGGGAACATATTAGCCATAGGAGAAAGAGGAGCATTTCCATGATTGATAGCCATTACTTGAGACTGATTTGAGAGCCTTCTAGTCATTGCTTGAGATTAATCAGGTAACATACTATAGCCATACGAGCAGAAGGAGTTCCATAATTGCCAGCCATTGCTTGAAAGTTGAGACTGATCAAAAGGGAACCTACTAGCCGCCATATGAGCAGGATAAAGTGTCCCATAATTGCTAGCCATTGCTTGAATTTGATTAGCAAGAGCATGAACATGTGCATTTTGGTGGAAGGACTGATTTATATGACACTAAAATTTCATTGGTGTTGGATCAGAAGGTGTGTTCTATCGTCCAGAGTAACATTTCAGGAAATTCTATTAATAAGGATATGTATTATGAACGTACAGGACAAATAGGAGCTGTGAAATATCTAAGAGAAAGCTGTTACCATCACATTGAATGCTCTGTAGCTAACTCTCTAATCGCATTAATAGGGAAGTGATATCTGAACAATACTTTTCAGCCTTACAACTACTCCCAAAGACTTTAGGAATGTGCTGATGGAACAAGGATCAACACTAGTAATCTAAGAGGAGACCTAAAGGGAAGGGGATCGGAGAATTAAGAAAAAAACACTGTAATAACAAGAACTCTGCTTGTAACCAACTTCAAGAAATATATATACAAGAACTAATCTTCTCGGATTGTGCCGAGGATGATTTTCTTTAGATAAAATCAGTCAATCTTTGCTTTATAGTGATCTGGATCCATTGTAATTATCACTCAACTCATTAGAGCCTAATTTTCTAACACACTCTCTACAAATTCATTGTATTGGACTCTTTGGGCTCAAATCCTTTTACTTGACGGGCTTGGGAACCAATTTGTGTCCTTACAATTATCATTATTTTGCCCTTTGATTGTTCAATTTTATCCGATTACATTATAAAAAATAAAATATAGTACAAAAAAATAAAATAGTATTCCATTACATAGCATAATTTGTATAATTTAGTGTTTATTGTTATATCTTTTAATTTTTCTTATTTGTTTTTTCTTCTCTTCTTTTTTACTCAATCAGAATCAAGGTCTTGCATTGTCCTCGGACTCAAACTTACGAGAAAACTAGTTTCTTCAAGAAAAATCTAAGTACTAGACAGAACTACGGCCTTGCTTGGTCCTCAGACTCAAACCTATTGAAAAACTAATTACTTCAAGAAGAATCTAAGTACTAGACAAAACCAAGGTCTTGCGTAGTCCTCGGACTCAAACCTACGGGAAAACAAGTTACTTCAAGAAGAATCTAAGTACTAGACAGAACTAAGGTCTTGCATGGTCCTCGGACTCAAACCTTTGGGAAAACTAGTTACTTGAAGAAGAATCAAAGTACTAGACAGAACCAAAGTCTTGCATGGTACTCGTACTCAAACCTATGGGGAAGCTATTTACCACAGAAAGAATCTAAATACTAGACAGAACCAAGGTCTTACGTGGTCCTGCAAGGTCCTCGAACTCAAACCCATAGGGAAATTAGTTACTTCAGGAAGAATCTAAGTACTAGACAGAACCAGGGCCTTGCATGGTCTTCGGACTCAAACCAATGGAAAAACTAATTACTTCAAGAAGAATCTAAGTACTAGACAGAACCATGGTCTTGCATGGTCCTCAGACTCAAACCTATGAGGAAACTAGTTACATCAAAAAGAATCTAAGTACTAGACAGAACCAAGGTCTTGCGTCGTCCTCAGACTCAAACCTATGGGGAAACGAGTTACTTCAAGAATAATCTAAGTATTAGGCAAAATCAAGGTCTTGCACGGTCCTCAGACTCAAACCTATGGGGAAACTATTTACTTCAAGAAAAATCTAAAAATTAGAAAGAACCAAGGCCTTACCTGGTCCTCGTACTCAAACCTATGAGAAAACTAGTTACTTCGAGAAAAATCTAAGTACTAGACAGAACCAAGTCCTTGCATGGTCCTTGAACTCAAACCTTTGGGGAAACTAGTTATTTTAAGAAGAATCTAAGTACTAAACAAAGCCAAGGCCTTGCATGGTCCTCGGACTCAAACCTATGGAAAAACTAATTACTTCAAGAAGAATCTAAGTACTAAATAGAACCAATGTCTTGCATGGTCCTCGGACTCAAACCTATGAGGAAACTAGTTACTTGAAGAAGAATCTAAGTACTAAACAGAACTAAGATTTTGCATGGTCCTCGGACTCAAACCTATAAGGAAATTAATTACTTGAAGAAGAATCTAAGTACTAGACAGAACCAAAATCTTGCATCGCCCTCGGACTCAAACCTATGGGAAAACTAGTTACTTCAAGAAGATTCTAAGTACAAGAGAGAACCAACGTCTTGCATGGTCCTCAGACTCAAACCTATGGAAAAACTTGTTAATTCAAGAAGAATCTAAGTACTAGATAGAACCAATGTTTGGCATGGTCCTCGGAGTCAAACCAATGGGAAAACAAGTTACTTTAAGAAGAATCTAAGTACTAGATAGAACTAAGACCTTGCATGGTCCTCGGACACAAACCTATGGAAAAACTTGTTAATTCAAGAAGAATCTAAGTACTAGACAGAACCAAGGCCTTGGATGGTTCTCGAATACAAACCTATGGAAAAACTTGTTAATTCAAGAAGAATCTAAGTACTAGACAGAACCAAGGTCTTGCATGGTCCTCGAACTCAAACTTATGGGAAAACAAGTTACTTCAAGAAGAATCTAAGCACTAGACAGAACCAAGACAGAACCAATGTTTGGCATGGTCCTCGGAGTCAAACCAATGGGAAAACAAGTTACTTCAAGAAGAATCTAAGTACTAGACAGAACTAATGCCTTGCATGGTCCTCGGACTCAAACTTATGGGGAAACTAATTGCTTCAAGAAGAATCTAAGTACAAGAGAGAACCAAGGCCTTGGATGGTCCTTGGACACAAACCTATGAAAAAACTTGTTAATTCAAGAAGAATCTAAGTATTAGACAGAACCAAGGTCTTGCATGGTCCTCAGACTCAAACTTATGGGAAAACAAGTTACTTCAAGAAGAATCTAAGTACTAGACAGAACCAAGGCCTTACATGGTCCTCAGAATCAAACCTCTGGAGAAACTAGTTACTTCAAGAAGAATCTAAGTACAAGAGAGAATCAAGGCCTTGCATGGTCCTCGAACTCAAACCTTTGGGGAAACTAGTTACTTTAAGAAGAATCTAAGTACAAGAGAGAACCAAGGCCTTGCATGGTCCTCGGACTCAAACCTTTGGGAAAACTAGTTATTTTAAGAAGAATCTAAGTACTAGACAGAACCAAGGCCTTGCATGGTCCTCGGAATCAAACCTGTGGGGAAACTAGTTACTTGAAGAAGAATCTAAGTATAAGAGAGAACCAAGGCCTTGCATGGCCCTCGGACTCAAACCTTTGGGGAAACTAGTTATTTTAAGAAGAATCTAAGTACTAGACAGAACCAAAATCTTGCATGGTCCTCGGACTCACACCTATGGGAAAACTAGTTACTTCAAAAAGAATCTAAGTACTAGACAGAACCAAGGTCTTGCATCGTCTTCAGACTCAAACCTATGGGAAAACTAGTTACTTCAAGAAAAATATAAGTACTAGACAGAATTAAGGCCTTGCATGGTCCTCGGACTCAAATCTATGGAAAAACTGATTACTTCGAGAAGAATCTAAGTACTAGACAGAACCAATGCCTTGCATGGTCCTCAGACTCAAACCTATGGAAAAACTAATTACCTCAAGAAGAATCTACGTACTAGATAGAACCAATGTCTTGCATGGTCCTCGGACTCAAACCTATTGGTTCTGTCTAGTACTTAGATTCTTCTTGATGTAACTAGTTTCCCCATAGGTTTGAGTCTGAGGACCATGCGAGACATTGGTTCTGTCTAGTACTTAGATTCTTCTTGAAGTAATTAGTTTTTCCATAGGTTTGAGTCTGAAGACCATGCAAGGCCTTGGTTTTGTCTAGTACTTAGATTTTTCTTGAATTAACAAGTTTTCTCATAGGTTTGAGTCCGAGGACTAGACAAGGTTTTGGTTCTGTCTAGTACTTAGATTCTTCTTGAAGTAACTAAGTTCCCCATAGGTTTGAGTCTGAGGACCATGCAAGACTTTGGTTCTGTTTAGTACTTAGATTCTTCTTCAAGTAACTAGTTTCCCCCTAGGTTTGAATCCAAGGACTATGCAAGACCTTAATTCTGTCTAGTATTTAGATTCTTCTTCAAGTAAATAGTTTTCCCATAGGTTTGAGTCCGAGGACCATGCAAGACCTTGGTTCTGTCTAGTATTTAGACTTCCCTTGAAGTAACTAATTTTCCCATAAGTTTGAGTCTGAGGACCATGCAAGACCTTGGTTCTGTTTAGTACTTAGATTCTTCTTCAAGTAACTAGTTTCCCCCTATTTTTGAGTCCGAGGACCATGCAAGACCTTAGTTCTGTCTAGTATTTAGATTCTTCTTCAAGTAACTAGTTTTCCCATAGGTTTGAGTCCGAGGACCATGCAAGACCTTGGTTCTGTCCAGTACTTAGATTCATCTTGAAGTAACTAGTTTTCCCATAGGTTTGAGTCTAAGGACCATGCAAGACCTTAGTTCTGTCAAGTACTTATATTCTTCCTGAAGTAACTAGTTTCCCCATACGTTTGATTCCGAGGACGATGCAAGATCTTGGTTCTGCCAAGTACTTAGATTCCTCTTGAAGTAACTAGTTTTCCTATAGGTTTGAGTCTGTGCACCATGCAAGACCTTGGTTCTGTCTAGTACTTATATTCTTCTTGAAGTAACTAGTTTCCCCATAGGTTTGAGTCCGAGGACCATGCAAGACCTTAGTTCTGTCTAGTATTTAGATTCTTCTTTAAGTAACTAGTTTTCTCAATGGTTTGAATTCGAGGACCATGCAAGTCCTTAGTTCTGTCTAGTACTTAGATTCCTCTTGAAGTAACTTGTTTTCCCATAGGTTTGAGTCTGAGGACCATGCAAGACCTCAGTTCTGTCTAGTACTTATATTCTTCTTGAAGTAACTAGTTTTCCCATAGGTTTGATTCCAAGGACGATGTAAGATCTTGGTTCTGTCTAGTACTTAGATTCCTCTTGAAGTAACTAGTTTTCCCATAGGTTTAAGTCTGCGGACCATGCAAGACCTTAGTTCTGTCTAGTACTTAGATTCTTCTTGAAGTAATTAGTTTTTCCATAGGTTTGAGTTCGAGGACCATGCAAGGCCTTGGTTCTGTCTAGTGCTTAGATTTTTGTTGAAGTAACTAGTTTTTCCCTAGGTTTGAGTCCGAGGATCAGGCAAGGTTTTGGTTCTGTCTAGTACATAGATTCTTCTTGAAGTAACTAATTTCACCATAGGTTTATGTCCGAAGACCATGCAAGACCTTGGTTCTGTTTGGTACTTAGATTCTTCTTCAAGTAACTAGTTTCCGCATAGGTTTGAGTCCGAGGACGATGCAAGACCTTGATTCTATCTAGCACTTAGATTCTTTTTGATGTAACTAAGTTCCCCATAGGTTTGAGTCCGAGGACCATGCAAGACCTTGGTTCTGTTTAGTACTTAGATTCTTCTTCAAGTAACTAGTTTCCCCCTAGGTTTGAGTCCGAGGACCATGCAAGATCTTAGTTCTGTCTAGTATTTAGATTCTTCTTCAAGTAACTAGTTTTCTCATAGGTTTGAGTCCGAGAACCATGCAAGACCTTGGTTCTGTCTAGTACTTAGATTCCTCTTGAAGTAACTAGTTTTCCCATAAGTTTGAGTCTAAGGACCATGCAAGACCTTAGTTCTGTCTAGTACTTATATTTTTCTTGAAGTAACTAGTTTCCCCATATGTTTGATTCCGAGAACGATGCAAGATCTTGGTTCTGTCAAGTACTTAGATTCCTCTTGAAGTGACTAGTTTTCCCATGGGTTTGAGTCTGTAGACCGTGCATGACCTTGGTTCTGTCTAGTACTTATATTCTTCTTGAAGTAACTAGTTTCCCCATAGGTTTGAGTCCGAGGACCATGCAAGACCTTAGTTCTGTCTAGTATTTAGATTCTTCTTGAAGTAACTAGTTTTCCCATAGGTTTGTGTTCGATTACTATGCAGGACCATGCAAGACCTTGGTTCTGTTTAGTACTTAGATTCTTGTTTAAGTAGCTAGTTTCCCCACGAGTTTGAGTCCGAGGACCTTGCAAGAATTTAGTTTTGTCTAGTAGTTAGATTCTTCTTGAAGTAACTAGTTTCTCCACAGGTTTGAGTCCGAGGACCATCCAAAATCTTGGTTCTGTCTAGTATTTAGATTCTTCTTAAAGTAATTAGCTTCCCCATAGGTTTAAGTCCAAGGACCATGCAAGGCCTCGGTCCTGTCTAGTACTTAGATTCTTCTTGAAGTAATTAGTTTCCCCACAAGTTTGAGTGCAAGGACCACGCAAGAACTTGGTTCTATCTACTACTTAGATTCTTCTTGAAGTAACTAGTTTCCCCATAAGTTTGAGTCCGAGGACCATGCAAGACCTTGGTTCTGTCTAGTACATTGATTCTTCTTGAAGTAACTAGTTTTCCCATAGGTTTGAGTTTGAGGACCATGCAAGACGTTAGTTCTGTCTAGTACTTAGATTCTTCTTCAAATAACTAGTTTTCCCATCGGTTTAAGTCCGGGGATCAAGCAGGACCTTGGTTCTGTCTAATATTTAAATTCTTCCTGAATAACTAGTTTTTCCATAGGTTTGAGTTCGAGGACCACGCAAGTCTTTAGTTCTGTCTAGTACTTAGATTTCTCTTGAAGTAACTTGTTTTCCTATAGGTTTGAGTCTGAGGACCATGCAAGACCTTGGTTCTGTCTAGTACTTATATTCTTCTTGAAATAACTAGTTTTCCCATAGGTTTGATTCCGAGGATGATGCACGATCTTGGTTCTATCTAGTACTTAGATTCCTCTTGAAGTAACTAGTTTTCCCATAGGTTTGAGCCTGAGGACCATGCAAGACTTTGGTTCTGTCTAGTACATATATTCTTTTTGAAGTGACTAGTTTACCCAAAGGTTTGAGTCCAAGGACCATGCAAGACCTTGGTTCTGTCTAGTACTTAGATTCTTCTTGAAGTAATTAGTTTTTCCATAGGTTTGAGTCCGAGGACCATGCAAGGCCTTGGTTCTGTCTAGTGCTTAGATTTTTGTTGAAGTAACTAGTTTTTCCCTAGGTTTGAGTCCGCGGACCAGGCAAGGTTTTGGTTCTGTCTAGTACATAGATTCTTCTTGAAGTAACTAATTTCCCCATAGGTTTGTGTCCGAGGACCATGCAAGACCTTGGTTCTGTTTGGTACTTAGATTCTTCTCCAAGTAACTAGTTTCCCCATAGGTTTGAATCCGAGGACGATGCAAGACCTTGGTTCTGTCTAGTACTTAGATTCTTTTTGATGTAACTAAGTTCCCCATAGGTTTGAGTCCGAGGACCATGCAAGACCTTGGTTCTGTTTAATACTTAGATTCTTCTTCAAGTAACTAGTTTCCCCCTAGGTTTGAGTCCGAGGACCATGCAAGACCTTAGTTCTGTCTAGTATTTAGATTCTTCTTCAAGTAACTAGTTTTCCCACAGGTTTTGAGTCCAAGGACCATGCAAGACCTTGGTTCTATCTAATACATATCATTTTCCCATAGGTTTGAGTCCGAGGACCATGTAAGGCCTTGGTTCTGTCCAATATCAAACTTCAATTTCTCCAATGCTTGCTGTGTTGGTTTTCCCAATGGCTTACTGGGTGTCATTAATTATTGGTTGTTTTATGTTCAATTGAATTTATTTACTTATGTAAAGGCAATCAAATATAATGGGTTTGTTCAGCATTTTGTTCTGCAATGATTCATTATCTTGAAAAAATTTCATATGTTTTATGTTAGGTATTACTGCTTCTTAGTGCCCTTGACTCTTCCTCTCCTTGTGGTTGCTGTAAATTTCCATTGGACCAGCATGAAATTATTCAAGCACGCATGACTTTGCTTTGAGTTCATCACGATGAATTCCAAAACCTTTGGTCTTTTTGCTTAATTATACAACTTTTAGAGAAGAACAAGAAACTAAAAGGTGTGTCTGATTTATTGCCTTGACAGAGTACATAGGATCTGAGACTGCCTTGGCGGTTGAAGGTCGGGGAGACCTACAAGTTATACAACCTTCCAATTTGTCTCTACCCTTTTGGCAGGACCTAACATTTTGCCAAACATATGTATTGATAGAACATTGCCAATCATATACAAGGAAAATTATACATGTCAAATGCCAAACATATGTTTTAACATTTTCACAAAAAAAAATGCTTTGTCCACTACATTACCACTATAAATCATAAGTAGTAGATTGTTACAACAAAATTGTACAATATTTCATAATACTTTTATAATTTTGTTACATTTTATTTTGACTTATTGAATTATATAAAATAAAAAAATAAAAAAAAAGGGTTGTTTATAAGAGTTGTACTTTAAAAAATGACAAAACTTAGGTACAATTGTTTAGATGCAGTGTATTAGGCTTTCCAAATAAATTCTAGCTTAAGGTTACATTGACCAATAAAAAACTAACATTGTTTTCTTTTTTGTTAAGTATGAGGGGGCCGAAAAACAAAATCATTTGGGCTGAAACGAAGTAGGGAAGATATACAGTTCGAAGTGCTTATTGGATACAAGTTGAGACACAAGCAACTTGAAAACTTAGAACCTTGTCTGGAAGAGGTCGGAACACAATATGGCAAGAGAGAGAGAGGGAGAGAGACCACTTGAAGGATACTTGTTTTTAATCCAAAGTGAAAGGCACATCAAGCTTATTCATGAACAATTGATGATGACAAGCCAAGCTTGCCAGAAACTTCGTTCATCACATTTGAAGAGATAAATGACAAATTAATTTGTTTTAACAATACAAATATTTGAGTTATATACACACACCGGGAAAAACACTTTTCTCTCATTTAATTACTTTCTTGAAATCTTTTGTTTCTTGTAATTCTTTCGTGCAAAAAGTCTAAAATACCCAATTTCAGTAAAAAACTGGTTAATTAAACCCGGTTAAAAAAATTCTCAACCAAAAAAAATGTCCAAAAGAGATTATTAGAGCATTCACAGCAGTGGATCTAAATTTTTAGCTTTTTAGCTACACAAAAAGTCACTTTATCTATTTTACCTACATACATGCTGCAGTAGTGGATCTATTTTAGCTTTCAACACAATAAAATAACATAAACATCACAATAAAATAATATAACCACTTCAATAAAATAATACATCCCTCTACTAAAAAAAAAACATACACAGTACCATCCACAACCACCTCTACCATTAGCCACACCTACAACCACCACCTCCACCTCCACCACCACCACCACCGGCCACCAGTCCACAGCAGGAAAAAAAAAAAAAAAAAAAAAAAAACCAACCAACCCAAATCGAACCCACAAATCCACAACCACCTCTACCATCAACCACACCCACAACCACCACCACCACCGGCCACCAGTCCACAGCAGGAAAAAAAAAAAAAAAAAAAAAAAAAAAAAAAAAACCAACCCAAATTGAACCCACAGCCACAAATCACAATTCGGACCCAGCCATCACAAATCGAACCCACGCCGATATGACCCACCACCAGCAAAACGACCCACCACCACCACCACCATCTCCACTGTGACCCCTGAAATCCAGCAACCCAAACGCTGAAACCCACCAAACCCAAATCCAGCTACCTAAACATCGAAACCACACACCGATCTCAACCTCGATACCAACGCACACCGAAGCACAACCACAACCCAGCGGCGGAGTGGAGGTGAGGGAAGCCACTTCGATCCCCGACCACGGAGTACAACCACGATCCACAGAAAGCCACTTCGATCCACGAGGTTAGAGCACAACCACGACCCAGCGGCCGGAGCACAACGTTGAGAGAGTGAGGTTAAGAGAGATACCAGAGTTGAGAGAGTGAGGTTGAGAGAGATACCAGAGTTGAGAGAGTGAGGTGAGATGAGAGTGAATGAGAGAGAGAGAGGCACGGTGAGAGTGAATGAGAGAGAGAGAGAGAGAGAGGATTTTTTTAATAAAAAGCCGGAATAAAATAATGTTATTTTTTTTAGCTCTCATGAACAGTACACATCTATAGATAGATGTGCACTGTTCATGTGGAGCTAGAAAAAATGGATATAGCTCCACTACTGGAGCATCAATTTTGTGTTAGTATAGCTAAAATATAATATTATAGCATTATACATCCACTGCTGTGAATGCTCTTACCCACACAGCAAGTTCATCCACTGCATACTATTCCTTGTATTTCTTAATTAACTTCAACTTATTACATGTCATTCAAAATATTCATATCCTAACACGGTCTCATTTCTTTTTCAATCCCCAAGCACCTTTTTCTTTCAATTTCTACTTTAAATCGGTCTGTTTTAGAGAATTTTCAAGCAAGAAGAGCCCATGATGGATCAAAAGGCAGCGGACACATAAATCTCTCTCTCTCTCTCTCTCAAGTTCTATTTATTCTTTTTGTAACTCCTTGTGTGTTGAATTTGATCTATTAATTGCATTTGCAAAATTAGGGTTTTTTTTTTTTTTTTTTACAATATAGAATTTCTACTCTAGACTAATATTAAGGGTATGTTTGATACACTGAATGAGGATTACGATAGGAATTGTAATCTTTATTATTAGTAATAAAGTGTGTTGTAATGTAATAACTAAACATATTCATTAGTTTGGTTGTGAGTTATAACATTAGAATGAAATTTAACATTTATTTTAGGAAATATCTTACTCATACAATTATATCTCCTTAAAAATTATTATTTTTAAATTTAAGAGAGATATGTGTTATTTTTTATGATTTTTTATTTTTATAATTGTTAGATGTATATGGAAAGTTTGTTTATTTAGAAATAAATTAAGTTTTGAAATTATTGCACTTACTAAGGAATAGCTAATACAACCTTTTAAAGAGGAATAGTTATTCCTCATTTTGAAGAATAACTATTCATAAGGAATGACTATTCCTTGTAATAAAAACATAACCAAACTAAAGAATAACTAAACCATAGGAATAACTATTACATTACAGCACCTATTACAGTCTACCAAACATGCCCTAAGTGTATATGTGTGTGAAACTCCCTCTTGTAGACTTAAACTCCAGCCCTTGACCCCTACACCTCACAAGCATTTATGCTTGTGGAGTTGGAGATAACGAAGAGAGAGAGAGAGAGAGAGAGAGAGAGAGAGAGAGATTTTTAATTTTATTTCAGTTTAATTTACCCAGTTTGCTTATTTTCAGTATTTTATATTTTTTGGGGGTATTATTGACTTTACACGTGAGATTATTCATGAATAAAAAGATTTCAGTAGGTTTAATTGAAAGAGTGTGAGAGTGATTGTGAACTATCGAAAAAAAAAAATTTTTCCATATATTATGTGTGTATTCATTATTCCATGGGACTATTAATTATTATATCTCAAGAGGTTTACAAGCTAAAATTAAAGGCCAAAACCACTACTAGTTGGTATTACTTTCTCTCTCTCTCTAGAAAATTTTAAACGAATACCAAAATTTTTAAACAGATTCCAATATTTGATCAGGGGAACTTTCATGGACGGGAACTATGATGGTCAAGGTCAAGTACTAGAATTTAATCTATATATTGAAGCTTTTTTTTTTTTTTTTTTTTTGCGAAGAATCTATATATTGAAGCTAAATATGTGGGTTTCAGTGCAATTAGGGGAGCCAAATGCCAATCATATATACAAGGAAATTATACATGTCCCATCACTAAACTACATCAACAATATGTCTTGTGGACAAGGGCTCTAGAATTAAGGATAAATAAAAAAATTCCATAGATTAATCCATCCAAATGACATAGAAAATGAATTAAGGTAGTCGACCAATCAAAGATCTTCAGCAGGCAGTCCGTCAACCAATCAAAGATCATTTAGCGCATCAATTAGTAAACACTAGGGCAAATGATGCGCTAAATGCAGTTACCCTGGTGTTCATCTTCAAAAAAAAAATCTCTCTCTCTCTCTCTAAAGTATCAATGTATTCAAATTTTGTTCCAGAAACTTCTTCCTGAGCTAAAAACTCTCTCTCTCTCAACCAAATTTTCCACTCTCTCTAAAGCAATTTTAAAATTTGTTCAAGAAACTTCTTCCTGCGCTAAATTCTTTCTTTTCTTTCTATATATGAAATGAAACGAAATGAAAAACATAGCAATCGAAAGAAAAAAAAATTAGGGGAAATAAAACGCATACCATGCCCTCATGATGAAAGCAAGGATGAATAATTCCATTCATGTCCAAGTACAAGTCAGTGGTGGCGCCATGTTCAAGCCAGGGTGTTCCCAAGAACACCCTGACCTGAAAAAAAAAATTATATATAATAATTAAAAAAATTATTTATTTACCCTTTAAAAAAATTAGGAACACCCTCAAATTAAAAAAAAAAAATTATTTGTTCTACTTTCAAGCAAAAAAAAAAAAACCCAAAATAAAATTTTGAACTAAAATCTAAAAAAAAAAAAACTGTAACAAAGCAAACCCACAAGAAAAAAGAAAAAAAAAAGCCCAATATCAATCCTAAACAACAGATTACATACCCAATCTAAAGAAAAAAACAAGGTAAAGCAAACCCAACATGGTAGCAAACCCACGGATTCTCAAAAAAATAAAAATAAAAAACCAAAACCCAATATACGCGATTACAACCTAACCTAAAGAAACCAAAGCAACAGATTCATCAAGTAAAGCAAAACCAGAACAGAGCACATCAACGACAACAACCAACGAACGGCGCCAGTGGCGGAGCCACATTGGGGCCGAGGGGGGAGCCACATCAACGACATTGTGACAACAGATTCATCTAGCTTTTCATCCATCGCTGCAAGTCTGCTAGAATCACATTCCAACGTACCTAAAGTAATAGAACAACATATGCATGATGCAACGGTGGCAACCATAACAAGTGAGTCTTCACACTTTTCTCAGTCTTAGTCTCTAGCATCCTAATCTGATCTACTATTTTTTTTTTCTTTTGTTTTTCTTTTCATTACTTCTTTGGTTCTTCCGTTGTTTACGAAGTATAGTACTAGAGTGTTACATTTTGCCCAACCAAGAAACACTTATCAATTGCCTGTTGCCTCTACCACGTGTATGATTGAACTTGAAGTCTTCAAAAGCAATTAATAATACCCACACAAGTAGTTAGGTATGGGCCATATGATTTTTCCTTTACTTTTCATGCTTATTTGTTGTTAAAGTATTTTATATTATATAAGATTATGAATGAATATAATATACTACAATATATCATATCTAAAATAATACTAGAAAATTTAATTAGTTGTATTTAATAAGATTTTTTATACATTTAAATTTTTTATGAGCATTTTAGACATTGAAATTTGAAAAACAATTTGTCTACTATTGGTATTTGTTGAATCTCAGTCATTATACTTAGTGGGTTATAATTTAATTGATAATATAGGCAAAGATAATAATCATTAATTCATTCTTCAAAAGAAAGAAATATAATAATTCAGAAAATAATAAAATAATACGCTTTTAGGTTTTAAATTGGGGGAAGTAAATGCACATTGGGTGTGTGCTAGTGCAACTAATAAACAATAATTTAATTAACCAATAATTAATTGGGGGAAGCAACTAATAAACAATAATTAATAATTTAATTAACCAATATATTATAAGAGACAAAAAAATTAAATTATGTTAGGCTAAACAATAATTAATAATTTTATATTTAATGAAACAAGAATATAACAAATTATAGTTTATAAAAGACAAACAAATTAATGAAACAATTGAACAACAATAATTAATAATTTTATTATTATTTTAGCATTGATAATAAGACTATCATGCAACGATTTCAAAATATGAAAACTCGTAAAAGGCAATTGTAAACTTTATATATTTGCGTGTTTTTTTTATTGTTGTTGTTGTCAATATACAAAATTTTCTTTTTATTAGATTGTGTAATTTATACTTATTAAGGAACACCCTGAAAAAAAATTCTTGGAGCCGCCACTGGTACAAGTTATCAAACTCCATCCCATTAGGGTTTGGACGCGACACGTCCACATTCTCCTCCTCAGCCTCCACCACATCAACTATCGACCTTGGATACCGGTCCGCCAGCCACCGACAAAACACCGGCACACCCATGGATCTTTGTTGGTTTCCGGATTCGAATCCGGGTTGGAGAAAAACAAATATATAATATGGAAAATTTGATTGAGATCTGTGTGTTGACCATGTGGGTTGGTGAAGATTTTGATTGAAAGAAAAGAGGGATAGTGATTAATCAATGTGGGTTTTGGTTGGGAGCGGTGGGAGATTAGGGGGGGTGTTTGGATGCGAGAGGATTTATAGTTTTGGGGATTTTTTAGCTTTATCTTTCTGGAAAAATATTCAGTTTCAACTAAATGCAAAACAAACTCTTAGTTTAGAAAATTGAATTAATGACCAGTTCCCAATTGACTCGTTTCGACCATACAATCTGTTCCGATAATTCTAAAATTTCTGTATCTAACCATCTTATATATATTATTTTAAGGGCAGGGTTGGTTCGGTCTATGACTATGGGTTATAGGGACTTTCAAGAAGGGAGGATTAGGGTATTGTCCAAATTGCTGATACAAGTGGAGGTAGTAAGAGAGGGCATGTGGCCTCCAACTCTCTTTGGTTGGTGTAAGCTACATAGGACATTGTAAGGTCCACTCTTTTTGTCCATTGCATTTATGACTGTCAATAAGAGCATTCACATTAGGTGTAGCACACCAAACAATAAAAACCTTCCAATACCAGGTGTTCCAAATGCCAAATGATTTTGGCATTTGACAATCATTCCATCTTTGGAATGGTACGAACAAGAAATGGTAAAAGTTTATTATTATTTTATCCAACTTTTCTCTCTCTTCCCTCAACACAGATCTCTCTCTTTCTCTCCCATTTGCTTTTCTTCTCTTCTCTTCCCCTCTCTAAACTCTCTCTCTCTCTCTTTCTCTGTCATAGCTATCCCGATCGATCTCACTACATTGCCCACAAACCCACGCCCTTGAGATTGCCTTGACGTTGACCTCACGCATTGTCGTCTACCATGCAGTGTCGTCCACCTCCCACATTTTCCACCATTCCACACTGTTGACTTCCCACCTTCAAATCTCTCAATCAACCACTTTTTATTGTAGTATTTGTGGTGGTTTTTTGGTTATTGACTTGGTGTTTTTTTTTTTTTTTTTTTTGTGGTGGATATGTGTTAAGTTTCATGGGTCGTAATTGGCTGATGTTGGTGGGTTATGGAGGTGGGTGTGGGCTGATTTTGGTGGTTTGGTTGATTTTGGATTTTAGCTATGGTGGTCAATGGTAGTGGGTTGATCGGTTGATTTTGGGTTTTGGTTATGGTTGTCGGTGGTGGTGGATTGTGGTGGTTGTAGGGGTGGGCTATGGGCAGTGGTGGTGGTGGGCTGTGTAGTATATATTATTGTTTGAAGCTTTTTTTAATGTTATTTTAATGTGTTGTATATATTATTTTAATATATGGAATTAAAGAATAGAACATGTGATGTAGGGTATATTATAAAATGATGTGCTAAAATAATAATGTCGGTTTTTTAGTATATCAAAATGGCATATTTATAGAACACCTAATAAGAATGCTCTTAGTAAGTTGAATATAGATTGTAGCTCCAAAGAGATCCATGATTCTTTGCGAGCTAATGGTATTATCAAAGATTAATTTGGTTATTAGATGGTTGATTTCTTGATTAACATAGGATGTCAAAACAATTTTTATGGGATAGGTGGTCGTGATTAACTATGAAACAATACAAGTGTGGATTAATGGCTTTTATTTCAATATCTTAATTGATTGATGATATGAAATAATTTGGTCTTATTATAAAAAATAAAAATAAAACTCTTTATCTAGTAATATATATATATTTATTCTACAGTATTTACTAATTCTTTTCTAGAGTAATAGTTATTAAACCAAATATAAAAGCACGTTATGATTACTGTAATATATTAGTTTTTAATATTTATATTTTTCATATTATAATGATCTTATGTGTAAATTTTTGACAATTTGTAAACAACATTTTTCATTGGAGCCGATTTAGCCTTTAAATAGGTGAAATTAGACAAATATTTAAGCCTGAACGTGTTAACACTTAAACTTAAATCTGGAATTTTGCAAATTGTACATGTATGTGTTTTAACTTTAAACTAGTATGTAACCCGTGCGGAATGGTTAATTATAGTGATACTATTGGTCAATTTCTTTTTTGTCTTTTTGGGTTTATCACAAGGAGAATAGAATTAGATAAAACAATAAAAATATATATTGCATTTTATTATTTAAGTGATGCTATTGGACATTTTTTTTTTTTTTTGGTTTATCATACTGAGGATAGCATTAGATAAAACAATGAATAAAAAAAGAGAATATTACATTTTATTAAGTGATGCTACAATGAAAAAAGAAAAACAGAATATTACATTTTATTATTTAAAATATATAAAGGAGCATTAATATATATTTTTTTGTTTGTCAAACTTTAAAAAAAAACCTATTCACCAACCTAAACATTTCAAGGTCGATCGAGCATCTCTTGCATGTAACCATAAATTCTTCATAACCATAAGGATAAGGTTCATCACGGTTTCAATATCCCATTCCAGCTTTTTGGCAACCTTGAAAGTTTGGACTTTGATACATGGTGGTTCCCGCAGCAAGTAGTCGAAGTATTCTTCGGCATTTTAGAAGCCTATGCTTCCCATGCTAATTTGCCACCAACAACAATTCTTTCGAAGGGAAACCCAAATTGGTTTTCTTTGAAATTATTTTTAGTATTGCCACTAATCAGCTAATATCAGTCAGTTACTTTCAAACTAACTAAATTCATACATGCATTAAAGAATTAAACTTAGTATTTAAACATCATAAACTCAAAAATCAATGTGTATATAAATAACTTCAAGGAAAATACTCGTGAACTAAAGTATCTCTTAATGCACACAATTCAAAGAACTCAAAATTTTATGTATCCACTTCTCTAATTATGGGATTAAACCTAGGGCATGAGTGAAAAGAAAAAAAAAATACACACACACTCTTGTTCAGAAAATGACCAATCTAGCATCAACACATGGTTTAGAAAAAATGATAATTGAAGTCTAATAATTTATAAGTAATGCAAATTCGATTCAAGGTTTTTCTGAAGGTTGTGGGTTTGAGAGAATATTGTTGTTGATACTCAAGAAGCTTACATGATATTAACGATTACATTATCCTTATTAGCTTGAATATGAATATCATGATCAACATACTCTTGTAAAAGCTCAAGCTCATCAACATTGAGAAACGACAACTTGTCTAAAGCCATCACTTGCTTTGCTGTGACATAATAAACCACATTTTGGAATAATCAAAATCATCTAACTCAAAAGAAACTTTAACATTCTAGATTATTGATTTCTTTTTCCCTCAATTTATGACAAAGTTCAATGCTAGGGAATAACCATACGCACCAGCCCCATTTAAACCCAACCAATTTTTACATAATCACAATCATACTTCACTATAAGAATTATATCACACCTGAAAACCAAAAAAAAAAAAATCAATTTTTGGAGTTGAAAATAAACTTCCAACCTAGACTCTATGTGGCCACCAATGTTCATTATGTGTGAGACACCATGAGAGATGTTGTTTGCAATTTTTTAATAATGCCTAGCCTTAGAAAAAACTGACAGATCTACACATGCCTGATAAGCTCCGGAAGAAATAGCTCTTTGACCTTTGTTTCTACACAAATAAATAACCCACTTTCTATTATATGAAACAATAAATTCCGTTTTGCAATCAACCATATAATAACCTTGGACTATCCTACGTAAAAATCAGACAAAGACAACCATAAAATAAGCAGCATGTTTCAACAAAAAGTAATATACTATAAGAGCTTGTACTTTATAAATTTGGCAAACGAAATGCAATACTATCACCTTTTTTTTTTCCCTAGAAGAACATCCACCTCTATTTGTGTGATATACATTGGGATTGAAAGATAGCCTTCAATGAAAGGAGCGGTTTTTGTTGAGAAAATGAGAGAGAGAGAGATACAGAGACAAAGAAAGAATGAAAGAAAAATAATTGGGTAGGGAACAGCGGTTTAAGGAGTCTATAGATAGTTGTTACGTTGGTTTGGATTTGTACATAAGAAGTGTAGGAGTAATAGGACTCAAAAACTAAATGTATAATGGTGGCTTAAGCATTCAATTTGAGCAAAGAAATGCAACATTTGATTTTTTAAAGTCTGAACTCTAAAGATGGAAAAGATACATCTTTTCACGCTTTATTCCGTGTTTTTTGAAACCACATGTAAATAAGATATTTGAAATTTAAAACCATATTATACTAAAACTTGTATTGTACACTAAATAACCCGTGCATATGCACGAAAACATTTGAACAATACTGATAAAAAGGGAAAAAAAAATTTAAAGAATTTTATCAATTATCTCTATGTCCTCATCAACTTCAAAAATTCTTGGAAAAAATGTTCACTGACTAATTTCATGATAGCACATCTTCGTCTTTTTACACATTTATCTTTTTATCCTCATCAACTTCAATATGGAAATTTTCACACCTTAATCACCTAAATGTACAACTTGCCCTCAATATGAAAGATTTAAATAATAATAAATATAAAACAACAACAAACAAACAAAAAATAGTGTCAAGGTTTTCTTGAGAGAGAGAGAGAGAGAGAGAGATTGAAACAGATATTATATAAATCACAATCTTTCTTTTTTTTTTGAGGGGGGATATAAATCACAATCTAGTCTTGGATTTTGACATGATTTTTTATTTGAACCCGTGTGTTACAGTGGCTAAAAATATTAACTCCATGAATCTTCAACAAAAAATTTGTTTACAATCACAAACAATCACATAGTTATGAAAAGTTCACCTTCAGAGCACTGGGGTCTCAAAGGTCAAAGAAATTGATTGTATCATCCTTAAGAGGTCCACAACATCACTTGCCTCTCTAAAATTACAAAACGCATATATCAAGTTTTTTTTTTTTTAGGTAAAAGACGATAGAAAGTGTATTATTATCATAAAAAAGTATACGACCCCATGCATAATATCACAGGTGAGGGGGGCACCAACAACAGGTTAACGCTGGGCCCATGAGCAAAAAAGAAACATTGAAAAGCCATGTGCATGGAAAAAAACAGGACATTCACGCTACTCTTTGTGCGTTCATAAAGCTTTGGTATTCCTCCAGTAAGCCTCTTGCAGTCTTGCTCCTTCCCAAATTATCTGTGGCTGAGGTTGGAACTGTTCAAATTAAGCAACCATATCTGTGGCTGAGATTTGAATTCTACAACCATATCCCAATTCTATTCCCATGGAGATAGAGAGAATCAAACAACCAGATCACATTAAGCAAATGTTTGTAATTAAATTTAAGCAAATAAATATCATGAAAATTTTCCACATTGTTTGTACACAGATCTAACAAAACTAAGAAAAACCCATATCACAGATAGCTCTAAACAATACTGAAATCCATTTAGTTGTGCTATAAAAAAAAAAACCAGAAGATCAAATTAACTCACCAAATTTCTACAGATCAAGACCAATTTTGTTTAGGAAAGAACAAGCCAGAGAGAGAAAAAGGGAGAGAATGAAATTTTCAGACAAGCAAGAATTGAAATAAATAGCTCACAGAGATTTGGAAGAGAGAGGGAAGGTGAAGGAGAGGTGAGGTATGGTTTGACATACCTGAGGAAAGCTTGAGTCTGATGAGAAGGAGAAAGAGAGAGTGAGGAAAGCTTGGGAAGAAGAAACATGCATGGCACACGAGAGAGTGGGAGAGAGAAAAAGAAAAAAAATATTAAAAAATTCTTGCATCTTGCTACAGTAGGTCTCAAAAATGAGATTCTACTATAGCTCAATGCTAAATTTTTTAAGATTTAGCATATTTGATGTAGGTGAGTTTTCATCATTTGAGGTGCTAAAAAAGCTAAAAAATAGTGTTTAGCATTTTTAGCACATTTGATAAGAATGCTCTTAGGGTAAAGAAAAAAGAAATGTGAAGGAAAAGAAAAAAAAAAGTTGGAAAATGAAAAGAAAGAAAAATTTATAATTGGTTGATATTTTCGATATTTGGTCTCATCTTAAATTGCTTTCATACTTTTTGGTTATCAAGACCCATGAAAATGGAGATTTTAGTTTTTGTTGAGTAAATCTTTTTACATGAAATTGTTTATTATAATTGAGCTAATAAATAAATGTTTTATTAGCTACATCAACATTTTTTATTAGTAGATGACAGTAACAATATCATTGAAACATGTTTGAAAACAATAGCTACCAAATTGACAACCAAAATCCATATATATATATATATATATATATATATGTATGTATGTATATTTAGGCGAAATAGCATATGTTTTATCCCATTTAAGAGAGAATGTACACCTTTCTATTCATACATTTTATTTAGCTTACTTTTAAATAATAAAAAACAATCTATACCAAATAAACCGTTACAATTACTAGATGAAGAGTTTATTTTATTGTTGGTTTGATATCCTATGTTAATCAAGAAATTGACAATCTAATAACCTAATTAATCTTTAATTACCATTAGCTCCCAAAGAATCATGGTTTTCTTTGGAGCTGCCATCTATATTCAACTTATGACTTCAAATAGCTAATCGGGGGAAGGAACCATGAATCCAACTTAGTTGTTTGGTAAGTGAAACTTTTGTGTTATAAGCATAATAGTAAAATTCACAGATATAATGGATAGTTTCGAGAACGAGTTGAGAGATAGAGTTGCTTAATTGTTGGAAAATCAATTTATTGTGAACCAAAATGTTCCAAAGAGCCAAAATAAATGATAAGGGTCAAGGAAGAGCATATAAGATGCATGATCATGTTAGAATGTTGTCCGCACAAAATGAATCAGGAGAAGTCTAGAGGAAATGGGTTTCTTAACTCCAAATCTTCTTGTTTAAAATATTTTGCAACAGTGTACATTTGGAAATGGATTTCAACTTACCTGGTTTTTTTTTTTTTTTTTCCTGAACCATAAAACTTCACTAACAAATGAAAAATAAATGTGACATAGATAAACAGTTTGTGTTAAGATTCTTAACCCCACCAACCAAAATCTTGCTAGGTTTATTGGCAAGTATTGGGAAACAATTTGTTTAACTTGTTACACCTTGGGTTTGAAATGTAATTTAGAGAATGTCAATTAATCACAAGATTCTTAATTCCAAATTTTCTTGTTTTAAATTTTTTGCACTAGGAAAGTTTTTCAACTACCTGACTTTTCTTTTAGGACAAAATTTAACTATAAAATTGATTGTAGTTTTAGACTACACCTTACTCAATATCTTTTTATAGGAGTAGAATTTTAACAAATTTACCATTAGATAACATCTTCTTCTTTTTATTCTCTATACTTGCAAAATTTCTAGAAAATTAAAGATCAATAGTTATATCATCAATAAATTTTTTAAATTGCAAGTTATTGTGGTTTAAAATTATGCATAGAAAATAAACTTATAAATCATATAGTAAATAATATCTAATTGATACAAAATTTTACATGTGTATTAAGAGCGTAAAAAACATGAAATTTAACAGTTAAATTTTCAAAATATGTACTAATGTTTATTTTATTGAATAAGATTATAGCCTTAGACTAAAACTAATTCTATAGCTAAACTTTATCCTTTCTTCTATTCTATTCTAAACCGGAAAACTTCGCTAAAAATGAAAAAAACATATGTCAAGTAGGCATACAGTCATATGATATTCAAATAAGGGCTTTTAGAAAGCTTTTTGGGAGGAAAGACATTCAGGAAATCCTATATGATGGCTAAATGTTTGAAGAACATCTGTCAAACTTAATTGTGATGCAACAATTGCAGAAAAAATAACGTGCATAGTTTTTTTAAGTATGGGAGCTGATTGAAGAATGTGTACTAGCCAGAAGAAGCAGAATCTGCCTTTGTGTTAGATCCTCATTCTATCTTCTTTGTGTGTGTGTGTGTTTATTTCGTTATAAAATAACAATGTTGTTCAATTGGCCATGCTCAGCAACCATAGAACATGTCTCTGACCTAAGCTTCACCTGCCTACGGCTACAAGTATGCATTGGGATCACTAGTTTTTTTGAGAAGAGCATTGGGGTCACTTAGACACATATATATGCTATCACATAACACTTACTTTCAGTTTACTTTTTATACAGCTGACCACAATAACAACGACAAACTATACATGTAACACTCCATCCAAAAAAAAAAAAAAAAAAAAACGGGCCATGTAACATTTGCAATATTGCAGAACTCTTTGATTCAACTTATTAAATAAGCCATCTGATACTCCAATACTTAGGCAATCAGCATTTCCAATACATGGAAAGGCTGACACAAGGCAAAGTTTGTGGATTATCTCATATATGTTGGGAACAAAGGAAGCACTCATGCTTGTTTCACGCTCAACAACTAACACAGAAATTCTCTTTGGATTTCTAAAAAAATCACACCCATAAGTGCAAAACAGAATTTTTTTTTTGATAAGTAATAACAGCTTTATTAATAATAAAAGCACAATGAATTTACGATAGTAAATTCACTGCACTGAAAAGAATACAAACCAATCAAAAAGAAAGACTAACAGAATTAAGGAAGTCAAACAAAGAATGATAATGCGTAAACCCCCAAATCCGGGACCACTCAAACAAAGTCCTGAGTAGCAAAGACATCACACAATCTACAAGTCTCTCAGTTTCCTCAAAAGTACAGGTGTTGCGTTCCTTCCAAATTAACCACATAATACATGCTGGAACCATATTCCACACTTTTGAAGTGTGACTCCCCAACCAATTCCACCATGCAGTAAGAAGAGAAACAACATTCTTCGGCATCACCCACTGAACCCCAAACAAACGAAGGACTTCACTCCACAAAGTATAAACATACTTACAATGGATCAATAAATGATCCACAGTTTCCTCTTCACATCAACAAAGGCCGCACCAATTCACAAGAGGTAACTTCTTCTTAACAAGCTTATCTATAGTAAGAAGCCCACCCCTAGCAGTTGTCCATAAGAAGAACGCCACCCTTTTAGGTACCTTAAAACACCAAATGCTCTTCCAAGGAAAAGACACCAAAGGGGTTGCTAGCAATGAAGTATAGAAAGAGCGCACATCAAAAACACCATTACGATTCAATTGCCATATCATGGTATCATCACCCCCCCTAGGTAACTTGGAAGAGATATACGCAAAGGACTCATAAAAGATCCCTGTCTCCCAGTCTTGAAATGCACGACGGAAACGCAAGTTCCAGCTTCTACCACCCCATCCGGATCATAATCAACAAGGTGATAATGTCAATCAGTTGGAGGTGGAGGAGGCTACTTCCCTATGATCAAACCTATGCATGGCACATCAAAACTTGGCAACATGGAAATTCACTTCCTAAATCAGTTGGTATACTTCAATTAACTAACATGAAATGGTAAAGTTCGCTAGATTCATAAGACTTTCCAAATCAGATAAAATTCAATTGCAGCAAAAGACACTAAATTGCATGGTTCCCTTTCTAAACAGCAATTCTTCATGCTTTATTGACAATTAAACTCTGCAACAACTAACAGTGATAACTGATATGTGATTCATCCATTTAATAGACTATTGCACACCAAGATAAAACTTTGCAGCTCTTTGCTACAACATATCTAGTTAGAATAGACAATGGACAACAGCACATCAAGATGACAATTCAAAATTACCACTTCTTTTCACAAAATCTAGACAAGAACAATTAACACAATGAAAATGAAGGTAAAAAAAAAAAAAGTCCCCATCACATGCAAGATACTGTCCCACATGAGGAATCACATTAAAAGCAAAAGAAATAAAAGAAAAAACCAAAAACATAATACAAGCATCTTCAATTCTTCATTTCTCTAACCTATTCGGCTTTCTTGGAGCATAAACAATGAAGCAAAAACATTTAGGTGCAATAATACCAAATATACCTGCCTGCTAGTAGGGCAGAAGTTGAGCCAAACTGGTCTATTTCTCTACTTATGACTGCTAGTGCCCTTCTTCTTGAGAAGGCTTCCAAACTTTCCGAGCATTGGCTTCTTCTTCTTATGTTGCTGCTGCTTTGATGGTGGGCTTTCACCATCATCAATGTTTTCTGTAGAAGATATCCCATTTATCTGATCAAAGTTCTCACCTCCTTCCATCTTTGAGTCCACTTCATCTTTGTTGCATTCCTGTTCTGCTTCTCTCTCCAGAAAAAAATTCTTTCTTTTCAATCTTGCAGCTCTCCCACATCTTAAATTCAACTTCTACCCAGTCTTCTTCCTATTCTTTGCTCTCATCCTCCTTCAGCAAAATATACAACAAAAACCACTTTATTATTTATTTATTTATTTTTGATAGGCCTATTTTATATCATTATTTTATTAGTATACAACCAAGAGTTTCTAGAAAGTTAAAAGAAGTTTTATTATTTATTCAATATTAATAACCTACCATAATTTGTAAATTAAAATAATAATTCTAAATTTATATAATAATACAAATTTGAATTAATATAACAAAGTTTAATATATTTTATACTATTTTGAATTACTTTTAACAGGTTTCTGTTTCTTCTTTTCCTTGATTTAAGACCGATTGTGTACAACTAAGCATTGAAACATACGCAATTGTATATAACAATTATTTAAATTAATTAGACATTTATTAAATTATAACGAATATATAGCTATCCTAGCAATTATTTCAAAGAGAGAGAGAGAGAGAGAGAGAGAGAACAAAAAAAGGATTTTATTTTTGGTTCCCTACTCATAAAAAATCCCCTGGTGCTTATTTTATTTTTTGCCATTTTCAAGTTTGAAAAATAGTGGATAACTCTGTTATTCCAACACATACCGTCTGCCACTTAAGTCTCCTTATTTCAGGCCATTTGAAATGGTGCCAGAATGCCCTCCTTAAGGACCACCTTCCAACACCATGGATCAAGCCAAAAGAAAATATAAGAACCACAACCAACCTCAAACTTGATGAATTTAAAAAACATTTAAACCCATTCTGAATATGTTTCCCTAAAGACACACCACAGGTTTCAACTTTGAGTTTCTTTCAATCTCTTTTTTTCTTTTTCTTTTTTGGGATAAGTAAGTACTTCATTAAAAATAACATAAGTGAAACCACCCTAGTAAATGGGATGACGGGAAGTGTAAATGGGGCATAGCTACAAACAGAAAATAAAAAAGGACCAGTTATAGAAAAATAAGAAATTAAAACTACTACAAAGGATTAATGTAGACCTAGAGAATCCAGAAACTCTAGAAGCCTTGTGAGGGAGGACAACGGAGACATTGAATCCACTCGTATAAGGATTTCAACAATAAATATTTCAACTTTGCCACACTTAACCCCTGCCCATCAAAGCAATGAGCATTACTTTCTCTCCATAAACACCACATAGTCATTCCTAGCCCTACCAATTTTATGGGAATAGAGAAAGCCAAGAAAATAATGTAAAATCTCATCTCTCAATCATGGACTGATCTGGTAAAGAGAATGTCCCAATGAATAACTCCATTAGTCCAATGCATATAGTGTGCCAAATAAGTGTCCTTATTTAGGGCAATTTGAAACAGTGCCAAAAAGGCCCCCTTAAGGATGACCTCCCCACACCATGGATCTAGCCAAAAGCGAATACAACAAACACAACCCACCTCAAACTTGATAAGTTTAGAAAACCTCTTACAAAGACACACAAAGGGCATAGCTACAAACTGAAAAACGAAAGATTTTAGTAAAATAGGAAATAAAAACTACTACAAATGATTAATGTAGGCTTAGAGAATTTAACAATAACTATTTCAACTTCACTACTCTTAAATCCTACCCATCAAAATAACGACGATTCCTCTTTCTCCATAAACACCACATAAGACAGATACCAGGGGATCGCATTCTAAGTCCCCCGCTGCTTCTCCCACCAAACCTCCCCCTCAAAGAAGACAACATTTCATGTACCATTTCTTTTTTCTATTCCATTTTTATTTTATTTTTTTATTTCTCTTTATTCTTCCTCTATCTCTTTTATATATCTTTTTTTACTATTAAGAAAATATATAGTTAGATAGCTCTAATGAGTTCTTTTTATCACTACAACAGAGACACACACAAGTAAACAAGGTTATTTTGGTCCATCATTTTTATTGGTTCACTATCTGTGCAATAATTATTCACAAACACTATCAACCATAAAAGGAAATAAATACTAATATATAACAGTTTATTTAATAAAATTTACATTACCTATCAAAAAAAATACTGATATATAAAAGCCGCAACCATAAAAGGATCATATAAATCCAGGGCATAATTAATGGTTTTAACAATACTAACATGCCTACTGCAACCAGTAAATGCATGACAGAAGTTTCAATTCATACATACCTGTGATGACATCACTTGTTATACACATAGCACCATCTTCTCAGTAAGATACCAGATTTTCTCCATCAAGTAAAGTAAGGTTCTCCATGTAAGCAGCTATTTCTAAAGGATTATCAACTTTATTACCAAAGTAACTAGTCTCCTCCTCGTGTAGAGTTTCAGGGTCAATTAAAATAGACTTATCTTTGCTCTCTAATTCACTGTTAGTAGAGACCAGCTGAGACCTTTTTCGAACTAGAAGTAAACCATACTTTGTGAAACCAATAAAATTACGATAGCATTCAACTGGTACAACACACAGTTTATTCCAGGAATCAAACACACTGTACTCCCTCATCAACCAAATGGAGCACACAAAACGTTCAAATTTAATCAAAGCCAGTTTTTCCTTGAATGTCACAAGACATTTCGAAATACAATTTCCTTCATCATCTTCATCAGGCAGTGGTAGCTCTTTGAATTTCTCACTATGGACATCAAATGACAAAATCATAGAATGCCCCTCTTGCGCACCTCCTCCTTCTCTAATATCTATCATCCAATGCGAATGTCCACTCACAAATGGGAATGTCAAAGTAAAATTAAAGTAGTGGGCCAAAACATTGGGTCTCCAGGAGATTCCAAATTCAATTCTTTTCCATGAATCCGAACTTAATGAGTACACCTCAACCTCAGGGGGAAGCTTAGGTTTGCCTATAGTCCATGAAAACCTGACAACCTTGTAGTCATTATTCTGGGAATCATACCCAAATCCGAGTGCCACTGCCACATTACTTAACTGGGTCAAGCAAGTATTGGGCAACCTCTTAAATTTTCTAATATTGGGGTTCCACAAGTATACATCGTTAGACTTTGATGTCATAAAATCAGTGAAACATAATATGCCATTACAAGAACCCACTAAACCGGGATACCCAGATTGAAAAGTGAAGGGAATTCTAAACTCGGATATGGTTTCAAAGGTGCGGTCGAAAGCGAGCGTACAGATTTGACTGTGAGAACGATGAAAAATAGCCTTCCAAACAGTAGACTTGGGCATGTGTATGACATAACCATCATTCTTGTTGCACAAGAAGTGGGTGGAGATGAAATTGGGGTTAGTGACAAAAGAGTACCAGGTTTTGCAAACGCACCTGAATCTTAGGAGGGATTTCACTGGTAGTCTTGCTAATATTTCCAACACGATTTCGTCTGGGAGATCATCATGCTTCGTCCTTCGTCCGAGGATCATCGGTGGTCGTGCTTCTTTCCTTTGGGACATTTTCCAACGGAAGAGAGAGAGACTGTGTCAGTGACTCTTTCGCTCTCTCTTTTTTTTAATTCACTTTCATTTCTTTTAGTATTAACTTTGTTGTAAAGAAAAAAAAAAAAAAAAGTGAAGAAAAAGAAAAAAAAGTCAGAAAAATGAAAAGAAAGATAAATTTATAATTGGTTGATATTTTTGGTATTTGATCTCATCTTAAATTGCTTTCATACTTTTTGGTTACTAAGACCCAAGAGAATGAAGATTTTAGTTTTTTTTTAGTAAATCTTTTTTAGTAGATATGGCTTTTATTTTCCGAGCTGCCTACATGTAATTTTTTATTATAATTAAGCTAACAAATAAATGTTTCACTAGCTACACCAACATTTTTTATTACTTTATTCGAAGAAAAAACATTTTTTTATTAGTAGATGACGGTAATGGTATCATTGAAACACGTTTGAAAGAAGTAAATACCAAATTGACTAAAAAAAATTGAGGTGAAAATGCATATGATTTTCCCCTTCTAAGGGTGAGCATACACCTTTCAACCTCATACTTTTATCTCATACTTTTATCTAACTTACTTTTAAATAGTAAAAATAAAAAATCAATAAAAACAATCTATACCAAATAGACCATTGCAATTACTATATGAAGAGTTTTATTTTTATTTTTTATAATAAGACAAAATTATTTCATATCATCAATCAATTAAGATATTGAAATAAAAGCCATTAATCCACACTTGTATTGTTTCATAGTTAATCACCACCACCAATCCCATAAAAATTGTTTTGACATCCTATGTTAATCAAGAAATCAACCATCCGCAGTTTATAACTCTAGTCTACAACTACAAATGTTAAGCCCTTTTGTAGTTGTACTCTGGTTATGTAATGTATTATAAACCCGGTTTAAAACACTAATATTACTATTTTCGCGTGTGTTCTAATAAGTATTACTGTTTACTCAAAAAAAAAAGTAGGGATGTTTATCCCACATTGGTTGTGTGCGTCTAGTGTCCGCTATTTATAACCCCAGTCTACAACTACAAAGGTTAGGCCCTTTTGTAGTTGTACTCTGATTATGTAATGTATTATAAATCTGGTTTAAAACACTAATATTATTATTTTCGTGTGTGTTCTAATAAGTATTACTGTTTACTCAAAAAAAAATCAACCATCTAATAACCAAATTAATCTTTGATAATACCATTAGCTCGCAAAGAATCATGGATTTCTTTGGAGCTACAATCTATATTCAACTTACTAATAGCATTCTTATCAAGTGTTCTGTAAATATGCCATTTTGACACATTAAAAAACCTACATTATTATTTTAGCATATCATTTTATAATATACCCTACATCACATGTTTTATTCATTAATTCCATATATTAAAATAAGGCGAAAAGCACATTTTAGTTCCTACATTTTCAGGCGATTCCCATTTTAGTCCCTACATTTTATTTTTACCGTTTTTAGTCCCTATCTTGAAAAACGCTTTCCGTTTTAGTTCCTGCCGTTACATTAGAGACAGAAAATGCACACGGGGCAAACAGAAAAAATTAAAAATATTAAAATAATGCCCACTATGACCATGTGGCTTTCCATGTCACCCACTAAATTAAAAAAAAAAAAAAAATTAACTAAATAAAAAAAATTAAAAACAGAAATAAAAATCAAACCCAGCAAGAACAAGATGAACAAAACACAAACCTAGCAAGAACAATATTAACAAACACAAAGCCAACAAGAACAAGATGAACAAAACACAAACCCAGCAAATTTAAAACCCAAAAAATTAAATTCAAACCCATTAAATTCAAATCCCCCACACCACCAAAACATCAAACACAAAAATCAAATCCAGATTTTCGGCCCCCAGACTCAAAACTCAAAACTCAAAACCCAAATTTTCTTATACTTTCTAAGAAACCAAACACAAACCTCAGATCCAAACCATAGAGTTGAAACCAAACCACCTCTAACCTCAGATTCAAAACTATCAAACCCGAACGAAATCAACCTCACTTGACAACAAAACCATCTCCTCTCTTAGCCGACGCTGCTTTCCAAAAGCAAAAGCAATTACCAAAATTAATTTCGAACTAGTGTAATTCCGAAACAGAGGAAGCTAGTGAAGCTACTGATGTTTGAGCGCTTGGCTCAATTCCTCAGACATGTTTTTTGTCCTCGTGGTGCCTCTTCATCACTCGCCAACAAAAGCTTTTGCTGCTTCAAGAATGGTAACCCTGTACACCCACACACACCATAGCACCGTGGATTTCCGTACTTGTCAACCATGGTTTAGGCCCCACAATGAGTTTAAATAATTTTTGTGATTCTGATATTGCCACTGATCTGGAAGTGTACTAGCTTGTGATTTCTATGTTATTTAAATGATACAGGGCATACATTTCTAGCATTTTCAGCCTGCAAAGTTTTGAATTTTGGATTTTCTTCTTGATTTGCCATGTGGGTCTAGTGTGTTATAAGCTCACCGTCATTCAAAGCTTAGGAATTCAACGAATTTCCCCTGGTTAGACCCCAGCGTCAGATAAATGAAAAGAAAAGGCATCTTTTTTTTTCTTTTTTTCTTTTTTTTTTTTTTGTGTGCTGGGTATTTGAACAATTGACCCGATCAGAAAATTTGTGGTGTTTTGATGTAATTTAGGGCGGACCGGTGGTTTTGGTGGTGAATGGGTTTGAATTTAATTTTTTGGGTTTTAAATTTGCTGGGTTTGTGTTTTTATTTTTGTTTTTAATTTTTTTTATTTAGTTAATTTTTTTTTTAATTTAGTGGCTGACGTGGAAAGCCAAGTGGACACAGTGGGCATTATTTTAATATTTTTAATTTCTTTCGTTTGCCACGTGTGCATTTTCCGTCTCTGATGTAACGGCAGGGACTAAAACGGAAAACGTTTTTCAAGATAGGGACTAAAAGTGGTAAAAATAAAATGTAGGGACTAAAATGGGAATCGCCTGAAAATGGTTGAATGTCCTGTTTTACATGGTTGCTTAATTTGACATTTCATTTAACCTTATTTATAATATATATATATATATATATGATTTTTATACACTATTATTTTCGAAAATCTAATAAACAATGCTACCTCTCATTTATCTTCTTTGTTATGCAAATCATTAGTTAGTAAATATATGATAATGGTAAGAAGCGTTACAAATGATATCACTAAAAATATATATATATATATATATATATAATTAATTAGCCACTATCATTATGGAGTAGTAGTTTATAATTTTACACATCCAAAAAAGTGGAATATGTAAAGTTTTCTTAAAGGTATGTGTAAAGATTATATGTGTGTGTGCGTGTGTGTGTAAAAAGGTAAAAAAAATGTATATTTAAGGTTTTTATTAACTTAAAAACTAACGAGGTGAACCGTGTTTTTCTAACCCATGAAGCTTCTATGATCCTAACCATTCCACTAAGCCGGAGATAGCCCCCTGATTGTGTGTCTTGGTCGTGCACCCCATCTGAAAATTTTAGCACTAGTAGCGCTTATAAGTTGCTGGCTGCATTGGCTTCATCAAATCGTGCTAGCTCAAGCAACCAGGCTAGTCAAAGTGGTTTTTGGAAAAGGCTATGGAAGATGCAGGTCCCCAACAAAATCAAACACTTTGTTTGGAGGATGTGTAACAATGCTCTTCCCACAAAATGTAATTTGAAGCGAAGACATATAGCTGATTTGGATGTATGCGAGCTGTGCAATGATGCTCCGGAAGATGCTCTCCATGCTCTCTATTTTTGCAGCCAAGTAGCTCCTGTGTGGCTAACCCACCATTGGTTCCAGTCCATGATTTCCCCCCCTCCCCTAAGTTTTAGAGATTTACTTAACAAGTTTATGCAGGTTGATGATGATTTCAGACCAGAGATGTTCGCAATAATCTCGTGGAGCCTATGGAATAGACAAAACGCCCTCCATTTTGGACGTGAAGCTCTTCCTATTGCAAAAATCAGTTCTGTCGCTTGCACTCTGCTCCACGATTTCAACAACAGTCAAATGTCAGATGCTCCACCCGTTCGGCCTGTTGTGCAACATCAATGGTGTCCCCTAGAATAAGGTTTGGTGAAGGTGAACTTCGATGCTGCCCTTTTCAAACAAAAGAATGCAGCTAGACTCGGTGCTATTGTGCGAGATTGGCGAGGTGCGAACCTTGGTGCTCTGTCCATGCCGGTTTTGCTTTCTTCAACAGTTGCAGAGTTGGAAGCTCTTGCTTGTCTCAGAGCTGTCCAATTTGCTGCTGATCTTGGCCTTCAACATGTGATATTTGAAGGTGATTCGACCACTATAATCTCTGCAGTTTCCCACGGATCTTCAGTGATGGCATCGTTTGGAAATATCGTAGATGATGTAAGGCACTTGTTGCCCAGGTTTTCTGTTGTTAGTTTTAATCATGTTCACCGCTCGGGCAATGTAGTTGCAGATGCGCTTGCAAAAAAAGCCACTTCCATTATTGGCTGTCGTAATCTAGATGGACACTCTGCCCTTAGACATTGCCGAGTTGGTCAGTTTTGATGTTCATTAACATTCTGTTTCAATAAAGTCCCAGACTTGGAGTCTGGTTTCTCAAAAAACAAAAACAAAACAAAAAAAAAAAAAAACCTAATGAAAAACTAATGGTTAATAACTAAAATTATAGTATTAATAAAATATTTAATGAGACCATCCTAAAAGTAGAGACCTCATACGAGAAAGCATGAAGTTCTGCCGTGTGGCGCACTCTATGAAGAGAATTGAGATACCCTTAAACCATATTAGAGATAAAAACAAATTTAAAAGTGAAGACTCTTTATTTCCTTTGGTTCAATATTTCAAGACTAATTTTTGTTACATTTTGCATTCAATGTTTTAAGACTACTATTTATTTCATTTGTTTCAATATTTCAAGACCTTCCATCTCTCACACACACAAAAAACTCTCTGCATTTCCATTCATCACTTTCACTTTTACTCATTTATATACACATGTCCATAGCCTTTCATATCATCCTATCTCAAATACACTTAGAAAAAAATGATGTCATTTAGCTTCAACCTTTCAATGACACCTACATAACTCCAACGTTACAATATCATTTAATTGTAACACGTATGAGTAGGCTATGACCAAGGAAGGGGGCTTGTGTTTTTTATTCAATGACAATAGCTTACGGTTTTGATGTTGAAATCAGACATTGTAGATTTTGTGAAGGTTATGATTCACTTGGAGTCTTTGGGTGCTTGAGTTGCCTAAAATTACACCAAAAGTCAATACTAGCTCAAACTAAACCTTCACTTTCTGGTCCATTCCAAACAAACAAGAGATAAAAACCTACGAGGAAGATAATACCGAAAGAGAGAGATATTACCAGCAGATTGGCGACTCCATCGGCCCTCAAATCGGCGAATCTATCAACCCTCAGATCCAGTCGTTGCCGTCAGTCATCACCTTCGGTATAATTTCTGGCCACCGTAGTGCTTCACCTTTCTCTCTAGAGGGCCAAACATGAAGCAATCGTTACTGTGAGTTAGGGATTTTTGTTGTTTATTGAGGAAAGAGATTTTTTGTTGTTGATAGACGTGAGTTAGGGATTCACTTGTTGTTTTTCTTTTTCTTTTTTCTAATTTAAAATTATGCTGACATTTCATAAAATAAAATTACAAATGCTAACATGTTAGTCCAGGTGGTAATTGATGTGGCAACAATTTTTTTTTTTTAAGCCGTTTGACACATCAGACTTTTCCATCCAATAAATAACGGCAAGAATTAAATTAATATGACATTAAAATATTAAGGACCAATTTGACACAATTAAAAGGTCAGGGACTAAATTGAAATCTAGTGTAAAAGATAGGGACCATTTATATAATTTGCCCTTATTATTATTATTATTATTATTATTATTATTATAAATAATATATGTTCTAATAATATAAAACTATCTTCTTCGTCACATTTTCTACAAGGAACCTCATTATTTAAGAACCAAATTCAACCAACCATAAATTGAAGGAACTAAAATTGAACCAAGTTCCATTTCTTAAATTTCATTGATCAAATCCGAACGGTTTAATTTACGGGACCAAAATCAAATCTATATCAAATTCCAGTGACCGAACATGTAAGTTGCCCTTTACTTACAATTCAATCTTCTAATGAATTTTAAACTTAATTATAAAGTTTAAGGTGTCTAGCTAATTTCTAATAAGTTTAACCATTCCAGTGGAAATGAAACTATCCTTCAATTAAAATACTGTCCCGGCTTATGCCTTTTTTGTATGCAAAGTACAAGAGCGCACGCGCGCACACACACATATATATACATTGTCACAATTAAAATTTTATTTTTCGGATCTAACTATGACCAAAGTATAATATTCTTTCAAATGACATGACAGTTTATGTAACAAAAAAAATTATAATTATTTAATTTGAACCATGAATAGGTCTATTTCAAATAGAAAGGTTGGCAATGTCTTGAATGAAAGTTGAGACACTAATTCGCAATCATAATAATGCCAGTGGCAACATTGACAAGGAGATTAATTACCATCATGGCATCAACGATCATTATTAAGTAGTACATAGTCTTTCTCATAATCATTCTCCAATTCACATCACACAGCTCTTATAATTTTGAAAGTGGTAAATACTTCTTCATCTAAACAGAAAAGAAATGCATAGCATTTCCTTTTATTGGATAGGAAAAAGTCTGGGACTGAAGTTACTAACCTACATAGTGCATACATAGATATATAGAGAAATACACCATCAAGCTGAAGACACTTAAAACCAAAACACCAACCAAAAAATGGTTGTAGGCAACATGCCTCACCATTGTTTATTACTTGGCAGGAACTTCAGGGTGCTACCAATACTTAAAAACTGATAAACTTCTTTTCCTTCAAGCTTTCAACAGTTTCCTTGAGGCTCACCTCAAAAGGAATGTATTCAATACCCAAGCTTCTTGTCCTTTCTTTGGACACCTGAAATGTTGGCACAAATGGCTTATCATCTGCACACCTGTTAAAAGTTATTTGGAAAAGAAAAAAGAAAATGTTAATGTTTATGTAGATAAACAACTAAAAATAATAACCAACAAACTGTAAAGAGTAGAATAGTTGGACTTTGAAACAAGCCCAAATTTTGGTTTTATGAGTTATCTTCAAAGAGTTTGAATTCATGAAACCTATTGTCCAAATGCATACTAAAACTTGGTTAGTATTAAAATACATGTTTGGTTGGGTAAAGGAAGGGACTAAGATGGGTCTCTAGATAAATTCTCATCATTTTTGGTCAGATGGAAAGTAGTTTCAGTGGACAATTTTTTTGTGAAATGTCATATAGTTTCTATCCCTATCTAGTGCAGTCTTCAATTAGTAATTTTAAACAAATCGAATTCTCTCTCTCTATTTCTTTTTTACTTTCCTGGAGAAGGATATACTAGTAACTTTTAATTGTAATGCTCCTATATATTTAGTACCGATATAGTTATGAATTCATGAAACCTATTGTCCAAATGCATACTAAAACTTGACTAGTATTAAAATACACCAACAATCTTCATAAATATCATGCTCCATCCTGCAACCCCCCTTTCCCCTCTTGTTTTACTATCAAATATGATTGTGTTCTTATTTTTGCAGTTGACAGAGTGAATGTAGAATGAAGAATGAGAATGTTCAAATAACAGAATAACTTATAAAAAGTCAAACAAGTAACAATGTTCAATTAATCAATCTTGAGATGGGATGATATAATTAGGGTTGGTGATACAGAGTCAGATCATAGGTGCCCCATCTCCGCCCCTTCCTTTCTTCAAAATGGGGAAAACAAGCAAATTTTTTTTTTTATATATAAAAAAGAGGGGGGGGGGGGGGGGGAGGGAGAATTTTGGTTGGGTCGACGCAGGAGGGAGACATTTTTTTGCTAGTGGCAACACTGATGAGTGAGAAAGAAGGGGGAGGGGGCAGCAATGAGAGTAGTAAGAGAGAGAGAGAAGTGTTTTGGGTATGGTAATAGGATATGTGCGTGCGTGATGTGTGTGTGTATCTGCAGGGTAGATGGGGCAAGGACATTTTGCCATCCCTAGATATAATTAAACTTTTTTTTTGGTCCAACAGGACAAACAAAAAACACAACTAAGCAATATGTGGAATCACTGAAAGACAATACATAACGAGTCAATGTGTAAAATCATTGAACCACATCATACGAACAGATATGCGCAGTTGGAGCAATTATTGCTAATGGTGAGTATTACTAAAATATTATATCTTGACAATAAAGGGAAATAAAGACTTACTTCTCTGGAAGTTGTAAAGAGGGATAAAGTTCACGTAAAACCCTCACAACTTCAGAATGGTGCATAACTGTCTCAACCAAACAATATCTTCCACTAGCTGTAGGAATTTCATATGCTTGAATATGTGCATTGGCAACATCTTTGACATTAACCCATCCAAATGTTACATTGGGAAATGTCTGAGCTCCTGCATCAAATAAAGAAATCTTTTTCTGATGAATAATAAAGTTTTATTAGGGGGAAGGAAGAGAAAAAAAAGGAGCTTCTCAATACACTAGGTATCCTAGGTGTGTACTAAGATAGCAACAACATATGAAAATGAATAACTATCATTGAAATCCAACAAAGTAGAGCAGGAATGGCTTTTGTACAAAAGATGAACGGAACAAAATTGGCTCCCATCAACTGCTTACTTAAAATCTATGAAGCACGGGTGCGTTTCCGGATTCAAGTGCGAGTGCAGGACTCAGCAATTTTTGAAAAAGTAGGGTGCGGGTGCGGCGATTAAAAAATTATTATTTATATTTTCTATATATTTTTACTATTAAAATATTCTTAAAAAATACATTATATGTCCTTGGTTCACAAAACAAAGAAAGAAGAAGGCAAGAAACACAAAACAAAAAAAAAAAAAAAACACAAAAAAAGCAACAAATATTCAAAATAAAATTGAGAAAGGATAGATTTAGGATGTTTGGGCCTCATTTAAAGCCGATTTTGGCTGTTCCGGCATGATTCAAGGATAATTTCGGCTGTTTCGATTAGTTTCAGCCGCCAGTTGATACAATCCGATTCGGCCGATACAACTCGATTCTAGCCGAATCGGTGCGAATCAGTAAAAAAAAAAAAAAAATTCAGACTCGGCACCGACGCACGGGCAGCCGTGTCACTGCAGGTGCAGCGCCCATTATGCCGCGTCCATGCATCATAGCTTAACATCCTCTTTCAGTAGAAGAGAGATCTGTTCACAATCTTAAATGAGTTATCAAATACAGTTTGGATTAACATTTTAAACCATCTTCCCAAAAAGTTGTTGGTCAAAATACTTATTCAGATAAATCAGAAACCAGGATCAGTACAAAACGTAGAGGAAAAAAAAAAAAAAAAACACTACCATTTATTAAGTTCAAAACCGTAGCAGCACTTGTGTTAAGCGTTGGCTGTAAGAGAGGACCAATCACCATTGCTGGGTTAATTGTAACTATGTCAATACGCTTCTCTTTTGCAAACTTCCAGGCATTTTCTTCAGCCAACGTCTTTGAAAGCGTATACCATTGCTGGAAAACCATTCAACAGGATACCCAAAAACATTAATAGCCATTAGTAGTATGGTTCCCAGACTTACAAGTTATCATAAATCTCTCATTAAGAGAACAAATTTACCACATGTTTGATGAGCTAAATCTGCATAACAATGATGGATGCAGGATCACTTAAATTACATGGCGCTGGTCAAAATCACTAGGATGGACAAGGAAATCTTAAGTCTGATATTGCAATAAAACATTGAATGGGCCAAATTACCCAAGTAATTATGTGGGAGCAGGAGCAATAGAGCATATCCCAAGTTTCAGATTAATTCTAGAGAGTGAGCTCATGCAAGTTTTAGAAAAATAAATACTTTCACACCTAATTGCAAAAGAATCTCTATATTATTAATTTTGTAAACCAGTGTTCCATGTTTTCTTACAACATATTCAAAAAGATCAGCTCTCAAAATAATGAGGTCAAGAACAGAAGCAACACTCAATATTTATAGATCTGGTTGCTATGTATAACTTTTAATGTAAAACCATTCGGCTTCAATCATAAAGTATCTCTTAATTCACTAAAAGGCTGTTATATAAATACGCTCTATTCCAAATTTGTTTATCCATTATTCCATTTTGGGATGTCCCAAAACATTGTCCATTTTAAAAAAGCCAATGGACACAATTTTAAAAAAATTCCTTGTTTGACCTTAACTTGAAAACTCAACACCCATTTTAAATTGAATTTTTTTTAGTTTAAAGTTTTAAAAAAGGAGGCTAATTACTAATTACTTTTTATTTCAAAGAAAATGTCATAAATAATTACCCCTTAAATTTTGGATTTCTTACAGTAGACAAACATTTTGGGACACAGGATTATTGCTTTTGATGCTCCAAATCCTTTTGCAAAAATTGCTACAATCATAAGAAATGGTAGGATTCATGATGGACCATGGAATACTCCACTCCAACTTTCAAGCACCATATTCCATTTTATGAACATCCAAAAAAAAAAAATGCCCCAAACCCCACCCCCCCTCTTTTCTGTAAAAAAGAAATGACATATGTAAGCCATGTAAAAGAAATGATATGAAGATTAATCTATGGCAAGCACTAATAGCCTGACAAGCCCTCATTACTTTATGGTTCTAACTTAATAGAAGACAAGCTCCCATTACTTTATAATATTGTAAGTTTTAAACAGTAGGATTGCTAAAACTAAAAGTTCAAATTATCAGTCTCAATGTTCTCAACAATTAGGGATTAGAAAAAGTTGCACTCATCAATGTAACATGCAGAGTCCCAGAGATATTGATGCTTACTGGATGCATAAATCATCTCAATTAGTATATAGTTTGTACATATTACATAGTAAATAAAATAACAAGGCAAATCACCATTGTTTTTAATCTATGAAAATTCCAAAAAGGGAATCTGAAAAGTAGTTCTAGTAACCTAGTTTGCAATGGAATCACTGCAATATTATGGGCCATGATTTATATGTATCACCATCTTTATTTTCAAAAACGCGTGAAGAGTAATGCCCCTACATACCTCTTCTTCCTTACAAACGTCTGGATCAGAAAACCAAGTCTCATCAACAACTACATCAGGAGTTCGAGCTTTTTTATTGCGTAAAACTGCAGCCATAGAGGATGTCACGACTACCCGCTTAACAGATGGAAATTTCGCACACGAATTAAGAACATTAAGTGTTCCCTTCACTGCAGGTTCAAGTAATTCTGCCTGAATGATGAGAGCAAAGTTAAGTCATATTCTTATTCTTTTTGTTGTTGGGGGGGGGGGGGGGGGGGGGTGGTGGTGGTGGGGGGGGAGAGCACCGCTAACATTAGCTAAGGCAACAAAATCATACGACCATTCACTGTTCATAAAAAACTTAGAATACTGTTATAATATTTTATTTTATTTTTGATAAGTAATTTAGAATACTGTTATAATATAGGGTCCGTTTGGATAGAGCTTATTGTTAATGAAAGTTGCTGAAAGTTGCTTAAAACACTGTAGCACAATAATTTTTAAATGTGAATAGTACAGCGGGACCCATTTTTAATGAAAAAGTTGATAAAAAGTGAAATTTGTGGGTCCCATTTACTGTTCATGGGACCCACAAAACTGATAAAGGAAGCTTAAATCACATGTAACAACGGCTACTGTTTATGAACAGTAGCCGTTGTCTCCAAAAAGCCAGGTGCAGCAGCCGAGAAAAAAAAAAAAAAAAAAAAATCCCAGAACGCAAAACGCAGAAACGTGCCTCAACCCCGTATACAAACGCTCACATAATATTCAAAGACTAACTAAAATACTATCATCATGTTTTTTAAGTAGGACACCAACCTACAATTCCAGGCAGCGTTTTGATAATGCTTATAGGAACAAGAAAACAATTCAGGTAGCAATAGCAACACAGTTAACATTATTAAAATTAAAAATTGTGAAACAGGCAGTTACAAGCTGTAATTCACAAGGTTATGACTTTGTCAATTGGAAATTATTGGGATTACTGTTTTGTTTAAAGGATTCTGGTCCATTCTGGATAGATATTGTATAACAAACTTCTCTCAATTATAATCTGTGGCCAGGCATCACCACAGATCAGGACTAGAAGGGCTTAAGGCATCAGATTCGTTTCTTTCAAAACCAATCCTATTCTAAAGAATATTGCCTTACAATCTCCAAAGCAATAACCACCATAATTATGGTTTCCAGAGGACCCACATCTATGATTTATCCAAAGAGACTCTTTTGTAATACTAACGCCATTTCATGAATTATGCCTCCACTTCTCAAAAGTTGAGTTTGGGGTAGATTCACACTTCACCAGGTTTTCTTAGCAGGTCCTGCCTAAATCACTACTGACAACATAGTAGGTGGTAAAGAAGGAAGAAAATGATAAGTCTAATAAAAAAATATATTTATAAAATTGTAGTGTCTTTATGAAGGGGGATACATCACTTTTCAGAAGTGTGCTATATATTTTCTACTCACCATCCTTATCCAGGCATCTTTGAAAGTGCACATAGAGGCTCAAGTAAAATAAATTACAATTAAAGCTTGGGGGGTACATTACAACCACACCATAGTTATTGGGGGCAAAGTTCAATTAACCCTAACATTTTTTCATAAGTAAGCCACATAACAACAGGTGGGTTTTGAACCTGAGACCTCACCCTAAAGTAGAATTTAAAAAGAAAAAGGCAATAGGCTGCAATTTTAACTTTCAAGTCCAAAAAAGTCTGCTTAAGTAATTAACTTGGTTAGTTTAGTGTTGGCAATGGTACAAGAAGCCACACTCAGAACAAAGAATAGTGCGGGTAAATCAACTCTGAGATTCCTATTACATGCATCTCATCTCTTGATAAATAGAGAAAAAGACCCACTGTGGAATTTTCTAAAAAGCTTGTTGAATTTTTCAGAAGAAAAGTGTACGGATAAATTCTTTAACCAATTCCATCAATAAATCATAATTTAAACATTTACAATTATTAAACATTTAAAAAATAATAAAATGGGATGAACCTCTGCGTCCTTGACGTCATTATAGAAGGGAGATGCAGTGTGGAAAACCCCATCACAGCCCTCAACAGCAGAATCAAAAGAACCTTCTTCCAGTAGATTTGCTTTGAATAGGTGAAGTCTCTCCTTGGCCCCATCAAGTACTCGTAAGTGGTTTGTTTTCTTTGGATCATCTGCAGGAGGTAGAAGTGAACTTGATCAGTATATCCATCCAAATCTTAACTATAAAGTTGACCTACAGAAAAGGGTAACAATCCCAATGACTCATTTATAGAAAATCAGAATGAAATGGAAGTCATCCGGTAACAATAAATAGACATGCAAAACAAAGGACAGAATAGCATTTTCATTTCCCTAATGGATGAGAGTGCAGTATGAAATTTAAGGGCAGTTTTTAGACAATCTAACATATAATCCAAATTCATATACTTCTATTTTATGAGCACATTGACAAAAACAATATTACATATGCATATTGTACATTATCTCATATATATTTGCATTTTTATTCCCAAGACTGTTAACAGCAACAAAAAAGTCCAGTGTACTTGGTTAGTCTTTCTAATAAAATTTCTTACGTTACTTATAAAAAAACAGCAACAAAAAAGAAAAATTACAGCTAAAATCTTACATAATTACAACATCCATTTAGAGTGCAAAGACTACAAAAGAGCACTACCATACACCAGAGGACATGTTATTCTAAATCCCAAATTATCTGATGATTTGTTCAGAACTTTGGGGGTGAAAAATCATATAGGAAACGACGATGATTCAATTTTAATCATCCCTTCAAGGTCCAAAAACAGCTCTGAAGTAATTTACAGAGAGTGTAATTACTCAGTCACTGTAGTCTTCATCAGATTTATTTGAAATGTTTATTTGATTTGTTTACAAAAAAATTTCCAATCATTTAGATGGACAAAAATTCCTCTATTTGGGTTTCCATATAATACTTAGTACCCGTTTGGTTCAACTTATTTTTCAGCTTTTTGAAATTTGGGATGTTTGAAAAAGTTGTCCTAAGAAAAAACTGTAGTGTAAAAAAACTGTAGTAGGTAAAGTGCGGTTTGAAACCACATTACCAAACAGGCACCAATTCCAATTTCTTCTCCTTCATTTTCTTTATTATATATTACTTTGCCAATTTTCAAGATGAAGAAACATACTATATGCCATCGAAATCAAGCATGTATAATCAAGTATTAGTAATTAATTCCAGAGTTCTAACCATCCATTTCCACTTCAGACATTGATCAAAATGCATATTAACTGAAATGGGCATGTACAATCAACAAATAATCTACTCACTTAAATTTAGAACAACCATCTCCATGAGTTTATGCCCTTTTCAATCCATTAATCTAGCTATTAACATTGACGTTTCAATCACCTCCCAACACCCCTTCCCCAAAAAAAAAATTAAAACAAAATATCTGATAACAATCAAAGACTTTATGAAAAAAACGAAAATGTATGATTATTATCCACAAACTGGAACTGGGTATTGCTTATAATTTTGATCCAAAGCAATAATGTTAATCACAAAGTATCCAAAACCTCACCATTAACCCATACTAACAAACAAAAGAATCCCAAAAAATAAAGAATCAGAACCCATAAAAAACAAAACTTTAAAACAAGGATTCCAATTTTATAAACAATATCCTTGAGCACAACCAGGAACTGGGTATTTCTTATAAACAAGAATCAAATTGTGGAAAAAAAATCCAAACCCAGTTCCCAAAACCCTCAATCTGTATCTCAAACAGCCCTGATAGCCATCAAAGAGTTTATGAAATACCAAAATATACGATCATAAGCCAAAACCTGGAACTGGGTATTGCTTATAATTTTACACCATGCAAGAGCATTAAACACAGAGAATCCAAAACCCCTCTCCAACTCCAAAGAATCAGAGCCATAAAAAAACATAACTTTAAAACAAAGACTCCAATTTTATATTATAAACAAAGAGAGTGAGTGTGATAGTGACAGTGAGAGTGAGAGTACTCACTGGGGTCACGAACAGAGGCCTTGACTGTGTAACCACGGTTGAGAAGAAGCTTGACAAGCCATGAAGCTATGTAACCAGAGGCACCAGTCACACACACAATCTTCCCTGCTCCACTGCTCATCTTTCTCTTTCTTCTTTCTTTCTTTCTTTCAGATTTTTCTGCTTATTGCGTTTTGGTTTTGGCGATTGAATAAATTGGCTTTGCGTATTATAGGGAAAACATACGTGTCGCAATCCTCCATTTCCTCTAAATCCTTTTGTTTTTTTGGTAAATCCATTTCCTCTGAATCGGTCAAGTATTAACGCCAAATAATTCTTAATATCTCATTAGTATCCAAACGCTCAAAAAATTGGCTTTGCGTTTTATAGGAAAAACAGTACGTGTCATCCTCCCCGTGGCGGCGCCGCCTTATGGCCAGGTGGTCAAAATTGGCTTTGCGTATTATAGGAAAAACAGTACGTGTCATCCTCAGTGGCGGCGCCACCTTATGGCCACCCTGACCTGAAAAAAAAAAATTATATATAATAACTTAAAATTTTATATTTATTTACCCTTAAAACAATTTTGGGATCACAGTTAATTTTTTTTATGCCAATAAAATTAAATTTTAATCTGTAATTTTTAACCAACGCCTATTGTACTATTCATTAGATATGAACAGTACAAATAGGCAAATGAATAGTGAATAGTATTTTTAGTGTGAATAGTAATTTAAAAATTATTTTTTTATTGTTTTCAGTTTTCAGCAAAATAAGCAGTATTCAAACAGACTGGGTAGTGGCTTGATTTCTTCGACTAAACACGCTGCCCAATACAACATAATTTTCAACCTTTTATTATTTTTTATCACAAAGCCAAAAAAAAAAAAAAAAAAACACTACAGGCACAGATTCAATTCACAATCACCAACTCAGTTCATCACTCATCAGTAAAAACACAGACACCACAAGTCCACAAGCACAGATTGTTAGATTCTGAGATTTACAAATATTATATTAGGTTTTGAAGGAAATAATAGATTAAATACTTGTGAGTTGTGAAAGATGGGATCACAGTTAATTTTTTTATGCCAATAAAATTATATTTTAATCCATAATTTTTAACCAGCGCCTATTGCACTGTTCATGAGATATGAACAGTACAAATAGGCAAATGAACAGTAAATAGTATTTTTGGTGTGAACAGTAATCCAAAAATTATTTTTTTATTGTTTACAGTTTTCAGCAAAATAAGCGGTATCCAAACAAACTGGGTAGTAGCTTGAATCCTTCAACTAAACACGCTACCCAATACAACATAATTTTCAACCTTTTATTATTTTTTATTACAGTATTATTTTTCCTCACCAGACATATATTACTTACTTCTCATTTTTAATTATTTTTTCTTATTTATTTTTAATCACTCACATTTTTGTCTCCTCAATTTTTGCACTTCATATTTTTAAATTTTGTCACATTTTCATCTACACTTTTACATCTACGTTTTGCATTCCTCCTTATTCGTAACTTCTGTGTCTTCTACCAGTACCAGTGTGGTATTGCATCTTCTCAAGTTTCTTGTCTCAAATTTCTCAATACGGTTTTTTTTTAGCTTTACAGGTACTTTTGTTAATTTCTTTTCTTTTCAATTTTTTATCCTTTTGAGGTTTTTTGGTTTACAGAATGCAAATTTGTTTTGAGTTTAAAAATAATTTTTTTTTTAAGCACAAACTTTATGCCGGCCGAATCTTAAATTTTGGCTGATATTTACCTAAACACCCTGAAACACCTAAAATAAACCGAAATGACCCGAAATTTTTTCCGAAGTGGAATAAGGTAGTTACTGTTCAAGTTTGTTTACCGGCATGGTATTTTCCGATCGAAACGGAATAGAATTAATAATATTGAATCAAACCTAATTATCTAAAGACTAAAAAAAATTGTGAAATTTATGTTTCCTATAGAACACCCTAAACAAAATTCTTGAAGCCCCCGCTACATTCTCCATTTCCTCTAAATTGGTCAAATACAGGGACGCCTAATAAATTGATAATATCTGGTCCCACGTACGTGTCGCCATCAACAACCACAAAGTACAAACAAACTAAAAAAATCCTTTAACAATTTAGTCTCACTGCCCTCTAAGCAGAATCCGCTCTTCTATTTTCTGAATTTACTTATTAACACATTTTATTTATGGCAATTTTATTTTATTTTTTATTTTAAGAAAAATTTGTATTAATACTTGACTGCTAATACGAGAGATAAAAGTGAAGTTGAAAAAAAAAAACAGTTTAGTGATAAAAAAATGGCACTTTGTAGGAAAAAAAAACAATTTTATTTCTATTTTTTTCAACAAGAAGAAATTGTATTAGTATTTGACAACTAATATAAGAGAGAAATGTAAAGGTGGGAGAGAAAACTGTTTATTACTAATTTTACATGTTAATCTTATGATTTAAACCTTGAAAATAGATGAATTTGAAGATATTTTGGATATCAAAATTGAGAATCTCAAATAGAGAAAGCCCCTTAAAAATAGTGTTGGTTTCTATGATTAAGTCATTGGTACTTGTAATGCAAGCCTAAGTAGAGAATAAACTTTGAGATTCCATAACTATATACAACACATGGAACAAAAGATTGAATTTATCTGTACAAAGTTTTGAACAATAACGTATTAAGCAGTTTTGCATAACTACTCTACAATCGTTGTAGTTTGTATTGCCAATGTCATCTTCATTCTGAAAAGTGAGAAACCAGGAAAATTAAAGAGAAAACTCACATGGTTGACAATGATTATATATTCCTTGATTAATTCCTCTTGGTTGAACATGTACACTCTCCAGGAAAAAAAAAACTTGATCTCAATGTTGAGGGCAGTAAACTAGAATTCTCTGTTATATGTAACTTTTTAAAGATCTTATCAACTATATAGATGGTATTTTTGGTTTATGAGACAAGATCAACAAAATGGTGGTTTTATATGATTACATTTAGATGACTTTACAATGCCATGATGGATGAGTTGGACTTATTTTACCATATAATGCAAGTAATCATGTAATTTATGAATTTAAAGGGCCATATATTGTGAGATTTTTTCATATGTTATAATTTAAAACACAATTTCAAATAACACATATTGACTTTCTAAAAATATACATTCTATATTATATTAATTTAATAATATTTCAATAAAAAGTAATTATATCAAATTTTCCCGCGCAATGTGCAGGTCTGCGACTAGTATATACTTAGAACCAAAAAAAAAAAAATCAAATTAACTTCAGTTTCTCTAAGTATTAAATAAGTCATTTAATTCATATTTAAATATAAATGGTCTCACTAAAATTTATCCTCTTAGCCTCTAACTATATCGAGTTAGCCCTGCGTGCAGTCCTCTTTGTAAACCACCCACAAACCACCATTCCCATTTCTAAGGTCAAACACAAGAGACAAGTAAAAGAACTTCTATACATAAAAGACTACAATGTATAATAAGCTACACCTTACTAGTTCCAGTGAAGAAATTTATCATACAATGTATCTCAAGCAAACACAAATGCACCCAATATCATAATAATTCTAACAATATCCGCCTCTATTGCAAACTTCCCGGCCATCTTCAGCCATGTCTTTTTGATAGCAATAGCATTAATCTAAAACAGTACAGTATTAAACACTGTAATATTACATTAAACATTATCACAAGGTTATACCTATGTTAATTGGTAACCATTAAAACAGTATAGTATCATGCTAAACATTCATAAGCCACAAAGTTTCAAGTAATCTAAAAAAAAAAAAAAGTTGCTAGTAATCATTCACAAGGATGTATGGTCATCTGAAAGCTTCTAGTGCTTATTTGGGATAGTATCATCTGTTTGCAACAATAGAGGAGGATGATTGTTGTAGAAATCCAATTGCAATGCAGGATTTGAAGTGTTGTCGTTTCGGTATCCACTCAATTCAGTTGGAGAAAATGGCGAATTCATCCAATGAGGAGTTCCATTATTGCCAACGAATTCACATGCCTCAGGTGGACTAAAGTAAATTGGTTGGTCAATTTTTTGAGGAAGACTTCCATGATTGCCAACCATTGCACTTATAAAAAAGGATGTCTCTCTGGGATAAGAAGACTGGAAGTACATTGGTTGTCCAACAAACTGAGGAGAAGTTCCATAATTGCCAACCATTGCTTGAAACTGATAAAGGACACTGGCCACATTATAAGCTCCATAATTGCCATCCATTGCTTGAAACTGATTAGGGAAGCTGACCATATTATTTGCAAGAGATGGTAAATTATTGCTGGACAAATCTTTATAATCCTGACCACCTATTCTTGAATCAAACAATGCACCATTATTTGCAAGAGGAGCTACATTATTGTTGGACAAATCTTCATAATCATGGCTAGCACCATTAAAATTCTCCATCAGCTCTCTTCTATCATCTTTAGGTAAAGAAATGGAACTAGCATCCTTTGAATGATCCTCGTCTTCATTACGAATTATATCTTTCTTGTTATAAATCCTACAGAAAACACAATCATCCAACTGGATGACACAAAATTCAACAATAGTGTCATATTACAATAGAATGAATTAATAGATGCCAACAATGATGTTTGAGAAAAAATATGGAAGCTTAAACAAAATTCATATAACAACTTAAGAATATAAAAGCCAAAAGAAAAGGATGACATGAACATACCCTCATATCATTTTCACTCCTTTTAGTTGGAGCAGGAGCATTAGTTTTATATTCATGCATAATTCATCCAGTCTTATCACCTTGTTGAGGCTCTCCTTTGTAGAAGACAAGTGTCTTCTTAAGTCCTTTAAAGATGCCATTTTCTCGTATCTCCTTGTCAACTCTTGTGGCCTTCCAATATCCATTATTGGTAGTTGGTTTTGGAGGTTTTAGACGGCTTCCATTTGGATACTTTCGTTCCCTTGAAGTAAAAAAGTACCATTCATTGTTTTCATATTACGGGAATTGTTCTGTTAATTAATCACCCAAAATATTATTTCTTCTCTCTCTCTCTCTCTCTCTCTCTCTCTCTCTCTCTCTCTCTCTCTCTCTCTCTCTCTCTCTCTCTCTCTCTCTCTCTCTCTCTGGTGTGAGGACTCTTTCATTTTTCAAAATTCATTTATATCATGTCCACAACCTTTTAGGATCCAACTCTAGCTTCTTATTATTATTATTATATATTTATACTTAATAATAAATAATAGAAGTTCTAATAATATAAAACTATCTTCTTCGTCACATTTTCTACAAAGGCACCTCAGTATTTAAGAACCAAATTCAACCAACCAAAAATTGAAGGAACAAAAATTGAACCAAGTTCCATTTTTTAAATTTCATTGATCAAATCCGAACTGTTTAATTTGCGGGACCAAAATCAAATCTACATCAAATTCCAGTGACCGAAAGTGTAAATTGCCCTTTACTTACAATTCAATCTTCAAATGAATTTTAAACTTATTTATAAAGTTTAACGTGTCTTGCTAATTTCTAATAAAACTAACCTTCAATTAAACTAACCTTCAATTAAAAGACTGTCCCGGCTTATGCCTTTTTTGTATGCGAAGTACAAGTGTGTATATATATACTGTCGCAATTTCAAATGACATGACAGTTTCATGTCCCAAAAAATTTATAATTATTTAATTTAATTTGAACCTTGAATAGATCTATTTCAAATAGAAATCAAGGTTGGCAATATCTTGAATGAAAGTTAAGGCGCTAATTCACAATCATAATAATGCCAGTGGCAACATTGACAAGGAGATTAATTACCATCATGGCATCAGCGATCATTATCAAGTAGTACATAGTCTTTCTCATAATCATTCTCCAATTCACATCACACAGCTCTTATAATTTTGAAAGTGGAAAATACTTAATCTAAACAGAAAAGAAATGCATAGCATTTCCTTTTATTGGATGGGAAAAAGTCTGGGACTGAAGTTACTAACCGACATAGTGAATACATAGATATATAGAGAAATACACCATCAAGCTGAAGACTCGTAAAACCAAAACACCAACCAAAAAATGGTTGTAGGCAACATGCCTCACCATTGTTTATTACTTGGCAGGAACTTCAGGGTGCTACCAATACTTAAAAACTGATAAACTTCTTTTCCTTCAAGCTTTCAACAGTTTCCTTGAGGCTCACCTCAAAAGGAATGTATTCAATACCCAAGCTTCTTGTCCTTTCTTTGGACACCTGATATGTTGGCGCAAATGGCTTATCATCTGCACACCTGTTAAAAGTTATTTGGAAAAGGAAAAAGAAAATGTTAATGTTTATGTAGATAAATGACTAAAAATAATAAACAACAAACTGTAAAGAGTAGAATAGTTGGAATTTGCAAACAAGCCCAAATTTTGGTTTTATGAGTTATCTTCAAAGAGTTTGAATTCATGAAACCTATTGTCCAAACGCATACTAAAACTTGGTTAGTATTAAAATACAAGTTTGGTTGGGTAAAGGAAGGGACTAAGATGGGTCTTTAGATAAATTCTCATCATTTTTGGTCAGATGGAAAGTAGTTTCACTGGACAATTACTTTGTGAAATGTCATATAGTTTCTATCCCCATCAAGTGCAGTCTTCAATTAGTAATTTCAAACAAATCTAATTCTCTCTCTCTATTTCTTTTATACTTTCCTGGAGCAGGATATAGTAGTGACTTTTAATTGTAATGCTCCTATATATTTAGTACTGGTATATTTATGAATTCCTGAAACCTATTGTCCAAATGTATACTAAAACTTGGCTAGTATTAAAATACACCAACAATCTTCATATATATATCCTGCCCCATCCTGCAACCCCTTTCCCCTCTTTGTTTTACTATCAAATGTGATTGTGTTCTTATTTTTGCAGTTGACAGAGTGAATGTAGAATGCAGATTGAGAATGTTCAAATAACAGAATAACTTATAAAAAGTCAAACAAGTAACAATGTTAAATTAATCAAATCATGAGGGGGAGGGGGGGGGGGGGGGGGGGGGGGGGGGGGGGGTTGGGTGGGGGAGAATTTTGGTTGGGTCAATGCAGGAGGGAGACATTTTTTTGCAAGTGGCAACACTGATGAGTGAGAGAGAAGGGGGAGGGGCAGCAATGAGAGTACTAAGAGAGAGAGGAGTGTTTTGGGTATGGTAATAGGATATGTGCGTGCGTGCGTGCGTGTATCTGCAGGGTAGATGGGGAAAGGACATTTTGCCATCCCTAGATATAATTTAACTTTTTTTTGGTCCAACAAGACAAACAAAAAACACAACTAAGCAATATGTGGAATCACTGAAAGACAATACATAACGAGTCAATGTTTAAAATCATTGAACCACATCATACGAACAGATACGCGCAGTTGGAGCAATTACTGCTAATGGTGAGTATTACCAAAATATTATATCTTGGCAATAAAGGGAAATAAAGACTTACTTCTCTGGAAGTTGTAAAGAGGGATAAAGTTCACGTAAAACCCTCACAACTTCAGAACAGTGTATAACTGTCTCAACCAAACAATATCTTCCACTAGCTGTAGGAATTTCATATGCTTGAATATGTGCATTGGCAACATCTTTGACATTAACCCATCCAAATGATACATTGGGAAATGTCTGAGCTCCTGCATCAAATAAAGAAATCTTTTTCTGACGAATAATAAAGTTTTATTAGGGGGAAGAAAACAGAAAAAAGAAAAAAAAAAAAAGGAGCTTCTCAATACACTAGATGTCCTAGGCGTGTACTAAGATAGCAACAACATAAGGAAAATGAATAATTATCATTGAAATCCAACAAAGTAGAGTAGGAATGGCTTTTGTACAAAAGATGAATGGGACAAAATTGGCTAGCATCAACTGCTTACTTAACATCCTTTTTCAGTAGAAGAGAGATCTGTTCACAATCTTAAATGAGTTATCAAATATTTGGATTAACATTTTAAACCATCTTCCCAAAAAATTGTTGGTCAAAATACTTATTGAGATAAATCAGAAACCAGGATAAGTACAAAACTTAGAGGGGAAAAAAAAAAAAAAAACACAATACCATTTATTAAGTTCAAAATCGCAGCAGCACTTGTGTTAAGCGTTGGCTGTAAGAGAGGACCAATCACCATTGTAGGGTTAATTGTAACTATGTCAATACCCTTCTCTTTTGCAAACTTCCAGACATTTTCTTCAGCCAACGTCTTTGAAAGCATATACCATTGCTGGAAAACCATTCAACAGGATACCCAAAAACATTAATAGCCATTAGTAGTATGGTTCCCAGACTTATAAGTTATCATAAATCTCTGATTAAGAGAACAAATTAACCACGTTTGACGAGCTAAATCTGCATAACAATGATGGATGCAGGATCACTTAAATTACATGGCGCTGGTCAAAATCACTAGGATGGACAAGGAAATCTTAAGTCTGATATTGCAATAAAACATTGAATGGGCCAAATTACCCAAGTAATTATGTGGGAGCAGGAGCAATAGAGCATATCCTAAGTTTCAGATTAAGTCTAGAGAGTGAGCTCATGCATGTTTTAGAAAAATAAATACTTTCACACCTAATTGCAAAAGAATCTCTATATTATTAATTTTGTAAGCCAGTGTTCCATGTTTTCTTACAACATATTCAAAAAGATCAGCTCTCAGAATAGTGAGGTCATGAACAGAAGCAAGACTCAATACTTATAGATCTATGTATAACTTTTAATGTAAAACCATTCGGCTTCAATCATAAAGTATCTCAACTCACTAAAAGGCTGTTATATAAATACTCTCTATTCCAAATTTGTTTATCCATTATTCCATTTTAGGATGTCCCAAAACATTGTCCATTTTGAAAAAGCCAATGGACACAATTTAAAAAAATTTCCTAGTTTGACCTTAACTTGAAAACTCAACACCCATTTTAAATTGAATTTTTTTTAGTTTAAAATTTTAAAAAGGAGGCTAATTACTAATTACTTTTTATTTCAAAGAAAATGTCATAAATAATTACCCCTTAAATTTTGGATTTCTTACAGTAAACACACATTTTGGGACACAGGATTATTGCTTTTGATGCTCCAAACCCTTTTGCAAAAACTGCTACAATCATAAGAAATGGTAGGATTCATGATGGACCGTGGGCTGGAATTATGGTCGTTAATTATAATGACCTCACCCCATTCAAAATAAAATCCCCCCAACCACAATGGAATACTCCACTCCAACTTTCAAGCACCATATTCCATTTTATGACCATCCAAAAAAAAAAATGCCCCAAACCCCACCCCCTCTCTCTTTTCTGTACAAAAGAACTGACATATGTAAGTCATGTAAAAGAAATGATGTGAAGATTAATCTATGGCAAGCACTAATAGCCTGACAAGCTCCCATTACTTTATGGTTCTAACTTAATAGAAGACAAGCTCCCAACTTTATAATATTTAAAGTTTTAAACAGTAGGAACCTTGCTAAAACTAAAAGTTCAAATTATCAGTCTCAATGTTCTCAACAATTATGGATTAGAAATAGTTTCACTCATCAATGTAACATGCACAGTCCCAGAGATGTTGATGCTTACTGGATGCATAAATCATCTCAATTAGTACATAGTTTGTACATAGTACATAAAATAACAAGGCAAATCACCATTGTTTTTAATCTATGAAAATTCCAAAAAAGGAATCTGAAAAGCAATTCTAGTAACCCAGTTTGCACTGGAATCACTGCAATATTACGGGCCATGATTTATATTTATCACCATCTTTATTTTCAAAAACGCATGAAGAGTAATGCCCCTACATACCTTTGTTTCCTTACAAACGTCTGGATCAGAAAACCAAGTCTCATCAACAACTACATCAGGAGTTTTAGCTTTTTTATTGTAATGAACTGCAGCCATAGAGGATGTCACAACTACCCGCTTAACAGATGGAAATTTCGCACACGAATTAAGAACATTAAGTGTTCCCTTCACTGCAGGTTCAAGTAATTCTGCCTGAATGATGAGAGCAAAGTTAAGTCATATTCCTTTTTCTTTTTGGGGGGGAGGGGAGCACCACTAACATTAGCTAAGGCAACAAAATCATATGACCATTCACTGTTCACAAAAAACTTAGAATACTGTTATAATACTTTATTTTATTTTTGATAAGTAATTTAGTATACTGTAATAATATAATATTCAAAGACTAACTAAAATACTATCATCATGTTTTTTAAGTAGGACACCAGCCTACAATTCCAGGCAGCGTTTTGATAGTGCTTATAGGAACAAGAAAATAATATTCAGGTAGCAATAGCAACACAGTTAACATTATTAAAATTAAAAATTGTGAAACAGGCAGTTACAAGCTGTGCGTCACAAGGTTATGACTTTGTCAATTGGAAATTATTGGGATTACTGTTTTGTTTAAAATATTCTGGTCCATTCTGGATAGATATTATATAACAAACTTCTCTCAATTATAATCTGTGGCCAGGCATCAACACAGATCAGGACTAGAACGGCTTAAGGCATCAGATTCTTTTCTTTCAAAACCAATCCTATTCTAAAGAATATTGCCTTACGATCTCCAAAGCAATAACCACCATAATTATGGTTTCCAGAGGACCCACATCTATGATTTATCCAAAGAGACTCTTTTGTAATACTATTAATTATGCCTCCACTTCTCAAAAGTTGAGTTTGGGGTAGATTCACACTTCACCAGGTTTTTTTAGCAGGTCCTGCCTAAATCACTACTGCGAACATGGTGGTAAAGAAGGAAGAAAATGATAAGTCTAATAAAAAAATATTTATAAAATTGTAGTGTCTTTATGAAGGGGATACATCACTTTTCAGAAGTGTACTATATATTTTCTACTCACCATCCTTATCCAGGCACCTTTGAAAGTGCACATAGAGGCTCAAGTAAAATATATTACAATTAAAGCTTAGGGGGTACATTACAACCACACCATAGTTATTGGGGGCAAAGTGAAATTAACCCTAACTTTTTTTCATCAGTAAGCCACATAACACCAGGTGGGTTTTGAACCTGTGACCTCACCCTACAGTTGAATTTAAAGAGAAAAAGGCAATAGGCTGCAATTTTAACTTTCAAGTCCAAAAAAGTCTGCTTAAGTAATTAACTTGGTTAGTTTAGTGTTGGCAATGGTACAAGAAGCCACACTCAGAAAAAAGAATAGTGCGGTAAATCAACTCTGAGATTCCTCTTACGTGCTTCTCATCTCTTGATAAATAGAGAAAAAGACCTATTGTGGAATTTTCTAAAAAGCTTGTTGAATTTTTCAGAAGAAAAGTGTACGGATAAAATCTTTAACCAATTCCATCAATAAACCATAATTTAAGCATTTACTGTTATTAAGCATTTAAAGAATAGTAAAATGGGATGAACCTCTGGGTCCGTGACATTATGATAGAAGGGAGATGCAGTGTGGAAAACCCCATCACAGCCCTCAACAGCAGAATCAAAAGAACCTTCTTCCAGTAGATTTGCTTTGAATAGGTGAAGTCTCTCCTTGGCCCCATCAAGTACTTGTAAGTGGTTTGTTTTCTTTGAATCATCTGCAGGAGGTAGAAGTGAACTTGATTAGTATATCCATCCAAATCTTAACTATAGAGTTGACCTACGGAAAAGGGTAACAATCCCAATGACTCATTTATAGAAAATCAGAATGAAACGGAAGAGTCATCCGTTAACAATAAATAGACATGCAAAACAAAGGACAGAATAGCATTTTCATTTCTTTAATGTATGAGAGTGCAGTATGAAATTTAAGGGCAGTTTTTAGACAATCTAACATATAATCCAAATTAGTAACTTCTTTTTTATGAGCACATTGACAAAAACAATATTACATATGCATATTGTGCATGATCTCATATATATTTGCATTTTTATTCCCAAGACTGTTAACAGCAACAAAAAAGTCCAGTGTACTTGGTTGGCCTTTCTAATAAAATTTCTTACGTTACTTATAAAAAAACAGCAACAAAAAAGAAAAATTACAGCTACAATCTTACAAAGTTACAACATCCATTTAGAGTGCAAAGACTACAAAAGAGCACTACCATACACAGGAGGACATCTTATTCTAAATCCCAAATTATCTGATGATTTGTTCAGAACTTTGGGGATGAAAAATCATATAGGAAAGGACGATGATTCAATTTTAATCATCCCGTCAAGGTCCAAATACAGCTCTGAAGTAATTTGCAGAGAATGTAATTACTCAGTCACTGTAGTCTTTCATCAGATTTATTTGAAATGGTGTTTATTTGATTTGTTTACAAAAACTTTTCCAATCATTTAGATGGACAAAAATTCCTCTATATGGGTTTCCATATAATACTTAGTGATTTTTCAGCTGTGTCCAGCATCTGTCAATGGGTGTGCACTGTTCACGAAACCCACAAACCTATTTTTTCATCAAAACTGTCATTAAAAATGAGTCTCACGGCACTATTCACACATTTAAAAAATTTTTGTTACAATATTTTCAGTTTTCAGCAATAAGCGGTATTTAAACAGACTCTTAGTACCTGTTTGGTTCAGCTTACTTTTCAGCTTTTTGAAATTTGGGATGTTTGAAAAAGTTGTCCTAAGAAAAAACTGTAGTTTAAAAAAACTGTACTAGGTAAAGTGCGGTTTGAAACCACATTACCAAACAGGCACTAATTCCAATTTCTTCTCCTCATTTTCTTTATTATATATTACTTTGCCAATTTTCAAGATGAAGAAACATACTATATGACATCGAAATCAAGCATGGATAATCAAGTATTAATTAATTCCAGAGTTCTAACCATCCATTTCCACATCAGACATTGATCAAAATACATATTAACTGAAATGGGCATGTACAATCAACAAATAATCTAATCACTTAAATTTAGAACAATCATCTCCACGAGTTTATGCCCTTTTCAATCCATTAATCTAGTTATTAATATTGAAGTTTCAATCACCTCCCAACACCCCTCCCCCAAAATTTTTTTTTTTAAACAAAACATCAGAACCCAGTTCCCAAAAACCCTCAATCAATGTCTCAAAGAGATCTGATAACAAATCAAAGGCTTTATGACAAAAACGAAAATGTATGATTATTATCCACAAACTGGAACTTGGTATTGTTTAAAATTTTGATCCAAAGCAACAATGTTAATCACAAAGAATCCAAACCCTCACCATTAACCCATACTAACAAACAAAAGATTCCCCAAAAATAAAGAATCAGAACCCATAGAAAAACAAAACTTTAAAACAAAGATTCCAATTTTATAAGCAATATCCTTGAGCACAACCAGGAACTGGGTATTTCTTATAAACAAGAACCAAATTGGGAAAAAAAAAAAAATCCAAACCCAGTTCCCAAAACCCTCAATCTGTATCTCAAACAGCCCTGATAGCCATCAAAGAGTTTATGAAATACCAAAATATACGATAATAAGCCAAAACCTGGAACTGGGTATTGCTTATAATTTTACACCATGCAAGAGCATTAAACACAGAGAATCCAAAACCCCTCTCCAACTCCAAAGAATCAGAGCCATAAAAAAACATAACTTTAAAACAAAGACTCCAATTTTATATTATAAACAAAGAGAGTGAGTGTGATAGTGACAGTGAGAGTGAGAGTACTAACTGAGGTCACGAACAGAGGCCTTGACTATGTAACCACGGTTGAGAAGAAGCCTGACAAGCCATGAAGCTATGTAACCAGAGGCACCAGTCACACACACAATCTTCCCTGCTCCACTGCTCATCTTTCTCTTTCTACTTTCTTTCTTTCTTTCAGATTTTTCTGCTTATTGCGTTTTGGTTTTAGCTATTGAATAAAATTGGCTTTGCGTTTTATAGGAAAAACAGTACGTGTCATCCTCCCCGTGGCGGCGCCGCCTTATGGCCAGGTGGTCAAATTGGCTTTGCGTATTATAGGAAAAACAGTACGTGTCATCCTCAGTGGCGGCGCCACCTTATGGCCAACCTGACCTGAAAAAAAAAAAAAATATATATATATATATATATAATAACTTAAAATTTTATATTTATTTACCCTTAAAACAATTTTGGTAACACAGTTAATTTTTTTATGCGAATAAAATTAAATTTTAATCCATAATTTTTAACCAGCTCCTATTGCACTATTCATGAGATATGAACAGTACAAATAAGCAAATGAACTGTAAGCAGTATTTTTTGTATGAACAGTAATTTAAAAATTATTTTTTTATTGTTTTTAGTTTTCAGCAAAATAAGCGGTATCCAAACGGATTGGGTAGTGGCTTGATTCCTTCGACTAAACACGCTGCCCAATACAACATAATTTTCAACCTTTTATTATTTTTTATTACAGTATTATTTTTCCTCACCAGACATATATTACTTACTTCTTATTTTTAATTATTTTTTCTTATTTATTTTTAATCACTCACATTTATGTCTCCTCAATTTTTGTACTTCATATTTTTAAATTTTGTCACATCTTCATCTACACTTTTACATCTACGTTTTGCATTCCTCCTTATTTGTAACTTATGTGTCTTCTATCAGTACCAGTGCGGTATTACCTCTTCTCAAGTTTCTTATCTCAAATTTCTCAATACAGTTTTTTTTTAGCTTTACAGGTACTTTTGTTAATTTCTTTTCTTTTCAATTTTTTTTCCTTTTGAAGTTTTTTGGTTTACAGAATGCAAATTTGTTTTGGGTTTAAATTTTTTTTTTTTTTAAGCACAAATTTTATGCCAGCCGAATCTTAAATTTTGGCTGATATTTACCTAAACACCCCGAAACACCTAAAATAAACCAAAATGACCCGAAATTTTTTCTAAAGTGGAATAAGGTAGCTACTGTTCAAGTTTGTTTACTGGCATGGTATTTTCCGATCGAAACGGAATAGAATTAATAATATTGAATCAAACCTAATTATCTAAAGACTAAAAATAAATTGTGAAATTTATGTTTCCTATAGAACACCCTAAAAAAAATTCTTGAATTGGTCAAATACAAAGACGCCTAATAAATTCATAATATCTGGTCCCACGTACGTGTCGCCATCAACAACCACAAAGTACAAACAAACTAAAAAAACATTTTAAAAAAAAATCCTTTAAAAATTAAGTCTCACTGCCCTCTGAGCAGCATCCGCTCTTCTATTTTCTGAATTTACTTATTAACACATTTTATTTATGGTAATTTTATTTTATTTTTTATTTTAAGAAAAATTTGTATTAATAATTGACTACTAATACGAGAGATAAAAGTGAAGATGAAAAAAAAAAAAAACAATTTAGTGATCAAAAAAATGGCACGTTGTAGAAAAAAAAACTTTATGCCAGCCGAATCTTAAATTTTGGCTGATATTTACCTAAACACCCCGAAACACCTAAAATAAACCGAAATGACCCGAAATTTTTTCCGAAGTGGAATAAGGTAGCTACTGTTCAAGTTTGTTTACCGGCATGGTATTTTCCGATCGAAACGGAATAGAATTAATAATATTGAATCAAACCTAATTATCTAAAGACTAAAAATAAATTGTGAAATTTATGTTTCCTATAGAACACTCTAAAAAAAATTCTTGAATTGGTCAAATACAAGGACGCCTAATAAATTCATAATATCTGGTCCCACGTACGTGTCGCCATCAACCACCACGAAGTACAAACAAACTAAAAAAACATTTTAAAAGAAATCCTTTAAAAATTAAGTCTCACTGCCCTCTGAGCAGCATCCGCTCTTCTATTTTTTGAATTTACTTATTAACACATTTTATTTATGGTAATTTTATTTTATTTTTTATTTTAAGAAAAATTTGTATTAATACTTGACTACTAATACAAGAGATAAAAGTGAAGATGAAAAAAAAAAACAATTTAGTGATCAAAAAAATGGCACGTTGTAGAAAAAAAAAAGCAATTTTATTTTTATTTTTTTCAACAAAAAGAAATTGTATTAGGATTTGACAACTAATATAAGAGAGAAATGTAAAGGTGGGAGAGAAAACTGTTTATTACTAATTTTACATGTTAATCTTATGATTTAAGCCTTGAAAATAGATAAATTTGAAGGTATTTTGAATATCAAAATTGAGAATCTCAAATAGAGAAGGCCCCTTAAAAATAGTGTTGGTTTCTATGATTAAGTTATTGGTACTTGTAATGCAAGCCTAAGTAGAGAATAAACTTTGAGATTCCATAACTATATACAACACATGGAACAAGAGATTGAATTTATCTGTACAAAGTTTTGAACAATAATGTATTAAGCAGCTTTGCATAACTACTCTACAATCGTTGTAGTTTGTATTGCCAATGTCATCTTCATTCTGAAAAGTAAGAAACCAGGAAAATTAAAGAGAAAATTCACATGGTTGACAATGATTATATATTCCTTGATTAATTCCTCTTGGTTGAACATGTTCACACTCTAGGAAAAAAAAAAACTTGATCTCAATGTTGAGGGCAGTAAACTAGAATTTTCTGTTATATGTAACTTTTTAAAGATCTTATCAACTGTATAGATGATATTTTTGGTTTATGAGACAAGATCAACAAAATGGTGGTTTTATATGATTACATTTAGATGACTTTACAATGCCATGATGGATGAGTTGGTCTTATTTTACCATATAATGCAAGTAATCATGTAATTTATGAATTTAAAGGGCCATATATTGTGAGATTTTTTCATATGTTGTAATTTAAAACACAATTTCAAATAACACATTTTGACTTTCTAAAAATATACATTCTATATTATATTAATTCAATAATATTTCAATAAAAAGTAATTATATCAAATTTTCCCGCGCAATGCGCAGGTCTGCGACTAGTATATACTTAGAACCAAAAAAAAAAAAAAAATTCAAATTAACTTCAGTTTCTCTAAGTATTAAATAAGTCATTTAATTCATATTTAAATATAAACGGTCTCACTAAAATTTATCCTCTTAGCCTCTAACTATATCGAGTTAGCCCTGCGTGCAATCCTCTTTGTAAACCACCCACAAACCACCATTCCCATTTCTAAGATCAAACACAAGAGACAAGCAAAAGAACTTCTATACATAAAAGACTACAATGTATGATAAGCTACACCTTACTAGTTCCAGTGAAGAAATTTATCATACAATGTATCTCAAGCAAACACAAATACACCCAATATCATAATAATTCTAACAATATCCGCCTCTATTGCAAACTTCCTGGCCATCTTTAGCCATGTCTTTTTGAAAGCAATAGCATTAATCTAAAACAGTACAGTATTAAACACTGTAATATTACATTAAACATTATCACAAGGTTATACCTATGTTAATTGGTAACCATTAAAACAGTATAGTATCATGCTAAACATTCAAAAGCCACAAAGTTTCAAGTAATCTAAAAAAAAAAAAAATTGCTAGTAATCATTCACAAGGATGTATGGTCATCTGAAAGCTTCTGGTGCTTATTTGGAATAGTATCATCTGTTTGCAACAATGGAGGAGGATGATTGTTGTAGAAATCCAATTGCAAGGCAAGATTTGAAGTGTTGTCATTTCGGTATCCACTCAATTCAGCTGGAGAAAATTGCGAATTCATCCATTGAGGAGTTCCATTATTGCCAACCAATTCACATGCCTCAGGTGGACTAAAGTAAATTGGTTGGTCAATCTTTAGAGGAAGACTTCCATGATTGCCAACCGTTGCACTTTCAAAAAAGGATGTCTTTCTGGGATAAGAAGACTGAAAGTACATTGGTTGTCCAACAAATTGAGGAGAAGTTCCATAATTGCCAACCATTGCTTGAAACTGATTAAGGACGTTGACCACATTATAAACTCCATAATTGCTATCCATTGCTTGAAACTGATTAGGGAAGCTGACCATATTATTTGCAAGAGATGGTAAATTATTGCTGGACAAATCTTTATAATCCTGACCACATATTCTTGAATCAAACGGTGCACCATTATTTGCAAGAGAAGCTATATTATTGTTGGACAAATCTTCATAATCCTGGCCAGCACCATTAAAATTCTCCATCAGCTCTCTTCTATCATCTTCAGGTAAAGAAATGGAACTAGCATCCTTTGAATGATCCTCATCTTCATTACGAATTCTATCTTTCTTGTTATAAATCCTACAGAAAACACAATCATCCAACTGGATGACACAAAATTCAACAATAGTGTCATATTACAATAGAATGAATTAATAGATACCAACAATAATGTTTGAGAAAAAATATGGAAGCTTAAACAAAATTCATATAACAACTTAAGAATATAAAAGCCAAAAGAAAAGGATGACATGAACATACCCTCATATCATTTTCACTCCTTTTAGTTGGAGCGGGAGCATTAGTTTTATATTCATGCATAATTCATCCAGTCTTCTCACCCTTTGGGGGCTTTCCTCTCATGAAATTAAGGGTTTTCTTCAATCCAATTATAACCCCATTCTCTTTTATTTGGACGTCAGCTCCATTGGCCTTCCAATATCCATCACCGGCAGCTCGATTTGGTCGGCTTCCATTTTGATACTTTCGATCCCTTGGAGTGAAAAAATACCATACTTTTTCACCATAATCTATGTTTTGTTCTGTCAATCAAAAAACATTACATTTAAGGTTCAAACTTAAGTACAATTCTTCAAGTATTGTATTAACCAATCAATAAAAAACAATGTAATATTTTCCAACAACAATTAAATTCGATGCAATTGTATTTTTGAATATAATTAGAGAACCTAATGTACTTAAGAATTACCCTATCCTCATATGTATAAATTTCAATGAAAATGTTAACAAATATCCTAAGGATATTGATTTAAGAACTATTTTTAGAAACATTTTATAGGAAAATTATAAAGCAATTAAATTTTTTGTTAGCTTTTTATATTTCCCATAAAAGTGGTGTTAAAACTTTTTTAATATGGTTTATTAATATCTTTGCACTCTCTATGATTTTAATTGTTAGTAGACAAATTCTACAAAATTTTGGTTGATGAGCGTAGTATTGACTTTTGGTGCTCAATAAATTTAAATAAATTTATTGGTTTAAATAATTTCTGTGTTTAGGACTACGGCAATTGTGTTGTAGGGTCTAAATCAGGCAATTGTGTTGTAGGGTTTATATCAGAAACCACTTTTGGATTATCCTCATCTTGTTCACTTGATTTTCTATTGTTTGTACTGTAAAATCTTACACAAAACACAATCATCCAGCTAGGTGACACAAAATAGTGTTAGATCAACAATGATGTTTGGAAAAATCACAAAAACTTAAAGGTATTCAAACAACATTTTAACAATATAAAAATTAAAAGTAAAGGGTGACATCTACATACCTTCATGTCATTTGCACTCCTTGTAGTTGGAATTGGAGCATCAACTAGTCTATATTCATGCATAATCCATTTAGTCTTATCACCATGTTGAGGCTCTCCTTTGTAGAAGACAAGTGTCTTCGTAAGTCCTTTAAAGATGCCATTATCTTGTATCTCCATGTCAACTCTTGTAGCCTTCCAATATCCATTATTGTTAGTTGGTTTTGGACGGCTTCCATTTGGATACTTCGTTCCCTTGAAGTAAAAAAGTATCATTCATTGTTTTCATATTGCGGGAATTGTTCTGTTAATTAATCACCCAAAATATCACATTTATACTTTGCTCTTTTAAATATGTTAACAGAAGCTAGAAACAATTGATTAACAAAAACTCATGAAAAACATGAACTAACAAAAGTTTTTCATTTATGAATTTTATTTTATAAGCACCTAATTCTAGTTAGTTGCTATTTTACAAATTATCTTGACACTTTTCACAATTTCGTTTGCTGATAAATTGTACAAAATTAAACATGCAAAAGTAACGTAGATTAAATAAGATGTCATATTCGGGTTGATACGGCTGACATATGTGGGTTCTTATCTAATCCATGGAACTCGTTTGCATTTAATTAAATGACATTTACCAATATACTCTTAAAACTATCGATATATAAACTTATTAGTTGTTGTAGTTTATTTTCTTTGATATATTGTGATTAATTTGTGATATTGAGATATGTTTTAGTTTTGAATAATTATTTGCGATATAGTTACTCATTAATAATAAATTTTACATTAAAAAACTTATTTGTTTGGTTTTTCATAATTTAGATCAATTTGGTTAATACTAAAACTCTTTTTTTTGCTTTGATAAAATCTAATAAATTAATCGACACGACATGAACCCAACATACAAACACACAAACACGAATTTCTACCCCTTAGATTAAAAGCAACTTTCAACATATTTAACATCATGCAAAATACTAAATATTTTAGAGAGTAAAACATGCATGAGTAAACCCTGCATTAAAAGCAACTTTTAACATATTTTAAAGTTATGCAATACATCCTATCAAATTGATGCATAAACACTAAAGAATAAAAAGAACGTATATGTGTTTCAAGTACAAGAACCTGCAAGAAACTCGGGACTGTGATTGTATAGCTTAACTTCAATGATCCAGTTCCACCATGGCACACGATTATCTTTGATCTTAAAGTACAAGTAAAACTAGATGAGTTCTAGGTCAATGGGATGGAACCTGATCCCTGGTGGGAATTTCCCATCTGCATCCCGCTTCGCTTATAGCTGAACCAAATTGTTTAGGGCCTGTTCTCTCATTTGCGGACAAAATAATGATGATAAATTTTTGTAGCGTTCTCTCTTTCGCAATAAATTTGTGTTGTTGGTTGGTAATGAACTTGTGTTGATTGAACTTTATAAACAATTTGTGTTGTTGGTTGGTAATGAACTTGATAAACTTGTATTCTAAGTTGGTGTGTTCTAGGCTTGTGGCGATTGTGTAGTTGTAGAAAAATCATCGTACAACCCAATTCTTGGCTTCTTTTTCTGAACATTGTAGGTTGGTTTGTTTTGTTGATTATTAGACTCCATACTATTTGATTGCCTTGTTTTTCTGAAGATAGATATATCATCACCTGCTCGACACAACATGAACCGACATGCAAACATGAATTTTCACCCCCTTAGATTAAAAGCAATTTTCAACATATTTAACATCATGCAAAATATTAAAATATTTTAAATAGTAAAACACGCATGAGTAAACCCTACATTAAAGGCAACTTTTAACATATTTAAAAGTCATTCAATATACCCTATCAAACTGATGCATAAATACTAAAGAAAAAAAAGAACGTATATGTGTTTCAAGAACAAGAACCTGCAAGAAACTCGGGACTGTGGTTGTATAGCTCAACTTTTGTGATCCAGTTCCACCATGGCACACGATTATCTTTAATCTTAAAGAACAAGAAAAACTGGATGAGTTCTAGGTCAGTGGGACGAAACCTGATCCCCGGTGGGAATTTCCTATCTGCATCTCGCTTCACTTGAAGCTGAACTAAATTATTTGTGGCATGTTCCATCCTTTGCGAACAAAATAATGATGATATATTTGTGTAGCGTTCTCTCCTTCGTGAACAAAATAATAATGATGAATTTGTGTTGTTGGTTGGTAATGAACTTGTGTTGATTGAACTTGATAAACAATTTGTGTTGTTGGTTGGTGATGAATTTGTGTTGAATGAACTCGATAAACTTGTATCATAGGTTGGTGTATTCAGGATTGTATTGTAGGTTGGTGTGTTCAAGGCTTGTGGCGACTGTGTAATTGTAGAAAGACCATCGTAAAACCCAATTCTCGACTTCTTTTTTTGAACGTTGTAGGTTGGTTTGTTTTGCCGATTATCAGACTCCATACCATTCGATCACCTGTTTTTTTGAAGATAGATATATCATCACCTGCTCGATCTCTCTCATTTTATATATATCACGTAAGAGTGTTTTAGTTGGATTAAAAAAATGTACGCTACTTCTAATAGAACTTTAATAAAACCTTTTCCTATCATCGTATTTTTATCCTATCCTATATGGAATATTGGGACCACGTACATACAAATTTGTTTCCCGCATTATATATATATATATATATATATATTTTTTTTTTTTTTTTAATTTGCTATTCTATCAATTATTTATTCTAATCAAATGAGATTAAGATTAGGAAAAAAATTAAGAAAAAATATATTAAAACTAATTTAGTAATTTATGTTCAATTTTTATTTTAAAATATTTTTTTTATATTGAAGTAAAAAAAGTTAAATTAATAGTGATGAAGCTCATCACATAATAAGATACCTCAATTAATAGACTACAATGAAGCTGAACCAAATTGTTTAAGGCATGTTCTCTCCTTTGCGAACAAAATAATGATGATATATTTGTGTAGCGTTCTCTCCTTCGCGAACAAAATAATGATGATGAATTTGTGTTGTCGCTTGGTAATGAACTTGTGTTGATTGAACTTGATAAACAATTTGTGTTATTGGTTGGTAATGAACTTGTGTTGATTGAACTTGATAAACAATTTGTGTTGTTAGTTGGTGATGAACTTGTGTTGATTGAACTTGATAAACTTGTATCGTAGGTTGGTGTATTCAGGATTGTACTGTAGGTTGGTGTGTTCAGGGCTTATGGCGATTGTGTAGTTGTAGAAATACCATCATACAACCCAATTCTCGGCTTCTTTTTGTGAACATTGTAGGTTGGTTTGTTTTGCTGATTATCAGACTTCATACTATTCGATCACCTTGTTTTTTTGAAGATAGATATATCATCACCTGCTCGATCTCTCTCATTATATATATATATATATATATATATATATCACATAAGAGTGTTTTAGTTGGATTAAAAGAACGTACACTCTTTCTAATAGAACTTTAATAAAACCTTATCCTATCATCGAATTATTATCTTATCCCATATGGAATATTGAGACTGCATACATACAATATTTCTTCTCTCTCTCTCTCTCTCTCTGTTGTGAGGACTCTTTCATTTTGCAAAATTCATTTATATCATATCCACAACCTTTTACGATCCAACTCTAGCTTCTTATTATTATTATTATTATATATTTATACTTAATAATAAATAATAGATGTTCTAATAATATAAAACTATCTTCTTCGTCACATTTTCTACAAAGGCACCTCATTATTTAAGAACCAAATTCAACCAACCAAAAATTGAAGGAACAAAAATTGAACCAAGTTCCATTTTTTAAATTTCATTGATCAAATCCGAACTGTTTAATTTGCGGGACCAAAATCAAATCTACATCAAATTCCAGTGACCGAGAGTGTAAATTGTCCTTTACGAGCAACCACATCAGCTTGTGCAAAAAAATTTTCATTTTGCACATCTAAAACCTACTTTTTCTATTTTACACACTTATTTTTACAAAACACCCACGTCAATTTATCTATTATACACGTTTATTCAAATAAAATATTCATTTCTTTATCACTCTCATCTCCTTCACAGACCCAACACAACCCACACAACCACCATCATCAGCCACCGTCACACCGGAATTCACCATCACACCGGAATTCACAGACCCAACACAACCCACACAGCCACCATCACACCGGAATCCACACCGAAATTCACAGACCCAACACAATCCACACAAGCCACCATCTCTCTTTCTCTCATCGACACCGGAATCCACAAGCCGAGAAACAAACCCAGTAAAAAAAACCAAAAAACCCCAAAGATCAACCAAAAATCTAGATCCACAATCACCGAGTATCACGGCAGCCCCGAGCAACAAGATCGACGCCTCGCCCTGAGCAACACGATCAAACAACGAGAAACCCAATAATCAACCCCATTCAACCCGAAACCCACTGATCAACCCGAAAACAACGAGAAACAAATGAAGAAAGAGAGAGCAGTGGCGATGGCGATCGGTGGCGGTGGCGATGGCGATGGCGATCGGCGGCAGTGGTGATCGACGGAAGCTAAAGGAAGGAAGATTGATGAGATGAGAGAATGAGAGAGCTGTGCCTGAGAGAGTGATGGAAATGAGAAAAAGAGAAGATGGTGAGAGTCCGGCAGTGATGAGAGAGAAAAAATTAGTTAAAATTTATACGCACATGCTACAGTACCTGTGCACATGCTCAAATTATATGCACATGCTCAAATTGTGTAAAACTGGTTACTTTTTCTATTATGCAAAGTTATCCACGAGCTAATGTGGATGCTTACAATTCAATCTTCAAATGAATTTTAAACTTATTTATAAAGTTTAACGTGTCTTGCTAATTTCTAATAAGTTTAACCATTCCAGTGGAAATGAAACTAACCTTCAATTAAAAGACTGTCCCGGCTTATGCCTTTTTTGTATACGAAGTACAAGTGTGTATATATATACTGTCAAATTTCAAATGACATGACAGTTTCATGTACCCAAAAAATTTTTAATTATTTAATTTAATTTGAACCTTGAATAGATCTATTTCAAATAGAAATTAAGGTCGGCAATATCTTGAATGAAAGTTAAGGCACTAATTCACAATCATAATAATGCCAGTGGCAACATTGACAAGGATACCATCATGGCATCAGCGATCATTATTAAGTAGTACATAGTCTTTCTCATAATCATTCTCCAATTCACATCACACAGCTCTTATAATTTTGAAAGTGGCAAATACTTAATCTAAACAGAAAAGAAATGCATAGCATTTCCTTTTATTGGATAGGAAAAAGTCTGGGACTGAAGTTACTAACCGACACAGTGCATACATAGATATATAGAGAAATACACCATCAAGCTGAAGACACCTAAAACCAAAACACCAACCAAAAAATGATTGTAGGCAACATGCCTCACCATTGTTTATTACTTGGCAGGAACTTCAGGGTGCTACCAATACTTAAAAACTGACAAACTTCTTTTCCTTCAAGCTTTCAACAGTTTCCTTGAGGCTCACCTCAAAAGGAATGTATTCAATACCCAAGCTTCTTGTCCTTTCTTTGGACACCTGATATGTTGGCGCAAATGGCTTATCATCTGCACACCTGTTAAAAGTTATTTGGAAAAGGAAAAAGAAAATTTTAATGTTTATGTAGATAAATGACTAAAAATAATAAACAACAAACTGTAAAGAGTAGAATAGTTGGAATTTGGAAACAAGCCCAAATTTTGGTTTTATGAGTTATCTTCAAAGAGTTTGAATTCATGAAAGCTATTGTCCAAATGCATACTAAAACTTGGTTAGTATTAAAATACAAGTTTGGTTGGGTAAAGGAAGGGACTAAGATGGGTCTTTAGATAAATTCTCATCATTTTTGGTCCGATGGAAAGTAGTTTCACTGGACAATTACTTTGTGAAATGTCATATAGTTTCTATCCCCATCTAGTGCAGTCATCAATTAGTAATTTCAAACAAATCTAATTCTCTCTCTCTATTTCTTTTATACTTTCCTGGAGCAGGATATACTAGTGACTTTTAATTGTAATGCTCCTATATATTTAGTACTGGTATATTTCTGAATTCTGGAAACCTATTGTCCAAATGCATACTAAAACTTGGCTAGTATTAAAATACACCAACAATCTTCATATATATCCTGCTCCATCCTGCAACCGCTATCCCCTCTTTGTTTTACCATCAAATGTGATTGTGTTCTTATTTTTGTAGTTGACAGAGTGAATGTAGACTGCAGATTGAGAATGTTCAAATAACAGAATAACTTATAGAAAGTCAAACAAGTAACAATGTTAAATTAATCAAATCTTGAGATGGGATGATATAATTAGGGTTGGTGATACAAAGTCAGATCATAGGTGCCCCCGTCTCCACCCCTTCCTTTCTTCAAAGTGGGGAAAACAAGCAAAAAAAAAAAATTTTCTAAGAGAGGGGGGGAGGGAGAATTTTGGTTGGGTCGATGCAGGAGGGAGACATTTTTTTGCTAGTGGCAACACTGATGAGTGAGAGAGAAGGGGGAGGGGCAGCAATGAGAGTACTAAGAGAGAGGAGTGTTTTGGGTATGGTAATAGGATATGTGCATGCATGTGTGTATCTGCAGGGTAGATGGGGCAAGGATATTTTGCCATCCCTAGACATAATTTAACTTTTTTTTGGCCCAACAAGACAAACAAAAAACACAACTAAGCAATAAGTGGAATCACTGAAAGACAATACATAACGAGTCAATGTGTAAAATCATTGAACCACATCATACGAACAGATACGCGCAGTTGGAGCAATTACTGCTAATGGTGAGTATTACTAAAATATTATATCTTGGCAATAAAGGGAAATAAAGACTTACTTCTCTGGAAGTTGTAAAGAGGGATAAAGTTCACGTAAAACCCTCACAACTTCAGAATGGTGTATAACTGTCTCAACCAAACAATATCTTCCACTAGCTGTAGGAATTTCATATGCTTGAATATGTGCATTGGCAACATCTTTGACATTAACCCATCCAAATGATACATTGGGAAATGTCTGAGCTCCTGCATCAAATAAAGAAATCTTTTTCTGATGAATAATAAAGTTTTATTAGGGGGAAGAAAAAAGAAAAAAGAAAAAAAAAAGGAGCTTCTCAATACACTAGATGTCCTAGGCGCGTACTAAGATAGCAACAACATAAGGAAAATGAATAATTATCATTGAAATCCAACAAAGTAGAGTAGGAATGGCTTTTGTACAAAAGATGAACGGGACAAAAATGGCTAGCATCAACTGCTTACTTAGCATCCTTTTTCAGTAGAAGAGAGATCTGTTCACAATCTTAAATGAGTTATCAAATATTTGGATTAAGATTTTAAACCATCTTCCCAAAAAGTTGTTGGTCAAAATACTTATTGAGATAAATCAGAAACCAGGATAAGTACAAAACTTAGAGGGGAAAAAAAAAAAAAAACACAATACCATTTATTAAGTTCAAAATTGCAGCAGCACTTGTGTTAAGCGTTGGCTGTAAGAGAGGACCAATCACCATTGCAGGGTTAATTGTAACTATGTCAATACCCTTCTCTTTTGCAAACTTCCAGACATTTTCTTCAGCCAACGTCTTTGAAAGCATATACCATTGCTGGAAAACCATTCAACAGGATACCCAAAAACATTAATAGCCATTAGTAGTATGGTTCCCAGACTTATAAGTTATCATAAATCTTTGATTAAGAGAACAAATTAACCACATGTTTGATGAGCTAAATCCGCATAACAATGATGGATGCAGGATCACTTGAATTACATGGCGCTGGTCAAAATCACTTGGATGGACAAGGAAATCTTAAGCCTGATATTGCAGTAAAACATTGAATGGGCCAAATTACCCAAGTAATTATGTGGGAGCAGGAGCAATAGAGCATATCCTAAGTTTCAGATTAATTCTAGAGAGTGAGCTCATGCATGTTTTAGAAAAATAAATACTTTCACACTTAATTGCAAAAGAATCTCTATATTATTAATTTTGTAAACCAGTGTTCCATGTTTTCTTACAACATATTCAAAAAGATCAGCTCTCAAAATAGTCAGGTCATGAACAGAAGCAAGACTCAATATTTATAGATCTATGTATAACTTTTAATGTAAAACCATTTGGCTTCAATCATAAAGTATCTCTTAACTCACTAAAAGGCTGTTATATAAATACTCTCTATTCCAAATTTGTTTATCCATTATTCCATTTTGGGATGTCCCAAAACATTGTCCATTTTAAAAAAGCCAAGGGACACAATTTAAAAAAATTTCCTAGTTTGACCTTAACTTGAAAACTCAACACCCATTTTAAATTGAATTTTTTTTTTAGTTTAAAATTTTAAAAAGGAGGCTAATTACTAATTACTTTTTATTTCAAAGAAAATGTCATAAATAATTACCCCTTAAATTGTGGATTTCTTACAGTAAACAAACATTTTGGGACACAGGATTATTGCTTTTGATGCTCCAAACCCTTTTGCAAAAATTGTTACAATCATAAGAAATGGTAGGATTCATGATGGACTGTGGGTTGGAATTATGGTCGTTAATTATACTGACCTCACCCCATTCAAAATAAAATCCCCCTAACCACAATGGAATACTCCACTCCAACTTTCAAGCACCATATTCCATTTTATGACCATCCCAAAAAAAAAAAAAGCCCCAAACCCCACCCCCTCTCTCTTTTCTGTAAAAAAGAAATGACATATGTAAGTCATGTAAAAGAAATGATATGAAGATTAATCTATGACAAGCACTAATAGCCTGACAAGCTCTCATTACTTTATGGTTCTAACTTAATAGAAGACAAGCTCCCAACTTTATAATATTTAAGTTTTAAACAGTAGGAACCTTGCTAAAACTAAAAGTTCAAATTATCAGTCTCAATGTTCTCAACAATTATGGATTAGAAATAGTTGCACTCATCAATGTAACATGCACAGTCCCAGAGATGTTGATGCTTACTGGATGCATAAATCATCTCAATTAGTACATAGTTTGTACATAGTACATAAAATAACAAGGCAAATCACCATTGTTTTTAATCTATGAAAATTCCAAAAAAGGAATCTGAAAAGTAGTTCTAGTAACCTAGTTTGCACTGGAATCACTGCAAGATTACAGGCCATGATTTATATTTATCACCATCTTTATTTTCAAAAACGCATGAAGAGTAATGCCCCTACATACCTTTGTTTCCTTACAAACGTCTGGATCAGAAAACCAAGTCTCATCAACAACTACATCAGCAGCTTTAGTTTTTTTATTGCAATGAACTGCAGCCATAGAGGATGTCACAACTACCCGCTTAACAGATGGAAATTTCGCACACGAATTAAGAACATTAAGTGTTCCCTTCACTGCAGGTTCAAGTAATTCTGCCTGAATGATGAGAGCAAAGTTAAGTCATATTCTTTTTTCTTTTTGAGGGGGAGGGGAGCACCACTAACATTAGCTAAGGCAACAAAGTCATATGACCATTCACTGTTCACAAAAAACTTAGAATACTATTATAATATTTTATTTTATTTTTGATAAGTAATTTAGTATACTGTTATAATATAATATTCAAAGACTAACTAAAATACTATCATCATGATTTTTACGTAGGACACCAGCCTACAATTCCAGACAGCGTTTTGATAGTGCTTATAAGAACAAGAAAACAATATTCAGGTAGCAATAGCAACACAGTTAACATTATTAAAATTAAAAATTGTGAAACAGGCAGTTACAAGCTGTGCTTCACAAGGTTATGACTTTGTCAATTGGAAATTATTGGGATTACTGTTTTGTTTAAAATATTCTGGTCCATTCTGGATAGATATTACATAACAAATTTCTCTCAATTATAATCTGTGGCCAGGCATCAACACAGATCAGGACTAGAAGGGCTTAAGGCATCAGATTCTTTTCTTTCAAAACCAATCCTATTCTAAAGAATATTGCCTTACGATCTCCAAAGCAATAACCACCATAATTATGGTTTCCAGAGGACCCACATCTATGATTTATCCAAAGAGACTCTTTTGTAATACTATGAATTATGCCTCCACTTCTCAAAAGTTGAGTTTGGGGTAGATTCACACTTCACCAGGTTTTCTTAGCAGGTCCTGCCTAAATCACTACTGAGAACATGGTGGTAAAGAAGGAAGAAAATGATAAGTCTAATAAAAAAATATTTATAAAATTGTAGTGTCTTTATGAAGGGGATACATCACTTTTCAGAAGTGTACTATATATTTTCTACTCACCATCCTTATCCAGGCACCTTTGAAAGTGCACATAGAGGCTCAAGTAAAATATATTACAATTAAAGCTTAGGGGGTACATTACAACCACACCATAGTTATTGGGGGCAAAGTGAAATTAACCCTAACTTTTTTTCGGTAAGCCACATAACACCAAGTGGGTTTTGAACCTGTGACCTCACCCTATAGTTGAATTTAAAGAGAAAAAGGCAATAGGCTGCAATTTTAACTTTCAAGTCCAAAAAAGTCAGCATAAGTAATTAACTTGGTTAGTTTAGTGTTGGCAATGGTACAAGAAGCCACACTCAGAAAAAAGAATAGTGCGGTAAATCAACCCTGAGATTCCTCTTACGTGCTTCTCATCTCTTGATAAATAGAGAAAAAGACCTATTGTGGAATTTTCTAAAAAGCTTGTTGAATTTTTCAGAAGAAAAGTGTACGGATAAAATCTTTAATCAATTCCATCAATAAACCATAATTTAAGCATTTACTGTTATTAAGCATTTAACGAATAGTAAAATGGGATGAACCTCTGGGTCCGTGACATTATGATAGAAGGGAGATGCAGTGTGGAAAACCCCATCACAGCCCTCAACAGCAGAATCAAAAGAACCTTCTTCCAGTAGATTTGCTTTGAATAGGTGAAGTCTCTCCTTGGCCCCATCAAGTACTTGTAAGTGGTTTGTTTTCTTTGAATCATCTGCAGGAGGTAGAAGTGAACTTGATTAGTATATCCATCCAAATCTTAACTATACAGTTGACCTACGGAAAAGGGTAACAATCCCAATGACTCATTCATAGAAAATCAGAATGAAACGGAAGAGTCATCCGGTAACAATAAATAGACATGCAAAACAAAGGTCAGAATAGCATTTTCATTTCTCTAATGTATGAGAGTGCAGTATGAAATTTGAGGGCAGTTTTTAGACAATCTCACATATAATCCAAATTAGTATACTTCTTTTTTATGAGCACATTGACAAAAACAATATTACATATACATATTGTGCATGATCTCATTTATATTTGCATTTTTATTCCCAAGACCGTTAACAGCAACAAAAAAGTCCAGTGTACTTGGTTGGCCTTTCTAATAAAATTTCTTACGTTACTTATTAAAAAACAGCAACAAAAAAGAAAAATTACAGCTACAATCTTACAAAGTTACAACATCCATTTAGAGTGCAAAGTCTACAAAAGAGCACTACCATACACCGGAGGACATCTTATTCTAAATCCCAAATTATCTGATGATTTGTTCAGAACTTTGGGGATGAAAAATCATATAGGAAAGGATGATGATTTAATTTTAATCATCACTTCAAGGTCCAAATACAGCTCTGAAGTAATTTGCAGAGAATGTAATTACTCAGTCACTGTAGTCTTCATCAGATTTATTTGAAATGGTGTTTATTTGATTTGTTTACAAAAACTTTTCCAATCATTTAGATGGACAAAAATTCCTCTATATGGGTTTCCATATAATACTTAGTGATTTTTCAGCTGCGTCCAGCATCTGTCAGTGGGTATGCACTGTTCACAGAACCCACAAACCTATTTTTTCATCAAAACTGTCATTAAAAATGAGTCTCACGGCACTATTCACACATTTAAAAATTATTTTGCTACAGTATTTTCAATTTTCAGCAATAAGCAGTATTCAAACGGACTCTTAGTACCTGTTTGGTTCAACTTACTTTTAAGCTTTTTGAAATTTGGAATGTTTGAAAACGTTGTCCTAAGAAAAAACTGTACTAGGTAAAGTGCGGTTTGAAACCACATTACCAAACAGGCACTAATTCCAATTTCTTCTCCTCATTTTCTTTATTATATATTACTTTGCCAATTTTCAAGATGAAGAAACATACTATATGACATCGAAATCAAGCATGGATAATCAAGTGTTAATTAATTCCAGAGTTCTAACCATCCATTTCCACTTCAGACATTGATCAAAATACATATTAACTGAAATGGGCGTGTAGAATCAACAAATAATCTAATCACTTAAATTTAGAACAATCATCTCCACGAGTTTATGCCCTTTTCAATCCATTAATCTAGTTATTAATATTGAAGTTTCAATCACCTCCCCCAAAATTTTTTTTTTTTTTTTTTTTTAAACAAAACATCTGAACCCAGTTCCCAAAAACCCTCAATCAGTGTCTCAAAGAGATCTGATAACAATCAAAGGCTTTATGAAAAAAATGAAAATTTATGATTATTATCCACAAACTGGAACTGGGCATTGTTTAAAATTTTGATCCAAAGCAACAATGTTAATCATAAAGAATCCAAAACCTCACCATTAACCCATACTAACAAACAAAAGAGTCCCAAAAAATAAAGAATCAGAACCGATTAAAAAACAAAACTTTAAAACAAGGATTCCAATTTTATAAACAATATCCTTGAGCACAACCAGGAACTGGGCATTTCTTATAAACAAGAATCAAATTGGGAAAAAAAAAATCCAAACCCAGTTCCCAAAGCCCTCAATTTGTATCTCAAACAGCCGTGATAGCCATCAAAGAGTTTATGAAATACCAAAATATACGATCATAAGCCAAAACCTGGAACTGGGTATTGCTTATAATTTTACACCATGCAAGAACGTTAAACACAGAGAATCCAAAACCCCTCACCAACTCCAAAGAATCAGAGCCATAAAAAAAAAAACATAACTTTAAAACAAAGACTCCAATTTTATATTATAAACAAAGAGAGTGAGTGTGATAGAGATAGTGTCAGTGAGAGTCAGAGTACTAACTGGGGTCACGAACAGAGGCCTTGACTGTGTAGCCACGGTTGAGAAGAAGCTTGACAAGCCATGAAGCTATGTAACCAGAGGCACCAGTCACACACACAATCTTCCCTGCTCCACTGCTCATCTTTCTCTTTCTCCTTTCGTTCAGAATTTTCTGCTGATTGCGTTTTGGTTTTGGCTATTGAATAAATTGGCTTTGCGTATTATAGGAAAAACATACGTGTCGCAATCCTCCATTTCCTCTAAATCCTTTTGTTTTTTTGGTAAATCCATTTCCTCTGAATCGGTCAAGTATTAACGCCAAATAATTCTTAATATCTGGTCCCACATACGTGTCGCCATCAACAACCACAGAGTACAAACAAACTAAAAAAATTATCTTATTTTTTTACTTATAATAATTTTTTATTTTTTATTATTTTAAGAAGTTGTATTGATATTTGGCTATTAATACGAGAGAAGAATGTGAGGATGAGGAAAAAAAAAAGTTTAGTGATGAAAAAACGGTACGTTTGTTATAAAAAAAAAGCAATTTTTTTTCAAAAATAAGAAATTATATTAGTACTTGACAACTAATATGAGAGAGAAATGTAAAGATGAAAAAAAAATGTTCGATGAATTAAGTCGTAAATTGAGGATTCAAATAGAAGAAATACCTTAAATAGTAGTATAGATTAAACCATTCACATCATCTAATATAGAAATTCATGTCTATTTTAGCATAAAAATATATTTTTTCTGTTTTATATACTTACATTTCAAAATATTTCATATCAGATTATTGATTTTACACTATATTTTATTAAAATATCTATTTTTCTTAATTTTTTTTAATTATTTCTATTTCTTTACACACAATATCTAGCATTCACACTTTCCTATAATACGCAAACTGATATGAATTAATTTTAGGCAAAATTATGTAAATTATGCACATTTTTCTATTACGCAGGACCGACCGATGTGAAGTGAATTTTTCTTCTCAAAAAAATATTAGGTCCATTTTTTAAATTTTTTTTATAATCCTAGATTACGTACATTGTTTTTTCTTCACATAGATTAGGTACAGTTTTTTAAACTCCTTTTCACAAAAGATTAGGTTCAAATTCGTCCATTACCAGAAGAACGGAATAATAATTTGTGCTTTGACCAAATAGTGAAAAGCAATCATGACGTAGCAGTTATTGTTTACCCAAAAAAAAAAAAAAAAAGGGAAAAGAAAAAGTACTTGAATGATTTTTTTTTTTTTTTTTGTCATGACTCTATTTAAAAAAAAAAAAAAAAAACTTGCCTACAAGCCAACCCCAAGTTTGTGCAACTAATATTTAGTAGTTGTTACTTTCTTACAGTTTTTTTTTTTTTTTTTTTTTTTTATTATATAATTTTAATTTTGTCTAACTTGTTTTTTAAGCAAAATAAACCAATGAAAAATAGTTTATCAAATGAAAACTTTTTTTTTTTTTTTTGAATTTGGTGGTGGTGTTCAAACCTTGCACTAGGCATCATAGTGGGTGTTGGCATCAGAATCTCAGGTGCTTTTGTTGTGGAGATTTGTCACACAATATAGTGTATACATGATCATGGTGAACCCTTTAAAAAAAAAAGATCTTTAAAAAAAATTGTTATGTGTAAAATTTTATCATGAAATAGCTGAAAGGATTATCGTGAAACCATTTTTATGTAGTCTTTGGTTTGAAAATTTAATGTATCTCCGGTATATAAAGTTAGAGGAATATAACTTTTGGGAATATGAAATTATGAATATCTAAGAATACAATTATGTATGTTTGTGTTTAGTTTAATTAGAAATTTAGTAAATCTTTTAACTTTTGTGTGTGTGTGTGTGTGTTTTTTTTGGAAATACGATGCCGGATAAACTACTCTTGATGATAGCTATTCATCAAGCCAAGACACCAATTAATTTTTGGTGTAGACAAAATTGAACCACAAATATCTTATTTAACCATCAGAAATTTTACCGATTGAATTAACTAGAACCCACTGAATAGGTCTATATGAATTATCTATATCTTCTCTCTCTATATATATATATAAAAGATGATTTACTTCTTTTAATTGGATTTTTATGTAATTCAAAAATATCCTCATTAATAAATGATAACTTTATTTAGAAATATGGTAAAGTTTATCTTTTTTATTTGTTTAAAAAATAAAAAAATATTTCTAAATTATAATAGATACAAATTATTAATTTTTACCAAAAAAATAAAAGAACCTCTAAACATACACTCCCTCAAATGCTAGTTTATTAATACTAATTTTTTTGCCTAGTAGAATTTCACTCTCTCACAAAGACAGTTTTGCGTCCAATCCAATCTACCAAGTACCAACCATGCTAGTTGGTAGATTGGATTGGACCCAACACTATCTTTGTCAATTTTATCTGATCTAAGAAAAACAAAAAAATAAATAAATAAATAAAAATTATTCCATTAAAATTTAAACTAAATTAAATAGGATGATTCATTGAACCAAAAGAGTGTTATTAATGCTTTGTTTGTTTTGGCAATAATATTTTCTAGAAAATTAGTAATTCTTTAAAAAAATATTTTCTATAAAATTATATATTTTTCCTTATGTTTAGTAGTAACATTAAATGGGTTGAAAAATAATTTTTTAACTTCCCTTATTTACTTTGCTGTGAGATAGAATTGTTTTCCAAAAAAAATTAATGAAAAAAAATTTTTAAAAATAAACCATACTTTTTATGTTGATCAAAAATAATTTTTTTTTAACTTTTTTTTAATGCTACTAAATACTAAAAAAATATAAAAAAGTTATCATTACACAATATTTTCTATTGAGAGCTTAAAGCGGAAAAGCCGTGTATGAAAAAAAGTTTGACTGTCCACCATGCAGATCTCACTTTTTTTTCTTTCTTTCTTTGGGGTAGTTTTTACTCCACTTGACGCCGTCCCTTATGTCATTGGGTCTTTTTTTCTTTGGGGCAATTTTTTACTCGACGCCATCCCTTATGTCACTGGGGAAGGGTACTGCACCGTTGGACACATAAAAATGTCAGATTTTTTTATCAAAAAAAAAAAATGTACGATTTTACATACAATTTGCCACGTGAGTTGTAAGCAGTAGAAGTTTGTATCTATATGATCTATCGTCATATATTTATCAATCACAATTCGTCATATGGTAAGTTGTAGGACAAAATTATGCATTTTTATGTGTCTATGGCTTTACTCTGTTGATAGTGATAAATTAATAGTGTCTTAATAAATAAAATTTACATATGCACCCAACTTCAACTTCACAATGTTGTAGGAAAAGCTTTCCTAAAAACAAAATTTCCTAATTTACTTATTTTAAAAGTTTAAAAGGTAACAAAGTGTTTTTATATAAACTGTTAACGTAATTAGTGATTATTAGTAAGTAAAAATTGATTTTGATGATAGATCCAGATAAGAGAATCAGTAAGAATTTGTTATATTAATAGTTTATAAAAATATTGTAAAATAGTTTGTGACTATAACATTACTTTTTATTATTTATAAATATTTAGCTTTTATACTATTATTATGTAGATGTATAGTTATATATATATATATATATATATATATTTATATGATAAGATTTAACCTACAGATTTCGATCTATGATGAGTGTTGTTTATCATTAAGTCAAGATACTAATTCGTTTTTTTTTTTTTTAAATCAATTGTTTTTTTATTGTAAGCTCGGTTATAACTAAGTCTTAAATATTGGTTTTGTACTTCTGTTATAAATCAAACATTATGATTGTGTGTAGTATATATTATTAGTATTATAGATTTAGGCACATTTTGTACAAATGGTTATATTATTATATCATAACCAGCATGCTCAAACTTGGAGCCAATAATAACTTTTATAGTACAAGCTGCGAAAAAAATTGGCAATTTTTTTTTTTTTTGATTAAGAGAAAAATGAAAATAGTAAATGAGACTTATAAATTTTTTTTAAAATTAAACTGATGTGATTATTTTTAATAAAATATAGTCGATACAATATATTAGATTTGCTAAATTAAACTATCTATATTTTGTTCTTTATAAAAAAAAAAAAAAAAACTATTTATATTTTTTATTTTAAAGTGTTTTAAATTTTGTAAGTTTTTTTTTTAAGGAAACAATGCATTTTTTACATTCAATTATTATATAAGATGAGATATTTTATAAATAATATAATGTGTGGTTGAGATTTGTTTCTAGTACTCCTTATAAGTAATTTATCCTTTACACATCTTAAATGCCCTAAAAAGGAATCAGATATATATAAATCCATCATTTATATATAAGATATTAATAACATAAAAGAAATATAATTTTATCAATAACCTACCAACATTACTCTAAGAATGTGACCTAATTGTCAATGAATCAGCTCCCCTTTCTGCACAAACCTCCCCTCAGTCCTCACAATGCATTACCAAAGTGGACCAAATGGATCGAAGTGGACCGATTGGACTAAATTAGGAACCTACCAACATTACACTAAGGTAGCCACATAATTGTCAATGAAGTAACTCTTTTTCTACACAAATATCTCCTCATAATGCATCACTGAATTGGTTGAAATGGACCAAATTGGGCCTTAATGGAATGAATGACCAAATTGGACTGTAGTGTACTGAACTAGACTAAAATGGAGCAAATGGACCAAATAGATCATAGTTGACCGAATTGGAACAAAATAAAATAGATGGACCGAAATGGACTGCAGTAGACCAAATAGACCAAAGTGAATCGAAATAGAACGAATGGACCAATTAGACTAAAGTGGACCGAACTAGACCTAAATGGACCAGTGAATAAAAAGCTAAGCTGATATGGTTCATAAAGAGTGTAACAACAATAAATTCTAAAGTTTTAGATTTTAGATATTATATAGATAAAGAGGTTTTAAGGTTTCAAAATGCTAATGGATAGAGGAACAAGAATTCTCTCTAGTATCTCAATGAGTAGCATCAACTTCAAAATTTGGAACGTCACTGACCAAAGAAATCCTCGAACTTAAACCATCTAAAAGCATGGAATTTCTTCCTCCCATTTAAAACTTTGAAAAGGACTTCTTTAGAAAAAGAAATCATTGAATCTGATTTCAGCTAGTCCAGTGATTACAATTAATCATAGTAAGCTCTGAGTTTGGCTCGTAGAACCCTGTAAGATCATTCAATTATGACAGAGCTTAACATTGAATTTAAGTGTACATTTGCCAGATACTGTCTGCTAGACTTGAAGACATGTTTCGCAAGGCAACATTGAGAAATCAACCTTCTCTTTCACAAATTTATCTCAGATTATGAGAAATGAAATACATACTGTGAATTCTACAGTACTGTGTAATCAGTATTGCTTGTAGTAACCATACACATGGAATGTTCAAGTTGCTATTGTAAAGTGAGCCCCAAATAGCCAGCTAGTAGCAAAAGCTAACTACCATACAAAGAGCCATTGTTGTCTGGAAAGAATGGTGATAAGCTACTCCCCCTAATTTCTACTGAAAAATTGCCATTTCCCAGAACTGAATCAGGAAAGTTTACCATGCCAGAAATTTGCTACATCTGAAACAACTGTTGATAGAAACTACAAGCAGTGCTTGAGCCCAAGAGAGGTTTATAAAAGCCCAATGTCTGATGGTACTTCCATTTATTACTTTCAGCATTAAAACAAGCCTTCTGTCAGAATAGATAATCTCTGACTTTAATAGCTAAAAAATTAGTTTGCTGTTGAATTTTTATGTCTCTCAAGTTAGACATTAGCAAACCTTGTTCATCATTTTCTACTGACCAACTTGAGGCAAGTATTCTCTTTCCTTTCTAGCATCATGATACTTTAGCTATTTAAGAAAGGAAAATTATTAATTTATATTGTACTATCAGTGTAAGATTTACATTGTAAACTAAACAAATGTGTACAATATTATTCATGGTTATGCAAATGTGTTCTATATTGTACACTACGTAAAGTAATAAAATAATTATCAACAACTTTCTGGTAGTAGGACTGTATGAGGCTTAATTTTTTTAAAGTAATGAAGTGGCTTCAAACATTATTCATGGAGCTGGAAGAATCCGAGCCTCAACAGATGCGAGCTTGTTGTCTACACTAGCACTGATGCCAAACTCCTTTTCATAGATCCCTTTCTCAGGGTAATTTTGATGAACTGTTTGCAGAGACATTGGAGAAATGTCAGATCTTTTGCTGAATTTTCATTATTATTTGCAATGACCAATGATTTATCTTTTGATCAATGAAAAATTATATATTATCAAAATGGAGAAAAAGGTATACTCTTAAGCTGCGTTTGTTTCGGGTGTAAATGAAATTAGGAAAATATTTTACATCCTTGTGTGTGTTTGGATGCATATGTAAAAGAAAGTCAAACTAAAAATTTTGAATTTTGACCATAAAATTTGCCCATCAACCCGTAAAATGGATTATGGGTCTAATTTACCTTCAAATCACATTTTCTGGACTCACACCCAGAGAAAGAGAGAAAGAAGACCTCTCATCACTCACTCGAAGTCCAAGCCGAGCAAGGAGAGGGTAGTTTGCCAACCCATCCCTCATCCTCACAGACCCATCCCACTCCAGCAACCCATCCCTCATCCTCACCAACCCATCCCTTGTCCTCGTCCTTTGCCGACCCACCTCCATTGACCCATCCTTTGTCCTCACCAAGCCATCCCTCATCCTCACCAACCCACCTCTACCAACCCATCTGTCTCCATTCTTTTCCCTCAAGACCCACCTCCTTTCTTTTTCCTTAAGATCTGGGATTTTATGGGGTTCATATAGTGTGTTTTTATTTTGTTTACACGATTTGGTTGAGGTAGTAACAATAATTTGTTCTTGGTTGCAATTGATTTGTTTTTGCTGGGATTTGCTTGTATTAGGTAAGGTTTTTGAACATTATCTGGAAAATGTTTTACATGCAAAACCAAACACTAGAAATACTTTTTCAAGTGTATTTTACAGGACACAACCAAATAGAAAAAAATATTTTTCTTTCCGTAAAATATTTTTAATTGAAAATATTTTACATTCAGAAAACATTTTACATATTGTCAAATGCAGCCTTAATAAAAGGTTGCATAGTGTAAATAGGTTTGTGGAAATTTTTTATGTAACCAAACATAGAAAATTATTTTCAGGTCATAATCATATAACAAAAAATAAAATTTTATCCCCCCAAAATCAATTTTCATCTAAACTATCTTATACTGAATAGGTGTAATGAATATTCTCATTGACAGTGACTTTCATGTATATAGTTTCTTATATTTTAACCTTCTCTAGACTATACTTTATGATAAATATATATATTCTTCTCTTTCTCGAGACTATACATAATTACTCAAAGAGGAAAAAAATAATAATAAAAATAAAAGGAGGTTAAATTTGGGTCAGGATCGTTAGATAGCAAAAAAGGTTGAGTTTAAGAGAGTGCAGCACCCTAGCTGGCTCAAAAGTGTGGGTTGCCCATTAAAATTTGTCGGTTTTGACTAAGCTATAAAGTAGATAGTGATGTTTTCTCCCTTGTGTTTGTTTCTCAAGAAACAAAATAAATTTATTGTTAAACCGTTCGTGCCATTATAACGTTAATGAAGCCAACATAAAAATAGATCCCACATGATTTTAGGCACATCAACAAAAAATAAGTTTATTGTGATTGCTTGAGGGATGATAATATGTTTGTTGGGTAATTACATGTATGTGGAGTCCTATATAGAATGATAAAGAAAAAAAAAAAGTGATTAATATAATATTGTAGGATTAAGGGCCCAAATCGTATATTGGGCTTTGGGCTTTGATGATGGAAGGTAAGCTCCAACCATCCTACTCTAAAGGATCCTATCCCATAGAATCAATTTGAATCGGTGTAAATCATTCATTAATTGATGAATTTGGTTAGGTTAGTATTCTAATTATTTGCTTAGATTATGGCGTTATAGAGTCTTGATGGTTATTTAGGTATTTGGATGCTAATTAAACATTTTAAAGCTCTTTAAATAGATTATGTTAAAACTTAAGTATATTTGTTTCGATAGTATATACATAGTGATATATAGTATACAAATTATATTATATTGATGCAAATTTTTTATATAGATAATTACATAATTTAGGTGATTATTTAACATACAGAATTACTATTAATATGTTTTTTGCTTTAAGTTATAAAATACGTAAAATCTTATAATCAACAAACCGAATCTATAATCTCTGATTCCAGCTACCGTCTTTATATATAATTGATGGTCCTATGTTTTGAATCTTTTGATGATCCCTAACTTTGTGACCTCAACTTTTGTATTTATTATTGCAATAGTGGGATCACTATTGACTAACCTAGCAGATTCTTATTATTTACTGAAATTTCTGTGTGAAAGAAGCCATATGATCAACAAAACGAGCCACTCTTTCAGGAGGCATCAATTCTATTTTCCAGGTCTAAATAAATTATCACACAAGAAAATTTTCACCGACCCACATCAAGGATTCATTTGGAAAACTCTCCAATAAAATTGGCAGCATTCAAGAAACAATATGCTTTACACTTTTTTTTTTTTTTTTTTTTTTAAAACGTGCAATTGACTTTTACACAGACCTAATGGAGTTGGACCACATTGACATTATGGATATAGACCAACGAATAGCAGAGAGCCACAATAATCTGAGAGAAGTAGCTAGTCATGGTCCAGTTAAATTCATGATGATTGAGGGTCAATTTTTATATATAATGGCAGGGAAGGTCTAGTCCTTTTGGATGTCTTCCCCTCCCCCTCCCCCTCCCCACACCCCCCCCCCCCCCCCCCCTTTTTTTTCTTTTTTGGCATGAAAATTCCTACCTAGATATATGTATGTTATCAATTTGGTTGATCTATGAGAATGCAACATGCATTTTGCATTTTTGGCAATGTACCTAAAAACCAAAACAATGCCTGTATGTAGGTGGGGGAAAGTTTTAAAATCAGGGCAATAAGGACTTTGATTGATATCGAACACAAGTGATTCTTTGTAATTGGATAGATACCTTACTAATTGTCCGTTTGGGATTAGATTATAAGTTAGCTTACAATACTTTCAATAAAACATCAATCAGAGTATATTATTTAATTTTTAGCTTTTATCTATAGTACTTTTAGTAAAACGTTTTCTGCAATAAGCTAAATAAGCTATTCTCAAACAAACGCTTAATAAAAGAAACCTCAATCCACAAAAACTAGTTGTTTGGTAGTTGGTGAGACAGAAACCAGAGAGAGGCTCCCATGTTAAATCGTTAAATCTTATATAGTTGGGATGACCCAAAATTTGTGGGAAATCCCTCTAAAGTTTGGGAGTTTTAAGCATACCAATTGATGTTCCTACATGTAAAGAGAAGTCTAGCTAGGGGTGTGCATGGGTTATGTTGGGTATTCAATCCAACCCGACCAAGTTGGATTGAGAAATTCTCAACTTAACCCAACTGACATAGGTTGACTTGAATCAGTGGGTTGTGAATACAAATGTTATGCTTTGTGAAAATTTGGGCTTTCATAAATTATTTAAACAATTTTTTTCAATAAATTATTACAATTCATATAATACATATGCTAAAACTATATTTCAAATTTCCAAATTCATCTAACTAGTTATCAAAATACAAGAACCAATCAAACTAAAAAATTAAAATAAGGATGATAGAATAAACTTATATACATAGTGGGTCAAGTTGGGTTAAATGAGTTGAAAATACTATCAATCCAAACCAAACCCGAACTAAGGTTCAAAATAAATTTCTAATCCATAAAAACCAACCCGAAGCATAGGATTGGGTTGATTTTGCTTTGTTTGGTTGTTAGGTTTGATACACACTCGTAGCGGTAGGTCCCAAATTGTAGGCAAATGGAACCATGCTTTTATATTATTAAATGTAAATAACGTTGGTGGGACACAATAAATGCTAATGCAAGGGAGATCAAAACTAGTTTTGAGAGAAATTCTTCAAATTCTCATTAAAAATTTAACATTGTTACATATTTTAAAAATCTAGCTATAAAATTGTATGTTCTTTATGTTTTTAACACGCATATCAAATTTTGTTCAAATCGAATGTTATTTATTATTCGATTCATAAATTTAATTTTTATTCATAATTTAAGACTACAAAAATTTGAAAATTAAACATTTGATTAATAACATAGTTATTGATTTTTTTATTTTCTTAAAATTTTACAAACATGAAAAATATAATAAAAAAATATAATTTAATTGTGAATTTGTTAAAATTTATATTAAAAAAAAAAAAAGTTTGAAAAGTTTCTTTGGACCACAGACTAGTGGGCACTGCTCTTCCTCGATACTTGGTCTAAGAGGATTGTGTGCCTGACCAGAAACTTGGCTTGGTGTGTAGCACAATTGTATGTATTCTAGACTCTAGAGGCTTCCTTGTACAAATTGGGATTTTTTCTGAGGCTACCGGGTCCACCGTCCACCCTTGCACGCCGATCAGACACAAACAGGCAGTCCTAATTATTCGAGTCAGAACTCAGATGCAGGGTCAAGCTCAAGCTATCCAATCAGCCGCATGGGGTGTTGGGCACAAACGTTTAGCATTGCTGTCATCTACATCTCATTATCAACCCTTCATGTATCTCTGTTTGCTATAAGAATTGACTAATGAGGTTAGACTTGTATATACAAGATTGCAAATATTGAGTAGAGCCTATCTCCACTGGGGTGAGTAGTTTACCTTCTTTTAGTTTGAATGATAATTTATTGAAAGTCCTCGACATATGATTTCATGTCAATTTGCTCATCTACTGGGAAACTGTGCTTTGACAACTCTAAAGGTTTTCTTTACCGGCTATGATTGATACAAAAGGAACCTGGTTAGACATCATTTAAAGATTTACTTTCAACTTTATCTGCAAATATAATGGATAGAAAATCTGGACTAAACGTGCTTTAGGGTATGTTTTTTTTTTTTTTTTTTTTTTTTTTGAAACCGTGCTCTAGAGTATTTCCAGCAATCGAGTTAAAAATTTAGCTTTTAAGCTCTACCAAAACTTACTTTATCTATTTTACCTACACATGAGCTACAGCAGTAGATCTATTTTAACTTTTAACAAAATAAAATAATATAAACATCACATTAAAATAATATATCCCTACAATAAAATAATATATCTCACTATCAATAAAACATCCATAGCACAACCACAACCACCTCTGCCATCAACCACCACCACCACCAGTTCACAGCAGAAAAAAAAAAAAAAAAAAACCCAATCACAGACCAAACAAAATCACCAATCTTTTTCCTCAATCCAGACCAAACAAAATCACCAATCACAAACAAAAAAAAAAAAAAAAAACCAATCACAGAGCTGGAGATGGAGGACTAGGCGGAGGCGTGGGTCGGAGACGTGCAGCTTAGGGCTTCGATCGGCGACAGGGACGGCGTGGGTTTGAGGCGATTGGCGGCTGGGACGGCATGCGACTGGGACGGTGTGGGTCTGAGGCTGGAACGACGTGCGACTGAGGCTGGGACGGGTCGAGCTGAACCGAAGCCACCCGCGTTGGCGGCGTCGAGGCGAGCTGTGGTGAAGGTGCGAATGGAGGAGTCGTCTTCATCGGAGTTTCAGCGTTTGCGGCTTCGGGGGCTTCCTCGTCGGAATCAATGTGGGCAATGGGGCTTGAGTTTCAGGTGAGATGGTGGGGAGGCCGGCGGCGGTAAAGGTGAGAGCTTGAGAGAAATTTCAGATGGGAGTTGAGAGTGAGATTGAGAGAGAAGATGAGAATAAAAGAAATGAAACGCAGTGTTTTTTTAATCCGGAGCTGATTAAAAAATTAAAATTTTTTTTAGATGTCTGCTAAATCAGCTAAAAATTATAGGGATACCTCCACTGCTGCATGGCTGATTTTGGTTTTTTTGTGGAGCTAAAATAGTATTATAGCTATTTAGCTCCACTGCTGCGAATACTCTTAGGGTATGTTTAGATATGGTTTATTTTGTAAAAATTAAAAAATTATTATTAAAAATATTATAAAGAAAGATAAAAGTGTGGGTTCCAGTTAACTCAACTGGTAAAGTCTCTGATGGTTGTATAAGAGATCTGGGGTTCAATCTCCGCCTACACCAAAAACTGATTGGTGTCTTGGTCTGATAATAAAGAGTAATTATCAGGAGCGGACGCCATATATTGAAACTCTCTCAAAAAAAAAAAAAAAAAAGATAAAAGTTAGTTAAAATAGTATAATGAGATTTATAAATAGTATCAAAAAGTATAATAAACCTTATAAATTATAACAAAAATAAATTAAATAATAAAATAATTTTCATTTTTCGTTCTAATCTAGACGCACACTGCTGATCGATCGTGAGAGCAGAAAAGATAAGTAGACACTTACACAGTGGCCAACCACCTTCAAATTTAATCTTGGCTGTGTCAGAGAAAGTGAATGCCTACAGCTACAAGTACTACGGCTAAAAGAATCCTTCATCAGACTCACTCATTTTTTGATGACATTAAAAAGCAATGAGTAGTAAAGAGAGAGCTTTAACAGGAGGTAAGACTACATGATGAAGATTTCAGGATCAGGACGCTCTAGAATTCTTAGGATAACTCTATCATGGAGTTACTTTTAAATTTTATCCATCCATTCTGGATTAGATTTTTCCACGTTATCGACATTTAAACAAATACTAATTATAACAATTTTGGTATCTATTGAAATTATTGATCACAGCAAAATCCATTGTCATGGTGGAGGTACCTATAAACTTACTAATTCAAGATTTAAACCATTGTCATATGCTACAAGATCTTTTATTGATCAAGTAGAATCCAACTCATTCATTCTTTAATGTTCATGAAAGCAATGGATGAAGAATGGGATTTAAAGATAATTGGTAAGGAGGAAAGTTCAAAACAGAGTTCGGAAGATGCATGAAAAATAAAATTTTTGGAACGTAACACAATTAAAAAGTAAAAATTAATTAACTTAGTCAATAATCATATAATTTAATAGTACCTGAAAATTAATGATTTTATGGATTGGAAAATATGGCTTTAAAAGTTTAGGGTTATATCTCTTAGGTCAACCGCCAATGGGTAAGCTCAAATAGACCTTACTCAAAACCACACTTTTTCAAAATTTTATTTTGAAAAATTATATGGCTTGGCCTTGGGCCATGCAAAAATTGAGGAAATAATGTGTCCAAAGTAATTTTTTTAAGAGAGTTTCACAACTTATAAGTGTCCAAAGTATTTTTTGTGTTTTCCTTTGTATGGGTTTTTTGGAAAAATGGACATTAACACATAGTTTTAATTTTTTGAATAGTATAAAATAAGCCAGGTATCAAATCTATTAGCGATCTTTTTGGAAATAATATTTTTTCACTCAAAAGTTTTTTTTTTTTTAAATAAAACCTAAAAAAGTTTAGTTACATTGTTAATTAAATTTTGGGTTCTGTTCAATTTTGTCCATCAACATTTTTTATATTACCCTTTTTTTTTTCTTTTTTTGGAGAAAGTTTCAATTTATAGTGACTATTTCTGATTGTAATTATTTGTCATCAAACTAAAATACCAATCGATATCATATTCCATACGTATTTCTTGTTTCTATTTTTTGGTTCCTCAAAACATGTGGTTGGTTCGATTAGAAGGATTAAAATCAAATAGAGCTTATATTTTTTAGCCTTGAGGAACCAAAAATATCAACTACACACACAAAAATAGCAAACCTTCAGGTTGGCTTATTGCGGACATTTTACAGGTCTACATCATCAATTCCTTGGGCTTCTAGCCACTCTGTTGATAAACTGAGGAACATAGATCTAAAACAAATTGCAAATGCTGAATGCTGATGTTGCTAATTGCTGCTAATGGAAACTTCAAGTTTTTTGTTTGCATATTTTTTTCACTTTTCTACTCAGAACGCATTCACAATTTCACATGCTTGTTTCAAAGAGTTAACCCCTTGATGTCTGTCAGCAAAAGATAAATCATTGGTAATTGCAAATAATAATGAAAATTCAGCAAAGATCTGACATTTCTCCAATGTCTCTGCAAACAGTTCCTCAAAATTACCATGAGTTACCCCTTCACATGCTTGTTTCAAAGAGTTACCCCTTGATGTCTGTCAGCAAAAGATAAATCATTGGTCATTGCAAATAATAATGATCAGCAAGAGATCTGACATTTCTCCAATGTCTCTGCAAACAGTTCATCAAAATTACCATGAGTTACCCCTTCACGTGCTTGTTTCAAAGAGTACCCCTTGATGTCTGTCAGCAAAAGGTAAATCACTGGTCATTGCAAATAATAATGTAAATTCAGCAAAAGATCAGATATTTCTCCGATGTCGGCAAAAATGGCATCACTATTTAGCAAAAAAAATTTTGAAAATATATAAGAATTTATTATTTTTTTGAAACTTGAATTTATGAAACTTGAGTTTGATGTGAAAGTCAAGTTTTAAAAACTCGAGTTTTTTGAAAAAATATACTTTAAAAAATTTTGAAAACTTTTTTATAGTATTTGAGTACCTTCAAAAATTCGATTTTGTCAAACTCAAGTGTCCAAAAATTAATAAATTTTGACATATTTTTAAAACAGTAATAAATTACAACATAATTTACAAAAATGTGTCGTTTGACTATTTTCATCCTCCAATGTCTCTGCAAACAGTTCATCAAAATTACCATGAGTTACCCCTTGAGTTACCCCTTCACATGCTTGTTCCAAAGAGTTACCCCTTGATGTCTGTCAGCTTTCTATTGACTAACATCGTCGGTTATACCAAACACTGAAATATGGAAAAAAATTTATGCAAAACCAAAATTTCACAACTTCAAGGCCTCTGTTGCCCCAAAAATATGGGTACTGATCTATAGTCTTCAACAATCCCTGTATATATCAACACCACGTACCCAGTACCCTGCTGGTTACCCCACTCAAGGAGTACTTGAATTTCTCTCGCATTGATCTTTTCTCTCTCACACCCATATTGGCCTATAAGAATAGCCACTCTTCAGCAACCAATTACTTCCATTAGTTATTGCTCATCACTTTCTTGTCCAGATCTTACAAGTATTTTCCACCCATTCTCTCTCCCTTTCACCTTGCATACACACAATAGTGAGAGGACCCCATAAGCCACAACATCCTCATATCAAGCACTGTGTGTTTCTTCTATATTCCTCACACATTTGATATCATTGTAAATACAATCCACTTAATTTCCTCTCTCTCTTAAAAAAAAAGCCTTCCTAGGCCAAGAGGAGAGAAAAACCTTTCATGGATTCTTTGCTACTATCACTCAACATTAATCCCAAGTCATCAAACCCTCCACCTCTTTCTCAAGGCCTCTTACCAAGATACAACCTCAACAAATCCAAAAATCTCCTCCTTTTAAACAAACCCTTTTCACCGAAGCCAAGAACGTCTATAAACTGCTCTTCAGTCTCAAGCTTAACCCCACAGTTGGATAAATCACCAGCTCAAACTCTAGTTTTCGAGGAAGAAAAGGAGGAGAAGGAGGAGGAGCCTCTTTGTGAAATTTGGAAGGAAATTCAAGGCTGCAATGACTGGGAAGGACTTCTAGACCCCATGAATTCCCACCTCCGAAATGAAATAATCAGGTGCTCCAAATTCTTCTTAAAGCTTAGAACTCAAGACCATCTATTCTGATATTTATTGATTGTCCAGAAATTTTAAACTTTGAAGAAATTATAAATTTAATCACTCAACCATTATTCTAATAGGAATGGAGAATTTGCACAAGCTTGCTATGATTCCTTCGATTTTGACCCTCACTCCAAGTACTGTGGCACATGCAAATACCAAGGAGCCCATTTCTTCGAAAAGCTTGACATGGCTAACTGTGGATACGAAATCAGCCGCTACTTATACGCAACTTCAAACATCAACCTGCCCAATTTCTTTCAAAAAGCCAAGATGAGCAGCGTTTGGAGCACCCATGCAAACTGGATGGGCTATGTAGCAGTCACCACCGATGAAGAAGAGGTCAAAAGGCTAGGGCGTCGTGATATTGTTATTGCATGGAGAGGCACAGTCACGTACCTTGAATGGATATCTGATCTCAAGGATATTCTCCACCCTGCTAACTTTGGTGATGACCCAACAATCAAGATTGAAACAGGGTTCTATGATTTGTACACAAAAAAAGAAGATGCTTGTAAGTATTGCTCATACTCAGCTCGTGAACAAGTTCTAGCTGAGATCAAGAGGCTTACTGATTACTATAGAGGTGAAGAAATTAGTATCACAATCACTGGGCATAGTCTTGGCGCTGCTTTGGCTATATTAAGTGCTTATGATATAGCTGAGATGAGACTAAATATTGTGCGTGATGGTGAGTGTGTGACAAATAAAATTCCCATCACAGTATACTCCTTTGCAGGTCCTAGAGTGGGTAACCTTAAATTTAAGGAACGGTGTGATGAGCTTGGAGTTAAGGTACTAAGAGTGATTAATGTGCAAGATAAGGTACCAAATGTGCCTGGTATTATAGCAAATGAGAAATTCCAGTTTCAAAAGTATGTGGAAGATGCTATGTCATTTCCTTGGAGTTATGCTCATGTTGGAGTGGAACTTGCATTGGATCACACTCATAGTCCATTTCTAAAGCCCACTAATGATATGGGTTGTGCACACAATTTGGAGGCTCATTTACACCTGGTGGATGGGTACCATGGCAAGGGGAGGAGGTTTTGCTTGGTGAATAAGAGAGATATTGCACTTGTCAACAAGTGTTGTGATTTCTTAAAGAGTGAGTACGGTGTGCCACCATGTTGGAGGCAAGATGAGAACAAAGGAATGGTGAGGAATGGTGATGGGAGATGGGTTTTGCCAGAGAGACCTAGATTGGAGGCACACCCTCCTGATACGGCCCACCACCTTGAGCAAGTGCTCAAGATGGCTCGTTCTAATAATGACGATTGAGTAATAATAAAGCACATTAATTGATCGTTTTCTTTTTGTTCTACGGTTTCTTAAAGTTGTGGCATTGTACAAGCAACATGTAACTCACCATTCACCTCAATAAAAGTTCACTAGAAAAGACTTGTGTTTGGATTCTTTGAAATGATATTTAAATTAACAATGCTTCTTTCTGTGTAAGCTTATTTTTAATTGAATGTTTGTTAATTAGACCCATAAGTCAGTAAGTGGAAGTATATATTTCTTCCTTCCGATAAAATAATGGTTAAATGACTAATTTTTTTTTTCTTAGTTTCAACTTTTAAAATAATCAATAATTTACTATACATTCCTATAATTTCCAAATTCACTTTACTTTAGAGAGAGATTTATTATCAGCATCTAAAACCATTATTGATTACTAACTAGAAAAATAGGGGCTCTCTTATGAAACCCTCCAGGCTCCAATTAATCAAAACAAATGAATTTGTTTCTACTTTCTTGTCCTAGCTAGGTAGATTCGTTTTAAACTTTTCAATGGCAGAAAAAGGTGGGAGGCCATCAAATTGTTGGAGCTAGCGGAGGACCTTTATTATTTATCCTGTCTATCTTCATTGCCATATTAGTGCTAGAAAATAAGTTATCATGTCAATTTTATTTTGACTGATCATAATGATGGTTTTAGAGTGATGGGATAAACTACAGAACGGTGCCCGGTCAAGTGTTAACATTCATGGGGTTTTACTTTTACCCATTTTTGTATACATTCATGAAGTTATTTGTAGATCAAAACAATTCAAAATAAATATACCTTTCAAGTTAGGAAAGTTACCTTTCACTTGAAGTTACTTTCACCCTCTTTTTTTTCTTTTTTCTTTTTTTTGGAATACCTTTCAAGTTAGTAAAGTTTGTATCTTTTTTTAATTATTTTAAAATTTGAACTAATTTGAATGGTGTATAACACTAGTTAGCGTTAATATGTTACAAGTTTGAGCAATATTATAGATGAAAATGGATGAAACCCCTATTAAGTCCCTTCATTTTAGGTTGATTATATTAAAATACTATATATCACTAATTCATTGAAGGAAGAAATTATAATATGATGAACCAGTCAAAGTTGATGCGACATACCTTTATTTGTATATAGAATTTAGAATACACTATAAATTCAAATCCTAGGGAGAGAGGTTTAAGCGCCAACAAATAATAATATTCACCAAAAAAAATAAAAACCTACGAATAGTATAAAGGGTAAATTATAAATTACACTTCCTAAAATTTTGGGGTGTTTGGATTTTATACCTTGAAATTTTAAAACTTGAATTTTACCTCCTGAAGTTCGAGATTAATGTTTGAATTTTATACCCTAATATTTCAGAATTTTAATTTTACTGCCTAAATTTTAGAGTTATCTGGATTTTACTCCCCAAAATTTTGGGATGTTTAGATTTTACACCTTGAAGTTTCAGAATTTGAGAAGTAAAATCCAAATACTCCCAAACTTTATGAGGTAAAATCTAAATTTTGAAATATCAAGGTATAAAATCCAAACACCCCAAATTTCAAGAGGTAAAATCCAGATTTTGAAATTTTAGGGTGTAAAATCCAAACACCTCCAAACTTTAAGGGTGTAATTTGCAATTTACCCTAATATAAATATTATACATAAAAAAGTGGTGTGGCTTTTGATGGGGTGTAGCCCTTGATGGGGTGTAGCCCTATCATAGTTTCTTCTTCTACAAAATTCATGGAAATAACTATTTTTAAGGGAATTTTTTTTAAGAGAACTATCTTATAATGATAAGTCTTCATCTATAGAAATTAATAAAACGTAATTAAGTAAGTTTATTCTAAAAATGTTCAGTTTTCAAATTTTCCAACACACTTAAAAGTTCACATCATTACTCATTTCCAAAGAATGTAAAATTAGCACATGAAGATCAAAGGTTTTTTTTTTTTGGTTCAAAGAAATTTTTTTGTACTAATTAATCAAGTGAATTTTCTCAAATTTTTTTTTACATAACCTCCCAGAATAAGGCAAACATAGTTGGGAAAATTAAAATCAAATGACCTTAGGTCTGTACAATGCATGTCCATTCATCCCATTTTCACCAATATTGATTATATAGTTATACAATCGTACAGACTATTATTAATAGAATCATCTTCGTGTCAAGAAGAAATTTTATTGAAGAAGTTCATGCTTTAGCAACTTTGTTGTTATTTGATTCTTTTTCGTTTCCAAAAGACAAGATATATATATATATATATATATATATATATATATGATATATGCTTCACTTTACACTTGCCCCCTATACTATACTATACTATACTAAGAGATATAAAGCAAGGTTCCAAAATCAGAGGATCAAAATTTCAAAATTTCTCGTGACATTTTATTAGATTACCTGGGAATCAAAATAGTCAATGTTCTTATTTTTCCTTTTCCTCAATAGCAATGGCAATTGCATTCTCACAATGAGTACCATAAATTGTGCATAGTAGCACTCTTTTAGTTTAGTGTCTTCCAATAATTCCAGCTTCATCATCTCTCAAACTAAAGTTGAACATACATCATCGTCATACTGCCACAATCCTTTATCGATATATATATGATATATGCTTCTCAAATCTCAATATTCTATCCAGCAGGTATTCTAAGTCCTAACAATGACTTCGAAAGTTCATTGTTTTCTGCAACATCATTGATGGTTACGCTTAACAACTTTGAATTTATATGAGAAACACCAATTCACAAAGAGTAAATTCAATCACAATAGTTTAAGGATGTCCTAAACTCACTTTATAATCTAAGCATAAAGAAATTTTCTACAAAAATGTAACACATTAATTTGTGGTGAGTGTTGTCACTTATCACAAAAAAGTAAGATTTAATACATGCATTTGAGTGGCAGTTGCAAAGACAGGCTTGGATTAATTTATTGGACAAAAAAAAGAGAGATTAGAGTAGTGCTGAAACCAAATTCGAAGAATATTCTCTAAAATCTAAATTATTCATATCCACGAAAGCAAACTTAAGTTAGTTTTGAAGGGTTTTTTTTTTGGTATAAATTAAAGACATTTGTAAATGATCATCTCATAAGACAAATTTAGATATCAGAAATTATTATATATGAGGGTGTAAAACAAGAAGTACTTTTGCCTATAGTAATTTCTTATTATAAATTTTACAAATGTAACAAGAAATTTAGTAATCAGTAAACCTTTTCCGACCATGATAAATTAACCTTAATTTTCAGTTTTCCCATGGTTTGTTTTGGCAATTAATTTGGACCACAATTTGTGATGCATAATTGAGCTTTTTGTCGCACCCAGTATGTCTTTTTGGCACTTAATTTTCATATTTACTACTTGATAAAAGGAGAAAAAAGACAGGAAAATTAATTAATCTCCAAGTTTTGACATTTCACCAGCATTAAGAAGAATTCGAATAAAAGACAGTCGAGAGGTACAGATAAATAATGTGACTACTTTTTGGAATGACAATTCAATGCTGGTGGTTGCAAGGTCCCAGTACACTCATGAATTCATGATACACTAACATGAACCAAGCTAGAATCCGATGCAAAAAATTTGTCAATCTAGTGCAGAGAGGATAGGGCTAGGAAATATATGAATACTCCAAAATCCCCTATTCCTGCATATATGATCTCAATGGGTTGGAAGGGGAAAAAAAAAACTTTTAGTTTATAAAAACGTTTGGTTTTAGATATATTTTTAAAGAATTTGAAAGTTGCTATTTATTCCGAAAACTTAAAAATAAACATGAAATATACCTCTAAATACATAAAATATACTTGAAGATATGCAAATTAATTGTCATATTCCGTACTTGTTTTAATTTTTCAAGAATTGTCGTGTCTTCATCTCCCATGTCTATATCATATCTATGTCCATATTCATGTCCATGCTTTTTAAGAATAGTGATAATCCATGATCTTTAATGCCAAAACATGATTTCAGTTCACTAACTCATTAATAGGAATTCAAATATCTCATCATGAACTCTTTAGTGCTGATTATCAAGTTGCAAAAAGTTTGTGGTGAAGTATGCTGCTTATAATTTGCTTCTTCCTTAAGACGCCTTTTCCCCCTTTATTGTAAGGGTTGCAGTCATGAAATTCTACTTATTATGGCTTAAAGTATACCTTAATTATATACTTCCGCTGTCTCCAGACCCCAATTGTTGCCACTTAGCTTGTTAGGTAACTTATATGCATATGCTTGGCTTCCTCTTACATATAATAGATTATGCCCAAGGTTTATTATGTATGGCAGATTTAATCCGATCAAGAAAATAATGATAGATTTTTTAGAATTCAAACATTTGAATTTGAAGGGGGTGTTCCTCACTAGAACAATAATATAGTATTAGGCCTAAATTGCAATACCAAGTGGCTAGTGACTGAGTAGTGATCATAAATCATAATGCCATGCTATTTGTAGATGCTTATTATAAGCCTCCTTAGGGTGTATCCAAGTCCCGACAAAGGGAAATTGAAAAGGATGTTAATGGAATTTGTTTCAAAATCCAAACAAAAATATCAGAAAGAAGTTAGTGGAACTCTCATTATTACACAATCAAAGTCATATTCCACAATATTGTTTAAAGTATTTTGTTAACATCTCAGCAAAAAAAATATATATATATATATATATATATAGGAAAATTATTGTGTACTCTCGAAGTACCATAAATATGTACTTTCTCCTCTCACACGAATGGGAGTCCTAATAATTAAATTCATGGTGAGACCCACTATTTATGTGAGAGAGGGGAGTATGCATTTACGGTACTCTGAGAGTATCTAATAATTTTCTATATATATATATATATATATATATAGCTAACAATTGCTTCAAGATCATTGGTTTAGGAAATATTTTTAGAAATTTTTTATGGAAAAAAAATAATTTTTTGACAGCTTTATATATTTCTTATAAAAATGGTATCAAATTTTTCCTAAATGTCCTAAGGACATCTATTAACTTGACCCTTATTTAAATATTGAGAAAATACTGAAGTTTCTTCTCTCCTCTAGAATTTGATGGTCTCTACTCCATAGATTACTGGGGATAATTATTTCATATTTATTTTTTGTTACTAAAGTACTAAGTTTTTAGGACAAAATTTTAATTAATAACCGGTAAAACTTAAGTACAATATTTTAGATGCAATACACTAGGTATCTTCATAAATTTAAACATGTGATTTGATTGTATGCCCAATAAAACATAAATGAGGCTATCTTTTCTTAAGACAATTCTATTCAATTCAACCAGGTATTTTTTTTTTCCTCAAAAAAAAAAAAAAAATTCAATTGGAGAATCTAAAGTATTGTATCTAAGTTCCATACCGGTTGTTTCTATAAAATTAAAAAAAAAAAAAAAAGTTACACACCTGTTAATATATATGTCAACTTTGTCTCGTGTAGCATAGAAATGTGGATTCCACACTAATAAGTATATTTGTATGCAATAAATCTAATGACATGGAAAAAAAATACAATTATTGACTTTTTGACATGATTTATTGTAATTTTTTTTAAGGAAAAGACTTATTGTAATTTATGTATAGTAAAAAGAGAAATGATATGTCTATAACATTTTTACAACAAATCCTAAGTAGCAGATTGTTACTGGTTGTTATTGTTGGAGTAAAAAAATAATCTTAGTGTTAATTTCAAATTTGAACCAATAACAACTAACCACCTGTGATTTGTTGTAAAAATATTGTAAAATTGTTATAGACGTAGCATTACTCATTGTAAAAATGTTATTTAGAATCGATCACAACTTATCACCTTAAAAAACAATCATTCGAGTTTAAGACGTGAGCGCTTAGAGTTGTAATCGGCAAAGAATTAAAGAGACAGCTTTTGTGATGAGGATTCCACCCTAATTTAAAAGGAAAAGATATAATGGAGTTTTTTCCAGAGTTAGATGTTCACGGTTCTTGGTGTTCTTAAAGTGATGGAAATTTTTTTTTGGCCTTATATGATTATATCAAATAAATATACAATTTCCTTTTCGTATATGCCTTTTGCTTTTATATATATATATATATATATATATATGGCCCTCATTACTGCACTCATTAAAATCTTGATTATAAATTGCCATCATATAGGCTATTGATCATATAGTGTCATTTTAATGCTTAATAATAAAACTTATTTATAAAGCAACACTACACTTTTTCCAAAAAGTAGAAAGCATTACCAATTTCTTTTAGTTGTTGTAGCAATAAATGGAAAAACGAGGGGAGGGGGAAGAAGCAAACACATACTTCATCATTGCATAAATGTTGTGTTAACTGTTAACACGTTTCCCTTAAGCACGCATGACACACTCTACATTCCACAAATAAATATAATGAATCTCATTAGACCCAAAAAGTGTTTTTGTTTTCTTTGCTAAGAAAGACCTTTCATGCCTACATGGATATGGGAGGAAAAGAAAGAAAATGATATACTCAATACTCATATAACTAAATATATATAAAGGCTTAGATATGTCAATCATTCCAAAATTTACTAAGATATAGTTTGACTAAGAAGTGATCTGAGAATTAGAGTGGATATGAAAAGACAACGAACACATGTTTCTTATTGTGCTTTTGCAACATGTTTTGAGAACTTTGTGAAACGCACCTAACCCACAATATGTGGGTGCATGACAAAGTTAAGCTTGTTGATAAATCATGTCTCACCACCGTCCACCCCTGTCGCAATAGCCGCTCTATAAGTATAAGTGTTTGTGGGGTATACGGGACAAGAGTCAATGTTCAAGTCTCTAGGAAGGATATACACTTAGATTAGACTAGAATAGAATTTCTATCTTGTATTAAAAAAAAAATATATATATATATATATATATAAACATGTTTCCCAAATTAACATTATTTTTCCCTAATGAAAATGAATATATTGAATTCCTTTTTATCCAAACAATAGAAATGAGGATGCATCTCATGGTGAGTATATAAGGTACATCAAATAGATTGAGATTTCTTTCTCCAGATTACATAATTTACATAGTATCAATGCCTAATACATCAAAAATATCAAAATTTTCTTGCGAATGACATCTTTCAGGATTACCAACTTTACTACTATATGCATTTTCTTGCTTGTTTGACTAAGAGTTGTGCTTGCATGTTACGTCTTTTATAATCACCAACTTTACTGCTATCTACGTTTTCTTGCTTGTTTGACTAAGAAATTGTGACCTAACACCTGAACTGAAAGTTAAAAGAGAAGACATTTTTCTTTTGTGAACTTGTGAGTCATGACACATACACACACAATCAACATTTCGTGCCTGCAAACAAGTTCAAGCTTATTTCTAATCTTACTAAAGTCATTAATGGGGTCCAATTTTCACGTTTTAATGTTGTACGTGACTAATGACTAATTACACCACTAAATCTTTTCCATTGTCTTTTTATCTTTTTGACCACTTTTTTTTTTTTTTGGTGTGATCTCATTCAATTGTTTTCCTCAAAATTTCAAAAGTCTTCATGAGTTAATTCAATATTATGCTCAATGAACTTTGAATTTTGATTTTAAATAGAAATTCATATTTTAAAAAGTTGTTAGTCAATAAGCACATAAAAGAGATAAAAGAGAAAAATATAAACAAGAATTTAAGGCGATTAGGCCTCACGTTAATTTACAATAGACAATTACATGTTGTCTATTTTAAATTTGGTTAACAATGAAACTAATATAGGGTTTATATACTAAAAAATCTTAGAGAACTCTATACAGCTATACTAACCTATGATTAATGTGCTTGTTTTACTAGTACATGAGCTTACATCCACAACAAAAGTCCTTTGATGATTAAATCTTGTCTATTTTGAATTGTTATTACAATGAACCAAATGTAAGATTCATATAGAGAATGATGGTAATACTAATAGAAGTGTCAATAATAACTAATAAGTTTGGGACATCAAATATCAATTTTACACAGAATTTTTTTTGAAATATATAATAAAATATTTATTACAAATAATAGACATGGTGTACTCATTCATAGTATCACATTCACATAGAAAGACATTTGACTGAAAATTAAAGTGCAACTGGAAATATACTTGCTCAAAAGCAATTCAAATTTAAAGACACTTGTATCAAATCAAAGTCTAGTTAATTAGAATGATATTTGGTATAAAATTTTGAATGCAATTAAAATTTAAAATTGGATCCCTGATTAATTATTTTATATAAATAGGGTTTTAAAAGAAAATGAAAAACTAACCCCTCTTGTATTATTTATAAGCACAATAGACTCCAATGAATCCAAAAAGCAATTATGGGTTTGAAAAAGGGGCTAAATCCCAGCCCAAATTCAGTCTCTTGTTCATTCTAAAGTCAAATTTAATCGAATAGACCATGGGGATGGCCCATAAAAAATTCCTTTAGTGTTACAAATTTTTTTTTTTTTTTGATGAACTTTAGTGTTACAATTACTGCCAACGTGCATAGACCACATTCCACATTGCCCCTCTTTTTATTCTTCTCAACTCCCATGTCAACACAACCTGTGACCCATTAACCAAACTCTTGTCATCTTAAACTGATATGCCGTGTTCATAATGATATATATATGTACATGAATTCATTTTTTTGTCCAGTATTCATGTCTTCTCCTTGCTAACTGATACAATAAGTTTTCTTCTCTCTCTCTCTCAACAATCATCATCATTTTTTTCTTTCTTATATGGGTGTTTCTTGCAGGTTTGTTTTTCCTGTTTCTAGCCTTTAAAAGTGAATTTTGTCAAAAAAAATATTTACCATTATTTATGAATATGCTTTATTTATTAAGATTTTGTTGTTTATTAATATTCATCATCAAAACTTCCATTTGAAGCTTCAATTGCATCACTATGAACTTGATGTGAAAAAAAAATCCAAATTTTCAGAATATGGGTACAACTGTACAATTTCTAAGCTATGTAGGGGATTAGCAATTTCAAAAAAGTCTGAAATCTATAGATTGATTCGTCTTGTGTTGACTATTTTATTTTCTATAGCAACTATATAACAAGAATTTTCAATTATGAAACTGGTAAAAACAAGACTTGGCAATAGAATGGAGAATTAGTTTTTGGTTGATAATATGATAGTTTATATAGAAAAATGAAATTGCTGGGAATTTCACTTTGAAGTTTGAAGATGATAATGGATCAATTTTATTCTATGAAATATTGTCATCGACAATAAATTTGATATGAAATGTACTTTTTATGATGTTTTTGTATATGTCTATAGTAAGTTTTTGTATGTTTATTAGTGTTTAAGGATATAATTATATATACTTATATATCAAATATTCAATAGACTTATAAATTATATTTATTATGTCAACACTACAAATTGTCCCTCCAAATAAAAAATTTCTACCTACACTCCCTGATTACATTAGAAATGTTAAGCTCATATCATGGAATTCACGTCATTAATCATCTACAATCATTGACAATGTTAACTGTAAACATGATTAGGAGGAGGTGGTTTATTATGCAAGGAAGCAACACAAGAATAAGGGTAGCATCGAGCTCCACAACAAGTTGCTCAACACCCAAAAAAACAACCAACATTTCATTCTTGGAGAATTAAACGATATTTTCTATTATTTCCATATATATCATTTATATTTGATCTTAACTACTAATACAAAATATCGCTTTATTTTATATGTATTTTATAAAAGTAGACGAACAAAAGATTTTTTTTTAGAGAGTTTCAATCTATGATATCCGCTCTTAATGATAGCTCTTTCTCATTATACTAAGACACTGGTCAGTTTTTTTTTTTTTTTTTTGACAGGGATTAAACTCAAGATCTCTTATTCAACTATCAGAGAGTTACCAATTGAGCTAACTGAAACTCACTTAACAAAATATATTTTAGTTGTGCTTTTTTAGTAGTTCATGCATACTAAATAAAAATTCCTTAAAAAAACAGATATGACTTCTGTATTTGTACATTAGACATGATATAATGCGGACACGTATTCAAAATTGGACATAAGTCCACATTGTATTGTGCTTATTGCACAAATGCATGGTACAAAAGCTTCACTCTATTATTATTATTATTTTTTTTTTTTTGAAGTATGCTAAGTTGCTAGGAAAAATTACACTTTACCCTCTTAAGCTATACCCATTTTACCCTTATCCCCTAAACTATGTGAGTGCACACTTACCCCTCCTAAACTATTACTCATATAACATCTTAAACTATGACAATGCACACTTAATATTCTAAACTATTACCCATGCAACACTTTGCACTCCATCCCATGGGTAATTGTTTGTCATTTCCATATCTTACTTTTTTGTTTTCCAATGCATTTTCTAATGGCTTTTTGCCTTTTTATGTAAATGTATATTGCTAGATTTAATTTTTATTTAATTTCTAGCAAGGAAATTCATCTGGGTCTTTGTAATTTTGGATGAATCTGAGAGTTGGGATTATTTATTTATTTTCCTGTTTTATCATTGTATTTGGAGATTGTTTGAATATGTGTTTATATATTGGGCTGCATCTGATATATGTGTAATTGGAGAGTGCTTTGGCTTTGTTGAAGATTTCATATCTAAGCAATGTTATTGAAAATAAATAATTAACATAAAGATTTATGTGGTACAACAATGTGCCTACATCCATGGGAGTTAGCAGTTGAGAATTCAACTCCATTAAAAAGAAGGGTTTACAATGAATTTACAAGAAACCCTAACCTAGTACATTGAATTTGCCAATATATGTTTACCATACCAATGTTACATTCTCATTTAGATTATGAGCCACTATCTAACAGGCTCAGTAAGAGAAGATTTTAAGGTTTTGAGTAGGATTTGGTAAATTCAGTAATGGGCATTTCTCACTTTTGCCTGTACAGTTGTAGTTAATGTCCGCTGGAATTGGTTTAGTTTAAAGACGTATTTTATTTGGGTATGTAGGACTTGAATTTGGAACAATAACATAGTGCATTGTTGTCAAATTCTCACAATGTTTCTTAACTATTTAGGCCTTGCACTTGTTGGGTTAGATTTGGCTGACTCTAATTAGTTTGTTGAGGAACTATTGTTGGCCTCGAAATTTAGGGACTAAGTTTTTTGTAATTGTAGTTTTGTTGTACTTGTAGTGACTCTTCTGTGGGTGTTGCACACGATAGTCTCGAGACTAAGACCACATCTCTTGTTAGATACAACTCTACCAGTAATAGAAAAAGTTGCTTCCAATGCTACCATGGAAACATGAACTGATAATATTTCACGAGCCCTAATATAAAGTACAGGATACTTACTTTGATTTGTTTTCCACCAACCCAACAAATCAAACGATCCTTCTTTCTTGATTTCAAGTAAAGGTTGATTTAAATAACGTTGTAACTCATATAACCACTTGATGTTACTGAAGATGCCTGTTCTCTTCTTCTTTTAACCATGTGATAAGCATTTTGTTCTTCTTGGTCACCTTAAAAACTAGTGGTGGACAAAGAGCTTTATGTGTTGTGTGTTTGGGCACCTATTTTAGAATTTTTATAAGCAATCCTATAATAATCAAATAATTGTGTCATTGAGTTTGAAATGATTGTATGGTCTCTTGAATTTTTTCAACATCATTATAAATTATTTCTAAAAAAAGTAAACTCTTTAATTTTAAACCTAGGATCAAGAGTAATAGCTATTCCAAAAATCAAAGGCATATATCTGCAATTTTTGTCATATGATTAATAATTTAAATAATTACCTAAGTGCTGATAATCAACATTTATATATATTTTAATGACGTGACAAAATACAATCTATTCATAGAAGAAGATAGGAATATGGTTTTAAAATTTTAATTCTAAAGGTAGATAAGAACTTTTAAATATCTCAATATGTTGTAAAACAAATTTAATTATAAATTATATGTAATTGCAAAATGAAGGCGCACAAATTCAATAGTTTTTTTTTTTCCATGAAAATTTGGAAATATTATGAAATTCGAAATGGTATCACCAAAATATTGGGAAACAATAGAGTCGGAGATGCAAACTCATTAAAAAAAAAGAAGGAAAAAAAAAATTGCAGACTGGATTAAATTATCAGAATTAATGACATTGTATGGACCACTGTCCCCTAAAAAGGCAACTGTTTCGCGTCGGTCCAAGCCCAATTGGTTGGAAAAGTCTCAAAACAAAGAGAGAAGCAATGAGCCAATAAAAGTGGTTGTGTTTGAAAGTTTGAATACGACTTCCCAAGTCTTAGGAAATCGTATTTAACACCAGCCACTAGATTCTAAGATTCCAGCTCATTAATAAAGAATATAGCTTTCTATATATTTAAGAAATTTATCATTTAGTACTAGTAGTATTTTTTTTAACACCTTTTTCAGCTTTAGTATTTTCTTTCTAATGGACTTTATATCAGGTTATAATGCACTCCTTTTTAAAGTCATTCGGTCTATTTTGAGTTCACTTAGAACTTATTTTTTCTTTTGTATAAGGTAGCAAAGCAATTATGTAACTCATGCTCTAACTAGGATAGTAAGACAATTAGACCTTTTGTTAGTTTAGATGGAGTGTGTTTCTCCAAACATTTCTTTTCTTGTAACTGTTGATTTTCATTTTATTTAAAAGACTGATCGATGTTGTTCTTCAAAAAAAAAAAAAAAAAGGGTATAATGCACTCCTTTCTATTTTATTTTTTGTTATGAGAATTCCTTTGTTTTTTTGTTCAAATTTGTTCGTCCAATTAAAAAAAGAATTTAAAGAAATATTATTTAGCACATTTTTAAAATTAATTTTCTTAATGTTTTTTGTTTAATATACCAATGATAATTAGGAGTGGGAGGATCAAAATCCCAATGTCTCCATTGAAAGCATCAGAAAATGCCAACAAGTTAAGTTACAAGACTTATTGAATCTCTTTTTATTTAAATTTAAACAAAATACAATAAAAAATAATATTAACTTTTTAAATAAAATAAAATAGTATATTATAGCAGTTATGAAATTTGTGTTTATTGAATTTTAAGGAATATTTTTCCATATAAAAAGTGAATAAGTATCTTGGTAAATTGAATTTCTTGATTGAAAAGGTTGGTTTTTATTTTTCTTTAACAAGAGATAAAATAACTGGTCAATAGTCTTGAACTCAACTATACCACTTTTTGGTATATTTGATAACTAAGTTTTGGGTTCAAAAATCATTCCTCCAGCTATTGAATTTAAAAAAAAAAAAAAAAAAATTATATAATATTTAGATTTTAGATCCATGATGTCCATTTTTAATTTTAAGTTATAACACTTGATCCCTTTTTGTTTTGTTTTTTTTTTGTTTTTTATTTTTATTTTTATAACAGCCCTTTTTTATTCCTAAGCATGTAATTTACCTATATGCCATATTTGTTGAGTGGACACTTCAATTTATTTACACCGCATTGCCTCCTTTTGATTAAGCCAACTCTTTATCAGCATCACATTTAACTTTAAGCTAACTAATATGCCCTTTTCAAGTCCCATTTTTTAATGTATAATCAATTCATTTTCAATGACTGGATCTAGAACCCCAACAAAAGTAATATTCCTTTCTAATTTGTTTTCTCAAAGAAAAAAGGGCTCATTTAGAACCTCTCCAATTGAAAAGAAACCACAAATATTTTATTAAATAATGTTTTTATATATTTTATATGTTTACAACAAAATAAATTAAAACGTAGACAAATATCAAGAAAAATACACAAACATAATAATTCATGTATGCAAACCTATGAATTATTGATCTATTGTGGGGGTATGACTTAGTGGTAGGAGCTATTATATCGTTTCAAATGATACTTGGTAAGAGTTGAGCTGTTCGAATAGTGACACTTCAACGAATGTGTTGTGCCCATAATGATAGTCTCATCAAGGTTCTAGTAGTACACGTAACATTACTCATTACCATCATATGGCGTGAGGTCAATGAGTCCACACCAAAGACTCTTTTTTTTTTTTTTCTAAAAACCAATGAATTATTAACGAGTACTTTATATTTCTTTCTTCGAAATAATGTATCATATACCTCATCATTAAGGGACCGTTCGGTAAAGTTGTTTATATTTTTTGAAAATACGTGTAAATAAAAAAATGTATAAAAATACATGTAATATTATTTAAACACTGAAAACTGTTGCTTAAACCATGGTAATAAATATGCTTTAAATTGTTTATTTTTCCTTAACTAGAACTCATAAGACATTGTTGACAAAATAAACTTGGCATTAGCACCAGGGCTTATATGAAGACAACTTTAGAATTTAGAGTGGAGAACTGAATTAAAGTAGTATTCAAGGTGGTAATTGGCAACAACTAGCAAGACCTAAACCGAGCCCACGCTCCTGCTGTTACAACTAATGTGTACAGAGTCTATTCCTACCAACCCACAACCAAGATCTCGAAATCGTATCACGCGTCTTTACTGACCGTGTCCCACACGCTCCAACTGACAATTTGGACGGTCCTCTCAAGAAGTTTCTTATATTTTTGGTTTCTCCCAAAATAATTAGGTAATGCATACATTTTGCTCAAAATAGAAAAGAAAAAGTAATGCATATATTGCATACATTTGTGAAGAACAGTTTTGGAAATTGGTTATGCACGAAAATCAATAGAAAGCTATAAAAAAATGAAAAAAAAAAATCAATAGAAAGATTTATTTGTGTTTTACAACCACATACTCTAAATTTATAAATTAAAAGAATATATTTAATTTGCCTTTTTCTCATTTTAGGGATAATTATACTCCTTATTAAGTAGTAGAGACATTGTATTCATAGAGTCTATTTAGGAACAGCTTATTTAGTTGAAACTAAATTTTTTTTGCTGAAAGTACTATAAATAAAGCTAAAAAGTAGTTAAAATAGTATAGTAAGACCTATAAATAGTACTGTGGGGCTCCAAATATTTAAAAAATCCCGGCCCACTCCATAGCCGGCCCAAGGCCCGCGCCGAGGAGAATATAGAGGCCGAGGGTAAAAGGGAAAAGCCCAGGCCCTTAAGGGGCCTCGCCGAGGATGCCCACCTCCTCGGCCAACCGACGTTGATAGAATGAAAATATCTCTCACCCCTTAAACTTACGCCACCAATCTTCTGGCCGCTTTAATGGTGAAGTGACCAGAAAACTCAGGTGCCTTGGTCACTCCAACTAATATAAAGTCTGCAAAGGCGGCTGAGAACTAACATAAAGTTGCAAAAACAGATGATGGGACAAACCCTTATACGCAGAGTTTGGATAACCGACAGATGGACGGTTAAGATTAACTAAAACAATACTATATAACCAAGAGGATTCCCAACATAAAGATGGGGGATCAGTCTTAGAAAAAGGAGAGGATTCAGATAAACTCTAAAAGAAAGAGATCCTCGGACTAAACCGAGGACAAAGACATTTCCTAAACACTTAACCAAAATCAACATGATCCTCACAAACACTTAGTCAAAATCTTGATAAAGATCTTCATCAACGCTTAACCAAAGTCATGGTCCTTATCCTCACAGAGGTACTTAGTCAAATTATCTGGGCAACCATCTTTATGATTTTCATGTCATCCACTGTTTGCTATGTTGGTGTCTAGCCCTTCTACCCACATCTCTACAAATTTTATTGTCAATGGTCCATTACAAATTGAGTCCCTACAATTGGCGCCCACCGTGGGGCGGACTTGTACACTAGCAAGTGCGACGATTGGTGTGAAAAAGTCCAGAGTAACACTTTAAAAAAAAAAAAAAAAAAATCAAAACAGTATTTTTTATAGCAATAGCATTCATTCAGAAACCAACAATCACAAAGAATAAGAGTATGCGAAAAATAAAAAGAGACAAAACAAGTCTACTTCTTTATTAATATATGAAGAAAAAGTTACATCTCTTACAAGTGATGCCTGTGGGGCTTGTTCTAAAGTTAACTACAAAGACAGACGCCTAATGAAGCTGGCAGAGGAACAAAAGATAGAAAAGAAGGCTAGATGAGAAGCAAGAGAAGAGGAAATGAAGAGGGAGAGACTGGTTGAGGAGCAAAAATAGAAGAGATAAAAGGGAAAAGAGGGAAGGAAGGCAACATGGAAGGCGGAAGAGGCCGCAGCACAGGACGGCTCCACTTCTGGGTTCTGCCTGGTTTCCCTCCCACCCCCACTGCTGCCGGCTTAGAGGGTCACCGACCCATACCCAAGGGAGAGAGGTTACGTTCTTCCTGGATCCTCCTTCAGACGGCAAGGAGGGTTCCTCCTCTGGTTAGGTTGAAAAGAAGGAGAATCTTCGGATTTCTCCTACCCCAACCCCAACGTGACGTCCAGGGTCGGAGTGCCATCCTCGGCTCCTGATAAGGGTTGTGCATCCTCGGGACCCCCCTTTCTAAGGGCCAACCCATCTGAAGGGGCTCAAACTGTTATTTCTTGCAGAACCTCTGGGCAATATTTTTGGAGGAAGCTTAAGACGAATGTTTGTCAAGTGTGAAGGAAAAGGTTGCTACAAAGACGCCTTTTATAGAGGGCGAAAAGTTGGTGAGGGCCAATTCGCATTAAATCCTAGGGAGAGATTTCCAGAGGCAATAATTTCGCCCAAATTCCAAGGGACTTACCCACCGTTAGATCCTTGTAAATCCACGACTGACGTTAATGAGGAGACGCCTCATTAACGATAAGACACCGAAGCGTCAGAACGCGTTACTTGAATGACTAAAGAGACGCCTCGTAATCAGAAGAGTCACGTCAAACGAAGAGGCAGAACGGAGCAGGGTCTTCTCATACTCCAACCCCATCATGTGTTTGTGATTATTTTGCTTGAAAAGTGTATTTATTTAATGTGTATTATAGATTGTAGCAATGTAAAATTAAACGGCTACGGATAAATAGATAAGATAGTAAATAAATGAGAAAACTAGGTACTGGACAGAACCAAGGCATTGCATGGTCCTCGGACCCAAGCCTCTGGGGAAACCAGATACTTCAGATGAAAATGAGAAAACTAGGTACTGGACAGAACCAAGGCATTGCATGGTTCTCGGACCCAAGCCTCTGGGGAAACCAGATACTTCAGATGAAAATGAGAAAACTAGGTACTGGACAGAACCAAGGCATTGCATGGTCCTCGGACCTAAGCCTCTGGAGAAACCAGATACTTCAAATGAAAATGAGAAAACTAGGTACTGGACAGAACCAAGACATTGCATGGTCCTCGGACCCAAGTTTCTGGGGAAACTAGATACTTCAGATGAAAATGAGAAAACTAGGTACTGGACAGAACCAAGGCGTTGCATGGTCCTCGGACCCAAGCCTCTGGGGAAACCAGATACTTCAGATGAAAATGAGAAAACTAGGTACTGGACAGAACCAAGGCATTGCATGGTCCTCGGACCCAAGCCTCTGGGGAAACCAGATACTTCAGAATAAAAACCAAGTGTTAGACAAAACTTAAACATTGCATAGTCCAAGGTCTCAGGCCAACAGGAAGACCATTTCCTCATGAAAAACTAAGTGCTAGGAAAAGCCAGAGTCTTGCATGATCTTCGGACCCAAACCAATGTGGAAACTGGTCACTATAGGGCAATATAAGCGCTGAACGGAATCAGGGTCCTTGTACTGACCACGGGCCAAATCTATGGCGAAGCTAACCCCTTCGATGCTAAATAATGAACCCTATCAGGGATGAAAACCACGAGAAACTGAGCGCTAAGGCACAAACGATTTAAACCTACCCATCCTAGAGGAACCAATAAGAAGCTCAGGCAAAAAAGTATAAACTAGAGAGATAAAAGCCTTGTAAAAACAAGAAAAAACTTCTCGGACAGGCCCCTAGCGCCAAAAAGAAATTGCAAGAGCGGGTAAAGTAATGGTAACATTAACAGAGAGGTAAGGCTCAACAGGGCATGAAAATGCGCCGAGAAAGTCAAAATCCTCCTCCCCGCCCTAGAAGTCGGGCAGCAGAAATTTGAGGGGCTATTGTGGGGCCCCAAATATTTAAACAACCCCGGCCCACTCCATAGCTGGCCCAAGGCCCGCGCCGAGGAGAATATAGAGGCCGAGGGTAAAAGGGAAAAACCCAGGCCTTTAAGGGGCCTCGTCGAGGATGCCCACCTCCTCGGCCAACCGACATTGATAGAATGAAAATATCTCTCACCCCTTAAATTTACGCCACCAACCTTCTGGCCGCTTTAATGGTGAAGTGATCAGAAAACCCAGGTGCCTTGGTCACTCCAATTAATAGAAAGTCTGCAAAGGCGGCTCAGAACTAACATAAAGTTGCAAAAACAGATGATGAGACAAACCCTTATACGCAGAGTTCGGATAACCGACAGATGGACGACTAAGATTAACTAAAACAATACTATATAACCAAGAGGATTCCCAACATAAAGAAGGGGGATCGGTCCTAGAAAAAGGAGAGGATTCAGATAAACTCTAAGAGAAAGAGATCCTCGGACTGAACCGAGGACGAAGACATTTCCCAAACACTTAACCAAAATCAACATGATCCTCACAAACACTTAGTCAAAATCTTGATAAAGATCTTCATTAACGCCTAACCAAAGTCATGGTCCTTATCCTCACAGAAGGTACTTAGTCAAATTATCTGGGCAACCATCTTTATGATTTTCATGTCATCCACTGTTTGCTATGTTGGTGTCTAGCCCTTCTACCCACATCTTTACAAATTTCATTGTCAAGGGTCCATTACAAATTGAGTCCCTACAAGTACTAAAAGTGTAATGAAACCTTAAAAAAAGCTGATTTTTTAAGCTAATGCCAAACACAACCATATTGTGTAGTATGAACTACTATTTAATCAATTTATTTTGCACTTAACTAGTATTCTAAAGTAGTATTTAACTATTTATTTGCGTTTTCAAACGACTAAAAGTAGTAGACATTTAACCACTTTCAACAATAATAATATAATAAAGACGTTGGGTTCGAATAAAGAAAATTTAAAACAAAAAAAAAATGGGTGTGACTTTTTTTTGTTGAGAAAGATAGAGGTACTTGTGTTAGCATTTTTCTTTTTCTTCTAGTCATTTTCTTGATATCTATTTTTGTATAAACATTATATTAAGCGAAGAGGTTTGTAATTCAATTAATTGACACCTATTGCTATTTTCAATAAAAATATCAAGAATTCAAATTCTCACATCCCCCATAATAAATATCAAAATACTAAAAAAAGCAGAATATATTGCAAATTATGTCAATAACCTTTATATATATTACAATTACCATTTACTTATCCTCAAAATGACAATAGATTCTTGGTAACATATATGGTAACAATGGATTCTTGCTAGCATATAGGAGAAGAGATTGTGTAAATGCCGTAAGCCTCTCACAACATGTAATGATGTGAGTCCCACTTGTAGAAACTTTATTAATCATACCATAAAGTTCCTAAAATTCCATCTATTAATTAATACCATAATCTATCTATACTCTATATAAGAGGATCCCTCTCCCTTGTGTGTGTGTGTTTATTTCTAAAAAAAAAAAAAAGGGTAATTGTCCCACATTGCTTAAAAGAGTGTGTTGTGTATAGTATAACTTGCCTCACCCTTCCTTAAAAGTTACCATGGTTTTTGAGTGGAATTGTGGTGTGTCTTTGTATTAGAATTCCTTTTCCCTCTCCTTTGTGTGTGTCTGTTTGTTTCTCAAAGAAAAAAAAAAACTTTTACGTGGTTAAAAAATATTCTCATTAATAAATGGTAATTTCTTTTAGAAATAGAGTCATAAATGTCAAATAACAAATTTTATTTTGAATTCAAAAAGAAAACTAAAATTTAGGATTTTTCTCTTCACATTCCTCTCTAAAATTTAGCAATTAGCATTTTTTATTCTTTTTTTATCCGAATAAAAGTAAAACATCCCTAATTTAAAAAATATAAAACTCCTAAAATATAGCCTTATTTCTCCATCACTTTCATCTTAGTTTTCCTAACTAAACTTTTTTTATATTACTAGACTATTTTCAAACGTACATTCAAAAAAAAAATTACAGTTACTACTTATCAAAAAAATTTACCATTTTTATTTGTTTGAAAAATAAAAATAAAATATTTTCAAATTATTATACTAGTAAATAATAGTACTATAACACATTTGCATCATCAATAATCCTTTTTAAAAAGAAATTTAAATTTAGCAAAAAACATTCCCAAAATGCACCAACAATTATGCATAGATAGTAGTAGTAGTTAGGAGCGTGAATTCAGGCGCTGCAAAAAAAAGAGTAGTGATTGTTGGGGGGAATCGTTGAAAAACAAAAACCCCCTAAAATATTAAAAACCCTTCTTTCCTTAGAAACATCGCCCCCCACGACTCCAAAAAGTGGGAGAGAAACACAACACAACACAATACGAGATCTCAGAAAAGTCTTACATTAAACACTCACCAAAGTTGAACCAGAAAAAACACACACACGGGGCAAAAAAGAGTTCAGAGAGAGAGAGAGAGAGTGAGTTTCAGAGAGTTAGAGAGAGAGAGAGAGAGAGAGAGAGGAAACAAAAATGTCGATCGCATTTTGCTTCATCGCTCCCTCATCATCTAACGCTTCTCTCTCCAAACCCAATCCTCACCGTCCGTTCCTCTCTTCCTCATCGCCACCACCCACTTCCCTCCACCTCAGTCTCTCTCTCTCACCCACTTCCCTCTCTCTCCACCACAACAACAACAACAACAACAACAACCCCCACCGCCACCTACTCACCGCTTTCTCCACCGCAAACGACGCCGTATCATTCCCCGGCGGAGACGACGACGACAACAACAACAATGGAAACAACGGCGGAGGAGGAGGAGGAGGCGATGAGGGGTCGTCGGCGGAGGACAAGAACAGAGAGGAGGCTTTGATGGTGCTGGCGGAGGCTGGTAGGTCGATGAAGAATTTGCCTAAGGACTTGGCGGCGGCGATCGAGGCCGGGAGAGTCCCCGGCGCGGTGGTGTCGAGGTTTTTGGAGCTGGAGAAGTCGCCGGTGTTGCGGTGGTTGATGCAGTTCGGTGGGTTCAAGGAGAGGCTGTTGGCTGACGATCTCTTCCTCGCTAAGGTCTTCATGGAATGCGGCGTTGGCATGTTCACCAAGGTCTCTCTCCCTCTCTCACAATGTGTGTGTTCATGTTGTTTTCAACTTCTTCTTTCACAATATTGTATAAATATGCACACTATAATTTATAATCAGAGTTCGTTTATTTATGTTTAGAATGAATGGTGGAGATTTCAAAGCAGAACACTTGAAAATGTGATCAGGGTTGTTTAGTTGAAAGTGTCAAACGAATGGTGGAGATTTTTACACGGTTGAAATACATTTTTATGATCATAATAATCATAGTAGATACCACTATGGTCAGAATTCTTTACTTAAAAAGTGTTTTAATTTTTTTTTGTTGTTGTCAAATATTCATGAAGAAATTGTGGAGATTAAAACACTTGAAATTATGATCAATATTGTTTATTTGAATTGTTTTAATCTTAGTCTTTTATATATATTCACGAAGGAATGGTTGAGATTAAAACACCTGAAAATACATGGATGGATGGCGATAATCATAGTGGGTATTTACTGTGGAATTTTCCATGGTTGGTAAATGTGGTATTTTTCGATGCTGTTATTTGTTGGGTCTCCTTTCTTTTGGTTGTCTTTGGATTTTTATTTTTGGTAGTGGGGGAATTCTTTGTACTTTTGGAGCTTCTGCGTATATATAGCTGTTATACTTGGTTCAAACGCTTTGTGTATTTGACAATGCGTGTGCCATTCTCAATTTTTCTGAAGTTTTGGTAGGAATGAGCTTTGGCACAAATGACACTTCCTTCTCCCAAGTTGCGGGGTGAGATCGTGGATTTTAAAACCCATTGGGTGTTTGTGTAACTCAACAATAAATTTTTTTTTTTTTTTTTGGTTATTGAAAGTTTTGATAAGAAAACACATTTTGTTATTTAAAGTTTGGTTTTTGTTAATTGTTTACTTGGCTTGTGGTTTATAAACGTGTTATCTTTGGGATGTTGTTATTTGAAAATGGGAATTTTTTGGGTCAATGTTCCAATGGAGTTTGCTTTTTGGTTAGTGAAAGTGTTGTTTGTTTTTAAATTTTTTATGGGTTTTGTGCATTCTGATGATGAGATAAATTGTATATGGGTTATGAGTTGTGCTGATTGTTTATAGTTTAGAAAGTTGTGCTGGCTTTGATGGAATGTGATGGGAAATGTTTGAGACCATGTGAAGTTCGGGGGGAGGGGGGAATGATGAACAAGGGTTAAGTAATGAAAATAGGGTCTTGGTGAAATTGTTTGGTTTTTATAGGTGTTATATGTGCAAGCAGATTTTCTACTAGAAAATTTGCTGAAGGCAACTTCACTTCAAGTTTCAGGGAAATGAGGGAAGATTTGCATTTTCTTTTTATGACATTGAAAGAATCTGTGATAGACATACAATGTACTTTTTGGTATCAGAAACTATCAAGTTGATAAATGGACAACATGGAAAATTATGTGTATACCTCTGCCTGATGAATCTATAAGAAGCCTCAGCAAACCATAAAGCTCATCTTGTTGTTAACTTGTTATGGCAAACTAGAAAAGTTTTGTTTTACTGGATGCCTAATTATGGCATGCTAAAGGAAGAAATTTTTATATTTTGTAGAATGCATGCTTGTTTTCCCATTAAGTTTGTAAATGGACTGCTTTCCCCCTCTCTCTCTGCACATGGGATTCTATCCCCATATTCAGTTCTTAGTAATAAACCTTTAATTCTCCTTTCTTTGATTTATGTAGATTATCCCTTTTTTTTTTTTTTTAATTTTTTTAATGTTTTATTTTCTAGACTGCTGCAGAGTATGAACGCCGGAGAGAGAACTTTTTCAATGAGCTGGAGATTGTCTTTGCTGATGTGGTATGGATATATCGATCATCATCATCATCATACATACATACATACATATATTGATGTATACATTAGAAATCACTGTAAGCTTGGCTTACATCACTGCTTGGTATTGGGCATGATCTGGAAGAGAAACCCTGGTGTATGATAATTGTCAACATTATAGTATATTTAAAACAAAGTTCAGTTTTTGAACCCATTTATAAAGAACTAGAGGGTTTTTTTTTTAAAAGGTTAAATTTATTAGAATCTGATAGTTATAGGTAACCAAAGCTGAGAACATATGGAGTTTAACTTTAGTCTTAGAATCCAGTGTAATTTGTTCATGTAATCATGTGTAGTGAATTGTGGATTTAAATAAAACTTTTACTTCCTATGTTAAACTTTAATGGAAATAGTTTTATAGTGCTTGTCAATGCTATGTGAACTTTGATGTGGGTATGTCCAGGTATTAAGATTTGGATGTTTTCTGAAGGTTTTCCATTTTGTCGAGGTTTTGAGTTGGCACACTGAATGACATTCATGACTTGTTTTCTCAACTTGGCTACTCCATTGGAAAACGAAGAGTACAAGCGTTTCGGGTGCCATCCAACTTGTTTGGTCCTAAGTCTATGAATAGCAATGCAGAAGTACTAGCTTATAAGCAATCCACTTTCTTTAAAGTGCTTATCAGTTGTATGACTTACCAGGGAACATTTTCTTTAACTTAGGTGAATTTATTTATAACCTCCAAAGAAAATGTTTTCTTTTAACTATATGTTAAGGAGGCAGTATATGATGTGCTGACACCTAAATTGATAGGGTCTCATAACATTTTACTTGAACTGGTGGGTTCTTGATATGATTAGGACCTTTGAATATGTTAAAACATTCTTAGTGAGTGATAAGAAAGAAATATTATGAATTAATTGAATCACAAAAAAAATCATGCATTTAATTAGGAGCAGTAACATATTATCTTCTGGTAGATTTGATTATAAATGTGCTTAGTTTCATTTGAATGTTTAGTCAACTATATATTTGCACCCGTTGGTGTATAACTCAAAAAGGCCCTGATGAGGTGCCTCCTCTTCACAGATTGTCTAACGTAAAAAAGTTTTGGCCTTCATTCCATAATTTTCTGAAATGGCTACATCCCTATGGTGTCAGATCGTTTGATTTTTCAAGAACTACACACTCTTAAAGTTTTTAGTGAAATTGATGAAAATACTTGGTGCTATAGATTTTTCAAGGGAGTTGAGAGAAATATTGCATCCTATGCATTATGGGATATCATTTTATTAAATACAGTAGACCTTTTTTTGCATTATATTTTAAACATTTACTTCCCGTCATCTATGTTTCTGTCATTACCTTTCTCAGGTAATGGCCATTCTTGCAGATTTTATGCTTGTTTTTCTTCCTGCCCCAACTGTTTCCCTCCGACCACCACTTGCAACTAGCGCAGGAACAATTGCCAAGTTCTTCCATAACTGCCCTGACAATGCATTCCAGGTTACAATTTTTTTTTTTGGCCTAGAGGCTAGTGCAACTACCTGAAAAATCTGCCTAGATAATTTGGATTAAGAGATACTCACATTTACTTATATGGTCCTCAAAATATGTTTGCAGGTTGCACTTGCTGGAACATCATATTCATTTTTACAGAGACTTGGAGCAGTGGTGGTAAGCAGAATTTTAGCGAAAAGAATATTTTGCTACTAATGAATCCTCCTTATAAGTTTCAAGAAAATGAATATGCATACTTTACAGTTTCTGGTTTGGTTTGTGTAGCGTAATGGAACAAAGCTTTTTGCAGTTGGCACAGCTTCATCACTGGTTAGTTATCATACTTCTCCTGGGACGTTCAATTTAGATAGAATTTTGTGGCTGATCATGATTCTGTCTTTCCTTGACATCCTCTTTAATTGTTGTGTCTCCATTATTTGTCGTTGATCATAAATAGTTCTTGTTTCTTCTTGCCTTACTAGTTACAAAATCCATGTTATTTTTTTCAAGTAGTGTTTGTGCTGACTTTAATTTGGTCTTCTGTTGGCTGAGAGATGCTCTTTAAAGTGCTTTATCTCGTGAGCTGCATATGCTTTAATTAAAATCCAGAAATTACTGTTGTATGTTTTTGGGAGAAGTAGTTGAATGAAGCCCCTGTAAGGATCCATTCTGCTGCATATTGGTGCACTTTCAAGAAGAGAAAATAATGGAAGGGGAAATGTATGTTGTCTTCCTGTCTTTGGTTATTTAGAGAAAAATGAAGGAAACTAAGTGTGTGTTTGGGAAGCAATGAAAATTATAGATTATTTCACTATTTAGCTTATTTTTTCTACTATTCATAGGCCTCACTGCATTTTTTAGTACTATTCATGGGCTTCACGGTACTATTTCAACTAATTTTTACCTTTATCTACAGTACTTTTAGCAATAAATTTTCAGTTTCAGCAAAATAAGCGGTATCCAAACAGACCCTAAAAATAAAAATAAAAATTTTAATTAATAACAAGAAAATGTAGGGAAGCTTTTGGTCCTATTCCTTGAAGAAAACTTTCCATGCAAGTCTTATTGACCTTGGAGTGTTTTTGGTGGGTTTGAGTGTAGATTCTAAGATATGAATGAACCTAATCTCTACAGCAATTTAACAGTTTCCTGCTCTTAACCTCACCCTTTTGAAGATGAACTTTATGAAGCTGTCAGGGGAAGGTTAGATAATCTTCATACATTTCTGCTCTTTTCTCCACAGGTAGAATAAACACAGGTTAACTAATTTTGTAGGATAATAAAATTGCTGTTTGTAGAAATTTTGGATCTGAGTTTCAGATAAATAATAAAGAACCTAGGCTCTTACGTAAATTGTTGTTTGCTTGTGTATAGTAGATTTTTTTATACTTGATTTTTCATCTGAATGATATGTTTTGTTGGGTGTAATTAATATGTTATGTATGTATGTATGCATTTTATGAACTTAAGTATGTCTGCATATACATTTATAGAAGGGGAAAAGCTCAAGTAAATTGGAGGCGCCCAAGAGCTGTTGTAATCAATATTCTTGGAATTGATATGTTGAGGATAATGCAGTTTGCGTTGGTTATCTTCCTAATTTACATTATGCACCAGATCACATTTTCCTGTATTCATTATGTTGTCTATGAATGCTTTAATGAATTGGTTTTGCCCATAAAAGATATGACCAAAAGTGTCACTTCATTCCCAACAAGAAATACCACAGAGACACGCTTGTATATGAAAGGCTACTTTTACATGTTCTAAATGCACAATACGTTGAAAATAGTGAGGAACAATCTGTTGACTAATATTAACCATTCCTTTTGTAACTATTTGTTGCAAAGGTTTCTTAGTATATTTTCTTAGACAAAGTCATGCAAGCCAATGCACCAGCATCGAGAAATGTTGGATTATGATACATTTAATTTAATGTAGGTTGGCACAGCAGTGACAAATGCCTTGATCAATGCAAGGAAGGCTGTTAATAAGGATTCTGCAGCTGAAGTGGAAAACGTGCCTATAATATCCACCAGTGCTGCCTATGGTGTCTATATGGCAGTTTCTAGCAATCTCCGGTATGTAGTTTTAATTTATCAGTTTCTTGAGCGGCTCTAACTTAGCTGCTACTTTATGCAACCTCTGTTTCTAATTTTTTAAATCATCTAAAGACTCATGTATTTTAGAATGTTTACAATTCAATATAATATCTAATGTATGCATCGATTGTTTTGAAAATGATATGGGCTTCCTTGGGTAGACAATCACGAATAAATTTATCACTCATGATTTAGATCCAATTAGAACCTCATATAATAACACTTTTCAAACACTTGTATCAATACTTATAAAGTATATTTTGAGAGGGGAAAAATGACCCTATGATTAAAAAGTCTAAACCACACTTATTGTGGAGGAAATTAAAATAAATACCCGAATTCTCTTACTCTGCATCCTGAAATGTCATTTTCAAATTTTGGAAAATTGACGGTTAAATATGGCTGAACATGATTCCATTATATTATGAATTTTTTCAGTTGAAAATCATGTTTGTGATCTGTATGTTCAGGCATCATTTTCTTTGGGGTGATGCCTATGGTCTTTGGGTCAAATGGCACTTTCAACCCTAATAAGTACGGGGTAGTTGGTGTTTTATTATTATTATTATTATTTTTTAATATAAAATTTGGCGTGGTTGGTGAGGTTTCGAATTCAAGTTCCATGGAGTATCTGAGTTACATACCAATTAAAAAATAATTATAATTTTCTGTACTGTGATAATTTATTGAATGAAATATTTTTATTTCTTCTTTCATTACTTTGTTGACCCAAGTCCATAATTTAAATTAGACTCATCAAAAAACATAGGAGAGGATATGGTCAAAATATGATTTTGTATCAAGGATTTATGCTATTTTCTTTTTCTAACAAAATTCATATGGTAAAAGATACAATGGCATGTTTCCGGATTGTAAATAGATGTTATCAAATTTTCCTAAAATTTTATAAAATGCAATAATTTCAAATGCCGTGTAAGATACAATGGAATGACTGGTTTTCGTGAGACAAATGCTTTCTTAATGTGGATCTATTAACTATCAATACCTTGAGACATTTTAGCACATCACTACATGACAGAATGGAGTTGATAGTTTGTCAGACCTGGAATCTTTATCAATGATGTAATTGTGTATTACAGGTACCAAATACTAGCTGGTGTTATTGAACAGCGGATTTTGGAACCCATGCTACACCAGCACAAACTTTGGCTGAGTGCCGTCTGTTTTGCTGTTCGGACAGGCAACACATTCTTGGGTTCATTATTGTGAGTGATTGATTTATAACTCCTTTGAAATCTCCATTTTGAAAAATTATTTCTCCTCCCCCAATAACTCACCTTTCTCAACTTCTTGGCAGGTGGGTTGATTATGCTCGTTGGATAGGAGTACAATAACTTCAGGAGTAAAAGAACGGCTGCATTTTCTTGTTTAATTGTGAATTTTGGTTTGGTTTGGCCCATTATAAGATGATGATTCATAAATTAGTTAAAACTGATATTGATTCAGTTCACAAAAAGTTTGTCTCTTAGATACGTAGGTCTTTCGGATATTCATACAACTGTTCAAGGCTGAGCTGACAGTTTATGTTTGATACACCTTTTTCCAATTATTCCAATTTAATTTTTTTCCCCTTAAGTCTCTTTCAATTACTACTGTAAGGATACTGACACTGATAAATTTAGACCAGGGCTTTTGCTGTTCAAGGAGAATTAAATATGGTTTATGTAGGTTTTTTAGTCAATGAAAGAATTCTACTAGCCTCAAGGCTTTGAAAAGACACTGTACTTTAAGGAATTTGTTTACCCTGGATTTTTTTCTTTCTACCCTGGAATATGAAACTAGGACTGCGGTGTAGGTGATATGGAACAGTTTATCACCATTTTTAACTTGCATGAAATTTACTTCCATACAGTTTGGAGGAAATTTCTTTAATCTCATATATGGCGATTTATAAAATAATCTATATGTATTTATAATTTTATGACATATTTAATGAACCATTTACTAGATTTATAGTGCATCTGGAAAGTTCTATGGATTATTTCATACTGGGTAAATTTGTTTTTTTGTCCTTAGAATGTCCCACAGAGAATGAGTTTGTTTTAGGTTACCATTGTTTAACAAACTATACCCCAATAATCCCATCAAATCAATTACTAAGACAGGCTCTAACATTCACTCTATGAAATAGTGTTGTTTGTTAACATTCACTCTATGAAATAGTGTACATTCACTCTATGAAATAGTTGCTTGTTATAACACGAAACAGTGTCAATAGTGTTATGTTATAACACGAGTTTAACTTTCGATTAATTGTTTTGTCGGGGGAAGAAAAATCTTGAATTTCAATCTACTAGAAGTACTCCCACCTTGCGTTTAGGAAGATAATGAAGGAAATGGATGTCTTTGTTTAGTTTCCACCAATCTCATGTATATATATGATTTTTATTTTTATTTTTTCATGTATGAAATAGATTACATATAAATTCAAGTCTGCTGTGGTACACGACTTATTAATATATATCTATATTATTTATTAGGGTGGTGTTTTTTATACACAACCTGTCTGAAAACTTGTGTATAACAAGATGTGTGTAATAGTATTTACCCTATTAATTTATTAAATAAAGTGGAGAAGTCCATTTTATGTCACATTCAAGCAATTACTTCATATTTCATGCAAGCCCTATATTTGACTTCAGTAGCATTTGCTCCTTCCATATATTCAATGTCACAGCAGTCTCTTCCTCCGACCTGCAAAATAATAAACATACAATAAACAATATTAGAATTCAGATAGTGTAAGTAATCCTTGACGAAGTATCCAATGATCAAAAGGAATTAACTATTAAGGTTTAGTTCATCATTCTAATAAAAAAAGAAAAAACGAAAAAAAAAGGTCATCATAGCTACTGTAAATTAATTTCACACTAATCACAATTATTGTCACATAAATTTGTAAGTAAATTATAGTAAAATTGGTTATAGTGGTAGCATTTTCTCAACATAATTAATTAGTTACCTAAGTTAATGTTTTTATAAGATCGTAGTAAAGTTTATAGTAACATAAACATTTCTCATAATCATTCCAAAAAAAAAAAAAAAAAAAAACCATTTCTCATAATAAGCTTGGTAGTCATGCAAAACGAATATTAATGACTCAAAATGAAAGCACACTCACCTCCAAGCGTGTTGATGCTGGTGAAAATACTTTAATTTTAGTTATGGGATCAGCAGAATGATTACCAGCAAATGAACAAGTTGGTAAACCACGAGGCCATGCTCTAACATAATTTGTAACAATTTGGTCTCCTTCTATATGCTCTATAGAATCAAAGAAAAGCAAGTGAGGAGCTTCACAAGGATTGTTGGAAGGCCACCTAGTGTTGAACACGTAGAGTGGTGGCCTTGAATTTCTCTTCCATGGCCTAAATGTCTCAAGGGGTCTCCATAAAATGCTTCGAGGGATTATATTTTCATAAATATAAGCTGAGTAGCCCCATGAGATAGAGAGAGACCAGTTGCTTTGCCTGTGATAGCATATGGTTTGTTGAAGAAGGCGGGATTGGTCTATTTTCGCAGCCTTCATGAGGCGGTTTATGGATTCAGAACGGTCCATGGAGGGGAAGATTGGGTCTATGGTGTCAATGTGGTGGAGAGAGAGGAAAGGAGTCTGAGGGTGAGCTGATAGAAGACCTGAGATGTCATTATGTAGATCAATCTGCAGTCAATAAATATTTAGAGGGCTTAGTTTGTGATTAAATAATCCACGAGACAATATCTTCCGTAATTTCCTATGTCTTTTCATGCTATGTAATTGTCTACAACATTTTTCAGGTAGAGGCATTTTTAGCAGAGTTCTACAACTTGCCTTAGAGTGCAACAAGGAAATTATTAGAACTGGTTAACAGAATGTGCTTGGTGCATGCCTTATCAAAGAAAGAGCAAAAAGAATTTCGTGTGGTGCATAGGAAGAAAATGAAGCAATTTTAATGTCTCATTTTAATTATATATATATGAAAAAATTTTAATCCAATAAAAAGTTATTAAATGGTATAATCTTAACAAATAATTATACTAGATCACTTTAGTCTTGATATGGGTTCTATTATATATGTTCCAATTCTTGTAATAAAAGGCCTTTCAAAAAAAAATTCTTGTAATAAAAGGATATTCTCAAAAAAAAAAAAAAATTCTTGAAAGCAAAACTGCCATGATATTTTATTTTTTGGGTGAATGAACTGCCATGATTTTTGCTTCCAAAAAAAAAGTACTTTTGCAATACTACCATATAAGTGCTTTAAGCTTTAGCAATAAAATAAAAGAGCTTCCGGCCCCATGAAGTGTTTTTTTGGGGGAAAGAAAAGGATGCCAATTAGAAAATAGAAAAGAGCTTTAATTTTAAGCACATAAAATTCTTAGTGGTTCCTAAGTTCCCACGATATTTATGAGATTTTGGGTTTGAAATCTCTAGCCAGCATCTTGGGATCACCCCATGGGATTCCTACTTGTAATAACTTGGTGCATGTGGGAAGAGAAGATTGCTTACACAATAGTTATATATTCGAAGAGATCTGGACGTTGGATACTCTTTTTTTTTTAAATAAAAAATAAAAAAGTAGAAATATAGAACTTTATTAGAAAGCTCAAAATTTATTATTCATACATTTAAAAATCCAAAGTTTCAAATCAGTACTCATTATAATTTTCAAACGTGAAAACTCTTTTTAGTCGAAGCACTTTATTGCAAAAACTCTACAAGACAACAAAAAAAAGCTCTACGGTTAAAGTTATCCTATTTCTTCCTAGAGCAATAGCTGCAACACCACCAAATGGACACATATATAGTAACCAATTTAAACTAAAGAAGTTGCAATTACCTGGTGAAACCCTTTGTCGTGAGTTAGAGCAACTCCTAAATCAGCCAAACATGAGTGTAACAAAAAATCACTAACAAACATATATGGATATCTCTCTATACATCCGTCTAACTTTGTTGACAATGCTTCTGCTAGAGGGTAACTCAAAGCATACCCAGCTCCCCCAAATGCCATATCAAATGAGAAATCAGAGTTGGACTTGACACTCTCTGAATTGGACCCAACATAGTAGGATTTAGTATGGTCATACTTTGCTAGTACCTCAACTAAATTATCAACCATAAGTACTGTATCATCATCTGCCATTACATACCATCTCACATCTTTGTCTCCTTGTCTAAATGTTTCCATTATTGTACGTACAATTCGGATTTGAACCGGCCTTGATATTTTTGGGAACACTTTCAATTTGGTGATATCTTCGTTGATACGAAAAGGAGGTGAAGTTGATGGCCAAGGTTGGAACTCCTCCGTGGGAGGTCTATCAAGAAAAAGATATCCCCTTGTCACATTTGGTCTCCACCATGCTTCAATGTATGATTTTTTGTACTTCCATGTGTTCATTGAACCAACTATGCCAAAAACAATGTGACTAATATTGGTTTTAGTAGAATTGGTACTAATAATGGGGCTTGAGGTTGGCCATTTTTGCTTTATGGTTGATGAAAGGTCAGAAGTTTGGTAATTAGGAGGGTTAAACAAAAAAGTGTAGAACAAAAACAAGACTAGGCCTGAAATAGCTAGAGACCTGCATAGAGTTCCAAGAGATAAAGGGGTGGGATTTTGTTGAATGATGCTCAAGTTGGAAGAAACTGTAGAAGACATTGTCACTGTGAAGGGTGGAATGTCGAACCATAGGAGAATTCAAATGAAGAACGTTTAAAGGGAAACAAATCTAGGAGCATACCTTTCTATTGACGTTTTGGAATTAAAGAGTCTTAAAAATTTTGTAACTTTTTCAGGCCATGATTCTTGTTTAAGCTTTCTAATACATGTGATGTTGCTCTTTTTTAATACTTAATAATCTTTAGTGGAAATGAGGAAAGGAGGTTATACATTACGTGAAAAGTGAGATATCAAGTGCCGTAGGGCATACTTTGTAGGGCATACTTTCTATGCAGTGCAGGCAGGATTTTAAGGAGAGAAGTCCTGGCATTTTTCATGCTATAGTTATTAGGCTAGCGGTTACCTGGTAGTACAAAAAAAGTTCTAATTTTCTAGCCTACCTTTATATGTGAAAGGAGGTTATCCTAATGGCGATTTCATTTTACAAAAATATCGAAATTAATATGAACTAATAAACCTCAATCATTTTGAGGTGGTTTAGTATTTAATTTCGAAAAATCATGAAGTAAATTGTGACATGGTAACCATATGCCTATATATAAGTGAGTATTTTGTAATTCCACTTAATTTCTTAATTTTTTTGAAGTAGGATTTTGATATATGACTTTATCAGTTACTAATACATTTACTAGCTCTTGATGTGTTTATGATATTCAAGATTCAAATTCTCCATCTGTAATATTAGATTATCAACAAAAAAAATCTTGAAAAGTTTTTGTAATTTTTTTCCTTATTCCTTTCTCCCCATTATTTCTAGATACTGAATAGAAGGTACTTACAATTCTGGACATTCAAATTTAAAAATAATTTTTTAGTATAACATCTTAGATTATCCATGATTGTAGTCTAGGGAGAAACCTATACATCTAACATAGTTGGATCCTAAAAAATTATTAAGTGTGAAATTTTCTCACTTAATCATATCAAAATGTTATTTTGTTGTTCTATAAAGTAGTAGAAAGTTTAGCTTATTTGGATAATCCTGCAAATGTCACATGATTTGGCTTTTTGCTTCACACAAAATACGCAAAGATGAATTGCGAATTTGGGGTGTATGTATTACGTGTAGCAATTTGCGTTGCATGGCATAAAAATAATAATTAAAAAGAGGTGAAGAAAAAGAATGCACATGATAACAAGCTTTGACACTGCGAAATGCTTAGGCCAAGAAAGAAAAAATATTCTTGGTGATGTTTGACAATTAGCTTAGTAAAAATTAGTGCACATTAATTATAAATTAAACTTTGACCAAAAACCTAAAGAGAGGGAGCTATGGCCTATGAGCATGATCAACATATAGTGTGAGTCACCCTAGCCCCAAGTCTCTCTCTCTCTCTAATCGAAAACCTCACAGAAAAGTACAAAACACTGTTAATACTTTTCAATGCTTCTGGCAATAATTAATCCTGAATTTGAGGATATGCAATCTGCATAGAATAAGCAATAATCGTGATTTAGAAGATAATTAAGCAGAGATGCATAAAAAAGGATACCCTTTGTGGTGTCTATGTCTTCACTCTTCACACCCCCAAATGACTTTCCAAGGGATTTACTTTCTGCACTAGATGATGATGACTTGATTTAGCAATTTTGATTTGTGGATTTGGCCTAATTAAAATTAGTTTAACTTTCATATTATTTATTAAGTGTCAAACTATCAATTACCAGTATAGTAATAATAATTGAATACTTTTTATTTTATTTTATAATTTGATAGTTGACAGAGGATTTGAATCATGATGTATCTATTAGAATTTAGAAATAACAAAAGGAACCGATTAGTTTTTGCCTTTTTGTTTTGTTTTTTTTAAGAATCAAGATTGAAATCTTATTAAAATAAATAGCAGACATAATACAATTGATAGCTAGAGGAACAACCTCCATCCAAACAATAAAATCACTAGCCTCTAGGTTTTTCGGGCTAAAACATGTGCGACACCATTGCTTTCACAATAAGTATGTGTTGGAAATACAATGACTAGAGTGAAGAGTGTATATAACGTAGTTGAGTTTAAACACATGGGTTTAAACCCTTTAGGGTTAAGCGATGTCTTTATATGTTACATTAACTAGTCTCTAAGATTCTCTCTTCCCCAACAAAGGAGTATTGCCAATGGTGTGTTAAGTCTCACATTGAATAAGAATGACAAGGAGTAGCATTTTTCTAGGAACACAAGAAGAAGTAGTTAATATAACATAATTAGATCCAAACTCATAGACTTTAAGCTTTTTGGGTTAGGCTTTAAGCCTTTTGAGTTAGGTTGTGTCTTCTATTAACTACTCAATGAGTTTTCTTAAGGTGTTATCTCCCCCAACAATATACTCTCTTTTCTCTCCCTTGATGGTTGATATGCTTGACTACTAGCTCTTTTAGGAATGTACCAACCCATTGAGTTACAAGTCACGAGATTTTTGACAATTAATTGAATACAAAAAGTCTATTGCTATTTCTAATTGAATACAGAAAATCTATTTCTATTTTTTTTTAATAAATAATACAAGAAGTCAATTTGATGTTATAGTCAAGCTATTACTTCATACTTCATGCAAGCCCTATATGTGACTTCCGTTACATTTGCTCGAGCCCTATATACAATCTCACATCAATCTCTTCCTCCTGCCTAGAAAGTATAGTAAATATACAATAACCAACGTCATAATAGTGTAATCCTTTTTTATTTTTTATTTTTCATATAAGATAGAAATTCTACTTTAGTCTAATCTAAATGTATATGTGTGTGAAGCTCTTTCTTGGAGACTTGAACCCTGACTTCCGTTACATTTGTTCCAACCCTATATATAATGTCATAGCAGTCTCTTCCTCCTGCCTGGAAAGTAGTAAATATACAATAACCAACATCAGAATAGTATAATCCTTTTTTTATTAATTATTTATTATTTATTTATTTTTTATATAAGATAGAAACTCTACTTTAGCCTAATCTAAGTGTATATATGTGTGAAGTTTTCTCTTGAAGACTTGAACTCTGACTCTTGCCTCCCACATCTCACAAGCACACTTATACTTGTGAAGTGACTATTGCACCAAAGGTGCGCGGTGGTAGAATAGTGTAATCATTGACAAAGTATCCAATAATTAATAGGAATTAAAGTGGATGGAAGATCTACATCTATAAAATAATACCAATCAAAAGGAATTAATGTTAATTATTATATAGTCAATGTGACACCAATCACAATTATTACCACATTAATTTATAAGTCTTCTATAGTAAAGTTGGTTGTAGTAGTAGAATTATCTCAACATAATTACCAATTTAAACTTCTGATAAGATGGTAATTAATTTTTAAGGGAAGTGCTAATGAGTGCCCTTAGGGCATTGGTTAATAATCCAGTTAAAGAAAGTTTTTATGGAAAAAGAAAAAAAAACAATTAATATTTTGACAATTTTTTTCATTTCCCATAAAAGTGATGTCAAAACTTTCCTAAAATGGGTTGTTAACCAATGCTCTAAAGGCATTTGTTAGCATGACTCTTAATTTAATGTCAAGTTAACAAATGCTTATATAAACATAAACATTTCTCAAATTAATAAGTTGGAATGGTAAAATTTAAAATGAAAGCACACTCACCTCCAAGCGTGTTGATGCTGGTGAAAACACTTTAATTTTAGTTATGGGATCAGCAGAATGATTACCAGCAAATGAACAAGTTGGTAAACCACGAGGACATGCTCTAACATACGTTGTAACAATTTGGCCTCCTATATGCTCTATAGAATCAAAGAAAAGCAAGCGAGGAGCTTCATAAGGATTGTTGGAAGGCCACCTAGTGTTGAACATGTAGAGTGGTGGCCTTGAATTTCTCTTCCATGGCCTAAATGTCTCAAGGGTTCTCCATAAAATGCTGCAAGGGATTATATTTTCATAAATATAAGCTGAGTAGCCCCATGAGATAGAGAGAGACCAGTTGCTTTGCCTGTGATAGCATATGGTTTGTTGAAGAAGGCGGGATTGGTCTATTTTCACAGCCTTCATGAGGCAGTTCATGGATTCAGAATGGTCCATGGAGGGGAAGATTGGGTCTATATTGTCAATGTGGTGGAGAGAGATAAGGAGTCTGAGGGTGAGCTGATAGAAGACCTGAGATGTCACTTAAAAGGTAGGCTACAAAATTTTTATGGTTCATTAATGATCAAAAGAGGGACCAATTAAAGTTGAGATTACTTGAAAAGTTACTAAGAGCCTCGGAGGCTCGTAGCTCAACTAATTGCTAGCTTTTAGTGTGTTTATGATATTTAGAGTTCAAATTTCCTCTCTTAGAATATTCGTATTCTAAGGGCAGAAACAAAGCTATCTCAAAACCCAATTTATCTATCTCTCACCCAAACTTTGCAGCAACCCATCTTCCTTGGTAATCCCATTGGACCACCAACAACTTCCCATGGCAAATCCATTGCCGCCCATACACCAATAATGCAAACAGATTCCAAATGTTTTCCTTTAAAATTTTGGAAATCTATAATTTTGGAGCTAACAAACCCTTCAGAGACACTAAATATACAAACCCATGATTTGTGTTTCTTTCATCATTCATTTCAGCTTCGTTTTCTTTAAACGTTTTCAATCGTTAGTTTTTTCCTTCTTGTCTACTTTCTTTGACCTTCATAATTGTCACTCAACCTTTCATCTAGTACTATTTCTTGTCTGCTTGTATTATATAGTGGAAATTCTGAAATGGTACACAGTATTAACTAGTACCGAAATACAAATTTTGTATGTAATATATAGCAGAATTATGGTTGCTAATTATATTGACCTCAGCCCCTTCAAAATAAAATCTCTCCAACCACAATGGAATATTCAACTCCAACTTTCATAATTTCATTACTCATCTTTCCCCAAGAACCAACCACTTTTATTTTATAATTCTAGCTTAACAACAGAGAAGCTCCCATTAATAGTTAATATAGGAACCTTGCTAAAGGTTCAAATTTTCAGTGTCAATGTTCTCAACAATTATGGACTAGAAATAGTTGCACTCATCAATGTAACATGCAGAGTCCCAGAGATGTTGATGCTTACAGGACACATAAATCATTCCAATCTTAGACTTTTTATTTATTTTTGTTTGGGAATGAGATTCAATATTATATAAAATAACAAATTTTGATTTCTTTTATATATTTTTCTGGTGGTGTGAAGGCATGGTAACAAATTAAGCTAACTAGATAGACAAACGCAACAGTCAAAATTAAGAAGGCATATGCTTTTTTTTTTTTTCCTTTTGTTGTTCTTAATTTCTGGAGTTAATCTAATTAAACTTTCGATTAATTGTTTTGTCAGAGGAAGAAAAATCTTGAATTTTAATCTACGAGAAGTACTCCCCCACATTGCGTTTATACATCGCTTTCTAGGAAGATAATGAAGGAAATGGATGTCTTTATTTAATTAGTTTCCACCAGTCTCTCATTTATATATATGAAATTTTTTTTTTTTTTTTTATGTATGAAATAGATTACATATATTTTTCTGGGGGTGTGAAGGCATGGTAACAAAGCTAACTAGATAGACAAACGCAACAGTCAAAATTAAGAAGGCATATGCTTCTTTTTTTTTTTTTTTTTTCCTTTTGTTGTTCTTAATTTCTGGAGTTAATCTAATTAAACTTTCGATTAATTTTTTTGTTAGGGGAAGAAAAATCTTGAATTTTAATCTACGAGAAGGACTCCCACATTGCGTTTATACATCGCTTTCTAGGAAGATAATGAAGGAAATGGATGTCTTTATTTAGTTTCCACCAATCTCTCATATATATATATATATATATATGATTTTTTTTTTTTTTTTAATGTATGAAATAGATTACATATAAATTCAAGTCTGCTATGGTACACGACTTATTAATATATATCTATATTATTTATTAGGGTGGTGTTTATTATACACAACCTGTCTGAAAACTTGTATATAACAAGATGTGTGTAATAGTATTTACCCAGAAAATTATTGTGTACTCCCGGAGTACTATAAATGCGTACTCACTCCTCTCATGTGAATGATGCGTCTAACCATGAATTTAATTAGTGGGACTCACCATTTATGTGAGAGAAGGGAGTACGCATTTATGGTACTCCGAGAGTACCTAATAATTTTCCGTATTTACCCTATGAATTTATTAAATAAAGTGTAGAAGTCCATTTGATGTTACATTCAAGCAATTACTTCATATTTCATGCAAGCCCTATATTTGACTTCCGTAACATTTGCTCCTTCCATATATTCAATGTCACAGCAGTCTCTTCCTCCGACCTGCAAAATATTAAACATACAGAAAACAATATTAGAATTCAGATAGTGTAATTAATCCTTGACAAAGTATCCAATGATCAAAAGGAATTAAGGTTTAGTTCATCATTCTAATTAAAAAAGAAAAAAAGAAAAAAAAAAGGTGGTCATCATTGCTACTGTAAATTTATTTGGCACTAATAAAAAAATAGAAATATAGAACTTTATTAGAAAGCTCAAAATTTATTATTTATACATTTAAAAATCCAAAGTTTCAAATCATCATTCATTATAATTTTTATAATTTTGAAACGTTAAAACTCTTTTTAGTTGAAGCACTTTATTGCAAAAACTCTACAGGACTACAAAAAGGCTCTACGGTTAAAGCTATTCTATTTCTTCCTAGAGCAATAGCTGCAACACCACCAAATGGACACATATATTGTAACCAACTTAAACTAAAGAAGTTGCAATTTATTATTCATACATTTAAAAATCCAAAGTTTCAAATCACTATTCGTTATAATTTTTATAATTTTCAAACGTTAAAAGTCTTTTTAGTTGAAGCACTTTTTTGCAAAAACTCTACAGGACTACAAGAAAGCTCTATGGTTAAAGCTATCCTATTTCTTCCTAGAGCAATAGCTGCAACACCACCAAATGGACACATATATAGTAACCAACTTAAACTAAAGAAGTTGCAATTACCTGGTGAAACCCTTTGTCGTGAGTTAGAGCAACTCCTAAATCAGCTAAACATGAGTGTAACCAAAAATCCTCGCTATTAATGTATGAATATCTCTCTATACAATCGTCTAACTTTGTTGCCAATGCTTCTGCTAGAGGGTAACTCAAAGCATACCCTCCTCCACCAAATGCCATATCAAATGAGAAATCAAAGTTTGACTTGACACCCTCCGAATTGGACCCAATATAGTAGGGTTTAGTATGGTCATATTTTGCTAGTACCTCCACTAAATTATCTACCATAACTACAGTATCATCATCACCCTTTACATACCATCTCAAATCTTTGTCTCCTTGTCTAAGTGCTTCCATGATTGTACGTAAAAGTCTGACTTGAATCGGCCACAATATTTTTGGAAACACTTTCAATTTTGTGAGATCTTCGCTGACGCGAAAAGGAGGCGAAGTTGAAGGCCGAGGTTGGAACTCTTCAGTAGGAGGTCTATCTAGGAAAAGATATCCCCTTGTCACATTTGGTCTCCACCATGCTTCAATGTATGATTTTCTGTGCTTCGATGCTTTCATTGAACCACATATGCCAAAAAGAATGTGACTAATATTGGTTTTAGTAGAATTATTAGTACTAATAATGGGGCTTGAGGTTGGCCATTTTTTATTTATGGTTGATAAGAGATCTGAAGGTTGGTAATTAGGAGGGTTAAACAAGTAAATGCAGAACAAAAACAAGACTAGGAGTAAAATAGCTTGAGACTTGCATAGAGTTCTATGAGATAAAGGGGTGAGACTTTGTTGAATGGTGCTCCTCAAGTAGGAAGAAATTGAAGAAGACATTGTGAATGTGAAGGGTGGAATGTTGAAACATAGGAGAATTCAAATGAAGAATATTTAAAGGGAAACAAATCAAGGAGCATACCTTTCTATTGACGTTTTGGAATTAAAGAGCTTTAAAAGTTTTGTAACTTTTTGAGGCCGTGATTCTTGTTTAAGCTTACTAATACATGTGATGTTGCTCTTTTTTAATACTTAATCTGGAGTTTTGTGTGAAACTATGTATGAGAAAGGAGGTTATACATTACGTGAAAAGTGAGATATCAAGTGCCGTAGGGCATACTTTCTATGCAGTGCAGGCAGGATTTTAAGGAGAAGTCCTGGCATTTTTCATGCTATAGTTATTAGGCCAGCGGTTACCTAGTACTGGTAGTACAAAAAAATTCTAATTTTCTAGCCTACCTTTATATGTGAAAGGACGTTATCCTAATGGCGATTTCATTTTACAAAAATATCGAAATTAATATGAACGAACCTCAATCATTTTGAGGTGGTTTAGTATTTAATTTCGAAAAATCATGAAGTAAATTGTGACATGGTAACCATATGACTATAAGAGAGTATTTTGTAATTCCACTTAATTTCTTAATTTTTTTGAAGAAGGATTTTGATATATGACTTTATCGGTTACTAATACATTTACTTTGGCAGTGTACCTGCCGGCCAGGCAATAATATATAGCATGAAAACTAAGTACAAACTATAGCATAACCTCTTTTCACATGCTATAGTTGTTAGACTATAAAGGTGGGCTAGAAAATTTTTATGGTTCATTTATGATCAAAAGAGAGACCAATTAAAGCTGAAATTACTTGAAAAGTTGCTAAGAGTTTTGTAGCTCAACTAGTTACCGGCTTTTGATGTGTTTATGATATTCAGGATTCAATTCTCTATTTATACAAAAATATAAATGGCGATTATTTATACAAAAATATAAATGGCGTTTATGATATTATGAAAGGACGTTATCCTAATGGCGATTTCATTTTACAAAAATATCGAAATTAATATGAACGAACCTCAATCATTTTGAGGTGGTTTAGTATTTAATTTCGAAAAATCATGAAGTAAATTGTGACATGGTAACCATATGACTATAAGTGAGTATTTTGTAATTCCACTTAATTTCTTAATTTTTTTGAAGAAGGATTTTGATATATGACTTTATCGGTTACTAATACATTTACTTTGGCAGTGTACCTGCTGGCCAGGCAATAATATATAGCATGAAAACTAAGTACAAACTATAGCATAACCTCTTTTCACATGCTATAGTTGTTAGACTATAAAGGTGGGCTAGAAAATTTTTATGGTTCATTTATGATTAAAAGAGAGACCAATTAAAGCTGAAATTACTTGAAAAGTTGCTAAGAGTTTTGTAACTCAACTAGTTACCGGCTTTTGATGTGTTTATGATATTCAGGATTCAATTCTCTATTTATACAAAAATATAAATGGCGATTATTTATACAAAAATATAAATGGCGTTTATGATATTATGAAAGGACGTTATCCTAATGGCGATTTCATTTTACAAAAATATCGAAATTAATATGAACGAACCTCAATCATTTTGAGGTGGTTTAGTATTTAATTTCGAAAAATCATGAAGTAAATTGTGACATGGTAACCATATAACTATAAGAGAGTATTTTGTAATTCCACTTAATTTCTTAATTTTTTTGAAGAAGGATTTTGATATATGACTTTATCGGTTACTAATACATTTACTTTGGCAGTGTACCTGCCGGCCAGGCAATAATATATAGCATGAAAACTAAGTACAAACTATAGCATAACCTCTTTTCACATGCTATAGTTGTTAGACTATAAAGGTGGGCTAGAAAATTTTTATGGTTCATTTATGATCAAAAGAGAGACTAATTAAAGCTGAAATTACTTGAAAAGTTGCCAAGAGTTTTGTAACTTAACTAGTTACCGGCTTTTGATGTGTTTATGATATTCAAGATTCAATTCTCTATTTATACAAAAATATAAATGGCGTTTATGATATTATGAAAGGATGTTATCCTAATGGCGATTTCATTTTACAAAAATATCGAAATTAATATGAACGAACCTCAATCATTTTGAGGTGGTTTAGTATTTAATTTCGAAAAATCATGAAGTAAATTGTGACATGGTAACCATATGACTATAAGAGAGTATTTTGTAATTCCACTTAATTTCTTAATTTTTTTGAAGAAGGATTTTGATATATGACTTTATCGGTTACTAATACATTTTCTTTGGCAGTGTACCTGCCGGCCAGGCAATAATATATAGCATGAAAACTAAGTACAAACTATAGCATAACCTCTTTTCACATGCTATAGTTGTTAGACTATAAAGGTGGGCTAGAAAATTTTTATGGTTCATTTATGATCAAAAGAGAGACCAATTAAAGCTGAAATTACTTGAAAAGTTGCTAAGAGTTTTGTAGCTCAACTAGTTACCGGCTTTTGATGTGTTTATGATATTCAGGATTCAATTCTCTATTTATACAAAAATATAAATGGCGATTATTTATACAAAAATATAAATGGCGTTTATGATATTATGAAAGGATGTTATCCTAATGGCGATTTCATTTTACAAAAATATCGAAATTAATATGAACGAACCTCAATCATTTTGAGGTGGTTTAGTATTTAATTTTGAAAAATCATGAAGTAAATTGTGACATGGTAACCATATGACTATAAGAGAGAGTATTTTGTAATTCCTCTTAATTTCTTAATTTTTTTGAAGAAGGATTTTGATATATGACTTTATCGGTTACTAATACATTTACTTTGGCAGTGTACCTGCCGGCCAGGCAATAATATATAGCATGAAAACTAAGTACAAAATATAGCATAACCTCTTTTCACATGCTATAGTTGTTAGACTATAAAGGTGGGCTAGAAAATTTTTATGGTTCATTTATGATCAAAAGAGAGACTAATTAAAGCTGAAATTACTTGAAAAGTTGCTAAGAGTTTTGTAGCTCAACTAGTTACCGACTTTTGATGTGTTTATGATATTCAGGATTCAATTCTCTATTTATACTATTAGATTATCCACAAAAAATATTTTGAAATGTTTTTTAATTTTTCTCCTTATTCCTCTCTCCCCATTATTTCTAGATACCGAATAGAAGGTATTTACAATTTGGACATTCAAATTTAAAAATAGTACTTCAGTATAACATCTTAGACTATAAAAATAGTACTTCAGTATATCCATGAATGTAGTCTAGGGAGAAACCTATACATGAATGTAGTCTAGGGAGAAACCTATACATGAATAGTACTTCAGTATAAAAATAGTACTTCAGTATATCCATGAATGTAGTCTAGGGAGAAACCTATACATCTAACATAGTTGGATCCTAACAAATTATATAAGTGTGAAAATTTTCTCAATCATATCAAAATGTTATTTTATTGTTCTATAAAGTAGTAGAAAGTTTAGCTTTGGCTTTTTACTTCACACAAAATAGGCAAAGATGTATTGCGAATTTGGGGTGTATGTATTACGTGTAGCAATTTGCGTTGCATGGCATAAAAATAATAATTAAAAAGAGGAGAAGAAAAAGAATGCACATGATAACAAGGTTTGACACTGCGAAATGCTTGGGCCAAGAAAGAAAAAATATTCTTGGTGATGTACAAATAGCCTCTAAACATAAAGATTAGTGCACATTAATTATAAATTAAACTCTGACCAAAAGTCTAATGAGAGGGAGCTATGGCCTATGAGCATGATCAACATATAGTGTGAGTCACCCTAGCCCAAGTCTCTCTCTCTCTCTAATCGAAAACCTCACAGAAAAGTACAAAACACATGCAGTTAAAACTTTTCAATGCTTCTGGCAATAATTAATTAATCCTGAATTTAAGGATAAGCAATCTGCATAGAATAAGCAAAAATCGTGATTTTGAAAATAACTAAGCAGAGATGCATAAAAAAGGATACCCTTTGTGGTGTCTATGTCTTCACTCTTCACACTTTCCAAGGGATTTACTTTCTGCACTAGTTGATGATGACTAGATTTAGCAATTTTGAATCTTTGATTTGTGGATCTGGCCTAATTAAAATTAGTTTAACTTTCATATTATTTATTAAGTGAAGTGTCAAACTATCAATTACCAGTATAGTAATAATAATTGAATACCTTTTTTTTTTTTTTTTTTTTTTTTTTTTTTAATAATTTGACAGTTGATAGAGGGTTTGAATCATGATGTATCTATTAGAAACTACAAAAGGAACCAATTAGTTTTTGCCTTTTTGTTTTGTTTTTTTAAGAATCAAGATTGAAATCTTATTAAAATAAATAGCAGACATAATACAATTGATATCTATAGGAACAACCTCCATCCAAACAATAAAATCACTAGCCTCTAAGGCTTTTCGGGCTAAAACATGTGCGACACCATTGCTTTTACAATAAGTATGTGTTGGAAATACATGTGAATAAGCCCCACATTGAATAAAAATAACTAGAGTGAAGAATTTATATAGCATAGTTGAGTTTAAACATATGAGTTTAAAGCCTTTAGGGTCAAGTGATGTCTTTATATGTTATATTAACTACTCTCTAAGATTCTCTCTCCCCCAAGAAAGGAGTATTGCCAATGGTATGTTAAGTCTCACATTGAATAAGAAAGACAAGGAGTATTATTTTTTTTTTTTTCAGGAACACAAGAAGAAGTAGTTAATATAATATAATTGGATCCAAACTCATGGGCTTTAAGCCTTTTGGGTTAAGTTGTTTCTTTTATTAACTACTAATCAATGAGTTTTCTTAGGCATTCACATTGGGTATTGTATATGCCATATGTTAGTAATATTTAACATCAGTGCCCCAAAACCCCCCATTACCCAGTCTTAAAAAGTTTGGCAATTGCAAAAAATTTGCAATTGTACTACAGTGTCATCCTATTTTTATGATGGCACTGTAGCAATTTGTATACATTTTTATATTGTTTTTTTCCATAGTGATGGTGGGTGGTATTTTAATTATTTTTTTATGAAGAGGAAGAGAGAGAAAGAGTTGGTGAAATTAATATTTTAATTAATAGATGAGATAAATAAGAAATGGGATGTTGGGTGTATTGTAAAATGGTATGGTATAATTGAAAAATTAGTTTTTGAGATGATAAAATAGAATAGTTCGAAGATTCCAGATGTGAATGCTCTTTTATGGTGCTCTCCCCCAACAATATACTCTCTTTTCTCTCCCCCAATGGTTGATAGACTAGCTCTTTTAGAAATGTACCAAAACAGTTGAGCTACAAGTCACGAGACTTTTGACAATTAATTGAATATAAAAAGTCTATTCTTATTTCTAATTTAATACAAAAAACCTATTTCTATTTTTTTTATTTATGAAATAATACAAGAAGTCCATTTAATGTTACAATCAAGCTATTACTTCATACTTCATGCAAGCCCTATTTGTGACTTCCGTTACATTTGCTCCAGCCCTATATACAATGTCACAACAGTCTCTTCCTTCTGCCTGGAAATTAGTAAATATACAACAACCAACGTTAGAATAGTGTAATCCTTTTTTTTATTTATTATTTATTATTATTTTTAAATATATATAAGATAGAAATTCTATTCTATCTTAATCTAAGTGTATATGTGTGTGAAACTCATTCTTAGAGACTTAAACCCTGGCCCTTACCCCTTGTGGAGTGACTATCGCACCAAGGGTGCGCGGTGGTAGAATAGTGTAATCCTTGACAAAGTATCCAATAATTAATAGGGAAGATCTACATCTATAAAATGATACCAATAAAAAGGAATTAATGTTAATTATTATATAGTCAATATGACACCAATCACAATTATTACCATATTAATTTATAAGTCTTCTATAGTAAAGTTGGTTGTAGTAGTAGCATTTTCTCAACATAATTACCAATTTAAACTTTTTATAAAATGGTAATTAATTTAATGTCATGTTAACAGATGCTTATATGAACATAAGCATTTCTCAAATTAATAAGCTGGTATAGTAAAATTTAAAATGAAAGCACACTCACCTCCATGCGTGTTGATGCTGGTGAAAACACTTAAATTTTAGTTATGGGATCAGCAGAATGATTACCAGCAAATGAACAAGTTGGTAAACCACGAGGCCATGCTATAACATACATTGTAACAATTTGGTCTCCTTCTATATGCTCTATAGAATCAAAGAAAAACAAGTGAGAAGCTTCACAAGGATTGTTGGAAGGACACCTAGTGTTGAACATGTAGAGTGGTGGCCTTGAATTTCTCTTCCATGGCCTAAATGTCTCAAGGGGTCTCCATTAAATGCTCCGAGGGATTATATTTTCATAAATATAAGTTGAGTAGCCCCATAAGATAGAGAGAGATCAGTTGCTTTGCCTGTGATAGCATATGGTTTGTTGAAGAAGGCGGGATTGGTCTATTTTCATGGCCTTCATGAGGCAGTTTATGGATTCCAAACGGTCCATGGGGGGAAGATTGGATCTATGGTGTCAATGTGGTGTAGAGAGAGGAAAGGAGTTTGAGGGTGAGCTGATAGAAGACCTGAGATGTCATTGTGTAGATCAATCTACAGTCAACAAATATTTAGAGGGCTTAGTTTGTGATTAAATAATCAACGAGACAATATCTTCTGTAATTTCCTATGTCTTTTCATGCTATGTAATCTTCTACAACATTTTTCAAGTAGAGGAATTTTAAGTAGAGTTCTACAATTTGCCTTAGAGTGCAACAAGGAAATTAGTAGAACTGGTTAACAGAATGTGCTTGGTGGCATGCCTTATCAAAGAAAGAGCAAAAAGAATTTCACATGGTGCATAAGAAGAAAATGAAGCAATTTAATGTCTCATTTTAATTATATAAATGAAAAAATTTTAATCCAATAAAAAGTTATTAAATGGTATTATCTTAACAAATAACTATACTAGCTAGATCTAATTTTAGTCTTTATATGGGTTCTATTATATGTGTTCCAATTCTTGTAATAAAAGTATAGTCTCAAAAAAAAAATTTTTTTCTTGAAAGCAAAACTGCCATTATTTTATTTTTTGGGTGAATAAACTGCCATGATTTTTGCTTCCCCAAAAAAGGTACTTTTGCAATACTACCATAAAAGAGATTTAAGCTTTAGCAATAAAATAAAAGAGCTTCCAGCCCCATGAAGATTTTTTTGGGGGGAAAAAAAAAGGATGCCTATTTGAAAATAGAAAAGAGCTTTTAAGCACATAAAATTCTTAGTGGTTCCTAAGGCCTCATGATATACATGAGATCTTGAGTTTGAAATCTCTAGTTAACATCTTGGGGTAACCTCCATGAGATTCTTCCTTGTAATAACTTGGTGCGTGTGGGACGAAGGGACTACTACATACACCCAAAGAAATAATTAGATACTCAAAGAGGTCTGGACTTTGGATACCCTCATTTTTTTTTTAAATAAAAAATAAAAAAGTAGAAATATAGAACTTTATTAAAAAGCTCAAAATTTATTATTCATACATTTAAAAATTTAAAGTTTCAAATCACTCTTCATTATAATTTTTATAATTTTCAAACGTTAAAACTCTTTTTCGTTGAAGCACTTTATTGCAAAAACTCTACAAGACTACAAAAAAGCTCTACGGTTAAAGCTATCCTATTTCTTCCTAGAGCAATAGCTGCAACACCACCAAATGGACACATATATAGTAACCAACTTAAGCTAAAGAAGTTGCAATTACCTAGTGAAACCCTTTGTCGTGAGTTAGAGCAATTCCTAAATCAGCCAAACATGAGTGTAACAAAAAATCACTAGCAGACATGCATGTATGGATATCTCTCTATACATCCGTCTAACTTTGTTGACAATGCTTCTGCTAGAGGGTAACTCAAAGCATACCCAGCTCCCCCAAATGCCATATCAAATGAGAAATCAAAGTTGGACTTGACACTCTCTGAATTGGACAAAACATATATAGTAGGATTTAGTATGGTCATACTTTGCTAGTACCTCAACTAAATTATCAACCATAAGTACTGTATCATCATCTGCCATTACATACCATCTCACATCTTTGTCTCCTTGTCTAAATGTTTCCATCATTGTACGTACAATTCGGATTTGAACCGGTCTTGATATTTTTGGGAATACTTTCAATTTGGCGATATCTTTGTTAATACGAAAAGGAGGTGAAGTTGAAGGCCAAGGTTGGAACTCCTCCGTGGGAGGTCTATCTAGAAAGAGATATCCCCTTGTCACATTTGGTCTCCACCATGCTTCAATGTATGATTTTTTGTACTTCCATGTGTTCATTGAACCAACTATGCCAAAAACAATGTGACTAATATTGGTTTTAGTAGAATTAGTACTGATAATGGGCCTTGAGGTTGGCCATTTTTGATTTATGGTTGTTAAGAGGTCAGTAGGTTAGTAACTAGGAGGGTAAGACAAAAAATTGTTGAACAAAAACAAGACTAGGCCTGAAATAGCTAGAGACTTGCATAGAGTTCCAAGAGATAAAGGGGTGAGATTTTGTTGAAAGGTGCTCAAGTTGGAAAAAATTGTAGAAGAAATTGTGAATGAGAAGGGTGGAATGTTGAAACATAGGAGAATTCAATCGAAGAATGTTTAAACGGAAACAAATCTAGGAGCATGTCTTTCTATGAGGTTTTGGAATTAAAGAGTTTTAAAAGTTTTTTAACTTTTTGAGGCCATGATTCTTGTTTAAGCCTGCTAATACATGTGGGATTCAGATTTTCTAGATTTTCCAGGATACTCTACTAATAGATTTCTTTAAATTCTATCCACTCTTTTATAATTTAAGGGTCTAGATTCTGTCATGTCAACATTCCACTAACAATACTCTTATAATAATAAAATAAGAGTAATGCTACAACCACAAACTATTTTACAACATTTTTACAAAATGTTGATATGACCAACCTCTTATTAGTTTTCATCTAGGCCCACCATTAATATTACTTTTTTATTTACCAATAATCACTCACCACATCAATAGTTTGTAAAATTTTTGTAAAATAGTTTGTATCTCTAGCATTATTCATAAAATAATGTTGCAAAAAAAAAAAAAAAACAATTAAGAGTATTGTTAGTGAAATGTTGACATGACAGAATCTGAACCCTTAAATCATAAAAGTGTGGTTAGGATTTAAATAAATCTATTAGCAAAGTACCTTAGAAAATCTAGAGGATCTGAATCCTAATTAATGTTACTCTTTTTTAATACTTAGAATCCGTTTGGTTGGAGGGGTGGAAAAGTGGGAGGATAGAAAATGATGGGAGGATAGAAAAATAAGAGGATAGAAAAGATTTTAATTTCCCTCATTTTTGTCTGGTTGGGAGTGAAAAAGTGAAGGGATGGAAAAAGTGAATTTATATAAATTTACTTATATACCTTGTAATGACGCGTTTTGATCCACAGCTCAAGAGATTTGGTCAACGGCCCAATAAGCCCAAAACAATAGATTTGTTAGAGAGTGGGTTTGTTACTGAACGTTCAATGAGTTAAAATGTAGATCACAATAGGCTGGTTGGTGTTGGAGGGGCTATGACAAACAAGTTGAAAAGAAAAATACTCCTCAGTCATGTCTGAGGATGGTACGTTCTTATATATATTTCTCTTAGACTTATACAAATATTCAAGTTCTTGGTTACATAATAGTTTTCTTTCTTCTTTTTCTTGATCCCTTCTGTAATGGAATCCTTCCCCTTTTATACCCCCTTCTCTTTTTTCATCTTAACCTTCCACGTGTAGATCAGATTGCTAATCTTCTTGATACTTGTCCTATCAGCACCTTCCTGAAATCTTTGTGGGTAGCTATAAGACTAGAAGTCACTGTTCAAGTATCACTTTCACATTAATGCGCCCAGTTGGTTAGGTGCAGAGCATTTAATGCAGTGGTAGCAGTTTTCTTCCCAGATATTTCTCAATTCTCTGTTGATTCACCTTTCTTTGAAGCTTATCCTCCCAAGCACAGTTGCCTACTACCTAGTACTTGATGAGTGGTCGAACTTTAGGCTTCCACTGTGTTGGCCGAGGAAGTGTGGCTCCTCGGATAACGTCACCTGTTTATTATGACCATACCTCTTCCTCGACTCAATAATCTACTTGCCTTCATTAATACTTGTCTGTCCTTAGGCTCTTTGATGTCCTCGGTTGCGGCCCATGGCTCAATATCCTTATCCGAGCCTTTCATCTCTACATACCCTTATTTAAAAATGATCCCCAATTGAAACAAAAAAGTGACAAACAACCAAAAAAATACAATCATCCAAATTTATTTTTAAAAGTCATGTTTAGAAAAAAAAAAAATCACGTCTAAAAAAAAAAAAAAAACTGGAATGAGAACAAAAGAACAAGGTTGTCAAAATCGGGATCCTACATAGGATCGTGAGAGGTAAGTGAGATCGTAAATCGAACATTCGAATCGTGGATCATAAGATCCCACATTATTTGAGACAAAAACAAAAAATACACATTGGTATGTTAAATAATCACATAAATTATACATTTATTTAAAAAAAAAAAACCAAAAATTTACATCCATTTGATGTAATTACCATATATCACTACATCAATTTGTAAGCATCATTTAAAGAGGTCAAAAACCTCAAAATGTGACACTCTGAGATGTTATTTTTTACTTGAGTCGATCAGACACTCTATCTCTCTATATTAGAATAACAAAACTTGGTTTATTGGAATGTTATTTTTCATTTGGGTTCAACTAAGTTTTCTGTCACGTTAAAAAAGATTACAAAAAATCAGGATTGTTTGGGATTGTTAGAAAAATACAAAACCTAACAGAAAACCTCACAAAAAAGTACAAAACACAGTTAAGACTTTCCAATGCTTCTGGCAATAATTAATCCTGAATTTGAGGATATGCTATCTGCATAGAGTAACCAATAATCGTGATTTTGAAGATAATTTAGCAGAGATGCATAAAAAAGGATACACTTTGTGGTGTCTATGTCTTCACTCTTCACACCCCCAAATGACTTTTCAAGGGATTTACTTTCTGCACTAGTTGATGATGACTTGATTTAGCAATTTTGATTTGTGGATCTAGCCTAATTAAAATTAGTTTAACTTTCATATTATTTATTAAGTGAAGTGTCAAACTATCAATTACCAATATAGTAATAATAATCGAATACTTTTTTTTTTGTTGATAATTTGATAGTTGACAGAGGATTTGAATCATGATGTATATCTATTAGAAACAACAAAAGGAACCAATTATTTTTTGCCTTTTTTTTTTTAAGAATCAAGTTTGAAATCTTATTAAAATAAATAGTAGACATAATACAATTGATATCTAGAGGAACAACCTCCATCCAAACAATAAAATCACTAGCCTCTAAGGCTTTTTGGGCTAGAACATATGCAACACCATTGCTTTCATAATAAGTATGTGTTGGAAATACATGTGAATAAGTCCCACATTAAATAAAAATGACTAGAATGAAAAGTTAATATAACATAGTTGCACTTAAACTCATGGGTTTAAAGCCTTTTGGGTCAAGTGATGTTTTTATATGTTATATTAACTACTCTCTAAGGGTTTCTCTCCCCCAACAAAGGAGTATTGCCAATGGTGTGCTAAGTCTCACATTGAATAAGAATGACAAGGAGTAGTTTTTTTTAGAAACACAAGAAGTAGTTAATATAACATAGTTGGACTTGGATCCAAACTCATGGGTTTTAAGCCTTTTGGGTTAAGTTGTGTCTTCTATTAACTACTCAATGAGTTTTCTCAAGGTGTTCTCTCCCCCAACAATATACCCTTTTAAATTCTCTCCCCCAATGGTTGATATGCTCGACTACTGACTCTTTTAGGAGGGTACCAACCAGTTGAGCTACAAGTCACGAGACTTTTGACAATTAATTGAATATAAAAAGTCTATTCTTATTTCTAATTGAATACAAAAAAATTTATTTCTATTTTCTTTTTTTATGAAATAATAAAAGAAGTCCATTTGATGTTACAGTCAAGCAATTACTTCATACTTCATGCAAGTCCTATACATGACTTCTGTTACATTTGCTCTAGCCCTATATACAATGTAGGGCTGTAATCGGTTCGGTTCGGTCGGTTTTTTTTCATCCGACCAACCGAAACCGAAATTTTCGGTTTTTAAAAGTCTCAACCGAAACCGACCGAAATAGTTGAAAAACCGTCGGTTTCAGTTTGTCTCGGTTTCGGTCGGTGTTTCGGTCAGTTTCGGTTCCTTATCCTTTATTTCCTAAGAAAGCAAACAGAGAAAAAAAAAAAAAACAAACCCAGAAATTTTCTAAGAAAGCAAACAAAGAAAAAAAAAACCCAGAAATTTTCTAGGAAAGCAAACAAAGAAAAAAAAATAAACAAACCCAGAATATAAAAAAGAGAGAAGAAATTGAAAAAATAAACAACCAAGCACAATAGCACATGGGTTTTTTCAGTTTCGGTTCCACATGCTTTATTTGCACATAAAAATTGAAAAAATAGCATTGATTCAGTATTAAACAAACCTAGAATATAAAAAAGAGAGAGGAAACTATGGCGAAATTAAAGAGAGAAAGAGAAGGTCACCGTGACTCCGTGAAAATGAAAAGATTAGCCGGCGGAGGGAGCCCGGCGTAGGAAGGCCAGCGTGTAGAGGCTAGTGCAGGAAGGCCGATGTGTGGAGGTGGCATGTGGAGGCGTGGAGCGGCGAGAGAAGAAGGGCTGAGGGATGAACTCTTCAAAAGACAGAAAAAAAATTGAGAGAAAAAGTTGTGAAGGGGGCGGCTGAACTGAAGAGTGAAGAAAAGAAAAGGGAAGTATAAAAGAGGGAGGGGTATTTTCGTATTTATGTCCTGAACTAGGGTTTAAAAAAATTAAATAGCAAAAATGCACGCCCCCACCCACGCGAAGGCTTGAACCTGGAATCAGCTAGCCAAAAGAGAAAGTAGCTTACCACTAAGGCACCGATCAGGGATGTAATAGATTTACGTAAATGTATATATATATTCGGTCGGTTCGGTTCGGTTTCGGGTGAAAAAATCCAACACCGAAACCGAAACCGAAAATTTCGGTTTTTAAAAAATGAAACTGAAACCGAACCGAACCGAAACCGAACCAAAAATTTGGCAACGGTTCGGTCGGTTTCAGTCGGTTTTTTCGGTTCGTCGGTTTTTTGCACACCCCTAATACAATGTCACAACAGTCTCTTCCTCCTGCCTGGAAAGTAGTAAATATACAATAACCAACGTCAGAATAGTGTAATCCTTGACAAAGTATCCAATAATTAAAAGAAATTAAAGTGGATGGAAGATCTACATCTATAAAATAATACCAATCAAAAGGAATTACTGTTAATTATTATATAATAATTGTGACACCAATCACAATTGTGGGTACTTGACTCCACACAAAGGATATTGTTCGCTTTGGGAAGCCAGGCCCTCACGAATTTGTTCTCGCACCGTGGGGAGTCCAAGGAGGGTTTCATAGTCTCGGCCCCTTGAACTGGTATCTAAAGCTTTTGGCCTTAGTCCCACATCGGATAGAGTTCCCTCCCACTAGTGCCTTGTATGCTTCTGGAGTTCCCTCGCACGTGTTGTAGTGGTACACTAGTGTTAGCTCCAGAAGCATATAAGGCACTAGTGGGAGGGAACTCTATCCGATGTGGGACTAAGGCCAAAGGCTTTAGATACCAGTTCAAGGGGCCGAGACTATGAAACCCTCCTTGGACTCCCCACGGTGCGAGAACAAATTCGTGAGGGCCTGGCTCCCCAAAGCGAACAATATCCTTTGTGTGGAGTCAAGTACCCACAACAATTATTACCACATTAATTTATAAGTCTTCTATAGTATTTTTTTTTTTTTTTTTTTTTTTTGAGAATGATTCTATTGCAAAGTTGATTGTAGTAGTAGCATTATCTCAACATAATTACCAATTTAAACTTTTGATAGATGGTAATTAATTTAATTTCATGTTAACGGATGCTTATATATATAAGCATAAACATTTCTCAAATTAATAAGCTGGTATAGTAAAATTTAAAATGATAGCACACTTACCTCCAAGCGTGTTGATGCTGGTGAAAACACTTTAATTCTAGTTATGGGATCAGCAGAATGATTACCAGTTGATAAACAAGCTGGTAAACCATGAGGAGATGTCCTAACATATGTCGTAACAATTTGGTCTCCTATTATATGCTCTATAGAGTCAAAGAAAAACAAGTGAGGAGCTTCCCAAGGATTGTTGGAAGGCCACCTAGTGTTGAACATGTAGAATGGTCGCCTTGAATTGCTATGCCATGGCCTAAATGTCTTAAGGGATCTCCATAAAATGCTCTGAGGGATTATATTTTCATAAATATAAGCTAAGTAGCCCCATGAGATAGAGAGAGACCAGTTGCTTTGCCTGTGGTAGCATATTGTTTGTTGAAGAAGGCAAGATTGGTCTACTTTCGCGGCTTTCATGAGGCGGTTTATGGATTCAGAACGGTTCATGGAAGGGAAGATTGGGTCTATGGTGTCAATGTGGTGGAGGGAGACAAAAGGAGTTTGAGGGTGAGCTGATAGAAGGCTTGAAATGTCATTGTGTAGATCAATTTGTAGTTAAAACAAATATTTAGAGAGTTTAGTTTGTGATAAAAATTAATCCACAAGAAAATATCTTTGTAATTGCCAATTATTTCATGTAAAATTCTACAATATTTTTCAAGTAGAGGCATTTTTAGTAGATCTAGTTCTACAATTTGCATTAGAGTGCAACAAAGAAAATTGTAGAACTGTTTTAACAGTGTACTTGGTGCATGCCCCATCAAAGAAAGAGCAAAAAGAATAGGGAGAGAAAAGGAAGCATATTTTAATGTCTCATTTAACTTATTAATATATATTTTTTAATCAAACTTATTAATATTTTATACATAAATATGTGAGTGTGTGAACTATATGTGCATTAAGAAACGTGCACTAGGGAAATCGTGACTTCAAAACCATGACTCAAAGTCATAATTTCCCATATTTTTGGAAACTGCATGTATTGTGTGCAAGTGTGTGTAATAGACACTCTCTTTGATTCTAAAAAATAAAAAAGACACTCCCTTTGGATAAAACTATTTTTCGCATTCTTTTAGAAAAAAATTGAAATTTAGAACTTATATATATATATATATATATATATATAATAAAAAAAAATCAGTAATTTATTATTCATACATTATAAATCAAAAACTTCAAAAATACCATTCACCGTAATTTGCTACAAGCTAAAACTTTTTTTAGTTAAAGCATTTTATCGCAAAATCTCTACAAGGCTACAACGAAAAGCTCTATGGTTTAAGCTATGCTTCCTGTCAGAATGTTAAGAGAAAGAGAGACCAAGCAAGCTGCTACTGAGAAGAACAGCAAGTCTCAAATGAATTGCAAGTTAAAGACTAAAGAAAGGAGAACAGTGTTAAAGCTACAGTAGTTTTATCAACTAGGCCCATACCATGGAAGACTTATAAAGCATGTGATCTACACGTGCCTAGTTAATTGATTTGTTTGTTTTCCTCGCATCATTAGCATCAACTCGTGCAAATATTTGCCTATTTTAGCATAAGAACTTACATTTTCTATTTTATATTCCCATTTTTCCAAAACATTACATTATCTATTAATATTTACACTACATTCATTAAAATATCATTTTTTCTTAATTTTTTAATTGTTTTTTTTATTCACATACAACAACCATCATTCACTTTTTTACTTCATTTCTGGAATATGAAAAGAAAGAATAAATTTTGGGCTTGGTTGGCTAAATTGTGTCTTTTTTCTATTATATAAGCACGGATGCAACTCATGCAAGTGCTCTATTCCGCTGCTTCTGTTATATGTATATATAAATAGGGGGCACCTACATTCAATGAAATCTGAGTTTATTTTTATACTTCCTACAACAATACCACCAAATGGACACAAAAGAAGTTGCAATTACCTGGTGAAACCCTTTCTTGTGAGGTAGAGCAACTCCTAAATCAGCTAAAAATGAGTGTAACCAAAAATCCTCGCTAATTATGTATGAATATCTCTCTATACAATCGTCTAAATGCTTCTGCTAGAGGGTAACTCAAAGCATACCCTCCTCCACCAAATGCCATATCAAATGAGAAATCAAAGTTTGACTTGACACCCTCTGAATTGGACCCAATATAGTAGGGTTTAGTATGGTCGTATTTTGCTAGTACCTCAACTAAATTATCTACCATAACTACAGTATCATCACCCTTTACATACCATCTCAAATCTTTGTCTCCTTGTCTAAGTGCTTCCATGATTGTACGTAAAATTCTGACTTGAATTGGTCACAATATTTTTGGAAACACTTTCAATTTTTTGAGATCTTCGCTGACGCGAAAAGGAGGCGAAGTTGAAGGCCAAGGTTGGAACTCTTCAGTAGGAGGTCTATCTAGGAAAAGATATCCCCTTGTCACATTTGGTCTCCACCATGCTTCAATGTATGATTTTCTGTGCTTCCATGCTTTCATTGAACCACATATGCCAAAAAGAATGTGACTAATATTGGTTTTAGTAGAATTATTAGTACTAATAATGGGACTTGAGGTTGGCCATTTTTGATTTATGGTTGATAAGAGGTCTGAAGGTTGGTAATTAGGAGGATTAAACAAGTAAGTGCAGAAAAAAAACAAGACTAGGACTAAAATAGCTTGAGACTTGCATAGAGTTCTAAGAGAGAAAGGGGTGAGATTTTGTTGAATGGTGCTTCTCAAGTTGGAAGAAATTGAAGAAGACATTGTGAATGTGTGATGGGTGGAATGTTTGTTGAACCAACATGGGAGAGATATAAATGAAGAATTTTTTTAAGAGAAATCAATCTGGACTAGAAGCATATCCTTTGTATTAAAACTTTGTAATTAATTAACGCGTTTAAAAGTTCTATTAAATTTTTCAAGGCCATGATTTTTGTTGCTAATACATGTCATGTTGCTCTTTTATTTTTCATTAAAGTGGTTTTACCTTCTTAATAATAATAATAGTTGTAATTTATTATCATTAATGACTTTTTTTGAGAAAATTATAAAGAACAATGTCAGAGATATAAACTATTTTACAAAAAATTTTACAAACTGCTGATGTGATGAGTAATAATTGGTAAATGAAAATGTGATATTAATAGTATGCCTAGAATAAGAGGTTGGCCACATCAACATTTTTTAAAAACCTTTCTATTAAAAAAAAAAAAAAACCATTTTGTAAAATAGTTTATGGCTGTAGTATTACTCAATTATGAATGATTTCTGATCAATAATAAATGACTCTTTTAATTTTCTTTTAATATACAATAATCATCTTCTTCTCTTTTAAAAGATACACAATAATTATTTTGAAGTTCAATAAATTTTTTTTGAGAAAGAAAATCCAATAAATTAGATAGAATGAATCTCTATTAATATGATTTTATTAAAAATTATTCTTTTCCTTTTGTAATTATTATACTCATCAATAGTAACTACTTTCTTTTCCCTCTTCCTTCTATTTTTTTTTTTTTTTTTTTTTAATTTTAACGGATGGTTTTGAAATTTTACCGAACACCTTTAAAATTTCACCTCACTTTAGAAATGTCATCGTGAATCGGTGAATGTTTGATTTTGTGGGAAACTACATATGTGAAAGAGGGTTATGCATTACTTGAAAAATAAAATATAAAAAATGTCATGGATTACATGAAAAGTGAGATTTCAAGTACTTTAATTTAGGCATGCATATATGATGCATGTTCGGCTTTGAAGGGACTTATGCAGTGCAGGTAGGAAATTAGGATCCTATAAGGAGAAGTCTTTGCATTTTTCATGCTATAGTTGCTAAGGCAGCCGTTATATTGTAAAAGTATGTTTTTTTTAATAGTCAAGAGTTTTTTAACTTAATTAGTTGGCATTATTTAACGTGTTCATAATATTTAAGGTTCAAATTCTCTCCTCCCATTATAATTACCGAATAATGCTAGTATCACAAGAAAACCCACAACTTTTATAACAACTTACCGATGTAACGAGTTGTGAGGAAACCTATACATCCAGCATAGTTGGACCCTACTTATTATATAAGTATGAAATGTGCTAATAATCTACAAAGTAGTATAAAGTTTAACTTATTTGGAAAATGACTACAAAATTTTGGGGTGTAAAAAAAAGAAATGATGCCTAACTTCTATTGTTTGTGTACGTGGAAACCGAAACTCCTCTGTTGCGTATGGTAACCAACAGAGTAGTGCAAGACTAACCAAATTGAAGAGCGATGAGTGAAGCGACTGTTGGGTCAAGAGAAGAAGACGATGAGTTGCAAAGAAGCACAAAGAAGGTCAAGGAAAACCACCGAAACAAAGAGTCTCATGAACCTCAACCCCCTTGCTCTGATGAGGGAGGAAGGTCGTACAGAAATAAGCTCGTGGGAGAGTTGTCAGGAGCTTTTGAAAAAGCTTTTGATTTTGAGAATGTTATGGAGACTGAAGCCATGTCTGATGACGAGGATGAAGAAGACCTTCCAGGCGAGGCAACGGTTCGGCTATCAGGGGAGAGGAAAGGTAAAATCCAAGCAATTTGGGAGAATGCATTAATAGTTAAGGTGTTTGGGAAGACTGTAGGCTACCATTTTCTCGTTTCAAGGTTGGTTAGCATGTGGAAGCCAACGAGTAGAATGGAGTGCATCGACCTTGGCAATGACTTCTTTCCCATCAGGTTTGCCCACACAAAGGACCGGGCAGGAGTGCTTAAAGGTGGACCTTGGTTCGTTGGAGGCCATTACCTTTCCATTAGGTGCCGGGAGCCAAACTTTAAGGCAGAGACAGCCAACCTTTCAGCTATAGCGGTGTGGATAAGGCTTCCGGGGCTACCTATTGAATACTATGAACCTTCAGTCCTAAGGGATATTGGTTCAGCCATAGGACCTGTTCTAAGGATTGACACTCAAACAGCAACGGAAGCCAGAGGACGATTTGCTAGACTCTGTGTCCAAGTAAACTTTGATAAACCAATCATAAAGCTTGTCAAGATAGTGGTATTCGCCAATCGGTGCAGTATGAAGGAATCAATGCCCTTTGTTTTTCATATGGTCGAGTGGGTCACCGAACTGAAGGCTATCCTTACAGAGCGAGGTCGCCGGTACAAGCTGAGAAGACGAACGTGGAAACGGAGGAATTCGGAAGTCAAAAGTTGATGAAGGAACACGTGAAACCTAACAGCAATGACTTTGGGCCCTGGGTTTTAGTTGCACGAAAAAGGAAGCCACGCAAAAATATGAATAAAGAGAATAACTCCTTAACACAATCCAAAAACCCATCACAAGGCCCAAGTCAGCCCAACAACACATTGAGTCCATCACTAGGCCATTTTTCAGCAGGTCTAGCGTTAAACAAGAGTAAGCAAATTGACAGTAATGTGCCAGGCAATAGTGCGATCTGCACTAAAGAAACTCTTGGCTGTGACAAGTCCACATCAAAAGCCAAAAATCCTAGAGCAAGAAGCTCAAGCCATGGACAGCAAAGCAAGAAGAATCCGATGGAGCATGTTGGTCTGAAATCGCCGTGACAAAGACCCACCTCTAAGTGGAGAATCATCAATCAAAATCCTTTTGGGACGAGTGATTTTTCTAAGTTTGACTTTGGGTTCTCTGATCTCTCCAAGATAGGAATGGACTTAAAGGAATTTCAAGCGGGAAGCTCTTTGGTTCCAAGCACAGCGCCGATTGGCTCTTCTCCACAACCCGTGACTGAAGAACAGTCATGAGAAGAGAATGATAGAAGGCCTTTGTCAAAAATCTCCAATAACCCATCATCAGAGGAAGCTCTTTCAGCCAACCCAATGGACAAGGATGCACTAAAAATCTCTAAAGTACTGCTTAAAAGGATTGATTCATCCCTTAGGCCAAATAAACCAGGGGTGAAGGATAAGGATGATTCTTGGTTAGAAGATGGGGATCCTGCTGAAGCAGATATGCAAATTGAACAGGGAGGTGATGTTCCTACACCTTCCAATTAATTTGAGTTTAGTCTTTTCGTTTTGCTTATTAATAATGAATATGCTTATTTGGAATTGTTGGGGGCTCTTAGTCCCACATTTTGTAATGTTATTAGTGATATGGTTCAGGTACACTCTCCCGCTACTATGATTATCATCAAAACTAAAGTAAGTGGGGATAGAGTTAATATGATTGCTGACAGGCAGGGACGAAATCAGGATTCAAACTTGAGGAGGGCCAAAGTTTAAAACAAATTTTTTTTATGAAAATAAAAACTAACATTTATTTCATATTCAACAAAATACTACATATAAAATAAGTGTTTCTTAAACATTTCAACACATTTATCAAAATGGAACTTGACGCTATTTCAGAGGAGATCCAAAAAATATATATATTTAAGGGCAAATCTTAATTTTTCAAATTACATATGTATACCAGTTTTTTTTTTTTAATTTTTTTATTTAATTGGGGGCTATTAGGACCAAAATTCAAAATTTCAACATATATATATATATATACTAGCTTTTTTTTTTTTTTTTTTTTGGGTGGGGGGGGCAATGGCCCCCCCCTTGCCCTACTGTAGGTCCGCCCCTGCTGACAGGCTCCCTTTCGATGGGGCAATTTTTGCAAATTCGATTAGCTTCTTTGGTGGACTATGGGTGCTTTGGGACTCTAATTAGGTAGAGGTGATTGAATTAACTACGACGGAGTAGGAGATTCATGTAACTGTTTCATCTACTAACAAGCCTCCCTGACTTCTATCAGCAAACTATGGCAGCCCAAGATTTGCTGAAAGATGTCTTCTCTAGGAGAACCTTAATTTTGTAACTGGACTTCGATGCCTTGGGTTATTGCAGACGATTTTAATGAAGTGCTTATGGGAGATGATAAGTTTGGAGGGAGACCAATTAACATAGGTAGAGCCATGCGTTTCAAGAATGCCTGGATAATTGTAGAATGATGGATTTTGGATTCGCCGGGCCTCGCTATACCTGGTCTAATCACAGGCCTCTGTCGAACTTGGTCCAGGAACGGATTGATAGGGTTTTTGTCAACTCTAAGTGGAATGACCTTCACCCGGAAGCGGCTATTTTTCATCTAGAAAAAACACACTCAAACCACTGCCCTGTAAAGTTGTGTCTAGACAACAACCGAAACTTTCACCCGCCCAGGCCTTTTAGGTTTCAGCCCATGTGGCTTTCCCATCCTTCCTTTCTAGGAGTGGTTAGGGACGCCTGGACCAACCCTCCTTCCTTACACCAAGCTATGTCTACATTCACTGAGATGGCCAATGCCTGGAATAGAGTTGAATTTGGGAATCTGTTTCACATGAAGAGAAGAATTTTGGCAAGAATCAAGGGAATCCAAGAGAACTTGTCAGTTAGGCCCAATAATTTTCTTGTGGATTTGGAGAGGAAGCTGGGATTGGAATACGCAGAAGTGGCGAAACAGGAGGAAGAGTTTTAGGCTATGAAAGCCCGTATTTTGTGGCTTGTAGAAGGCGATCGAAACACCGCCTTCTACCATACTTCAGCGCTCATGCGCAGAAGAAGAAACCGCATTCTTTGTATGAATGATAGAGTTGGGAACTGGTTGAATGGAGATAGAGAGATTGCAAATTTCATTAGAGAGGGGTTCATGGGCCTTTTCTCCTCAGGCCACACCTTTGCCCCCTTGGCTGAATGGAACCCTCCTTGCTGGTACAACCATGTAAATGAAGAAGAAGTTGCATCCATTGATTATCTTGTGACTGATGAGGAGATTTCGACGGGGTTATCGGGCCTTAAGCCATTCAAAGCTCCTGGTCTGGATGGTCTGCACGCTGGCTTCTTTCAACGATTTTGGTTAATTGTGGGGAATTCAGTGAAAAAGGAAGTGAAGTCAATCTTCAATTCTGGAATTATTTTGGGATATATGAATGAAACACTTATCACATTTATACCCAAGTGTAAAAGCCTAGAGTCCTTGAATAACTATTGTTCAATTAGTCTATGTAATACTATTTATAAGGTGGTGACAAATATCATTGTAGCGCGCATACGACCTCTTTTGAAGAAATTAATTTCTCCGCTACAATCTGCTTTTGTCCTAGGAAAGAAGGGAGTGGATAATGCAATCATAATCCAAGAACTCATTCATACTATGTCCAAGAAAAAAGGTAAAGGGGTAGGGAGGGTGATGGTGATTAAGCTTGACCTAGAAAAGGCATACGACCGGCTTGAGTGGAGTTTCATAAGAGACACCTTAAAACTTTTCAGATTTCCTTCCCATTTGATTTCTTAAATCATGAGTTGTATCTCTACATCATCTATCTCTATTTTATTCAATGGGAGTACTTTAGAGCCTTTCCTCCCTTCTAGAGGGATTCGGCACAGAGATCCTCTTTCGCCATACCTCTTCATCCTTTGCATAGAGGTGCTCGGGGCTTTAATTGAGGATAAATGCAAAAAGAAGCTTTGGAATCCCATCAAATCATCCCAAGGTGGCCTCGTCTTCTCGCACTTATTCTTTGCGGATGATCTCGTGCTTTTTGCAAAGGCAGACCGGAAAAATTGCACTGTTATAAGGGACGTGCTTGACTCCTTTTGTGCTATCTCAAGTCAGAAAATCAGTGAAGAAAAGTCACGGGTTTATTTCTCTCCTAATGTAGACCAGAATACTAGAGAGGAGTTATGCGAAGTCTTGGGTTTCAGATCCACGCCTTCACTTGGTAAGTACTTAGGTTTTCCTATTAAGCATAAGGGTGTGCCTCAAGACTTTGGATTTATTATTAGCCGCATTCAGAGTAAGTTAGCTGGCTGGAAGGCCAATTTGTTATCCTTTGCAGGCAGAATTGTTTTAACTCAATTGGTGACATCCACCATCCCCAACTACTCTATGCAATGTTATGCTCTTCTACCAAAAATACTTCATGGAATGGATAGGTTGAACAAAAAATTTCTGTGGGGGTCCTCTAATAATAAGAAGAAACTTCATCTTATAGGATGGGAAAAAATTACGAAGGAGAACGGAGAAGGAGGCTTGGGTATTCAAGCTACCAAACCGAAAAATGCTGCCTTGTTGGCCAAGCTTAACTTGAGACTTAAAACTGAAAAATCCTTATTATGGGTAAAATTTTTATCCCATAAATACCGTGGTTAAAGAAGAAGCACTAGAAATCTTCTCAACTTTCTCTCTTGCTCTACTATTTGGTCAACGGTTAAAAAAGGAGAAGCCACCTTTGCTAAGGGCTTTAAGTGGGTGGCTGGAAAGGAAAGTGGCCTATCCTTTTGGTTTGACAAGTGGATGGATAAGGGCACTCTTAGAAGCCTCATTTATGGGCCGCTGAATAGAAGGGAGGAAAAGGTCAGATTGAAAGATGTCACGGGTTTTTTTGGATGGAATTGGGAGGGGCTTTCATTTGTTTTTCCTAGATCCATTCTGTTGAGTATGAAAGCTACCCCTATTCCTTTCTCCAATCAAATTGAGGATCGAATATCCTGGTGCCTATCCCCTAGTGAAGAGTTTAATATGAAAGATGCCTATTGTGGGTGCATTTTAGCTCCAAGCCAAGGGTGTCCCTTGTAGCTTTTTGGCTTTTTTGCTATCCCACATCGAAGAATTCTTCCCCCACTTTCTGCCTTATAAGCTATGAAGCGAAGGAGTAGTGTAGCATGAAAAACAACATACTCCATGTCTATCATCGTGCAAACAATGTCAAATAAAAGCTTCGACTTGTCTTTGCACTGAACATTCACAACGGAGTAACCACTCTCAATCCAATTCCGAACCGTGACATTGGGACAGTCATCACTACGCTTCAAAATTGGCTTCCACTCATAATCACGATCTGCAAACATCATTTGGTGCAGCCTCCTCTCAGTGTACGTGACCGCCATAGACACCGAGGTCTTAGCACTGCGAATATCATTGTCACTTTTGAGTACTTTCCTCAAACGAGCTTCGATTCAATCTATTTTCTGGGAATCCTCAATTGGGGAACCGAAATCACAATCCTTCACATAGATTAGTGAAGCAATTCGGCCATTGTGAGTCTAAACTTTAGCTTCGATAACATTGCATTGAAGGTCAGCTAGCATAGCAAAAACCTTGGATAGAAGACCAACACGGTCGGTTCCAGTTAGTTCTAGGGCAATTAGGCCGTTATTGCCGTTAGTCCGACCATAGTGGATGTTGCCCATAGACTGTTCAATGTATTTGATAACGCTCTCATCTGTAAGTTTATTTTCGTTTTGATCAGTCACGTGGAAAACATCCATGAACCATCTTCCATCTGAAGATATGTAAGCCTTTTTGATGGAAAGGTTTAGATCCATGAGAACCTGCACGGCTTTAAGTAAAATCCCATGCCTTCTAGCACTATCAACTGTGACAAGAGTTGCAATGAGGCAAACGGCATTGTCGATCACGACCCTAGGAGTGTTCATCCGAATCACTAGATGATGATTACTCCCCTCAAGCTTTGGTAGTCCTGGCCTATTCTACTTCAAAAGATGATTCAGATCTAGACAATGAACAGGATCAGACCTAGAAATACAAACCATCTATACATCCCAGCCCATCATAGCCCCCTTAACTAGTCCTACACCCATAGCCCAAGTACATATTATTCTTAACACTTATTCCAGACCTATTCCAGTAATAGCCTTGCGTGACACAAGGGCAGCAGCAACAATTCTCCATCCTACAATATTACCTAAAGAATTCTGGTTACCCCATCATCAGATGTTCAGAGTGGCAAATGGAGAAACGTTTTTTTATCACCCTGAAAAGCAAGCCTATCCTTATCAGAATTTTCCCAGCCCTTACCATCAGACACCAAGTTCTTGGATCCCCTTTAATGGGCAGAGACCTTCTAATAGGATTTGATCTCCTTCATCAAATACCTAGCCTTAGATAGTCTTCAAAAGCACTTTTGCATAAACAACACCTTCTCACCTTAACCCAAGTTCCCCATCTGTTTACAGTTGACCCCTTTGATTCTTTAAGACTTCAGCTTATCAATGATTGCTGTACAAACAGCCATTCTGAATTCCTTCTTAAAAACCTAAATCCTTTATGGAAAAACCCAAACTTTTTCATACACCTTCCCTTTAAAAAGAATGAAGATGTCAATCCCACAAAAGCCAGCCACAGAGGAATGAATCCACAACATCTAACCTTGGCCAAGCAAGAATTATCTACCCTCCTTTCAGAAGGCCTCATTGAACCCACAACTTCTCCCTGGGAGTGTGAAGCCTTTTATGTCAACAAACATGCTGAGTAAGTTCGAGGAAAACTCAGACTGGTAATTAATTACGAGGACCTTAATCATTTCCTGGCAGATGATAAATTTCCTTTGCCAAACAAGAGTGCTCTTTTCCAGCATCTTTCAAATGCCAAAGTATTCTCAAAGTTTGATCTTAAAGCAGGATTTTGGCAATTAGGGATCCATCCAGAGGAAAGATACAAGACGGCATTTTGCATTCCAGACCATCATTATCAATATACCTTTTGGTCTAAAAAATGCTCCATCCCAATTTCAAAAAGCAATAGTAACATTGTTCCAACCCCTCCTGACCAATGCATTAATTTATGTGGATGATATCCTTTTGTTCTCAAAAGATGAAGAATCCCATAAAAAGCTGCTCACTGAATTTTATAATTTGGTGAAATCTCAAGGGATAATGCTTTCAGAAACAAAAATGGTTATAGGACAGTCTTTTATAGACTTCTTGGGAGTAAACATTTCAGACGTAAAGTATACATTGCAGCCTCACATAACTGTCTCTCTTGGTGAATTCCCAGAAAAGCTCACAAATGCCAAGCAGATACAACAATTTCTTGGAATTGTTAATTATATGTCAGATTTTATTCCAGAAATATCCAAATACAGGAATTGTCTAGCTCAATTGCTGAATAAATCACCTCCAGAATGGAATTCTATTCATACAGAAGCAGTCCAACAATTGAAAAAATTAGTAGAAAAGCTTCCTCCTTTGCAGATTCCAAGACTAGGTAAACGGATCTTGCAGACAGATGCAAGTGATGAATATTGGGTAGCAACTCTCTTTGAAAAGGTTAATAGCAAAAGAAGTATTTGTGGGTATAAAAGTGGTGCATTCAAGCCTTCAGAACTTCATTACCACTCCACTTTCAAAGAAATCCTGGCAGTCAAGCATGGGATTGACAAATTCCAATTCCACCTCCTTGGGCATAATTTTCTAGTGGAAATGGATATGTCCTCCTTTCCCAAGATGCTCCACTTCAAAAAAAAAAATACTCCCACACTCTCAATTACTCAAGTGGTCAAATTGGTTTTCAGAATGGTCTTTCCAAGTCAAGCACATCAAAGGTAAAGGCAACCTCATCACTGATTACCTGTCTAGAAAACCTCCAGTTCTTAATACCACTATTATTCCTCCACCCCTGTGTGTATATCTTATTACTAATCCATCCTCATCCTTAAGTTCTTCCTTTACAGATCCTGATGATATCCTTAAGATGGTAGAAACCCTTCCCTCAGAAATAAAAGACCAAATAAAGACCTTAACCCCTTGAAACCAAAACAAAAAGGATTATTAGAGTTCTCCATGATTACCTTAAAAAGCACTAGTGTCACTTTCTTGCTATTTTTCCTGATACAGACCGACCATGGAAAACCCCTTTTGCCTTTTGGATAACCAATTGGAATGTTGCACATTATCTCTACATGTGGTATTTACTTAATGAGTATTACCTATGTCTTCATTTTGAACTAGAATTCTGCAAATATATCTTTCCACATGACAATAAATATTTCCATAAATTTTGGTTTGAGATTTTGAAAAATGATGCTCATAGTGGTGAATGGGTAAAATATCCCATAATTGAACACCCAAGATTTGGTCACAAAATCACTTCTGCATGTTTAGTAGCCAAGCTTAATTCTAAAAATGATATCCGTGCAGAAGGAATTTTCCACCCTGCTGAGATGCATTGGGTTACTAATTCAGATGGTACTCTCCATACACATTTGGATGTTTCTTGGGTATCTTGTTTCCATGCTCTTACATTGGCGGAATCTCTCAATAAAGAAATCTTCCCTGAAATAATGCCAGTTGATCCAGATATTTGTAGACAACAATGGCCACATGAAAATCATTGGGAGATGCCCAATCCTCTTATGGGATATGATGACCCTCACTATCATAAACATGATCCAGATGTTGATGTTGATGAAGAATGGTTCCAAGGAAGAGATGGATGGGATTAGACACCTTTTACACTTAAAAAAAAAAAAAAAAAAAAAAAAAAAAAAAAAAAAGGTCCTAGAAACGTCTTCAGACGTATCTCCTTATCTTCAACAATACCATATCCTCCTCTTTTCAGAAGCATATCTAAGTATGTTTTCCCACGCAATTAGGCCCCTACCCGGGATGACACCTATTGATCAGCTCCCTCTACTCTCCAGGCATGAGAGCCTTATTCTGACAGGCAGTAGAGCTCTATCCGGAAGCAATCCAGCCAGGCCTCTGTCTTTTCGCCACTTGTAAAGAAAACCCTCATAGCCATTACAAGTCCTTCTAAGCCTTATATGTCTGATGTAAAAAAGCTGTTTAATCTAATAATATCTCTTGGCTTGTTGTATCTTGTTTTGTGTTCTATTCCTTATGTTCATGTTATCTTTTATACTTTCTTAATAATATACTTCATTAAACAGTTTATATAACTCCCTTCCCTCATAATCTTCTTACACCCTTTGTGTCTCTTGTTCTGTTCTTGTGCTGTCTCTTTCTTTTATACACTAGTAACTGATGGTACACTACTCCTTCGCTTCACAGCTTATAAGGCAGAAAGTGAGGGAAGAATTCTTCGATGTGGGACAGCAAAAAAACCAAAAGGCTACAAGGGACACCCTTGGCCTAGAGCTAAAATGCACGCACACCTATCGTATAGCTAATACAAATGAGAGCAAGTTAGCACCCAGATCCTTCAGTGGAGATTGGGTGTGGAAAATCTCTTCCCTTCCTAAAGTAAAGTGCTTCTTATGGCAGTGCTGCCACCAAAGCATCCCAATTCGTATGCTTCTCGCTGAAAGAGATATGGATATTTCACCGTTGTGCCTGATGTGTAACTCAGCTCCTAAATCAATAATTCATGCTTTAAGAGATTGCCCGAAGGCGCAACTCTTCTGGAATTCATTCTCACCTCCTGCCTCATCTGCTACTTTCTATGGCACCTAACTCCTAGACTAGTTGAGAATTAATTGTAAGTCTGTGCAGCCTTGTGGGGCTTCTGAAATAGCTTAGGCCATTATTTTTCCTATTGCTATCTGGTCCCTTTAGCTAAATAGAAACAATGTGGTATTTGGGAAGACAACCAATCAAAAAGACTAAAGAGCAGAGACTTTAGCTCGAGTTGCCGAGGTTGCATACCTGGGGATAGCTGAGAGACACAGCCAATCCAAGTCAAAAATTCAGGTTAGATGGTTACCTACCCCGCCCAATTGGTTTAAGCTTAACACTGATGGGTCATCCATGGGTAACCTCGGGCTGGCTGGAGGAGGAGGACTAATCCGTAATGAAAATGGTGAGTGGGTGAAAGGGTTTGCAAGAGCAATCGGGATTGCCACTAGTGTTGTAACAGAGCTTTGGGCTTTAAGAGATGGAATTCGCCTCTGCATTTCCCTTAAAATTCCAGCAATTGTAATTGAATTAGATGCAAAACTGGTTGTTGTCCTTATGGAAAAAGAGTTGGGAAATCCAAATGGTATTGATGTTATGGTGGCTAATTGCAAAGAAGGGCTGAAAGAAATACCTCATGTAAGAATTCAGCACTGTTATAGGGAGGCGAATAAGTGCACTGATGCATTAGCTAGAATGGGAGCTCTGCTGGCTCAAGACTTCTCCATTTTTATGGAACCCCCATCAGAGGCAGTTTAGTTTTGCAATGAAATATCCCTTTAACCAAAAAAAAAAAACTTATTTGGAAAATCTTGCACATGTCACATAACCTCTCTCTCTCTCTCTCTCTCTCTCTCTCTCTCACTCTCATATGCACATGATAACAAGGTTTGACACAGAAAAATGCTTGGGGCAAGAAAATATATTCTTTGTGGATGCATGAGAATATGTTAATGTTTGACAATTAACCTCTAAATAAAAATTTGTGCACATTATAAATTAAACTTTGACCGAAAGAGAAGGACCTTGGCCAATGAACATAATCAATATATCATGTGCGGCATGAACTCTTTCCCTCCCTATCTCTGTGTCTTTATCCTCACAGAAAAGAACAAAACATAGTTAAGACTTTCCAATCATCCAATGTTTATGGTAATAATCCTGAATTTGAGGATATGAGAATATGAGATGCATAAAATAAGTAATAATCGTGAATTGCAAAGATGCATAAATTAGTACTAATTAAACTCGGGCATGTTACCACTAAGGATGAGTGGCTTGGTTCTTTCAAGGATCCCCACATTATGGACCATCTTGGCTATTACATACTAGTACTACTATTATTCTCTCCCTTTACCCTTTTTATTCAACATTAAATAAAAATAAAATCAGACATGCACAAAACAAAAGGTAAAAATATTGTATTAAATTTACATTATTTCACTTTTTAAATATTTCATATAATTTGGAAAGGGGGAGAGAGAAGAAAGAGAGATTTAAAATTTAAATAACAAAAAGGAAAGCTAAACTCTGAATAGCATGTTTTGAGAGCTAGACAGCTAGTATAAACACTTAACAATTTTATTTTCTTGTATGTATTCATTTCATAGATAATTATAGTTTCACTAATTTCTTTGAAAATTAAAATATTGATCTTATAAGAAACATTCTAAGGTCTATTCTTCGTCATCATCATTATCGGTAGACATTCATCTCTCATTCCATAATATACATCAGGAAGCCCTATTCATATTGAAGGAAAAACAATTAAGGGGGAGATAAGAAAAAGAACTACATTAGCTTCCCCAACTAGGCCCCTCCTAAGGCGACTCTTAAGCAGTGATTTTCTGAAAATAAATAGATATACCAACTATAATAGCTTCTTTTATCTGTAAAAATTATTTGAGCAAAAGAAATTTATGATTCTCTAGGACCATCAAAAGACTGAGTCTTTCTTAGATTCCAGTGGAGGCCCTCATGGATGCTTCGCAAGAAGTCACCAGTGGAATCAACCTGACATGCTGTAGGCACAGGCCAAGGGGCCATGCTGCATACAAGAGCATCTCCTGCTGCTAGTTGCTTCCTGTCCTTACCATCAAATGAAGCCCATGCATGACCTCTACTATTGAAAGGTACTTGTACACGCAACGTCACATGCTCAGGCAATATAAGAGGCCGAAAGGACAAGGAATGTGGACAAATTGGTGTAAATAGGATACCAGGGACCTGCAATTACAAAGATTGAACTAAGAATAAAATATGTATTGAAACTTAAAATTTAAAATATTTCATCGACTATGAGTGCCTACTAGAATTTAATTAAGGGTCCTCTTTCAGAATTTCTCCCCAAAAATTGATAAAATATAAGAAGCCAAATTAATGAGTAACTTCTAAACTGAAGAATCCACTCAACTGAATAATTCCTCTGCCGCATTTGAGGTTAGAACATGGTTCCCCTTCACCCTTCCATGCCAGATTCTACTCATACTTTTTCTCTTACCTTTGCAATGTGTCCGAAATGACATGATTTGCTTAGAATTGACCATGATAGCATCAACATTTACCGTTTTCTTGTTAATTACTGGATCAGCATTTTCTTTCTTTTTTTATAGGTAAAAAGTGGGAAACTGGATCAACATTTACTTGAATACACAGGTTTTTATCACAGAGTATGAGAACTTCTTAAGCAAATCTCTCCATCTGCTTTTATGTGGCACAGTTTCAATTTTATGGGTTCTCAATTTCTAATATTCAAACACACACCCATGCCAGGTATTACAGCCATTTTGTACATCTTATCAAAGTTTTCACAGGCAAAAACATATATATTAGCTGGCTAAAACATCTGAACTTTCAATGATTGAATTTTAGGCCTGACTCTTGCCAAATTCTAAAAGTTTGCACTTGCTTCAGACTCCACACCTAATGATTTGAAGTTCTTAGAAACTTTTTTTCTTTTTCAATTAGTGATAAATTTTGTTAAAATGGGCACAATTCCAGTACACAGGATGTACATAAGAGAAACACCCAAAAGAAAATCTGTCATTTAAATTTCAAAAGATCATAGAACTCCAGAAAATTCAAGAGAGAGTATGAAGCAGTAGCCTGTCCTGTGCAAGCCAAAACCCAACAGTTTTGCAGAAGATTTTAGTCAACCTAGTAATGAGGAATCGTGTCAATCCCTTTTTAATTCAGCACTTCTGGGTCAAATCAATCACTTACACCTTCATTATATATATATATATAAGAAAGAATTTTGGAATTTAAAAGAAGGGAGTTATACAACGATGTAGGATAATAGTTAATTGTGCAAGTTATATACTGCTTCTGCAAACATGTACGTGAGCAACCTTAAATATTTTTTAATTGCTCTCTCCCCCCCCAATATGGACAACAGGAAGTCAAATAAAGAGAGGAAGAAAAACCATTATATGAGGACATCTGTCCTCTCTATAGCAATTAAAATTATGTAACAACAGTCATAATCCAGATATTAACTTTGGCAATATAATGTAACGATGGACTTAAACAAAAGTGAATAAAGAGTAAAAACTTTAAGCAGTTTGGCAATATAGGCAGGTCAAACACATTTTTTTGTTTGATTGTGTTTCTATATGTCCCAAATACATCGCAACCCCCTAACGGTCAGGAAATTAAAAAGAAATATCTCCTACAACTCCAGGTGAAACTATTGTAAACAAAGCAATTTGCATAATTTGCCAGTTTTTATTGTTTATTAGGGGAGACAGCTGTAATAATACTACATAAGTTGCAGTAGACATTACAAGAAGGAAATCAGGATAGTGAACAAAACTCCAATTTAACATGAACCATAGACTTTAAATTAACCATAACATATCTAGAGCACAAATAAATAAATAAATCAGCCACACTCAGTGTTGATGTTGACCAAGATACAGACTAAATGAGGTCCACATGGATGTTATGTAGAAAACATAACACCATAATAACTATATGCAATAATATGTGCATTACTATCAGCCAACTGTCAACATGTATATTAATTAGTTAAGTGCTTAAGCAAGAGGCAATCACAGTCCATGGTCACCAAAGGTGCTCTATTTGCAAGACATGAATGAGGAAATCTAGCCTGAGTTCACTTAGAGAAATTATGCTTAGAATATCATTTTGAGGATAATCAACACACTATTTGCACGCACAGCATGAATTCCACCATTAAAAAGATCAACCAAATTCTCTTGAAATATTATCTAATGCAATCTTGTTATTTTGTACTGAGGGATGGTGCTAGAACATACCTGTGGATGGACCATTGATCCTCCAGCTGCCAACGAATATGCAGTACTCCCAGATGTTGTTGATAAAATTAACCCATCCCCTTGCACACTAGTGACAAAGGAGTTGTCACAATAGCATTCTAAATTTGTGAGGTAGGATGATATTCCTCGATCAATTGTAACCTCGTTCAGAACAAGTATTGGTTCTTCAGTTTCATACTCATTTTTAGCTGCATCCCTAATAACATGGCACTGCAAACGGTGTCGTAATGTGATACTAATGGGACCCTTTAAGACTTGGTTGAGGCATTCTCTGTAATTTTCAGTGTCTGAAGAATGTTAAGGAGCACCTTTGAGTCAGTCAAGGGGAAGGCAACCAATATGTCAAAAAAGGAGGAAAAAATCACAGGGTTGTTATCATTTTTTTTGTTGTTGCTAATTTATCAAAATATCATATTGTTAGAGAAACAAACGCCTTTAAACCACATGGAGGATACGAAAAGGGGTCATAAAGCCAAGAGACCCTAAAGAAAATGGGACAACAGGAGGAACTGGTCCTTTGAACATGGATGCCGCCTGAAAATGAGTAAGTAATAATCGATAAATTTAGGTTTGAAAGCAAACGAGTCTGAAAAATAAAAATAAAAAATTTTAAAAATCTTAAGTGACTAGCAGAAATTCAGTTGATGCATATTCCATGGGCTTTAGATTTCATGCCCATGAATAAAACACACTTTCACACTGAATTACACATAGCATTAGTACTTACCTTGAGAGAGAAACACAAACTTAATGCAATAATAATCAGATTTGAAAAGTTTTACTTCTAATAATAATTGCAGGGCAAACCAAGAAGGGGTAAGAAAATGAGGAAAACCAAGAATGCAATATCATAGTCCAACTTGTTGACAAATAAGCACTTAAATGAATATCAAGGGGCACCATAGAATAGAAACACGTGATTGTAGAAAATTGGACAGGAGATCTTGTGTTTCCCTAATTTCAATAAAAAAATGAATGGTAGAATCCATAAATTCTTACCAATCACTATCCAGACCATCGTTAACATTACACACACACACACACAAAGAGGAACGTGTTATAAACTAAATCTAACCCAAACAACTTGCACCAGGTATCACACTGAAGAGTGTAGAAAAAACAGACTTAAATCTGATTTAGCTTGTTCTAGCCTTCTAGGATGAAACAAAATAAAGTGCAGCTGTAATGTAAGTACTCTAAAATAATATTTTAATGTTATAATACATTCTGATTTAAAAATAATTGCTAAAATCAAAGTAAATGCACATACCCAAAGGACCGTTCCATCCCCACCAAGAGTTACTACAAGGTCAACTTTTGTATGCAGGAGCAAAACTTCCTTGTCTGCAATAAGAGAATATCAGATATTAACTTTAAATCCATAGGTAATATTGAAAAGAATAACCATCAGACATGAAAATTTAGTAATTAATGTAGAAGTAACACTTAACACTCTACTGTTGCATGAGTTGAATGAGTATGAAAACAGATATTAACTTTAAATCCATGCAAAATGTTTCCACTTAACCATTGCCTGGAACAGAAGGCACTAGCATGCAATAATTCAGGCACTCAATTTGGCAACAAAACCTATTATCACGTCAACCCTTTATTGCAACATAAGCTGACAAAGTTTGCTGCAAATCTAAACAAGCACATACATACATGCATTTATTAATACACACAGACACACACACAAATGAATAGCCCTTAAACTTGGAACACAAGATTAACAGATGCAAACAACCATGACAATAATTAAAATAACATTGTGAGCAAGAACATAAGTCTCATATGCAAGGTTTTAACATATAGCATCAAAGAAGAAACTTTTCTATTTACTTATAAAAAAAGCATCAAAGAAGAAACCAAAGTTACAGAGTTTATAACATCTGGTCCAAATTGAAGAAACCAAAGTTCCAAAGTTTAAAACATATGATCCAAATTGAAGTTTAATCACCATATGAAAGAACAAATAAAGAAGCAACAGTACAGATGCTATTGAGTCAGTAGTAGTTGTTTAACATCTTCCAATTACAAAAATTTCACTGCTCACCGTCTTTCCAAGTTTGTACAAAGTTGAAGTAAGATGACTCTGTTAGAAGTTCCACTCGCACGCGTGGCTCAACATATATGTGCATATTTTTCTGCTCTCTCAACCACCTGGGAAAAGAAGGGAAAGCAAAGCAGGTAATATTATTTGACCCAAGATTTTGCTTTGAATGGCACAAGTGTAAATTTAAAAGCCAACATCACTTTACAAGGTCAACCAATTTCAGCTACTCTGTGTATGTGCATGCATGTGTGTGTGTGTGTGTGTGTGTGTGTGTGTGTTTGTGAGAGAAAGAGAGAGAGTAATAGCATTAGAAAGATAAATGACATAACTCATTGGCCAGCATGTATACAATATCTAAGTATTGTCAATTGGTGCTTGATAATGGATTCCTGGTTTACTTCCCAACAGCTAAAACATTTCTGACTATGGTTCTGAATTGACATCAGAGTTAGTTTTACTAAGAGGTCTTCAATTTGAATCTTGAAAACCCCCATTAGGAGATTTCGACTGTTCTGCATGTCTAAGGACTGGTTCATGAATATAGGGCAAACTTGCACATGAGAGGGAGTGGTGCTGGATGCTGGATATATTTTATCAGCCCACTTTTTTTATATCTTAAGCTCTTGGGATAATGGTTTCTAAAAAACAAATATGCTAGTATATATGCCTCCTTATGGTTAAAAAATTCAACTCTAACAGCCCATATCCTTCATGGTTGCATGAAGAAAATATCGATGACCCAACTTTACAGTATTACATCGATCGTTAGGCAAAACTATAATTAAAAATAAGAGTAAGAACAAAAAGAAACTGTAATACAAATAATCTTCACTTATTTTAACAATTAGTAAATATAACAAAATGAGGATACAGGTATGGCTAAAAAACATTGGGATCAATAGAGTCACAAATACTGTGCATGCTGGTTTTTGAATTTTACAAGCTTGAATCTGCACCACTCCTCTATCAGGCAAAAACAGTAATAGAAAATAAGCTTCATCAGCAATTAAGAGACAAATAGGGTCCAGTTAATGGGTGACCTTAGAGCATTTGTTAATGGACAATTTTAAGAAAGTTTTGATACCACTTCCATGGGAAATATAAAAAATTGTGAAAAAAATCAGTTGTTTTTTTCTTTTCCCTTAAAAAGTTTCTAAAAATATTTCCTAAACCAATGCGGCAATGCCCTTAGGGCATCCATTAACTTTTCCCCCCCTTTTTTTTTTTGAAATCTTAAAGATATATAGAAAGCCATGACTTCCACATCACCCACAAAACTGATAAAATCATACTGCTCTCTAATTTTCTACAGTCCAAGCCATTTCAGTGCTCCTAGAGAACATAGACTCTTACCCAGTCTGTTCCCTTGTTTTTGTCAATAAGTGAATAAGTACCCTCAGTTCTCCTTAAAGTTTCAGAAGTTGTTATTACACCCACTGGCTAGTAATGTGCTACCTTTGTAGCTTTATTTTAATGACTAAAGAGCAGAAAACATATGGTATCAATTACAAAAGTGACCTTGCAGCAATTGTGGGGTAAAGTCATTCAATTTATTTAAACGTCAATCCTTGACTGCTGTAATGTCTGAAAAAATTTCATGGAGCTCATTCAAGCACAGTATTGAAAGAAACAAGCAGGGAAATTGCTCTTAGAACAGCAGAATGTGAGAGTAGTTTTATATTCACACCTGACCATTTCTGCACACAGAATTCGAACAGAGATCGAATTTGGTTTGGTCATAACAAGCACAGTCTGCGGGTGTGATTCCCACTTCAAAGAGATCTGAAAGGAAAATGAGATTCAATCAGACAATAAATGGGAGAATTAGGATGGCAATTTAGGCCAATTAAGAGGGGGATCCACTCCACCTACATTAGGTGAGGGAACAGATATATCAATAGCAAACATCACTAATTTGACACACTCAAAACAACAGCCTATTGCATAGAGAATAAAAGTAACACCTGCTTACTGCTGCGCTCTGCAGTGGTGATATTCCCTCTTTCAAAAGACACAATGTCATGTTTGTGCTGATCACTTTGCTCACCTTTGCAGCACCATGAAAGTTTAAATGAAACCTGTCCCAGAAACAAATTTCTATCATTGTTAAAATCTGAACAATCTATGGCACTAGTTATGTTGCAACATGCTTAAGCTATTGTCCGAAAAATACTTTGTGATTTTTGCACGCACACACACACATACATTGATATGGACTACCAAAAAAAATTTAAACTAAAGTACACTTTTGGCTTTAAGGTGTGGGGTTGTTTTCATTTAGCTCTTTATGTTTCAAAATTTTAATTTTGGCTCTTCATGTATGATTTCGTTTTCAAATTGGTCTTCCTGTCCATTTTTGTTAATAATCTGACCATCTATAATACGTTTTTGCCTACAACAATGAAATTCCTGCATTCCACATCATTTTAGAGCTAGTATTTTATGAAATAATTAAACATGAAGGGCACATAATGGTCAATTTACTAATGGGAGCTAGTATTTTATGAAATAATTAAACATGAAGGGCACTTAATGGTCAAGTTACTAATGGAACTGGACGGCATGGCCAATATGAAAACATAATCAAATATGAAGGGTCAAAATAAAACTTTTGAAATGTTAAGCGCCAAATTAAAAACAACCCAAACTTCAAAGGTCAAAATTTCACTTTAGTAAAAAATAAATATTAATTGCAAATACACAAACAACAAGAAAAAGCACAATAATTATAACCACCAAGAGAAATCCTTTGAATACGTAGTAGATTAGGTCAAATGCCTTCTGTGGTGTCTTTACAACTCAATGAACATTAAGAAATGGTGATGAATTTTACCTGGACTAACAGGGTTTCCATAGAAATGTTTTGATGCTTTGAACAACATTCAGAATATATTCATGCAATTAAAAAAATGATGTTCATCATAACAAGTCAGGGCCCATAAACTGGGGGTATACTAAAAACTACCTTCCTAACCATCTTGGAATCGGAATCAGGTTCCCCATCTCGAAGAACCTCATGGGAGCAAATTCCATTCCTCCCACAACAATTCAAGAATTTCCCATTAGCTTTTTTATTTTGGTTAAGCAAGTTTTCCATTATTGCATCATCACCATGCTGTCCAGGTAACTGCTCTGTAATACAAGCCAGAAAATTCCTTTAGTAAGAAGAAAAATATAAAATTTCCTGAAATATAGTAGCAGAGTCAGTGTCTATAAAATCATCAAGTAAGCTAGAAAAGAAACTCTATACATGCACACACACACATAGAGGCTGAATAACCTTTAGGTAACCCAAACATGAACAAATTACAGCAGATTAGGCATACCAACATATCAGTTTGGGTTTCTATAACATTTTCTGTAACACTCTTAGGCAGGGAACACCAGATCAATCTTTGACCTCCTTTTTACTATTGTATAAGAGAAGCAACTTTGGGAGGTCTAAAGAAGCCGAGATCAATAATCTTTCCTTGACTGCAGATATCAAGAGCTAAAACAAGAATATATAAATGCATATTGCTCTTGTTCAAAATTATAACACCTTTAGGCTCCAGCTGCAGATTCCGTGTTCTCTCCAGTTCATATTTACGCCTCCATTCAGCTGCCTCAGCTTGAGCAGAAGCCTTTCCTTCAGCAGCTCGTCTCAAAGCCTTTGCAACAGCTAGAGTTGAGATGAAAAATACATAAGCAACATGGTTTAGGATCAGATTCATGTGCAGAGCAGATAATTCAATTGAAGATGTTGGTAACTTAGAGATAAAACATGCACATACTTCTCATAGCTTCTGAGAACTCTATAAGGTGCTCATCAGTCCCCTGAACTGGAGATTGAAGAAGTTCATCAACTGCCTTCTCTGAGAAGAGAGAGAATGAATTGATAAAACCATTCTCTTGCTGTGAACACGATATACTTGCCTCTCCCTGCCCACCAAATAAGAAAAGGTATGAGGTATGTCAGCAATCTGATGTACTCCCCATCAAGAGGATGTAGCATACTAAGATACACAATGTACTAAGCCAACGTAGTTAAGAGCCTTAAAAAAATAAATAATAAGCATTGAAAGAAAACCAAAATTATTTGATTTGACAAAAGTAGCATCTCATTCAATTTCTTCCATGAAATTTATATTACTGGAAATATCCTACTTCCTAAGCCTTAGAGATATAGCCAACAGGATAACATAAGGTCACACACTAGAGTGAGAATTCAATAACACTGCTTCAAAGGTCAAAAAAGGGGCTCTGAAAGATCTCAACACTTGGTGGATGAGTTCAATCCCCATGAACCTTGTCAGCAGTGGCCTCCTGACTACTAGTTACCCCTTTGGCGAAGGGCATACTTGTCATTCCATATGTAATTATGACATGTCATTTCAGGTGTTTCCCAATTTAAAGTTACATGCATGCATTTTCAGTTGCTCTTATCATTTCTGGTCGTTACATGGTAGGCACATTAGCTATACCATAGATCCATTCTCAGATTTTAAATAACCCAAGTAACCAATAGCCCTTATAAAAAAATGTTATAATGAAGGATTATTAGTCAATAGAAATGCATAATTGATGAACCAAAATTTTAAAAAGGTAAAAGGAGTGATAAAGAGTGCACTGCAAAAGGGGTTGCTTCATCACTAAAATTTGAGGATTAATACACACGTCACCATATATGATATTGTGTGGAAAACTCTAATAATAAGTACAAACAGCTTGTCAAAAAGTTGGAATTTTTGCATGAGGTCACTACAAGATTTGTATCTCAAACAATAACCACCACTTCATAATTTGTACAAGATTGCATGTAATACAATCAACAACCAGATTGTAACTTTATTTACTAGCAGAAAGCCTCTGCTGGACAGGCATAAATATTAATAAATTGATATAAAGAGTCATCACCCACTGCTCTTCAGAGCTGCATAGGAATCTATGAGGGGTGGTTTTGATAGGGTCCAACCCTTCAACACTTTTCGCATTAAGCAGCTACTCTCAACTCTCCAGACTCAAACTCTCATACTTAGGCTTGGCAGCCCAAGACTTTACCATAGTAGCAGACAATGGCCATTAATATGCTGTAATTCTTAAAAGGATATTTATTAAAAACGTTAATAAAGGGACTAAATTGGACAGCTGACTTACGCCTCAAGAAAATCGATCAATTTTATTTCTTATAACACCCAATAAAGCTACAAAATTGGGCAAGGGTTTCTATTACACTTAGAGAGTTAAAGGCATCACACAATTGCTTTGATTTATAGATATAGTGATGCTGAAAAGGTTTGCCATGAGATAAGAAACTACAGCAATAAGGCCTAGCCGAGGTCTATCAATAAGTGATTGTCCAATAATGAGCAACAAACATCCACCTTTCAGCTAAACAACAAGGATTTTCTCTCATGAATGTCAATCTTATCCACTTTAATCTTTTAAAAACCCTCATCACACAAATTATACCCAGCTTCAAATTATTTCACAGATACATAACAATTATTTGTGGTAACACAATGATATGTTCCTCTAAATTATCTATCATGAAGTACAATTTCAGCCTCAACTAACCCAAATTAATCAACCCCACCACCCCCCCCCCCCCCCCACCCCCCCAAAAAAAAAGGTATCTTTACAGAATAATAAAGCAAGCACACCCAGAAACTTAACCAATCCCAAATTCACCAAAAATAAAATAATAAAGAACTGGTTAAATCAATCTTAAAAGTTGCAGCTGCCCAAACTGAACACAATCTTCCACAAATTATGTGCACCCACCATTGGAAACATGAAGTGATAGAACTAAAAGCACCCAATAAAGCTCTGAGCTTTCAGTTCCAAAAAGTACTACTGGAAAAAACCCAATTGCAAAAAATCCTTATCAAATCAAAACAATACTAAAAAAACACCATATAAACACAAATAACACAAACAATATCTGAAACAAAACAAGAACATACAGAAGATTATGCGAAAGAAAAAGAGGGAAAGAGAGTATGATTACAATGGAATCAATCTTGCTGGGAGACATGGCTGAGCTGAGGCTTGGTTGTTTATCTGACATAAAATGTGATTTTTATGTGAGCAAATTGACCTTTTAAACTGGATTGTCTGTTAGTTAAGACATCTTCTCAACGTTCTAAAACTTTATAGAGAGGGAGAGAGAGAGAGAGTTTCGGAGATGGGGTCCCACAAAAGTAAGCGTGGCGACGAGTCAAAGCGAGTGGGGACGACTCTCTAGTGTCCGTGTTGTGTGTTCGAGTTTGTTGAGATGAGAGGTGAGAGATGAGAAAACTGGTACAGCCCACAAACATGTGCAAGAGTCAACCAACTACTCCAAACCCAAACCATTTTTATATAAACGTGAAAGTACGAAACTACTGTGTAATCAGGCTCGGTTTTACATTTTTCTTTGCCTCTTTTGGTCCTCTGAATTTGGAATTGGTGGCTGTCATTCTTGTACTTGTACTGCAAAAAGTGTTCTCTTTTTTTTTTTTTTTTTTTTTAAAGTGTTCTCTTTTTGGATCACTTGGCTTTGGGGTTTAGAATTAGATCACCACCTTTGCCTACACACTGTGGATACGGATGATATAAAATTCTTGAGAGTCTGTAATTGGAAGCAACCTCAATTTCACGTGAATTTGTTATTGATACAATAATAATAATATCAGCAATTCTGAGAGGTTGTGTATCTTTTGTCTAGGTACACTTTAAGTCAGAATTTGCAAAATTCAATGGGCTAGTACTAGTATTCTTTCTTTGGGCAATTTACAACCGCCTATCATTTGACCTAAATTTAAGTTATTTACATGTAGTATAAAATTTAACATTTTAATCACTTGAGGTTAGTTCAGTTAGAGTTTTGTAACCTACTTCTGTTTAAAACAAGATTAATATATAATTTTGCTCCACTTTTATGTCTCAATCGTTCAAAAATACAATATCAAATAAGATAAAAAAAATAAATAAAAAATTCCAACGGAACACTTACATAATGAGATTTTAAACCACATGTAGACAATTTAAATTTCGATCAAATCTTAGGTAGGTAAAGTGTTAAATTTTAAATCATAGGTAGACAACTTAAATTTCAACTAAACTACATATAGGTAAGTTGTAATTTGCCATTTTTCTTTTTAAAACAATGTAGATTTTTTTTTTCTTGTTTTAATTGCTTTTAAATCAAAAGTGGGAGTAAATTCATAATGCTTTTTCTCAAAAAAAAAAAAAAAAAAAATCATAATGCTTGTAGTTGTACACTTGTACTATCATATATTGATAGTACCTCTCTCTCTCTCTCTCTCTCTCTCTCTATATATATATATTACTTAAGGCTTTTTTTTTTCTTTCCCCGCTTAAGAATCAAAGATTTTGCCCCTAGGAATACCCTAGCATCTCAAAATTTCTTATCCTATAATGTTTTCAAACTCTCTTTTCTTTTCTCTCTCTTTTTTTTTTTTTTTTTTCCTCAATTCAATGGACAAAACAGCTCATTCTATTAGAAGAAATCTCAATAGAAAGAGGTAAGAGGGGATGATTATTAGCATTATCAAATTACTTATTTAAGAATTTAAAGTAACCAATTTTTCTTTCTTTCTTTTTAAAGGATGGTTATTAGCTTAATAATTTTTAAGAAAAAATAATAATAGGTATTAAAAACAAATATTTTTTGCATTAATTAATGATTTAAAATTAGATTATTATTACCCTTTAATTTTTATTATTAATCTTACGTTCCAAGACACATCAAATAGTTGCTATAGCTTTGTCAAGAGTTTTATAGCTTTACCAACTGACACCTCCTAATATCTTTCTTTTTTTTTTTTTTTTGTTCCTTTTTGAGAAGAACCTTCTAATACCTCTAATAGAGATATTTATGTTTCAAATCTCCCAATTATTAAATTATATATATATATATATATATATATATATATGCTACAGCTATAATGTCACAATCTTGCCTTTGTGAAGTAAAGTCCAAATTGTCCGGATAAGTGGTGGGCAAGAACCTACCAAAGAAACCCAAAAAGAAAGAATGAAAGTAAATGTTTACCAAACTACCAAAGGCTTTTTGGTGAGGGAAAATTTTAGGTACTTCCGAGCACGGAAAAATTATGCTTCCTTCTCTTTCATTTATTATGGACCCAATCATGAATGTGAAAGGAGAGAGTTTCATTTTCTATACTCCGAAAGTACCTAAGAATTACTTGTGAGATTTGAGAGAATTAAAAATAAATAAAGGTTGATATTCTTATTATAATAAATATAGTGGCACAAATACATTTACATTATTTTTCATAATTGCTAAATTTGTATATTATCATTATTGGTATTGTTTATTTATAAGTAATATTACATCAATCATAACAATAATAATAAAAAAAAAAATTTAAAAATTCACTTTAACAAGTTGTGAAAAAATTTAATTTTTGGTTTTGTGAATCTATATATATATCATTACTCTTTGGATTATTTATGTCCAGGACTGCCGCCAGCCCACCACCAAGGTTAGACAAGAGTTTTTGATGACCTTCTGCAGAACTTTTAAAAAGTTAAGCGAGGGAAAATTCATTAGTCAATCACTAATCACAGAATGCCACAGAATTGCATAATGGTAAGTTAGTGACCACTAGGAACACACTGTAGATAAGATAAACTTAATTAGAAGAAATGTAAAGGCTTTTGTGGTTGGCAATAATATAATCACCTGCATTTCTCATCCTTATTTATTTATTTATTTGCTAAGTTTTTCAACCTTAATTCAGTTGACTGTCTCTTTACATTCATCAGCTCTGACGTAATTAGCCAGACAATAGAACAGAGAGACAACAAACCTATTCTTTGTTTTCTAATTATAAAAATAAAAAACTATTATTTATTTATTTATTTCTTTATGTCCTTGAGATTGATGGTAACTCAAGGGACAGCTTGTCTGAATCATTGTTTCAATAATTGGAACGGGTAAGGAAAAAAGAAAAAAAAAACATACACACATCATAATTTTTTTTTTTTATGGATACATATCACATTATTGACTATAGAAAAAACTTAACTATAATTTATTAGGTGTTACTATCCGTTTTCTAATAGAAATCAATTGCATGATTGTATTAAACAATTAAATTTAACCATATCATGATCAATATAATAAAATCACACAACCTAAAGTATAATAAAATAAATTTCAAAATAACAAGAAGTTTAACATTTTTTTGTTGTTGAATATTGTGAGATTGTTTGAATAAGTAAACATTTTTGCTTGTACTTCTCCTTCCTGATTAGAAGATTTATGAGTTGAAATCAAAACGGGGTGGAGAAGACCAAAAAGAATAGAATTGGAAAGTATTGGGTGGTGGGCTTGATCAGTGATTCAGTTTCCAACAAACTCTACGACATCGACATGCAATGGTGATCTCTCTGTTGAAGAATAAAGGAAGCACCCATTACCGAAAATTTTTTGATATTGACGAGGACAGAGCACACTGAGATTCTTCTGTAAAAAGGATTGTATTTTTTTTTTTTTTTTTGGTAAATGCAAGTTTAGATGAGAGGAGACTACTCTATATCAGGGCCAGGACAAGCCGTAGGTCTCAGAGAGGACTTACATTGGACTTATAGATCGCCCACCAAGGATGACTACTTGCAACGGGACTTGAACCTAGGCTTTGTTGGACGAAGTGTTCGAGTCTTACCAATTGAACCAACCTCTTAATAAAGGACTGTATTTTGTGGCTATACCAGATGTGTAAGTTTGGGTTATTGAAGAATCCAATGGTGGCTTTATATGTACAGATGAATTCTTGAGTAGTACATTTTTTTTTTTTAAGATGAGTAGTACAATTAAGTGGCTTGGTGTGTAGACTGTAGAATTCCAACATAAAACATGCAAGAAATGTTAAATTTACTTGAAATCTGTTAATAGGTGCTCCATTCCACTCGTTAAGGAGGAATAAAATCTCATTAATTTGGAAAGTTAACCAGTGCTAATAACCAAAAGCTCATCAATTGCAATATAAGAACTCAGCCTTAACCAATGCACTTCAATACTTGTTAACCAAAACCAATTTACTTTTAAGTCTTCATGTGGGTAAGGATAAGACAACTTATGATTTAATAACTTTATGTGGTTAAAATTCTCAATCCCCAAGAAATTAATTTAATGGTTCTTAAAGTCTCATAAAATATATGAGATCATATATAGTTCAAAATTTTTAGCCATCATCTTGGAGTCAATCCAAAAGATTTTATTGATTGGGTCTCACATTTCAATTGTAACAATTGTATTATACTTTCATGGAAGAATTGAAATTACCAACTGATTAGTCATCAGTAAGGATTTAAGGTTTTGTTAGTGCAAGATTGTAGGAAAAAGTAGCCAAAATAAAGACAATGGAAAAGTCAAAAAGAAAGAAGCAACAATTATGCAAAGAAAAATCAACCCAATTAACACTAATTGTTTTTAATTATCAAGTTTTACTATCGCAGCACCAGAAATATGAAGAAGTTAAGGGATTTTTTAAGAACACTATTTGTTTCTTTATGTTCAAAGTCAGCATGTTGGGACGGAATTTGTCAAAGCTTAATTCACTTTTGACTAACAATTGTTTATTATTTCTCACGACCTTCACACAATGAATGCAATTTTGAATTATGATATCCACGTATCTGCGTACGCAACCAAAACTTTGATGGAGACCAATTCAATAACGTCCCCACTATTTTTTTTTTTGTCATCCTTGTTTGACTACAATCCACAATGACCAGTTAGGTGGGTAGCTGATGAAAGAGATATTGATATCTAATTAATTGCTATTTGTTTTCTCAAAAAAAAAAAAATTGCTTTTAGAAAAATAGAATTATTATTATACTATATACTCAGTGTGTGTATATATATAATTTATAGAGTTTCAACTTATGGTCTCTTGCTTCTGATGATTGTGTTTTTTATCATCAGTCTAAGACACTAATCAGTTTTTAATGCAGACAGAGATTGAACCTTAAATTTCTTATTCAACTATCAAAAACTTTACCAATTGAGCTACTACATATCCTCTATATTAATATGAGTCAAATGGATGGGTATTTTTTCATATGTAAATAGTAAGTACCTAGTCTTATTAAAAAAATTTTTTTTTAAGGTTCTAAGTGTAAAATGGAGCCTAATAGGCAACTTTAGACATTTTTCTTAATGGAGTCAATAAATGTTGGCTAAATTGTTTGTTACTTTCTCATGCATTGTCTGGGATAGGGCAGAGCCAGGGAGTAGGGGTTGTTGCCTTAACATTATAAAACGGTATATTATTATATAAGGCTTAGAAGTTAGCAGTAACAGCTTCAGGAATTTTGTTCAGGGCGTTTTTTAGGAAGCATAAATTACACCATCTTATTTCTTTTTAGCCTTTAAGTAATTAGGTTTGATTCATGATTCAATATTATTAATTTCATTCCATTACCGATAAACAAAACGGAATAGTAACCCACCCTATTCCACTTCGGAAAAAATTTTGGGTTATTCGGGGTGTTTTGGTAAATACTGGCCGAAATTCAAGATTCGGCCGGCATGAAGTTTGTGCTTAAAAAAAAATATATTGTTCTTAAAACCAAAACAAATTTACATTCTGTAAACCAAAATACCTCAAAAGGAAAAAAAAAAAAAATGAAAAGAAAAGAAATGAACAAAGGTACCTGTACAGATAAAAAAAAATCATATTAAGAAATATAAAACTCAACTTGAGAAGAGGCACTGCCGCACTAATACTAGTCAAAGACACAAAAGTTACAAATAAGGAGGAAGGTAAAACGTAGATGTAAAAGTGTAAATGAAAATGTGATAAAATTTAAAAGTATGAAGTGTAAAAATCGAGGAGACAGAAGACGCGTATGGTTAAGAATAAATAAGAAAAAATAATTAAAAATGAGAAATAAGTAATATATGCCTAATAAGAAAAAATAATACTATAATAAAAAAAAAATAAAAAGTTGAAAATTGTGTTGTATGGGCAGTGTTCTTAGTCGAAGGAATCAAGTCAGTGCCCAGCCTATAGTAGTTTTATTATAATTATTTATTTATTTATAGATTTTAGTTCAATTTTTTTTTTTTTGAGTTTTTCCTTTTTGCTTGAAAGACTCTAATATATTGTTAAGTTGCTCAAATTATAGACCAAAATTTAATTTTATTGGCATAAAAAAAAATTCAAGGTGGTCCCAAATTTTTTTTTAAAGGTAAATAAATATAAAATTTTAAATTATTATTATATATATATATATATATATATATATGTAGGGTCACGTTTTTGGCGACCCAAGCCCAACAAGCATGGGTTATGGGCTAGTGAGCCCAATACAATGAATTTGTAGATAGTGAGTTAAAGAGTTGGGCTCTAGTCAGTGTTACAACGGCTAAAATGAGTTTATAAGATGACTATGCAAGAAGAATACATATAAAATTCAATTTACATGTTGTCCGAGGAGACCAATGTTCTTTATAGAATGAGAGGGCAAATTACAAGTGTTATTCTCTCTGATATGGCATTCTTTTTCCAGTTGTTTCAACCCCGTACCCATGGAGGGTCTTTTTCATTTTATAGGCCCCTTCTGGTGATCCTGCCCTTACACCTGTTGACCATTTAGACCTCAACTTGAGTGTCTATCCCATCAAACACCCCTTCTGGCTTCTTGTGAGTCGCGGTGGCCAAGGAAACACTGTTCAGAGGTCTTCTCCACATAAATGCGGCCAGAAAAGCAACTGCAACGCAGTTAATGCGGAGATTACAGCCTTTCCTTCAGATATTTTTATGTCTCCATCTATCTCGTGAGTTCATGTGGCATGCTCTTGACATTGATGCCCCCATTGAGTTCATTCTTGTTGCTGGAACGATGCTAGTCTTGACCGAGGAGGCCTTTCTCCTTGGACCGTCCATTTCTCCCTCCTTATTTATGAGACACTGAGCCGGAATGCCTATGCACCTTTTTGTCTCCCCTCGGACTTACCAACAATCTTGGGTAAGGCCCAAGACCCAGTGTACCATCTTTTGGGCCTCATCCCTACAATACACACACACACACACACACACACACACACATATATATATATTCATGTTAAGGTAGTCCTGAGTCCACCTTGGCCATAAGGTGGCGCCGCCCCTGGAAGTTAGAATGTTCTTAAACACAATAATATTCCTATTCTTATGGAGCCAAAGGTTCCAAATGGCAAAAGAAAAATAAAATATTCCAGGGAAACAAAGCATTATTAGTGCTAGAATTCTTTTTCTTTCACATGGAAAGATGCAGGCTGTAAAAATCACGCATGAACAAAAAAGCTTGGGTGCTATTCCAAAAGCATTTGGCATAGAGACAAATTTGGCACCATAAAATCTCTCTCTTCAATGATATATCCTTAGCAGCTACTAATTAATCAATATTATTCTATATTCTTCTGAACTAAATTGGTAGATGTCACAATGACATGAATTGCATGTTACTTTTCTTTTAGACAATCCGATATCTATATATCTAAATATATATATATATATATATATATTATTTCTTTAGGTTAAACATGATACATCATTATGAATATAGGACGGATCCACAGGAGGGGGGGGGGGGGGGGGGGCAGTGGGGCCCGAAAAAGAAAAACAAATTGGGCCCCCCTAGCCCAAAGCATAAATTTTTTTTTTAATGATTATATATATATATATATATATATATTTTTTTTTTTTTTCTAGAACTGTGTCTCACTCCAAAAAGTTAGACTCTTTCTCTTTTAATTAGCTTAGCCTAACTAGCAACTACCCAACTCAATAACTTAACAAAAACATAATTTAAAGATAAAAAATAAAAAATTTCAGTCAGCTCAGTATTAAAGTACTAGCATTAGGTGTTCTAAATAGTAAACATTTAGCATTTAGAACACCAAATATCAAAAACACTACTATACAAGACATTTCAAATGTTATATTAAAGTAGCAAAAGTAAGTTTTGATTTGTGAAAAAAAAAAAATATATATATATATATATATATATATTTTTTGCAACAGTTGATGCTCTTAAGAAACAATATTATTTTGTATTTTTTTGTTTTCGTTGGTAAATGATTGCATCTTAATGTATTTAGAAATAATTATTTTGTGTATTAATCTTAGTTAATAGTTTGTTAGTACTATATGAATATTTATTTGGATTTTTTTTTCTTCTCATACTCTGGCCCCTAACTTGAAATCCCAGGTGCCCCTTTATAATAGGCAATGCATGTTACTTTGAAACAACTACCAGAAGTTACTTTGTCATGATAACACTCTCCCATCTTCAGATTCAGTAAAGAATTAAAAATAGTACATCATGAGGAAAGAAGAGGGGGAGGGGTGTTTCTAAATATAAAATTTAGTCCTCTTGCGTTTCAACTTTCAACAACTCTAACGTGTATATATCAAGTATCAACCTCATTATTTGGGTTATAAAGAGCAACCCATCTTCCAGAGTGCAAACCTGTGATACAACTTATGAATGGATATATCAAAAGGGATGATCCACAACAAAGATTTTGACTTAGAATTGTGTTCTGATTTACGACCAAATTGATACCATGCAAAGAAAAAGGAATATCTTAGTTCATCTAGGATCAATTAGGTAGCGTTGGGGACGGGAGGATATATTGTCTAAATGCAAAATGACAACTTTTACATGTATCAACCTCTGCAACGTTGATTCCTAGTTGGGTTAACTTATAAAGAGCAACCCATCTTTTAGAGTGCGCAAACATTTGCTACAACTTGTGAGTTGATGCATCAAAAGGGATGAACAGTAACAAGGATTTCAACTTAGAATCTTGCTCGGATGTACCTCCAAATTGATACCATGCTAAGAAAAATGAAGCTCTTAGCTCATTTAAGGTTTGGTTGGTTGGAGAGGTGAAAAAGTGAGAGGATAAAAAATGAGGAAAGAATAGAAAAGTGGGAAGATAAAAAAAATTTAGTTTTCTCTCATTTTTGTTTGGTTGGAAAGATGGAAAAGTGAAGAAATGGAAAACTCATTTGTTTGGTTGAGAAGAAAAATAAGATGGTGGAAACTGAAGTTGGCATAAATTTACAATTATATACTTATTAAATAAAACAAAAAGACTATGATGATTGTATAAGAGATCTGAAGTTTAATCCCCCACCCACACCAAAAATTGATTGAGTGTTTTAGTCTGATGATAAAGAGTTATTATCAGAAACGGACACCATAAGTTGAAACTCTCTAAAAAAACAAAACAAAACAAAAAGTAACACATTTTTTATTAAAAATTTGTGTATGAACACTTCAATTTTTTTTTTAAAAAAAAGAGCACAAGCCAAAGAAAAATGTGCACAAAAAAAAAAAAAAAAAACGGAATGAGAAGTATAGGAAAAGGCCCAAACCAAAGGAGAAGAAAAAACCAAAACAGATAGTACCTGTAACAGGGAGACCTTATAAAAAAAAAAAAAAAAAAAAAGAGAGAGAGACAAAGAAGAAACAAACCCATGTGTAGACGTACAAAAGGTATATTGGTTAGCTCATTTTCGTGAGCCTTTTCCTCTTAGTTCTCTTACCATTTTGGGGAGAAATAATTTTGGTGGGCTTGGGGTGAAAATAGCCAAATCCTATCAATTTTTTTTCTCCTCTTCTTCCTCTAACCAAACACTCGCTAAAGATATTTTCTCTTTCACATTTTTCATCCTCTCTAAAATCTCCTCAACCACAAACACACCCTTAGGATCAATTAGGTGTGGATGGTTAGGGAGGCTCCATTAGTCAAGTTAATATATCTAAATGGATCTAGTTAATAAGTGCCTTTGAAGCATTTGTTAATAGACTATTTTAGAAAAGTTTTAATAGCACTTTTATGAAAAATATAAAAAAAGTGTAAAAAAAATAATTACTTTTTTCCTTTTTCCATTAATTTTTTTAAATTAATACTCTTAGAACATTCGTTAATTTTTCCTAATCTAATTTGTTTAAGAAAGAAAAATTAAAGAGTAACTGTGAGTCTTTTTGTGAATACCTTTAGCGTGAAGGTAATGATAGTGACAATCAATGTGAGTTTGGCCAAAAATAAAAAACTAAAACTGATAAGTCTGTCTATAAATGCCCAAATGTGAGGCAGTGAGTGTGACACACTTGATGGACTACACTTACCTCAAGAGGGCAACCCCGAGATTGATTCCTATGGTTCCTTAAGGATTTGTTTGGATACAACTTATTTTGTTGAAAACTAAAAACTGAAAATACTGTAGTAAAATAATTTTTAAATTGGTGAATAGTGCCAAGGGACCTATTTTTAATATTTTTTTTCTAAATAAAATGGTTGTGGGTCCTGTAAACAGTACGTGAATAGTGCATGAACAGTACGTGAACAGTGCGTGAATAGTCATTTTGTCCCCTAAAGCTGAAATGTGTGTAGCAAAAAAAGAAAAAAAAGAAAAAAAGAGGAAAACGCTTAAAATGCAGATGTAGGTTCATCTGGATCCAAACACATACTAAATAGTAAATATATCAAGGTATCTAACCGGTGTGGACTTATGGGCCTGTCTTCTGAGGAAGTCTTTTGGGATTGAGTTTTTACCTTCTATACTCTTTCACATTAAAAGGAGAAAAAGGCTCCAAAGTCCATATTCAATAGTCAAGAAGAACATCAAAATAGAGCAAGAAGAGCCCATAAATGAAATGAAAAGGTTCCCCCAAAGGACCTAAACTATATAAACCCATTTTTGGGGGGCGAAAATGACCCAATAGCACAATTTAGCAAAATATTTAGCAACTTAACACTGTTAAATATTTAGTAATCTACTACTATTTTGTAAATCGAGTTCGGGAAACTTGAGTTTATGAAAATCAAGTTTCTTAAAAAATGCTAAATTAGTGAGTGCCATCGTGACACATTTTTAAGAAATTTGATTTTCATAAACTCAAGTTTTACACTCGAGTTCCATGTAAAACTCAAGTTCCAGGAACTCAGTTACAAAACAATAGTAAATTGATAAATATTTTGCAGAGTAAATTACTAAATATTTTGCCAAATTGTGCTCTTGGGTCATTTTTGGTTATAAACACGTTTATTATTTAGCCCAAGCCTAGTTCTAGCTTGATAAGGGAAAAAATGTAAAAAAATTGTATAACCAATCCCATCCAACCCAAAAAAAAAGCCCAATCTCTCACAAAGTACCACTCACTCCTCCTCACTCACTCCACTCACAACTCACTTGTCTGTCTTCAAAAACACCCACAACACTCGCACACTCACACACAGAAAAGAAAAGGGTTTAACTTTGAACACCCCAACAACACAATGGATTCCCTCCAAGCCACCTATAGAGACGAAGACGAAGAAGAAGACGATTCCACCAAACCCACTCCCACCCAATCATCCCCACTTACACTCACACCCACCACCACCACCACCACCGAATTCTTGCCCCCACCTCCACCACAAAATTCCAACAATGCCACCGAACCACAAAACGACACCGCCACCAAACCGGACTCTCCATCCTCAGACGACAAGTCGCCACGTAGATCCACCCCAACAAACGACAACACCACCACAACCGAAAACGACAACGACACCACCACCACCACAAACGACGACGTCGACGACGACGTTGACGTTGACGACGACGAAGAAGACCCACCTCCCAAAAAGCAAAAGCCCCTCTCTTCTCTCACCACCACTCCGCAACAGCAACAACAACAACAACAACAGCCCTCTCAAAACGACGCCGTTCCGACCCAAACCCTAACTCCAACCCCAACCCCTCCTTTGCCCACAACAACGGCAAAGAAAGCGAAGAAGAAGAACAATAACGTGTGGGTCACGAAATCGACCCGAAAGGGGAAGAAGAAGAACAACAACAACAATCACAACAGCCACAACAACAACGGTTCTGCAGCACAAGCTTCCGAAGACACTGTGCTCATCACTCCAATCCACAAATTCCCAGACAAATCCGACGACACCCCGGAACTCAAAATCTGCCTCTCGAAGATTTACAAAGCCGAGAAAGTCGAATTGACTGATGATAGGCTCAGTGCAGGGAGTACCAAAGGGTATAGGATGGTTAGAGCGACCCGCGGGGTCGAGGAAGGGTCGTGGTACTTTGAAATAAAGGTTGTGAGGTTGGGGGAAACGGGTCATACCCGGTTAGGGTGGTCCACGGAGAAAGGGGACTTGCAGGCGCCAGTTGGGTACGATGGGAATAGTTTCGGGTATAGGGACATTGATGGGAGTAAAGTGCATAAGGCGTTGAGGGAGAAGTATGGGGAGGAAGGGTATAAGGAAGGGGATGTTATTGGTTTTTATATTAATTTGCCCGAGGGCGCGGCTTATGCACCTAAGCCGCACCATTTGGTGCTGTATAAAGGGCAGAGGTACGCTTGTGCCCCCCCGGATGCCAAGGAGGAGCCGCCTAAGGTCGTGCCCGGTAAGTGGCTTTTTTTGTTGTTGTTGGTGACAATGTGGTTAGTGGTTCAATAAGACTTCTATTGCAATGTGATGAATATGTTTAGTATGAGTGTGTGCAGTAAGACTTATGATTTCAATGTGTTGAATATAATTTGTGTTATTGTATATGTATTGAACTAACATGGAAAAGAGAGGATGTTAGATTTGGAAACCGGTTTGGTCCTAGGCAATTTGGAGGTGAACCAATCCTTGTCAGTTTTGAAGGACCTGAACATTGTATCAGATAAACTGACCCAGCTGAAATTGAAATTAGCTAGTTTGGGTTGGGGAGTAGGGCCAACGAGGTTCTAGATTTTGATTTTTATCTTGTATTTTTTCGAATCAACTGAAGTGAGGAGCACTCTGGAAATATTAAAAAGGTCTATGATTATCATTTGTTTATAATGAAATAGCTATAAATTATCCAAGAAAAATGAGAAAATTATGTGGTCTGCAAGATGACCCTGCCCCTGAGCAAACTGGAACAGAGAGTCCACTTTGAGGGAAGATTATTCACCGCAGATTTCCTAGCATGCTTTAACTCTTTGAAACTTAAATTTAATTCTGATTCAATTAGTGTGTTAATGTTTGTACATTGTACACTGTGATAGCAAAGATGGCTGAACCTGATCCAAGTAACTTGGTTTGGTATGACCTTAAACTGTTCAACCTGATGAGTGATGACAATAATAAAAAACCAACTTTGTCTTAAAATTACAGTTATTGTAAAGTTTGTTTACCCACCCAAAATCAATCCTACTGGAGCTGTTATCTTATCTGCAAAATTGCTGTTGCATCTAAATTTAATTGTGCTACACTTTTAAATTTGGGAGCACCTCTGGCTAAGAGTCTTGCATGTAGCTAAGAAAAACTCTGCTTTCTTGAACTCGTTTCACTGTAAGCATGGTTACTTTGCTCTTTTCCCCCCTCTGTTGAACTTGGAATGTCAATATCCAAATTGTATTTTTTTCATCTTAAGGGTCATTATTCACTTTTTCTGCAAATGATTATCTTCTGTTCAGGAAGTGAGATATCTTTCTTCAAAAATGGGGTTTGCCAAGGGGTTGCTTTCAAGGATCTGTATGGTGGTCGCTACTACCCGGCTGCGTCAATGTATACTCTTCCAAATCAGCCAAATTGTGTAGTCAAGTTCAACTTTGGCCCTGATTTTGAATTTTTTCCAGAGGACTTTGATGGACGTCCAGTGCCTAAGCCCATGGTTGAAGTTCCTTATCATGGGTTTGATAACCGAGTTGAAAATGGAGCATCAAGTGAGAAGAAACATTAGCCAGCAAGCGGCTCCTTTCAACCTTAACTCATGCGGAGCTTGGAGATGGATCTGAGTTTAACATTGTTGTAATTTTAGCTGTTAAAAATTGACTGACAAATTATTTGATGACACTGTAAACTTGAATTTTTCTATGAAAGAGAGAAAACGGCTTGTTAAATATAATGATGTCGCTTGAGCCCAATGATATCTTTATATTTTTCTTCTAGATTTTAGTGGATATTCTGGTTTCAATTATTGTGAGGTCTCTCTTGTAGTATGTTATTATAAGTATGCTCTTGTATTCCTTTTTGCAATGATAAGATGGGTTCCTCATTGGAGGCTGAAAGCCAGCTTTTTTTCAGAAATTACAGCTTTTTTTCAGAAATTATGGCACACTTCCATTTAAATATTTCCTTTGCTTGCTGTTCAGGAATTATAATCTTTTGATGGGTATTTCTCTTCTGAAATAGCCAATGTTGTTGGTTGACAGGAAATGAAAACCTTATTTATGCTAACGTTTCTTCTGGTTTTATGGACCCAAAGTGGAAGATCAAACATCCAAGTGGTTCTTGTGTTTCTCTCTCTCTCTCTCTCTCTCTCTTGCATGTGCACAAGATATGTCTACTCACACACAAACACATGAGCATATATTTCTTCAGGTTCAGTTTGGAATGGTTTTAAACAAGTATGTTGCAACAGGTTTATATTGTTATATTCTGGCACATCCTCCTTGTTAAGATGTACATCAAAAGAAGTTGCAAAGCTCAACTTCCGTGCACCTATGGCCCTGTTAAGACTTAATATTATGTCATGCCAAATGTTTTCTGTGCTTGTGCATATTTCTCTGTTCCAGTTAAGGAAGAGGGTATCTTCCTTGGAAGTGATCCTTTTAGCTAATTGAATCTATCCATCTATCCTTATCTTGACAGGAGGTTCTTATGTAGAAGTATGAGTACTTCAACAAATTGGTGAAGTGCATGGAAGCAGAAGTGATCGATTCAAGATTAAGAAGCTCAGGTTGGTTGTATTGCTTTTAGATGAAAGTCTTGCTTTATCTAGCTTCTCATGTTGGTAATGGGACTCCTGTGTTTAGGTAGATTGATGCCTTGCTTATTTAGTGAAAGTGGAGACTACTATGCTTTACAGAAAACTTTTTTGCAGTTGAATTTCTTATGGACTTGATATAGCTTATATATTTCAATATCAATCTTTATTTTTATACAATTGAGTTTGAATTTAGTCTTTATGCAGCAGTTAGGAAGAGAAATAATGCTTAACCAATTATTAAGTATGAAATATAAGCAAATAAAGTTAAATCCTAAAGAAGTCTCAGCATCTATCGGCATCAATTACACTCAATCAGGTCCAACCGGATCAGTCAACATTAATAGGTCCAATCTGGTGTCCACACTAGAGATAGCCTCTCCATAAACTCTGACAAATTTTACATCTTTCCCAAAATTCTTTACCACATTGTTTTATGAAGGGTTCAGACTAAGGATGGCAATTGTTCTTTCTTTGCCAAGGTCCTCCCTTGTTAAAGGGATACGTAGGTTTGGGTTTCCTACTTATACTTCTTGGTTTTGAATTGGGATAGGTTTTTACTGCCCCATCCTGCTCCATTGAACGTGAGTCAGAAAAACATGGGGGATGAGATGTTCTTTTCTTTTAGTGAGTACAATAGCCAATAGAAAAACTACCATATAAAGTGAAATCTATATTAGTAGAAATTTAAAATTGTTACATGTAGAATGTAGTTCATTAATCTGCATGGTGTACATTTCTTCAAAAACACTGTACTCTACATGCTAAACTTCTTCTATCAAGGGCTCCAATGTGCACTCTGCCCCATTTTACCATCTTAGTGACTTGGGCAGAACTGTTGTTGAAAAAGTTCATAATTAGGACACTGTCAGTTTTTGCTTCTAATGCATTGGGGAGTTGAGACCCTCTTGCGAAGACAATGAGTGGAGAGGTTGGTGTCTCTTGGAAGGGAAAGGAGGTGTTTTCCTAAATGAAGGCCTCTTTTTGAGATGGTGTAGAGTTTGTTTGGTGTAAAGTGTTCGAAAACAGGGTGAAGCTCTCTCCTTGAACTTGAGGATGGCAAAGAAGAGAAGTCTGCAAGATATGAGAATGACTACCACAGCACCCAAGTCCCACCACTTCGAATGATCCAGTTGAACACCAAGCATGCTAGTGAGTATAACCTCGCCTTTTAGTTTTGGGCCGCCAGGTACAAAAGAATCAAACTCAAGGCCAATCATATCGTTCTTGTATGCTCCCTGCATTTTTTTTTTTTTTTTTTTTGTATTATTTTAAAATGCAATCATATGGAAAGTTATTTTTGAAGTCATGCACAAGATACGCAGCATAAATTCTGCATGCTTCATACCAGGCTAGACCAGAGCATCCATAATTGTAGACAATGGATTTAGAACAGTTATATACGTTGAAACTTGTAATTTTTTTTGGGGAAAATTACCTGTATTGCCCATGCACCATAATTGATGTATGAAATTGGGTACCGCCAGAAAGGCTTGGGAAGATCTGGTAGGAGCCTGAAGTAACCAGCAGTCATCATCATAATTCCCTGATAATGACAATGAATTAGTATTTACTATTTAGCTGAAGAGGGAGAAGCTCGGCATAGAAAATGAAGTTCATTTTTCTTACTATATATCCTGCTCCAATTATGACCCCCATCAAGAAGTTAGGAACAAGTGAAGCAATAATCATCATCGAACTCTCTACGACTGCAATAGCGCCAATAAGATCTAGGCAGATATACACTAAATGAGAAAATTCAGGCCGGAATTTCACCATGTAGTAAGTTATGGTTCCGGTAGCAATTGACATCACAGCCACAAATGGGAAAGAAGAGAGGAAATTGGACAGAATATACACAGAAATCCCATAATGTCCACTGAGCCTCTCTCTATAGAAAACCTGTTTAAGAAAACTAATCATCAATAACTTACAATAGCTGGTCTATGTTAGTCTAACCAAATTTTTGTTAAAATGAGTATTCTTCCACCCTTTAAATAAATTAATGTACCTTCATTTCTTCTAGGAAGGATGGGAAGCCTCCAATGGACATGAATGTCATAAAGCCTGCTACAAATCCACCACAAGCTCCACGAGCCAAGATTGCGGTATAACTTGTTCCAACATCATAGAAGATGCTACCAACGCATAGAGATAAGGTTATATAGACTATGATCCTTAGCCAGTAATACCCTACATCTCTAGACATGTTCACAAAAGATCTAAGTGTCAACGTTGAGAGTTGCTTCCACCATTTGGCTTGGCTCCCACCTTTTCTCTCAATTGCAAGTCCTTCCTGAAGCATAAGCACTTGTTATTGACCATTAGCAAAACTCGTACTCTCTTCTTGAATTTTAATTTGGTTCAAGAATTTTGGTTATCAGCATATCTTACAGATTGTCGATAATCCTTGAAACTAATTACTAGGATGTGAAATAATGTTCCTTGCAGCAGAACAATGAATCTTAGTACCCGCTTGGGTACAGCTGAAATGCAATGCGTGTGTGTTTTAGCGTTTTTTTTTTTTTTTTCATTGAAAAGCACGTTTCAATGCTTTTCAGTGGGTCCCGTGTATTGTTCACTGGACTCACAAACCTTTTTTATTTTTTAACAAAACTTTCATTAAAAATGAGTCTCACGGCACTATTCACACATTTAAAAATTATTTTGCTACAGTGTTTTCAGTTTTCAGCAAAATAAGCGGTATCCAAACGAACCCTTAATGTAGAAAACTGGAATTCATTAAGCATGTGTAAAATATGCTTCTGAGAATATGTATTTTATGGATGCACTACATCTAGCTGCCAGCTATACCCGTTCAGTCCTTGCACTCGGTGAAAAAGGAAAAGGGGATGACAAAATCCAACTTAAGATGGAAAATGGGCAATGAATGTTACTAGCAAAAGAAAGCAGAAAAAGGGACCAATGAAGAGTACTATTTAAACAAAAATAAAACTGGAATATTAAGAAATGCTTACAACAGTTGAGATTTCTCGAATCCTTATTCTTGCGCTTGTCGCATACTCTGAGCACCTGTATTTCTCAATAAGCTTTGCTTTGATCTCCACTGCTGCTAAGTTCATAATTGGATCTGATGATTTTTGGATTCCTGTAATAAAAGACCAGCAAGTTGTAGTAAGCCATAATTTTCAGGTCAGAATGCATGCGACAATCAAAGGAGTGATAATGATTTTAAAAACCGGTACGGTCAAAGAACCGAAAAAGTAAGTGATTACCGGTTTTGTGGTCCAACCGGGGTCTAACCAGTGGTCGAACCGGTGATGTCATAAATATTTAATTAATAATTTTAAAATTATAAAAATAGTTAATAAAATATATAATAAGATTATTACATATAATATTATGTTAAAATATATATAACATATTTTAAAAAAAATTATGTGAGTTTTTACATCTTACATGTAGAAAATTAACAATAACCAAATATAAATAAACAATAACCAAAAATTATTTTCAAAACATAACATTTAGTGACACCCTTCTTTTAGGTTTATTTTTTTCTCTCAAAATGGTCTATGTATTATGCATTCATTTTAAAGAAAAATTAAGTAAATTTTAAAATTATTCACTTAATTAATTATTAAAATAACTATTTTTTTATATCATAATTATCTTAACTAAATGTAAAAGGGATGGGGCTCCAATCCACGTGAGTTGCTCACGCTGCCCCTTAAGTACTAAAGGCAAAAGTAAAGTCTTAGGCTAAGGAAAATTAAAAAGTTGTGGCTGTCATTGATTCTCAAAAAACAATAAAAATAAAATGTGTGGCTCTCATTGTGTTATTGACTATTGTGTGCAGTGTGCACACTGAACAAGTAGCAGAGGCAGAGCACGGCACACCACAGTTTTACAAACTGTGCAAACCAGTCTCTCTCTTACAAACTAAGAAGAAGCTCTCATGAGGAAAAATGGATCAATTTAATTTCGTGTGTATCGTGGTCCTCCTCTCTCACATCCAAACAAAGATTTTCAACCATCTCTTCTCTCTATCTGTGAAGATGTGTATCTGTGAAGATTTTCAACCATCTCCTTTGCCTCTCTCTTTGTGAAGATGTGTGTTTTCAGGCAAGGTTAGGAATTTTGACTGCTCAAGAGGCTAGCTTTGATGCCATGTTCACCAAAGCCTTCAGCCATCACAGGTAGACGCCGATCTAAGGAAAAAAAGAAATAGATCTTTGCTGCAAAATGTTTGGTTTCAGATCTGTTTCATCCATTTTGCAGAACCGTTGCAAAACCGGTTCAACCATTTCGGTTCTCGGTTTTTCCGGTTGAACCTACGGTTACTGGTTATTTTCGGTTTTTCCTTCATTTTCGATTTTTATGAATAATCGGACCGGATTGATGTCCGGTTCCCGGTTAAACCGATTAAACCGGACGGTCCGGTCCGGTTTTTAAAACTATATAGCACATGAGATGGTAAAATTTGTTGGAACTAGGTCCAAGATGTATTTTGGAACTAAGACCAGCATGTTTTCACAACAGGTGAAAGGAAAATCTGATACCAAGCAGCATTTGAAAGTGTGATGTTACTTTTCAGAGGAGAACGCATAAAGCAGCAAACAAGCATCACTACTTAAGTGACAAAAAATTCTATGAAAGTAAAAGTTGTACCATATACGTACACGTATTCTGTGATGTTCCAACAAAGACATTGTCACTACATCAAAGTCTGAATTTATACAACGGAGGAAGTGATCAGAGGGATTTCTTCGACTTGGACATGGAAATCCGGCATCGGCAAAGAACTACAAAATAAATACAATAGATGAAACTTGATTGTAGGCCAAATCCTTGATGGATAACCATAGCATAGGGAAAAATATAAGTTACTATGATCGTTTGTACCTCAATGGCTAACTTTGCTGCTCCAAAATATACTGTTTGACCACCAGAAAGTAGAAAAAGATCATCAAAGAGTGCAAAAACCTCACTACTTGGCTGATGGATAGAAGCAATGACTGTTCTTCCATCATGAGCAATATTTCTAAGAGTTTGAACAACAAAGAAAGCTGAGGCACTGTCAAGGCCACTAGTAGGTTCATCAAGAAACAAGAGGCAAGGCCTTGTGAGGATTTCAAGTGCAATGCTTAGCCTCTTTTTCTCCCCTCCACTGATACCTCTTAAATGCCAATTTCCAATCAGCCGGTCTGCACATTCTTGAAGTCCCATTTCTATAATTGTTCCCTCTACAATGCCATTAACTTCTTCAATAGTCATAGAAGTTGGAAGCCTCAGATTTGCTGAGTAAGTTAAGGTTTCTCTAACTGTTAGAGTTCCCAACAAAATATCCTCTTGAGTCACATAAGCCTGAAATTTTCAAAGGGAAAAGAAAGAACAGAGTTACAAGAGAAAAGTGGTCAAAAGTGTCCCTATATTCTTGGACATTCATGTTGGTGTATGTACATAAATTACTTACAAGAACACCATAGTCTAGTCTCCTCTTCCTCCCATTAAGAAGAACATTTCCAGTCATGACAACGTTTCCAGAGAGCCTTCCTGCAAAAGCTCAAGTATCATTAATCTCACACTAACAAATCATGAATCTAGCAATAACAAAACAACACAATTAGCTAGCTGGTAATCAATTTATTGCTCACCACTATTAGCTACCTATTTTTACTTTGTGATTCCATCAATGAGCAAGCACCCTGGTAAGTGGTGAAATTTCTGAGCACAATTGAGCTAAAACCTTAACAAAGGATAGGTGGTGATTCTTTTTTTCCCAATAAACATAGTAAGATTTTGGGAGAAAAAGTATCTCCTATGTTCGTCCCATATAACATTCTCTGACTGACATATGGAAGAGATGTTGTATAGGACGGGCTCATGAAAATTTCACATTTTGGAATAGGTAGTATAAGCCATAGTGTGGGGTAATCTTATAACTAATTAAACAGAAAATATGAGCTTAATCATTGATTTTTTATTTATTCTTTTACACTTGATCAAAAATATTGTTCAATAGTTTTGGTACCTAGCTAGTTGGCAAAGGGCCTAAAGGCATTGGGGTTTTACTCCATGCAAATGGTGGTAATTGTTTCCATTTTTATTGCTCTCCCAATGTATTTTTTTCCCCTTGTCTAGTAAGAACAAGGTCCCTTTTCATCACTCTCTAGCTCTTTGATACAAATGATCTCCCAATCTTTTGAAAGTCATCATTAGACCTTGTATCGTATGGTTTTAAACAAAATGAATCATATTTTTCATCCAAAATGATGAATTCTCCCACATGTTATTGATTCTCACAATAGAAGAAGGATTGTTTAATTTGTTGCTTTTTCCATGATACTCGTCAAGGCCAGTGATATAATTTACAAATCCCTATAGAGGTACTATATAATAATGTGTCTTTTTTTTTCCTCAATTTAGTAATAACTACTAGCTAGACATTCAAATCATTTGGCTCGTCTTGGGCCAAATTTGGGCCAATCTATAGAGTACTATGTTTAAGATAAGAGAAATTAAATACATGCAGTTACTTGCATGACGTAGGTTTTATTCAACCAAAATTAATTGCTAGTAATAAGTTGTTTATTGTCTCTACTTGAATCTTGTGGCAGTGGAACAGTGGCAACAAGCTAAAGAAAGAAAGCATTTAGTGATAGATCTATGTGAAAATAATGTTCATTGATTGCAACTTATTACTATTAGATCAATATATGCAAGAAGAAAAAATTATTAAAAAAAATTGTCTTTTTATTATTCCTGAATATCATTTTAGGTTCTGTATCTACCAGTTCAATTTTAAATGCATAGACAATTAAAGTAAAATATTTACTGACCCAATGCCAAAACATTCCATTCTCAGACCCTAATATACTTAATGTCTCAGGTTTTATTTTGATGTAATCATGTAGAGCCAAGTCACTCAAAAGAAAAAAGACAAAATTAGATATTTAAAAAAAATATATTGTGCTATATAAGAAGGCGATGAAAGATTGTCATATTATATTAGCACTGTATTAGGACCAAGATGTGCATCATAGCTGTGTTACAGTGTTAAGAATTTTGGAAAGATACACTTATTGTACTACATGCTTTTGCCATGACTAACTTGCAATGCAAACCTATCAAGATGAACATGCTTTGTTAATGAATATCTTGCAAGTGATTCATGGAGTATCACTTTCTTTGCTTTGCTTCCTGGAAAACAATGCTTACTTGGAACAATGGTACATACCACCATCACCTTTATAAAGAAAAAAAAAGAGCATGTTCAAAAAAGAGAAAAATAACAATTTACTCACCACCTTTTTCATGCACTTAACATATAATCTGAACGAAGAAAGTTAAATTTCATTTGATGATCAACCCATGACACACGTCAAAGAGTATCATAACTTAGAGAGAGACAAGTTTCGTTTTTTCTATTAAGAGAAACTAGGTCAAAATCTTGTAAGTTAAAAAAAAAAAAAAAAAAACCATGAGAGAGAGAGAACCTGCTAGAGAATCAAGAGGGGTGGATTTGCCAGAGCCAGATGGGCCCATAATAGCCATGATCCTGCCAGGCTCAGCATAGCCACTGAGCCCATCAAGCAATCTCCTGGTGTGTCCATTTCCAAAGTTTGGAACTACAACTGTGAGATCTTCCCAAACCAAGTGCATTCCCCTACATATACTTCTCTCATGATCCACACCAACTTCACCAGTGTTCTCTGTTATTTCCATACTATATATCTCCCAATACAAACTTCTTTATTTTGAAGCAAAATAAGACTAAAAGAGAGAAGTGAATATAGAAGAACTAGGTGTTCATGTACTTTATATAGACTTGGTTAAGGACTAGCAAAGGCCACTTTGGTCATTGGCAATAATTATTTACTAGGGGCAATAATATATAATAATAATAAAAGCAAATAACAATAAGACTTGGTACTTCACACAAATAAAAACAAAGGCACTTTTTTTTTTATAATATTTATAATAAAAAACAAAGCACTTAATATAAATATATAACATAACTTTAATTTTTAAAGAGTGATTTGTTTTTATTGGTGTAGAGTACTATAGTAGCTATATTATGATAGAAGCACTACAAAAAAAAGGGTTTTAGGTCACGTTTGTAAAACGCGGCCTTAGGTCCAAAAAACGTGGCCATAGGCCCATTTGGCCTATGGCCGCGTTTTTTTAGGCCGCGTTTTGAAATGCAGCCCAATCCCCGTGACTATAGGCCAGAGGGGGTCTATGGCTGCACTTTCCAAACGCGGCCTAAGACCTGGGTTTATGGCCGCACTTTCCAAACGCGGCCTAAGACCGGGTTCTATGGCCACACTTTACAAACGCGGCCTAAGACGGGGTCTATGGCCACATTTTTAAACGCGGCCTAAGGTCCATTCTTAGGCCGCGTTTGTAAAGTGCGGCCATAGACGTGGTCTTAGGCCGCGTTTGAAAGTGCGGCCATAGACCCCGTCTTAGGCCGCGTTTGTAAAGTGTGGCCATAGAACCCGGTCTTAAGCCGCGTTTGGAAAGTGCGGCCATAGGCCCCCTATAGCCGCGTTTTTACAATCCGGTTACTACTTTTCAATATGTCTATAGCCGCGTTTTAAAAACGCGGCCATAGTTTTTTTTTTTTTTTTTTTTTTTCTTTTTTGCCCTTCCCTTTACAGCAGATAGTGAATGTCAAAAGAATACTATTTTCACAAACGCTGCTATAAGTTTTACAAACGCTACTATTTCAAGTTGGAATATCAAAAGAATATCAAGCTGAAATTTTCACAATATCTTAAACTTGTCACATTATCTTAAACTTGTCACATTATACCTCAACTTGTCCATAATACACATCATACACATGACTTCCTATGACTATCCCCATCTCCAAGCTTTTTGTCCATAATGGCACTGCAAGAATGGAACCTGAAACAAGAAGTCAAGAATGAAACTTTTTTCCTAAGTACAACAATTTAAAAAATAAATGAGTAGCAAACTTCCACATTATTCAGCCAAACTATCACCACAAGCACCAATCACAACAAGAGTTGATCATTAAAAATTAAAGGAATGTCTTTGTTACCTTTTCAATAAACTGGAGAAGTATAAAACGAACAAAATATTTACGTGCAGATCTGTAAATGGACATATGAAACTCTCTATGACATGAGTGATGCAACAAGCAAGAAGAGTCAGCCATAGACACTTTACATGGGGGAGAATAAGAAAGACATTCGTCACATAAGTATTTCCTTTCAACAAAGGTTCATGGCTGCCAAGTTTCCCAATATTTCCACTAAATCATTTTCACACAAAAGAATTTTTCAAAGCATGAGGAAAGCGAACCATCAAGAGAAATTCATGGGGATTTTTTTTTCTTTTCCACATGATGATAAAGATATAAACATATTGAAATCTCTACAATATAAGTTAGAGCTCTATGATACATTTACAAACAGTATAATTTACAAATCATGTATCTCCAATATATAGATAAATATATTCAGAAACACCAAAAGAACCAACAAAAATCCACTGTCTTCCCTAAAATGTCCTCCCTAAAATATTCAACCTCAACGGCAAATCTAAGTCTACCAGCCCAAGTCTAACAAACTCTAAGAGTCTAACTATTGTCTCGACAAAGTTAGCAAGACTAGAGCACAAACCATTAATAATGACTTTCCCATAACATAGTACTCCAATCATTAACAATAAAGGAAGCTCCGCGCTTGAGATATAGCTAACTGATTTGAAAAACTGTTAGGGAGTGGGATGAACGAAAGCTCGGTAAGTAACATAATTAATAGAGGTGAGGGAAATGCAAGGTTTATGATGTTGTGCACTTTATAAGACATGACATAAGTTGGGATTTTCCAACTAAATTTTGCAAGATCATTTTAGTTGATAATGGGATAAGAATGATCAAAATAATGCAACACAAAGTTTTTCAAGATAACCACCATGAAATTACGTACTATATTCTGTGAGCAATAACATTACAATTCCAAAGCTAGAAAATCTAATACAAGGTGAAATGTGACAAAGACACCATACTATCACACAGACAAGTCAAGGGATCCACCCACTCACAATTGAAATGATATTGTCCTTTCTGGTTTGTAGTCTCTTGGCCCAATGGGCAGCAGCCTCATTCATACTCTCAAGATTTTGCCTCTCCCCCCTACGGGCAACATGAGAGAACGTGTCATGTAGGACCTCTTTTGCATGTGGTATGTTGGTCTCATGGGCTCTAGTCTCATCCAAACACTCAAAGATTTACCTCTTCCCCCATGGGCAATAGGGAAGAATGCGCTATCCAAAGTGAAAGATACTGACCTAGCTCTAATACTATTGTTACAAACACTGGAAAAAAAATTGAGGGGATAGCTTAAACCAACGTTATACTTTATAACCTACCCCAATGGTCTTCCCAGTGTGAAGATCTTTCATAGCATAACCATGTTTAAAAAAGAAGAGAGTAATTGCAAGTTCACATAATTGACCAACAAGTAGTAAGTTATGTGCAAGACTAAGAACATGAAAAGTGTTAGAAAGTTATAATTTGTGGTAGCTTTAGAATCACTGATAGACTTAGTAGATCCATTTACAATGTGAATAGGAGGAATATGAGAGGAAAATAACTTGTGAGAAAAAGGAGACAGATTAGAAGTCTTATGATTATAGCATGCGGTATCAATGTAAAGAAAATTATCCAAATCCACTTCTACACAAGCGAAGAGGACCACAAAAGCATACCACATTGAGCTAAACTCCTTCACCATTCATTGAGTTGAACTCCAAATGCACCTGTAATCACAACCATAAATTCAATTTTCACATCGCATTTCAAAGTCAAGAACAAAAACCACAAAAGTTCAAAATCTTTCAAGCGCATTGACAAAATTCGAGTCTAAAAAAAGAAACAAATTGATCATAATTAAGTTTTTAAAATAGCAAAGTCGAGAGAAATAGAATAGATACCTGACCGAAGGGAGAATAATAGAAAATTTGAATTCTGTTTATAATATCAAAATAACAGTCATGTGTACAATATTCCTTCATGAACATCCAAAAAGTAATACAACCTACAATAACAAAATATCCACAACGAGTTCTCATTGTGATGTAGCGCTATCCTGAATATATTAAACACATCGTATTAGTAGCACATAAACAAAGCATTGCAATAAACACACAATTTTCATTGAATTAAATGCAACATTTTTATACCACAAAAAGCTGTGACGCATTTGGAAATGACCTCATTGACTCAAACATGCTTCTCATATTAGCCATCATTTCATCAATTTGTATCTTATGCTGCGCATCTGATTGCCGCTTTGCTTCGGCCATTGCTTCGACGATTTGCTGCTTATTCTGCTCACGTATTTCGGCAATTTCCTCCTTATTCTGCTCACGTATTTCGGCAATTTCCTCCTTATGCTTCTCCTGCATTTCGAGGATTTGCTCCTGATGCGTCTGCTTTGATTGGGAAAGTTCGTCCCTTAAAGTCTGCTGCGAAGTTTCCAATTCAGTTATCCGATGGGTTGTTTCCCTGGACACTAGTGGAGTTGATGTATAACATGGCAGGTTGGACCCACTTATTCCTGATGGGGTTGGTCCAAAACCAACCCCACGTACACGTCCATGCCGTTCTGCCCCCATCACTTGAGCAAATGCATCATCTTTCGCCCATAGGATTCCTTCGTGAGGCTCTCCTTCTAGTGAGCCACCTTTGTCCATAATGTCAGCCATTTGTTTCTGTTCTCATACAAGAACCAAATATCATATTACTTGATATAGTACTATTCACACACAAAATACAAAAGAAATAAGTTACGATATAGGGCTTACAATCTTATCTCCCACTGCAGTACTAATAGGCTGCCCATCTTTGGTGCTATATACTTTCGCAAAAACAACAGCACGCTCCACTGCGTGCCCACTTTCTTTTGCCTACATCATATTCAACAACATCATTACAATAGTGAAAATTTATGTTGGTGATATGAAGCGGCAATCGACAACCAAACATAACAAATGTAATTTGGGATAACATGCAATATAATGTACAACAAAATAAAAAATATAGATTATTGCTTTCAAAAAGACAAGTGAGTTGTTTTCTTTAGTTGTGATAGTGGCTACAATAGTCCCTACCTAGCCCCCTCCCAAAGTTACTCCCTAACCCATTTTCCATCACTCAACTTCCTTACGTTTCCTCTCTCTCACTTGTCTTTACTGTCAAAGTGTCAATTTTCTTTGCAATCATCCTGTTTTTGCTGTCACAGTGTCAACACTAACGTGATTTAAATAAGCACAATAAACATGAAATGTTCCCATCAATAAAAATTCTTCAACTTTCGCAACATATTCTTTTGTTTTTTGGTTTTTTGTCCCTATAAAGGTAAAGCATACTGTACACATAATTATATAATATAAGCTCTTTTAAGCATTTTAACACACACACACTTATATACTATAAGTTTTGATATGAACCCATAAAATTTCCTAACGAAATTAAAATTGTGAAATCACATTTGGGGCTTTCAAAGCGTATGTTTAATCTCCAACATCACCAACCCAAATGGATTTTAATATAGAGTAACTCTACGAACATAAGCACTGCTTATTTTATCACTAAATTAGGAGAGTCAATTCAAAATCATGTTTCGTTCCCACAAGTCAAAAATAGTAACGAAGTTAATTAGTTTAAAACAAATACTTGAAGAAAGTATTGAGAATAACAATTTCATGGTGCTAGAACCAAAGCAAGACAGGTGATTTGCCTCAGAAGCTACCTACATTGTCAGCTGAGATGTTCAAGATGCTAATTCACACAAGATGCTCAAATTCATCCGTAAATTAGTTTCATCATAAAATATTGTAATATTAAAACCCTAGGTAGTTAGGATAAATAGCATTTCTTACCATTTTGTCAGCAGTTTGTGCAAAACTTATAGGCCCTGACCTTGCTATGTCCTTTTGAAACCCACGACTTCTTATGTTCGTCTCAATTAATGTCTACGAACACATTCCCGCCAACAGATTAAACCAAAAAAAAAAAAATCAGTTAAATAAATTGTACTAAATAAATTCAAATACCCCATCATATGTATTCAAAAACCCCACTAAAAGATAATAGAGCATGAATATAGCTAAACCTTCGTAGCAGACGAAAACCAATAATCAACTAGCGCCTCGTACTGTAGCCTATCAACCTTATCTGGTTTGGCCCGAATGACATCTTCTTTCAACGCATCTTTTGGGTAGCATTTCTTTTTTAGCTTGCTTCTTCGATTCCTCCTCAATTCCCCAAGTAGGTGCAGTGCCCAGTTCTTTTGATTAGCTGGTAGGATAATTTCAGCAGGAATGTCCCCCTTTTTCTGAAATGTAAAAATTGAGTGAGCATAGTGCAATAGTCCATCCTTTTGAAAGTGCCATTTAACACACATACGGCTGTAAATGACAATAAAAAGAAGCTTAATTTGATACTACCTCAATCTCTACCCAGCAAGCTTCTTTTTCCTTATCAGGGAAACGCGTCCAAGCAACTGGCACAAGTGGGCACAAGATGGGGTTAAGGCAAATGGTGCCCAACCACCTTTTGAAAGTTTTTCCGCTGTCCCCAATCGGTTGGCCACGTACATTTACCTCCAATTTAACTTTCATATGCGATGGCAGACTCCATATTTGCTGCATTAGCGTTACCCCACGCTTTTTACGCACATTACTAGCTGATGGGGTTTCTTGAACCACATCTTCTGCACGCCCATTACTAGATACTGGCGTTTCTTGCACCAAATCTCCTGCATATAGTAAACCGCCATTAGGAATGAAGTTTCAAAGTTCACAATTACAGAAAAGTTACTCTATATAGCTCAAGAGCTCAACTAACATGATAGTTATGTTAGTAAATGTGGACATTTTGATACTTGCCTTTTAAATAATCTTTTTTTCCCCATTCGTTCTATTAATTTACTTATTACCCAGTACAATAAGTGAATTAACTCGTTAATAAATTACAAATTACACCATCTAATTTTGTCATAAATTCAATTTAGCCTTCTAACTTCCACGGTCTTTTTAAGTCAATATGATAACTTTTACGTGTATTAAATGTATCTTCTTAAGAGACATTATTTTCAAAATGCAAAACTACCAACATTACATAATTTCGGACACTTGACGGCTAATTCTGTATATATATATATATATATATATATATATATATAGTAGACAAAATGACCACTTTAAAGAAATGAAAAAATATGCATTTAGTATCTTTTCTCAAATGTTACATTTGAAGATATGTCAACTACCTGGAGAAGGAGGTTGTGTCTCATCTTCGTCATCGTCACTTGTGACCCCTCTTGCTTGGTCAGCCGCAAAGGCAGCCCTTAGCTCTGCCTGCACGCTCTGTTGTGCACGTGACGATTGTTGGCCAACTTCAACAACAGTCAATTGCTTGCCCCTTCGCCTTCCTGCGGCCAACAACAGAAAAATTATGCGTCTAGTAATAAATATCAAACATTACATTTGGAGACATGTCAACTACTTGGAAGTTGTGTCCTAGCATCACTTGCAGCCGTTGTTGCCCGCTCAGCACTAGACACGGCTTCACGCTCATTCTCCCCCCTCTGTCGTGAACATGAGGGTCCTTCGCCAACTTGTACAAGCGGCAATTGGCGTTTCTTTCCCATTCCTGTGTCCAACAAGTTTACAACACAAAGAAAATGTTAATATTACACAACAATCAATTGCACACAATTTAATTGAAAAAGACAACGTTAAAATAACTCATTTTAATATCTACCAATATATGCAAGCATATATCCAAGTTTACAATTATTCTTTGCCAAACACAACAACAACGATGAAACGAAACTCTTAACACCACACAAACATATATCCAAACTTCGTAAGAAATTAAATTCAATTCCAATAACGAACTAGGGAAGGAACTGGATGCATAATAAGCACAAATTAAAAAAAATGTACAATATTAAGAGGAAATAACAAATTCATCAAATACTACATCTAGTCATAAAATTTTGGTGCCTAATATTTGCAAAATTGGGTGGTTAAATTAACACATGAACTTTGATAATAAAATAAGAGCCAAAACAAAGCAGGGAAATTATTGTTTATTAGTAGCTGATGCTTCACTAGTGAAGCATCAGCTACTCAATTAGAGCAAAAAATTAGTGGTTTTTCTGTACTAATGCAGACATTCACAAACCTTTGGTGCTTTCAATTTTCTTTCTCTCTTAATCTGTTTTGATATGTTAGATTTCTAATGCCCAGAGCATCACACAGTCATAATTTTTTTAGTTTCCTAGTGATTTTTGCCTTTTCCTCTGCCTCCAACAACCACTTATATCCTTTCTTTCGTTAATGCAAATCAAAATCAACAACATACTTCTAGAGAACAACAACAAGAGGTAACGTACTTCTTGGATATCAATAACATAAACAAACAACAGCCCTTTTTTTTTTAATTTTTTTTTTTCCCCTAGGCCAGATGGCTTAAGAAGGACCTCCACACCTGAGTTTAATATAATCTTGCAGAGTAAATGTACTATAGAACTCAAAAAAGATGCATTCAAGGTAGAAAAATTAAAAACTTAACCTTGTAGTCAAAATTGAAAACTAAGAAACAACTTGTAAAACAAATCATAGCAGTACAAAACCCTTGTAATGACTTTCTAGCAGTACAAAATCCTTTAACATATTCATTAACATGTAAAACAAATCCTATATTTTATAACCGAGTTATTGTAATTAAATTGAACCATCCAACAGACATAACAAAATGGACAACCCTGTCAAGAAAATTTGACATTGTAAGAATCAATATGTAAGAATTTGACATTGTCTTCCACATCAGTTCAAAAGTTACCTCATTTAATATCTGAAAAATTTTCTTTGGAGTTGCAGGTACTTCCTCTCCCGCTACATCCCCATCCTGAGCTTGTAATTGCCTTATCAACTGCAAGCCACAAACAACTTTCTGAATAGTCTTTCAAAATTAAGGTCCATTTCTTTGAATTGGCCCACTTATCACATGGAACGATTCTACCTTATAGTAATCTGAAAGACAAAGAAATGGTCATTTACAATCTCCCCTAATCTTTTCCCAACCAATTATCATCCATCTCCCACGTGGGAGTACTCGTGGTCCCACACCACCCCTCCCCTTTCACTTTTTTATTTTATTTTATTTTATACTATATATCTGATACTTTTGCAACATGGTATACTACTCCATCATATTGCACCATTTTTATTTCACTAGCTAATTAAATCCACCCTCCCCCAACTATCTAATTATCAAAAAAACAAACCACAAAGACTATGCCTTCCTAATGCCTCCCCCAACTATCTGATACTTCCTAATGCCTAAAGACTATCTAATTATTGGTAAAATTAAATTTTTTTTTTTTCATGTTAAGCAACAATAAAAACCACTTGGACCTAATTTTTTTCCTATTTGTTGTTGCTTGATATTACGGGATTTTGATGGGATTGTCAATGTATAGTTGCAAATAACAAAGGGGGGGCACATACTCAAAGAGTCAAACCAAAACTTGCTTTGGGGGAGGTAGAGCTGCCATATGAGGCATTTTCAGAGGGTTGGGGACTCTACTAAGAGCGCATATATGGGTGAATGCTGAATTCTTTATATTAAACGTAATACAAACTCATTCACTAGGCTATATATCAGATACCATTTGTTTGTTTCCATAAGTGGGCCTGTAGAAGCAGCTAGCATCATTGAATACAAAACAGAATTCTTAGTAACCATGATGTAAAAATATAGCTAAGAAAGGCACCAGTGATTCTGTGCCAGCACAAATTCACAGCCACTCAATGTATGGATCGGTTGCTCACAATTTTATACATCAGGCCTAAAGAATTCTCACTAAAAGGAATTGCTCTCGGCAAACAATGCACATACAAAATGTGCGAGAAAATTTTAACCAAAAAAAAAAAAAAAATCTAACTATTTGAAACTGATTATCATTAAAATTTAATGAGAATTCATATACAGGAAATCATTGTGGACTACACTTGATCTTATAGAACAAGTCATTATAAACTTTAATGGAGCTTTTGCATTACTTGATTCTAGCTCTGCTGCACGTCTAACAATTCTAGAAGAAAATTTTTTACTGCTTGTTATTAAATTTATCTGCATAGCCAATATGGTATGTAGTAAACAAATTGTAAAATTAATTATTTACAATTAATGTATATTTGCTCACTTTTTTAGATATCCATGGCTGAAGAACTGTCACTTGCTCAACAAAAAAAAAAAAAACCGCAAATTATAAAAAAAATACAAAAAGAAATTGAATTCTAAAACAATGAGATTTTAGCAAAAATTACTCAGACAGGAAACATGTTAATATCTAAAACACACACCACATGTGCTACTAATCAACCAGAAAAAATTAAAAAAAGAATCAAACAATTTAATTAGAACACCATATCAGAAGATGATAAGAAAACTTTACATATGAGACACAGAATCTTAACATATAAAACTATAAAACTATAATGTGGACAAAAAATGGAAGTAATTCCTATTCCTAGACTAATAATTTCTTCGAACAGTAGCCGTAGTGCTCTTGACAATCAATTAATTCAAGCTACTTGCCCTGGTTAGACCTTCCAACGTTTGTTGCATTGGCAACAAGTGACATAGGTTGTCATGGGTTCAAATTTTACGAACCATAATCTAAAATTTGTGGACCACAATTCCTACTAAATATAATAAGACTTAAAATTAAGCTACTAATGGACCCAAATGGTTACTGTGAACACTTTCTTAATTTCTTACCAAGAAATATGCATCATAGATAAATGACTATCACGAAATCAAAAATCCAGAAATTACAATCTACATTACAAATTCAAAGAGCAATCAACAAATCATCCAAGATCCAAAAATACCTCATATGCATTGGCAATTTTCACAAACAGAATCTTCGATTTGGGATCGGGGTCCTTATCCGGGTGACTAAATTTAAACCACAAAAATATAGATAAATAAATAAATTTTTTTAACAAAACTTAAAATGTGCAGAATTCAATTAATGGAAACTCACTGTTTGAGTGAGAGCTTATAGTAAGCTTTCTTGATTTCCGAAGCACTAGCACTCTGCGTAACCCTACATCCAAGCGAAGATTAGGTTAGTAAGGAAGTAAAATCGAGAAAATGCAAAGATTATGTTGGAAACAGAGCTGACTCACCGAGGAGATCATAGCAATCGTCTTCGTCGCAGTAGATTGCAGTCGATGGACAAATGAGAAGAGAAAACAGAATCACGGCTGACACCACCGCGGACGGCTGATGGGGCTTGGGGAACAGATCGGCGATGGGGCGTGGCCTGCGTGGGTCGGCGACGGCTGATTGAACGGGTGCTCGAGGATGATGGATGAACGGCACTAGGCTTCGAAGATGGGTGAGGAGGATGATGACTCAGGTCGGCGATGGTGAGTCAGCGTCGGTGGATGATGATGAATCGATGAGGACGACGGTGAGTCAGCTTCGGTGGATAATGACGAATCGGTGAGGATGAGAAGGATGAGAGAGGTGCTATTGGAGAGGGGTGAGATCGAGCTTAATTTCAGAGATGGAGGCTGATCTGCTAGGTATGAAAATTTTTAGCCTAATATTTATAGTTGGCCTAAAGCCGCGTTTTAAACCAGCGGCTATAGGCAAAATCTAGGGCTGCATGTTTAAAACGCGGCCCCATCCATAACTAAAGCCGCGGGTTTAAAACGCGGCTTCAGGCCAAATTTAAAGCCGCGTGTTTAAAACGCAGCTTCAGACCATAGTTAAGGAAAAAAAAAAAAAAAAAATTCCTGCCAAAAAAATTTTAAATTCAGAGGTCCTATAGCCGCGTGTATTAAACGCGGCCATAGATTTGCCCAAAAAAACGCAGCTGAAGGTCAAAAAAACGCGGCCGTACACGTGCTTTATGGCCCCGTTTTTAAAACGCGGCCTCGCGTTTATATTTAAGCCGCGTTTTGAGAAAACGCGGCTTCAGACGCGTCTTGGGCCGCGTTTTTTCAAACGCGGCCCAAAAAAACGCGGCCCAAAACCCCCGTTTTTTGTAGTGAAGTCAATAATTTTCCCCAAAAAAAGAGTTACATCTAGCATGATGTAAATACATCTTTGGCAAAATAGTTACTAGGGGCACAAACTGTACTGTTTTCTCGACAAACTACCATTAATGCTTTCATTTATGAAATTGCAGTGAAGAGAATGCGAGTTGATACGCATTCATTGTTATTGGTTCTTGAACGGTGATTTTTTTTTTTTTGTTTTTTTTCATACTCTATCTTTATATATTTGGAGCTTTATATGTATCTTGGACTTTGGCTAGCCACTCAAACTGAGGTTACCTGCAACATTTTTCAGAATCTCCCTCTTTCTATATATGCTATCTTAGGCTATATATCATATTTTAAAAGCTTAGTATTTTTTTTTTTTTTGGGATGAATTAAAAGCTTAGCATTCAGTGCATGGTAACAACTCTAAAACCCCCCAACCAAACCACTGGCATCTTCTTGATAGCATTGCACAATTTCACTGCACACTATTCATCTAGATATGAATGAAGGAAACCCTTTTTCTATTCTATTTTTTGTTTATTTTGTCCCTTGCTTTCTTGTTTTGGTAGATGTAAGGACATTTTTGCATGGTAACTAATGCATTGTTTGTGTATGGTTTTGCCAGCCATGGCAATAACACTTGCGTATAAATCTTGTGACTTGCCATATTGCGTGAATTACTTAATTACTTAAATGCCACGGAAACCTTATAAAACATTGATTTAATTTTTCTCTCTCTTCTTGTTAAATATTGAGCTTTTAATAAGACAATTAGTCGCAAACCCAAACCCAAGTAATATGTAGGAAAATATAATAGAATTATTTTATAAGAATTTTATAAGAATATAACATAAAATTTGTAGGTTAAACCGTACATAATTGCATATGTTATTTAATTTTTTTTTATAAGTTTTATGTAATGAATTATATAATATTGTTTTATATAAATGGAAAAGATGTTATTAAAATAACCTTTTTTTTTTTTAAAAAAAATACCATAATCGTTTGACTAATTTGAACATAGTTGAGAATATTAAAAAATGCACACCCTCATTCCATAGAACACATGTAACATATTATATTAAATTTAAATTATTAAATAAGTTTAAATTGTAGCATTTTTTTTCTTTTCAAAAGAGAGCTTTACACTTAGATTAGATTAGAGTAGAATTTCTATTTTGTATAAAAATATATATATATATATATATAGTATGAATATTTATAATTTTTATTACTTTTTTAGGGCCTATATCTCTAACTTCTAATGCTCATTTAAAACTATAAAGTTTCTCCCAAATTGAATAAAATTTCATACTTTTCAACCTAAAAAATTAGAAAAAAAAAAAAAAAAAGAAAATAAATTTTGAGCCCAAAAAGAATTATTTTAATGCCCAATTAGTCCAAAATGGACCGAAGGGGACCTAAATTTATCAAATGGACCTAATTGGACCGAATTAGACGGAATTAGAACTAATTGAACCAAATAGACTGAAAAGGACCGTAGGAGCAAAGTAGGCCTAATTGGACTAAACTGGATCAATAGGACCAAAGTGGACTTAATGGACCGAAATAGTTCAAAGTGAACTAAAGTGGACTGAAATTGACCAAAATACTAAACTTTTTTAAAGGAGTGACATTCGTTTAACTCCCAAGTTCATAAAAAAGAAAACAAAAAAAAAGGCATTGGTCAACATCTATACCAATGCCTTTTTAAAGGATAACCTTGCAATTCTAGCAAAACACTTGTTTTCCTAACATCATTATGAAAAGTAATTTTGCTTTCTCTCTAGAAGAATGCATTTCTTTTCTCTTTCCCATTATACAACATGATACTATATAAATAATAAAGTCTATTTTTGTTTCTACTCAAAAAAAAAAAAAAAAAAAACATCCATACCAAAACGGAGGATTATAAATTTATTGATCTCTCCTCCTCCTATGGTGCCTTGTCAGATTTGGAAAATCATGGCTAGCGATTAACCATGATTTCATCTATTTATCTATTCTTTCATTGCTCTTACCTACATTATCTCCCTTTCTTCCTCCTAGTGATTAACTTAATTGTCAAGTATCACCCCGTTTACCAAGGCATGATGGTCATTTTTTAAGTACAAATTCTTGTGAGGTTAGAGGTAATGAAAGAAAAAAAAGTTATAGTAGAATTTTTATCTCTAAAAAAATTGTTTTAAATTTCCACCATTACTCTGGTGACCAGAATCATTTTCTTCATTTGGTCCAAGTAAACACCAGTGAATTTTTTTTTTCATTTGGTCTGGATAAAACACCAAAGGTTAGTGACTGATCGTTAGACAACTTAACAGATAAAGCATTATGGTTAATTTCTTAATGCTCATTCCTAGTTCAAAGTACCGTTTGTAAAAATAAGAAGTCCATTTTTATGTGTTATTTTCTTCTCCATAAAAATAGATATAGAATCTATGCAACAATTACTTAGAAATATGTTTTCTTGAAGTGGATGATCTGGAGGTACTATCTCCAGTTCGATCGTGCTCTTACTCATCTCGGGTAATTTGTCAATTAGTTCAAAAGGACAGAAAGTCAAGTGGTGCTTTAAGTTTATATAGACATAACAGTAAATACAAGTTGGAAAAATAAGAAAAAGCAACACTAGCTGGGCAATGCCATGTCCCATGTATGTCGATACTTCTTATCTGCATTAGAATGTATACTAAAAAATTCCTATATTAAAAACTCAGAATTTTGTAGTGTTGTTTTTCATTTGCTTATATTTGAGCAATAACAATTCTCATAAATAGCCAAAGTTTTAATATAACAGCTGTAGCTTGTAACTCAAAAGTCTAAGTCGGTGCTTCTAGTGGAGAGGAGAATTGAGACCCTCTTGAGAAGATAGTGTGTGGAGAGGTTGATGCCTCTTTGAAGGGAATGATGGTATTTTCCTGAAGGAGGGCCTCTTATCAAGATGATGTAGGGCTCTCTTAGTATAAAGTGTCTGACATAATGGTGAAGCTCTCTCCTTGAACTTGAGAATGATGAAGAAGAGTAGACGGTAAAATATGATAAGAACGACTAGAGCAGCTAAGTCCCACCACTTGGAATGATCTACTGGCATGCGATAGAATTTTGTGATAACATCCTTGCCTTTCCATTTGGGGTCACCTGGCATTAGAGGATCGAATTCGAGCCCAATCAAGTCATTCTTGTAGGCTCCCTGGCCAATTTTGGTATAAACAAAAAAATCAAAATCATTCATCAGTACAGTGGAAGTTGGACTAATTATAAGATAAACTAATTAGTGACCTATTTCTTAAACTTAAAGTAACCAGATGCAGTCAGTTATATATCTCAAAACATTATTGGGAGGCCTTAAATTTTCTTTGGTCACAATTTTTTGGAAAGTAAATCATATAACAAAACCAAGTAAACCTTTCTGAGCTGCTTATGCACCTAAAAGTAAAACAATCTACTTAACATTCTGGGCCTTGGAACACATTTCTGGTTGTAAAATACGAAAAAAAAAACTCATCTAGCTAAGAGGAAAAAAGTAACTACTTTTACAACTTTTGGTATTGATTTTGATTTATCTTCATTTTTCATATTTCATGAGTCATAATTGAATTAAATATATTTCTCAACCCCATCAGATACCTCAGTTGTTTTGACAGCATTAGCCATGGCAAAATATGCATAACTTATTCACATAGACTGTACCTGTAGTGACCATGAGCCATAACTGAGATAGGAAATTGGGTAGCGCCAAAATGGCTTGGGAATATCAGACAGCAAGCGGAAGAACCCGGAGGTCATCATGAATATTCCCTGCATAAACAACCAATAGTGATGATGATGACAACTATGGCATGCTTAAGATGATGAAAATAAGACTTGTCTTAAGTATATGTTCTTACAATAATTCCTGCCCCTGTAATAATTCCCATGAGGAAATTTGGAACCAAAGAAGCTACAACCATCATGAGGCTCTCTATAACAGAAATGCAGGCATAAATGTTAAGGCAGTAGTAGACATAATGAGAAAATTCTGGCCGGAATTTCACCATGTAGTATGTAATAGTCCCAGTAGAAACTGCAATAGCAACCAAGAATGGAAATGAAGAAAGGAAGTTGGATAGAATATATACTGCTACTCCATAATACCCATTAAGCCTCTCTCGATAAAAAATCTGTTTCAAGGGGGAAAAAAAATCATGAGGTTAAAATGAGAGGATAGAAAGTCCTCAGTAGACATTTTTTCCATATAATTTCATGAATGAGGTTGTTTACCTTCGTCTCTTCAATGAAGGATGGAAAGCCTCCTATTGACATAAATGTCATAAACCCTGTTACAAAACCACCACAGGCTCCTCTGGCCAAGATTGCTGTGTATCCAGTGCCAACATCAAAATAGATAGTACCAACACATATAGATACAGCAATATAGATTATTATCCTCAGCCAGTAATATCCCACATCTCTAGACATGTTCACAGTTGATCTCTGTGTCAATGTTAAAAGTTGTTTCCACCAGCTTGCTTGACTGGACCTTTTTGTTTCAAATGCAAGTCCTTCCTGCAAACATTAATTCATTCATATTTGTTATGAACAATAACAAACATATCTGACATCACTCAATAACAGTTTCACGTTTTGGGATATAATTGTGTTTGTATATCAAACATATTAGTACAAATTTCTTTTTTACATGTTCTGGTGACATTTGTGTACTGTGGATCTTAATATTCAACATGCAGAAATCATCACTGGAATAAAAATGTATATCTAGGTTGAAATGCTTACAATGGTTGATATTTCTCGAATCCTAGTTTTTGCCCTTTTTGCATATGTTGACCACCTGTACTTCTCAGAAAGCCTTGCTTTGATCTCTGCTGTAGGCAAATTCATTAAAGAATCTGATGAAGTGGGGACATCCTATAATAACATGCCAGAGAATAATAATTACTAGGCATGTAGTTATAATTAGAAACCATAAAATAACAGTTGTTATTATCAAACACAATTTGGAATAAAAATGAAAAAGATAAGGACTTTGAAGAGTCTAAGGGAGCTTTCAGACATGAGTTTATTTCGCTTCCTTCCTTCAACAAAAAAAATTGGTATAGAAAGTAAATTTGCTCACAGTCGGCATGTTATTTGGTTAAGTAACAAAATGAGAACTACATAGCCTTTAAATTAACAGGAACATTCTACTTTGAAAATCAATAGAAACAGTAATAGCTGCTACTAGAATATAAAGGAACTTTATGAGAGCTGGGAGACAAAGTTTGGAATTTCTGGGAAGGTTTGCAAGGCAATTAGGATAATTGAGTATAAAACCTTATGATTGAATGCAATGTCAAGGCATAATTGATAGATTGCCAAATTTGGAAAGAAACAAATTGTGTCTCACATGTTTCTTTGTACTACTAAGAATATTTATGTAATCCTAAAGTACAAAATATTCTGAGAATATGAATTGTTGCTGCTGTCAAAAACTTAGAGAGGTTGATATCTCAGGGATTATTTCATGAAGGTGAGAACTTGGTAGTTCTGATATGAATCGTCTGCATTGGAAATTTACGAAACAACTTTGAATCCTGTTACTTCTATCAGTGTTACACCAGCCATACTTTGGTAATAAGAGGCCAAGTGACTTTCATGACAAGATGGCAACTGTTACACCCTCAATCACCAAGAAAATGGATATTTTGAGTGAACTTCAAAGTCAAGTAGATTCTAAAAGATGTTCCACATCTAATATATACAGAAATTAAAGAAATTGAAAGGGGATTTGCCACATCAATTTCACATTAAACACAGCCACAGTACTAGATACCAAGTACCTATATACCACCTAAAGAGTTTGGCTCAAAGTAAAACATACGCGAAGTCTTTGAGACCCTTTCAATGTGGCAGTTACAACGTCAAAATCTGAATTGACACAGCGTAGGAAATGATCAGAAGGATTCCTTCTACTTGGACATGGAAAACCCGCCTCAGCAAAGAACTGTAAGAATCATGAAACAGCTTAGATTACCAAGAAGATACTCATTATGAATTTTAAATCCAATTAAACCTTTTAAGAGTGAGATGTTCTTATTTTTTAAAACAAAAAAAATTTATTGTGCCAGCATCAAACTCTTATATTGCAAAGCCATGCTTGTGATAAAGAGGAATACGTAAACTATTATACCTCTATTGCCATCTTTGCTTCTCCAAAATAAACAGTTTCACCACTAGACAGTAAGAAAAGGTCATCAAAGAGTGCAAAGACTTCACTACTTGGCTGATGAATTGAAGAGATAATGGTCCGTCCATCACGAGCAATATTTCTAAGAGTTTGAACTACAAAGAAAGCTGAGGCACTATCAAGGCCACTGGTGGGTTCATCAAGACACAATAAACGAGGTCTTGTGAGGATTTCGAGTGCAATACTTAATCTTTTCTTCTCACCACCACTTAAGCCTCTTAAATGCCAGTTGCCAATCAATCTATCTGCACAATCTTGGAGACCCATTTCAATGATTGTTCCCTCCACAATGCCATTGAGTTCTTCTTTAGTCATTTTAGTTGGAAGCCTCAAATGTGCTGAGTAAGTTAAGGTTTCCCTCACAGTGAGAGTTCCTAACAATACATCCTCTTGAGTTACATAAGCCTGAAATTTGCACATACAATAGTGAATTAAATTAAAACAAAATTAATCTACGTGCAGATTTAAAGACAAAAGGGTCAGCCAGATGACCATTGCAATCATTTTGCAGCAATTTATGCATATGGATTTAATTGATCATTTTGATCTCGAGGTTTCAAAAGTTTAGCATTTTCAACAGACTTAAACTTTATGTTACAAATAATCTGCAATTTCTAAAGAAATTACGAATGATAGTATTTCATTTTATTTAAGTTGAGGTAGGAAAGTGATCTAAATACTACATTTTTTGTTTTAATAAGTTATCAAATAATTTCAAAGTGAACTGTTGTAATGTGTTAGTGTTAGTGTTAGTCCTGTCACACACCTTTTTTTTTTTTTTTGGTTAATGTAACAAACAGTCTTACTTGATGAATATGTGGCCTTTTAACACTGTATCTAGATTGATCATTCAAGGAATCATTTTGACAGATGGACCCAACATAGATAAATCAATTCAATGGGCACATAAAAGACTAAACTGAGGTAGCTATTGAAGGACATTCTTATTGCGATCTGGATGCTTCAAGGCTTGAATTTAAATCCATGATATTCAAAAGCTAGAATACGATACTTACAACAACATCATTGTCTAGTGACCTCTTCTTCCCATTGAAAAGAATATTTCCAGTCATGACAACGTTTCTTGAGAGTCTACCTGTGTCAAGGTCAAGGATTCTTGTGTGTAAAAAAAATATAGGAGACAATAAGTCAATAACTAGATTGATCTTTTTTTAAATAAAAATACATTTTCTCTCTTGCCAAATGACAAGAGGTAAATACTATTAAGAATAATAGTTAAATGATTAATTCACATGTTTCTAATAGCTTAAGATGTAATATTTCAATATTAAAAATGCCTAGTGTTGAGCCCAACATGTTAAGGAGTCTTGAGTCCACCATGAGTAGTAATATTAGGATAATAATTAAATGATGAAATTTGTAATTTCTTAACAACTTAACTTTTGAGACAAGTTGTAGACCAAACTCTACACTATTAGAAGCTTTAGAGTAGAAGAGGAACTCATCTGTAACCATAAAGACATAGTTCCATCTCTTATATAATATTTGGTTCATAACAAGGTAAAAATAAGGTAGTTTTAATTTTCTCAGCAAAAAAAAAGGTAGTTTTAATTTTCATTTTTCCAATATTTGATTTGTAAATGTAGAGAGAATGTAAAAAAAACAAAGAATTGAAGAGATATCAAGATAATTAAAAAAAAAAAAAAAAATCACTTTAGGGGCCCCCAAAATTTTTCTTCTGTAAATTTTTTTTTTAAGTGAAAATTTATTTTATTTTATTTTTTCTAATTTCTTTTTAGTTTTTACTTTCCCCACATTATCACGCAAGGAAAAATAATATGAGATGGACAACCCCTGTAGTGGGCCACAATTAGTCAGCAATGAATTAATTTTTCTTGTCGGCTGTCAATATCAAATTAATCTATGACTAGGATATTATTATGGTGGTCCAATGGGTGAAGAACTTGGGCCTTTGTTTTGGGAGGCCCAATGACAAGGAAAGAAGAACGAAGCACACCAGGAAGAACAGTTAGGACCATAACTCTGAAAAGTGTATGCGGCGAATAAAAAAATTGTAAGTTTATATAAAAGTGATCAACATACACAGCTACTCATAGTTTGCCACTTTAAAGTTATAGCAAAGTTGTGGTATAAAAATTATGATCTTAGAACCACTCCATATTAATGGAAATGGCTGAAATTGAGATGGGACCTCAAAATAGACATTGTTAGGCAGGCTGCATAATTAGATCTGTGGACCAATTTGGCTGACCATTCTTTGGTTTCAAGAGCTAATAGAATATCACTTATGATAGGCCCTAATTCCTACTTTGTGACAAAAATTGTAGCAAAAAATATAGCGGCACAATTTTTGTGCTACAATTTTTAGTAAATAAAAAATTGTAAATCTATGTGAAAACGATTGTTCACCACAGTTGATCAGTTCAACAAGTATAGCGGTCGAACTAGAATTGTTAGCCCTGACAACATTATTTGAAGGATCAAAATAGGAAGCATTTGAACATTAACTCATTAATACATGTCGGTGGTGATGTTATAGCAACTCTAGATCCTATCCATGATTTGGACGCGTGTGCAAATCAAGTTTGTCCCATAGTTTGATGGGATAACTTTAGTCCCTCATGGGAAACCTTCTTGATTCATCAATGTTTTTCCAACAATCTACTAATTGGTGTGGTGGACCTTTACAAATTACTAGGAGTTTTGTGGTTATCTCCCATAGGAAGAACCCAAATTCAAATATCTTCTTGTTGTAAGGAAAAGAAAATCCACTACTCAATTCCTCTTCTTAGAAAAAAGAATTGCAAGAGAGAAGGGGTTTGATGATACTAGAAAACATTGATGAATTTGGACCAATTACTGTTTGACAGAGTCAGCTAAAAAGATTTGAAAATTATGAAGGAAATTCAAGTTTGGGAAGGGAAAGAGTGGTAAACCAAATTCATGATTTTAATTAGAAAACTATGGTTTACATATCTGTGCTCCCAAACTGCCAAGAAAGCAAATCTTTAACCCTAGAAAAGGTTCTTTGTCCAGGCACCCAAACAAATAGTCAAAAACATGGATTTCACCAAAAAAAAGGAGTGTTGGGATTTTCTGGATGTAGGGACATGCAATCCCAATAAAGGAAATCAAATCTAGTAAATAGGAATTCCAATAACCACCATAAAGTAAGGAAAGTTGAAATTATCATAGAATAAACACAATCAAGTAAATCACACCATTAAAAAAAAAAAAAAAAGAGTAAATCACAACTCTTTATTTATGAAACAGAAAGAAACCTAAAAAGTAAACATTATTTTTTTACTTTGTCACCCAAAATGTGAGGGAAATTTGGATTATTTCCCAAAAGGTGGGAACAAAAACACACCAACCATTTTTTAGACTAAAGTAAGATTATATTTAACACACTTTGTACGATTTGGAAGAAGTAATTGATAGACAGTCTTGATCTTTGTGCAATTTGAAAAAAGTAATTGGTAGATAGTCTTGAGTAACTGTTTTTCAATCAAGAGACTCTACCAATTTATTTTTTCAAATTGCACAGAGATAAGAATTTTGTACATTATTATTATCATATTGTGTCTCTCAAGATATGTTTGGAATAGAGGGGAATAGAGAGGAAAGAACACAAAGAGATAGAGATAAAGAGTCACAAACCTGCTAATGAATCAAGGAGTGTGGATTTCCCAGACCCAGAAGGACCCATTATAGCCATGATCCTACCAGGCTCAGCATACCCAGTTAGTCCATGTAGCAACCTCCTGGTTGGTTTATTTTTCCCAAAGTTTGGAAGCACAACTGTGAGATCTTCCCACGCCAAATAGGTCCCTCTCTCAGCTCCCCCATTCCACACCACCTTCTCACCACCACCACTACTTTCACCACCTCCACCTCTATGAAAACTACTAGCTACCTCAATCTCCATAGTGTATCTACCACCACACCTAAACTAAAAGTTTTTGAGTTGTGTAGGTGATCAAGCAAAACACATAATAATAAGAAGAAAAGAGTGCAACGGCCATTTACATTATGTGACAGAACAACAGTCACCAGACACCTACCTATCAATGTTGCCTTGAATGGATGTGCATACAAAAATTATGAAGAGAGAGAGTGTGTGTGTGTGTGTCTGCATGTGTGAGAGTTAATGGTTGGGAGTTAGAATTTAGATGAGGATCATATGGGTGGCAAGTAAAGGAAATTAATGCGGGGTGGTGGTGCATATGAAAAGTGTGCAGCTGGATATGCCTACTAGGATATATATAGTCTCACATAGCGCTATTTTCAGTGTCCCTTTCAGTCTCACATAGCGCTAGGTTAGGTTTTTGATAAAGTTGATGGCTGCTTATAACTATTAACCAAAGCTATACTTATATGTGCAAGTAATTAAGACCCTTGGTCCACTCTTTTCAATTTGAAACATTTCACAATAGTGACTCCGATTGTGACACTAATTTGTCATGCCAACCAAGGAATGGTATGGTATTTAATCATTAAATAAGCAAAAGTTGTTAGTAGTTATACGGTGAGGAATAGCTAGCTAGCTAGCTAAATAGTACTTTTTATATAGTAGTACGTGACAGAATTCAAGAGCTCTTACTTTGCGGCCAAGAAACACACATGAAAGATGATCTATTTCCAGAACTAAAACCTTCTTTTCCATTTCTACTCGCATTTCCTGTACAGCATTCGCATTGGGCAAGGTAAATGGTATATGTTGAGGAATTTTAGCATCAAAGCAAAAAAGCAAGCCAACATCCGGTCTTGTATTTGTCTTGTATCCTTAAAAAATTTAGAATTGTGCTACAATACCATCACTATAGCACAATTATAAAAGGAAATAATATTTTTTTATTCATTCCTCTCTCCTCCCACTCTCTGTCTCGCGTCTCAATCTCTGTCTCTCTCTCCGTGTCTCATTTTTGGCTTTTATTTATGTTTTGAAATATATTATTTTATTGTGTAGATATATTATTTTAATATGTTGTATTGTAAAATAAAAATTGGGATGTGAGGTGTATTGTATAGTATAATTGATAAAGTAGTTTTTTGAGATGGTAAAATAGAATAGGATATAATTTTCGAATGGGAATGCTCTTAGGCTGTACTTACATAATATGTATCACATTTCGATGGTAAATACTGGTAAAATGGCACATGTTATGACTCATTGGTAATTGAGCACTAGTAAACTGGCACATGCCATATATGTGTGGAAAATGTGTGTATATGGTTGAGAGAGAGAAGGTGGTAACTAGGGGTGTGCTGCTAACCTGTCAATCCGACAAAACTGCCCCTATCTAACCCAATCCGCCCGGTTGAGCCAGTTTTTTAGAGGTTAGTGAGTTGGGTTAGGTTGTGATTCTTTTCTTTGTTTTTTTTACAGTGGGTCGGGTTAGGTTCGGGTCATAAGATTTACAAATCTGCCTAATCTAACCTGACTCACCTATATTTAATATATATTTTTAAAAATATTATGCAATTTTGTTATTTACTTTTTTGCCCATTTACCTAAATAAAATCCAAACTCTAAGTTCTCTCCATATAGTTTGATGTCATGCTCAGGATTATTTAGTTATAAATTTACTCTTATTTGTGATAAAGTTTTAGTCCTTATAACCCCAGACTACTACTACAAAAGTTAGGCCATTTTGTAGTGGTATTCTAGTTATGTAATATATTATAATTAAGCCTGTTTAAAAAATTTTATATACTATTTTCGTGTTTGTATGTTCTAATAAGTATTATTGTTTCCTCAAAATAATAATAATAATAATAATTATTATTATTAAAAAAAAAAAAAAAAAAAACCGTCCAACCCGATATGTGCATAGATTATGGTCAGAATTTCCTATTGATTTTTATGGATGACTTAGACAGCTAGACGACATCAAGATTTCTGTCATTTATGGTAAACATATCTGATATACTGCCGTTTAAATGATAGTACTACCAGATTGTGCTTCACTTCTTCAAAGAATGGAAAACCAAAACCACAACCAGACCTAGTTAGAGGCCTTAAGCTTGGGGGGCAGAGGTTTTATTTTAATGAATAGTAATTATCTTTGACAAAGAACCAAGAAAATTCAATGAAAACAGGTCCAATTATTACATACACGAATAGATATAGATAACTACACACTCCAAAATCTATAGGTAGTTGTCCTTCAAAATAAAAAATCTTATCATATGCTCAAAGGATTAAATCTACTTCAACTACCTATGCAGTTGAAACATATCCCACCACATTACATAGACGCTGAGTTTTCAAGAGTATAATGCAAAAGCAATAGAATTTTATATGGTACATACCCTTTTTTTTTGGGTACCATAATTATGTAATCTTAAAAAATCTTATCATATGCTCAAAGGATTAAATCTACTCCAACTACCTGTGCAGTTGAAACATATTCCACCACATTAAATAGAAGCTGAGTTTTCAAGAGTATAATGCAAAAGCAATAGAATTTTATATGGCACGTACTTTTTTTTTTGGGCCACCATAATTATGTAATCTTAATCATTAAGATAGGATATTACCTTGTTTAATATATATTTTTATAATAAAAAAACAGGTCCAATTATTACATACACGAATAGATATAGATAACTACACACTCCAAAATCTATAGGTATTTGTCTCTCAAAATAAAAAATCTTATCATATGCTCTAAGGATTAAATCTACTCCAACTACCTATGCAATTGAAACATGTTCCACCACATTACATAGAAGCTGAGTTTTCAAGAGTATAATGCAAAAGCAATAGAATTTTATATGGTACATACTTTTTTTTTGGGTACCATAATTATGTAATCTTAATCATTAAGATAGGATATTACCTTGTTTGATATATATTTCTATAATAAAAAATCATTAAGATAAAGTAGCTATGACATATACACACACTTTAAGTAGCAATAATACTGTAAAGTGTAAGACTGTCTAGCTGCAAGCGAATTCTGACATTTAATCATGTATAATGTGGCTTTTTAGAAGAAGGTCAACCCACAGGGGTCCCATTCTTATGAATCCATATATAGCTAGTGTAGTGCCATATTGCTGGAAAAAAAGATTATATAAATATTGCACATCCTGCTAACATATAATGACTTCCATTTTACTTTTTAAAGCAACAACAAAAAAGCCTTTCATTTCACTTGTTACAAGGAAGAAAAAGAAAAAGACAACTAAATATTGGTTGTTTCATATCATAACAGTACTTTAAAAAATTCCAAATTTATCTTACAAATCACTTGTTGATGAATCAAATAAACAGAAAACCATGCTTGTGAGCTTTGTTCAAATTATCTTGCTAATTTTTGTGAATTAATTGATATAAAGACTCAGAGTAATGTTTATTTCACACAAATTGTTGTATACAATCATACACAAATATTTCATTGCAAATTGTGCGTATGTGTACAGTTGTGTGCAACAACCCAATGTGCATATTTAGCCAAAACCAAATCCTGATAAATAAAATCTTGGACCACTACTTGAAAGCCTATTTTAAACTTAGTTTAGGGAGAAATTTTGTCCATTTGATAGCCATTCGTAGTACTTCACAAACAAATCTTAATTTTACCGTAAATCAAGAGAATCCAAATGATATAATTAGACAAAAAAAACAATGGCTGAGTGAATTCAAATTAGATTAGCATTGAGTTTACATGTCAAACTGATCAATTTGGAAAAGATTTATTAAATGAAATTATATACTGTTTGTTTGATAACATTAGAGTAAATAGTTTGGCATTTTTATTTTAGAAATAAATGCAACCATCAAAATTGAGAGAATAAGGAAATAAATTCATAAATCATTGGCAACACATAAAACAATACTATCATCCCCTTACCATGAAATTATAATGAGAAAAACAAAAGCCAAACATCAATTATCCCAAGAGAGGATTAACCACTGCTCCAACAAAAAGGGGTATCCTAGACTGGTCTTCCATGATCATGAACACGAAAGGATGATCAGCAACAAATGGTACGGGTAGTGGAGCATCTAAACAACGACCACAGTCTAATTCAGTAACAGCAGCTGCTTCTGTTCCTGTTTCATTAACCACGATAACTGCCTTATGATTAATAGATGCAGAAGCAGGAAATTCTTGACCGTGTGGAGAACAAAGCATTATAGAAGGCTCTTTCAATCCCAATTCCTGCATAACCTATGAAACTTGGAAACGACACGAAAACTTAAATTTTGGAATTCGAAAATAGCTCACTGTTGTTGGTTTTAGCATAAGTTGATGCTTTAAGAACTCATCAGGATTGGTATTAAGTTGTTGTAGTAAATTCTTTAACTCGTCTCTCTCATCTGGGAGACAGATATACATTGAGAATCGCTGTTGATCTTGCTCATTTTAATAAGGCAACCTGAGAACCTTGAAACCCTCAAAGGATCCATGTTGTTCCCATCCATACCCCCCTGGTACATGAAGGGAGCTTTGACTTCTTCTCCATTGAGTAGATAAAAGTTTTTATCAGAAGTATTGCTAACATCAAAGATAGGATCCCAAGTTCCTTTGAAGTAAAGAGCATTTGCAAGGATAACTTTGAGCATATCAAGATCTTCACCACTGTCTAGGATCCCTTGTATTAACCCTTTGGTTTCATTCTTAACCCATGATTTACTTCATCCACCACTTCATCACCCTTCACAAAATTATATCAATGATTAACAATCAATCTATGTTCATCAGCACTTTACAGCCAAAGTAACCATGCAAAGGAGGAATAGTAGCAGCAATAGTAGAATTAATTAATCAAAAAAAGGTTATGCAATTAAATTTTTTTTTTTTTTTTGAATCTCATTGAATTACATATTTACTATATTCTTAGTATGCATGATACCAATCAAATTTTATTTAGCATTCAATCCATACATTCATCTTTTATTCATAATAATCTTTGTTGGGAACGAAAAAGTTTTCCTTCCGACAAATGAGATTTATATCGGGTTGGGGGTCTAAATCAAAACTCAACGATGGCTTGATGCACGGCCCAAAGGCTATCGTTGAAGATTCAAGGAATTCACTGTTTTTTATGGGCCTAGATTGAAACTGACAAGAATGGCCCATGAACAATCCTTACAGTAGACACATCAGTATGGTAAAAAAGATATACAACAGTAAAATGTTTCTGCAGAAAATAGCTCAGCAGTAAGGTGTTTTTGCAGAAGATAGCCAAGCAGTAAAATATCCCAGCAAAAAAGTAAGGTAAAACAAGATAAACCTCCAGCTGTTAGCTTTTTCATAGATTAAGGAAAATATCTACATTTTCAGACTCGTCATCCGTTAGCTCTGGAGAAGAGTCTTCTAATACAACAATATGAGGAAAAAATTCTATAGTAACGGTTACATCATAGACATCAATAGTAAATGAATATGTAAATATCATGAGTTCCATAATAACAAATAATGAGGAAAGCTTAGTGTGAGATGAAGGGAGAGAGAGAGATCCCAGCTAGCGCAACAAGATCATTGTGGTGCCAAGGCATGCTCGTGAATATAGTAAATGTAGTGAGTAGAGAGAGTCATTTGTGAGTAGTATGAATAATAAGTGAGAGTGTATAGTAAGACTGCTGGAACTTTCTACTAGGGGGTAGTTGAATGTTTTTAAGTGGAAGTATGAGAAGTGTTTGTGAGTTAGGAGCTGGGGAACTTAGTTTCTCAACTTGAAACTAAGAACTCAATGACTTTTTCAGAACTTAGAAAAGGCTTAAACAGAGAGGTTGAAGAAGAGTTCTTTTTCTAGTATGTATCTTAGTGTCTTGATCCCCTTGAAGTATTAATGGAGAATTTCATTTATAGTAAAGTTTTAGGGGGTAATTAGCAAATAATCTCTACTAAATCTCCTTCAATCTTCAGAAAATCCTTAGAGAATCGTTCTTAGGATTTTAGCAAAGAGTGGTAAGCTCAACTTTTAGAAGGTTTTTGCTGTTTTAGGTAATAACAATTGGGATTCTGACTTAGCATTGAATGTTGATTGGCCTTGGTTGATGGGATTAGAGCATGCTTTTAGGCTAATGATCTTGGTTATGCTACTGCTAGAATCAAAGCTCTTTAGGGCAGATTGTGTCACCCCATGCCAGGTGTCAATCTTGGAGCCCTTGCTGGAAACTCTGTTAGGATCCCATTGGTGCCCTCCAACTACATTTTCCTAAGTTTCCCCATTTGGGGTTCATGTGCTTGGTCCATGAACCAGAAAATACACGTTTTTAGTATGAAAATGAATTGATTTCATGTTGTTTCAGGAGCTTTAATGGCTTGGTCATGGCTACTCTTGGCTTTTGACTAGATGGGCTGGAGAAGAGAGAAAGGACAGTTGGCCGAAGCTTCCCAATTTTCTGTCACATCAGTTTCAGTTTTATGTCACATGAAAAATGATGGGATTTCAGCTTGTGAAGGAAGGGTTTAACCCCTGATGGACACGTGTCCTCTTCTAATCTGATTGGACAAGTTGGGACTTAATGGAAAGGGGCTTCAGCTGTTTGGTTGTACTGAAATTTGGCTGGTCAACTCACGTGACCTTCAATTGCTGGGATTTGTGTGTGGGCTGGCCTAACTCAACTGGGCTTTGTAGTTGAGCTCCTTTGGACTTGGTCATCCCTACAAAAATGAATGGTTTTGCCATGGGTAATATACATGGGTTTTTGTAGTTAGTTGATTATGGGAAAATAAGCATAGTTCCCATGAATTTTGTGAAAGAAATATTCTTGAGAGATGAGTAATTTGCATTTCCCATGAGTTAGGGACTTTAGTATATATATTTGCCAAGAAATAGTTTTGGGCTTTGAGAATAAAGTAATTGTTTTTTTTTTTATAGCCAAAATAGCATTTTGGGCTTTTATAAAATAAGTGCCAAATTAGTATTTTGGACTTTGTAAAATGGTGCCAAATATTAATGTTTGGGCTTTGTAAAATAAGTGCCAAATTAATATTGGGCTTTTTAGAAATAGTACCAAATTAGTATTTGGGCTTCATGAAAATAGTGTCAAATTAATATTTGAGCTTCGTAAAAATAGTGCTAAATTAGTATTTGGGTTTTATGAAAATAGTGCCAAATTAGCATTTGGGCTTTGTAAAAATAGTGCCAAATTAGTTTTTGAGCTTTGTAAAATGATTTGAGATTTTGTAAAATATTGCCGTGTAACAACGAGCTTTGTAAAGGGTGCCGTGTAGCAACGAACTTAGGAGGTGTCGTGTAGCAACGGGTTTTAGAGGTGTCGTGTAGCAACGGGCTTTTGTAAATGTGTCATGTAGCAACGGGCTTTGTAAAGGTGCCGTGTAGCAACGGGCTTTAGAGATGCCGTATAGCAACAGGCTTTGTAAAGGTACCATGTAGCAACAGGCTTTGTAAAGGTGTCGTGTAGCAACGGGCTTTATAAGAAGGTTTTGTTGGGCTTTTTGTGGAGATAATGTAATTTTGTGGCCCAATCTTGGTAGTAATGTGATAAGTATTTGTAAGGATCAGATTTGAATTCTTAGCCCACTACGTGGGTGGACTTAGGCCCAAAAAACCCAAAACAATGAATTTGTAGAGAATGTGTTAGAAAACTGGGCTTTAGTTGATCAAACCAACATTGAAATAGATTCAGATAATAAGAGAATGCAAAGAAATAGGGTTGTATTGAAGCAAAATCGTCCTCGACATGGCCCGAGGAGGTCTGTTCATGTATATTATTTTTAAATTATGTTACAAGTTTGGTTCCTAAATGCTACAGTGTTTTTTCCTCTTCTTTTTCAATCCCCCTTCATGAAATGTCTCTTCCCTTATATAGTTCCTTTTAAAGTATCTTGATCCTACATTTGTTGATCACCTGAGTCACCATTTGAGTGCTTGTCCTATCAGACACCCTTCCTGATCGTGTATACCTTGGGGTAGCCAACTTTGCACTGTTCAGGGGTCTTCTCCACATTAATGCAACCAGGAAGTTAGCTGCAGATCATTAAATGCGGTGATGACAGCTTTCTTCCTAAGATATTTAAGACTTCTCCCAATCTAATGTCTCTGCAATGTCTATTCATATCGACAGAACTTCCTGGGAGGTTCTTTTGCATTAGTAAGCCATTTCTTCTGACCTCGGCTTTAGCCTGCCGAGGAGACCTATATCCTCAGCTAACATCCCATTGAACCTTTGTGGCCAAAACTAACTCTTTTATACGCTAACATGGTCTCCTCTAAGGGGGATTCTTCCTCCTCGGACTAGTCCTTATCCTCGACTTGGGCCATAGGCCCAATGTACAAATATATAATGAACTTTTGGGCCTAATATCCCTACTGTATTATTTGTGGAAAATCTAAATTGGATAGCATGTGGGGTATAATGGGTAATATTTGTGAGAAGGCCCAAGATAATTTATAGGGCTTTATATAGGGAATATTTGTGGGAGCCCAATATCATGGAGATTATTTGAGTAATATGTGAGAAATATTTATGTAGGCTTAAAATAACTTATGGGCTTATGTGGGTATTTTAGTGAGTGGGCTAATGAAATTAAGGCCCGACAATTTGTACCTCAACAATCTTCAAATACAAAATTAATTTTAATATTTAAACATTTGGTTTTGGATTCAATTTGAATCAGCATTTGACTTCAGCTTTCATCTATTTGGTTTGGAAAACATAGAAATTATCAATTTTTTAAAACTTTATCAAAATCAGTAACAAATTGTTCAATGATTATATCAAATTTTCTCTTCAAAAGAAAATATTAATTTTTTTCTTATTGCAAACAGATTATCAAAACGTAGTCATAATTAACCAAAGGCAAGATTCATCATGTTCGAAATTTCTTTTTACAAGATTTCAATCGCTAAAAATCTTGCTAGGGTTTTCACATTAAAAAGAAAAAGAAAGAGTAAATACGTAAGGCACAGAAAGACATGAGTAGATTACCTTATTTTCAAAATCCATGGCTTTGGATTCAACTTTATAAATACTTTGGAGAGTTTCTTTGAAAGAAGGCTTCAAAGAATATCTTTGATCCACCCAACAACCATTAGCGACAGAGAGAAGAAAATCTCCAGGCTTCCAAGAGCCTTTACTTGATGCAACATTCATCAGTTCTAAAGACTTGCTATTGAGTTCATCCATGCTTTTACAACCCAAAGAAGAAAGAAAGTCCTTTAATCCATGCTCATCTGTTCCCGCAGTGAGCATACTCAGCATGGTAGCGACTGACAATGGTGAGCATGCAAAGTTTTTTGTGAAAACCCTCCTTGGCTTCATTGAGAAGGGCTTGCTTCACTATTTGCAAACTGAAGTCCATGGTTTTGGTTGGGAACAAAGACGGCTTGTTTGTGCTAGGGTTTTATTATGATTTTGCACTAGCTAATATATATTTTGTCACAGAAACCGGAAAGGCCATGTAGTCACACTAAGGCTTTCTCTCTACATTATTTTCATACTCTATTAGTCTTTGAATTTTATCATATGTGTGCAATTGGTCCCTCAAGTTTTAAGTGAGTGCAATTAGTCCCTTAAATTTTCAAAATAAGTTCTTTGGTTAACTTGAGTGCAAGTGCTTATTTTGAAAACTTGAAGGACTAATTGTACTCACTTAAAACTTTTTTTTTTTTTTGAGATCTTGCTCACTTGAAACTTAAAGGACCAATTACACACACAGGGTAAACTTTAGGAATTAATAGTGTAGTTTCGTTTTTTTTTTTTTTTAAGAAAGACATTATTTTCATACTTGATATTTATTAACTATGACAAATTGGTAGTCTTCTTCTTCTTTCTTCTTCTTTTTTTTTTTTTTTTTTTTTTTTGTTTTTGAAACAACTGTCACTGTTTTCTACCCTTAAGATTCCAATAATTCACCAAAAGCAATATAATCTTATCTCTTATACCTTCGTAGTTCCTGTTTATTAAGAGAATATGATTTTTTTTGGTTTGCATTTTCATTAGTTTTAGAACTAGCCCTACTATTTACTTCAAATTAATTTTCTCAAAAACACAGTAATTAAATTAAGATCACAAAACTATATTAACTAATAATTCAAAGATCTTTTTTTTAGTCCAAAAAAAGATATATAATTAAAGTTAAAAGATAAATTTCAAGGAGAGACTTTTTATATATATCTATACTATTATTTAAGGGGTTTTTCCTGTTTGGATTCCTCATTTTTTTGATTCAAAAATGCCTCTACACTCCTATGTTTAAGTAGAGACAAAATTAAAGAATAATTCGGTAAAAATGCAACTTTAACTCCCACTAAAATATTACCTAAAAAATAGGACCACTCTCCTGTTATTTTCAAATTAATTTATTCACTTATAAATTAAATTTTTAAAATAAAAATAATATATATATATATATATATAAAATAAAAACACAAATTTTATTTTATAAAATAGGACCACTAAAAAAAAAAGGCCTCATCGCACGCGCAAAGCGCATGTGATGAGGCTAGTATATATATATATATATATATATAGGAAAAGGAAAGACTTATTTGATAAGCTCACAATCACTAACCATGAAAAAATATATTCCAAAATAGCAAAACTTAAATATAGTTTCTTAGATGCTACATCATCCTCTCTCATTATCTCTCTCCCTCACACTAATTCAAGGGTAATCATCAATTCCTTCACTAGAGAAGCATATCCATACTTTTCACAAAGATGCTACTGATGGTTACTCAATGAATTCATAATATTGATCAACCCATAAAGGGTCACATAAATATCATTGGACAGTACTGTTGGACCTTATTCCCTGTTTGCTTGTCCTTCTTCCCTCCACTTGTCTGTACATATGGGTACGTATTGGACTGAGTCGCCTCACTAGCTGTTAAAGAGCAATCTATTCTTTGGTTAGAGTGATGGGTGCATAGCAGCATAGGTGGGGCCGTGGGCCTGGGATTTGAAGTGAGAAAAGGCCACATACAAAGTATTAGTTTGGATTCAGCTGAACGTTGCGTGTTTGTTTTTTGTTTTTTTTTTTTTTTTTTTGACTTTGAGAGACAAAAAGTATTGTTCATGAATAATGCGTGCACTGATTACGCACTGTTCATATATTAAAAAATATTAAAAATAGTTCCCACGGTACTATTCATACATTTAAAAATTATTTTGTTACAGTATTTTCAGCAACAATAAACTATATTCAAACGGACCCAAAGTCCACTTCTTAGCATTCACAGCAGTGGAGCTAAATAGCTATTTGCTATTTTAGCTCCACCAAAACACAAAAAATACCCCTATAGCAGTGGAGCCATAGTTAAAAATTTTAAATGAATTGCTACAGTGCACATCTATAGAATTGCTACAGTGCACATCTATAAAATTCATTTAAATGAATTTTAAATGAATTGCTACAGTGCACATCTAAAAAAAATAATATATTTTATTTGACTATTCTCTCTCCTTTTCATTAAAATATTCTCTTTCTCTCTCTTCCTTCTCTATCTTTTCTCTCTTTCTTTTCGTCAAACTCAGTCTCAGCTCTCTCTCTTCCTTCTCTATCTTTTCTCTCTTTCTTTTCATCAGACTCAGTCTCATGACGTGATCAGCGATGGCATGGGTCAGTGGTCGGCGATGGCATGATCGGCGATGGCTGGTCTGGTTCGACGGTGGTTTGGGTTTGATTCGGCGAATATGGTTCGGCGATGGCTGATTGGCGATCGGCAATGGCATAGGTCGGTGGGTGTTGTGCCTTTTGGTCTTGTTTCTTCTCTCTATCGATCAAGCTCAGATGGTGGGTTTGATGGTGGTCTGGGGTGATAGCTCCATCGCTGATCTGTTCCGCTGTGCTGGTTTTTTTTTTTTTTTTTTCTGTGGATGTTTTTATTATTATTTTCATGAGTTTTTCTGTGGTTTTTTTTTTTCTGCTATGGACTGGTGGTGGTGGTGGTGGTGATGGTGTTGGTGCCGTGAGGGGCTGTGGTTTGAAGAGATGGAGAAGACAGAGAGAAGATGAATAGTGAGAAAAAAATAATAAATAGCTGATTGTGGATATATATTATTTTATTGTGATGGTTATATTATTTTATTGTGTTGAAAGCTAAAATAGATCCACTGCTGCAGCACATGTGTAGGTAAAATAGATAAAATTGTTTTTTGTAGTGCTAAATAGCTATAATTATTGCTCCACTACTGTGAATGCTCTTACAGCATAAAAACTCAGAATGCCGCTCTTTGGATTTTTTTTTTTTTTTTTTGGCATGCTATGCATTGATTCTGCCTAAAATTAATTGTCAATTTTTTAATTTTCTTTTCCGGCTGAATGCGAATTCTGTTGTACATAGATTATGGGCAGGATTTCCTAGTGATTTTTATGGATTATTTAGATTAGACACTTAAAATTTTGTAAGAATGGCTATCGGTTTAGAAAAAATGTCATATTTAATTTCTATTATTTATTTCTACTCAACATCAAATTGTTTTAATTTCTTATAATTTAAAAATTATATATATATATATATATATTGAAGATTATATAAAAGTAGAAAGTTAATATCTACGTACGTTATTAAATTATCTCTTGTAATTGCTAAGTTCATGTACTGCATATTTTGGAATTTTCCCTAATTGTGAAATCGAATGCAATCAATTCACTAAATAATAGTACAATGCGATTATTTCTACACTCCACTTCTGGTGATTTCAACTGGTATGTTAGATACTCATAACTTAGTATAGAACTAGTTGGGAGGGAAACAAAATATACATGGTTCATAACTAAAGTAAGTGCTTTGTATTTGGATGTAGCAATCATTTAACTCACTCGGCAACTTTTATATGCATGCAGATTACATAAATTTGTAATTAGTATTGAATTTGATACTTAAAATTGTGAGCATCCTTCATTATGTAGATATGAAAAAAATACTACTTTTGGAACAGCCGTTTTAGTGGCCTTAATAAAATTTAAAATTATGCAAGAATGGCAATGGCTATCTATTTAGAAACAATCATATTTGTTTTCTCAAAAAAAGAAGAAGAAATAATTATATTTAATTCTATCATTTATTTGTATTCATCATTGAATAAAAGTAGGAATCTAAAATCCATGTATGCTTTTAGTATAATCTCTACGCCATAAAAGTAGGAATTTAAAATCCACAAATGTTTTTAGTATAATTCCTACACCAGAGCCAACATGAAATAAAGCAAACCTTAATAGTGAGCATTAACTGACTTTTCAACATATGCACGCTCGCACACACATATTTGCTAATAGAAATTCTTGTAAAGTCAGATACAATTATGAAGTTCTCTCTTGAAAGGTTATATAAACGGATAGAAAAAAATTTTGTTTCAACTTTTTTTATTAGAGACATATTATGCAAAGCATGGGTTATTTGCCTAGTAGATATAACATAAATGTGAGTAGGATTTTTTTAACGTTATGTCTACCGCTCTACCTTCCACACTAAGATTTAAGCTTATAACATTGAAATATATATATATATATATATATATTAAAAGTTAAAAACAATTCATATATGAGAAAGTATTGTCACTCAAAAAAGAAAGTATTAAACTATATCATCCCAATGACAAATAAGGAAAAACAAAGAAAACAACATCATGTTTCCAAGAGAGGATTAACCACAGCTCCAACAAAAAGGGGTATCCTAGACATGTCTTCCATGATCATGAACATGAATGGATGATCAGCCTCGAATGTCAAGGGCGGCGGTGGTTTTTGAAATTGAGCACAACCTAAAACACAATTTAAGGTGACAGCGGCTGCTTCTGTTCCCATTTCATTAACCTCAATATATGCCTTGTGCTCAATAGCTGTTGCAGGTCCAACAACTTCATTACCATCAGGAGAATGAAGCACTATGGAAGATTGTGTCAATCCCAATGACTTAATAACCTTTGAAACATCAAAATCATATGGAAACTTGAACTTCGGAATTCTGAGATTGCTAATATGCTCTTTTTTCAACATAAGTTGATGCTTTAAGAACTCTGAATTGGGATTAAGCTGTTGTAGTAAATTCTTTAACCCATCTCTCTCGTCTGGAAGATAAAAATATATGGAAAATTGTCGTTGGTCTTGCTTGTTTTTATAAGGCAACTTGAGAACCTTGAAACCATCAAAGGATCCATAAAGATGTGTGCCATTTCCCCGGTACATGAAGGGAACCTCGACTTCTTCTCCATTGAGGAGGTAAAATTTATCATCTTCAGTCATTTCAACGTCAAAGGGATCTTCCCAAATTCCTTTGAAGTAAAGAGCATTTGCAAGGATGAGCGCTGTTTGATCATCAAGATTCTTTAGAATCTCTTTTATAAGCCCTTTAGTTTCATTGTTAACCCATGAGTTCACTTTTTCCACCACATCACCCTTCACAAAATCATTTCGACAATTAACAATTAATTTATCACAAGATGAGTAGTAGCAATAGTCGAATTATTATTATTTATAAAATAAAAAATAAAACGATTATCATGTATATTGGAAAACATCTATATATATATATATATAAAACAATATGGAAGTGGCTGAGCTTTTTTTTTTTTTTTTTTTTGGATATTTCTGCCACATCTTATATATTAGTTGAAACCGATTAAAATTAACTATTCTATACTACTAATTAAGCAACCCAAAAATAAAATATTTGCCTAAATTTTGTTTGATATTCTTTGAGTAAACTATCTTATTACTTATTAGAATTAGTGATCATATATAAAAAAAACGTTTCTTTAATGAAATAGAGGGTGTTTTATCATAGGAGCCATAAATAATTTCCTTGTATCTATTCTACCTATCAAACGTATTAAAATTAAAGGGTTTTTTTCAAAACTATAACTTTTGTATCACAACTTATATCACAATTGTAATGTGACAAATTTTGAATAATAGTCTACTACTTTCAAATGAATTCATCATTTTTTTTCTACCATTTTCAGTCAACCATGTCAAGGTTATTATAATAGTTGTATTACAAAAGTTGTGTCCATAAGTTTTCTCGAAATTAAAACACAACATTTTCATCATCTATGAAAAAGAATCGACTTCCCAATTCTTTTGAGTTCCAAATAATAACCCTATAAATCTATAATACTAAATTAAAATCCATATGTTTTTAAAATAAATAGAGTATATAGGACGATAACAACAACACAACGCTATTGTTTAGATCCCTCAAATTTAGTCATTCGTAAACTACTATCACTCATATTCCAACTCTTGTTGTTGCCTTGCTTCTAAAAAATAAAAAATAAAAACAAAAACAAAACTACTCTTGCTCCCATCTAGGGCCCTAGGCTTCTAGAGCCACTTAATTTCACTTTCCTCCATTCATTTGGAGTCTCTCTTCTCAAACTTGAATAACTTTTCATAGCCATTCAGATAATTAACCTTTCTTTATCTCTTATGCCTATAACTACACTACACCTATAATTATTAATTATTTTTTTCTAACAAAAAAAAAGCCACACATATTGCGTGTGCCACTGTATATAATATGAATGGACCTTTTATTTTACTTTATTTTCTTTTGTGTTTTGGGAAACAATATGAATGGACTTGATTACCAAAACTAACATACCATATAAAAAGGCTCTAAATGTTCTCCTTAAGTTAGAATCAATTGGATACATCAGTACTTCTAGTATGTAAAGGAACTTAAAGATAGTGTCTATCACAAGAAATAATCGATATCAACTTTCTAATTACTACTATGTATCTAAAAAAATTCTAATTTTCTAGATATATATTAATAATTTTTTATTTTTTATTTTTTAAATAAAGAAAAAAACATATACGTAAGAGAATAAAAAACAAAAAACAAAAACAAAAACAAAGTAGAGGTTACCTTATTGTTTTCAAAATCCAAGGCTTTAGGTTCAACTTTATAAATATTTTGGAGAATTTCTGTAAAAGAAGGCTTCAAAGAAAACCTTTGGTCAATCCAACAACCATTAACGAAGGTGAGAAGAGGATCTCCAGTCTCCCAAGTGTCCTTACTCGATACAACGTCCATTAGTTGTAAAGACTGGTTGTCGAGTTCATCCATGGTTTCGCAACCCAAAGAAGAAAGCCTATCCTTCAATCCTTGCTTGCTTGATCCTGCAGTGAGCATATTCATCATAGTAGCAATTGATAGCGGTGAGCAAGCCAAGTTTTTTTCGAAACCCTTCTTGGCTTCATTGAGAAGATTTTGCTTAGCTAATTGCAAACCCAAGTGCTTTGGAAATCGACTTATCATTGGCAGGGTATTGGCTTTTTTTGATGATACACCGATAATTGGAGGTGAGGGAATGAGAGGTTGAAGTCTGCATTTCTCCATTGCTAGGGTTTCTTGGTGTTTTCTTGATACTTTGATAATTGAGGGCAAGGCAAAGGAATTTAGTTGCTAGGGTATAATTAGTGGTATATATACTAGGTTTTTTTTTTTTTTTTGGCGATATCTATTTTTCATTGGGATTCACTGGAAGCCCATGGGCTTTTGGGGAGAGAGAGAAAGGTTACTTTTTCAAGACTTTAAGCCCTTATCTGGTGCTAGTGGGTATTTGGATTCATTGGTACTACACTTACGGGCTACGGCTGTGCCTTGTGATTCGGATGGGCCGAGTCAGACAGTTTTGTACTAACATGAGTGGGCCAATATTTATTAGTTACACTACCAGTTCTGGCCCAAGCTGCCCACTTTAACTTTGGTTTTTTATGGGGGGGGGGGGGGGGGGTTGGGTTACTCTTTCGACTATTCTCTATTTCTCAAATTCTCAACAAAATTTAATTTTCTTTTTTTAACAAAAGGGAGAACTAAATCCTTGAATGCAGCCTAATAGGGTTCAAACCAAGTTTAGTTTGTCCATGATGGTCGTTGATGGTAAGAACACGACCAATGGGTTTTATAAAGGAAGAAGCCCAATAGAAGCACCCCAAACATGAGCAATATCCCTCCATGAGATATTATAACTGTCCAAATCACGTTAATCGTCCATGGCTCACAAGGGTAAGACGACCAAGGATGACCATCCATAGATCGCGAAGGTATGGACGGTCATATGACACTTAGTAAATTTCAGAAGAATTATCTACAAACTTTACACAATCAAACCATGATCAGTCATTCCATAACATGGGGAGGATTCCTCGAAATTCGCTCCATTTTCTCCATTAACTCCACACATCTCCCATGATGATAGTGGATCCGAGCAAGTAGACTCACTTCTAATTCTCTATAAAAGGATCAAGCCTCATTCAACAAAGGTATGTTCAACTATTCACAAATTCCCATCCTTATGCTCTAGAGAGAAAACTGACTTAACCATTGGAGGATCCTTGACCAAGTTACATCAGTCACCCTTGATAGTCTTTTCTTTCCATTCAAGTCCTAAAACCATCACCATAGTTCGAAGCATTCCAGCCTATTGATTTCCGAACATCATCACAGCCCATATGAGATGCCTAGGTTTAAGCCCACATTTGAAATGTATTAATGCATGCATGCAATTCTCTCCACGTTTAGCATATTGCCAATCTTTTAACAGAAATCATCGTTAACCGTAATGTTTATTGTTGTTATGTTCATGTTTAGCGACATAAGCATAGCATTTCGATGTACTTTAGACGATTAGGTCCAGTTCAGTGCACTTACTTAAGAATAAGAAAAGGCAAGTTTGAGTTGAGAATACTTATTCTAAATTCAAATTTATTGAAAAGTATAGAGCTCAAACTCGTTAAATTTTAAAACTGGAATACAAATTATTTTAAATATTTTCTTTTAAATACCTAGTTATAAAATTATTATTTATTTATTTTATTTATTTTTATAATTTTAAATATATTAAACAAAGTATTTATGATATTACCAATTCAACTAGTCAAACAAAAGAATCGAGAACAATTTATTTCCAATTCTTTATAACATTTAAAGTTCACGTGAATACCTAGGTATCCATCCACAAGCCCATCCAATGTTGAGACAAGTTCAAGCTTGCTTCTTTTTCTTTTTTTCATGGCAAGGGTTGCAAAGCTTCGTTACGTGACAATTGAAGGAGACTGCAATATTGTCATAGATGCCATTCTCAAACCATATCAATCCAATCATACTAGACCATTGGCATTTAAATAAAAAAATAAAAAATAAAAAGCTAATAATCTTTAAAAAAAGCTCATATAATACACATGAAATCAAATAAATATCATATGTTCCACACCAATGAATCAGGTTTTAGGTATTGGGTTTAGGTTAGATTTGGGTAGACACAACCCAAACTCGGCCTGTGGCCATCCCTAGGCCACAAAATTTGGAAGGCCATGGGCTAATGAGTTGAAAAAAAAGAGAAGAGGTAATAACTATAAATTGATGGTTTTGGTGATGAACGTGGGTTTCATGTTTAGCTGGAGAAATTGATGGTTTTGGTGATGGTTTTATAAGAGGATTAAGGGTGGTGAGAGTGGAATCTAGCTAGATTATCTGTGGTATTATCTGATTAGGATGGTAAGTTCTTGAAGTAGTGGCTTAATAGCAACAGAGGCTTGTGCAATCCTTTTGGAAGTTGCAGTTGGCAAAGGAGGAACAAATTCATAAAAACAGTAGTTAGGAGTGTTTCTTGATTGTGTATGGATACATTATCAAGCAAATATATCGACTTGCACTAAATTATCAAAAATGAGTTCTTAAAGCGATTCTAAATTGTATAGATAATGGGATAATTTTAAAGCATAAACGTCGTATTAGACATATCATTTTTCAGTCAAACTATTGTGAGTTACCCGTAAAAACTATGCTACATCTCACTCGACAACATGGATAATGTTTAAGTTTTTATGGCCCAAGACATCCAAACCAACTGTAGGCCCAAGAATTTGTGGTTGGTTTTAATATGTACGAGGGGGTGTTGGATTTTAGTACTATGTGAAGTTGGCCAAGATCAAACTAGACTGTAAGGCCCTATTAGAAATATATGAGCCTATTATAGGTTTGAACTTCATTTTTTTTTTTTTTTTTGCTGAATGAAAAATGGGTAGGGGGGGCGACCAACGTGGCAATCCTACCTGGGCGTGACCATAGTAGCACCCTACCCGCCAGGGTCCGGGCCCTACTAGAGTGCAGGGGGACCGGTGAGCCATAGCTTCCCCAGCCCCACGAAGGGCACCAGCGATCCTAGGCTGCCAAGGAAGGCAACCCCACGCAAGTCCATATTCGGACTCGAATATGGGACCTCACCCTTGGCATAGCTCTTTGTGCATCACCTAACACCACTGGACCACACCAACTCGGTGGTATTATAGGTTTGAACTTATTGGAACTATAATATCTCGAACAAATAAAATTGCTATAATGACTCATTTTTTGTGTGGCTAATCATTGTAGAATCTTATGTCCAATTTTTGTTAATTATTTTTATTCTAAACTCCCCGCTATCCTAAATTCTAACACCCCCACTCTCTTCACAAAGCATTTGTATTTTGTCACTTATTTTTGCTCATTTGTGGTCCGCGTTGCTGGTTGATTTGGGTGTCAGGTGACCAATCTAGACGTTAGGTTGTTGATTTTTCAGAGGGTAGACGAAGTTCATTCCCTCTCCAATAAGCTTAGGAAAATCTTAAAAATACTAGTCCTAAGAAATAGTTACATCTGACGACAACATCAAATGGGTACTAATGCAAAGCAACAATGCTAGAGAAATTATAGGCAAATTGTGATTTTGAACATCACTTCACATGAATTAGGGTCCGTTTGGTAAGAGATTTATAGTAACGTTGTTGTAGTTTTGTGAAAATACGTGTGGGTGAAAAAATATATGAAAATACGTGTTATGGTATTTAAACAATAGTTTTCGTTATTTAAACACCGTTACCAAACGGAGTCAACTATTGATACCACTTTTATTATACATTTATCAACAACAAAAAAAACCCCATAACCCTACCTCACTATGCTTTGCCTAAAAGAGGGAACACAATGGAAACGAGTTTTCCTCGCCCCACTCTCTCAACCATTTCTCATTTTTCATCTTTAACCAATGTCAAAGATTGAAGCCACCTAATTAAGTCTTGCATCTAATTTGTTCCACTCTTGTCCTATGCAGGCTTTCACGCTTCGAAGAGGAGAAAAGACGAAAACAAAACACATATGATCTTATTGTTGTTACACCTCATTGTCGTCCTTAAGTTATACTAAGTGTCTGCTTTGGACAAACTGAAAATTTCAGCTTATTTGTAATTTCAGCTTATTTTTACTACTATTCAATGTATTTATGGGTCTCACTACATTTTTTGGCACTATTCATGGGTCACATTGTACTATTCAACTAACTTTTACCTTTATCTACAGTACTTTCAGTAAAAAGTTTTCAGCTTCAGCTAAATAAATTGTTCCCAAACAGACACTAAGTTATGAAAAAACTTTGTTAAACTAGATATAGTAAACATTATCCTTTTTAAACACTAAGGGTGTATTTGGATATCGCTTATTTTGCTAAAACTGAAAACTTATTACTGAAAGAACTATAGATAAAAGTAAAAGTGAGTTGAAATAGTACAGTGGCGTCCATGAATAGTACAAAAAGTGCAGTGGGCCTATGAATGGTAGTAAAAATAAGCTGAATAGTAAAATAATTTTAATTTTCCATTCCAATTCAAACGCACACTAAGTTGTGAAAAAACTTTGTTAAACTAGATATAGTAAATATTATCCTTTTTAAAGATAATTTAGCAGTTATAACAAGAGATTATGGATTTGAAACCTAGATGTGTAGTTTGAATTACAAGACTCTTGCAAGATATATTAAACATAGAGAAGTGTTATATACGCAACAGTTTTACAACACTTTCACAACAAATCATAGGTATTAAAAGTCTGTTTGGATACCGCTTATTTTACTGAAAACTGAAAACACTATAACAAATAATTTTAATATAAGACTAAACAGTGCACACGTAGGTCCTATCAAAGATGAACAAACTGTTTATGCAACTAAATGTTGAGACATGCACAGTGCACACGTGGCTGAACTGCGTGAATGGACAAACAGCACAATACATGTAGGTCCCAGCAAGGATGGAAAAACGCAAAACGCAACCGTGAGGGTGAGACGCTGTATCCAAACATTACCTAAGATGTTATTGGTTCTTTTAATCCGATTACTCAAATTACTTTTTAACCACCTGTACACATGTGCACAAAATTTCGACACAATAAGCATGGGACCCACGAAACATACTAAAAACAACACAGACCGAACCCCATATATAGAAACAAAAGAACAGACAAAGACTCATCCACTTGTGGAAGATAATGGCATCGTCAGCATCATCATTATCGTCAGAGTGGTTATGTCCAGAGTGCAAGCGAGCAACGGAGGTGGTGCTAGACCACTCAGCCGGCGACACCGTGTGCTCCGAGTGTGGCCTCGTTCTCGAGGCTCACTCCATCGACGAGACCTCAGAGTGGCGCACCTTCGCCAACGAGTCCGGTGACAACGACCCCGTTCGCGTCGGTGGGCCCTCCAACCCTCTGCTTTCCGACGGCGGCCTCTCCACCGTGATATCTTCAAGACCCAATAATGCGAACGGTGGGAGTGACTTCTTGGGTTCGGGTTTGGGCCGGTGGCAGAGCCGTGGGTCTAACCCGGATCGCTCGCTTCTTCAGGCTTTTAAAGCCATTGCCTCCATGTCTGATAGGTTCGTGCTTTTTATGTCATTATTTTTTTGGTTGCTGAGACAAAAGTTTGGGAAGTTTTGTTAGGATTGCTTTTGCTTTTGTTTTTGTTTTTGCTTGTTTTTATCGAATTTTGAAGTTTTTACATGCAAGTTTTTGCTGTTTATAGTTTATATTCTCTCTCTGTTTGTTTGGTTAGTGAGAAATGAGAGAAACTTTAGCATTGCGTTTGTTTTTGTTTTCATGTTTGATTGAATTTGAAAATTTACATGCAACTTTTAGATAATCATACTCTGTTTCTCTCTTTGTATGGTTGGTGAGGAAGTGTGGGAAAATGAGAGAAACTTTGGAAATTCGCTGTCTTTGTTTTCTACTTTTATTGAATTTGAATTTTCTGTGTAACTTTAGGTTTAGGTATCCATACTCTGTTTGGTTCGTGAGAAAACGTCTAAATTCCTCTGTTTTCTTTTTTGTTTATAAAATAAAATTATTGAATTTCAAGTATTGAACTAAGTTTTGAAAAAAGAAAAAAAAAATTGTAGTTCTAAAAGAGTTAAGAGTCTGTTTGTGTGTTTGGTTGGTGAGAAAGTGAGAGGGGAGGCTGGAGACAGTTCTGAAAGGTTTAGTTCTGTGTTGTCTCTGTTTCCTGAAATTGGAAAGTATAAACTTTACTGAGGAGAAAGAAAAATTCAAACTTGGGCCTCTTAATTTCCCGTTTGGTTGGTGAGAAAATTAGAAATGGAAAGGGCTGTTAGTGTTTTGTTTTGGGTTGTTTTGGGTTTCCCAAAAAATCGAAATTACTGTATATGATGGGACCAAGTTATTGAGTTGGACTGACTTTCCTATCTATTTGGATAAGTGAAGCTGACTTTTTGGTTTTCCAAGGAACCAATTTCAGATTTTGAATTTTGCTCAGGTCCCTCTCTGTTTGCTGGGTGAGAAAGTAGTAGAAGAGAATTGAAAATTGGTAGGTCCTTTGTGTTTTCACTGTTTTGTCTTTTTTATTAATCTTTTTGTCTTTTTGGATAATGAGAATGAGTCCTATACTACTATTCAAGTTGGACATGTTATCTAATGGGGATGATTGAGTGGGATTTACTTTAAGTGGTTTTCTTAATCTTGTATGAAAGTTTAGTCTACAGTATTACTTTTTATTTTTCCTTTTCTTTTTCTTTTTATACTAATTACGGTTAGGAAAATATTGTTCAAAGTTTAGTCTTTTTTCTTGTTTGTAATTCAAGCAACTGGATTTTCTGTCTCTTTGTTTTTCTACCCTTAAAGATTCTAATGATTTGCTAAAAGCAGTGCAATGCAATTTCAATATATGCTCCTTTCATTGGCTCAATTTGGTGAACTTTAGTTATTAGAGAAGTAGATTTTGTACAGAGAATAAGTATACATAATAAATTTTTAATTTGCATTTTGTTATAGTGCTATTCTTCAACATCCCCTCCCTTAAAAGAAAAAATAAAATATCCAAAAATTTAGAAAAGCTGATGCAATCATTGGATATTTCAGGTTGGGCCTTGTTGCAACAATAAAGGTATGATAATTAAAAAAATCATTTATCTGTTTTTAAAGTTTTCCATACTTGTTACTTTCTGATTATGCGTGTCTAAATATTCGAATTGCTCTATCTGAATTTGTTGATGCGTGGTTATTGCTCTACTTTCTTATATATGTGTGATGTCCTCTCTCTCTCTCTCTCTCTCTAACCTGTACTTTTGATTTCAATGGATATTTCAAAGCTTGATACATCCAACATTGTCAGTTGCCTATTTTAGAATGCACGTTCTAAATAAAATTTTAAGAATTTGAATGGCCCAGCAGTGATACATTGCATTTGTATGAATATCACTCATAACTGGTTGAATGAGTGCCATATCAAGTGAAAGCATGCCCCTTATTATTATGTTATCAATCCTTGTTCATAGTTCAGTTCAGCGGTTAATTGCAACCAATCAAGAGGGGCTAATATGGACCTTGAACTCATCATAGACACGTTTAAGCACCTAATAGGATTTTTGTTCTAGATTGTCTTATTGAATGGGGAAATGTATAAGATGGACCTGTTTCTCTGAAGCTAAAACCACAAGAACCCCCCCCCCCCCCCCCCCCCTTTCTCATTTCACCCTCTTGGAACTTGATACATGATTAAACTTATCAGATTTAATTTTTAACCTATTATTTATCAATTTTCATTAAAAATTATAAGTAGATCATGCGGTGAAAATTTTAAAATTTGTTTTCTTATTAAGGATATATGGTCTTAAACTTTTCTTCTTCTTCTTCTTCTTTTTAGAAAAGAAAAAAGAAGGAGATATGATATCTTGACATAAGTGCAGCAAAATGTTAATAATTTTTCAAACCCCCTCATACTGATTGGCAGTAGTTGACACAGTGAAATATTCTGTAATGTGATGAAAACTATTTTCATTTTCTAATGGTTGATGATGTTAGTTGAAGTATCCTTTCTTATCTGATTTTGTTTGTATTTTGATGCTAACAAAGGTAGTTGTTGAAAACCTGTTGGTCGGAAAGTTGTTGATCACCGTTTTTGATGTGGAAGTCATCATTGCAATGTTGTTGCAGATTTTTGGTTTATAATTGCTTCTCACTTTTATTTATTTATTTTTGGCTAAAATGCACTTTTCACCTTGAGGTTTCTTCTAAATTGGCCCATTTACTTTCAAAACTTGCAATTTACACCCCCAACTATTACAATGATATCAATATGTGCTTTACATTAGGTCTGTCACATCTTCACTGATACCCTGCCTAAAAATGACATTTTTTTTTTGTGTGTGTGTCTGTGTGTCCAAAACAACATCCTTTTGTGTGGATTAATGACAAGATCTGATGGATTTTGATAGAAGGGTTACATTAGCATTGTTGTAATACTTGATGGTTTAAATTACAAGTTTTTGTAGTTAAAGGATTGATTTAAAAGAAAACTCAAACTTAGAGGGTGTCAGTAGTATTTTAACTCTTTTTTCCTCTGTTAAATTCAATCATGCACCCATGCACAAGCAAGAATGAACCTAGGAAGAAGAGCCACCACCAAGCAAGTATTGCTCTTGGGCTATTAGCATGGATAAATTACTTGTTGTTTTTCAAAAGTTCAAGCTGTTAAGAAGGGTGGATTTAATCATTTGACAATTATTCAAACACTCTCCTCATGTGTGGGACCAAACTCCCCATTAATAAGTGTGCCCAACACGTGAGATTTTTAACTTTTAAAATGGGAGGTAGGGCAGAAACAGGGTTTGAATTCAAGACTACTTGCTAACAAGTGCATTGGCATCTATAATAGCTAATAGTTTAGTAGTTTTACTAGTTTATCAGTTTATACAATAATTTAGGAATATTTATTTAAAGTACTCTTATCTTCTCTTTGTTGTTCTAAGCTCATATGTGTTATATATATATAAAACATATATTTAGCATGCTTTTAGAATGGCTAGTGATATTTCTAATATTAGAGTGGTTTTGGTTCTTTCTTGATATATTTTGAGAGCCTTTTGATTTGGAATGCTTATCTGTTTTTGGATGCATAATTTTATACTTTCAGGATCGAGCCAATGAAATATATAAGAAAGTAGAAGATCAAAAACCTCTCCGAGGACGAAATCAGGATGCAATTTTGGCTGCTTGCCTCTACATTGCTTGTCGTCAAGAAGACAAGCCCCGCACTGTGAAAGGTGAAATTCTCTTGACAAATTTGTATTTTGTGACATTATCTTTCTGTGAGTGTTTGAGGATCGCTGAACATGTTTCTTAAATCAGAAATTTGTTCTGTTGCTAATGGAGCCACAAAGAAGGAAATTGGTCGTGCAAAAGAGTTTATTGTAAAACAACTGGAAGTAGAGATGGGTCAGTCTATGGAAATGGGAACCATACATGCTGGGGATTTTTTGGTGAGTTTGATGGTGTAGTCATACTCTGTAGTTTGCTAAACACCAATCTTTCATGCAATGTCTCCTTGATGGTGCCGCTCACAGGCATCATTCTCTGCACAACATATGCATGGGGTGGGCCCTGTGTATACTGCATCTTGCTCACTGCATCTTGCTCACTGATTGGTGAGCGAGGGACAGTCACTGACTTGGCAACTGTTGCTTGCATTGTCCTTTTTCCTAGCATATCCATAGCAGTGGTTTTATCTATTAAATGTCTTTTTATTTTTGAACATGTCTCATTATGGATTTGTCTAGAATAAGGGATGACATTTTTTTCACCTTGAACTAATTTTCAGAGACGTTTTTGTTCCCACCTTGGCATGACTAATCATGCAGTAAAGGCTGCTCAAGAAGCTGTACAGAAATCTGAAGAGCTTGATATAAGGTAGTTCTTTTTTTTTTTCCTCCCCCGTCCATATTGCTAGTTCTCTATTCTATTATTTCTCTTTGAAAAGTCAATGGATAACATTAATGCCTTTCCCAACTTACCTTTTATTTTATTTGAAAAATTAATAATCTTTTTTTCCATTAATTTTTTTTTGAAGTATAATTTAAGAAGGTAATTTGGGAAACCGCTACTTTCTTGTTTGGAAAACGTTGCATTGAATAATGTTCCCTTAAAAAATTTAATTTTCTAAGTAAGACTAACAATATGGAACAGAGGGAGTATTTGTCGAAATTAGTGAATTGACGTCTACAATATGTGAGAGTATCTGAGGAGGTTAGAGCTATCCACAGTTCAGATGACCACTGTTGTTATTCCATGTATTGCTTATTGGTGTTTTACTAATACAGAGCCTATATATGTGCTCTGTCGAATTATTGACACTAATATTTTAGCAGATGGGACATGCTTTTAGAAGAAGATGAAGTTTCCAGTGTAACATAAGAAAGAAACTCTTGTAACAAGAATTAAAAGATTACAGTATACTTAAGTCTGAATGTGTTTCTGGAGATTGATTGATATTGTCCATGGAACTATAAGTCTTCAAATACCTGTCTCATAGCTGAGTGCTATCTCTACCAAGTTCAATACCATAGTCCTCTTAAAAGTTTTCTTTTGCTAAGAAGTCTTTTTAAACTTTAGAAACAAAAAACTGAGGAATAGGAAGCAGTAATTCTGGAAGTCTTGTCACTTCTTTATAATGGTGGTGAGGGAGATTATAAGCCCAGTTCTTTCAAACACAACTTTGGTTAACTTGACAATGGCTTGAATAGTGAAATTGTTCACTATATCCATGTGACACTCCGGATTTTATATAGGATTCTCATGTATTTCATTCTTCAAAGGGGGGGGGGGGGGGGGGGTCCTCTGGATGACTAGAACTCTGAGACGATTTGTTTTTGCTTAAAATGCCAGCTTATTTCCACCAGAAGCTTAGTTATAGCTTTAAAACCTCACTTTTCTAGGTAGAGTTATACTTCTACGCAGCTTACTTTTTAAACAAAATAAACTCATCCAAACTCACATTACTGCCACTTTGGGTTTATATATGTGCAGGAGGAGCCCAATATCAGTAGCAGCAGCTGTAATTTATATGATAACTCAGCTATCAGATGACAAGAAGCTTCTCAAAGGTTAGAAAGATAGATTGATGTTACTGTTCCTAATTATGAATTTGATAAAGCTAACAATTACTAAGCCCTGTGGGTGCAGACATATCTCTTTCCACTGGAGTGGCTGAAGGGACCATCAGGAATTCCTACAAGGATCTTTATCCCTATGCTGTAAGGCTAATACCAAGTTGGTATGCGAAGGAGGAAGATCTTGCGAACCTTTGCAGCCCATAAAATATTTTAACGACTGGTGCACTGATTTGCCGCATTTTTGAGTTAGATGCTGCTTCTGTTATTTTGGACATGGAAGAACTTCTATTTCTATCCTAGTTTACCTTTTTTGTTCCTTCTAAATTGTCTGGATTCTGACTTGTATTTTTCAATTATGTGTAGTCTCATTCAAATTAGTGGCAAGCCAACAACCAATAAACTGCCTTTGTCTGTTGTGGCAAGATTCCTCTAACCCCTGTTCATTTTGTTTTGTTGGACTATGGAGGGTCAGCATGAAACACTGATGTAGCAAGTTGGTGTGTGAAAGTAGTATAGTTGGTGGAAGGTTAAGAGTGTGACATTTGTATCTAGATCTTCTGTTCTTGTTATTTGATGGGTAGGGAAAAACTTAGAGCCTAACCGTTGTGTTAGTTTTCCTTTTGTTGTAAATTATGCAATGCTGCATATCATTGTACAAATTATAGCCACTTTAAGCAGCTTTCAAATTTTGTGTCAAACATTGGGATTGAATCCAAGGTTCTTGCCAGATCAAGATGCTTTGTGTTATTTTAATTTCAGTATTTTCATACATTTGTTTGCTTGTACTATGTTAAGATTGGTTAATCTCAGGTACTATACTCCTTGCTGAAAAGATAAAAACAAAAAGGAATGCTGAAATCTTGTACCATCTTAATTCTAAGATTGTCTGTATTAGTCTTACCTACTTATTTGTAGTATGTAACTTGTACTTTCTCTCCATCTAATCCACAAGTAGTACTCAGGAGTTTGAATGTATGCAAAGCCTGATGCTAGCTAACCATGCATATTCCTGTGATCCTCTCCACTTTATTTATTAGTATTAGTTAGCACCATCAGTCTCATGTAGATGTGAACATTTCAACACAAATGTAGAAATTGTAAATAACTAAAGCCCATTTTGCTCTTTGCTTGTTCAATGTGATCCAATAAGCTCAAGCGTCATGGCATTTGTTGCCTGACCAAATAAAATAGATAATTGGAATGTTCAACTCACAAGTGTTTTGCTCAGGGTTAAATTTAAATATTGGGCCTAGAGTTTATGGAAATTCGGAAGCCCAATATTAGGAAAATAGAAAACTACATAAGGCCTTTCACATTCAGCCCAATTTTTGACAGTGATTCCTTTTCTACTTGGACACTTGCTTTGCTTGGTGAAATACACAAATAAGTTATCGGTGAAAATACCAACTTAGGGTCGCTACCAATTGGCTCTCTAAATTTTGGTAATAATCAATTTGGTATTTGTTATTTTCAACTTGCAGTCAAATTCTGATGGTATGTTGACGGTAGGGACCAAATTAACTGTTAGTTGAAAATAATAAGGACCAAATTTAGTATTATCAAAATGTGGGGAGTAAATTGACTACAACCTCAAAAATATATGGACCAAAATAGTATTTTTGTCTAAGCTATTTGCATATTAAACTTGGCGAAATGCCATACATTTTTAAAAAATGATAACTAAACACCTATTTGCATGTCCTTCCGTTACATTCACAATTTTGGAATGAGTGATTCTTACTTGCTGTAGGGGCCTTTTTTGTGTTTGGGCTGGGCTGCCTCCTGCGGTGATGGGCTCGAATATGTTTCTGAGTAGGAAAGTTGAGACCGGCCCAACTGCAACTCACTTTGGGCCAGTTTGTGCACAAACTTAACCTTGTCTGCCAGGAATACCCTTACGGCAAGCAGAGCTATTACAACAAGATTACGGCAGGCAGATATAATGACAATGAAAGAAAAACAGAATGCGATAGTTTTTGTTAATAACAAGGACTGAATAACATAGTAGTAATAATGGCAATGATAAATATGACTTTTATAAGAAAGAACAATTGATTGAACGATGAGTTAATCAAAAATAAACATCAAGCCAAAACCGAGTCCGTAATGGCAAAAATCAAAGAGGAAGAACGCTTCCTCTCAATGAAACTAACCTCCCAGGAGAATATCCTGCCGTGTGGATTAATGACTTTGAGGAAATCGGACCTAAGTAATAAATGCCTGAATAAAGTTCTTACTACTTGATTGTTCCTTAGACAGTGGGATTTTGAGGGGGAGAGAAGAGAAAAGATCTATTGGTGCATGCCCATTATCCTCACTATTTGTTTTCTTATCTTTCCTTCCTTTCTTTTCTTTTTCTTTTTAGCTTTCTTTCTCTGTTTTTTCTTCCTCTGTTTTTCGGTCTCTTTTACAGGGCACGGCGAGGCTCCTTTTATAAGGCCTGCCGTGATTATTTTTTACCATTTCACCCCCTAACAGCCTTTGTCTGGTCTGGGCATGCTTGCCGACCACCGTCTGTACATTGCTTACCCTCGCCAGACAAAACAGGTTTGTGTTGTTTCTGTCCGCTGTGACACTGTCTTCTGTCGTGGCTTAAATGCTCTCTCTCTCTTCCTATGGCATGCACCCAACGTTCTCTCCCTAATCTTACCTCTTTTGGGCGGTCTATCATCCCAGCAGGACGTACCTCCCAAAAGGGTTTGGACAGGGAAAGTAAAATAAATCTTTTCCCCCCTCCCCACCACCAAACCACACCCCCCCTTACCTCTTACCACTGACCCATGGCCCTACCATGACCCATATTGGCTGGGTACAGGCTGGTGGCACCTGGGCCTTGCGCATACTTCCCTGTCATGTACGTTCAAAGCCTGCCTGCGGCTCATGTGTTTGCTGTGATTTGGAGCTTTGTTTGCATTCGTCTGTCATACTTCTTCGTTCTTTTATGTGGGTCGTTCTGTACTTTCACTGCTTCCCTTTGGGATTGGGCTTTTCTTAATACTGGGTTTCACATCTCTCTTGGCCCATTTCTCGGTTTATGCTTATGTCTTGTTTCATTACTTAGCTTTTCCTGCCATGATAACATGTTCCTGCTAGGCCTCTTTTAAGCCTGCCATTTCATTTCTTCCCCCAGTGACTCAAGAGAGCCTGCTGGTGTTCTTACTCATGGGCTTCATTGTCCCTTTCCTTTTTCCCCTTAGGCCTGCGGCCCTTTTACTTTCCTCGGGCTTCCTCGGCCCATTTACTGACTTTGTGTTTCCATAGGCTTTTACTAACTCGATTGGGCTTTCCCGACCCAATCTCCTCATTCTCATCCTTGGGGTTCATGGGCTTGCCATCAACCCCTACTTTCTTTGTTTACATTGCTTTGGGCCTGTCGCGGCCCATTCTCACTTTTTCATATCATACATTGCCCATGGGTGTCATTTCTCTCTTTTCGGGCCCTTTGGGCCCATTTGCTTCCTCAAGACCCATTTATTCATGTTATGGGCCTGTGTTCTATTATACCTGCCACTTAGGCCTAATAGTTTTTTATTCTATGCCTGCCACTCTTATTGCCTGCTTTGCTGGGTTGGGCTAGCTTTACAAAAATGACCCTCAACACTTGCCAATAATATGAACAATGCTGTAAAAATGAAGAGATGAATCAATTTTAGAATGAGTGATTCTTACTTGCCAATAATATGAACAATGCTGCAAAAATGAAGAGATGAATTTGAAAGTAATCTCCTACGTATGTAATGTAATACATAGCAATAATTTCAATCCACATATATAGGAATAACATAAAACGCTAATTCTCTCATTACTTTTTAATTATATTTTAAGGTTTAATAACTATAGTTTAATTTTAATAAACATGGTAAAGGAAACTTTGTTTATAGTGAGATATTGGAGAAATATTAAACGAGGTTATAGCCATATATTTGTCTGTTGTTGTACTCATTAGTTTTAGTTAGTTTGGTAATAATGTGTCTTGAGCTGGGAGCTGGAGCTGTTGAGCTAAAATTGGTTAGAACAATTGCTGAACTAGAATTAGTTAGAGTAGTTACTGAATTGGAGGCAAGAATTAGTTAGTTAGTTGCTGTGAGTATTGTAAGAACTAAATGTATATAAGGAACAATGACAGGATTGTAATGGTATCTTTGACTAATAATACATTCTCTGTGATTTTCCTCATTCTCTCTCTTATTCTTCTTCTTCTCTACTCTATAATCTCTTAACCTTGGAGGCCTAGTGTTCTTCGAATTAATGAACTATCAATGAGAATTCCTGAATTTGGCTAAACTTGTACTAATTATCAATCATGGTATCGTATATAATTTTTTTTTTCTTTTTTGGATTTTAATGGCTTGTACCTCTTCTTCTTCATTCAATCCAAATCTTTATCATGACCCTTTCAGCCCATCTTTTTTTTCATAATGAGAAAATTCTAGATTTGTGTTGGTCACGCAGTTATTAACTGGAGACGATTATCCAATATAGAGTCAATCCATGTTTATGTCAATCACTGCCAAGAACAAAGTGGTATTCATTGATGATTCAATTCTACTATCATATCTAAATGCTACTTTTCAAGATGTAACAATATGTTTCTTTCTTAGATCCTGATTCACTAGCTAAAGATATCGTGGCTAGTGTAATTTACATCAATGTGTCAAAATCAGTCATCTGTGAGTTCTTATTTTGAACAAGTGAAGAGTCATTGGGAGGTACTCATTAAATATTGTTCTTAACCAAGTTTTTCTTCTTGTGCAATGCAAATGATCCATGAACCATGATCAATTCTTGATGGGACTGCACCGAGTCCTATTCTCAAATGAGAGGTCAAATTTGACTCTACTCTAGGTGTTTCCTCTTGTTTAATAAGATGAGAAATAAAGATCAAAACTACCTCACATCGGGCCAGGGACGGAACCAGGATTTGAACCTGGGAGGGCCAAAGCTTGAAACAATTTTTTTTTAATGAAAACAAAACTAACACTTATTTCATATTCAACAAAATACTACATATAAAATAAGTGTTTCTTAAACATTTGATATTATAAAAATGTCGACAAAGTATAACATACAAAATAAGTGTTTTTTAAACATTTCAACACATTTATCAAAATGGAACTCAATGCTCTTTAAAGTTTTGAAAGTCATCTATGATTGAAAAAAATAATAATAATGAACAAAAGTAATGAACAAAAAAAAGTTGGAAAAGAAATAAATTTAAAGGATGGATTTAAAATCTTACCGAAGCCCAGACTTAAAACTACCCCCACATACTCTATAGTCTATGGCATGTGAAAGGGATGAAATTACGAGTAAAAAACGACGAGTAGATGATTGGTACAACAGCAAGTTCGCAACAAAAAAGAGAATAGCTCACCTTGAATTCAATGAAACTGCCAAAATGAGAGCCATGTTTCGAAGTATTATTTGTAATCCTTCTTAAAATCTTTGAAGTCTTGGCGGTTCTTAAATGTCACATCTCCCAATTTAAAGTATTATTTGCTTTCTTCAAAAATGGTAACACATCTTCTATTTTAAGCACTGAATAAGTCAAATAATAAATTTCACTGATTTTGTTAAAATTCTACAATAAAGTAGATAAGAGAAAATAAAAGAAAATTTATTGAACACATTGTGTAGACTAAGTTTTTGCTTTTTACCAAAATAAAATAAACAATAGTAAATAATTTATAATAAAAAAAACTTCTGTAATTTTCTTAATTTTTTTTATATAATAGATTTTTCATAAGAGAAGTATTTTAATAATGTCTTATTTAAAAAATAGCATTGTACTTTTTGTTTTTCTTTATCTGTAATCTTTGTAATATATATAATGTAATAGCGGATGACATTTGAATTGTTTTAAACTCTTTCATATTATGCCATATAAGTTTTGATAGCCTTACAATGTTTCACATAATTTTTATTTTTTTTAATTCTTTATTTATTTGGCACATAATTTTTTTTTAATTCCTTATTTATTTGACAAAAAACCTAATCAAATGTCAACAATTCCTTTTAATACCCAATACGTAACTTGTATATAGACTCTCATTAGGAATTGTTTTTCTTAGAGTAGCGTGCAAGTCTTTGACTAGCTTCCAAAGCATCTTTGTATGCAACACAAATTTCTTCACAATAAAGGATGTGTAATTGACTTACTCTCCTAAAAATCATATAGGATTATAAAAACTAGGCTAAACTCAACCCATACATCTATTTAAGAAACAGGAACCCTCATAGAAAAATAAAACAACATTGTAATTATAGTTTCAACTTTCAAGCCATGGAAACCCTCCTTGGAAATATCCATGAGACATATTGAAAAAGAAATACACCATGACCAAGTACATGAAAATCATCTAATCTTCACATGCCAAATATGCGTAAAGTCCATGGAATCAATCCAAAAATTCAACTACAACAACAACTATGCGCACTCTTTTTTATTATGTCAAATACATCGAAATCTAAGTTGACAATAAGGTGCCAAACATTGAATGTCCTATATTTGTTTATGATGCATGAATTGCATGGTTAAATAAGAATTAATAAATAAAACTGAATATCATATATATATATATATATATTATACCTATATTTTCTACCTCACTTTGAAGGTTTCACAACATCATTATTTTATTTACTTGATTATTAAACTAAAATTTACCATTGTTGTAACGTGTCCCATTCGGTCCATTTTGGTTCTATTCGGTCCATTTTTTCCACTTCAATTCTATTCAATCCTATATGGTTCTATTCAATCCATTTTGTCCACTTTAGTTCTATTCGGTCTTATACGTTCCTATTCGATCCATTCTTTCCACTTTAGTGCATTTGGTCTTATTCGGTCTACTTTGGTTCTATTTAGTTCATTCTGCCCACTTCGGTCCTATTTAGTGCATTTTAGTCCTATTTAGTTCATTATGTTCTATTCTGTCCACTTTGGTCCTATTCGGTCAATTTGGTCTATTTTTGTTCTATTCGGTCCATTCTGTTCACTTTGGTCCTATTCAGTCTTATTCGGTTCACTTTAGTCCTATTTGTTCCACTTTAGTTCTATTTGGTCCACTTGGTCTTATTTTGTCCACTTCAATTCATTCAGTTTTATTCGGTCCAACTTGATCTATTTGGTCAAATTCGGTCAATTGTTTGCCACGTATTTCCTCATGAATGTTTGTCAATTGTTTTAATGAAAATAAATAGTATGGTAGAAACATAAGTAATGCACCTTTGTTTCATCTAACAAAAAGTCTTTTGTTTTAAACTTGAACCATTGATTTTCATTTGTTTTTTAACCGCAGTGTGGCATTTAACAAAGTGAAAATATTTAATATAATCTTCAAAAGTTACTAATATAAGTTATTACACTTAAAATTAAATTTTTATTGATTCAAAAAAAATTATATTTTTTATTCTAAAAAGTAACGTTGTATATATAGTTAAATACAAACAATAGAAATACAAACAATAGTAATTTAGCCAAAAAACAAAAAAAAACAAACAAACAATAGTAGCCAAACGCGCCTAAAGAAGTTTTTAAGGGTTTAATGAAAGAAAAAACCCAACGGATTCTAGCTAGCTGGGGTTTATACTTTCACACTTTCACTCTCATAGTCTCTCTCTCTCTCTCTCTCTCTCACTCTCAGTCCCAAACCCGCTAAACCCTAAACCCCTTTTTCCTTCTCTCTCAGAAAACCCAAGAAAAATGGAGACCAGATTAGCCAATATATGGCGTTTAACAGTGAACGAGAAGAAATTCATCGAAACCGCATTGCAATCCGATCTCCGAATCGACGGTCGTCGTCCCTTCGATTTTCGCAACATTTCCATCAAATTCTCCAGGCATTGCGTTTTTCCCCCTCTCTCAATTTCATTCCTTTTTGTATGTTTTTATGCTTTTGCTTTTTTAGGGTTTCAATTTTTGATGTGTTTTTTGATTTTTTTTTTCAGAGAAGAGGGGTCTGCGGAGGTGCAGTTGGGTCAGACCCATGTGATGGCCTTTGTGACTGCCCAATTGACGCAGCCCTACAAGGACAGGCCCAACGAGGGCACGCTTTCGATGTTCACCGAGTTTTCGCCCATGGCCGATCCTTCTTTCGAGCCTGGCCGTCCTAGTGAGGCTGCTGTGGAGTTGGGACGTGTAATTGACCGCGGTCTTAGGTGAATTTTTCGTTCAAGCTTAGTGTTTTCAGCATTGGGTCTTTGTTGGTAGTGTTAAATTTTGAGACTTTTTTGTAATGTGTTATTCTTGTTCAGGTGAATTTTCATAGTGTGTTAAGTAAGACTAAGAAGTAAGAAGAAGCCAGTTTTTGTGCCTAAAATGCATGTCATTTTATTAATGATGACATTGTTTTCATTATAAAATCACATATACTTATTTATATGAATTTGACCATTTTTTTTTCCAGTATGTTTCCTCTTGCTAATTCAGTAAAATTTAAAACTTGGCATATTTTTTTAGAAGAAAAATGAGTTTTGGCTCAAAAGACACTTCCTTATCCCACAGAAATAGGTTGGAGTTGGCTGTAGAAGTGATAATGTTCTATGTTTGTCCCTTCTTATGTAGGCATATGTTTGCCTTTCTAGAGAAGCAAAAAAATAAATAAAATGCTGTTGAAGTTTTTTGAGTTGGAATGATTCATTTGAAGGTTTAAAGTGTTTGTGCAGAGAAAGCAGAGCTGTGGATACAGAATCACTGTGTGTTCTTTCCGGGAAGTCAGTATGGGCAGTCCGTGTTGATCTTCACATTCTTGATAATGGGGGGTAAGCTGAGGGTATTTCCTACTATAAGAATTATAAAGTGTTTTTTGTTGAAGTTAATGTGTGGTATTTGTTTCATTTATTTTTTAAGCAGAAACCTTGTTGATGCTGCTAATATTGCTGCTTTGGCTGCTCTCTTGACATTTCGGAGGCCAGAGTGTTCATTAGGAGGAGAAGATGGTCAGCAAGTGATAGTGCACCCACCTGAGGTTAGCTTTGCAAATTTCTTGAAAATTATTTGAAGAACTGTTGTTGTGGAAAACTGAAAACCTTTATGTTGATTTATGGTATTATATACGTGGGAAACATGTCCAGAAAAAACATGGGAGATACATCATCAATTTTGAAACATCTCTCCCTTTGGACAGAAAGCACAAGCCCCAGTTATAAATGATGTACTCAAAAGTAAGAGAAAGAAGCAAAAAGGAAAATTTTGGAATAAATGGTTGCTAGCTAGAACTTTGGTTATGTCATTCTAGGAATCTTTTTTCTTTTTAATAAGTAGTTATGTCATTCCGGGAATCTAGTGTCCATACTTGTTTTCTGATCAATATATACTTCAGTCCCTTGAATCTATCATTGTAATCAGTTGCTCGTCTCATGTTTGCTTTTTGACAGGTTCGGGAGCCACTTCCTTTGATAATACATCACCTCCCTATAGCAGTAACCTTTGCCTTTTTCAGTAATGAGAGCACTGTGGTATGCAAATGCTCTCTGTTGATAATGCAGAAACAATTTTTTTATATAATAAAAAGTTTGCAAACAATTTGGAGCATAGCTTCATTAATTAGGCTCTCATTCCAATCTGATGGGGGTACCATGCAGGTCGTAGACCCAACCCACTATGAAGAGGCTGTTATGGGGGGACGAATGACTGCCACACTTAATGCAAATAATGATATTTGTGCTATTCAAAAAGCTGGAGGTGAGGGTGTTTTGCAGAGTGTAATTATGCAATGTTTGCGAATTGCTGGTCAGAAGGCTTATGATATCACTACCAAAATAAAAAATGCAGTAAGTTTTCCTGTCCAACATAATCCTTTTGGCACTGCTGTCTCTATTGTGCTGCTTTATAACCAATATATCAGTTGAGTAACATGATAGCTTTTTGGACAAGATGCTAAACTTAAATATATGGACTGATTTTATTCTTATTATTGGCTATGGTGAGAGGCAACCTGTGGAGAATTTCATTTGTGTCCCTATATACTCATAAACACCATCCGATGTCAGTTTATCTGGGCAAGTCCTCTTAAAAGTCTGCCAACGAGTTCTAGCTCAACTAGCGCCTTCTACCCTTATAAGTCTAGGTAGAGGGTGAGATCGTCGGTTCAAGATCCATTGGGTGCCTGTGTAATTTACCAATAATAAAAAAATGTTTATAAAAATACTCATGATCAGGAGAGACTAAGAAAAAGTGAAGGCATGATTTATTTATGATATTGTCAGTCATATTGCATTCTGGTACATCTTTAGCAATGTAAATATTAAAGAATTTAAAATTAGGTTTGATTAACTATTCATTATTGTTAGGTTAAGTGGTGTTAGTTATCTGTGATCTGGGTTGCATAATCAATGGAATGTTTCCTTTGCAGATTTTGCACTAGTGAACTGGTTCACTAATGTTTCCATTTCCTGGTAATGTATAATTGAGAATTATTGAGTTGAAGTAAATGAGCCCTAGCTCAATTGGCACTTCCTTCCCTTGCAAGTGCTATGTGAAGGGTGAGTTATTGGGTTCAAGACTCACTGGGATTGTGTGTGTGTGTGACATACCAATCTTTAAATAAAAATAAAATAAAATAAAAAGAACGAGCTCAAGGCCATGGCATTTCAGATATGACACCAAATTGCTGAGGTTTTGATTACCAATAAGGGCTATTTGATATCTTTTCAGGAGCATCTTAATTTACTGCAAGCTTCCAAAGCCTCAAAGGGTTGATTTTAGTTTTAGGTTTAGTTCATGGATCGTTTATGCTATAAGCATGATGCATGACTGAGACTAGCTCCAGAATTAATGCTATTAGGATTGACTGGCCAAAACTGGAGGAAGTTTCCCTTTGAAGCTCAAGTGTTGTGCAAATCCGGGAATGTTGTGATAGACTGGGCTTAGAATTGGTGTTTCTGTTAATTTGGGTTGTCAGAGACTTTAGCTAATGTTGTTTGGACATGTTTGAGTTCATGATCATGGCTGGAGCTAACGCAAGGTATTATGCTTAGGTTAAAGGAAATTGAGGCTGTTTTAGAGTTAAATGTTGTTGTATGGTCCCACCTGTTTTTTGGAATTTAATGTGTGACAAAGGGTAGAAGTGGTACTACTTCAGCAGGAACCATTGGTGGTGTTGATTTGACCATGTTTCCAATGAAGAATAGAATACCGGCCTGGTTGAGTCATAAGTCAGGTTATTAATATATAAAATTTTAAATTTTGTAGTCATGTACAATTTTGTGGTTCTGGTTGCCAGTTGCCATGTGTCACCCACAGACTCATGAGTTTGATTTGGAGGCATGACACAATATCCCTTGGCACAGTTGAGTGCAAAATTGTGAAGTGAAAAAAGAGGAAAAAATTTGCGATTAAGTGCGAGTAGGAGATAGTGTGTTGGAAAATAATTGTCAAACGCTACTTCTGTAACTCAGGCAACGAGCTTCTTGAAGTGAACACCTGCCAGCCACCATTATGAACCTCTTACCAAGCTTCACTTTTTAGAACTGTTTATTGTGCTTGTGAAACTGAGAACTGGTGTCCTCTTTATGCAGAATATTAAATTTATTTATTTATTTATTCTTTCTGTTTCAAGTAGCAGCTTTCCTGTTAAGTGTATGTTTCTTTGCTCTACTTCTTATTTTTCTTCTTCAAATTGATGTAGGTTGAATCATACAACACAGAAAGAGCATTACGGAAGATAAAGCGCCACCCTTCTTCGGTTGCTTTGGATATCAGTGGAGCTGGTGTTAATATTGGGAAGAACCAAAACAAACCTGTTCCCCAGAAGGGTGACAGTGAGAGATCAAATCTGACATCTGAGAAGAGCGTGGCTGATCAAAGTATGGACATAGAAGGTGAAGCCAAATCATCTGAACAACAGCAAACTGACAAAATAGATGGGGATGCTAAGAACTTCATTGGAGGCCCCTCAAGTTGGTATGTCTCATTCTGTCCAAAACTTTATGACATTGCTTCTGATAACCTTCTCTTAATAACAAGTGATTAAATTATTCTTTTTTTTTTTTTTTTTTTTGATAATCATTATTCTAGTACATTGGCCACACCCACATTCATCCAGAGGGGTTTTGGGGGGGGGGGGGGGGGGTGTGAGAAGAGTGGGGGAGAGCCCCTTTTTTTAATTCAAATCTAATTGTTTTGAGTTTCTCTTTTTGTTCCTCTTCAGGGACCCTTACTCTGCAGGCGTTAATTCAGATTTCCTGAAAGCCTCTCTAGCTTCACGTGGTACTTTATTAAAGTTTATTTCTTACTGAATAACTTTTAAGTCTTGTTTCTGTGATTCATCTTTCTGGAAAATGCTTAACCATCATTTTAAACTTCCAATCTACATGAGATAAAACATACATTATACCAATGATGGACATCTCAGCTGCTTTTTAGTCCTGTTCTTCTCTACGTGCTCAACATTTTATTCTCCTTGATATTTCTCACTGTCTGTCTCTCTCAACCTTTATTCTTCTTCCTTCACATGGCCGGATTAGCTCTGATTCAGATGGCAGGTCCCCTTGTGAGAGGAAGGAGGTGGTTAGATTGTGGGTTCAAAACCGACAGGGTGTATGTGCTTACCAATAAATAAATACAAATTATTCTCAGATGGCTTTCATCCAATAATGCCCTTTTAAATTTTCTGACTTATCTTTTTCTTAATCTTTTGTAAAATTACCATATACCATATTCCCTCCCAAATTTTTACTGATTCAGGGTTTGGAAATTCTTTTCAAAAGTGGATTTTTTTACAACAAAAACTTATCAATATTTGGAAAATGCAAGGACTTCATTGTTCAGTCCTGAATTTTAACTAAGCTTTACCCTGCATATGATACTGGTGTCCATGAGTAACTCAGTGATGAGAAAGGGAGCGAGAGATACTCCACCTTGCCTCTTTTTATTTTACTTTGTATTTTCTCTAAAGTAAATTTACCTGCATGGCTAATGAACACGCAGGAATAACAATGCCAAGTAGGAAAGAACAGGACTCAAGGGGAGAAAATATGTCAGGTGAAGCCAAGCCAGTGGAACCACCTGAAGATATTAATGTATCTTCCTCAAATATTGAGGCATCAGAAACTGTGTTGCGGACAAATGGTGAGAAAACTTTAAAGGATGCTGTGAAGCCCAAGAACAAGAGAAAAATGAAGCCGTCCTCCACTAGTGAGAGATGAAATTTTGCCGATGGGAATATCTTCGTCTACCATGTATGTTGACGACCTAATTCTTCAGACCATCTTTTTAGTTTTGAATGCAGACAGCTAAATTTTGAATCCCTCATTATCATGTGAAATTTTTTTCATGTTAGTTTTGAAATCTCGCCGCAATATAGGGTAACATTCATGAAATCCATTATGTTTCAAATGGTGGCTGACCTGAGTAGTTTTTGTACTTTCAAAACAGTTGTGGTAGTATTTTGTATTATGTATAGAAATCTCTCTTCAAGATGTTGTAAACTTTCCGTAGTATTCATTGTAATGAGAATTGCAGATTAGAATCAGCCCTATGTGAATTCGTGATCTTATCTAACTATTCCTCTTGGTTTTACTGAACTAGTGTTTAGATTATCACAAAAGTTAAAAGGGTGTAACTTCTTCTTATTCTTTTTTATTTTTCATTTTATTCTTTTTTCTCCACCTTGCATTTAGTTGATGTTACTCTGCAGATACTGGGTTAGCATACTTCTCTTTAGAACTTACAGAGGTCAACTGTGAAGTTTTCAGACTTTGAGGTCACTTGATGGGATCAATATAATCAAGCAGTAGATTGAAATTGAAATCACAAACAATAGAAGGATTTATGCTCTGCACCAAATCCTTGGCTTGACTATTTAGTGTGATCTGAGTTTTGCTAAGTTGATGTATTCCTTCATCCTCTCATTGTTAGCCAAACTGATACTGCTGAAGTTGGGGGGAAATGAGCTTTTGCCTTTATTTTGTAAAAAATCTAGCACAATATCCCTATTTTGAAACTGCACCATGTCCTTGTTTTGAAACTCGATTTAAAAAAAAATCGAGTTACAGGTAGAATTTGATATTAGTAATATCAAGTTCTATACATATTTTGCCATTTAATTTTTTTAAAAAAAATTTAAGTGAAACTCGACTTTGCTAAAGTTGAGTTTCAATTAAAAATTTACATATAACTCGATTTTGAGGATATCGAGTTTTATATAGAACTTGATTTACAAAATCGAGTTTTAAAAATAGGGACACAATACTTAATAGTTTCAAAACAGCAAAATAGAAATATTGTGCTAGAATTTTTTTAATAAGGGCAAAAGTCCTTTTTCTCCCTGAAGTTGCTTTTTGTTGGTTGCCAGTCACCAATGGTATGCACCTCATCCTAGTGTTACCCCCACATATGATGAGGCCTCATAGGCCTACAAATCTGGCCACCATCACATGAGGACATTTGATTAGATAAACATCATCAAAATTGTCTCCTTTACTTTTTTCCTTTTGTGTGGGCGCATGGTTTTCTAACTTACCAAAAGATATTAAATGTTGTTTTCGTTGAATAATTGTCTTATTTTATTATTATGGTTTCTTGTGTGTGGAAATGATAGATGAGTACTAACCCAATTCGACAAAAAGCGTGCACCTAATTATCTGTGATTTGGGAATTTGATCGTTTTTGAAAATAAGGTGTCAAGAGCCTTGTAGCTCAATTGACTCCTTATGGTATTTTCAACCTAGATGTTTAAGTATAAATTCTCCCTTCTCCCAATTATGGAATAATCACAACAATAACCACAAAAGTAAAGTAAAATATCCTAAGGCTATAAGCCTTAAAAAAATGTGGAAAAAATAATTTATTTTACCTTTCTCCTTTCTGTTTGGTTACCATTTTCAACTAAAGGTTATCAATTTCACTTGGTTCTGTGCGTAGATTTAGAAAACGTGGTAGAAAAAATGTTATTCCAGTTGAAAGCTTTTACTTATTTGAAAATAATTTGTTTCTCTAGTCATTACTACTCACCAAACGTTCTCTCTCTTTTCTCTTGGGTCTGAACGGGTTGCAGGGTTGGAATTTTCTCGCATACCTCAAGAGTGGACCTATGTACCGAGCCTGCAAATGCAGAAAGTATAGTCTTTTTGTGGATCATATTATTTGTCTATTATTTTATTAAAAAAAATTTATTTATTTAAAATTGTTGAGTCAGTAATTAATTTATATTTAAAAAAAATTATAACTAACAATTTTAAACAAATAAATTTTTTTTAATAAAGTAATAAACCACATCACTTGTATACCGTGTAAACCTTATAATTTTTCTGCAAATGGACCAGGCTTTCAGCCGGTGGCTTGTTGAATTTTCAATAAGTGTGGTTGGTTGCCTGCTAACAAAGTCAAAGTGGATTTAAGAAACGCTTTAACTCATATTTAATTTCTGCCACTTATAGGAGGTTTCCTAGTCTTGCAGTTGCAGTTAATAGGTGTCGGTTATTTAGATGGTGATCTCTTGTCATCAGAAATTTAAGATAAGTATCATTCCCAATATTTGCTTTAATACCATGTTCTCAATCTTTAGTAAAGAGGTGAGAATTCGCAAAGAGTTTTATAGGTCATATCTCCTAAAATTTTCAATATAAATATTTAGGGTTCAAATTCACCTACAACTAATTATCAAATTATATATATTATATAAATATATATAATATTGTCTAGTTGGATTCAAATTCCCCACACCCACTTGAGAGAGAGAGGAATATAAGCTCGATTAGTTAAGGTTAATCATTATTAAATAACTTCTCGCAAATTCGCGAAATACGTGAGAATAAATAATTACTTTGTAATTTTGATATAAATATAATTTGTTCTTCTAAATTTGTTGAAAATAATTTGCTCTACCAAAAAATTAAGAGAAATATTATGTCGACAATAATTTCACAACACTTTCACAATAAAGCATGCGTAGTAAGTTGTTTTAATTGTTATTGGTTGTCAAAAAACTAATTTTAGCGATATGTTTAAATTATAACCAATAACAACTTACCGATTATGACTTATTGTGAAAACATTATAGACGTAGCACTTTACAAAAATTAAATTATTTCTAAAATTATTTTTCATCTCAATATCTCTACAAATACAAATATATCATTCTATTATTTTTGGGTATATTTGATTGATATTTATCCATTTTTTAGGTGGTTCATATTCCTTAAAATTTTGTTATAGTGCATTATGTTTTCCTAATTTGGGTTTTTAGTTTTAGATTTTGGATTATGCTATTTTCTTCAACAACTTGATTTTCCTTTTAAAATTTTCTCCTCTTGTATATCTAGAATACAACTAAACTTTTTAACTAAGTATTAGCTCAAACAAAAATTAAATCAAAACAATAAGAAGGAGAGAGAGGACTTATGATAGAAAACTCAATTCAATTCAATTGGTCTTCTTCATATTTTATCCAAATTCAATTTCTTTATATAGCCAAGCATACATCTTTTTGGAATTTCTCACATCTAATTGGTCTTCGTGAATTTTGAAGCTTTGTCCAAACTTGGATAATCTTTCACCCTAGTTTTTCTTTTGGTTGACTATTGCTACCTTATATAGTTTAATACATGTCCTTTGATTTCATTTTCTTTCCATTGACATCAAATTCTACAATTTTGGCAAAAAGTCTTACAGTAAAGGCATCCCATAATAATATCTAAATTTGTTACCAAAAAAAAAAAGAAAGTAACATATCTTGTACTAAGTTATGCATCTATATTCATGTCACAACTAATATGTACGTACAATAGAATTGATTTATGCTATGCATATACAAAGAGAATCATTTTTCCATAATGGAGAATTAATCACACAAATTCACATAAGAGGTATAACATCAATGGAAAAAAAAATTCATCTATGATTAACGATCACATAAACTATAGTAGTAAGACTCCATTGCGATTCTTTTAATGTATTCTTCACCATGGCTTTGAAATTTTTTTGGTTGGTTTATGGGAACCAATGTTGTTGGCACCTGAGATCTCTGATGGTACATCACTAACAAAATTAACTCAGAAAACCTGAAGAATATGGGTGAGAACGAAAATAAAAAAGAAAAAAAAAACTTTTTTTTTTTTTTGGAATTTTAATAGAGTGGCAATTGAACAGTTTTCATAATTGCTTGATTGGGGAGAGGTAGATCCATAAAGTTAAAGGAAGTTCGAATTATTATCAAATTGGGCTTGATGGAATAATAAATGGAAAGTTGAAAAGTTAGGAAACATTAATTAAGAGATGGAGTTTTTTTTTTTTTTTTAATTATTTTATGTGATTGGGAAAATGTTAATTTGCAAAAGGAAGGAAAAGAAAAAGAAAAAAAAGAAAGTTAGAGGGACTGATGATATGGTCACTGATATGGCTCAACAGAAGCATAGCAACAATAAATGCTATGTTTCAGCTTTTAAATATATATATATATATATATATATATATATATGAAATATTGTTTTATAAATGGAAATCTCATTTTATAATTTGACTCTTGAATGATCACCTAAGGATTCTAATTGCAACTCATAATCTTATACCTCATAACAATTACTTTGACTTTGTTTTTATTTTTTAAAACTTATTAAAGTGTATAACTAATATCACAATATCATCTTAACCTATAAATTTTATTAAATTAATCGACGAAAATAAATAAAACTATTTCAATGGCTGTCCTTGGAATTTAATTTTGATAATTATCTTGTACTTATATATAATTTCTACATATATTTTGATCAGAAACATTCCAAACTTGTTTGAGAAACTTTTGAAGACACTAAATCCTTGAAAATCCAAATACCTACCATAATGGTGAAAGAATCCCATCCTCAATATAACATGGCAATTGATGAGATCAATTATAAAAATAATAAGTCTAAAGACTCGTTAAATTTCACAATATTTTTTATAAATATTAAAATAACATATTATGATTACGGTAAAATAAAAGTGATGTAAGTGGTCTCAATAAAAAAATATATATATTATACTTATCACAATTTGACAACTCGATAAGTTGTGGGAAAAAAAAGTGTAACATTGTTATCACAAACATACCAACGAGGGGTTGGATCAAGTGGTAAGCGGCTTGTTCCAGCTTAAGCAAGGTCTCAAGTTCGAGTCCTTGTGTACGCAGCAGCCTTCGTTGGGAGACTCACCCACCATACCCAGGTGCGCGACCCGGGTCGAGTCCGGATTAGTCGGGGCGAAGCTCCGGATACCGGGCGGGAAACCAAAAAAAAAAAAAAAAAAGTTATCACAAACATGGATGCAGGATTGAATGTGTCAGCTTTCCACTCGGTAAAAGTGAGGTGTCAAAATTAGAGACAAGGCCCTCTCATACCAAAAGAATGAGAAAAGAGAGAAACGAAAGAAGAAGATATTCTTATTCCTATAAACCTAGCCAACCATTAATTAGGGCATATGTCCTTTTCCCCATACAATTCTCCTACGTTGACTCAAGTTGGCCACCAATTTTTTGGTAAAATAGATGGTTTCAAGTGACCCACCCTTTATCTAAGAAGAATATTGAGAGATGCTCCAGTGGGTCTTAGACACATGTTACTATTATAGATGGTGAAGTGAATCATCACCTTTTGATGTTGGTCCACATGATCTTCCAAATGGATTAACACCCCTTTGGGCCCTCTATAATGATCACCAACCCTACCTTAAGAAAAAAAAATCTCAAACTTCATGAAATCCATTTAAAATACTCTATTAGAGGGGTATCTCATGCATTTATGCTATGAAAGACCCATTACATATAATTGATGTAGGAGATAGTTCTCCTATGTAAGTTAGGATATAAATTTACATTTGGATTTTAGTAGGATTTTTTTATGAACCGAAAATTTTTATTCAAAAACAAAATAAATTACAAGAAAAACAAATTGGTCTCCAATCTGATTACAGATACAACACAGGGAGGGTCATTACTCAAATGAAAAGAACCATATACATTATTCAATAAAGACCACTTCAATGTGTGAGCTGTGTTGTGATTTGGATTTTAGTAGGATTTGTAATGAATATTTGAATTTTGATGCAATTATGCATGAGTGCTTGGGTTTGTTATTGGGGGTGGCCTTTCCAAATCAGAAGCTACTTGTTAGTCGTGTGAAAGCAAAGTGGATAACATCATATTACCACTAAAATATGCCCCCATGTAGTAAAACTAGAGAGTCTTCCTTACAAAGACACAAGCACACAAGGACAAGGCTTGTTATACAATTAGTGATAAGTCCTCCATGACATGGCTATAATTGATCCCATATATAAATAATCTTCAAACAATCACAGTCAAAAGTTACTTTAGTCCTTGAATTTTAGTGGAATGATTAGACTATATACTCAACATGTAGAGGCACGTTTTGATTTGGAGAAATATGGATGCATTAAATACATTTATAATATATGCACTTAGTTTTTCACTAGATGAAAAGGATTTGTCATCCTGTTGATGTGGCAAGATCTAGGCCGTCGATCATTGATGGATCAGGATAACCACATGAATCATACCATAACCCATGTCATTTTCTTAATTAATTAGCAGTTTGCTTAAACTTCAATTTTTTTTTTTTTAATATGATAAAGATCACACTCGGTATGACAAAGAAGTATAGGGCTAGAACGTATGCCATGTGCCATGTATGATTACTTTCTTGGATTTGGCTCCTCTGGACTTCAAGATGGGAAGCTAATAATGAGTTTGGCCAATCTTAGATCATAAAAGGTAAATACATGTTGAATTATCATGATGAGGTTTTAGTTTTTTACCAAAATTACTTGCTTTTTATTAATTAAGAAAAAAAATAAGTATGATATGATTTGATCTCAATTATTGACCTAATTTCAGCTATTAACATGGCTAAACTCTACTTGGAGTTGTACTGAAATACAAAAAGAGCTAAACATGATTTTGATTTATTATTTATTTAATACAAATTGACAAAAAAAATCAATTCTTTAGAACATGTTGTCAATGATGCTTTCCAATTCTAGGTTCCACCCCTTATTTTGTTCTCATTTTTAAATGAGCACGGCTGAGACAAACCCAATAAAGAACAAAACTTAGGTAGAAGTAGAAGACAAAACATTTTATGCTGCATTATTTAATGCAAAAAAATCATATGGTTGAATTTAATTGGATAATCTAATATATGGTATCTAAGGAGTACTATATTTTGTCAGGGAGATAAATACCTTGAGAAATTTCCTTGAATAATTCATATAATATATAGAAATATATTTTAATCCAAAAGGCCTAAGCCCCATTGGGTATGTGGTCAATTATGTTATATTAACTACTCATTCTTCTCATTATTATCCAATGAGAGACTTCACTCACATGTGTATACCCAACATATTTAAGTTTATCATAAATAAAAAGGTGTAAGTGCTAAACTTATCTCAAAGGGATTACTTTTTATTTATTTTTGATTAAAAGACTATGAAATTCATTCTAAAATAAAAGTAGTAAATATATCATGAAGAAGAGCTTGTTCTAAAAAATAAGAACTCTTTTTATTCTAAGCCGAAAAGTCATTAGTGCCTCAAAATCATTATCTCCAAGGGAATACTTTGTTAATATATAACATATTCAACGATAGTTTGAAGATTGAACATGCATCTTATTTATAGTGAATTTGCCCATTACTCGATATGCATATGTGACTCATTCATTATTATAGTTATATGATTGAATTTATTTAAAGAACTTAAGGCACAACATTTAAGAAATTATATCTAATTTTTGTTAAATTACAACACATAAAGAATTATACCAAATAAATAAAAAAGCTTTTTGATCAATACAATACACAGTGGTGGGATAGAGGAGTTGGGAGAGAAAGATGATGGCTGAGCAAAAAACATTGGGGCGAGGGAGGGGGAGGGCACAAAGGATATTCATTTTCTACCATTTTAGTATAACTAGCATAGGGATCACGTGATGCGTGGATAATGCTTTAATTGCCATGTGAAAGATTATATAAAATGTTCGAAATATGTTAAAGAAATAACATGAAGTAATGTTGCGAAAACATGAATAAGTTTTTATTGAATTAAAGTAATACAAAATTAAGGGAATAAATAATTTTTTTTAATCTCAAGAGGATAGAGAAATAGAGTATGCCATAGAAATTAGTTGAAGTAATGATTTTATCATGAAAAGTGAAAATTTAAAATTGCGCACATATGTCCATTACAAATTTTAACTTAAAGTAACGAGAAATTAAAGGATTAAAGAACAACATAAAAATATTGTAATTTGAATAATGATAAAAGTATTTTAGTCAATTTCATATCATTGATGTTTATTTTATGATGTAATTGTGCCACATGGCAGAACCTTATGGTCTTCCACATGAGATTTTTGTTTTATTATTTTTGTTTTTGTTTTGTTATTTAACAATTTATAGTTTCTAAAAAAAAAAAAAAAACCTATTTATATATAATTAGTGCACGCCTATAAATAATTAATATGTGCATTTAACCCATTGACACATTCAATGAACTAATATTTTGACATAAATGTAATCCTACATTTATGAGAATATGTCACTTGGCAGAACCTCATAAAATTATTTTGACATAAATGACGTAATATTTTGACATAAATGAAGAATATGTCATTTGGCAGAACCCCATATAATTCTACATGAAATTTTTGTTTTTATATAAAGATTAATTGATGATTGATTGACTTTTCATTGACTTTAAAAACATTTTTCGTTAACCCAAATTTTTTTGGTTTCAATAAATATTGGACAATAGGAAAAACATTTTATATACCTATCAGCTATGCTATGCTCTATATATAAAGGCACAATAGGTAATAAAATAAAACATTCATGGGACACCAATGAACTATTGGTTTAATTGGTACCTCTTGGTATCTTAAATCCCAATGTCTAGGGCTCGATCCCCCCACCCTCAACTTAATGTGGAAAAAAAAAACTCTCAATCCTTTTATCCCTAATAGCTTTTAACAGTATTGTCTAATAACTCTCCAATTATAATTATTTAAAAAAGAAAAAGAAAAATAGCTCTAAAAATCTGATATGTTTAGTATATTGTGATTTGTTAGGAATATACTAAACAAAAATAGAATCCTAAATCTCTATTTCACGTAACATGATTTCATTATAAAATGGAGTCCTATTTCTTTCAAATATCCTAAAATACCCTTTATAGAATAATATTTTTACTTTCTATGGGTCTTGTTTAACAATCAATTATATATAAATTATTCTTCTCAAAAAAATTATATATAAATTAAATTATTGTATATTTAAATTATATTCTTTTGTTCAAAATTGCTCTCTATAAATATTAAATGAAAAACTAACAGCATCTACCCTAAAGAATAAACTCTAATAAATAACAAATTCACATTCTTGAGAAAAATGATAATATATAAAACAAGCTGGATTTCTTAATACAATAAAAAAATCATAAATTTTTTTTAAAAAAATTTAATACATCTTTTAAATTAAAATTAATACGTAAAACATGAGTTTATAATTTATTTTTTTTATTATTAATTTTATACTACAATATAAGTTGATTTACTTTACTTAAGAAAATGTTCTTACGGTGGGTTCCAATTAATTCAACTGGTAAAGTCTCTGATAGTTGTATAAGAGATCTGAGGTTTAATCTCCGCCTACACCAAAAACTGATTGGTGTCTTAGTCTGATGATAAAGAATTATCATCAAGAGCAGACGTCATAAGTTGAAACTTTTTCTCTCAACAAAAAAAAAAATGCTCTTACAGACCTTTTAGTAAGAAATAACTATTTCTCATTTTAAAGAAATGAGAACTTAACAAAACAAATGAATAGCAATTATAAAGCAATGGTTCCATTCATGAATCTATTATTGCGTATCACACTTGCCTTTGTTTTATATTCATAAGTCATAACGTGCCCTTGAACTTAGGAAAAGTGGACACATAAACTAACGTTTTCTTTGTTTTCACGATTTCTCTAGGGCTATTCTTTCAAAAGCATTACATAACAACAAAAATGTCCTTATCTGTTTTTTTATTAAACCAATCATTTCTTACTCAGCTACCAAAAAACTAAAAAGTGAAAGTTAATAGATGTCTTAATCGCATTAGGTTAAAAAAAAAATTTTAATTTATGAAAAAAAGACTAATTAATTTTTTCATATAAGTGACACCATTTTTTACAATAGTTTATTAATAATTGCTCTAAGGATAACAGTCATCAAGGACATTTGAACTTACATTTGAAGACAATTTACGTAGCATAGAACTTCATGCATGTGTCTCATGGAGATTCACATTGAGATAATTCCAATTTAACTTGTAGGTACAAATATAATTTGATTGGATTAGTGGAGATTCATTTGCCATGTCACATCAAAATTTGTGGCATTGCACACACGGAAGTGTGTGTGTATATATACATAGAAAAGTACAATACTCAAATACTGTTCTTAAATTTATCTTTTAAGATTTTGCTATGTGAATTTTTTCTCATGAGATAGAAGTGTATTTTTTAGTTAAGGAATATCATTTAAGGTATTGTATCTAAATTTTATCTATATATATTTATTTATTTATTTATTTTCAACTTGTATAAAATAAATTAAAGTTTGAAGACTTGAAGTGTTTATATAAAATTAACTAGTTTCAGGGTAAAACAATAATTGAGGGGACAAAATATAAAATACCCTTTCTTTTATAAAATACTTTCAACATATATATGAATTAGCTGCCTTCACTAATACGTTTAGTATGAACTGTGAAAGACGCATGAGGCCAATTATTAGTCTGCACCAATTATAATAAGAAATTAGAATCTTGAGAGCCACATAAAATAAAATAAAATAAAATAAAAAAAGCAAGATTCTTTCAGCCGACTTACATGCCTTACCTCAAGATTCTTTTAGCTGATCGATGTGCATGAACTCAAGATTCTAAGGCCCCCCATTTTTGTCCTATCAAGCATAAGGGCCCTACTTTTTGGGACCTTTGATGTGGGATGGACCCGATCGAAGATTGATTTATAAAAAGATGTCCTTGTGTACTCGTTAATGAATCTTCAAATATTTTGCATGTATTAAGAAGCAGTCAAAACTAATAAACAAGAAACCCTTTAAATTAATCGATTCGACCTTCAGATCACTGTTTGTATTATAGAATTTAACTTGTTAATAAATTTTTAAATATTTTACATGTATTAAGAAGCAGTAAAAATTAATAAACAAGAAATTTTTTAGATTGATTGATTCAACTTTTAAATCGACTGATTGTATTATAAAATTTAACCTTAACAAATACTCTAAGCCATCGACTAATTGGACCATTGATTATTGTCTACTAAGAAAAGTCAATGAATCAAAATCAAAATTGATTATTAGGCATATATTTATGATCATATGTGGGCCATGGTAGATGGCGGATCCATAAAAATACAACATAAATTATATACTCTCCAATAAATTAAGCATAAAATACAATATAAAAATGAATATCATCCCCCACTACTGATGTCTCTCTCATTTATTAATGACTTTATAAAAAGGTAATCAGTGACATCTTACCTCAGCTGATATTTTTCAAAGCAAACCGCAAAGTCAATCACCTGACTGACTAAAGTAAAAAAAATTTTAAAAGTAAAATTTCTTTTTGATAAGTAAATTGACAAGGAGAGAAGAAAAGAGTGACGAAAGAGTGATATGATACTGACACAATCTTGAATTTTTTTTCTAAATAACAATACATATTAAAAAATTTAGTTAGTTGTCAGGTTAGAAAAGAATGTGAAAAACTAACATTTTGAGTGTCTAAAACTCGAGTTCTAAGATAAAAATCGAGTTTTTAAGCCTCGATTTGTAAGCAGATGGGTGCGATGTGGAAAAAAAATCCACGTGGAAATTGAGTTTTAAAGACTTGAGTTCCATAAATTGCAGAAAAACGCCGCTATAGGACTTAAAAACGTCACTATAGGGCTTAAAAATCGAGTTATAAAAAATTTTTACAGGAAAATACCGCTATAGGGCTTTAAAATGTCACCATAGGACTTAAAAACGCCACTATAAGGGCAATCAAACTAAATTTTTTTTTTGCATGGAACTCAAGTTTCTAAAACTCGAGATCCGTGTGGCATTTTCAGTCTCAGAACACTCGCAAAGCAAGTCTTTGGGATTCGATTTTTAATATGGATCTCGAGTTTCTAAAACTCGAGATGCTATTTTTCTTAAATCTTCCAACCATTGCCTAACTTACTACATACTTGCACCACACACAGCCACTCTACCCATTCCCCCCACAATCTCCTATTATTTAACGAGATGGGAAGTTGTGATAGGTGAACAATAATTTTAAATTTACGAAATCATCGATTTTGTCATCCACTAATTAAACTTACTATTTAAATAAGTTGTAAATAAATATACTTCATTAGCCTTATTCTAAAACATAAAACTCATTCCAAATTCTTAAAGTAATTTATCTAAGTAAAAACTTTATTTGTTAGAATCTCATTCCATCTATTTTATATGTGTTTTTTCTTTTAAGTATAAACTCTATTTACATCATAATAATCTATAGTGTAAATTACTTTTTAAACCATAGAGTTTTTAATGTGTTTCATTTAAACCATAAACTTTTAAAATATTTCATTTAAATATCAAAATTTTCTATAAAAAAAAATTCATTTTAAACATTAGAGTTTTTGATAAGTTTCATTTAAACTTCACAGTTTGAAATAAATTTTATTTAAACTAGTTGGTCATGTGATGTTTAATAGGTTAACAAAAAAAAATAGTGATAGAAGGTATGAGTTAAACATTTCTTGAAACTTTGAGGTTTAAATGAAATATTTTGAAATTTTCAAGTTTAAATAAAATATTCCTAATGTTTAATTAGTCAACACAAAACATGGAGTTAAGTTGCCAAGGGCCCACACCCAACATTTGATAAACCTCCCAATGATCTAATGGCTGCAATCATCAATACATTCCATGTATCAATAGGATTTCACCTGCATGCAACATATAGAAACAGTGAAGCTTTACCTCTTGATGGAGACAATGCAAGAATTTCAATAAAAAGATGACTCTCACTCTAGAATACCAAAGAAATACATCATAAATAATAAGTAGATAATTGACATAAAGTCATTAGAATTAGGTAAATCATAACCAGCATTAAGAAAAAGAAGGAAACACGATGTTAGAGTAAATAAAGGTGTTAAACTACCCTGTCAAGAAGTCTTTCACTGCTTAGGTATTCTTACCGTTGGAGTTGACAAACTCATAGGCTCTGCCACAAAATTAGTTATTATCTAAGAACCTGTACCTGCACTAACTACCCACCTTCAACCTTCCCCATATGGACCCCCAATAGGCCATAGCATCCTCTCAATCTCTCTCATGGCCCTGAGAAAGAGAACTTTGTTTTTCTAAATGTGATAGTAAATAGTTCTTTGAAGTTTGAGCCTTTTTGTAATACCCCTTTTCTGCTATGGTCCATATGGGGCACCACAAACGAACATGTATATACAAACCCAACCAAACTTCGTACTCGACAAAATCTACATGTAACATGTCCTAGTTTTTTTCTTGAAGAGTTTCTGATATGTCTGGTCTTCACCAGGTTCTTCAGTGCCACCATGTCTATATTCCCTTTCATGTTTTTCATCCAGGTCCTTTTGTCAGTGACCTGTTTTGTGGTTCTTGCTTATGCTTCATGGTGTCCATATCATTTTGTTCAACAAACCAATCAACAGTTTGAGCAAAAAACTGATAGGTTCTGGGAGTTTAATGAGCAAACCAACAGTTGGGTTGAAGTAGAACTGCCTCATGATCTAGTCTCTTGTGTAAATGATAACTGTACTAAAGTGGGATCGATTAGTTCAACAACAAAGAAGTACAAGGATCACTTAGAAAAAGAGCATGATGTTCCTGAACAAAGGGAGAGTTTGAAAAAGAAGGATGAGGAGAATTCTGATATGGGTCTGCCTCTGAGAAAGAGAATTTCATTGACTAGAATGTCTGAGACATCCGTTTGGGTCACTGGTGAAAGTGGCTCTATCTACGAGAGGTTTTGGAATGGAGTGCAGTGGGTGATTGCTCCCCACGATTTACCAGTATATGCTGGTCATGCAGTCTCTGTGTTTATTGTCAATCAGACAATTCTTGCTCTATCTGAAGCAGGAATTCTGTATCAGGTATTTTAAATTTATAATGCACCAGTTGTCTCAAAAATTTAAAGCAGATAACTATCAACATCATTGTATCGATTCTCTCTCTCTTTTCTGGGTTGGTTTTGTAGTGTTGACTCATAATTTTTAAATATACACAAATATTTATTTCCTGGTTCTTCTCAATAAACTTTCTCATATTATTGTTGGGTGGGAGAGGAGTGCATTTCCAGACATGTAGAGTAGTAAACCTTGATCAGATGATACTTGGAAGCAGAAATTTCCCCCTCTATTAGTGTTTTCAGTTTGATAGGTAGACAGACTTATTATCAGAGACCATCAGATTTTCTAGCTATGTTATATGAAAGTTTCATATCAGTGTAAGGTTTCAAATCATAACAGAGTTAAACCAGGACATTTCATAAAAAATAAAAATAAAAAACCTTTTTAAAATAAAAACCTAAACAAATAAAATTTTGGCACTTTTTGACTCAGATTAAAACAGTTTGATAGATGGAAATGGAATTACCTATCTTTTTCTGGAGCAGCTAGAGTATCCTTGTTGATTGTATAAGCTAATTTATTCTTTTGTCGTTTTCAGATGCAACTCAGTGAGAACTCACAGCCAGTTTGGGTAGAGTTCACACCTATAGTAAATCAAAGCATAGATAGAGAAGGGGAACAAAGTTCTGAGATATTAATTAAGTCTGGTGCTGTGTCACATGATGGAGTGTAAGTGCATCAACTTATATTTTATGAGTAGATTGTACATAAATTTTGTCACTGCAAGAAACTTGTCAAGTCGATCCTCCAAATAACTCCTTGGTTTTGATTGCTTCCTGTCAGCAGTGTTTATTTCTGCACAAGGAATGGGACACTGTTAGAACTTAGTGAGGTTGAGCCCCCAAGGTAAGAGTTACATACGTATATGATTGGAGCTATATAGCTAATGCTAGTGCCTTAAATTTTAGTCTCTATTTATAATGTAGATTCCGATGGGGAGACTCTAATTTCACTTGGACGTTTGTGCTATAAACGGAGAACAGATGGGTTAATCATGGTCAACCACCTGGCGCAAATGTTGCAGCAATAGCTGATGCTGCTACTGTGAGAACGGAAGTAGTGTATACCATAAGGTGTGATCTCTGACTCCCTCACCCGGGTGCATCTCCATATATAGATCAAGTATCAACACAACATTAAATCAACAAATATCTTAATCCCAATTCATGTTCTTAGCCAATTCAAAGAATTACCAAAGTGAAAATCAATATTCAAATAATTACTATATGAAATTAGGCTAACTTGGAAATTGTTGACTACTGGTGTTACAAGTAACCATTTACATTGCTAGAGAGCTTTATTATCATATTAAGCTAAAAATGTAATTGTACAATGCAGTTCCATAGGAGATCTTTATGAATATGATAGGAACTCAAAACCATCATGGAAGAAGCATATATGGAGAGGAGCAGCTCAAGATGCTTCTCTAATTCCATCAATGGGGTATACTTTATATGGCTTGAGTGGAGATTATTCAATATCCTTGTTTCTCTTAACCAAGGTACTCTGTCTGCAAGCATCTGTTAACTGAAGCAAATAGTGATAATCTATATTCAGCATTAGAGCATACCAAAAGGATGAAAAGTGTTAATATGATTTGAAGAATGATAAAAAAGAACAACCCCTCATCCCGCCCCTGCCCCCCACAGAAGAAAAAGACATGCATGTGCACACACGCACAAACAAAAATACATCAGGAGACAAATTTCAGCAGCCAGTGGTAGCTATAATATCTAGGCTGATGAAGTGGATAATATAAATTAAAAAAAAAAAAAAAAGGGAATAACTCAAGATCCATGCAGTTAGTATCAAAGTTATGACTGATGCCGCATGAATTTTGAGTCCTGGGACAAAATTTGCAGACTCCTTGAATTTTTGAAGGTTCATATAAAGAACATGTTATACAATGAACTGCATCCACTATACTATAAGTTATAAGAGTCCTCTATTTGCCACTGCTAGCGAATTCTGTCTAATTGTGTCATATATATCAATAAAGGCTATTTTTACATGCATGGATCTCCTTGTAGACCTAAAGTTACATTTTCTTTTCAAAACTTAAAAGAATCCATTGACAAGATTTTGCATATACAGGGTGGTAGTTTGGTAGAGAGACGACTAAATCAAAGGAAGTGGAAATGGGTAGTCCATGGAAGTCCAAAAGGTCAGCACCTGACATCTATCACACCAGTTCTGCAAGATGAGCTAAATGATAAGTTCTTCTCATTGTTTCTCACCACATCTTCTGGATCCATTTATGAATATCAAATACCAAAACAATCAGGTGAGTCAAGCAGGCATTATGAGGAAACTAATTGTTTAATTTCAGTTAATTATATACCTTTGGAAGCAGTTTCCCAATTTGAATTTTACAGGAACAAACATCTTACCTGCTAAAGCCTTTGTTCACCATCTATGGCCTTAATTGAAAATGAAGATTTGAGAATCCAAATTGCATATTTCAACATTTTCACACACACCAAAACATTAAAAACAATTACCCTCCATTAAGATCACAGCTGAAAGAAGTTTAGGAATAGTCTTCTAATTTTTTCTCACAAAATTAATGGATATTCTTGAAGTAATTAGTAGGCAAAGCAGGTGCAGTCTGCCCCTTTGGAAAAGCTAAAATGGTCCACTCAAGGTTGCAAGGAGGCAGTACAGTATATATCAGTCCAAAGTAAAGTAATTTGAGTGGAAAAAACTAAAGCAATATGCATTGAAGTAGCTTATTATACACAGATTATATTTAATCTTTTTTTTTTTGCTTGATTAGAAAAAATTGTGTAGGGAGGAAAGCAGTTTGAAGTAACCACAATTCAGTTTCACAATGTTTTTGACAGAAAAGGAGTAACTCAGTTCTTACTTTGGAAAAAACTTCGTTAGCCTCATTTTTCATAATATAATCAAATTAAATTCCTACACCATGTCATAAATATAGTCAAAGTATCATAATTTTTTTCATTCCCATTCAATGATCAGCTATCCTTTTTAAATCTAAAAATGAAGTCATAATTCTCTTGTCATAATGTACATGAGTTATGGGTAGCTACAGGAGAATCCAACAAATTTTTATTGATAGAAAACTTAGGAATTCGTCCTAAATGTAAAATGCCTCACATGAATACAGGTATTGCTCAAGAGAATCCAATTCCAGATGCATGGGTTAGTCATATGCATCCCCTACATGCAAAAGCTGCAAGAGGTATTGCTGGCCTACAATTTTATCCTGGCAAGATACTGTTCCCACTGGATGATGGAAGACTTGCAGAATTGCATCTACCAGGCCTAGGTGGTGAAAATTCAGGGCCAACATATCAAGTTAATTTTCGAAGAAAAGCATCGACTAAATATATATGGTCAATAATTGATGCCCCAGAGACTGAAGGATGGAATGCTGAGTATTGCACAGAACAACGTGGACCAACAAATTGCATCACAGGTGTGAAAGATGATTCAAATGGTATAGGATTTATGAGACCAATGACAAGAAGGCGGAAGGGAACCCAAGAACAAGCTTACTTACCTTCAGGTGCATCAGTTAGTGAGCCAATAAAAGCTATTGATGAATATACTTTCCCAGTCAATTGGATCAACACAAACTTCCGTCTAAGAGTGATGCATGGAGGCAGATCATTTTTCCTCATAACAGATGGTGGTTTGACTTTTGAATATCTTTATACTGAAAATGTATGGCTGTGGCTGAGGCATGACCATACAACAGCTATCAAAGGTGCAATAGGAAACTACAATGGAAGTTTATATGTTGTTGACACATATGGCAGTTTGCTTATTAGGGAAAGGAGCAGCAATGACTTGGCGTGGATAAATTGTACTGCTTTGAGGAAAGGAAGGCAAGTTATTGGAGGCTCTCCATGGGATGTAATGCCAGGTAGAACTATGAGAGTAACAGCAGAAGATGCACTGTTCTTTGTGAGCAAAACAGGAAGATTATTACAGTTCACAGTAAGTTAAAAGAACCACACCATATGAGTGCATATATCGATTCAATTACTTTAAACCATTGAAAATATAATAATTATCATAGTAGTAAATAAAATTTTGACAATTCTTCCCCTATTTTGGTAGACAGCTCTTCAGAACATTAAAATAAATCCAAGAAATATACAAGGATATCAATTTATTATTTAATTCACTTTTCTCATCCCATTTTGACCACATCACATACATAACCATGACATCTAGAGCAATCCTTCACCATAATTAACATTGCAAGTGCCGCGTAGTTATTTTACCAATGTTAGTATCACATTTGAAAATAACTTAATAGTCAGTATCAGTTAAATCATCATCCATATATATGATACTGTATAAGATCAGGGCAAACAAGTATTAGCAGTGACCTTGATAGAAAATGTAGAATCGTACAAGTAACTGGAGAACTATTCTTCAAACTACAGAAACAGTGCTAATAGCTACATAAGCCAAAAATATTGACAAGGCTTCTCAAATGATATTACAAATGGAGATGACTGACTGATAACCAAAATTATTCTGTAGGTTGCCCTGAGGAAATTTAAATGGAAAGATTGCCGAAACCCTCCAAACACCAAAGTTGCATCTATAGTAGATCAGGAAATGTTCAGGGAAAATATAGTGTTTGTAGTTGGAAGGAACGGTCGGCTATATCAGTATAACAAAGTGACTGAATTGTGGCATGATCATTACCAGTCTCAGCATTTGATTCTATCAAGATTTCCTGGAACTGCTATGAGGCCAACATCACTATCACTTGCAGGCTCACTTTTCATGCTTTCAGAAGATGGTGGACTAGTTGAATATCACTGGAATACATTCGATGGCTGGAATTGGGTGGAGCATGGAACTCCATATAAAGGTGTGACCTTGGTTGGCTCACCGGGCCCATGCTTTGAAGATAATCAACTATTTTTAATTGGTTCAGATGGAAAAGTATATCTGAGGTATATGGATCAAATGACATGGAAATGGAAAAGTTTTGGATTTCCATTATTGGGAAATATTATTGCTGAGAATCAAAGACAAGAGGAAGACAAAGACAGGAAGGACGAAATTTGTGTTGATGAAGATCTTGCAGCTAGCTTGGAGATGAATTCAGAAACCCTGAATGATCTTAGCAGTTACTGTGACCCAAAGGTAAGTTGTTAAGATCAAACTGCACTAATTGCTAGTAAACCTTTGAACTAATAGTAATGGTGAGGTTTGTAAACATATGCAGGTGGCATCTACTCGACCAATTCCTTTTGCTGAAGATTCAGTAATCTTTGAGCTGAGAGATGGCAGAGTAAGCAATCATTATCTTAAATTGATTACTATATTTCATTTCCTAATAGAGAATCCAAGCAACGTTAGTTTAATCCAACTCCTTCCGGATAGGTTTCAAGCTCTGTACGTAGACATACAGTTTATACAAATTGAGATGGATTTTAATACAAAGCTATATGCGATATTATCCAAGAAAGATGAAATTTATAAAATTACATAAATCTTGTGAAGAGAAATCTAAATTTTCCTAATGAACATTCAAATCAAATCAAATGAGCCCTAATGACAACTACTTTGGTTCATCTTTTTTCCAGAGTTTCTTTATTCACAGTTAAACACAACTGCACCTATAGGGGATTCAACCATCACTTTTTACCCCTTGTTTACTGGTGGGAGGAGATAGCTATTTGGTCCAATGACCACTTGCACTGTTAGAAGAATGGTTAACTGATAAATTCACCGTTTCCCAAAGGCCAAAAGTTTTTGGGACAATAGATAGTTTAACGAGCAAGTGGTCTTAAGTTCAAACTCTATCTTCACTCTTCCTCCCATGTAAAAAATTAAAAAACCCATGTTTTAAATTCACCATTTCCAAAAAAAACTTAAGCATTTGGGACAAAGTGGTAGTTTAATATGCTCAATTAAGGTCAACTAAATGAATCCTTTTAAATCATTTTGATTTACCTAGTTGCATATCCTCATTTATATTCTTAGCTATTCTGTCTTTTCTCACTGCCTCAGCCACCAACTTTTGGTATTTTTCTTGTTTATTCTGAGCACTTCCAACCTGACTTAAGTCACTTCCAAATGGTGCATTTACAAGTCCTGAAATTTGCTTACCACATGGGTGATTCTCCCTCATCTAGTTTCCTTTGGTTCTATTTCTATCTTTTCATTACCAGTCAGTCTTGTTTTGGCTACACTCTTTGTTTGAGGCTGTTATGTCTTTGCCGCCCATCATTCTGCACCATAGAGCGGTGGTGGCCTAAAATTTCTTCTCAAAGATTTATAGGATATTTATTTCCATTTCATTCAACCTATTCAATCTCTTCCATATGGAAGCTTCCCAAAATGTCATCAATTTTCATTTTGGTGCCAAGTTATATTGAAATTTTATTTCAAATATTATGTCTTATTTAAACATCTATTCCTTCTATGAGCATTTTATGCTTCTTTTAGTCATTGACAGCTTCTGAATTTTGAAAAGAGTTTCAATGGAATGCATCACCAATAAGAACAACTGAAACCACAACCTGAAAACAACAGATGAGAATCAGACTATTGCTAATATTGTTATGTCATGGCAGCTAGCAGAAATGCAACGAATGGAGGGCACGCATTGGGTATGGTCTCGTACCATTGGCACACCAACAAGCTTCTGCATGGCAAATTATTGGACTGCTCCAGCATCATGAAACAAAACACAATCTTTTTTTTTACTTAGAAAGAACATGATGGTACAAACTACAAATCTACAGCATTCTTCAGTTAGCACAGAGTAGTCATTCTGAACAAGCAGTATACCCTTTTTTTTCATTACATTGGAGAAAGTAGGATTCAACCACTTATACAAAGTGAAAAAGCATAATGATGTAAACTATTCTTGATTACATCAACAATCAAAATAATGCCCTTGTTAAAAAAATAATGGCATTTTTTTTTTGTGTGGTAATTATCATGACAAGGTACTGAGTAAAAACTGATTTTAGTAACATGATCAACGTTTCCAAACTCAATCAAAAGCGTCTCAAAAAGAGTGAACAAAGATATAATTGAATTTGAATATCCCAAGATGGCAGCATATGCTTGATTTTCTTTTTACAAATTTTTTTTTTTCCTAAAAATTCCTTCCCTAATTTTTCTGCTTTTTTTTTTTTATCACATTTTTTAAGATAATTTTTTAATTTTCAAATTAATAATTAATTCAATATTTAATATTTTCCTGATGGTTCCTTATTGATTATATTAAGACATCGCTTTATATCTTTATTATTTAATCAATTAGATGAGATTATGCTATTACATTGTTATACATTTTATCCTTTGTTTTAGCTAGCTTATGAAGTAACTATAAAATTTTTTGGAACTCTTGGCCCATTTGGAGTTTGTACAACACCTCACAATGAAACCATCCAAATTTACTACTCTTTTATTTTATTTTATTTGAGACTCCAAATTTAGTAATTTACTGCATATATTGATATATATACCAGCTTGGATGGCACTACAATACAATATCTATTAAAATGATTAAATTCCGTTGCATGCAACTAAAAGATGTCCAGTAGGCAAATGAGGTATCCAAGTGAGCTAGTCAAAAACCTCCATCCAGCCAAAGATGGATGAAAAGAAAGTCTGGTTGAAATTCACGACGAAAATAAAGATCTGTTTTGTTTGCAACCTTGCTGCTAGCTCTAATAGATATGTACATTGAGAAATTGGTTTTCCTTTGGTCTTAAGTCCGGCTTTCAATCTACTAATTAATTAATAAGATAGCTAAAAACCTAAAAGATAAAACAGAAGAAATGTTCTTCCATAACATGGAAGAAGATATGAGCATACATAAATGGCAAGCTTTGCAAGAAAGTATTCATTGGGCTGGGCTATTCAACCCAAGCATATTTACAAGTTCACAACCAACAAACAGAGGCAGTTTGGCATAACGGGAATAGTGGTTTCGCGCATTGATTCAAGAATGGTGGTCTTCACGCATAGATTCATGTACACATGAAAGGAGAGTGTTACAAACATATATTGAAAAAAATATACTCTTTGCAGAAAAAGGGACAAAAAATAAGAAAAGCCAAGTTAGAGTTTGATCCAGAGAAACAAGTGATAACAGGTAAAAGACGAATCCTTTATTTTCCCCTTCTGATTTCAAATTCCATAAAACATCAGTTTGTCCATACCCAGTCACTAAAATCTCACCAACGAGAATAAAAACACATTATAACTAAGCCACATTCCAACCAGCATTTCAGAATATAAATATAATCGTAACAGGAATAGCATTTGATCGCTAAAACAAAGATCACTACAATTGATTAATAAGGATCCTAATAGGAACACATTGTGAGTTATCAGAACACAAATATACAATAATTAAACTATGTATAAAAACCTTCAATCAAAAGACCATACATGGGAGAAATGTGAGGGTTCCTCTTGGAACCAAACAAATCCAACAAGTTCAATGCACTAGATGCACCGGACCAAAGCCACATCCACGAGCATTGTGACAAATATGATATGTAATAACAAATTGGGTTTAGTATCCAATTACATTGCACCCGTCACCATGATGACATGTGTTCACTTTTGATTATGCGTCATCATCCCAACAAGAACATGTGTTCACTTTTAATTATGTGTCATCATCCCAACAATTCCAGTGCACTAGTCCTAGGCCATATCTTTGAATTATTAAGTTCTACCAAATGAGCATATCGTGACAAATATAGTATGTAATGAATTTTTTTTTTTACTCTAGTTCCTTTTATCTTACCTTGCTCTAAAAGATGAATAATGGTTACCCTTTCGTGTTGGGCCTGGCTAACAATTGTCGACTTGCATTAGTTAAAATCTTAGCATTGAGTTTTTTTATTACAATAGACCAATTTTTTTTAAAAAAAAAATCGAGTAACTTATCATTAAAAGAGTATTTATTTATTAGTTTTTGCTACTTTCCAATACAATAGGATCCAATTGATTCTTCCTTATCGAGTGCAATCGAACACCCGTTAAAATATTTCATTCACTTATTTTATCCCGCAATAAAAATGATCATGTATATCTAAAATCTATTTTTTTTAAAATAAAAATTTTTTGCGATTTGGTGAAGTCACTCGACACAACCACAGTTTCTAAACCTAACTTTTATTATATAATATTATAGGGGCTGGGCTTTTGTTCTCTAGCGACGCGAGTTTTCAGGATTTTCACCCCACCAAGGGCTGACCTTGTAGTGTAAGGCTTGACACCTTAATCCCATGCCGGCAAGAGAAGCGCCCCGATACAATGAATTTGTAGAGAGTGGGTAAAAGGACTAGGCATTAGCGAATGTTACAATGGTTGGTGTGGGTTTACAAGATCAACAAATGAGATTTAGCTAAGTTTTCTAAGGGGAAGTTCGTCCTCGGCCTAGTCCGAGGAGCTCTTCCCTGATTACTAATGAATATAGGGGTCCCCCTCCGAACCTCCGAACCCCCTCTTCTCTGGGGGTTCATTCTATTATATAGTCCTGTTCGGCTGATCTCTGCCTTACACTTGTTGATCATCTAAACCTGTGTCTGAGGGCTTGTCCCATCAGCCGCCTTCCCAGACCTCTTGTTAGTTGAAGTAACCAAAGCATCACTGTTCGATGGTCAATTCTTCATTAATGCGGCCAAAGTGTCAGTTGCGTGCTTTTAATATGGGGATGACAGCTTCCCTACGGATTATTCTTTTGCCATGTTCCCCCCATCGACCCTGGGTACTTGCCCTTGTTCTTTGGTGTGCCCTGTGAGGGTGCCTTTGGTGGGGCTTTGACCTTCCCTTCTTCAATATTGGCCGGCCGAGGACATGGTCGTCCTCGGCGGTGCTCCTTGATCATTTGAGTCTTCCCCGCTCATCCTCGGATACTACACTGTCCTCGGCATAGGCCTTGGGCTAGATAAGGAGTGGGCCGAGGTTTCCAAATCTTCGGGCTCCACAATAGTCCCTTAAAATTTTGCTACCCGGCTCCTCGGGCGGGAAGGAGGATTTTGATGTCCTCGGGTCCTTGTCGTAGCTTGCCAAGTCTTGCCCTCCATCACTACCAATGCCTTTTCGCCTGTCCAAGGCACGTTCCTGACGCCTTGGTATGCGGAGCGTGCCCACATTAAATTCGGGCGGCTCTATGCTCCCCACGTTCAATTGGTGTGATGATAATCTAACGGTGGTGATCCTCCTGACTTTATGGGCGGAAAAACTCGCACTGTTATTATTTTTTATTAGGGGTATAAATACCCATTTGAATTGATTCGCCTTTTCATTTTTGCATTCAAGAGCTCTTGCACACATACGCCGAATTTGGTCAAGCATCCAACCGACCTTACGCCTCCTTCCAACATAAAAGGCCTGTCCGATGAGCCTTTCCTCATTTTTGTAAGTTTTCTTCTCCTTCTGGTTCATACTTTTCCGCCTGAATTCCTTGTCCTCTTATTCCTCTTTCCCTCTCTCCTTCGTCCTTCCCTGAGCCCCTCGTTAGTTCTTTAGGATGGATAGGTTTAAGAAGTTAGTTGAGTCTGAGGAGGCGATGGAAAAATTCGGTGCTGACTATAAGATCCCCGGTACCGTGGGTTTAAGGTACTGTGGAGAAGGGGAATGGAGCATTAGAAGAAAAAAGGGTGAGGTGGTGATTCCCATAATTGCCTTTTTGAAGGGTGGTATGAGGATTCTCATGGGGCCAGTAATGAGGGATTATCTTAGGCACTTCGGCCTAACTCCCACCCAGTGTGCCACCAATGTGTTCAGAATCTTAGGTTGTGTGGATGCCGTGAAAGAGAAAATGGGGCTAGGATTAACCCACCATGATGTAAACTGGTGCTACAATCTCCAGTGCCTTAGGGGGAAGTCTTATTACATGAAGATAAGGGATGATAGGGTCCGGCTCATCCAATGCCTCCTTGAGTCCAGTAAGGGTTTGAACAAATATTTCCTCATTGTGTCCAAAGAGTGGCACGATGGCCGTCATTGTCCAACATTAGAGGGTACACCAGGTGGGGCATTCAGACTAGGAGAGGGTTTAATTTCTTGTGCCTTCGCGCTCTGCTTTGCTTAGCTGTTAACAGCAACTTGTTTTCTTTTATGCAGATCCGTGCACTTTTGAGCGTCACTTCGGCTTGGTCAACAAGGAGGATTTGCAAACCGTACTGATGTTGGAGATTTTTGTGAATGAAGCCGACAACTAAGTTAGAGCCGCTCATGAGATTCTAGGATATGATCCAATTCAAAAGTCGTTCTCCGCTCCAAAGTACGTGATCCAAGCTAAAGATCCTTGGCTGCATAAGATCACCGTAGTCGAGCACGGATTTTTGATCCCCGAAGGATCTCTCGTTTCGAAGGGCATACCGTTGGCGGGTACCTCTTCATCACCTCAAGTTGCAAAGGCTGAAGAGGGAGAGCCAGGGGAGGAGGAAGTGGCTGATTCAGGTCCGTCCGAGGACGAGTTTGACATGTTTAACCAATTCCACTCGCCCGAGGACCCTTCTGGCGATTTGGGTGATCCCAGCTTAGCTGAAGCGGACTTTTTATCCGAAGAAGCCTCTCCTCGGCTGAAGATGAGTTTTAAGAGACGACCTCAGTCAAGCTTGCTGGCCCTGATTGAGGGGCAGTCGGGGAAGGATGCGCCGGGAAAGTCTCCTCCCAAGCTTCCTCCTCCCCCACCCTAACAAAGTTTGCCATCTAGGTTCAAGCCCACCAATCCCAAGCAGAAGAGAGATAAAGGAAAGAGTTCTAAGGGAGACGAAGAGTCTGATCCTCCCCAGGACGATGACGATGCTCGGCGGCCCTCGAAGCAGCCGAGAGTAGGGCACCGAGGTCAGGACAAATAGACCGCCATCCAGCCCGAGGCCCAAGCTTGGGTCCTGATAAGTGTAATTTTTACATGATTTTTATTATCCTCTTATTTATTAAAATTGTTAGTTTTCCTTTATTTTTTTTGATTTGATTTGATTTTTTATTTATATTTATCTATTCATTTGTGCTTTGAATGAATGAGAAGAGCAAGGAATCAAAGGAATTTTGCACAAAATCCAAATCCAATTCGGATTAGGATTCCAGCCTGCACATCAGTTAGTATTTTCAGCATAACTTTGGGCTCAGATATCCAATCGAGATGATTCAAGTTGGGCTGGAAAGTTAACTTAAAGGGATACAACTTTGTAATTTACCAAAAGTCCGAATTCTAATATTAAATGGGCCAAAATCGTCGGTTAAGTGAAGCCTAAAAATCTGGGATTTTTTCTAAACGGGAATTCAACTTGCAATAGGATTCCTTGACCTATTTAAAGGCTCTTTAGGGTAAAAAGAAGAGGAGAGAAACCTGAGAGGAAAAGGCAGGCAGCGCCGCAATGGAGATTTTGCTTTGGGGAGTCTTTCTGAAGAGGAGGATCTGAGAACAAAGGCGAGAGCTTCATGTTGATCAACCATCAGATGAAAGACATAAGTTTTATTTGTTTTCTTTTCAGTTTTATTATGAACTAAATTTTTTTTTCTAGAGCGTTGATGTAGTCTAGCAATGAACACACAATTTATATTCTGAATTATTTTATTTTTAATATTTCCATGATTGAGTGTTTAATTCTTATTCTTAATGCTTACTATTTTTTACGAATTATGGTTTGATCAATTGAATTACAATGAGACCGAGAGGTGATTTGTTATTTTAGTTCTAGAATTAAATACCACTAGTTGAGCGAAAGTAGAGATGCTTTACCGCGACTAGTATGATTTTTCAGAAAATTGAAAGTACGTAATGAGTCTCCAATTAATTAAATTCGCATAGAGATATGGAATTGTTAGTTGAAGATATTTTTGATATTATTCGAGAGAAGATATTGAATACTTAAGGAATTTTTAATCATCAACGGGAGATTATTAGAATTTAATAATTAGGAAGAATAAATTGTGTGGGATTTGTTAGGTGAAATCAACCGCTCTAGATCCATTCTTATCATATTTTTACACTGTTAGATTTTTACGCTTTGTTAATTCTTTTTATTCGTAGATTTATTTTTATTAAATAGTTTAATTTAATTCAGACAGTAGAACATTCCATTTATTTTCAATTTTTCCAAATAGTAATTAATTTAGTAAATTTCGGTATTTAATAACATAATTAATCCCTGTGGGTTCGACATTCGTTTTCTAAAAACACTTTACTACTTGTTACGATTCTGTGCGCTTGCAGATTATTTTACGCGAACAGCTCCCTGCCCCCATGCTCCATGGGGAGCCCTTGATGGACGATGCCTCCCTCAAGGACCTTCGAGGGGGCAAGGGTGCGCAAGTGGCTGACGCACTAGGGAGGTCCTTGCTACTCCCCATGGATATGGCCCAGCTGGAGGTTCTGGGGAGCAAGGAGGTCTTCCTCGGTTTCAAATAATGTTTGGACATGGTAAGTTTTCTGATCACTTGTGATTCTCTTGACTTCCTACCTTTTGGCTCCTCACCTATCGCGCATTGGTTTTAATTGTCAGGCTATCCAGGATACCTTTAGGTTGGAGGGTATAGCCAGTAGTCAAAGCAAGGCCGCGGGCTTGGAGCGTGACAAGCTGCTAAACGCTGTGCGGACCCTCAACACCTCCAAGGCCGATCTTTCAAAGGCGAGGGAGAAGCTGGAGGAGATGAAGAGGGCTCGAGACATCGTCCAATCAGGCCTTGCTAGCGCCCAAAAGCAGGCCTTAGATCAAGCGGAGCGCCTGCTTAAGGCAGAGGACCAGTTGAAGGTCGCCAAAGAGGAGGTCGCGACCCTGACAAAGAGGGCGCTTGAGGCAGAGGGGGTCAGAGGCGTTGCGAAATTCGCTAGGGATGAGGCCTTGAAAGCCAAGGAAGAGACTGAGTCTGCCAGGGCCAAAGCTGAGACTTCCAAAGGTAAGGCTGAGCAGGAGGCCTACGAGTTAGGGGTAACTGAGACAGAAGTCATCCTTAAAACTCAAGTGCCTGGGGTATGCAGACTTTATTGTTCCCAAGTGTGGAATGAAGCCTTGAAACAAGCAAGTATTGAGGCTTCATCTGACTTGTAAAAGGTAGAGAGTGTGTACTACCCTCCTGCCATTCGTGAGGCTGCTCTTCCTAGCTCTGAGGTCGAGGTGACTCCTGAGGGAGTTAGGGCTGTTCCTGATGAAGATGCCCTGGCTGCTACCACTTCGGACGAGCCCGCAAAGGAAGCTGCTCCTCCTGGGGCCGTGGAGACAAGTAAGAACCCCAATGCGGATGCGCCCCAGGAGGCTGCGGACCCCTTAGCTGATGCCCAGGCCCCTCACGTTGAGGAGATATCTCTTTCAGCTGACCTTTCCCGGGCTGTAATCCCAAGCGAGGGTAACAAGGACCCTGAGACCCCTTCTGCCCAGCCCCCTGAGGGAGGAATTGAGATGAAGCTGAAGGAATGATCCTCCACGACGCCTTCGCTTTGTTTTTTTTTTTTTTTTTTAAGCATTGTAACGGCACCTTTGCCTTGTGTAACTCTTAAAGATTCAATGAAGTACATACTTTATCTTCTCTTATTCGTCCTGTTTGTATTATTATTATTATTTACTTGCACAATCCTGGCTTTAATTGCACTTCAGCTGACCACATCGATAATTATAATGGTGTATGGAGGTTTATGCAAATGGAGACTTACCTCTCTCTTGTTTTTAATTTAGAACCGGGGTAGGTCGAGGTCACCAAACCCTGTTCATGGGCTTTGCTTAACACCCAAGCAGACTTTGTATGGTGTAAATTTTACCAAGGCTGATGATCCAAGGATCAGGCACGACTCTGATTCTACCCCACAATTAGGTTATTCTTGAAGTAGTTAGTTTTCTCACAGGCTTGAGTCCGAGGACCATGCAAAACCTTGGTTATGTCTAACACTTGATTCTTGAAGTAGTTAGTTTCCCCATAGGTTTGAGTCCGAGGACCATGCAATACCTTGATTCTGTCTAGGATCTAGTTCTTGAAATAGTTAGTTTCCCTACAGGCTTGAGTCCGAGGACCATGCAAAACCTTGGTTCTGTCTAACACTTAGCTTTTCTGAAGTACGTAGTTTCCCCACAGGTTTGAGTCCAAGAACCATGTAATACCTTGGTTCTGTCTAGGACCTAGTTCTTGAAGTAGTTAGTTTTCTCACAGGCTTGAGTCCGAGGACCATGCAAGGCTTTGGTTCTGTCTAACACTTAGCTTTTCTGAAGTACCTAGTTTTTCCACAGGTTTGAGTCCAAGGACCATGCAATACCTTGATTCTGTCTAGGACCTAGTTCTTGAAGTAGTTAGTTTCCCCACGGGCTTGAGTCCGAGGACCATGCAAGGTCTTGGTTCTGTCTAACACTTAGCTTTTCTGAAGTACCTAGCTTCTCCACAGGTTTGAGTCCGAGGACCATGCAATACCTTGGTTCTGTCTAGCACTTGATTCTTGAAGTAGTTAGTTTCCCCACAGGCTTGAGTCCGAAGACTATGCAAGGTCTTGGTTCTGTCTAACACTTAGCTTTTCTGAAGTATCTAGTTTCCCCACAGGTTTAAGTCCGAGGACTATGCAATACATTGGTTCTGTCTAGCACTTGATTCTTGAAGTAGTTAGTTTTCCCACAGGCTTAAGTCCAAGGACTATACAAGGCCTTGGTTCTGTCTAACACTTAGCTTTTCTGAAGTACCTAGTTTCCCCACAAGTTTGAGTTCGAGGACCATGCAATACCTTGGTTCTGTCTAGCACTTGATTCTTGAAGTAGTTAGTTTCCCCACAGGCTTGAGTCCGAGGACCATGCAAGGCCTTGGTTTTGTTTAACATTTAGCTTTTCTGAAGTACCTAGTTTCCTCACAGGTTTGAGTCCGAGGACTATGCAATACCTTGGTTTTGTCTAGGACCTAGTTCTTGAAGTAGTTAGTTTCCCCACAGGCTTGAGTCCAAGGACCATGCAAGGCCTTGGTTCTGTCTAACACTTAGCTTTTCTGAAATACCTAGTTTCCCCACAGGTTTGAGTCCGAGGACTATGCAATACCTTGGTTCTGTTTAGCACTTAGTTTTCTTCTTGAGTGACTAGTTTCCCATAGGTTTGAGTTCGAAGACCATGCAAGACCTTGGTTCTGTCTAGCACTTGAAGTTTTCTTTACTGTTTGGAGTGAGGGGACTCGTCCTCAGCGTTGGGGAGCCTGCCCTTAGGGTGATAACAGCCTCGGGCTTGCATCGTCAAGGAGGGACCCTTTTTCGGTCTGACTCCTTGGCCCGGTGCGCCACTTCCAATTACGAGGCGTCTTTTGGGCTACTCGAGTAACGCGCTTGACGCTTCGGTGCGTGAGGCGCATCCTCATTAATATCCTTGCGGATTTACGAGGATCTAACAGTTGGTAAGCTCTTTGAAAATTTGGCAGAGTTAATACCTCCAGTAATTCTTCCTTAGGATTCTGCGCAGTCTGGTTTTCACCAGCTATTACCTTCTATATAAGGCATTTTAAGATAATCTTTTTCTCAAGTTTCACAAACACTTGGGTTCAATAGGGACTCGAGGCTCTCCGTTTTCTGGGCATTTTCAAGGGCCTTGCCAAAATAGTAACTTGTGCCCGAGGAGATGGAGTGGCCCTGAAAAAAGGCAGGGACAAAGAAGCCAAGCCCCCTTCAGGAGTCGAGAATGCCACCCCGATCTTGGAAGACACAATGGAGGCGAAATAAGCAGAGGCTAAAGACCCTCCTTCTTTTCAACCTAGCCAGAAAGAGAACTCCCCTTGCAGTTAGGAGGAAAATTCGAAAGGAACATAACGTCTCTTCTCCGCGTGCGGGTCCACCGGCCTTCCAAACTGGTAGTGATTCGCTAGTGCCCGGTCGTCGTGGGACTGGGAGAGAATCAAGGGAAAACCTTGAGGTGGGACGATCAGGCGCCACGGCTTCTTCTTCCTTCTCCTTACCAGTGCCGCCCATGCTGGTTGGGGAGCTGTGGACGATCTTAGAACAGGCCTGTCTCTGCCTCTCCCTCCATGCTTAGCTTGGCTTTAAAACAAGCTTGCCTAGGCCTCCCCCTTTTTTTAGCTCTAGAACAAACCTGCCTAAACATTTACTTTCGTAGTTAGCTTTAGAACAAGCCTGCCTAAGCATTTGTTGTAGAATGTAACTTTTCTTTACTTAATAAAGAAGTAGCCATATTTCGTTTACTTTACTTCTTGAATCTTTCGTTTCTTTATGATGATTGCCTTCTGAATGAGTACGTTGCCGTTGTTTGTATTTTTTTTTTTTTTTTTTTTTTTTTTTTTTTTTTTTTTTTTTTTTAACTTGGAACAGGTGTTGTTATTGACCCTTCCACACCAACCGTCGCACTCGCTAATCCTCAAGTCTTCCCCACAGACGGTGCCAATTGTAAGGGCTGGGCTTTTGTTCTCTAGCGACACGAGTTTTCAGGATTTTTACCCCACCAAGGGCTAACCTTGTAATGTAAGGCTTAACACCTTAATCCCAAGCCGGCAAGAGAAGCGCCCCAATACAATGAATTTGTTGAGAGTGTGTAGAAGGACTAGGCATTAGCGAATGTTACAACGGTTGGTGTGGGTTTACAAGATCATCAAATGAGATTTAGCTAAGCTTTCTAAGGGGAAGTTCGTCTTCAGCCCAGTCCGAGGAGCTCTTCCCTGATTACTAATGAATATAGGGGTCCTCCTCCGAACCCCCGAATCCCCTCTTCTCTGGGGGTTCATTCTATTATATAGTCCTGTTCGGCTGATCTCTGCCTTACACTTGTTGATCATCTAAACCTGTATCTGAGGGCTTGTCCCATCAGCCGCCTTCCTAGACCTCTTGTTAGTTGAAGTAACCAAAGCATCGCTGTTCGATGGTCAATTCTTTATTAATGCGGCCAGAGTGTCAGTTGCGTGCTTTTAATATGGGGATGACAGCTTCCCTACGGATTATTCCTTCGCCATGTTCCCCCCACCGACCCTGGGTACTTGCCCTTGTTCTTTGGTATGCCCTGGGAGGGTGCCTTTGGTGGGGCGCTAACCTTCCTTTTTTCAATATTGGCCGGCTGAGGACACAGTTGTCTTCGGCGGTGCTCCTTGATAATTTGGGTCTTCCCCGCTCATCCTCAGATACTGCACTGTCCTCGGCATGGGCCTTGGGCCCGATAAGGAGTGGGCCGGGGTTTCCAAATCTTCAGGCCCCACAAGAAGTATCTCTCAATTTTACATATCCAACCCCTAAAATTACTCACATTAATTAAGCTAAAAATGTGTAAATTTACATTGACATTATTCACTTTACATAGAGTTTTTTATTCTTTAAAGAAATATATTTGTTAGACTACCTAGGAACTCTAGAAGATCTGGATCTTTCATTTACATTCTCTAGTTCCAAATTTCCAGACAAACTTTGAAATTTTTGAAACTCAGTGCATGTCTTTGGATTTGATTTGTACCCATTTGCACCTTCTAGGAACGAACAGAGATAAGACAAGGATAATGGGAACGGAATAAAGTGATGAGGAAGAAGAGATGTTCTCAAGTCTCAACAATCTGAAATAGAGAGATTTTCGGATATTTAGTGATAAAATTTTTTGACTTGGAGATAAAACTTTGAATTGGATTGAAAAGCACCCTCCCAGAAATTTGATTCATTTTTCAAAACGAAACAAATCAAACACAACAGCATTAATAGCATTTGCGTCAATCAATGCAAAATAGAAATATCTCTCAATTTTACAGATTCAACCAATGGCGAAGGCATGTTTTCCTTTAGGGGGCTATGGCCTGGCGAAAATAGCCAAATACCACGTTTTGGCAAAATTTGTGGCAAACTAGCACTGTTTCGGAAATATTTAGCAATTTACCACTTTTTTAGTACTCAAGTTCCACAAAATCGAGTTCTAAATAGTACTCGAGTTTAGTGAACTCAAGTTCCTAGTAAGTCGCCAACGTGGCACTACTAACCTGGAATTTTTGTAATTAAAAAAATAATTTGGTACTCGATATTACGACCTAGAATTTGTGTAATTAAAAAAATAATGTGGTACTGATATTACTGAAATCGAGTACTTCTTTATAGTACTCGAGCTTCACATAGTCGAGTTTTTTTCTATCTCTCTATTTCACATTGAGGCACTCTTTCTTCTTCTTCTTCTTCTTTTTATTTTATTTTTTTATCTCCCGTAGGAACTCACTCTTGCAAGTCAAAGAAACTTGTCAAATCAAAGAAAATGGCAAGCATTTATGGCCAAAGAAAAGAAGCATGAATTTGGTTTGCATGTCAAATGTTGTTCCTGGCCATCTTCTTTGACAATTCATGAAGAACATTTAATGCAAGCTCTTGCATTTCTTCACGCATGAAACTTCTTGAATATCATGCGTCTTCTTAACATGGGCATGCAAGCCATTTAATGGTTTTTTGGCTAATGTCAAGCCACTAAGTTGGACTATTCAAGCCATTCCAACAGAAACAAAAAGTAGAAAAAAAAAAAAAAAAAGTACTCGACTGCACTAAGCTCGAGTACTATAAAGAGATACTCAATTTCAGTAATATCAAGTACTACATTATTACTTTTTAATTAAACAAATTTTAGGTCAGCAGTGCCACACTAACGACTCACTAAGAACTCGAGTACTATTTAGAACTCGATTTTGTGGAACTCGAATACTAAAAAAGTGATAAATTGCTAAATATTTTTGAAACAGTGCTAGTTTGCCACAAATTTTTTTAAAACCTCTATAATAGTAGGAAGAAATAAGTCTCACACTTTCTCATTTAAGAGCTGGGCCCCCTATGAGAAAAACTTGGCCCCTCCTCCAATACGTAGCCATAAAAATTCCCCACCCCAAATTCCTACTTTTCATCTTTTTGACTTTTCCTTTCCTTCTCTAAGACATGTCGAGCTCGTATATGGTGTACCTGGCATATATGCCGGGTACAACATATAATTTTCGAAGAAATGTCAGCCATATCTGTTATGAAATTTTAAAGTACTCGCAAGTATACGAACCGTACCGAAGTATAGTTTGACAAGAACGAGGTCGAACCCACAGGGACTTGAATGAACGTAGGAAAATTAAATCAAATCTTAACCAAATTAATCCTAATCTAGTTTAATAAAAATTGGTTGTTTTGAAATTAAATAAACTAAGCAAGTAATAAAATTAAACAAATAGTTAAACTAAGCAAAAGAAATAAAGTAATAAAAAGATGTAAACAATCAAGGGAAAGGAATTAAGGTTTTGGAATCCGCCTTGTAAGTCATATCAGCATATATTTATGATCATTAATTTTTCCCAACCACTACATGATAATCTAGAAATCAATCTTGCTATCATGGAAAATATCATCATTAAAACTTATGTTTAAAAATCTAAAGCATGTTCTTCTTCGCTTCTTAAGTATAAAACCAAATCATCAATTGTATCCATAGCCAAACAAATCACAAGATATATCCAATTCTAAAAATCAAATCATAAATTGTATCCATTGACAGACAAATCACAAACGATATCCAATTTTATAATCAAGAATTAATAAACCAAGCATTCAATTAATTAAGACAAATCCTAAATCATGAGAAAAACATGATTGAACTCATATCTAGAATCACATCTTAGTCAATTGATATGAAGCAAGAACAATTTAAATCATTAAAGAACAATTATTGTGGGAAAAATCAAATCACATAAATATTACTGATAATCCTTAACAAGGTTTCATCCTCAACCCTAATTCTAAATTTAGCTACTCATGGTAATTGAAATAAAACAAAAAAAATAAAATACTAAACATTAAACTAAAAAAAAATAATTAAAACTAACTGTCATGAAAGAGGTAGCCTCAGCTCTCTATACATTCAGCCCTTAGCCCTAGCACTGGCCTCAGCCTTAGCACTAGCCTTTAAATAGGTCAAGGAATCCTATTACAAGTTGAATTCCTGTTTGGAGAAAATCCCAGATATTTAGGCTTCACTTAACCGCCTATTTTGGCCCATTTAACGTCAGAATTCGGGCTTTTGGTAAACTACAAAGTTGTAGCCCTTTAAGTTAACTTTTCAGCCCAACTTAAATCATCTCGATTGGACATCTGAGCCGAAAGTTATGCAGAAAATACTAACTGATGTCCAGGTTGGAATCCTAGTCCGAATTGGACTTGGATTTGGTACAAATTTCCTTTGATTCCTTGCTCCAATTAGACTTAAATTTAATTGGGTTGGTCTTCTCTTGAATTCATGCCTGGCTAGATGTAAGTTGGCTTGATTCAATTGGCTTGGCTCCACTTTGCATGTAAAACCCTTGTTACCTGCAATACAAAGATATTATATAATCAGTCACAAAATAACATAAAAGTAAGGCTAAATATGTAGATATGTGAGTACTTTATTGTATATATTTCATGCATATCAATATCCCACATTTTTTTTTCTTAAGCGAGTCCATATCCCATAGCTATTCAAGGACCTACGTTGTACTGGTGTGAGAATTATCATTAGAGAGTAGAGAGACTGTGAGGGTACAATATTAGGCTATTAGAAGGAATGAAATTGATTTTGAATTTATTTGAGATGAATGAAATTGATTTTGAATTTATTTTTGACCATATTAGTCTAATTTGGTTGGATTTAACTGCTATTTATTTTATAATTGCTTATAGTGACTTTGTTAAGTTTAATTTCTATGAATATTATTTCTTGTAAATGTAGTCTAATTTTGGTTAGATTTAATGTTTTTTTTTAAACCAATGTAGACAGACATGCATGTATATATGTATATATGTCATACTTTATATTTTTCTTGAATTGTAAATCAATATGATAATATTATCTCGCCTCCCCAACGAAAAATTTTGGCTACGCCCTTGGATTCAACCCCTAAAATTACTCACATTAATCAAGTTAAAAATGTGTAAATTTATACCAACATTATTCACTTTTCATAGAGTTTTTTATTCTTTATTTACGTATTCCGTGGCTGAAGAAAAAAAGTGATTGATGGTTATTGTGTATGAAAAAGAGAAACAATTAGAAAAAGAAAAAGAAAAAATTGATATTTTAATATAATATAGTGTAAAATAGATAATTTGATTTTGAGTATTTTGAAACTTAGTTTATAAGATAGGAAAAATAGTTTTTTATACTAAAATAGATGGATTTTTTTTGCACGAATTGACGTGAATGTTCTAAGCTGCGTCTACCATCATGCCTTGCCTTTCGTGTTGGCAAGAACTCTAATGGAATGCGATATGAGAGAAAGCATTTCAATAGACCGATCGTATTTGGGAGAGGTTCAACCAATCTGTTTCGTAGGATCATTTTTGTTAATGAGATGACTGGTTCGTTTGGGTTGAAGGAAAAGGAAGGAGAGTGGAAGGAATTAAAATAGAATTGACTGAAAAATTCTTTGGTGCCGTGTTGCAATTAACTGATGACCGAATAATGCACGTCAAGAGCGCTCAGGACTTTGTGCCCACGATGTTGATCACTTGATTGTTGTTGATCTTCTTTGATTGAATAAACTCGACAAGTTTCCGTCAATTAAGAAAAAGAAAACGTCAAAGGTCTTCACTATGTTCTGATTAGTTGGAGCAAAATTTACTGCAACCTGCTGTGTCGCTGAAGGCACTTGGCGTCTTTAACCAACCATGCACGTTATAAGTAGACCGCCATAAACAATGATATCTCAGATTTTAAATTTATTGTCTGAAAAAAAAAAAAAAAAACTTCAAAACCATAATTACTCATGGTTTGGATGAGCTTTTTTTCACCCCTTTTTTTAGATCATTATATCTTTTTCAAAACATTCCTATAGTTTTACACTTTTACACGATAAATAAAATATAAATTAAATAAACTCATAATAAAGACGAATAACAAACATTATCACAAAAAATAAAATAATAACAATAAATAAATAAACAAAAAATAATTCTAAGAATACACGTGATTTACAATTTGTTGAAGTGATTTTATAATTCTAATGAATAATTACTTTTAGCATTTTACATGAATCTTCACTAAGAATCAATCACTTCTTTGAAAGAATAATTGTTATATTCTATACAAGACAATAAATTCAAAACCTACTCAGTCCCCTTTCCCACCTACTTTCCAAGAAAAAGTCTGTTGTCACAACTTGTGCCACAAGTTGCGGCACTAGAACTACCCATTTTCCAAAAGCAATTACCAACCATTGCCTTGACGCGAGAATGGTCACCGCCCAGTAGTACAGTTATTGCAGTATATATGTGAAGCCCATTATTATGCTACAGGACACAGCCCACTCCTAACTTTTCATACCCGTCCAACAAAGTACAAAGAAACACAAGTTACACAACAATGGCAAAACTCAGCGTACTGCTTGTACTTCTTATCCTCTTCACCTCCTCTCTTTGTTGTCCTGAAGATCAAAAACAAGCCCTTCTCCAATTTAAAGCCTCTGTCATCAATGCTACTGCTTCGTCAAAAAGCTTGGGAGTTACGTTTGAAACATGGAATTTCAGCTCAGATTGTTGCAACTGGGAATCGGTCAATTGTAGTTCTCGCTTTGGGGCAAGGACTGTGATTGCTCTAGATCTTTACTCCCTTGTCGACGCGTCATTTTGGGACTCTAAAGTGTTGAGTTCTACCATCTTGACACCGCTCTTTCACATTAGAAGCTTGACACACCTTGACTTGTCCGGGAGTGGGATATATGGAGAATTGCCAGGTGACGGATTTGCCAATTTAAGCAAATTAGTTTATCTTGATATGAGGTCCAATGGCTTTAATTGCCCCATTCCCTCTCAACTTTTTCACTTGAGGTATCTTGAACATCTTGATATAGGTTTCAATTCAATCCATGGTATTCTAAGTGGGGAAGTCGGCTCTCTTTCGAGCTTGAGGGTATTGGAGCTGTACGGTAATTCTCTTGGTGGAAATATCCCTAAGGAGATAGGGAATATGACGAAATTGCAAGAATTGTCTCTTGACTACAACAATTTCTTTGGTGAAATTCCATCTTCAATTTCGTATTTGAAGGAATTGAAAGCGTTGTACTTGATGAACAATTCTCTGTCAATGCAGATTCCTTTACATATTGGCAATCTATCCAACATAAAGGAATTGATCCTGAGCTACAACCAGCTGACAGGAAGAATCCCATCATCCATACAGAAATTGACAGAGTTGGAAAACCTTAACTTGGAAAACAACTTGCTCACGGGAGAAATTCCATCTGTGTTGTTCAATTTCAAGGGCCTAAAGCATATTACTCTCAACGGGAATGATCTAACTTGGAATAAGAATGCAAAGATAGTACCGAAGTGTATGCTAGGTGGATTGTCAATGAACTCATGTGGTATTTCAGGAGAAATCCCAAACTGGATTTCTACGCAAAAGACTCTTACTTTTCTAGACTTGGGTGAGAACCAACTAGAAGGAATCTTCCCACAATGGCTTGCTGAAATGAAACTTACAACTATAATTCTGTCAGGTAACAATCTCACGGGTTTTCTCCCGCCTCTTCTCTTCAACTCCCCTAATTTATCAACCCTTCTCCTGTACCAAAACTACTTTTATGGAGAACTTCCGGACAACATTGGTAATGCCAGTGAACTCCGTTTTCTTATGTTGGGTAGGAACAATTTTTCAGGGAAGGTTCCTGAATCCATCTCCAACAATTATAACCTCATGATATTGGACTTGTCAAACAACAAATTGTCTGGCCAGACATTGCCTGATTTTAGGTCCAATGTACTACTTGAAATCATTGATTTATCTTCAAATGAATTTTCAGGTGAAATTCCAACAAACTTGTCCCCAGTTACAAGAATTCTTGTATTGGGCAAAAACAAGTTTTTTGGGAGCTTGTCTGTAAACTTGATTATGTTGAGCAGGCTTGAATACCTAGATATCCATGACAACAAAATTACAGGTGAATTACCAGATTATCTCTCCCAACTCTCCAACCTTGAAATCCTAAATTTAAGAAACAACTCCTTACAAGGCTCAATCCCTAGCAGTATCTCCAATCTTAGAAGCCTCCGAATTCTTGATCTCTCAAGCAATTACCTTGTTGGAGAAATTCCTACAATGTTTGGAAATCTTGTTGGTATGATTGAAAAACTCAACAAATCTTCGTCATTCCTGAGTTTTTCTATATGGGCTAACACCCCTGCTGGTTCCTTCCCCTCAATTAGGTTTAATGATCTAGTAGTGAATTGGAAGAGGTCAATACGAGGTCTCTCAAGCCACAACCTCAATCTCTACACTTTGTTGGACTTGTCAATGAACCAACTTTTTGGAGAAATTCCAGCTTCATTAGGTAATTTGAAGGCTCTAAAGACTCTCAACATCTCACATAACAACATTTTTGGGAAGGTACCAACAAGTCTTGGTGATTTAGCTAATATAGAGAGTTTGGACTTGTCAAACAACAAACTACGGGGCTCAATTCCACAATCATTAGCAAAGCTCCAACAGCTAACAACTTTCGATGTGAGTAACAACAATCTTACAGGTAAGATTCCAATTGGTGGCCAAATGGATACAATGAATGATCCAAACTCTTATGCCAACAACAATGGGTTATGTGGAATGCAAATTCAGGTTCTATGTCCAGAGAACTTGTCACCAACAAATTTACCAAAGGATGAGAGTAAGGAGACATGGTTCAAGTGGGAAGGGGTATGGATTGGATACTCAGTTGGTTTCTTTGTAATGGTGGGAAGCTTATATATTAATGGATATTTTGTCCTTGTTCCTTCTACTCGCCGCCGCCAACACATACAGCAAACGAAATAAATTTCGGATCTTTTGCATGCTATGGAGTTTATGGCCACAGATCTAAGTCATGGCTTTCAGTCAGCAAAGACAGTGGTAACAAGTAGTCATTTATAGGTAGCAAGTAATCTCTATTACTGAAACTTGGAATAAAGTGAGAGAGCAACTGAGAAGAAATATGTAATGTAAGATATCATTATGTTTTAGAGGTGCACTAAATTATAATGGATTTTAGACTTTTAGTGATTACGATGTTTTGGTATGTTATGTTAAACGAAAATAAAGCTATTAAACAGGCAGCATTGAATAGATTCAAATCTTTTCTATTTAAGAAAATAAAGTGTAATAAGTTAGTGTTAAAAGACATGAAATAAATGGCAAATCTAAAAGGTTTCGAATTATCATTATTTTTAAGATTTTTGACGTCTATCCCTTTTACATCTATTAAAATTTTTTTTTTTTTTTTTTTTTTTTTTTGCACTCTTTCTAGTTTCTGGTAGAAATAAAAATTTATATTTGATTCAAGAATTTTTTTTTAAATTTTTAATTTTGTGTGTCTTACAAAAGAATTCCAAGATAGCATATTGGATAAGATACCATCCTATTTAAATCATTTTATTCTTTTTTTCTTTTTCTTTTTTTTGCTTGGTAAGTGTATATGCAGGGATAGATCCCTTGAGCTGTTAGGTCCCTATAAGACCGGGTACCATCCAGGCCAGAAGGCTATTTAAATCATTTTATTCAATCCAATTTTTAACCAGATGTAAGATATGTAACATTTATTTGATTTTGTGAGGTTTGTAATTTGTATGGTTAAGAGATTGGATTTTTAAATTCCATGTGTCTTACACTTATATTAAAATTGGAGGAAAATAGATGATTTATTAAGTGGGAGGGATCCTTTCCTAACCTTAGCCACATTTCAACCTGCATTTTAAGAATTTAAAAATATAATCCTAAGAGGAATAGCGTTGGAATCATTAAAGCAAACATCAGTACAATTAATTGTTGAGATTCCAAGAGATAAAAAAAATGTTGAGGATATCTTTGTGACCCCAAAAGAAATCCAACCCGAGCCCAAGTCAAACAAAAGTATAGGAGAGAAAAGAGGCTGCGTTTTTAAAAGGAGAGGGAGAAGGTCCAAAATAGAGCTGGGCCTCCAGCCTGTGGCCATGATTGGGGCCACACAACTGGGACCATCAGCTTAGAGGCCCTAAAGCCCTTAAAAGAAAACAATAGAGCCCAAGCAAAGTCTAGAACCACAACTTTTTTGCTAGAACTTTACCATAGGTCCACTATTTTTTTTTTTCCAATACTCACAATTTGCCATGTCACAGTTATAGCAAAGTTGTGGTAAAAAAGTTTGAGTCCTAAATTTTCTTGAAACATATTCCTTTATTCTGAGGTTGTAGATGCTTAGATGGGTTCAAAGCTCCAGCTGCAAGTAAGACTTCCAACTACATCTGATTCACTGTTGGGAAATCACGATAGAAGGAACTGACTCTGATCAAAAGGATTAGTTCACATGACCTATTATACATACTCACACACTAAACTCCACATAAATCATGATTTGAAGTCACAGTTTCCAAGTTGGCCTAAGGAGACATTCTCATGAGACAAAACTGTAATAAGTTAGCCAAAACTGTAAAAATAAAAAATTGTTATTCCATAACATGGACGATGATAGTTGGAGCATACGTTGCAAGCTTTGCAAGAAAGTTTTCATTGGAATAGACTATTCAACACAAACCAATTTGAATCAATAAACGGATGTGGTATTGTAAGAATCGGAACGGTGTTCTTCACCATAGATTCATATACATAAGAAAGGTCAAAGGAGTGTGGCATACACGTTGGAAAAAATACTATTCGCACCAAAAGGATGGACAAGAAAAAGAAAAGACGAGTTCCAGACTGAGCCAGTGATAATAAACAAGTGATAATAGGTAAAAGACCAATCTTTTTTCCCCTATCAGTTGGTTCAAATCCTGTCACTAAAATATCACCAAATAGAATAAGAAAAATATATTATAATTAGGCCACATTCCAACCAGCATCTTCAGAATATAAATATAGTCCTAACAGGAATAGCATTGGAATCATTAAAACAAAGATCACTACAATTAATTAACAAGGATCCTAATAGGAACAGCATTGTGAGTTATCAAAACGCAAATCTACAATAATTAAACGTAAACCATCAATTAAAAGACCATACAAGGGAGAAGCGTGAGGGGTCCTCAAGGAACCAAACAAATCCATAAACTGAGTTAACCAAAGCCTCAACAAGAATCTTCATTAGCATAACCAACATAAACATCAGTCTCCTCATAGCTATTTCACACACCCTCACGATGGAACAAGACACACCACACTAGTATCTCCTCCTTGGACTCCTTGAACGACGTTCTCTGGGTGGCCTGGAAAAGTGGATATCCAAGGTTAAAAACATTTTGCAAGAGAGATAAATGCTTAACTACAAATCATTTCTAGAGAAAAGAAAAGAAAGAGTTACTAGATGTCTCTACCATTTGGTTTGTTAATGAGGAAAGAAAAGAAAGGAAAAGGGGGAGATGGAGATGATGGATCAGAATTTTCAACTGAAACCACAAAAATTTTCTTCCTTTAAAAATAAGTGAGATTTGGAAAGAAATTTGGAAACCAGGAAGAAAAGACAAGCATTTCCTTTCTCCATTTAATATCTCCAACCTCCACTAACTTGATATAACCAAAGGAATTATGAAATAAATTTCTCCATTTCTTTTCTCTTCTTTTCTTAAAATCTCCTAAATGCATTTTAACCATTGCCAAAGGGAATTCCCTCCTTCAAATAAAATTTTTTGCAAGTCTTTCTCTTTTTTTTTTCTTTTTTTTTTTTTTCTATAAAGAATAGGTCATCTCTCAATAATTTCTCAAAAAGAAAAAAAAAATAGTATATATGCAAACCTTGTATTCTTTCTTTTCATCGTTCCATTGGCAGAGGAACCACTGCTGAAAGCCCAGTCAACGCTGATAGTTTGCGTAAGAAGTTCAGCCCCATTCATTGAGGATATAGCATTCTGTGCTTCCTCAAAGTTCTCGTATTCAATCAGGGCATACCCCTAGGAAAAAATTTTAAAAATAACATCAACTTAATAAAAGAACAATTTATCACAAAATTTTATCCCATACAGCTGATGATGAAGCCAAATGAATATTGTGACCAAGAAAAAGTAATATTCAAGTATTAGTTGTCTTCACTACTTACAAAATCATTAGCCAGCTCTGTCTTAATATAATTTTTAGATTTATTCAACTCAACTCAGTTAAATCTTAAATCTTAGTCTCACTTAAAAAATCAGCTCCCCAAACAAAGGAACCACTTCGACTAAATATTCTATAAAAAATTTCAAGTACAACGGGAATCATTCTACAAAAACATATAGATAATATATCAATTTTTCAAAACATTTTACTTGATATCTACCAAAACTGTTACCACCAGGAACATATTCAAATACTCCATTTGCAGGCCATGTCATATACAACTAAAAACTGATGCAAGCAATAAAATGCAGAGGGTAATTAAGACAATGCCTCCACAATCACAATGATTATCTTGTTAACATTTTTTCAGTCATTCAACAGGTATATTGCAGGACTATTACAGTATATTATCCACATTCCCAGCAAAGTATTCAACATGTTTGCAAAAGATCAACCTATTGAAATCCTCACGTTGATTAATAATCACTAAAAATTGTTAATCTTCATAAGAATGTTCAAAAACTTATCAACACAAAATCACTTGCAAAATCACATGTCTTGGCTTCAAAAGGAATATAATTTTCCACCATTTTTGCTACTAAAAAAGAACAAAGTAAATTAGAGCTTACCTTGACAAACCCAGTGCGGCGATCAAGATTTAAATGCAGATTCTTGATCTCCCCAAACTCACCAAAAGAATTTTGCAGATCATCCTCCTGTGCCTCTTCATGCACTCCAGTGACCAGAATAATCCATCCTTCAACGGCTGCAAATATGAAGTATAAATTTTATAATTCTCTTTCTTCAGAAAAGTAAAAGAAAATTATTGGGAGAAGTGAAAGAAGAAATTCTGGCTCTTAAAACAATAAAACAAAAAAATCCAAGTAGATGATGAAGTTCTATATTTCTTTCCAAAAAAAATCCAAAAAAATAGTCAACCATCTGAAAATTTCAGAGAAATAAAAAAAACAGAATTATCAGCCAGGCATGTACATCAACAACCATGTCTACAGTGTACAACACCACTCCTAGAAGGTAATAACCATTGACTGACTCAGTGTAAGTCGATTATTCCTCAATACTATTCACTATCAGATGTTCGTTTAACATAACTACAGCAAAATAAAACTCCTAAATCTTGATGGAATTTCACGTCCTATGAATAAGGAAACGGTTGTTGCTCAAGAAACTGACATGGAGAGCTTGAGTCAACCTAAAAACTAATGAATCAAATAGCTATCAACCCTAGTAAGCAAAGAACTTCCTGATGGCATTATTTGTATCCCACCAAAGATCACAATAAGCAAAACATTATGACCAAATTAGAGATCTCAGATGAACTGAAACTTGTTCCAAATCAAATTCAAGTCTAAGCTTTGATAAAAAAAAACAGATAGTTAAAAGGCCTACAAAGTTCTGGAAACATTAATAAAATTTCTGGAGCTGTACATATCTTCAGAGGCTTAAAAATAAAGTTACCTAGAGAAGATAGAGGTCAATGTCTTCAGCACAAAGTTAGGTTCCATTTGTCTTAGAAGAAATAATTACTAGAATAAAAAAAAAAGCAAACTTTTCTAGGTCTCATATTATTTCAACCAATAGGAAGAAATCACTTAACCCACATTAATGTTTTGCAATTTCATAAGCTTGAGAATCCAAAATCACAGCAAAGAATCAAAATTCAGCAAAAATCCTAAACTCCATCAAACCAATAAATAAAGGTTGAAAAAAAAAATCTTTTCTTTGAGGTCTTCAATCATCTCTATCAAAACATAACCAAACATATCTCAACACAACTCAATAATCTAACTGATTTTTAGTTCTCAACAGAATAAATGGAGTCTAAGTGTGGGCTCAAAACCCATTCAGTCAGTAAAGATTCAAAATTGAGCCACAATCACAATATTCATCGAAACCAACATGTGCCCGTGCACGCACACAGCTAGAAATCATTCTAATTGAAACACAACCGTACATATTTCATCAGAAACTGACCAATTCTCTCTCAACTTAATTTCAGCACCACCAACACATTATCTATTTGATCTCAAAACTCATTATCTCAATCATTCAACGACTAACATTTCAAAAACCCCAAATTTCTCACTAGGAAGACACAAAAGTCAATTCGAAAGCACAAGATTTGAATTTAAATTCAACCAGAGACCCAATCTTGCAACCAAATTTAAACAGGAAGTAACCAAATCTCTCTCAACTTAATTTAAACCCAAACACTCATCTATTTGATCCCCAAATTCAACTATCTCTCAATCATTCTGCTACTAAACATTTCAAAAACCCTACAAACCTCATTAAGAAAACACAAAATCAATCCGAAATCACAACAATGAATCGAAAGTCATCAGCCAAAACCCTAGAATCCGAAATCACATCAAACAATAGCAATTTAAAATACAAACTTTAATTACGAAACCCTAAAATAGAAAAGAGAGACTGACATCGTTGAGGACCAGGGCCATCCCCGGACTTGAGGGAGTCGAAGTTGGAGTTGGCGAGTCTCGAAGACCGGTCAGCCGATTCGGGGTGGTGGTCGTCACGGAACCCACGCCCTTTGGTCTTCCTAGCTGCGGCGGCGGCCGCAGCAGCAGCGGCCGCGGAGGCGGAGGAAGAGGCGCCGCCCGTTATGGCGGACTTGAGCTTGGGCTGCTGTTGCTGGTGGAGTGGGGCCCGCGGCGAGGCGGAGGCGTCTAAGGCGGCATCGGCGATGCCTCCGTCCTCGTCCATGAGGTCGTCATCCTCTGGCTCGAAATCCACTGCCTCAACCTCTGCTGCACTCGCCATAGCTCCCTCTCTCTATAAGTATGTATTTGTGCGTTTTGTTTTGTGTGTTTGTGTGTGTCTCTCTCTCTTTCTTTCTGTGTGAACTCTGAGTGTGTGTGGGTTGTGCTGGTGTTCTAGTTGTAAAAGGCTGCCCCTCTATCTCTCTCTCTCGAATATTAGGTTTATTCTTTCTTTCGTTTTTTTTTTTTTTTTTTAAATAATATTTGGGTGATTTGGATTTTTATATGGGTTTTTGGGGGAAGGGCTTGGACTTTAGGTTTTAGATTGTGTTTTTTATGAAGTGTTTCTTAAAGGATAACTTCGTTTGTGGTTTTAGTCAACTCTGGGGCTTAAATCTGCTTATACAAAAAATTTATTAGTGTCTTGATTTGGTAATATAGAATTATTATTAAGAGTGGATATCATAGGTTGAAATTCTTTTAAAAAGTTCTTGATCATTTATAAAAAATAAAACAGAAAAAAGAAAAAGATCCATGACTGTTTTTTATTTTTATTTAAAAAAAAAATTATGGAAAAAGGTTTCTTTTCATATATATATTTTTTTTAATGATAGAGGAGGATGTCCTCTCTATTTAGTATTTAGAATGCTTATTTTGTTTACATGACACTACAAACAATATAATCAGCATTTGGGTTGATTACAAGAGTCAATATTATAATTTTTTTTATTAGATATTAATTTTGACAAATTCACTATTTAATTAAACTTTCTTCTTAAATTTTCCATACTTATAAAGTTTTTAAAAGATTAAAAATTAATATTTATATCATTAATTAAATGTTTAAATTTTAAGTTTTTATAGTCTAAAATTATGAATAAAAAAATAAATTTATGGATAAAATAGTAAATAATATCCGATTGATACGAATTTCAACATGCTTATTTAGAATATAAAGAATATGCAGCTTCACAATTAGATTTTTAAAATATGTAGTAATGTTAATTTTTTGAAAGAGAATTGTAACCTTAATGGCTTGTTTGGATGGAGGGGGTGAAAGAGGGAGAGTAGAATAGAGTAGAGTTGGCCAAATATAAGCTAATTTTATTCTAAATCTACTCTACTTTACTCTACTACTCCTCCTCTCTCTCTCTCTCTCAATCTAAACAGACCATAAGTTTGTAACCGAACTTTTCCCATAAGCTTAATTATTATTCCTCTATTGTATTATTTTTATCCCTCCATTTGATTGATGATGAGGTTAATGTACTGCCGTATTAGTGAAAAATAAAAACATTAAACAAATAAAAAAAAAAACAAAACAAAAGTTAATTGGGCTTAGAATCAATCTTAACACATAGTGGGCTGGACTCAGTTGAAGGACCCAACCCAACTCCCATCTCTCTGTGTGTCTCGAACACATGAAAGTTGCTGATTCCCAAGTTCCATCGTCAATAACATGAGATCCCCCTCTTCTCCTTCTTCTTCTTCTAGTTCCTCGTCACAATTGTGGGGCTGTTTCTTTGTCACAATCGGTTCAGTCTTCTTCGTGCGATTTCTCTTCGCCGCCGTTATATCCAAGCTCCTCCCTCCATCGCATAACGCTCTAATTTCCTCCATCCAAAACTACTGGTGATTACCTTCCCTCACACTCAGTCTCACTCTCATTCTATTTTCACTTTTTTTTTTTTTTGGTTGCAAGCTATTAGACCCTAGTCTCCTTTTTACTTATTATCTTCAATCTGCATGACATTCCTTGATTTGGACAAGCAATGGTGAAGTTTCAACATTTTTTTTTTGTCGAATTGAATTACTTATATAAAGGCTGTTATATATTGAGCTTTTTTTTAGCTGCAAGGAATTCTACATGTCTCTTTCTATTTTCTTTAGTTTAATCTTTTAGACCCAGATGTCATTTTTACTTATTATCTTGAATCTGCATGAGATTCCTTGATTTGGACAAGCAAGCAATGCTCAAATTTCAATTTTTCCAGTGCTTGTTGTGTTGGCTTTCCCAATGGCTTACTGGGTGTCATTAATTTTTGGTTGTTTTAATGTTCAATTGAATTTAGTTATGTAAAGGTTATCAAATATAATGGGCTTGTTTAGCATTGTGTTCTGCAATGATTCATTATTTTGAAAAAATTTCAAATGTTTTGTGTTAGGTATTACTGCTTCTTAGTGCCCTTGACTCTTCTTGTCCTTGTGGTTGCTGTATATTTCCATTGGATCAGCATGAAATTATTCAAGCACGCATGACTTTGTCTTGAGCTCATCACGTTGAATTCCAGAACCTCTGGTCCTCCCTGCTTAATTATACTACTTTTAGAGAAGAACAAGAAACTAAAAGGTGTGTCTGATTTATTGCCTTGACAAAGTACATAGCAGCTGAGGCTGCCTTGGCAGTTGAAGGTCGTGGAGACCTGCAAGTTATACAACCTTCCAATTTGTCTCTACCCTTTTGGCATATGACCTGGCATTTTGCCAAACATATGTATTGATAGAACATTGCCTTTTATCGAAAATGACCTGCTCATTTTTTACACTCACAATAGTCTTGTAATTTCCTTCCTACCCTACCTCAGAAAAGCAAAATCTGCTTTCAAATTGTCATTCCATTATTGCCCCTGAGCTTTGTCCAATGATGTAGGAGTAACTGGATCATCAACTTTTAGATGGAATTCCACAACTTGGGTCTTAGCGATAATTACTGCATAAGAATAATGGCTAGGAGGAGGATTGAAAGCCATTATGGCGCTATTTAGAGAATTAGAGTTCTGTTGTTTCTGTCTTTGTATTATGTATAGTTGTAATTTATTGGCTTTTCACATGGAGATTGTGCATTTGGACAAACCTTATCAAATCCATGTTCAAATTAGATTGAAATTAAACCATATTCCTTTTCACTGCCAATTTGAACTCCTCCCCTTTCCCTTCCCTTTTCTCTCTAGCATCAAACCACATTGATTTAATTTGGTTAGAAATTTAGAATGGAGAATAAACTGATCAAAGTATACTCATACATATAACACTATGGTTTGAAGGAAGTTTAGTCATTCTCTTTCTATCAAGTTCAGAGCTTTACTTCACTTGCTGCACCTACTTCAGAAATATATTGTGGCAACAGCATAAACAATGTCGCCAATTTACAAGTGATTGCCAGCTACCATATTAATAGAAGACGATTGGAGCAATTCTTTCATTATGGAGTATATTATTAGGTTAATGTGTTTAATCTACTGCCTTATTTCAGTGGAAATCAGGTTGTGGAAGAGAGCTAGTCGGTTGCAAAACTATACTCTCTCCATGTACGTAGGCTGTGACCTTTATAGCACCCTTTTTTTATATTACTCATCAAATAGAAGAAACTGCAGATTCTCCAATATAATCATTTGATTCATTGTTTCATATCAATTGATCTTGTTCATTCACTTTAATCTGATAATCTCTATGCATTTTTTGGCACTATTATCATGTGGTGATGGGTCTTCTGTACAAATCCATATTTGTTTAACTTTGTGCATCTCAAATTCAACTTTTGATGGTTAACATAGTTCTTACTTTAGTGGTTTTTACTGAAGGAAGCAAAGTTTCTGCATGTGAAGGAAAATATATTATTGTTTGTTACTTAACAGTTTTATATTTGGGGTTTGTTTTTCTCCTTGGATCATTATTCTATAGACTTTTGTGCGCCAGAAGATCACTTTCAAATGGATCATCTAATTAATTGTGCTTGTTTTGCAAGACTGCTGTCATTTGCTTTTTTACAAAAACCAGCTGCTTTCCTTCTCTGACTCTATCAACTCATTTTTAAAAAACAAAATTAATTGACAATGATTTCCTCTCTTTTCCTTTGTTGTCTCTAAAGTCTTTTAGCTGGTCTTCAGGTTGGATCAGGAAGATCTGATACCAAAATTTAATAAGGGTTAAGAGAGAAGTAAGAGGAAGAGTGTGTGTGTGTGTATATATATATATATATATCATGTTTATATTATGATTACAAAAATAACTTTATCAATATGCTAATATAACAAAATAACTACAGTAAGGAAAATGACAAAGATTATGGAAGGCAATCAGCCCAACAGCCCTATATAAATGTCAGATCCCTTCCTTAGAGCATCCATAGCAGCAGAGGCAATAGATAAAGTGACTTTTTGTGATGCTAAAAAGCTAAAAATTTGCCTCCACTGCTGTGGATGCTCTTGTGGTTGTGCACTGCAGCAAGAAGCTAAAAAATTTTAGCTATGGCACCACTACTGTAGCATGGTTTTTAAGTATTGGTGGTGCTAAAAAAATAGCAATATAGCTATTTAGCACCACTATTGTGGATGCTTAGAGACCACAGCAATGCTCTCTGATAGTGTGTTTCTTCTTGTAGGTCTTCCAGAGCTCTTGCAATTGGCTCACTAATTTTCCGTACATTATCAATTGTTAATGTCAATCTTATTACAAAAGAATTATAAATTGATGTGAGTGTGATAATGAGTTTTTTTTTTTTTTAGGCTAATTGACAATAAATATAATTGTTGTCACATCAACAACATACTTAATGAAATAATTAATTGATTTGTTGTGTGTTTTTGAAAATAGATATGTAAATTTGTATGTAATAAAACATGTAGTATCCTTAGCATCACTTTTTGGCATAAATGAAGCTGCTTTTGAGCACAAAATTATACAATATAAATCGAAAGTAAATTAATCCATGATTGTATTTGTGAGATGGGTATTAGAAGAATCAAAAACCGTTCCACAGGTGGCAAAGATGTTTGTGACAAGAAAGCTGGCTGGCTTGTGAATTGAATTGTAATTTAGTTACAGCAATGGTCAATTGGAGTCCTGAATTCTTCAGGCCGAATAATTTCATTATATATTTTGGGAATCAAGAAAGTGGAAGACTCAATGAGGCCCCCCTAGCCAAATTTGGGTTGGCCTATAGCCTCAAACCAAGAAAAATTCTGTCCACATCCTCAAAGGAAAATAGTTGAAGGGCAAAAGGTTCCTAAAAGCTTAACAAAGTTTTAGTGGAGAAATGTGCATGTACTAAAAAAAAAAAAAAAAAAAAGTCCACCAAAGTCATGGCATCAATTAAAAACTCATGTTGATTTAGTATGAGATTTAAATAAATAAGGCAAAAATACACTTTTGGTCTATATATTTTGGGTCATTTTTTATTTTGGCCTCTACTTTTTTTGGAACACTTATTTTAGTTCCTGAAAATCGAAAACCGTTACCATTTTAGTCCCTACCGTTATCTCATTAACGGGAATTGTTTACATAGTAGGCAAAGTGCATTGTTAGCATGTTAGATACTAATGTGACTAATAAAATAATGAAAAAAAATTATTTGACATTTTTTAAATTCCGCATTAGCATTTTCTAAATAAATTATAAAAAAGCCACATTAGAGAATTTAAACAAAAATAAATAAATGAATAAAAACTTCAATCTTTTTTTTTTTTTTTTTTTTTTGCTTTTCATTAATTTTTTTTTAAAGAACATTCATGTTCTGGGTTCATGTTCTTCCCCAAGGGAAGAACATGTTTGGCTTTCTTTTCTTGCATTTTCTTAGCAACCAAATCAAGACATACCCAACCATTCATGATCAACCTCAACCTCAGAAAATTTTAACACAATCAACAACTTGATTACCACAAATAATCAAACCCATAATTCAAACCTAACATATACCATCAAACCTAGAAAACCCATACTTGCAAACCCATAAAATGCATAAAATCATTCAAACTAACCCCACATAATTCAAAAAACATCGTTGAATTTTTGGGCTTTGAAAATCTAAAACCCATAAAATCATTTAAACACAGAAAAAGCACAAAATTTCTCTCTAGCAAATCTGAAACCCACAGAATCAAGAAAACCTTATACATACGAGGGGAAAAAAAAAAATCAAACTCAGCACATGAATACAATGAAGAGCCAACAACAAAAACAAATCTTGTATATTTTCAATATCACCTTTCCCTCTCTCAACACGATGAACAACAATCCATAAAAATAAAAAATAAAAATAAAACCAGAAAAACCCAACCAACCATCATCATGAGCCACACCAACAACAAACCCAGTTGACCACCCACCCCCATGAAAACCCAAAAAAAAAACCCAACCACCTCCACTTAGGGGTGGCAATTCACGTTCGCATGTCGGGTTAAAGCCATGTCAACTCATAAGTATCCAACTATATGGGTCAATCGTGTTGACTTGTTTATCAAATTTTATAAATAAATAAAAAATTATGAAAAATAAATAAATATTTTTAATATAAAATCTAGAACTAACGAGTAATTGCATCACAAATAATCATTCAAAACTAAAGCATATCTCAATATCACAAATGATCAATCAGGTTTCATGGATTGAACACTAACCCAACCCATTTATTAAACAGGTCAGTCGTGTTAACCCAAATATGGCACGAACCCATTAAGCTTTAACCTATATCCTGCTAATTTCGTGTCATGTTGTATTGGGTTCGCGGGTCATGTCCAATTTTGTCACCCCTACCTCTACCGATCAAACAATCAAACTCACTACCACCACAACTGATCAAACAATTAAGAGAGAGAGCGCGAGAGAGACAACCCATCATCACCACTGCTGATCAAACAATCAAATGCACCACCACCACAACTAATCAAACAATCAAGAGAGAGAGAGAGAGAGAGAGAGAGAGAGAGAGAGATAAACAACCCACCACCACCACTGCTAGCTTTTGCCCATGGGTTTAGATCTCAGCCTCTTATTGATCTCAGCTCTCACTGATCTTAGCCTATCTCTCTCCAAACCCATATCAAAGCCAAAAGAATTGAGAGAGTCGAAAGAGTTTAAGCTTAGAGAGAGCCTGATCTAAGAGAGTGTGAGAGGGAAAAAAAGGAAAATGAAATTTGAAATTCTGGTTTTTGTATTTAAAGAATTATAAATTTAATTTTGGTGATGTTGTGTTTGCTTACAAGAAAGTTTTAAAAAGTTGAGAAATTTATTACAAATGAGCGTTTGGATAAAGCTTCTTTGTGTTGCGTATGCTTTTTTTTTTTTTTTTTTTGATAAGCGTGTTTCTATCTTTTTCAGTGAGTCACATGCACTGTTCACATGATCTACAAACCTTTTTTTCACCAAAACTTTCATTAAAAATGGGTCCCACAACACTATTCACACATTTAAAAATTATTTTGCTACAATATTTTCCGTTTTCAATTTTCAGCAAAATAAGCATTATCCAAACACACCCCAAATGTTTTTCTCAATCTTTAAAACTACGTTACACTCCCCAACACACAAGTGTTAAGCCTCATACATGTGAGTCCGCAATTGCACCTACTGAAATGTAAGAATAGGGAGATAGTTATCTGTTTCTTCATCTTTATAAAATATAATTATTCATCCATAAAAAAAATTTTAAAAAAAACTGTGGTAATGTTTCTTTGTCACAAATCACAATTGGTTCAATCTTCTTTGTTTGATTTGTCTTCTCATTTAACCTTTTTTTTTTTACAAGTTTTTAGACCAAGATGGATTTTTTACTTGCTATCTTCGGTATGCATGCAATTCCTTTACTTGAACAAGCAAGCAATATATTTAATTATCAATGAAAAAATATTTAGTTTATTAAAACTCAATTTTATTAAATGTTCTATTTTGTCATGTCACTTTGGAGACTCACAATTTTCCACGTCACAAATATTTTTAGTGTTAACAATAATAGTAGTAGTATAGGAAAGAGAAGTGGAAACATAAACAGAACAAAACCTTTTTTTTTTTTTTTCAAATTTTAAATCAAATTTTAGTTAGATTAGTATTTAAATAAATTTTAACAATAATAATAGTATTATAGGAGAAGGATGTAAAAACAGAATAGTGGTATAGGAAATGGGAGTAGAAATAGAAATAGAAAAAAATTAATCAAATTTTAGTTAGATTATTATTTAAATATAAGTTTTAACAATAATAGTAGTAATATAGGAAAAAGATGTAAAAACAGAATAGTAGTATAGAAAAAGAAATTAAAAAAAAAATAGAACAAAACTCTTTTTTCATAATAATAGTAGTAGAATTGGAAAATGGAGTAGGAAAAAAAAAACGAAACTACAATGTTGGTCCCTCAAGTTTACCCTGTGTGCACAATTAGTCTCTCAAGTTTTAACTGAGCACAATTGGTTCCTCAAGTTTACAAAATAAGTTGTATTAGTCCTTTTACTAACTGCCGTTAACGGTGTTACTTATATGACTAACGGAACAATGACTTAACATTTTTTTAATGACATAGCATTTTTTAGTTAAAAATAAATAAAATAACTACCTAAGATTTTAGCAAACTGACCTGGTTGCAATCTGAAGCCATCAATGTCTTCATCAACTATAGCTTCCAAAGCCGAACAGATTGAACTGTTGGAAACTACAGCCACCAATCTTCCATTGGAGAAAAGCTCAAGGTCTTTAACGGCAACAAGATTCCTATTCGGGTTGTTGAGGACAACAAATATACTCAACACTTCCAAAGCTTGTAGAGCAGCGTTGGAGAAGAAGATCGGAATGCAACTCGAGCAAGCCACACTAGACGATCTTTTGATCCCAAGCTATTCGTATCTGAATGAAACTCTCTACGATGTTGATTGTGTTGAGAGGATCTTAAACCATTTCCTCGATGGATTACAAGAAACAAACCAAACCGATGAAGACAAAAACAACGGAGTCAAATCGCCGGCGTTAAAGCTATTCGGAAAATTGATTGATGGTTATTTTCGGAAATCGCCTCTGATGTGAATCTCAAACCAGACAAATTCTATCAAAAGGTTGTCTAGTGTGGCTTGCTCAAGTTGCAATCCGATCGTCTTCTCCAACGCAGCTCTGCAAGCTTCAGAAGCATTAAGTATATTCGCTGTCCTCAACAATCTAAATAAGAATCCTGTTGCTATTGAAGACCTTGAGCTTTTCTCCAATGGAAGAATGGTGACTATAGTTTCCAACAGTTCCTTCTGTTCGACTTCAAAAGCTACAGTTGACGAAGATGTTGATGGCTGCAGATTGCGATTGAGTCAATTTGCTAAAATCTTAGGTGGAAACTAGTTATTTTAATTTTTTTAATTAAAAAATGCCATTTCATTTATAAAAATGTCAAGTTATTGTTCCGTTAGCCATGTCACGCCACTAACGGCAGTTAGTAAAAGGACTAACAGAACTCATTTTTTAAACTAAAGGGACCAATTGTGCTCAGTTGAAATTTAAGAGACCAATTACACACATAAAGTAAACTTGAGGGACCAACATTGTAGTTTTGTCACAAAAAAAGAAGAAGAACAAAACTCTAGGAAAAGGAAGTAGAAATAGAAATAAAACAAAAACTCAAATAGAAAATGATGGATTTTTATTTTATTTTGCAAATAAGTGTTTAACGAATACCACTATTGGTATATTGGTATATTAGAACCCTTTAAACCAACAAAAAAAAAAAAAAAAATTTATTGAACTGACGTTGTAAAACATAACACGTCATATACCGGTTTATCCTTAAAATACATAAGTTTTAATATTTCTTTCTATAAGTTTTTAAATTTTGAAATTATTGTGCGATAGTTTCATTATCAATGTTATCAACTACATCTTTTTCAATGTACACAACTAAGTTATAATTAAACTACTTTCAAATATCTTGTAGCACAAATTTTTTTGCAATAAATTGCAAATAATTGATAAAGATAATTCAAATTAAATTATTGCAACGATATATTCGTTGTAATTGATAATTGTTTCATCTTTGTAATTGCAATAGATTATAAAATAATTAATATTATTAATTGTAATGATATATTCATTGCAATAAGCTATTACTTTAAAATTTTCATTGTAATAGATTGCAAAAATAATTGGTATCAAATTATTGCAATGATTTGTTCAATTTAAGTTATTGCAACAAATTATCCTAATGTAGTTTTGTAATAGAAAATCAGTGAAGAATCACATTGTGCTAACCAGTAACTATTTACATTCTGGGAAGCACGGACACGGCAAAATGGCTGCCGCACCCGCGTCCGACGCGGCGACGCGCGAGGGACACCGCTGACCGCGCGTCGAACCGCGTCCAGTTTTTTTTTTTTTTTTTTCGTTTCCGGACGCGCGCCGATTCGGCTCCGACGCGCGCCGATTTGGCTCCGACGCGCGCCGATTCGGGCCAAATCGGATCGTATCGGCCGAATATGGTGTATTTTGGCCGGAAAAAGAAAATCGGCCGGTGAAAGAAAAAAAAAAAAAAAAAACTTAAACCGAAAATATCGGTGGATATTGATACAAGATAGCCGCTGTCACCGGCACAATTTCACCGGCCTTAACCCCTTTCTTCTTGTTCTTCTTCTTCGTTGCTTCTTCGTCTTCTTCTTCCTTGTTTTTTGCAGAGCCCAGCTTTCTGTTTCTTTTTATTTGTTAAGTTTTGTTAAATGCCTTTCAGCCTTTGGCCCTTTGTTAACAAACACGTGAGCCACCGCATCCTCCCTTTATTTTGTTTTTTGTACCTCTCTGACCAAACACGTGAGCCACATCTTCCTTCTTCTTTTTTTTTTTTCTTTTTTTTTTTTAATGGGAAGCTGCACCTAATTTATTACCTGCCACATATATGATATATCCTTTATTTTGTGACTAAATACGTGAGCCACTAAGCCCCTATCTTCTTTTTATTATTATTATTATTTATTTATTTATGAGAAGCCTCATCTATTTTAATAGTTCTATCAATAATTCAAGTTTCAAAAATTTTTGTGCACTTATTACTATCTATTTATTTATTTATTATTATTATTATATGAGTTTTCTATTATTATATAAAAAAGCATGCTTAGCAATATATAAAATATATAAATAAAAATATTTTTAATAATTTTTTAATCGCCGCACCCTGCCGCACCCGCACCCTACTTTTTCAAAAATTGCCGAGTCCCGCACCCGCACCCGCACCCGCACCCGAGTCCGTAAACGCACCCGTGCTTCATAGTTTACATTATAACTAAACTACTTGTAGTTGAGCTACTACTAATTTGGCCTCTCTTAATAGTTTTTTTTAGAAGAATATCTGTTGGTAGTTGATACACTATCTATCTTTTAAAAAAATTATTTTTCTCATATATTTATGGATTGAATAGTAAATAATATTTTATTTGAACAAAATTTGACAAATATATTAAGAACATAAAAAATATACTTCAAGTATTAGATTTTTAAAATACATAGACATGTTAATTTTTTAATGGAAAGTTTGTGATAATCTTGATGTTGACAAATTAAACTCAATATAAACAAGCATGTAGTTGAGGATTTCTTCTCACCAGCAGAAGTAAACGTAGAGCCTCCGGTAGGTGGGGCTTTATTCTTTCTATACAATATATATTTGGGGTGGATATACATGTTTCTATGTGTTAAGTTTGTATAGTTGGTATAACCTTGCAATTATTGTGGTCTTTACATTTTCCTTTATTTTTAGGTGAGGGTGAGAAATGTTTGGTTCTACAAGAGCAGTAAATCTAAATGGTCTCTTGGAGTTGGGTGTCTTTTTCTCGTCATTGTAAGTTTCAATTGCTAAGCTTTTTTATTTTCATTAGTAAAGTGTAACGCTTTCAAGTATTTTGAGCTTGAAGATGCAAAGTATGCGAAACATGCTATTGCTTACTCAAATAGTCTACTTGATAAGCAAGCTATTTCAATTATGTCTTTGGTGGAAGAGAAGAAGCTACATGGTCCTCAAGGTATCATGTCTATTCCTAGCGACTACTTAGTATTTAAAAATGTATTTGATAGCGCAAAAGCTAAGGTATATGATTTCTTTGTGATACCATTGTCAAGAAAAAAAAAAAAAATTTTCCTGATGATTATAGTATTGTTATCTATTGTAATTACAATAATTTTCATAATAAATATGCTTTGATTTCTCATTAAAAACAAAACACATTATATATTGGTTTATTACAAATTAGTACGAATTATTGTAACAATCTCAAATCTAATTTGAACAAGAAGTTTTCTAAGTATGGCCACTGGATAGATATTCAATTGGAATAGTAAGTGTTCGATTTATATTATATTTCATTTATTCAACCTATGTTATAGATATGTATAATATATTTATATGTATAATATATTTAAAATTAGATTTTTGAAATAAGGTATGTAACTTTTTTTTTACTAATTTTATTTATATGGCTTATAGTAACAAGGGTGAAATCTATTTACGGTTTGCATTTGTGGAAATAGCAGTATTTGTTTCCCATAAAAATCATATGAGTAAGGGTCCCCGTAACAAGTTGATTTCAGATTGGTACATGGTAAATTACTTATCCTCTCATTTTGTCTTATTTGGCTTCTTGATGTACACATGTATGAACAATAATAGTAGTAGTATAGAAAAAAGATGTAAAAACATAATAGTAGTATAGGAAAAGGAAATAGAAATAAAACAAAATTTAAACCAAATTTTAGTTAGATTAGTATTTAAATATAAGTTTTAACATTAATAGTCGTAGTATAGGGAAAGGATGTAAAAACATAATAGTAGTATAGGAAAAAGGAGGTAAAAATAGAAATAGAACAAAATTTAAATTAAATTTTAGTTAGATTAGTATTTAAATATAAGTTTTAACATTAATAGTAGTAGTATAGGAAAAGTATGTTAAAACATAATAATAGTATAGGAAAAAGAAGTAGAAATAAAAATAGAACAAAACTTAAATCAAATTTTAGTTAGATCAGTATTTAAATATAAGTTTTAACATTAATAGTCATAGTATAGGAAAATGTTGTAAAAACATAATAGTAGTATAAGAAAAGGAATTATAATTAGAAATAGAATTTGTGAAACATGTTGTTGCTTACTCAAATTGTCTACTTGATAAGCAAGCTATTTCAACTACGCCTTTGATGGAAGAGAGGAAGTGACACAGTTCTCAAGGCATCATGTCTATGCCTAGCAATTGCTTAGTATTTCGAAATGTATTTGATAACACAAAAGCTAAGGTATGTGATTTCTTAGTGAAACTAGGGACTGATATACATGTGACAATGGACAAGGTCACCATTGTCATGAATTTTTTTTTTTTTTGTTGATAATTATAGTGTTGTTATCTATTGTAATTGTAGTAATTTTCTTAGTAAATATGCTTTGATTTCTCATTAAAAATAAAACACCTTATATATTGGCTTATTGCAAATTTTTATCTTTTATGCAAAGTACAAATTATTGTGACAATCTCAAATCTAATCTAAACAGAGAGTTTTCTAAGTATGGCCACCTGATAGATATTCAATTGGAACTATAAGTGTTCGATTTATATTATATTTCATTTATTCAACCTATGTTATAGATATGTATAATATATTTATAATTAGATTTTTGAAAAAAGATTTATAACTTTTTTTTTACTTTCTTTATATGACTTATAGTAACAAGGGTGAAATCTATTTACGGTTTGCATTTGTGGAAATAGCAGTATTTGTTTCCCGTAAAAAGCATAAGAGTAAGGGTCCCTGTAACAAGTTGATTTCAGATTGGTACATGGTAAATTACTTATCCTCTCATTTTGTCTTATTTGGCTTCTTGATGTGCACATGTATGAACAATAATAGTAGTAGTATAGAAAAAAGATGTAAAAACATAATAGTAGTATAGGAAAAGGAAATAGAAATAGAACAAAATTTAAACCAAATTTTACTTAGATTAGTATTTAAATATAAGTTTTAACATTAATAGTCGTAGTATAGGAAAAGGATGTAAAAACATAATAGTAGTATAGGAAAATGAGGTAAAAATAGAAATAGAACAAAATTTAAATTAAATTTTAGTTAGATTAGTATTTAAATAGAAGTTTTAACATTAATAATAGTAGTATAGGAAAAGTATATTAAAACATAATAATAGTATAGGAAAAAGAAGTAGAAATAAAAATAGAACAAAACTTAAATCAAATTTTAGTTAGATCAGTATTTAAATATAAGTTTTAACATTAATAGTCATAGTATAGGAAAATGTTGTAAAAACATAATAGTAGTATAGGAAAAGGAATTATAATTAGAAATAGAATTTGTGAAACATGTTGTTGCTTACTCAAATTGTCTACTTGATAAGCAAGCTATTTCAATTACGCCTTTGGTGGAAGAAAAGAAGTGACACAGTTCTTAAGGCATCATGCCTATGCCTGGCAATTGCTTAGTATTTCGAAATGTATTTGAAAACACAAAAGCTAAGGTATGTGATTTCTTAGTGAAACTAGGGACTGATATACATGTGACAATGGACAAGGTCACCATTGTCATGAAATTTTTTTTTTTTTTGTTGATAATTATAGTATTGTTATCTATTGTAATTGTAGTAATTTTCTTAGTAAATATGCTTTGATTTCTCATTAAAAATAAAACACCTTATATATTGGCTTATTGCAAATTTTTATCTTTTATGCAAAGTACAAATTATTGTGACAATCTCAAATCTAATCTAAACAGAGAGTTTTCTAAGTATGGCCACCTGATAGATATTCAATTGGAATTGTAAGTGTTCGATTTATATTATATTTCATTTATTAAACCTATGTTATAGATATGTATAATATATTTAAAATTAGATTTTTGAAATAGGTTTGTAACTTTTTTTACTAACTTTCTTTATATGGCTTATAGTAACAAGGGTGAAATCTATTTACGGTTTGTATCTATGGAAATGGCAATACATGTTTACCGTAAAAAGCTTAAAAGTAAGGGTCTCCATAACAAGTTGATTTCAAATTGGTACGTGGTAAATTACTTATCCTCTCATTTTGTCTTGTTTGGTTTCTAGATGTGCACATGTATGAACAATAATAGTAGTAGTATAGGAAAAAAACATAAAAATATAATAGTAGTATAAGAAAAGGAAGTCAAAATAGAAATAGAACAAAATGTAAATCAAATTTTAGTTAGTTTAGTATTTAAATATAATTTTTAAAATTAATAGTCGTAGCATAAGAAAATGATGTAAAAACATAATAATGGTATAGGAAAAGGAAGTAGAAATAGAAATAGAACAAAATTTAAATCAAATTTTAGTTAGATTAGTATATAAATCAAAGTTTTAACGTTAATAGTCAAAGTATAGCAAAAAGATGTAAAAACATAATAGCAATATAAGAAAATGAAGTAGAAATAGAAATAAAGCAAAATTTAAATAAAATTTTAGTTAGATTAGTATTTGTTAATGTGTAATAGGCTGTGGGCCTTAGGCCCACCATGTTTACTTGTATAGTACACAAACTTGTACTACACACATACTTGTACTGCACACTCTTTCTCCTATATAAAGACACTCATGTATACTTTATTACGGTGAAATACAATAATACTCATTTAATATTTCTAACATGGTATCAAAGCCACTTTCTTGTGGCATTAGTTTTCAATTCTTATGGTAGGGGATATTTGGGGACTAGCATAGTAGGGGCAGACAATATAGTAAGTTAACACACGTTTGAAAGGTTTTAGCAAACTAGTATCTTGAGTTTTAGAAACTCGAGTTCTAGATAAAACTCGAGTCTCAAAAACTCACTTCGTACTTGATGAGTTGGACAGTAATATGCCACATAGATCTCGAGTCTTAAACACTTGAATTCTACAAATCAAAATTGAGTCTTTAAGACTCGATTTTCTTAGGGAAAAACCACATAGATCTCGACTCTATAAGACTCGAAATTTAATTAAATTATACTTGGATCTCGAGTCTTATAGACTCGAGCTTTGCTGGGCAAAATTTTATAACACACAGGTACACATCAGTCACTCAACACTCTCTCACCCATAACACTCAGCCTCACACTCCTCAGTAACTCACTGCCTCACTCACCCATAACTCTCACACTTCTCACACCACATTGCCACTCTTTGTCATTGCTCCTCCCTCTCAATAAATTTATATCTCAGGTAAGGATTTTTTGATTTGATTGTCATTGTAGTTGGGTATTATTTGTTGTTGGGTGTGGGTTAAAGAGTTTAACTATTTATTTGGTAGATAGTTAACATAACTTAGTTAAGATACCAATATTTTGAATTATAGAACTTTGTTTTGTTAGTGTAAATTTTTTGAGTATTTATTTGCATGGTTTTTGTTATCAAAATTTATTCATCATTTCTAGGCTCTTATCTTTATCATGATCTTACAATGATTTTGACTTTATTCATCATTGTTTTGGACACGAAATGGGTAGTGAATGAATTGTAATGAAACAAGTATGTAATTCATGCCCTTTGAATGGGTATGAAATGGGTATGTAATGAAATGAGTGACTTACTCATGCCCTTCGAATGAATTGTAATGAAATGGGTATGTAATGAATGCCCTTTGAATGTGTAATGAAATGGTTTTTTTTGTATTGGGTATGAAATGGGTATGTAAATATTATGGATATGTAATTAGATAAAATGTTGTATATTTTTACAAGGATTTTGGCTTCTTTTTTCTGTATTGGGTATGAAATGGGTAGTCTTAGCATGATTGAAAAAAGATTTGGTTATGAAATGTATAACGCCCACGAGGGTCCATATTGCAAAGAGTGCTACTGTGAGATCATTAATTTTGTGGGGGAAAATAACTTGTTGTCATTACATAACACTAGTCATAGATTGAAAAATAAGAATAAAAATTAAAAAAACTTGGCTTTATGTTTTCTCAAAAAAAAAAAAAAAAAAAACTTGGCTTTATATGTACACATAATACTGTACATATACAGGAGTACCTACCAAATGCAGACTTCTCAGTTCTAGTAAGAGGAAAAATAATAATAATAACAACAACAACAATAAATGCCAAAATAGAGGAAATTTAGGGATTAGGATAAGCCAAATTCATTATGTACAAGGGAAAAAAAAAATGAGGACAGTATATAAGTCATTGTAGAAAATAGAGAAACTTTGATATGTTCTAAGTTCTAGCAAGAGGAAAAATAATAATAACAACAACAACAACAACAATAAATGCCAAAATAGAGGAAATTTAGGGATCAGGACAAGCCAAATTCATTACATACAAGGGAAAAAAAAAACGAGGACAGTATATAAGTCATTTTAGGGTTGCAAACGAATTAACCATTGAAAACTGTCCATATAGGTGTGAACATAGTACAACATGAAATAAACTCTATATAATTTAAAATTGTAACATATTTCTATCTTTCCCTTCAAAGAATGTAATATATTAAACTATTTGAAGTAACAAATTAAACAAGAATGTTTGGAAGGATAGCAAATTAAATTCTTAGTCCATAGTAAACCATAAATGCAAATGTTGTTTCACTTAAATGGATTGAGATTTAATTTGTTGATATTGATTGAGGGCTTCATATGGGTTAAATGATTTGTTATTTTGAAATTACATCATTTAATTTGTTACACTCCTAAACTATATCTGTGAGGATGATTCCAAGACGTTGGTTATCAAAGTTTAATAAAGATCTCATGAACCACATTAGATGCTTCTAAGATGTTAGCTATCAAAGTTGAATAAAGACCTAATGAATCACATTAGATGATTCCAAGATGTTTCAATTCCTTCACTTCCAATCTGTTAGTAGCAGATTGGTCTATCTGGACTTTAATAGGCAACATTGCTAGTCCTACTGAGTCTTTTACTAGTTTTTTTTTTTTTTTTTTTGGGTCAAATCCTTTACTCGTTCTTCTTTTTGTTGGGTCAAGAGAATTTGTAACAACTTTGCACATTCCACGGCTAACATCAAGCAAGTGGATCAATTTGACAATCAACTTTCCATCAAGAACTTACATTGTAGAAAATATAAGTCATTGTAAGACAGTATAAACATGTTATTCATATTTTATTATGTTCTATATTACCATCTTGTTTCATAAGAGACTCATCCCTTATAGTAAAGAGTCCAAAATCCAAATACATAGGTACATACTAAATCAACAACTCCAAACCAACCAACCAATCAAACTCATCAACAATCTCACAAAATGACTATCAAGATGGCAACAGCTTAGAGAAATTGCAATTTAAAGGGCTCAACACTTTGAATAGGAAAGAAAGAAAAAATGCTAGATAGAAAAAATATATCATATAATTGTATTCTTGACATTAAAGCCACAAAGTACAAATTCCATCAAATAAAATATCTTGAACCAAACACAGACATTTAAACATGCTTTTATTCAGAAATAGAATAACTAGTTTTAGAGCAGAACAGATTAACAAAAGACCTAAAGAAAGCATACTTAAAAGCCACTTCCTATGGGACCAAATAACCTAACAAGAACTATGTTGGGGATAATACACAAAGTATTCAGAAAAAACAAAGTGAATAAAAAAAAAACAGAAAATAGATATTTTCTAGCAACAATAAACCCATACTCAAATTTATAACAATAAACCAATACTTAAATTTCTAACAATAAACCCATTCAAACCCATTTCTCATTTCTCAATTCTCTATAAATGAACAAACAAATGAGAAAACATACCTTCAAACTTGAAAAAATTTGAACTTCCGTTGGTAGGGACAAAATGGATTTTAAAGGTATGGGTGAGGGATCGTCTAAAGCCGATTGTGAGAAAAGAGGAGAGCGCTTAAGGGTAAGGGTGAGTTTTGTTGCACGCTAAGGGGTTAAGGGTGACTAATTTAGGTGTGAAGGTGAGTTTTGTTGCACGCCAAGGGGTTGAGGGTGACTGATTTGGGTTTTTGAGTGAGAGTGTTTGAACTTTGAGAGTGTGTTTAAAAGATTTTGACTGAGAGTGTTTAAGTGATGCGTTTGAAAGTGGCCGCATTTTTGGTTTAGAATGTGCAGATTTCGAGTCTTATAAACTCGATTTCTACGTGGCTAAATTGGGTCCATGTGGAAAATTTGTCCACGTAAGGTTATGACAAACACCAAAAATCGAGTTCTAAAAGCTCGAGTTATAACTAGATCTCAAGTTTTAAAAATTCGAGATGTTAGTTTCCAACATTGTTTTGAAACGTGACAACTAACAAAAATGTTTGATATTTAAGGCCATTTGGGAAAAAAAATTCACTCACAGTGTGTTTAAAAGCAATCTTTGTCTTCCTTAGTGTTTCTTCACAGCTTTTATCTTCTTTGGCTTCCCATGGTTGCCGTCAATACTCTCCGATATAATCATGCCACTGTTAGAAGTCACATCAATACTACAAGACTATTACATTCTTCAAACCATCGTCACAGAGCCAAACTTCATTCAAGAGATCTTCTCAACCTTATCAAATCTCAAGGTTTCATCAAGCTTCCATCTTGAGTTTGTGTGCAAGTCAAATCTTTTACTCATACTAGAAGTCTATTAATTTAGGGTTTAGTCTTACTATATATATCCACGTTATGGTTCATTGTAACACATGTTTTGTACTACACTCTTATATAATAAAGATGTAACCCTTAAGGGTTTCTTCCATGGACATAGGCCATAAGGCTTAACCACGTAACTTTGTATTCTTGTGTTTCTATTTTATGCTTCCATCTTCCACATCTATTCAAGCATATTCAACATGAAAAATATATCGTAGCTAATATTTAACAGTGGTCAACCAATTATAGGAGTCAAAAAATTAACCAACCAGCTGAACAGGCAATTGGCCTTAAGGTCCTCACATTCGATTCATTTTGGATGCTCTAGCTAATTTGCATTATTGTGGCCACACACATGGGTCTTTATCACATCTCAACAATTATGTCATACAAAAAATGAATATTTTGGTTATTGGTACAAAAAAACTTCCTTACAAATCCTATGTGGATATTTCTTAGAGCCGACAGTAGTAGAAAAATTGGTAGGCAATTGTGGTCGTTCAACCATAGGTCTCAGACTCTCATGAGATATTGTAGAAACTTCATCGAACATTGTTAGGACACATACACTTATGGTGTCGAGGAAACTCATTTTGTTCATCCAGATGTGACTAAGGAATTTCTTAACGTGAAGCTTTCACAAGTTATACACAGTATTGATGAGATCAATGGATTAAAGACCTTAGATTATATTGAAAAAAAAAGAAAAAAAAAAAAAAACTTGGCACTTGAAGTACTCAGTTTGGTTTTTTGTTATGTTGGTATTATGTATTTTTTAGTAAAAAATGTCGAGCTCAATTTGAGAAAATTGTTGTTTATGGCCCACGATTTTTTAATTCCTTGCCAGCCACCACTTTTTTAATTATGATCTCCAATCACAAATGAAATAGCAACATTCCTATTTCTTTTGAGAGAGAGTGAAAAAAGAAAATAAATAAATTAATATCGCCTACTATATTCCATGGATTCCAATTTTTTTAATAAAACATTTCATGGTGGGCCTGGCACAGTTCAAGACTAGTAGATCAAAGCCCAAAAGCTGTATGGGAATCAAGGTAGTGTGAATAATAATGAGATTAAAAAATATACCGAAATATTAAGTAAGAGACTAAGAGTAATTATGCTAATCCAAGATATTAAATATTGCCTAGTATACCCAAATTCCAGATGGTACAAGAATATAAAATATAAAATACAAACAAATCCACACAATAAAATTATTTTTGGGGAAAAAAAAAAACTAGAAAGAAAGGAAAAATCCAATTCATGATGGGCCTGGGCCCCGCCCAGTTCTAAAAGTCTAAGGCGGTCTAACTAGTCTATACTCTATATGAAACGAACAAACAAACGGAATCCTAATTTCTAAATTCTGAAATCTGAAATCTCTCACTCTATCCTAAGCTTTACCATAGCTTTACCATGTTAGCTGTTTAAATTTTATTTAATTTCACCTATAGATTCTATTTTATATTAAGCTTTTATTTGTATGTATAAGCTTTTGTTTTGGGTAAGAGTATTCCAAAAAATTTACAATTGGAGCATGCACAAATTTTGGCCATATTGCAACTGGCCATATGCTTATAAATACCTCCAATTGAACTTTTCAAATTTTCATCTTTGTCATTAGAATGTAACTGGGTGGGGGTGTGAATAAATGTGTTTAGGTGTGTGCACCATTTTCCCATGACTGCTAAACCCCGCGCGCTTGGTGGGAAGAAGATGAAGAAAGAAGACGACGGTTTTTCAAGAGTGTAGTGGGGTCTTGAGTCTGGCATTTTACCACCTAGTCAATGTGTTCCAGAGGTTGCACATTTCATTATAAGGCAACATGTTGAGGCCCCATCAATGTGGGCAATTTCCCTCATCAGGTACAGTGAGGTCTTCAATACAGTTCTCAAACTCTTTGGTACGTCTTCCAACTTCGCATTCAATGCCCTGTGGGTAAATAGCACTAAGCTAAAATGTTTGCTCTCCCTGTAGTTGTTTTCATGTCTTAACATTGTACTAATTGATTAATGCGTACTCTGTTGCATGTAAAAAAGGTGGAGTGTTAGTATTTCTATTAGTTGGTCATGTCATATAGGGTTTTATTTGATGATCAGGATTTGATGGCATTGAAAGAAGAATATAACACGGCCTGCAGCAGAGGAGACAGTTGACCCCACAAATCCTTCCCCTTTATAATCTTTGCGACTTTGCCCCAAGCAAGCATTAGGAGTCCTCTTATCCGATGTGCACCTTAGAAGAATAGAACAGTAGTCATTTATTTGTACACCATCTAACTCGCAGTCTAACTTGCAGGAATGCTGGATTTTATACATTGAAGAAGAAGAAACCAAAGTTATCACGTAAACCAAATGAGAGCCCAACTTGCAGGGATGCTGGATTTTATACACAAAAGATGAAGAAACCAAAGTTATCACATAATCCATAAACCAAGTGAAACCATCAAAGATAATTATCTTAGTAGGTTGCTTCCTTGAAGACTAAGTTTTCTATTGCTTGTGATTATATAGAACCTGATGAAAGATTTAAATTCTGTAGTTTATTTAGAATCATTATGGATAATCTATAAAGATTGGATTGTTCTTGACAAAGATTGGATTTCAGCACTGTCAACCTAGCTATATCATCGCTAGGTTGTATTCTTTCTAAAATGTCTATCCTTCTTGTTGGTGACAATGGTACTTCCCATTCCACACTGCTCTTGCATCTTGGGGTTTGATATGGTTACACCAAATTGTTGAATGTGTTAATGAGACAACTCATGTAGGCATAGACAAGCTAAGAGAGAAGCCTTCATGATGGATGTGTGATTATGATAGAATGTCAATCAATTTGTTATCAATGTTGAGAATGCCAAGGCTGGTTCACACCATTTATGCTAAAAGCCCCCAATGCGAAACATGTTGACAAGGGTTTAGATGATGTTGAGATCACCATCGACAATGCAAAATCCCTTTGTTCATGGATAAAATAGCTTCTTTGTCAGTGGTAAGGACTACAGGCTCTCAAGTAGTTGGGGATTTGAGCAGGTCATTTTCCTTCGCCAATGAAGTCAGCCGCAGAATTTGCTTGCAAAGTGACTGCTAAGTATCAAGTTGCTATCAAGATTTGAACATAGCCCCCAAAAGCAAAGCTCATACCTCCTTTGAATACTTGAATTTGTAAGCTATGACAGGTTTGTTGAATTTTTTCAAGAGGTTTGCTTGCTTTGCGCTTCTCTCCATGTGTTGATTTGCTTGTAAATATCATGGGATTGGTATTCTTTCACCCAAATGCCCCATCTTGTGTACACTAATCAATTGCAACTTCTCTTGAAGTCGATAAGTTACTGTGAGCCTTTATTCAGCTAGAAATTTTTCCATAGGAATGCTGCTAAACATTTTTCCATGCTAAAGTATTGGACATCAAGCATGCCAATGATTCTTGTAATAAGCAACGAGAGATAAGAGCACCTTGGATTAAGGATGAGAGTCAAAGGAAGCTGCTGAATGAATCATAGCTACAAGAATTATTTCAAATGAATGTAGCCATATGAGCTTCAAAGTTTTGCCCTTTGTTGTTATGTTAAAAGTGGCTGGTTTATGAGTTTCAGAAGTGCTCTCGTAGGGTCATTCTATGAAATATCTTTACTTGTGGAGAATCTTTCGTATTGTAAGTTTGCACGAAAAAGCTTCAGCATTAGCTGTTCTCTGTAATAGTTTTACAACTTGGATATAAAGCTTGTCCAGCTTTAGTTGTTTATTGTGACAACTATTTTATGACCTGAAACTTTGTGCGCACTCAGCTTGTTAAATGTTTGTGAGCTAATTCGGTGCTTTCATTCTTTTTTTCTTTTTGTTAGTGGATGATATTGCTAGCAAGGATTTCGTACTCTTCAGCCCTGCTTTTTTTACCGGTTGATGTTTTGAGCCAGGATTTGGTGCTCTCAGCCTTTGTTCAGTTCTTAATGGCTGTTGTTGCGAAGTGCTCTCAGCCTTTTTTATGTAAAGGAATATGCTCTGTGGAAGATCAGATTTTTTATGTAATCCAGCAAGCATTTTTTATGTTGCTCTTTGTTACTTGTTTATGCTTGCTCATTGTGACAACTATTTTATGACCTGAAACTTTGTGCGCTCAGCTTGTTAATGGCTGTTTGTGAGCTAATTCGGTGCTTTCATTCTTTTTTTCTTTTTGTGGATGATATTGCTAGCAAGGATTTCGTGCTCTTCAGCCCTGCGCTTTTTTTACTGGTTGATGTTTTGGGCTAGGATTTGGTGCTCTCAGCCCTTGTTCAGTTCTTAATGGCTGTTGTTGCGATGTGCTCTCAGCCTTGTTTATGCTTGCTCATTTTTTTCTCATTCTATTTGTTTTGTTTTGTTATATGCATACTTGCATGAATTAATTATGCAGGATAGGGAAGAAACATATAAGAGAAGGGCAGCATGTTGCCTATTTTATGTAAAGGAATATGCTCTGTGGAAGACCAGATTTTTTATGTAATCCAGCAAGCATTTTTTATGTTGCTCTTTGTTACTTGCATGAATTAATTATGCAGGATAGGAAAGAAACATATAAGAGAATGGTTTAATTATGCAGGATAGGATGGCAGCTTGTAACCTATTTACTTGCTAAACTGTTGAAAGTAGTAATGTTGCACTACATAGTTGCTGCCTTCTCCTTTGTTCTACAAGGGGATAAGAGCTTCAACCAAACTCTTTTTTCTTTTACTTTTTTGTTGTTGCTTTTTTATGGTACCAGCACACATAGGAGGTGGTTTAAGAGTCTGTTTGATTCATGGGTATGCAATTAATGGTACCAATACACAATGGTTTATTGAGTCTAATTAATTTTCATAGATTTTGATTCCTGTTTGGTATCTGAACAATTAAATTCTCACCTCCAATGGCAAAACAGGTACAATTGTTTAGGTACCAATATTTTAACATTGTTTTCTTTTCTGCAAACCAAATTCTAAAATCCTGGAAAGCTTAAAGCCAAAACGCCTTTCAGAACAGTAGAATAAAATCAGTTTCTTGTTCTTCCCTAAAAGTAGAATAAATAACTAAACAAAGTCACGCGTGCTTTCAAATGTATAGGAAGAGTCAAGGGCACTAAGAAGCAGTAATACCTAAAACAATCACAAAAGGACAGGAAAGCTTAATGTATATAATACAGAGACAAAAACCACCGAACTCTAAATCCTGGAAAGCTTAATGCCATAATGCCTTTCAATCCTCCTCCAAGCCATGATTCATCCTTATGCTTGACGCTAAGACCCAAGTTGTGGAAATTCAATCCTCCTACACCATTGGAAAGACAATTTTCAATAAAAGGCAATGTGCTATCAATACATATGTTTGGCAAAATACTAGGTCATATGCCAAAAGCGAAGACAAATTGAAGGTTCCAGGACTTGCAGGTCTCCCACAACCTTCAACTGCCAAGGCAGCCTAAGCTGCTATGTACTTTGTCAAGGGCAAAGTCATGTGTGCTTGAACAATTTCATACTGATCCAGTGAAAATATACAGAGACCACAAGGACAGGAAGAGTCACTAAGAAGCAGTAATACCTAATACAAAACATGTGAATTTTTTTTTCTTCAAAATAATGAATTTGCAGAAAAAAATGCTAGACAAGCCATTGATAGCCAAACTAAATTGAACATAAAAACACCCAAAAATTAATGACACCCAGTAAGCCATTGGGAAAGCCAACGCAGCAAGCATTGGAAAAATTGAAGTTTGAGAATTGCTTGCTTGTCCAATACATCTAAAAAAATCTCCACAGCCTTTATTTAAGAAATTCAATTCAACAAATAATAATAATAAGAGTTGCTTGTCCAAATCAAGGAATGCCATACAGATTGAAGATAAAAAGTAAAAAAGGAAACCTGGGTCTAATAGCTTGAAACAAAATAGTGAAAAGTTAGTGCGAGTGTGAGTGTGAGTGTGAGTGTGAGTGAAGGGAATTACCAATCCTTTTGAATGGAGGAAATTAGAGTGTTGTGCGATAGAGTGAGGAGCTTCGAAATGAACACCAGGGTACCTGCAAACATTCAAAACATCCATTAATAAATTGCAACATATATATGTACGGTATTATTTGAGTATATAATGGATTATTTGAGTACCTGTACGGTATTATTTTGAAACCAAAAGGGCTTTCGAAAAAATACTCCATCAAAGTGTATTGGCTATCGTTAGATATTAAGTCAATGCTACCTTCTGCTCGAATGATGGCATCAATTGCCACAGCACAAACATCAGGAAATAGGTGATGCAACATAGAATCTGCTTCCAAATGTGTAGCCTAGTAAAAAACAAAAGTATTTCTCATTAGTATTATATAATAACAACAATAACAACAACAACAACAACAATAACAACAACATACCTTTTTCTTTCTATTTAGGCGGCCATGGCAATTTCTTAGAAATAGGATGAGATTTTCAGGGCGTCCACAATACATCTTATCAAAATTGTCCTCAAAGTGCAGAACATCTTGACAAATACTTGTGGGAGGAATCTGTGTCCACCAATTAACAAAACCATATTCCTCCCATTTGCGGAAACCAGCTAATCCTTGTTCACCATATGCATACTCTTTCATATACTCGTCCACTAGTTGTATAAAATTAAGCCTTTCAATTGAGTTGTAAAAGAGAGGGTGAAGAAGCTGTAGGACAAGATAGTCTGCGTGAATGTAAAATACTTTTGAAAAAAAGAGCTTAACTGTGTTTGAAAACTCTATGGAATAGTCTCGGAATGATACATGTATCAACTTGGCAACCATTCTCCTAAAATGCTGAATATCAATCTTTATCCCATTAGATAAAGCAACAGAATCAGTAGCTTTGACGGTTGGGTACGGGTAATGTACATTATAATTTTCTGTTATCCTAACCCGATTTAATATATCCCCACAGAATTCCCCATTCTGATAAAAATATATCAACATTTTTCCTAAATCCAAAAATATTTTTCCTCCAAGATCGCTAGTGCCTACTACACGACCCGCAGAAATCTCCCAAAGTTCATGCCCCGAAACCCCAAGTCCATCCAAAAAATGTTTGAAAGTCTGAAAATGAACCACATTAGGAAATAGTTGTAAGTGTTCAAGTACACTGATTTAACCAATACCAGTAAACGTAAATTTTAATTTTCAAAGAAACAACACCTACCATTTGACGAATTTCTGCATCTAACAAACAATCTTATTATCAAGTATAAATAAATAAACAATAAAACATACGCGGGCAACAAATTGCAAGAAAATCCAAAAAGACATCATTTGACATTGTAAGAGTTCAAGCATCAAAAAAAAAAAAAAAAACCTTGGGTTCGAAATAAGAACTTACAAAATTAGGTTTGAGATCCGTGCCTCGTATTGGAGGGGGCAAATTTCCATATGATTCTGGGTCTTCTTCTTGGAAGTCAATGGTGTCGGGTATTTGAGGGATCAGTTCGACTTCAGTCGGGTCCATTGTGAGAAGAAATAAAAAGAGGAGAGAGAGAGGTTATGATTTTGCAAAGGGGTTTGATGAGAGGACGAGAGAGAGAGAGAGAGAGAGAGAGGAGAAAAAGGAAATGCTGCTGAAGAAAGAGAGAAAGAGAGAAATATAAAGAAGAAAGAAAAAGAGCCGGTGGCTCTGTAGCCGTTTCCTATTCATGTCTATTTATTGTCTTCACTTCAACTTCACAGTTTCATGTAGCCGTTTCCTAGCCGTTTAGTCTCTTTATGAAACTTTTTCTGTACATGAAATACGAACTGACTTTACTTCCACGTTTCTCCACGTCATTTGTCCTTCAAACAAGAAGAGTCCAGTTTCTTGTAAACTCTCAAACAAATTCAATCCCCATTTGAAGTCCGCATTTCTGCTACGCATTAAACAAAAAATTTTCAAATCTAATACAATCCCGTTTCAAGTCCGCGCGTAACGGAGGCACAAGTGGCTGATGTGGTTTTCTCTTGTACTTTTTTTTTGACCATATCGTACTTCAATTTCAGCTCTTTTAATGAAAGATGACAGATTTCATTTTCAATATTTTAAGGGCAGGGTTGGTTTGGTCAAGAGGGGAGGGATTAGGGTACTGTCCAAATTGCTGTGAGGAGGCAGTGAGAGAGTGCATGTGGGCTCCAAGTCTCTTTGGTTGGTGCAAGCTACATAGGACATTGTAGGGTCCACTCTCTTCGGTATTGCTGGCCTTGCCAATTACTTACTACACTCTCTCACCTCTTTGCTCACACTCACTCCCCGACTTCTCCATCTACTCCACACAGGTGTGTGCCCTTTCTTTGTCCATTGAATTTATGACCGTCCATTCGTCATGATTTTTTTTTTTTTTTTTAATTATAGGTGTATTTTGCATAATGACCCGCAGGATCTGGATCTACCTAGATGTATTTTAGACCAGAGATAATACTTCTACAGTATTTTTACAACAAATTTTAAGTGATAGATTGTTACTGATGGGATAAAAAAGTAATCTTAGTATTAAGTTCAAATTTGAATCAATAAGAACTAATCATCTCTGATTTATTGTAAAAATATTGTAAAAATATTATAGATGTACCACTTCTCTTTGACCGAAGGCATTTTCTTATAATTTGATATGTTTATAGACATATATATTAGGGATATGTATGGATAGGATTGAAAAGGTTTTTTAACCCAACTCACCTAAGTGGGATAAAAAAATCCAATTCAACCCATTATAAGGGTCCACCCCAATCTACATGGATTGGACTTTTTTTTATTACTAATATTATTAAATTGAGCTGAAAAATATATATCTCATGTGCAATCTGAGTTGATAAACAAAATATACATGAATTAATATCTCAACTTAGTTACAAACAAATTGGAGTGGAATGGGAGTGGGAGGCGACAGAAAAAGAAATAAGATTGTTAGGGTTTGTAAGGTAATTGAGTTTTATATATTAATTATATAATATATTTTTAAATATATATAATTTAAATTTTAAATATATAGGTGAGTTGGGTTGGGTTAGATGAGTTTGTGATTGTCATGACTCGAACCTAATCCAACCCACTATTAAAAAAAATTTCATAAACCAACTCAATCCACTAACCTTTAAAAATTGACCCAACTTGACATATTGGTTGAGTCAAATTGGCTTCAACAAGTTGGCTATGTACCCTAATATATATTAACAAGGCTTTGCACCATTTGGAAGTCCGGCTGCAGGTGTTAAATAGTAGTATAATATTATTTGGCCGCAGAAACTTGTTCAATTGAGAACTAGAAAATGGGTCACGATTTAGTTTTAGTATTATATTATATTTATATGGGATTGAATGGAATTAATATCTTGAATTTTAGAATAAACTTTCACCTTATAATATTGTTGTGAGGGATGCCAACGGCCCAACAGATTCCATCATTTTGGTAATGGGGTCTGTTCTTGTGGTGACTATTCATGATAATATTTCAAAAATAATTTTTGGCTCTCTCAAAAATAATTTTTGGCTAATGGGCGTATAGTTCTCTTAAGACGTGACTAATTCTCGAGGGGCAAAGTTTGGAGCCAAATTTTAGCATGTTCAGTCTCAACATCGATCCCACACACATCCTAATTACTATGAATGTTCTTAAGGGTGGCCTCAAGAGTTGGCTGGATGTTAGTGGGGAGAGTTGAACTGAGATGTCATTATGAGGATCTTGCATTGAAGGAGCCACTAGACCAATCCATTGGGTTAAATATTTTATCAATGTTAGTTGAGTTGCAAAAGACCAACTAATTTACTACTTCTGGATTATTGGTATTACACATTTACGCTATCAATTAGAAGAGGTAGGGTTCCATTTGTTAGCCACTTGAAGAGTCCGAGTCCCCACTCTGCTAATGCCCCATTGCAAAAAAGCCAAGGCAATTGAGATTAGCACTTCATGGGCTGAACTTTGGGTTAAAGAGCAATCAGCAAGATCACTATTGGACTGATAAGCAAAGCCTAATTCCAGCTAAAGTAGTAGAGCTCCCAAGCTGAGATGGTTAAAGAGCGCTGCAGATGATGGTTTTCGTTTTCCACCAGCTAATCAAACGAAAAAAAGCCCACTAATTCATTTTCCAAATGATACTAAACTTGTTCTAATTAGGATTGGGTTACAACCACGAGTGATTCGTAATTGTCTCAATGATGGGATAGTTTCTGGAAGTACATTAGTAAATGATGCAGATTATGAATATTTCTTTATTTTAAGTCTTCCTAATTTCATGATTTTAAACCATTAAATTTAGACCTTACGTTTTTGTCGTACAAATGCCTTGAACGATGAATCAGAATGTATTTCTTTCATATTTGCAAATGACTTTTGAGCCAAACAACACTTTCCACCTTCCAAAACTGTGGGGTGAATGGTGAGATACGGGTTCAAGTCCCCTTCAAGACTTGAGTAACTTTGTCGAGCAAAATATATATATATATATATATATAAAGTTAAAAGTATTACAAATTTTATTAAATAGGTCCATACAAATTGATTTGTCAATTTTAAACACACAATGAAAAATTAATTAAAAAATTATCTATTGCGTTGTTGACACAACACAAATTGCATTTATTATTATATCAATTTATAAATAAGTTGTAGTAAAATTAACAATAATCTTAATATTTTTTTCATATACTCTTTTTTTTTTTCACATTTTATTTATTTATTTATTGTGGTTGATAATTTGATATGGTCTGCTAGGTTAGTGGTGGGTATATATATAAAAGTGATGCTCGATCACCTTAGCAAATTGTGAAATTTTGGTGTCTTTGTGCATGCTGAAAGTGAAACCATAAAGTTATATGTTATTGGTACTTGGCAGATAGAGACCAATACTAGTAAGCTGGTAGCTAACCATCTAATTAATTAAACAATTTAGAATGTTTTCTTGAGGCCTATCTTTTGAAAGCCTCACGCACATCCACCGTTTAGAATGTTTGCTTGGGGCAATTACATGTTTATCCAAGAGGGGATAATTGGATACATGCCTATAAACATGGTTGAGAGTTGAGACTATAGGAACATTGCCTCCAAGAGATGGCAGAGCACACGTGCCTATAAACATGTTTATACTCCTTGCTAATTTTTTTTTTCTCTCTTTCTATTTGTTTTGTTTTATGCGTACTTGCATGAATTAACTTTGCAGGATAGGAAAGAAACATGAATTAACTTTGCTGCCTCCTTCTCCTTTGAGGGGATAAGACCTGTCCTTAGACATGACAGAGCTTCAACCATTTGCCATTGATATGGTCGGAAAGGATTGTTTCGTTCGCCTAGGGCAAACGAAAACTCTTTAGACATGATAGAGCTTCTAACAAAACTCTTTTTTCTTTTCCTGCTTTGTACGTGATACTCGCCTTAGGCATGATAGAGCTTCAGCCAAACTCTTTTTCTTTTACTTTTTGTTGTACGTGATGTTCACTTGCTTTTGGTAGTGTTATGGTACAGCACACATAGGAGGTGGTTTAAGAGTTGTTGATGGTACCAAATACACAATGCAGGTGGTTAATTGAGTCTAATTAATTTTCATAGATTTTGATTCCTGTTTGGTATCTGAACAATCAAATTCTCACCTGTTCGGTATTAGGTTATTTTTCTACCTTTTGAAATGGACCTCCAATGGCAAAACAGGTACAATTGTTTAGGTACCAATATTTTAACATTGTTTTCTTTTCTACAAACCAAATTCTAAATCCTGGAAAGCTTAACGCCAGTATGCCTTTCAATCCTCCTTATGCAGTAGAATAAATCAGTTTCTTGTTCTTCTCTAAAAGTAGAATAAATAACTAAACAAAGTCATGCCTGCTTGAACAATTTCATGTGCTAATCCAATGGAAAAATAAACAGCAAAAGGACAGGAAGAGTCAAGGGCACTAAGAAGCAGTATTACCTAAAACAATCAACATGTAATACGGTTTAATTTCAAATGTATATACAGCAAAAGGACAGGAAAGCTATTAATGTATATAATACAGAGACAAAAACCACCGAACTATAAATCCTGGAAAGCTTAATGCCATAATGCCTTTCAATCCTCCTCCTAGCCATGATCCATCCTCATGCAGTAATTGCCGCTAAGACCCAAGTTGTGGAAATTCAATCCTCCTACACCATTGGAAAGACAATTTTCAATAAAAGGCAATGTGCCATCAACACATATTGTTTGGCAAAATACTAGGTCATATGCCAAAAGGGAAGAGACAAATTGAAGGTTACAGGACTTGCAGGTCTCCACAACCTTCAACTGCCAAGGCAGCCTAAGCTGCTATATACTTTGTCAAGGGCAAAGTCATGCGTGCTTGAACAATTTCATACTGGTCCAGTGGAAATATACAGCGACCACAAGGACAGGAAGAGTCAGTAAGAAGCAGTAATACCTAACACAAAACATGTGAATTTTTTTTTTCAACATAATGAATTTGCAAAACAAAATGCTAGACAAGCCATTCAAGTAATTTCTTGCAGATTGAAAATTACTCCAATCCTCTTCTATTAATATATCACTTGGAGTTCAGCAACATTGTTTACGTGGTTGCAACAAAATATTTCTGAAGTCATGCAGCAAGAGAAGTGAAGGTCTGAACTTGATAGAAAGAGAATGAATAAACTTCGTTCAAACCATAGTGTTATATGTATGAGTATAATTTGGTCAGTTTATTCTCCATTCCAAAATTTGAATCTACGTGGTTTGATGCTTGAAAGAAAAGGGAAGGTAAAGGGGAAAGATGTTTGAGTGAGAAGAGTTCAAATTGGCATTGAAAATGAATACAGTTTAATTTCAATCTAATTTGAACATGGATTTGATAAGGTTTTTTCAAATGCACAATCATAATGTTGAAACCCAATAAATTACAACCGTATATAATACAAAGACAAAAACAACCAAACTCTAAATCCTGGAAAGCTTAACGCCAAAATGCCTTTCAATCCTCCTCCTAGCCATTATCCTTATGCAATAATTGTCGCTAAGACCCAAATTCTCAAAATAACATCCAAAAATTTAATGACCCAAAGACTCCAACATCATTTGACAAGGCTCAGGGGGAAAAAAAAAAGGAAAGACAATCTAATAAAGCAGATCTTGCTTTTCTGCAGTAGGGTTAGACGGAAATTACATGACAATTGTGAGTACAAAAAATGAGCAGGTCATTCTCGAATAAGGCAATGTGCTATCAATACATATGTTTGGCAAAATGCTAGGTTATATGCCAAGGGTAGAGACAAATGGGAAGGTTGTACTTGTAGGTCCCCACGATCTTCATCTACCAACTACCAAGTGCCAAGGTAGCCTCAGCTACTATGTACTTTGTCAAGGCAATGAATCAGACACGTTTCAGTTTCTTGTTCTTCTCTAAAAGTAGTATAAATAACTAAATAAGGAGGGAGGTTCTGGAATTCAACCTGACGAGCTCAAAACAAGTAATGCGCGCTTGAACAATTTCATGCTGATCCAATGGAAATAAAAATACGGTGACCACAAGGACAGGAAGAGTCAAGGGCGCTAAGAAGCAGTAATACCTAACACAAAACATATGAATTTTTTTTTTTCAAAATAATGAATTTGCAGAAAAAAATGCTAAACAAGCCCAATATTTGATAGCCTTTATATAAATAAATTCAACATAAAAACAACCAAAAATTAATGACACCCAGTAAGCCATTGGGAAAGCCAACGCAACAAGCATGGGAAAAATTGAAGTTTGAGCATTGCTTACTTGTCCAAAACGAGGAATGTCATGCAGATTCAAGACAAAAGTACAAATGCCATCTGGGTTTAAAAGTTTGAACTAAAGAAAATAGAAAGAGACATGTAGAATTCCTTGCAGCTAAAAAATCTCAGTATCTGATAGCCTTTATATAAGAAATTCAATTCAACAACAAAAAACAAAATATGGTTTTGTTTAACAAGTCTTTGTTGGGGAAATGGTTGTGGAGATATGCTATGGAAAGGAATGCTTTGTGGAGAAGGTTAATAGAAACAAAATATGGTAGCATGTGGGGGTGTTGGTGTTCTCATAGTGTGTAGGGTCCTTATGGGGTTGGTCTGTGGAAATATATTAGGAAGGGATGGGATAATTTTTATCCTTGTATCACATTTAAGGAGGGGGATGGCTCCACCATTAAATTTTGGCATGATCCTTGGTGTGAGGAATTTATATTAGAAAATAATTTCCCAGAACTTTACAATATTGCTAGTAACAAGGAAGCTTCAGTGGCTGAGATGATGTCGTATTCAGGGGGCAATTTCCATTGGAATAGCAGATTTATCCAATGGTTTCAAGATTGGGAGGAAGAATCACTTGACTTATTTATGGATTATATCTATGCTGTTTCTTTGAGAAGAAATGGGGCAGATAACATGTATCAGAAATTTTCTCCTTGGGGGTTTTTGGATGTTCGCTCTTATTATAAGGCTTTACAACCTTCAATCATCCACCCTTTCCCATGGAAACTTGTGTGGAAACCAAACGTGCCTACAAAGGTCAGTTTTTTTATTTGGACAGCAGCATTACAGAAAATTTTAACTGTTGATAATTTAAGGAGATGAAAACTGGTGTTGGTGGATTGGAGTTGCATGTGTAAGAGGAACGGGGAGGCTATGGATCACTTGCTTCTACATTGTCCAATATCTCAAAGACTTATTTATGGATTATATCTATGCTGTTTCTTTGAGAAGAAATGGGGCAGATAACATGTATCAGAAATTTTCTCCTTGGGGGTTTTTTGATGTTCGCTCTTATTATAAGGCTTTACAACCTTCAATCATCCACCCTTTCCCATGGAAACTTGTGTGGAAACCAAACGTGCCTACAAAGGTCAGTTTTTTTATTTGGACAGCAGCATTACAGAAAATTTTAACTGTTGATAATTTAAGGAGATGAAAACTGGTGTTGGTGGATTGGAGTTGCATGTGTAAGAGGAACGGGGAGGCTGTGGATCACTTGCTTCTACATTGTCCAATATCTCAAAGAGTTATGGAATATGGCGTGTTTCCTGTTTGGGGATCACTAGGTCATGCCGCGAGGTGTGGTGGAACTTATAGCTAGTTGGTCACGGAAGTTTCACAGGCCCAAAACTAAGGTGCTTTGGAGTATGATCTCTCATTCTCTTATGTGGGTCATATGGAGGGAAATGAATACACGTATTTTTGAAGGGGATGAAAGATCAATTCATGAGTTGAAGCTCTTTTTCTTTCAGACTTTGTTTGATTGGGCAAATGCTTTAGGCGTGGTTGATTTCATTTCTCTTCCTGATATGATGGATTTTTGTACTTTCATTCATGTTTAGTTTTTCTTCATTGGCTTTTAGCATACTGCCTGTGTGCCTTGTATTTTTTTCACCTATTTTTTTATTTTCAATGAAGTTAATTACTTATAAAAAAAAAAGGTGAAAATGGAATGAGAGCGAGTGAAGGGAACTACCAGTTGTTTTGAATGGAGGAAATTAGAGCGTTGTTACAAAGAGAAACCCAACGAAGAAGACTGAACTGATTGTGACAAAGAAACAGCCCCACAATTGTGAGGAACTTGAAAAAGAAGAAGAAGCGGGCCCCATCTTCTGGTTTATGATGAAGAAACAGAAAATTATGTTGCTATTTCTGGGACAGGAATCCATGGAAGAGGAGAGAGACTGTTTTTAAACCCAATAAAATAGAGAATATTACCAACAATTGCAGGTCTTTTAGTAGCGATAGCATTCTCATTAGGAAACCCAAGACATCCCTTGTGCAGGACAGGCAGAATAGTGCGCTGGGGAGGGTGAATTGTTGTCCAACGTTGAGTCATGACATTATAAGTATGGAATGTAGCACAAGAATCATCATATCCGTAATATTTTACAGCTACAAGGATTTGTTTCTTATCAAGGAGAAGTGCAGAAATCATAATATTATGCAGGCAAAATTCAGATGGAGGATTGGGCAAGAATTCCCAAGTTCCTTAGGTGGGGTCAAAAACCTCTTTCCCAATCCAGGACCCGCTAAAAGAATATAGAGATAACAAAGGAAAAGTAAGGAAATCATTGTCGATTAATTTTGTTTTTTGAAAATGAGTTGACAAAGAACAGAAAAGGAAAAGCAGTGCGTTTCAAAAAAAACAAAAGACAACACTCCTGCAGAACAAACACAATCAATCAGATGATCCATTTGTAAGTGATCTTGTGGCGCAAAAAAAGTCTATAGAATAGAGATCCAAGGAGAAAAACAACCCCCAAAAATAAAACTTACCAGTAACAAACGACAATAATTTTTTTCCCTTGCTTGAAGAAATTTCGATTCCTTAAGTAAAAAGTAAAAACAACTAAAGTAAAAACAACTAAAGTAAGAACTGTATTCTCCATCAAAAGTTGAGTTTGAGATGCACAAAGTTAAACAAATATGGATTTGTTCAGAAGATCCATCACTGCATGATAATAGTGCCAAAATGTATAGAGATGATCAAATTTAAGTGAATGAACAAGATCAATTGACATGAAAAAATGGTTCAAATAATTATATAGTTGTATTTGTAGTTTCTTCTATTTGATGAGTAATATAACAAAAAGGTGCTAAAAAGGTCGCAGCCTAAGTGCACGGAGAGTATTAAAAGGGCATCTCTCAGGAAAGGAAAAGGAAAAAAAAAAAAAAATCATAAAATCTAAAGCATCAATAACATAGAAAAAGATTCCAAATCTGCAAATGCAGGATGAAACAAAACCCCAGAAAAGAAAGCCCTAAATAATTCTAACCTCTACCAAATATTTCTTCTAGCCATAAATACTCTACTATTCCTCTTTGACTAGATGGTCTACTTTTTTTTTTTTTCTCCCCTAGAAAGTAATTGGATGCTCCATATCAAGCAGAAGTATACAATTCTGCAACCGATTAGCTCTCTTCCACAACTTGATTTCCACTCAAATAAGCCAGTAGATTAAACACATTAACCTAATAATATACTCTATAAATACAGAATTGCTCCAATCCTCTTCTATTAATATATTGCCCAAAGTTTGGCAACATTGTTTACGTTGTTGCAACAAAATATTTCTGAAGTATGTGCAGCAAAAGAAGTGAAGGTAAGAACTTGATAGAAAGAGAATGACTAAGGGTGTGTTTGGATACCGCTTATTTTGCTGAAATTGAAAAATTATTGCTGAAAGTACTGTAAATAAAGGTAAGTTAGCTGAAATAGTACAGTAAGGCCCATGAACAGTATCAAAAAAGTGCAGTGGGGCTATGAATAGTAGCAAAAATAAGTTAAATAGTGAAATAATTTTAATTTTTCATTTCAATCCAAATGCACACTAAATCAAACACATGTTTCAGTTTCTTGTTCTTCTCTAAAAGTAGAATAAATAACTAAATAAGCAGGGAGGTTCTGGAATTCAACGTGATGAGCTCAAGCCAAAGTCAATTGTACTTGAACAATTTCACACTGATCCAATGGAAATATACAGCAAAAGGACAAGAAGAGTAAAGGGCACTAAGAAGCAGTAATACCTAAAACAATCACCATGTAATATGGTTTAATTTCAATCGAATTTGAATATGGATTTGATAAGGTTTGTTCAAATGCACAATCACCATGTAAAAGGCAATAAATCACAAATGTATATAATACAGAGACAAAAACCACCGAACTCTAAATCCTGGAAAGCTTAATGCCATAATGCCTTTCAATCCTCCTTGTAGTCCTTATGCAGTAATTGTCACTAAGACCCAAGTTGTGGAAATTCCATCCAAAACTTAATGATCCAATTACTCCTACATCATTGGACAATGCTCAGGGGGAAAAATTGGAAAGACAATATGAAAGTAGGTCTTGCTTTTCTGAGGTAGGGTAGGAAGGAAATTACACGACAATTTCAATAAAAGGCAATGTGCTATCAATACATATGTTTGGCAAAATGCTAGGTCATATGCCAAAAGGGTAGAGACAAATTAAAAGTCTCCACGACCTTCAACTGCCAAGGGAGCCTCAGCTGCTATGTACTTTGTCAAGGCAATAAATCAGACACACGTTTCAGTTTCTTGTTCTTCTCTAAAAGTAGAATAAATAACTAAATAAGCAGGGAGGTTCTGGAATTCAACCTGATGAGCTCATGACAAAGTCATGCGTGCTTGAACAATTACATGCTGATTCAGTGGAAATATACAGCGACCATAAGGACAGGAAGAGTCAAGGGCACTAAGAAGCAGTACTACGCCTAACACAAAACGTATGATTTTTTTTTCTTCAAAGTAATGAATTTGCAGAACAAAATGCTAAACAAGCAGCCTACATAACTAAATTCAACATAAAAACAACCAAAAATTAATGACACCCAGCAAGCCATTGGGAAAGCCAACGCAACAAGCATAGGAAATTTTGAAGTTTGAGCATTGCTTGCTTGTCCAAAACAAGGAATATCATGCAGATTCAAGATAAGAGTACAAATGCCATCTGGGTCTAAAAGCTTGAACTAAAGAGACATGTAGAATTCCTTGCAGCTAAAAAATCTCAATATATGACAGCCTTTATATAAGAAATTCAATTCAACAACAAAAAAACAAAATAAGAATTATAATAATAATGAGATCTATTAAACCATTGCGAAAGCGAATGCAGATTGAAACTTGAGCGTTGCTTGTCCAAATCAAGGAATGTCATACAGATTGAAGATAAAAAGGAGACCTGGGTCTGATAGATTGAAACAAAAAAAAAAACAAAAAAAAAGTGAAAAATAGAATGAGAGTGAGTGTGAGCGAAGGGAATTACCGGTCGTTTTGAATGGAGGAAATTAGAGCGTTATGCGAGTAAGGGAGGAGCTTGGATATAAGTCATATAGCAGAGGCGAAGAGAAATCCCACGAAGAAGACTGAACCAATTGTGACAAAGAAACAGCTCCACAACCGTTATGAACTAGAAGAAGAAGATGATGATCTCGTCTTGTAGACGATGGAGCTTGGAATTGGCTATTTTCATATGTTAGAGACGCAAGGAGATGGGAATTTGGTTGGCTCCATCAAATGAGTCCAGCCCACTATGTGTTGAAGATTGATTCTAAGCCCAATTTCCTCTTTTTTCTTAGACGAATGTATAAAAATAAACTTGCCAAAAGCATTATTGACTTTTATAAATAACCAGTGTGTGCCACCTTTTGAGTGAGAAAATTAAAATTGAATTTTTATTTGAACAAGAATGAAATTATATACATAAAAAATATGTCATATAAAGTTAATCTTATTCTTATAAGAATTTTAATACTTATTTGTTGTAGGCAATATCCACTCATTAAAAACTTTTAACAATGAAAATGAATATCATCATCTTCCAACAATCAACAACTGAGTTTTGCTAAAACTTTGTTATAATAGGTCCGTTTGGATAGAACTTATTTTGCTGAAATTGAAAACTAAAAATTGAAAATACTGTAGCAAAATAATTTTTAAATGTGTGAATAGTGCTATGAGACCTATTTTTAATGAAAAAGTTACTGAAAAGTGAAGTTTGTGAGACTTGTGAACAGTGCACGGGTGCACTGTTCACTGCTAAAAAGTCAAAACATGCAGCTGGGAAAAAAAAAAGAAAAAAAAAAAGGAAAGAAATGCAAACGTGGTCCAAACGGATACAATATTTAAATTTTCGCAATGTATGATGCCATATGCGACAATTGAAACTCTTCATCAAATACCTTCAACCATACACAATCTAAATTTTTAATATAATTTCATACTTGTTCATGTAAGAGCTAGCCATGCTTATGTAAGATGGACATTGATTATTACGCAAAATAATAAATATTCCAATGTGTAGATGATCCTTTTGGCCTCTTCTAGTTTGTCAAGGCGAGAGTATCTATTACAAAAATACTTCTATATGTACTGCACAAATAATGATGCCCAAGCGCCTTCAATAAAAGGTTGTTTATTCCAAATTAATGCCAATCCTCCTTTATAGTCAGCAACAATTAAGTATAGATGAATGGAAGTGGGGTCCTACATTTGTCTGTGCCTCACATCACATCTTGCCTTTGCCTTCCAATTGTCTATGGACTCGACTCTAGACTATGGAGCTGGTAGCCTTTAAGGCCAAAAGTGTAGTTTTTCCCCATTCGGACTCTCATCATGGTCGCCTTCCATTTCTTGCATTACACTTTCCATACGAACAACTTCAATTATTATGTACATTTAACTATCATTACTATGATTATTATAAAGACTAATCAAAATAAAACCTTCTGTACACGTGTCACGCATCCAAGCCTATAAACCTAATCAATGGTTTATAAAATATAAAGTGTGTTATAAAATGAGTTGATAAAATAGATAAAATAGCTTGTTGAGGTGCTAAAAGCTAAATTTGTAATATCATCACTCTGAATACTCTTTGTTGAAGGAAAAACAGAGTCTAAACGACAAACTAAACTAAATGGCAAGAAGAAGATTGTAGCAAAGAAGCAAATGACAGAAGAAGAATTAGTTACAACCCATGCCATATCACGTGCCGGAAAGAAGTAGCAGAACAGCTGTCAAACGGTTAAGCAGTTATTTTGGGAAGGAAATGTAGCCTCTGTTTCCTGGTGTATATAAACATAGTTTGTTTATTATGTATTTTTAGTTTTTCATTTTGTAAATCTTTCAATGAGAAGTTTCTAGTTTTCTTCCAGAATTCTCCTTTTTCTAATATGGTATCAAAGCAGTGTTCTTTTCTCAGAAAATTCTTTTCCTTTTCTTTTCTCAGTTCCCAAACAACGTCTATTGACATTTTTGTTTCTTGATCTTGGCCTCTGATTCTACAACCAACACTCAATCATAGACTGGAAATTTAGCACCTTCTTCCAGTTCTGTAATGGTAGATGAGTCTGCTAATAATCCATTTTTTCTTCCTGTGAATGAGAATCCAGGTCTCACTCTCACTTCGCAACCTCTGACTGGGCCAGAAAACTATATGAGTTGGGCGCAATCAGTGTTCTTGGCTTTGAGTTCCAGGAACAAGTTTGGCTTTGTGAATGGATCAATTCTTGAGCCAGATCCGTCTTCTCCATTGTTTAATTCATGGAGTAGATGCAACACCACAGTGCTTTCGTGGTTGAGAAATTCTCTCAGTGTAGAGCTTAAAGCAAGTGTTATTTACATCAACAGTGCTAAGGATCTCTAGATTGATCTCAAGGATCGGCTTTCTCAAGGTAACACTCCAAGGCTTTTTGAACTTCAAAAGGAAATTTCACACCTTTCACAGGGATCACTTTCGGTGAGCTCCTACTTTACAAAGTTCAAAACCTTGTGGGATGAGTTTGCAAATTATTAACCTTTCACAGTATGTACCTATGCTTGCACTTATGGTTCCAAGACTTCTCAATTGGAAGCTCAACATAAGGAGCATGTGTTTTGTTTTCTAATGGGACTAAACGATAGCTATGGCAATGTAATCAGTCAAATCTTGTTGATTGAGCCTTTTCCCTCTCTCAATAAGGTGTGTTCTTTAATCTTACAAGAGGAAAAACGAAGGAGCATTGGTCATAATTTCAATGTGGGTCAGTCCTCAGAAGCTGTTGCTATGTATGCTAATAACAGCAGGGGTTTTCATACCAATCAAGGTCATTCTCATAAAGGAAAAAGGGGTAATTCTAAGAAGGACAGACCAGTATGCACTTACTGTGGTCTCATTGGTCACATAGCAAACAAATGCTATAAGCTTCATGGTTACCCTCCAAGTTATAAGCCAAAAGGAGGTAACAAAGCTATGGCAAATCAAGTTTCTGCAGTTTTGCCATCAGGAAAATATGGTTTGGATCGTCTTTCTTCAGCACCGGGTGCAGGTTTGCCTCCTATTGGTGTTTTACATAATGGGAGTGCACAATTTGATTTGGTTCCTACTTCACAGACTTTTCTTGGTCATACTTTTGGGGGATCTCATTCACAAGTTAATCCACAGGCTTCTCTGTCTCAATGCCCTCTTTCCCAGGCCCAATGTGAGCAGTTTCTTAGCTTTGTGAAGTCTTATATGGCTCCTGGATCAAGTGCTAGTGCATAGAATGCACAGAATGGTCACCAAGTTGCTTCAGTCTTGGCAACACCTTCCATTCCACATTCACAACCTTATACTTCAGCTTCACCTTCTTGTTCTTCAAACTTTTCATGTAATCCTTATTGGATTCCACCCAATTTCTCTCATTCCATATTTTCTGCTCAGGTTATTAATAAGCATGCCTATAAATCTGATACTTGGATTCTTGATACTGGTGCTACTGATTACATGGTGCATTCAGTAACTCAATTCACTGAAATTACTTCTGTAGTCCAAACCTGTGTCTTTTTGCCAAATGGAGAACAAGCTTTAGTTACACATGTAGGCACTGTACAAGTCACTTCTACCCTCATTCTCACTGGTGTCTTATGTGTTCCTTCTTTTAGTTTTAATCTGATTTCAGTTAGCAAACTCACCAAGAATCTTTCTTGTTGTCTTATCTTTCTTGGTGATTGCTGTTTTATTCAGGACCTTGCTCAATGGAGCATGATTGGTCTGGGTAAGGAACACAATGGCTTGTACTTGCTGCAAGATTCAAGTTCCAAACCAACTACTTCTACTCTTGCTGCTGCTGTCAATCAGCTTTCTTCCTCAGAATTGTGGCATAATAGATTAGGTCACCCATCTCATTCTAAACTTGATTTGTTGAAGCAAGTTGTACATACTGAAGTTTCAAATAAAACTACTTGCTGTGATGTTTGTCACTTTTCAAAGCAAAAGAGACTTTCTTTCAATTCTAGTACTCATGTATCTTCTAAACCATTTGAATTGATTCATTGTGATCTCTGGGGTCCTTTTGCAACTAGTACAATTGATGGTTTTAAGTATTTTTTGACTATTGTAGATGATTTCAGTAGATGCACGTGGGTTTACCTTCTCAAGCACAAATCTGACACCCAAATTTTTCTGCCTCAGTTTGCTATTATGGTGAATACTCAATTTTACAGCAAGATTCAAACTATTAGAAGTGATAATGGTAATGAATTTTTCTTAAAGGATTTCTTTCGTTCTAATGAGAGGAAGCATCAACACATTCTAAATGTTGCAAGGGCTTTAAAATTCCAATCTAATGTTCCTTTATGTTTTTGGGGGGATTGTGTTCTAACTGCAGTCCACTTGATTAACAGAATTCCTTCAAAATCTTTAGGAAATAAAAGTCCTTATGAATTGCTTTTTCAAACTCCACCTTCCTATCTTCATCTTAAATGCTTTGGATGTTTGTGTTTTATTTCTACATTGTCTCATAATAGGAGTAAATTTGCACCTAGAGCTAGGAAGTGTGTTTTCTTAGGTTATCCATTTGGCATTAAAGGTTACAAGGTTTTGGATCTTGAATCTAATTCAGTGTACATTTCTAGAGATGTTGTTTTTTATGAACATATCTTTCCTTATGTTACTACATCTCAGCCTTCATCTTCTTACTTGGATGATTTTATCTTTCCTCATTGTACCATAGACCATATTGCTCCCATATCTACTCCTCCTAGTCCTAATTCTACTTACATTACTCCACTAAATCCCATTGCACCTGTTGATGTTTATGCAGATCCTATTTCCTCCACTGATATTGTTTCCTTACCTGTTCCTGTTGACACTTCTATCATTCCTTTATCTGATCCTCTTCCTTCTGATTCCCTTCCTTCTTTTCTTCTTCCCCTAGTCCTTCTCTACCTGTTTTGAGAAGATCCACCAGACCACATAATCCTCCTTCCTATCTTTCTGGCTTCTCTTGCAAATCTGTCTGCACTAAACCTAGTTCAGGGTTGCCATATGCTATCTCAGATTGCTTGGATTACTCTCATCTTAGTCCTAGATTTCATTCTTTTGTCATGGCAATGACTGCAACTCCTCCAGAACCTATCTCTTTTCATCAGGCAGTTCAATTCCCTGAATGGAGGGCTGCCATGGACAAAGAAATTGAAGCCTTGGAGATCAATGACACTTGGACTTTAACACATTTACCACTAGGTAAGACTCCTATAGGTTGCAAATGGGTCTATAGGATCAAATATCTTCCTGATGGTACCATTGAGAGATATAAGGCTCGTTTAGTTGCCAAGGGATTTACACAAGAACTTGGCTTAGACTATGCAGAGACCTTTTCTCATGTAGCAAAGTCTATATCTATCAGAATTGTCCTCTCTTTGGCTGCTATGAAAGGGTGGTCCCTCCATCAAATGGATGTCAACAATGCATTTTTGCATGGTGACTTGGTTGAGGATGTTTATATGAGTTTGCCACCTGGCTTTCACAGCAAGGGCGAGCAGAATTTGGTATGTAAGTTGAACAAAAGTCTTTATGGTCTCAAACAGGCTTCAAGGCAATGGTTTGAAAAATTTTCAAACACTATTATGCAGATGGGGTTTGTGCAATCTAAGTCAGACTACTCTTTGTGTACTTATACTCAAGGAAATTCTTTTACAGTGTTATTGGTTTATGTGGATGACATATTACTCACTGGAAACAACCCTGACTGTGTTGTTGGTTTGAAGAAATTGCTTGATCACAGGTTTGGTTTGAAAGACCTTGGTTCACTAAGATATTTCTTAGGACTTGAGGTAGCAAGAATTGAAGAAGGTATCAGTTTAAACCAATGAAAATATGCCCTTGAAATTTTAAAGGACACTAGATTTCTTGGTTCTAAGCCTGTGAAGTTTCCTATGGAGCAGAATTTGAGATTGTCTAAATATGAAGGCAAGCCTCTTGCAGATCCGGGTCAGTATAGGAGATTGATAGGAAGGCTATTGTATTTAACTTTAACAAGACCTGACATCACCTACGCTGTTAAAAGGTTAAGTCAGTTTGTCTCACAACCAAAGGAACCTCATTTACTAGCAGCTCACAGAGTATTACAATACATAAAAAGGTCACCAAGGAAAGAGATTTTCTTTCCTAGCAAGACTGATTTGCACATTAAGGCATTCTGTGATGTGGATTGGGCAGGATGCCCTAATACAAGAAGGTCCTTGACTGGCTATGCTGTGTATCTAGGTGACTCACTAGTTTCATGGAGATCAAAGAAACAAGGGGTGGTTTCTAGGTCCTCAGTAGAAGCTGAGTATAGAGCAATGGCTAGTGTAGCATGTGAAATAACTTGGATTTTGCAATTACTTAAGGATTTAAGGGTTGATCACTCTAGGTCAGCCATGTTATTTTGTGACAATCAAGCAGCACTTTATATAGCTGCTAATCCAGTATTCCATGAGAGAACCAAGCATATTGAAGTAGATTGCCATATGGTAAGAGATAAGATTTTAGAGGAAATGATCAAGACATTTCATGTATCAACAAATGCACAAGTGGCTGACATTTTTACTAAAGCTTAGGGCTATACTTCCTTTGCAAGGCTATCTGAGAAATTAGGATTGAAAGATATATTTGAGACTAAGAAAGAGAAGAAATCTCCTTCAGTGCAAGTCACTGAGTCTATAACTCAGAACTTGAGGGGGAGTGTTGAAGGAAAAACAGAGCCTAAACGACAAACTAAACTAAACGGCAAGAAGAAGACTGTAGCAGAGAAGCAAACGACATAAGAAGAATTAGTTACAACCCATGCCATATCACGTGCCAGAAAGAAGTAGCAGTACAGCTGTCAAACGGTTAAGCAGTTATTTTGGGAAGGAAATGTAGCCTCTGTTTCCTGGTGTATATAAATAGAGTTTGTTTATTATGTATTTTTAGTTTTTCATTTTGTAAATCTTTCAATGAGAAGTTTCTAGTTTTCTTCCAGAATTCTCCTTTTTCTAATACTCTTAGTTAGCTTTACGGAACTTCATTTAAAAATTCGAGACCCATTAATTAAATGGATGAACCATACGATATCCCTATTCTTGGACAATATTAATTAAAATGAAAATACCAATGCAATGGAATTACACTTTTTCTCTTGAATAATTATTTGACACATATAAGGTATTTAAACACATTTTTATTCATTCCCATCCCATTAACCAACTTGCAAATAATACAAAGGGTTGAATATTACTGAATATGCCCAAAGTTATGGATCTTGGTTACATACTTAAGAAAGTTAAGTGTTTCTTTTTTCATATAGAAACATAATTTAACTACAAGTCTACAACTACAACTCATTTACCAAAAAAAAAAACCAGATAACAACACGAGCATGTGCCACTTATTCTGGCTTGTGTTTGTCACGTTACCTCTTAATAACACAAGCCGTAGCTTCTGCGTTTTGGTTGATCCACGACTTGTGAGAGGAAAAACCGAAATTTGTAAAATAAGTATACATTTTGATCTAGGGTTAAGATTAAAAGTAATTTTTTTTTTTTTTAACTTTCAATCTTTTGGCGATCAATAATGAAACCAGATCTCAATAACCGAATAGAGTTCGAAGAGCAGTGCATGCAATTATCAGTCCCAGTTCCTTGTGAGTCGTAAAGGTTATGATAGTAAAAAGATTAAAATTTAAAAAGAAAAGTGTTGATTTTTTTTTTTTTTTTACCATCTTGACTTTTACTTGTCACAACAAATGGTAAATGCATAGTGCAAGCTTCCGCTAAACTATTGTACTTTATCTAAATATGGTGAGGGAGCAATACCAATGGAGTGAGTGACAGACAAAAAAAAAAAAAAGGTTTTTTTCTTTTTAGCTCAAGCTACTCACAACTCACAAGGAAATAAATTGGAGGTATTTTATTGTAGAAAATCTTCTGCTACAACCACAAATAGTTGACATATTTTAAGCGAAGATTTTGCTATTGTGTTGGTTTCACTGGTCTCAGTGTTTTGTGAAGAGATTATATTTACTCCTTTAGATTTATTGTTGTAATGTCCAATTTTATTGTGAACTCAAATTTTGCACAAATAATATAAGTGTTGTAATCTCTATTTTATATAGTTGGGTTTGAGAGAATTGCATCATGGTGTTTCCCTCTACCGTGGAGGATTGTGTCGTTATGTTTTTGCTATGTTTCCTTGCAATTATTTTAATTATATATATTTTTTTTGTTATTGCTTAAAATTCATATAATTTAATTCGCACGTATACATTGTGGAATTTATTTTCCCAAAAGATTCAATTTGACCTTAAAAACTGGCAGGCCTCAACGTCATGTTACTCATATAAACAATTAGAGAAACCAAATTCAAAGAGTCATAACCAAAAAATGGGTAAAAAGAAAAACAAAGTAGTCCAGCAACAAGATAAGCTTTAGAGGATTCCTTACCCTTCAGCTAGGGAGATCCAGGTCCATTAGGGGAGAAGAATCATGATTCAGGCCCACTAAGCAAGCATGTCTTGGGCACAATAGGCCTCACCCTCTCCCAAGTCCCAAGTCCCAAGTCCCCAAGTCTCACCTTATCGGGATGAGAAATACTTATGACATTTAAACTGTTATATACAGTCTTACACGCAATATATCTATAAAAAAAATTAAAACTATAACTTGCGGTTATAGTTTTTAATTTAAAACTTGCTACTTCAAATCATGATTTTAGTTGTGTTTTAGATTATGTAAAACTATGTAAACTAGTTTGTGAATAATAAACACAACTCTATTAGAATAAGGAAGTAGCATAATGCTAATTATTGTTATAGACATTGAGTTATGTAGACATTGTTATATGCTGAGTTTTACACACTACTTGAAATCGGGAAAACAAATTTGACAATGCGCAACAAAACATGATCTTCATTACTTGAACCCTGACCTCCTCCCAAAACAGTCCAACTCTCTCTCTCTCTCTCTGCATGCACACACTTGCACACACACAACGCATCATGAAATAGGTTTGTGTCGACAATGTTTGTAGTGAAGAAATTTATTAAGAAACTCGTTCATATAACTTAATAATGTAACCACATGAGGCTATTTCCGACGAGAACTAGTAATGAACGATAACCTTGTAAAAAAATGCTCACCTTACCAGAATCAAATACCATCAGTACAAAGAGATTCTATTTCTGCTTGCTTTGGTGACAAAAACAAAAACAAAAACAAAAACAAAAAAAAACAAATATATCACATATGATGTTTCAGTATGTCATTTTTAATGGCACAGAGATTGTAAGGAAAAAAAAAAAAGCACATGAGAACCATCTTCGAATTAAAATCCATCCTTTGGGCCAGAAAAGCCTCCAACAAATTGTACTTCACCACGCTAATGACGCTAAGTATTTCTTATCTTATGTATGTCCATATTTTTATTCCTCCGGTTATATCAATGAGTATTATGTACCATTGTTGTGATTGTCGTGATCCGAACGAGGCTTTACAAAGATCTGAATATACTCAAATATCAAGAATAGTTTCTCTCATTAATCACCATTTGCTTTTGGGTGATAATACTATTTTACCTTTCGAGCTTTATTGCCCTAGGCAAAAGAGGACCCATGGCTCTCTCTTGGTCAGTGAGTGCATGGCGGAAGTGGCATCGACGACCATAGGGGCAGACAACACCAGTAAGGACCATCCTGCAGACTTCGGTCTTGTAGCTTGGGTGGCGGAGGACTGGGCGGAACTCCTCTACACCGTGGGCAAACTGGCAGTTGTCTCCGTAAGGGCACTCTCCGGTCTCCTGCCATTTGTTGCATAGCTCCGTCTTGTACATGCCTTGGTTGTACACTTCTAGTTCAAGTGGCTCCTCCTCTTTCTTCACTCCAGGCACATACACCTTTTGCTGTATCATCAATTCATCATCATACAGAATAACTTTCTAAACATTATAATCCGCATAAGGGAAATGATAGCATGCTTGTAGTTTTCACGTAAGAAAAGCACAAAATTGATCTTGGGTCCTTTGAGACTTTCTGCATGGGTATATATACTATTTAACTAATCTCACTCCTATTTATATCCGGTGTTTTCTCAACATATATTGGTGCTTTGAGTTGGTATCTGGATAATAACTGTATTCAACGCCATTCTCACATAGGTTTGGATCATGCATGCCTATGTGAAATGGAAATTGTGTAAAATATATAGTAGTTACACAAAATAATAAATTCAATGTGTTTTGTAAGAGCTAGGCTTGCTCATGTAAGATGGACATTGATTATTACGCAAAATAATAAATATTCCAATGTGTAGATGATCACATCATCTTGATCCTTTTGGCCTCTTCTAGTTTGTAAAGGCGAGAGTATCTATTACAAAAATATTTCTGTACTGCACATGCAAATGATGCCCAAGCGTCTTCAAGAAATGATTTTGGTTTTAAAAATCAGTACGTATATAAGCATCCCATTCCTATATATACATACAAGTGTCAAAACCTTAATACTACATTTCTAAGTGATCATTTGACTAGAAGATGGCTATTTTCTTATGTTTCTAATGTGATTTTGGTTTATTTAGCTTATTCATTTACTTACAGTTTCTTTTTTGATACTACTTTTATCCAATTTCGCCAAATCAATAAAAGGTTGTTCATCCCAAATTAATGCCAATCCTCCTCTAGTCAACATTTTAGCAACAATTAAGTATAGATGAATGGAAGTGGGGTCCTACATTTGTTTGTGCCTCACATCTTGCCTTTGCCTTCCAATTGTATATAGACTTTAGACAATGCAGCTGGTGGCCTTTAAAGCCAAAAAGTGTTTTAATTTTCCCCGTTCGGACTCTCATCATGATCCCCTCCATTTCTTGCATTACACTTTCCATACGAACTTCAATTATTCTGTAGATTTAACTATCATTACTACGATTATTATAAAGACTAATCAAAATAAAACCTTGTGTACACGTGTCACGCATCCAAGCCTATAAATCTAATCAATCCATGGTGTCTTTTTTTTTTTTTAGTAACTATTACATTAATTTCTAGTTTCAGAGTTCTTCAGCTTTACTCAAAAACACAAAATAAAAATGGTAAACTACGTATTTGTCCATATTTTTTACATTATAGTTCAATTTAGTCCATGACTTTTTAATTGTGTCAATTTGGTCTCTAACCTTTTAGTGTCGTGTCAATTTAGTTTCTGTCATTATCTCTTGGATGGAAAAGTCTGTGTCAAACAGCCTAAATAATATTAAAAAAATTTGCCACATCATCTACCACCTGTCAAATCAAAAAAAAAAAAAAAAACTCAATAAGTGAGGCTTGTAAAATGGAAAACATTGATTAAGAAAAGAGAAAGAAACGGACCGAGATTCAATTTGATTCTAGCATCAAGGCTGCAACTGTGCATGCTAATCAGCCACTGGAACATCCTTCTTGCACTCTTCAGTGCAATTCCATTAATATTTCATTTCATTTTCCATCAATCAGATTCACAAGCACCATAATTGTAATTTAAATCAACTGTAAAATAAACACACACACAAAAAAAAAAAAAAAAAAAAAGGTCTGTCTATTAACAGAAACGATTTAATTAGCAAATTAAAGATGGAGATGGATAACAAAATAGTAATAATTAGCATTACAATTACAAACCCTAAAAGAGTAAGAGTATAGAGTAAAGAGTAAAGAAGTAAAATAGTACCAACGAGCAAAAGCGCTGCCGTCTCTAGCTCTAAGGAGAGAAGTAGTAGAAGCGGCATCCTCCAATGACGCCTCCACTCTCTTCCTCCCTTTCACTCCTCCACCCGCCATTTCCTTCTTTCAATTTTATTTTCTTTCACACAAACACAAAAAGAGAGCAAGATGTGTGCAAGTAGGACTATAGCTGCGTTTTTTAAACGCGGCTATAGACCACATTTTTTGCAGTGGTGGTAGAGTTTTGATTTGATTTTAAATTGGGAAGAAAAGCAAGTGGTATGTATGTGTTACTACTACTATTGCTACTTTTTCTATCACATTTCAACTTGATCTATATAACACAGCACTTATCCAAAGATTTTCTTTTTGGAATTTCCTATCTAAGATTTTCACAACTTTCTTCGTGACCCTTATCCATTAATATAATCTATTTGTGTCACTGATGAATCACCTCTAAGTTTTTTTTGTGATTGGAAAATACTTCTATATTGATACTTAAAGAAAGTTCCCAATTGAAGAAAATACTTAAAGAAAAAAGCAGTAATAAAATATCACAAAGAGAAATTAATAGTCTCTAGCACGTGCATTTTATTGATCTCTCATTTTCATTTTTACTAGCACTCTCCTCCAAATATTGATAACTTGGATATACACATCTTAATTTATTAATTTGTTTCTTTAAAAAATTTATTAAAAAAAAAAAAAAAAAACTTTCTCTTGCGTCTCGTTTGGTATGTTATCTATTTGTTCATTACAGTCTTGAGTAAGCAATGAAAATCAAATGGGTTAAAGAAATATCTCAATTTAGAGGTAATTTAATAGTATATAAATTGATATAAAGACAAGAAATGTAAAAAGGTTGAATAGATACATAAAACTATCTAATTATAATAAATAAATAAATAAAAAAGAATAGATTCATATAACCAAAAAAAAAAAAAATTCAATAACTAACTTTTATATCTATGGAGAAATGATATGTCTATAACATTTTCACAACATTTTTACAACAAATCTTAAGTGACAGGTTGTTACTTATTGTTATTAAAAAAGGATGAAGAATTTAAGTACAAGCTACAAAAGGTGTGCTTCAAGGAAGAGCTTTTCAATACTATTTAATTACATATCATATCCTTACGAGTTCTGGTATTGATCTGACTAATAAAAATTGTGTTGCCATATTAGCAAAGTATTAAAAGCCATTGATTGATTATCTACAAAACCTTGCACCTTGGTGGTCTTGGTAGGTACCATTGCTCTAACATAAGAATTTGTATTACAGGTTGGTTCTGCCAAACTTTTTATGAAAGAAACAAAGTTTTTAATTCATGAGAATGGAAAAGACAAACCTCCCACTGCATTTATGTTTGAGAAATAGTAAATGAAAGGGTCATAAAGCACTGCAGTTGCATAATTTTGATAGAATACTTCATGCTTTATTTTAAAATTTGTATATTTATCTTATCTTCAAAAGTTCTATGTGTACTGCAGTAGCATTGAGAATCTCCTCCCTGAAGCACACCTTTTGTAGATTGCATTTAAACTCTGCATCCTTGAACGATCTTCAGAGCTCCACTAGGTTTGCAACAACATAACTCTAAATAGATTCATTTTTCATCCATACGATCTACAAAGCTTTGCAATATGATATCTATGTTGCCATTAGTTGGGGTATCATTGGCACCTTGTGAAGCAAAATTGTTGCTCATGCTAATGCTCCGGTTAGTACTAGTTGTGAGCTTGAATCTCAATCCCATGCCAAAAATCCGAACAAAACTAGTAATGTTTCCAAGTCCCAAGATGTCAACGCTGGTGCTTCCAAGAAAAAGAAGAAGAAGAAAACAATTGATACCCATCAACCTCAAGTTGATGGTGTTGTCTTCTGCTTCACAAGGCACCAATGATACTCCAGCTACGGGCAACATAAATATCATACTGCAAAGCTTTGCAGATTGTATAGATGAAGAAGGAATCTATTTAGAATTGCTTCACAAAGATGTTGTTGCAAACCAAGTGGAGCTCTGGAGATCGTTCAAGGATGCAGAGTTTAAGTGCAAGCTACAAAAGGTGCACTTAAGGAGGAGCTTCTCAATGCTATTTAATTGTATTTCATATCCTCATAGGTTATGGTATTGATTTGACTAACACAAATTGTGTTGCCACATTGGCAGAGTATTCAAAGCCACTGATTGATTATCTACAGAACCTTGCACCTTGGTGGTCCTAGTAGGTACCATTGCTCTAACATAAGATATTTTCATTACAGTTTGGTTTTGCCAAACTTTTTATGAAAGAAACAAAGTTTTTAATTCATGGAAATGGAAAATACAAACCTCCTATGGGATTCATGTTTGAGAAATAGCAAATGAAAGGGTTATATTCCAATCAGTCCTCAACAAAGGTATGATACAAATTAAACACACACACACACATATGATTTTACTACAGAAAGTGCTGCAGTTGCATTATTTTGATAGAATACTTCATGCTTTATGTTAAAATTCGTATATTTATCTTATGTTCATCAATTCTAAGTGCACTTTAATATGTGGACAAGTTCATTTCTTGTTTACTATTTTGATCACATTTATTATGACTTTCAAAGCTTTGGAGACCTAGTTCAGTGATTGTCCTTTCTTAAGTCTTGTCATGAGTTTTAGTGTTGTTGGTTGCCTCATTTGAAGTTCTTGCTTCATTCAGAGCCAATTTCAAACGATTATTTTCTCAAAAGCTTTTAATATTCTCTCAAGTTAAAGTTATCTATTTCTACATGGTCCTTCTTTTTTTGTGGTGGTTGTTGAGTCTACATAATTTTTAGTTAAATTCCTTCATGTTTAATAAAACTCTAATTATCATGTTGCCTCTATATCAAACGAAAAGCAACAATCAAAATGCGGCTGATTAAAAGATTGAAAAAAAGGGATTTGGGGAGAGGGGGGGGGGGGGGGGGGGGGGGGCGCATGCATCACAATTTCAGGCTTTTTACTTCTTCACCGCTTTTGTCTATGTCTTGATGTAGATATTAGTTATAAATTTGATAGCAACACAATAGTCGATTCAAAATACTGAGTATCATAAGTTTTTTATAATTTATTTTTTAAGTTCATTATTCAAGTGGCTGACTATCATATGGCTCTTATTTAAAGATGTTGATCTTTGTGACCCTTGAACCATCTGATAATTGGTTCCAAATTTTTATGCATGTTATGAAGTAACACAATGTCTCATGGCCACCTTGTTTTCCTTTTCTTGATCTTTTAACTTGGTATAACTTAAGTGACTGGCATTATCATTTGAATACCTGTGGAAATATTTGGCTGGAATCCTTAGAAGCTCTCAAGGAGAAGCAACGTCTAGCTATCTGCTGCTTGACTCTGGAGAAAGGCTGGAATATGGAAGATGTAGATGATTATCCTAAGCTATTTAGCGTTGGAAAACATAATTTAAAAAAAATAAAAATTAAAGGTGATATATATAGTGGAACATGATAATCAATTTGAAATTGCTCAACTGTGTTTATGTTTATATTTTGAATCAGGTTATTAAAATTTAATTAATGTAAAAGGGCGCATCCAAATTTATTTATTTTTTTTTAAAAAAAAAAGTAGATTTCAACAGTTACAAACTTTTGAAACTTATCTCAATACAACCTTTACCTACAATTGAGTGCTTGTAAATAAAAGTAATAAACATACTTTAATCTATATTTATGTGTATATGTTTCAACAGTTTTTAATAATATTTCGACGTTTAGTAACCGTTGATAAAGGTGTAGCACTTTTTTCAACGGTTATATAGGTAGTAAAAAAATGTTCTTGACAAAGTTTTTAGTGACAGTTCTCAACGGTCATTTCACCCGTCAAAAATATTTTGTTCGACAGTTTTTAGTATTTTTTTTCAACGGTTTCAACATTTAAAATAGCCAAATTTATTGTGGTGTATGTAAATAACGTTGGTGCATGACTAGCCCCTATTCTAAATATTACAAGAGTAACAATATGAGTAAGTGTGTCATTTTCTTCCATATGCAAATTTATTTATATTTAAGACTTTGTCAGTTATGAAACGTGTGGCCCTTTCTTTCCACATTGCTAGGAATAATTTGAAGTGTACGGTGCAACCTCCCTAACTGCTTTATCCTATTATCTCACTTTCCTGCTTAAGGAATTTCGGCCATGTCACTAGTGACATGTTTAATATGCTACATCCATTCTCAAACCCTTTAGTGATACCATGGTTTGTACCAAAATTCTATATATTTTAATACTACAATTTTTTTTTTTTTTTTTTTGATGGGAAGACTACGACTTTTATTGAGAAAAATAAATGAGAGATACATCATGGAGAAGAGCTTGCTCTAGAAAGCAAGGAGTCTCTTCCATCCAAGTCAAATAATCTGCAATGCCTAGAGCATGCTTTGCTAACAAATGTGCAGGTCTATTACCTTGCCTTTTTACATGTGAAAAATCAATTCTATCCAAAGGCCCGCAAGACATCAGAATACCCCGTACCACAGATGCTATCACAGTTGGCGGAATAGAGGAACCACTGAGTGCATTGTAGACTACCAAAGAATCACCTTCAAGGATGAAGTCTTGGACACCCACATCTCGTGCAAACTCCAGCCCCACTTCAAACGCCTTAGCCTCCACTTCTAGAGCACCCAAAGGATCATTGAACTTTCTACTTAGAGCAGCAATAACTTGCCCATTAGAATCTCTGATCATCACACCCACACCTGCACATTTTTGGGCCGAGAAGACAGCGCTGTCGACGTTAACCTTGTATCTTGCTGTTGGAGGAGGAGACCACCCAACCACCCGAGGCACCACAGGATTGGATACTACCTGATTGGCTACTTGAAACTCCTGTAAATATTGGTGAGACCATTGAACTAAAGCCATTGCACTCTTCTTTATTCCGCCATGCCGAACCTCGTTACGATTATACCATAGTGCCCATGCCAGCGTGACCACCAGTTCAGCATCCTTGTCTTCATGGGAATTCAACATCATGACCTGCCATAGCAAATCGTGGAACGAAGAAACTTGAGTCGGATCAAACTGAAACCGTAGTTTTGTGCACTGCCAGACTTCTTTTGCACGGTTACACGACCAAAATAAGTGGCCTACAGATTCAACGCCTTCCATACATTCATCACAACTCATGTCCACTTTAATTCCCCTCCGCGACAGGTTCTCCTTTGTAGGTAAAACACCTTTGCAAGCTCTCCATGCGAAGTGTCGCACCTTATGTGGCACCTGTAACCTCCAAAGCTTCTTCCAAAATCTACGGTTCCAGCTAGAATCTGAGCACGTACCACTGTTACTTGGCCGAACCTCCTCCATTGCTAACCTGTAAGCACTCCGAACAGAAAATAATCCATTAGAAGTAGCAGCCCACACAAGTGTATCATCCGGTAGACGTGAACTTAGTGGTATACTTTTAACCAATTCTGCTTCATGGGGTAGAAAAATGGCTTCAATAACCGATTTTTTCCAAGCTACCAATTCCTGAGAGATTAACTCACTGACTCTAGTTTCTGCATGTAAAAATTGCCTTGGAGAAGCAATTTTATACGTAGAGGGAGATGGGAGCCATTTGTCGCTCCACACCCGGATTGACTCACCATTCCCTACATTCCACCGAGTCCCTTTTTTCACCAAATGTTGAGCAGCCATTAAACTTCTCCAAGTGTAAGATGGATGTGAGCCAAGAGAGGCATGAATGAAATCAGTACATGGGAAATACTTCGCCTTATACACCCGATATACTAGTGACTCACGTTGAGTTTGAAGTCTCCACCCCTGTTTGGCAAGCAACGCCACCCCTGTTTGGCAAGCAACGCCAAATTGAACTGTTTTAATTGACGGAAGCCCAAACCACCCTCATCCTTTGAATCACACATTTTATCCCAGCTAAGTCATGCCATCTTCCTTTCATCCCTCCTTTGACCCCACTAGAAGTTACGAATCATACTAGTCATCTCATCACAAAGAGAATCTGGGATTTTAAAACATCCCATCGTGTATGTCGGAATGGCCTGAGCTACAGCTTTTATTAACACCTCTTTGCCAGCTTTAGATAGTAATTTCTCTTTCCACCCTGCAAGTTTCTTACTAAGTTTCTCCTTTATGGCATTAAAAGAGTTCCTCTTATTTTTACCAACAAGAGATGGAAGGCCTAAATACTTCTCATGCTGCCTTATCACCTGTGCTCCCAACTTGCTTTTTATCTCCCATTGAATTCCATCTGGTGTGTTACTGCTAAAAAATAAAGAGGTTTTTGCATGATTCAGTTGTTGTCCAGAAGCTTCTTCATATACTGAGAGGATTCTCTGCAGTGAATTACACTCTTCTATTGATGCTTTACAAAAAATGAGACTATCATCAGCAAAAAATAAATGAGAAAGTCTAGGGCCCCCCTGGCAAATGACTAACCCTTCCATCACTCCATCATCCACAGCCTTCTTAATTAAAGAAGAAAGACCTTCAGCACATAAAAGGAAAAGGTATGGTGATAGAGGATCACCTTGTCGTATACCTCTAGTTGGGATAATATTCCCTTTTGGTTTCCCATTTATCCTCACTGAATAAGTTACTGTTGTGACACATTGCATAACCAACTTCCTCCATTTCTCATCAAACCCCAACCTTTGCATTATTTTCTCCAACCAGACCCACTCTACCCTATCATAGGCCTTACTCATATCTAGTTTCACCGCCATACTCCCCATCTTCCCACCCTTCTTTTGGTTGATATGGTGCATTGCTTCAAAAGCAACCAACACATTATCAGTAATTAACCGACCATGCACAAAAGCACTTTGGGACTTTCAAAATTATGTTTTAGAAAATAGAAAAAAATTAAATATGTAATTATGTCAACTAAGATAAAGTAAATTTAATATTGTTGTCAATTAATTAAAAAACTCTTTAAGCTTGAATTTAAATGTTGTCCCATATCATGCTGATGAAATCGAATAAAATACCTTTAGACTTCTGATCTACATAAGCTCTACTTATAAATGTCCAATTAAATATATCAAAATAATCTTAGGATAATAAAATAGACTCAACTTTATTGATAGAATCATAAAACTGTTTAGCTTGGTTAGTATTTTGTACAGGTCGTTTGAGCTTGGATGAAACTGTGGTCATTTACTGGTGTTTCATTCAAGAATACTTTGTATGAATTTTTTAGGCTAGGAGATATTAATGGACATAACCTATCTTCACCTTTTTTTATTTATTTATTTTAATAATACGATAATTATAATAATGAAGGAAGGGGGTTCGAAAACTGATTCTCCTAATAATAAAAAGACAGCGATACTACTGAGCCAATTTTTGTTTAAACAAACAAGAAGAATAGAAAAAGCTAGTAATGAATATTTAATATTTATGTTTTTTTTTTTTAGAAACAATATTTATGTAATGTAAGGATGCATATCAAATGACTACCGCGCATCCTTGGTGTAGTGGTCACTTCACAAGTATAAATGCTTGTGGGGTGTGGTGGGGGGGGGGGGCAAGGGCTTGCGGTTCAAGTCCCCAGGAGGAAGTTTCACACACATATACGCTTAGATTAGGTTATAGTAGAAATTCTATATTGTATAAAAAACAAAAATGCATATTAAACTAGATAGATTCATTCCCTCAAAAAAAAAAAAAAAATCTAGATAGAGTCATAAATATTCAACAATAAAGCTAAGTTGGGCGTTTTGATTTTTGTTTTGATCCAAGAAGGGCTCATTGTTATATCATCATTACATTCTTACATAATGGATTCAGATCTTCTAGAGTTCCTAGGGTACTCTACCAATAGATTTCCTTAAATCCCAACCATTCTTTAATGATTTAATGGTCTAGATTTTGCCATATCAGTATTCCACTAATAATATTCTTAAAATAATATAATAATGTTGAAAACCAAGCAATTAAGATTATTATTAATGGAATGCTGACATGGCAAAATCTAGGACCATTAAATCATTAAATAACGGTTAAGATTTAAGGAAATCTACTTGGTAGAGTACCCTAGGAACTTTAGAGGATCTGAATCCAACACATGTTTTCTAGTAACAATTTTGTTATACAGTACCTCATGCCCATCCATGATAGGGGTAGAATCGAAACAGTTGGGGTTTTTATTTATTTATTTATTTGGAGATTGGATACAAAGGGCAGAATTTAGGTAAGAGACACAATCATTGATCATGATCAATAATCACCTAAAGTTTTTTAAATTTTACAATATTTTATGTGAAACTCATTTTCATGATTTAAAAAACTGAACTGTTAAAGAGCTGAAAAAAGGAAGGTCCAAGCAAGAACTGAACCGAAATTTGAACTGGAGGGGGCAAGGGCTTGGGGTTCAAGTCCCCAAGAGGGAGCTTCACACACATATACGCTTAGATTAGGTTAGAGTAGAAATTCTATGTTGTATAAAAAACAAAAATACATATTAAACTAGATAGACTCATTCCCTCAAAAAAAAAAAAAAAAAAAAAAAAAAAAAAAAAAAAAAACTAGATAGAGTCATAAATATTCAACAATAAAGCTTTTTTTTTTTTTTTTTTGAGGGGGAACAATAAAGCTAAGTTGAGCGTTTTGATTTTTGTTTTGATCCAAGAAGGGCTCATTGTTATATCATCATTACATTCTTACATAATACATGTTTTCTAGTAACAATTTTGTTATACAGTACCTCATGCCCATCCATGATAGGGGTAGAATCGAAACAATTGGGGTTTTTATTTATTTATTTATTTGGAGATTGGATACAAAGGGCAGAATTTAGGTAAGAGACACAATCATTGATCATGATCAATAATCACCTAAAGTTTTCTAAATTTCACAATATTTTATGTGAAACTCATTTTCATGATTTAAAAAATTGAACTGTTAAAGAGCTGAAAAAAGAAAGGTCCAAGCAAGAACTGAACCGAAATTTAAACTGGAGGGGGCAAAAGCATAAACCAATATGAAAAAAGGTTTTGAAAATCTGGATTAGTATCTAGTTAATATTAGCATAAATAGATGAAACAAAATAACTATTTCTTCAGACACACAGTATAATGTTAACAAACTAAATTTCTAGATGTTTCATCATTTCCATATCAAATTTAGCTTTTTTTTTTTTTTTTTTTTTTTTGGAGAATATATCACATATAGTTTGATTGTGCTGAAAATTAAAAAGAATATATGTACTTTTTTTGACAAATAAGAATATATGTACTTATGTAGGGAAAAAGTACAAGCAAACAAAAATAATATACATGCATGGTGGTAATTCATAATTGGCATGTGATGTTCAAAAATTTCCAAAACAAGTAGATTCAACAACCGTTAAAGAGAGGTAGATACAAAAACTATTTAATTTTTTCACAAACCTCCCGTTAAAAAGAGGAAGAATTTGGCTACAAACTTAATTGTAATGGCATGTGTCTATGTTATAAACTCGCTTAAAATAATTGTATACAATCACTTAAGTGTGGTTTAGTAGGTGAACACATGTTATTTTTCAATTGTTATCTTTATCCACCCAAAATTTAACATTTAACATTAATTTGTTAGCGCTTGGCACCACCACAACTACCCAATTAACTAGTTAATTAAAACAAAAAAAAAAACAAAAACACTCTTGTCACTTAAAGTTTTAAAATATCAATATTTTTTTTTCTCAACATCCAATTTTCGATGGTGGTGAAAGAAAATCAAAATTGACCCAAATTGAGAGAATACACAGTATATTTTACTTTAGCTCTTTTTTTTTTAGTTAGATTGTATTAAATTCAAAATCCTATGAATTCTTGACTGGATTTGACCTCGAGTAAGCCCAAACTCACTCACATTATATTCGATCTGGTGGGCCAGGCCGGCCCAAATTGCAAATTACAAAGAAACCGAAGAGATAGAGACAGACCCGCGAAACCAAACCCACGACTCTTCAGTGTTCAGAGTCATCGTCACTATTCTTCTTCTTCTAACATTAATAAAGGCAGCTCTCTCTCTCTCTCTCTCTCTCTCTCTCTCTCTCCATTCAAAATCGCACTTTCAAAATCTTTTCGTTTCCAAATCTTCGTGCTTCGCGGGCACACTCTCACAGCTTCTCCTAAATTTTCTGACAAAACAAACAAAAAAATGGTAGGCTTCTCTCTCTATCAATTATAATCTCTCGCTTTTTTTAGGGTTTCTCTCTCACACTTTTATCTCTGAATTTTGAGCTTCGCTTTTCTCTTCTTCGAGTCGCTTTGAATTCTAATCTCTCTCTTTTCTAGGGTTTCTCTCTCTCTCTCTCTCTCTCTCTGATTTGATTTTTATTTATTTTTGGTTTCAGGCGGATTCCACTGAAGATTTCGAGCCATTGTTCGATTACTCTCGAGTTCAGCCTCTCAATTTCGTGTCCCTGGACTGTATTTTATCACTCTTAACTCTCACCCTCTGTTTGGTTGCTGGGAAAATTTTAGGATTTTTTTACCAGGACATTGAAATTCTTTATATTTTTCTATACTGTTCAGGAGGATTAAAATTAAAGCAAATCGAACCGTGATATTTGAAGTTTAAATTCTCTGTTTTCAAACGAGTTTTCTAGCTTTTTGTTTTGTGTTGTTTTGTTGCTGATGATGATGATGATACTGCATCCCCAGCTTTGTCTCCTAAACGGAGGAGGATTGCCAAACCTGTTGTAAGATTTTTCTGTACGCGAATGTGTGTGTGGTTTGTGTGAAATTTGAATTTGATTAGTGAGAGTGTGTTATGGCGTAGCTTATGTGATGAATGGTGTTGTTGTTGTTTTGGGGGTTAGGTTATTGAGGATTTGGAGGAAAACACCAATGAGATACAAATTGCAGATTCTGGAAAAAAATGAGGAGTTGGATTGGCTTTCTCCTCCACCCAAGGTTTCCAGGAATCCTCAGAGGACGGTGGTGGAAGATTCTACATTAAAGGAGTTGAGGTATGCGCGCATAAGTAGATTTATGTTTTTGCTTAACAAAATTTTGTTTCGCAAATAGGCAGTTGTTGATAAATTTCAGTGACTTCTAGTTGCATTCTTATTGTGATAAAAATTGCCACAAATTACGGAAAGCAAAAATTTGTGCATTAAGGAGTGGATGTGATAAAACTTAATGGTGGGCCTGAGCCCGGCCCAGTTCTAAAAGACAATAGACAAAGGCGGTTGTTCTAAAGGACAAGCCACAATCGAGGCGTTTCAATCCCAATTCTAAGTCCAATTGGAAACAGAAAATATCTCTCACTCTCTGTCTCTCTCCAAGTTCAAATACCAAAACCAAACCTAGAAGATCAAAAGCTCCTGAAGATGAAGATAGATTCGGAATATGAATATGAATTTGAGATCGCTTTCTGTGCGCGTATTATTGGTCCATCCACAGAGTGGTATGCAATGAAGGTCACAGAGCCATACTTCCGTTCATCTTCTTCGGCGAAGTATAAGTATGGGAAGAACAAAGAAGCGAGGAGTATCGTGAGCAAGAAGGAGCTGTTAGTTCCGATTTCGGTAAGCAAATTTAGCTGCAGCTGCAGACGCAGGCTACCTGTTGCAGTTCTAGGCTCTCATATGTATTGTTTTGGTCCCATAGAGTCTAATCCCTCTTGCAATAGCAACCAAGTGTGGACTCTAGACGTTACTAGTACTAGTAGTAGTAATTGTTGGAAACCTGGTCCTCACACGAATTTTACTAGATTGAATCCTCATGTGATGGTCCTTGACAACAAGCTATATGCACTGGGTTCTTGTCATCCCGATTTGAAGCCGAGAGCAGTGGCTGTGGTTGGATGGAGGTTTTTCACCCAAAGTAAGAAACTTGGGAATCCTTGCCCATCCTCCATCTCGATGTTTCCTTCAGAGAATTATGCTTTCCGCACCTCTCCATGATAAGAAACAGATTGTTGTAGCTGAAATTGATGAGCGTTGGACTGGTTGTGTTACATTCTATATTTATAATGTGGAGACTCGACGTTGGGCAACACTTGATCCTCCAAGGCGAGACGTTATGTGCTGCCCAGTACAAGGGACGTGACGGGTTCCTAATGAGGAAACCATCTCTGATTTACGACCTGCAGTTGTTGGAAATACTCTCTATTGGGGCTTCCTTGATGACCAGAAGTTATGCCTACAAGCATACAATGTAGATACGGGATGTTTGGTTCTATGGTCGTCTCGACTTGTGCTCAGTTTTATGGAAGGGTGAATTCTTGCCTAGTCAATTATCTACTTCTTTGCACCACTTGGCTCATCACAAATTCTGCTTTCTCTTCAAGAGCCCTCGGCAGAGGAAGCTTCCTTAATTGTCTCATATTTGACGTTTCTCCAATTTCCCGCAAAAATTATCATTATTACGCTAATGACGAAGATGACGACTTTTCCCATAACCTTTACCGTGATTATTGGAAAAAGTATCAGCCTTTCTCCAAAGCTTTCTCCAAATTGGGTATTTCCATTGTCTCCATCCATAAATATCCCATCCAACGGTAGCTTAATTGCCTACCACTCCGTGTTGCTGTAAGTTTTACTTGCTACATTCTTTCTATTTCCCTTTACTCTGTCATGCCATATCATTTTTTTTTTTTTTTTTTTTTTTTTTTGTTTATTGTCTTTTTTAATGCCCAAACAAACAAACATATAGTGTTACCATGTGTTTGATATCTACACAAAAATTGATCTTGCAAATCCTTTATCACATCCCCCTTCCCCTTTATAATCTTAAAGCCCCAAGCATGCATTAGGAGTCCTCCTATCTGATGTGCACCTTTGAAGAATAAACAGTACAGACATTTATTTGTACACCATCTAACTCGCAGTTTAACTTGCAGGGATGCTGGATTTTATACATCAGAGAAGAAGAAACCAAAGTTGTCACGTAAACCAATCGAGAGCCCAACTTGCAGGGATGCTGGATTTTATACCCCACAAGATGAAGAAACCAAAGTCATCACATAAGCCATAAGCCAAGTGAGACCATCAGTGATATTTATCTTAGTAGGTTGCTTCCTCGAAGACTAAGTTTCTATTGCTTGTGATTTTATAGACCCTGATGAAAGATTTGAACTATGTAGTTTATTTAGAATCATTATGGATAATCTGTATTACAAACTCAGTTAGAACTTAATGGTTATGAATGAATCAAGCTTTTGTTTTTATGTTCATTTTGTCTATTGTTTTCTGTAGATGTTAAGAACATTTTTTACCATCAAGGTGATGTAAGGCTCCATTGAAATTAATTAAAAGCCTTCTTAATTTGGAGATTAGTTAATATGCTGCGATTGAACATAGCTAAGTCCAACTAGTTTATGGTCATTGTTCTTCACAAGATTGAATTCATCACTGTTGACCTAGCCTTATCATCGCTAGTTGTAATCTCTATAAGACTTCTATCCTTTGTGTTGGTGATAATGGTACTACCAATTCCTTACTGCTCTTGCATATTGGTTGATAAGGTTAAACTGAATTGATGTATCTGTCAAAATCCTTTTCTTCATGGTAAAAATAGCTTCTTTGTAGTGGTAAGGATCATAGGCTCTCGAGTAGTTGAGGATTTGATCAGGTCATTTTCCTTCACCAATGAAGTCAGCCACACAATTTGCTTTCGAAGTGTCTGCTATGTATCAAGTTGCTATCCAGATTTGAACATAGTCCCCATACGCAAAGCTCATAGCCCCTTGGAATATTTGAATTTGTTAGCTATGATAGGTATGTTGAAAACATTTCAAGAGGATTGCTTGCTTTGCGCATCTCTCCTTGTGTTGATTTGCTTGTAAATATTATGGGTTTGGGTATTCTTTCACCCATATGCCCCACCCTGATCAATTGCCACTTGTACCATAATGCTTTTAGTTACTGTGAGCCTTCGTTTCGAGGTGACTTATATACTTTTTTTTTAATTCGGCTAGATATTTTGCCATAGGAAAATATACTGCTAAACTTTTTTACATGATAGAAAATTGGACAGCAAACATGCCAATGATAATTCTTGTAAAGTTGTAATAAGAAATGAGAAATAAAAATAAGACCTACTTTCAGATTGTCCTGCCATTTTTTTCCATGAGCATCGTCCAATGATGTAGGAGTAACTGGATCATTAACGTTTGGATTGAATTTCCACAACTTGGGTCTTAGCTACAATTACTACATAAGGATAATGGCTAGGAGGAGGATTGAAAGGCATTATGGCGTTAAGATTTTTAGGATTTAGAATTCCATTGTTTTTGTCTTTGTATTATATACAATTGTAATTTATTGGCTTTTCAAAATGGTGATTGTGCATTTGAACCAACCTTATCAAATCCATATTCAAATTAAACTGTATACCTTTTCACTGCCAATTTGAACTCCTCTCACTTAAACATCTTTCTTCCCTTTTCTCTCAAGCATCAAACCGCGATTCAATTTGGTTCAAAATTTGGAATGGAGAACAAACTGAACAAAGTGTACTCATACATATAAAGGTGAGTTTGGTTCAGCTTTTTGAAACTGGGCTTTTTGAAAAAGTGGAGTTTTTAAAAAGTTGGAATGGAGAACAAACTGAACAAAGTGTACTCATACATATAAAGGTGAGTTTGGTTCAGCTTTTTGAAACTGGGCTTTTTGAAAAAGTGGAGTTTTTAAAAAGTGCGGTATGAAACTGGGCTTTTTGTAAAAGCTAAGTGTTTAGTAAAAGCTGTTAAAAAATTCTTTTTGAAAAAACTGAGTGTTTGGCTAGCACTTATAAAAATGATGATTTGAGTGATAAATTTCCAAAAAGGACAATGTATATATAAAGGAGTTTATTTCATACTCAAATCAACTACTTTATAATACTTAAATCAATTTTTCTCTTTCTTATAAAAATATTTTTTTCTCACCAATATTAGCTAATAATAACCTACTACTTAAGATTTATTGTGAAAATATTGTGATAATTGATACTGATTTTAATTTAAACGTACTATTACAATTATTTTTTTCTCTTTCTAAAAAAATTATTTTTTCTCACCAATATTAGCTAATAATATCCTACCACTTAAGATTTATTATGAAAGTATTGTAAAATATTGTGATAATTAATACTGATTTTAATTTGAATGTACTATTAAAATTATTTTTTTCTCTTTCGAAAAAAATTATTTTTTTCTCACTAATATTGGCTAATAATAATCTACCACTTAAAATTTATTGTGAAAGTATTGTGAAAATATTGTGATAGCATTTCTTAATTTTAATTTCTTATTTTTTATTTTATTTTTCCCTTATTTCTTTTTTTCTTTTCATCCCTATTTCCTTCTTCTTTTTTACCCTCTTTTTTTCTTCTCCACACTCGTACCCTTACTTTTTTTCTTTTTCTTTTTTTTCCTTCTTTCCTCTTTTTTCCCTATCACTTCCTCCACCCTCCAGAACATTCCACACAGAGCTCTCTTTCCTTCCTCTTCTTTTTTTTTTTTTTTTTTTTTTTTCTCCCTTTTCTCTTGCCACTTTGTCTGCAAGTTTCTTTCCCTCTATCCCATCAAAACACACAAACTTAAAGGTCACACACACAACCACACCATTTGATTCTCATCAAACGAAGATAAAGAGATGGGTCTGCTGATTGGTTGTTTGCGTCTTTCGCCTCCGTCGTTTGCTGATTTGCTCTGATTTCACCGCTGCCTGTCTTCCTCCCCACTGTTGCTTGATCTCTTCCCCACTGCCAACGACATGCGGTAGAAATGGGTTAGATCGGTTTTTTTTTTTTGGTTCTAATTACATTATTGGGTTCCTTTGTAAAATTGTGTTATAAACAAAGGGATAAAATTGGGTATTTTAAGAAAAACTAGTGGGCAATTTGGGAAATTTGTGCAACTTCCAACGGTAATATTGAAACGCGCTTCAACGCTTTTTTGCAATGGAGCAAGGTGTTGTTTTCACGATTTAGGCTTTTCCTTCACAAATGAAAACGCAGCTTTCTAAAAACTTACCAAACGCACATTTTATTTTTTTTGGCTTAAAAAAAGCGCATTTCAGTTTGTAAAAGCTGAAACAAATGGGCACTAAGTATATAACACTATGGATTGAAGGAAATTTATTCATTCTCTCTCTATCAAGTTCAGACCTTCACTTCGCTTGCTACACCCACTTCAAAAATATTTTTTTGCGACAGTATAAACAATGTCGCCAATCTACATGTGATTGCGCAGCTACTCTATATATTAATAGAACAGGATTGGAGCAATTCTTTCTTTATGGAGTATATAATTAGGTTAATGTGTTTAATCTACTAGCTTATTTTGGTGGAAACCAGGTTGTGGAAGTGCTTGTCGATTGTAGAACTATACCCTTTCGCTTTATCTGGAGCATCCAATTACTTATTAGGTAGTGTCTGGGGGTGGGATTGAAGTAGGCCATCTAGTTAAAGAGGAATAGCGGAGTAGAAAAATGACTTAACATTTAAAACTGTATTAACTCAATGTTATTATATATATATATATATATATATCCACTAGGTAGAGAAGAAGCAAGCAAGTTCCAATAAGTCCAAAGAATTGGTTAACCATGAATTGGTTTTTTTTTTTTGGGGGGGGGGGGGGGGGGGGGGGGGGGGGGGGGGGGGGGGTGTGTGGTGGTTGGAAGGCAAGTAGGACTTGCTGAGTCAAAAGGTCTATCAACCAAGCTAAATAGTATAAGTCGAAGATAATTCTATTGGATGAAGACTATTTCTCTGATTTTTCTTCTAGTTGAACTTATTCCTGATATTTTGGCCAAAATTTATCTCTGATGTATTCTCTTCTAATGCTAATTTTGAGTAAGTAACAAAACCTTAAAAAAACTTTGCTTAGAATTCAACAAATATGGCTTTCAAAACTATATATTATATGACCTTGGTGAAATGATCTCTACATGTTTCTTGTCTCAACTACCAAAACAACCTTCTGTCAGAATTTCTTCTATCTTTTATTTTTTATTTTTGTTTGGGAGTAATGATGGCAATGGAGCAGGGCGGGGTCGAAGGATGGCGTCTTCGTCCCCCCATCGCATGATTTTGTCTTACCTCATCCTTGCCTCGTCCCATATGACGAGGAAAACTTTCTAACCCTATCCCCGCCCCTTGGGGACCCGCGAAGCCCTGCCCCACCCCGTAAAACTCTACTTATCATTAATTTGCCTTACAACTAGTACAATTTTTTTAATGAAACCTATTTCATTAATAAAAATATACTTGAAATTACAACTAAATTTATCTCATCAAATCAAATTAATTTTTAGAAAAAAAAAATTGAATAATATATCCAGGAGTTTAACAAGATAATCACAAAAAAAAAAAAAAAAATACTCATAGTATAACACAACAAAATAAAGGTAGAGAACCACATTGGGCAGAATAAAATAAGCTAATATTGATATATTTGTTTAAATAGTAGGGTTTTAGGGTATGAAAATTTTACAATTATAATCCTTAGTAACGCGAGGCTGGGCGGGATGAGTCTAAAAAGCCTAAACCTATCCCCGCCCCGCCCTGTGGTGCGGGGTATGAAAATTTTACAATTATAATCCTTAGTAACGCGAGGCTGAGCGTGATGAGTCTAAAAAGTCTAAACCCATCCCCGCCCCGCCCCGTGGTGCGGGTTTAAAATCTTGCCCCATCCCTGCCCCACCACATATGCAGGGCAGGGAAAACCCGCATGGGGCGAAGCGGGGAGGGGCGGGGCAAAATTGCCATCCCTATTTGGGAGGGGTTGGGATCGATCTTATGTATCTTGATTTAATTGTATGAGTGGCCCAGTTGGCTTAATTGGGGTATACATCCCGAGTATGAAACCTCTTTTATATATATATATATATATATATCAAGTTGTGTGTGATTCCTTTTAACAGGTTATAGTTGGTGGTTATGAAGAGTCCCTTTTCTCTAAATACCACACAAGTCCCAAATCCAAAGTTACCAAGCAATATGATGATACTTCCATGAAGCCACAAATCTAGAATAAAACCAAAAAATGTCCCAAATAGATCACTGTAATTGAATCCAATTGTCCTACAGATATTGCCTCTTTCCTATTTAGCATGGTTTCTTAAGAGAAGAATCCCACATTGAAACTACATGAGTTTTATGACCATAAAGGAGGAAGGAGGGGGGGGGGGGGGGGGAGGGTGGGGGGTGCTTTTGATGACATTAAATGGCAACTGAACTAAACTCTCTACAAATATTGAACAAAACAATAAAATAAGTGGAGGAGTGAATAGAAGATGACATATTCATCAATTAGCATATACAATAAAGAGCCTTGAAGTTCTTATGAAGAGGAATATGGTAGAGGTCAAAAGAGAATTACTAAGGGCTTTCTTTTATGGGTTCTTGTTTTATCCTTCATTTTCTATGTGAGTTGCAAGAGTGTATGTAAGAGCAAAGGAAAATAAAAGAGATTTTTCTTTAGCTATGAGACATACACAAAAAATATTGTAATTGATTTAAGAATAGTGAAATTAATTTAGAGCTTGTTCCGTGGTTTTTTCCTTCAAGGAGAAAGGGTTTTCCACGTAAATATTTGTACTTTTGTGTGTGATTGTTACTTGGAATTGATAATATTGGAAATAATATTATTTAGGATCCAACAAAATCAAACCTGGAATTGTAAGGATACATTTATATTTCTTTTACTACAATTTTCTTGTTGATTTTGTTTTCACTATCAATTATGTTTTAATGGGCAACAATAATTACTGACTGATACTAGATTCACCAGGTGTATGTTAGGTCTATTCTAATTTTTACTTTCTAAAAGTTGTTTCATTATTGTCCAACTACAAAGAACCATAAATAATCCTATTCAATATATCCATTAGTATTCAGCAAATATATATATATATATATATATCCGTTAGTATTCGTTAGCTTTTTTTTTTTTTGGAAGGTAAAGGAAATGCTAGTTATGGGGCCACTTGCGGCTTAGTACTAACTGAAACCATAACTCAATATTGTGGCTTATTTAATTTTCTTGACCATAAACTTATATGCAATTTGATTAATTAAGTTCTTTAGGTGGGTTCCAGTTAACTTAACTAGTAAAGTCTCTAATAGTTGAATAAAAGATCTAGGGTTCAATCCCCACCTACATCAAAAATTGATTAGTGCCTTGGTTTGGTAATAAAGAGTTATCATTAAAAGCGGACGCCATAGGTTGAAACTCTCTTAAAAATAAAAAATAAAAAATCCTTTAGGAACAAAAACAACTCTAGTACATATTTATTATCTTGATCATTGTTGGAATTTTCAAATTTCGGTCCTTTTGATAATTATTTTCCTAGCTTGCAATAGGTTGCATTCATGCTCTTAATTTCTGAATCTGATCCCTATCAATTTGAATTGATTCTATGGAATAGTGTCTTTCTAGGTCTCTTTTAAGTTAGAAGTTCTCATTACATTTTTCTCTCTTCTTTTATTAGTGTAAGCTTGGTTGAGTTATGATGGAAATTATTGTATTCAAATAATGGGTATGAGATCTAGTTAAGCGTGCATGTGTTCATGGTTGGTTGAGTTATTATGAAAATTATTGTATATAAATTTCAATTTGTACTTTTGTTAGGATCATATTGGAAACCGGTACGTATGTGTTGCTGAGTTAGATCTGTGAGTTGTTGTGCCTATGATGCTTGAGTTGCTGTGTTGAGACTTGAGAGGCTTAAGCTTATTGCTACAATTACTTGAATGTAATTGACTAAGTGGATAGTGTGTACTTCATGTTAGGGTATTAGTCATTGTAATTGTAACATATTGCTGCAATTGCATCAGCTATCAGTTGTGTACCAATTAGCTTAGTAAGTTGTATTAACCATTTGATCAAATAATTAAGCATTGTAGCAAATTTTTGTATCTAATGAAGCTACATGTTAGGTTCAATATGTTAGCTTCAAGTGAAACACTAGTTGTATATGCAATGGTAGAAATCCATTTGCAATTAAAAAAAATTGCATATTGTTAACTTGTTAGATTCTTGAAATAGATATATTGTTTCATGTAATTATTGCCTAAAAATTGTTCGAATTAATACCTTTCACAAGTTGGCATAACCTTCAATGTTTATAAGCTTTTTATTTGGGTCAAGAGAACAATGGACATCATTTGTGGGAGGAATAATACTGAAAACTGAATAATTGTATTTTTTATGCATTGGACATATATGAGTAAGAAAAATATCATAGAAATTTTCAATTTTATGATTTTTATTAATCAAATAACATTTTGAATTTTTTTGCAAATTCCATCAATCATCATTACAACCAAAATATAAAACACACCTAGTGAAATTCATTTGTACAATGCAATTTATTTACCAATTGAAACACAATAAATCATCTTTTTTCATAAAAGAGAAGATTTTACATTGTTCGAGTAGGTTATTACAAACTAGAGAATGACCCTAATCATAACATAATAACACCACTACGTACGACCTTTCTAAGCAATTCAGTATCTAGTTAACAACCAAACAAAATCAACTTGTAAAATACAGCCAAACCAAATGACAATTTTGCCCAAAAAATGTTTCAAACCCTTATGACTCTCTCTCTCTCTCTCTCCTTCTTTTCTTTCAAATTTCCTCCCCAAAATTAACCTTTGACTCTTCTCCTATATGTGTGTGAGAGAGAGAGAGAAAGAGTGGTGGGGTTTGAAAAAATTTTAGGACAAATTTGTCATGTGGTTTGTGTTGGTAGAGCAAGTTTTGTGGCTTTTTTTTAATAGTTGTCAATCATTTATTGGATATGACACACCAAATAAGTTGTTGGCTTAATAATACTGAAACACTATATACTTTCTCCTGTGAGAGGGGAGGGGCTTTCTCGTTTCAAATTTTCAATCGTTTGAGAGAGAGAGAGAGAGAGATTGGTCGACACCCAATTGACCAAGCCAATTTTTATATTCAATCATCATTACAACCAAAATATAAAACACACATAGTGAAATTCATTTGTACAATGCAATTTATTTACCAATTGAAACACAAAAAATCATCATTTTCATGAAAGAGAAGATTTTACATTGTTTGAGTAGGTTATTACAAACTAGAGAATGACCCTAATCATAACACAATAATGCAACTACATACGACCTTTCTGAGCAATTCAGTATCTAGTTAACAACCAAAAAAAATCAACTTGTAAAATACAGCCAAACCAAATACCAATTTTGCCCTGAAATTTTTTCAAACCCTAGCCACTTTCTCTCTCTCCTTCTTCTCTTTCAGATTTCCCCCCCCCCAAAATTAACCTTTGACTCTTCTCCTATCCGATAGAGAGAGAGAGTGTGGCGGGGTTTGAAAAATTTTAAGGACAAAATTGTCATTTGGTTTGTGTTGTTAGGGCAAGTTTTGTGGCTTTTTTTTTAACAGTTTTCCATCATCTATTGGATATGACACACCAAATAAGTTGCTGGCCAGGTAATACTGAAACACTATATACTTTCTCCTGTGAGAAGGGAGGGGCTTTCTCGTTTCAAATTTTCAATCATGAGAGAGAGAGAGAGAGAGAGAGAGAGAGAGAGAGAGATTTGTCGACACCCAATTGACCAAGCTGATTTTTATATTTACAAACTAAAGACCCTAAGGGCCAAAGCCCAAGCCCAAGCCCAAATCAAGTCAAGAAAAATTGTGCAATTTGAATTCAATGGTCGAGCCCAAGTTAAACCCAGATTAAGTGGAGAAAACTTAGCTTTTAGTCAAAAAAAGCAAAACCCAAACCAAACCAAACCAGCCTAGCCCAACTCTCTCTTTCTCTCTCTCTCAGTGCAGTTCAGTTAGCATCGGAATACATCATCTAGCTCCGACGACTTGTGGAGTGCTACGTGTGGCTTAGTCGACGCTAAACCAAACATGGAGCAGCATCAGCACAATAAATAAAAACGCAAACCTGTTTTTGTTTTCGGCAATTACCAAAACTACTATGGCTAGCATGTAATTTTTCTTACTCATACTTTGTGAGGTTTTTGTTTTCAGTTTGTTGAGTACCCACTACCCATTATTGTGGGGACTCGAGACCCAAGGAGGAATAAAATTGCTGTGAACGTCATAATGAAAGCCTTTTGAGCTCGAGGAGTGGGTTCGCCTGAGGATAGGAGGGGAAGAAACAAAATACTTCCTGGAATTCCGAATAGAGATAATGACGTTTAGAGAGAGAGTCAAAGTAGTTGAAAGAAGATTCTTGTGAAAACTTACCCATTGCCTCCTCATTAAATGACTAGCAACAACTTTATTAGCTGCATTGATGAGGAAATTACTTGAATAGTAGATTCACAGCTAAGCAGTTCCTTCTACCACCTTCAACAGAAGTCTAATGGGACAAGTGTCCTAAGGAGAGTCTGGAGGCTAGCAGATGGAGGGCTAGGATGCAAGAAACTTAAGAGTATATAAAGGAAGAGAACTTCCAGATGAGGGGATCCAGAAAAAATCAAGGAAAAAATATTAGAACAAGAACAGTGACAGAAAGAAAGAAAAAGAATATTGTATATCCTAGCATAAGAACATTGTCCTCGAGCAAGCTTGTAAAGAGCCATCAATGTATTTATTTTTTACTTCTATTCATTCCCTCCCTGTCTGAATCTTCGGACTAAGCCCAACTTGTTTATTCCACTCTTAACAAATATCTATTGATTTGGGTCTATTTGGGTAATACAAGCCTCACTATTCTAACTGGGATTGGGCCCTTAGAATCGTGCCCTTACAATTATCATGTTTTATCTCAAAATTTTTTTTTTTTTAACTTCTTATTGGTGTGATTTTTTGTTTTTGAGCAAGTTGTGTTTATGTATATTTTAAGCATATGAATGAGTATAACTCATACCCATTATCATGTTTTATATCTAATTTGGTGATGGGTTTTTTTTTTTTTTTTGGGATAAGCAATGTAGTTTATATATCTATTTTGCATTAAAAAAAGGGTTAATTTGTGTAATTTTTGGGTTGCTTAGCAATTGTGTCATACCTAATATTAATGCAGTTGTGTTTTTGTATATTTATTCAGCCAATTTTTTTTTTAATTTTTAAACATTAGATTTTTAGTACATTACTTAGTTTGCGAATATGTTGTTTGTGATATATTGTGTCTCACAGTTTGAATTACTTGGATAGGATTAGTACATTAACATTTTGGAATCTAAGAGTTCCTTTAGAGCTGATGCTCTTTCTCTAGAGTGGCTGTGTAAATCACCTTTGTTAAATTAAAAAATAATAACAATTCCCTTAGAATATTGTTTTATTGGATGTTTCAGATTGGTCAAGACTTGCAAGAAGATCCTCGGTTAAATGTCTTCAGGAAGGAATTGTTTGAAGACAAGGAATGTCTTGATATTGGGTGCAATAGTGGCATAATTACCATTCTCATTGGTAACCATTTCTCAACTCTGAAATGTGGACACCTATTTTTTCTGGCTTCTAAGCCTTCTATTGGTTGCAATTGTCCATAAAGAAAAATTTTCAGCTATAATTTGATGTTAATCTTCTCTAATTCTGCCAAACAACCTTCTTTGTCTATACTAATTAGAAATAGGACTTGGGCTCTTCTTTATTTATTTATTTATTTATTTTTATGGGTAATTCAGCTTTTATTCATTGAAACAAACATGAATTACAAAGGGAAATCCCAAAATAAACCAACATAGGAAACCTCCCTGCTACAACAACTAAAATACAAAACAAATACAAAACCAAAGCAAGCCAAAACAAATGGCAAAACAAAACTCACTAACAACTAAACAATACATCTATAAGGCATCCAAATTACCAGCACCTTGTTGATTATAGCTAACCAACTAAAAAATGAATGCTTTGGGATAGTTAAATGGAACCAAAGCAACTTTCACCACTCAATTTCGCTAGATTTATCTCTAATCTTAGCATATGTTGCAGCAAAACAAAACTTCCCAAATTTATTAACTTGCCAAAGGGCTTCATCCTCATCTTTAAGCACAACAAGGAATAGTTCACTCTAAATATTTTCATAATTTTGTTATATTTTATTTTGACTTATAAATGATTGATAGCTCAGCAGTTTTAAAAATATCGTGATGACAACAAAATGTTTTAACATTTTCACAAAAGAAGTGCTATGTCAACTTTATTTTCACTACAAATCATAAGTAGTAAATTATTACAATAAAATAGACATTGCCATTAGCAAATAAATACTAAGAAACCGTTATAATAAAATAGATATTTATATGTTAAATATCTACTTTTTGAGAGAATTTCAACATATGGCGTATGCTCCTGATGATAACTCTTTATCATCAGACCATTATCATCAGACCAAGACACCAATCAGTTTTTGGTGTAGGCGAGGGTTAAACCCCAGATCTCTTATACAACCATCAGAGACTTTACCAATTGAGCTAACTGGAACCCACATATGTTAAATATCTACTTTAACTTTGTGTGTGACATGCAATTTTTCATTTATATAGTTTCATACTTCTTTAAATAAAAATTTTATCTTAATTTTTCCCCTTAAGAGTTTGCACGTGCCACTGTAACTAGTTATATAAAAATGGGCTGATAAAAACGTGTCCCTTTTAGTCTTTTATTTTTTTTTTTTTTAAGTGATTATTATAATGGGAAAAAAAATTCAGTTGGGTTTTATCATTTGTGCATTAAGGAGTGTGTGTGATAAAAATTAATGGTGGGCCTGAGCCCGTGCCAGTTCTAAAACACTACACAAAGGCCGTTGTTCAATATATAAAAAGTCACCAACGAGGCGTTTTTGCAAACAGAAAATATGTCTCTGTTTCTCTCCAGGTTCAAATACCAAAACCAAACCCTAGAAGATCAAAAGCTCCTGAAGATGAAGATAGATTCGGAATATGAATATGAATTTGAGATCGCTTTCTGTGCGCGTAGTATTGGTCCATTTCCAGAGTGGTATGCAATGAAGGTCACAGAGCCATACTTCCGATCATCTTCTTCGGCGAAGTATAAGTATGGGAAGAACAAAGAAGTGAGGAGTATCGTGAGGAAGAAGGAGCTGTTGGTTCCGATTTCGGTAAGCAAATTTAACTACAGACGCAGGCTACCTGTAGCAGTTCTAGGCTCTCATATGTATTGCCTTGGTCCCGTAGAGCCTAGTACCTTTAGCAAGAGCAACCAAGTGTGGACTCTAGACCTTACTAGTACTAGTAGTAGTAATTGTTGGAAACCTGGTCCTCACACGAATTTTACTAGATCGAATCCTCACGTGATGGTCCTTGACAACAAGCTATATGCACTGGGTTCTTTTCATCCCGATTTTGAAGCCGAGAGCAGTGGCTGTGGTTGGATGGAGGTTTTTCACCCAAAGTTAGGAACTTGGGAATCCTTGCCCAATCCACCATCTCGATGTTTCCTACAGAGAATTATGCTTTCCGCACCTCTCCATGATAGAAAACAGATTGTTGTAGCTGAGCGTTGTAATGGTCGTGTTACATTCCATATTTATAATGTCGAGACTCGACTTTGGGCAACACTTGATCCTCCAAGGCGAGACGATATGTCTGCCCAGTACAAGGGACGTGACGGGTATCCTAATGAAGATACCATCACTGCTTTAGGACCTGCAGTTGTTGGACATACTCTCTATTGGGGCTTCCTTGATGACCAGAAGTTATGCCTACAAGCATACAATCTAGATACGGATGTGTGGTTCTATGGTCGTCTCGACTTGCGCTCCTCAGTTTTATGGAAGGGTGAATGCTTGCCTAGTCAATTATCTACTTCTCTGCTCCACTTGACTGATCACAAATTCTGCTTTCTCTTCTGTAGCGTCGGCAGAGGAAGCTTCCTTAATTGTCTCATATTTGACGTTTCTCCAATTTCCCGCAAAAATTATCATTATCACGATAATGACGAAGATGACGACTTTTCCCGTAACCTTTACTGTGATCGTTGGAACAAGCCTTTCTCCAAATTGGGTATTTCCATTGTCTCCATCCATAAGTATCCCTTCCATGGTAGCTTAGAAGTCTACCACACCGTGTTGCTGTAAGTTTACTTACTACATTCTTTCTATTTCCCTTTACTTTGTCATGCCATACCATTTTTTTTTGTTTTTTTGTTTATTGTTTATTGTCTTTTTTAATGCCCAAACAAACAAACATATAGTGTCACCACCAATTGTATCTGGGTGTTTTGACTACCATTAACAACAAAACACCAATTGTTTGATATCTACACAAAAATTGATCTTGCAAATCCTTTATGACATCCCCCTTCCCCTTTATAATCTTTGCGCCAAGCATTTATTTGATGTGCACCTTTGAAGAATAAAATAGTAGTCATTTATTTGTACACCATCTAACTCGCAGTTTAACTTGCAGGGATGCTGGATTTTATACATCAAAGAAGAAGAAACCAAAGTTGTCACGTAAACCAATTGAGAGCCCAACTTGCAGGGATGCTGGATTTTATACACCAAAGATGAAGAAACCAAAGTCATGACATAAGCCATAAGCCAAGTTAGACCATCAATGATATTTATCTAAGTAGTTTGCTTCCTCGAAGACTAAGTTTCTATTGCTTGTGATTTTATAGACCCTGATGAAAGATTTAAACTCTGTAGTTTATTTAGAATCATTATGGATAATATGTATTACAAACTCAGTTAGAACTTATGATTTTGAATGAATCGGGCTTTTGGTTTTATGTTCATTTTGTCTATTGTATTCTGTAGATGTTAAGAACATTTTTTACCATCAAGGTGATGTAAGGCTCCATTGAAATTAACTAAAAGCCATCTTAATTTAGAGGTTAGTTAATATGCTGCAATTGAACATAGATAGAGCCCCACCAGTTTATGGTCATTGTTCTTTACAAAGATTGAATTCAGCATTGTCAACATAGCCATATCATCGCTAGGTTGTAATCTTTGTAAGACTTCTATCCTTTTTGGTGGTGACAACGGTACTACCCATGCCTTACTGCTCTTGCATCTTGGTTGATAAGGTTACACCAAATTGACGAATGTCTCAAAATCCTTTTCTTCGTGGTTAAAATAACTTCTTTGTAGTGGTGAAGTACCATAGGCTTTCAAGTAGTTGAGGATTTGAGCAGTTCATTTTCCTTCACCAATGATGTCAGCCACATAATTTGCTTTCAAATTGTCTGCTATGTATCAAGCTGCTATCAAGATTCAAACATAGTCCCCAAACGCAAAGCTCATAGCCCCTTTGAATACTTGAATTTGTTAGCTATGATAGGTATTTTGAATTATTTCAAGAGGTTTGCTTGCTTTGCACTTCTCTCCTGTGTTGATTTGTTTGTAAATATCATTGGTTTGGGTATTCTTTCTCTCAGATGCCCCATCCTAATCAATTGCAACTTCTCTTGTACAATTATGCTTGTAAGTTACTGTGAGCCTTCATTTCGAGGTGACTTGGATACTTTTTTTTTTTTTTTTTTTTCAGCTGGATATTTTGCCATAGGAAAATATGCTGCTAAACTTTTTTCCATGATATAAATTTGGACAGTAAACGTGCCAATGGTTCTTGTAATAAGCAATGAGAAATAAAACCAAGACCTACTTTCAGATTGTCCTTCCATATTTTTTTTCCATGAGCATTGTCCAATGATGTAGGAGTAATTGGATCATTAACGTTTGGATTGAATTTCCACAACTTGGGTCTTAGCGACAATTACTGCGTAAGGATAATGGCTAGGAGGAGGATTGAAAGGCATTATGGCCTTAAGATTTCCAGGATTTAGATTTCCGTTGTTTTTGTCTCTCTATTATATACAATTGTAATTTATTGGCTTTTCAAAATGGTGATTGTGCGTTTGAACCAACCTTATCAAATTCATATTCAAATTAAATTGAAATTAAACTGTTTACATTTTCACTGCCAATTTGAACTCCTCTCACTTAAACATCTTTCTTCCCTTTTCTCTCAATCATCAAACCGTGATTCAATTTGGTTCAAAATTGAGAATGGAGAACAAACTCAACAAAGTATACTCATACATACAGGTATATAACACTATGGATTGAATGAAATTTATTCATTCTCTCTCTATCAAGTTCAGACCTTCACTTCGCTTGCTGCTCCTACTTCAGAAATATTTTTTTGCGACAGATTAAACAATGTCACCAATCTACATGTGATTGCGCAGCTACTCTATATATTAATAGAACAAGAATGGAGCAATTCTTTCTTTATGGAGTATATAATTAGGTTAATGTGTTTAATATACTAGCTTATTTTAGTGGAAACCAGGTTGTGGAAGTGCTTATCGATTGCAAAACTGTACCCTTTTGCTTTATTTGGAGCATCCAATTACTTATTAGGCAGTGTTTGGGGGTGGGGTTGAAGTAGGCCATCTAGTTAAAGAGGAATAGCGGAGTAGAAAAATGACTGAACATTTAAAATTGTATCAACTCAATGTTATAATATATATATATATATATATATCCACTAGGTAGGGAAGAAGCAGGCAAGTTCCAATAAGTCCAAAGAATTGGTTGACCATTTATATATGCAACTATCAGACAAGTCACTGAATGAACTACCGTCTTAGCTCTCATTCAATATAACCTCACCCATTGAGATTTCAGTTCAATGCCTTGCATATGTTCAATGGCATCCAAATTTGTGCATATCTGTTCCAGTCAATCCTTCGCATCTCAATTTGATATCCATGAATTGTTTTTTTTTTTTTTTTTTTTGGGGGGGTGTGGGGGGCGGTTTTGGAAGGCAAGTAGGACCTTAGTATGAGTCGAAGATAAAAAAAAACTCTGCTTAGAATTCAACAAATTTGGCTTTCAAAACTATATATTATATGACCTTGGTGAAATGATCTCTACATGTTTGTTGTCTCAACTACCAAAACAACATCCTGTCAGAATTTTTTCTTTCTTTTATTTTTAATTTTTGTTTGGGACTTGGGAGGGGTTGGGATCGAATCGATCCTACGTATCTTGATTTAATTGTATGAGTGGCCCAGTTGGCTTGATTGGGGTCTACATCCAAGTATGAAACCTCTTTTATATATATATATATATATATATATATATCAAGTTGTGTGTGATTCCTTTTAACGTGTAATAGTTGGTGGTTATGAAGAGTCCCTTTTCTCTAATTGCCACACAAGTCCCTAATCCAAAGTTACCAAGCAATACGATGATACTTCCATGAAGCCACAAATCCAGAATAAAACCAAAAGATGTCCCAGATAGCTAGATCACTGTAATTGGATTAAGAGCCCTGAAGTTCTTATAAAGAGGGATATAGTAGAGGTCAAAAGAGAATTATTACGGGCTTTCTTTTATGGGTTCTTGTTTTATCCTTCATTTTCTATGTGAGTCGCAAGAGTGGATGTAAGAGCAAAGGAAAATAAGAGAGATTTTTCTTTAACTGTGAGAGATACACAAAAAATATTTGTTCTTTAGCTGTAATTGATTTGAGAATAGTGAAATTAATTCAGAGTTTGTTCTGTGGTTTTTCCCTTCAAAGAAAAAGGGTTTTCCACGTAAATATTTATGTTTTTGTATGTGATTGCTATTTGGGATTGATAATATTGGTGATAATATTATTCGGGACCCAACAAAATCAAATCTGAAATTGTAAGGATACATTTATATTTCTTTTACTACAATTTTCTTGTTGATTTTGTTTTCACTATCAGTTATGTTTTAATGGGCAACAATAATTACCGACTGATACTAGATTCACAAGTGTATGTTAGGTCTATTCAGATTTTTACTTTCTAAAAGTTGTTTCATTATTGTTCAACTACAAAGAACCATAAATAATCATATTCAATATATCCGTTAGTATTCAACAAATATATATATATATATTATATCCGTTAGTTTTTTTTTTTTTGGGGGCCGGGGGGGGGGGGGGGGGGGAGGGGTGGGGGGGAGAGGGAAGGTAAAGGAAATGCTAGTTATGGGGCCACTTGCGGCTTAGTACTAATTGAAACCATGACTCAGTAATGTGGCCCATTTAATTTTCTTGACCATAAACTTATATGCAATTTGATTAATTAAGTTCTTTAGATGAGTTCCAGTTAGCTCAACTAGTAAAGTTTTTGAAGGTTGAATAAGAGATCTAGAATTTAATCTCTACCTATATTAAAGACTGATTAGTGTTTTAGTTTGGTGATAAAGAACTATCATTAGAAGCGAACGTCATAGGTTGAAACTCTCTAAAAAAAAAAAAAGTCCTTTAGGAACAAAAACAACTCTAGTACATATTTATTATCTTGATCATTGTTGGAATTTTCAAATTTTGGTCATTTTGATAATTATTTTCCTAGCTTGCAGTAGGTTGCATAATTTGGTCCCTATCAATTTGAATTGATTCCATGGAATAGTGTCTTCCCAAGTCTCCTTTAAGGTAGAAGTTCTCATTACATTTTTCTCTCTTCTTTTATTAGTGTAAGCTTGGTTGAGTTATGATAGAAATTATTGTGTTCAAATAATGGGTTTGAGATCTAGTTGAGTGTGCATGTGTTCATGGTTTGTTGAGTTATTATGGAAATTATTATATTTAAATTTCAAGTTGTACTTTTGTTAGGATCATATTGGAAAGCATGATGGTATGTATGTGCTGTTGAGTTAGATTCTGTGAGCTGTTGTGCCTATGATGCTTGAGTTGCTGTGTTGAGACTTGAGAGGCTTGAGCTTTATTGCTACTATTACTTGAATGTAATTGACTAAGTGGATAGTGTGTACTTGATCTTGTTAGGGTATTAGTCATTGTAATTGTAACATATTGCTACAATTGCATTAGCTATCAGTCGTGTACCAATTAGCTCAGTAAGTTGTATTAAGCATGTGATCAAGTAACTAAGCATCGTAGCAAATTTTTGTAACTAATGAAGCTACATGTAAGGTTCAATATGTTAGCTTCAAGTGAAACACTAATTATGTATGCAATGGTAGAAATCCATTGCAATAAAAAAAAAAATTGCATCTTGTTAACTTATTAGATTTTTGAAAAGATATAGGGCCTGTTTGGTAACCCTGTTTGAGCAACGTTTTTCTGTGTTTAAACAGCCAAACAGGTGGGCCCTATGCTAAATTCTTTGTTTGGTACGTGATTCTGAACTAGCAAGGTTTGAGTTGTCTTCAAGAGGTGTTTGAGCAAGTGTTCCACATGAGTTGAGTTCTGTTCAAGCTTGTTTGAGTGTGTGTTTAACTGTGCTCTGGGCCCACGCGTATAATCATACTGTCTCTTCTCTCCCACGTGTCAGTGCATTGTGGTCTCTCTGCAATAGCTCTCCCACACATCACTCTAGCAAGGATCTTGAAGCTTTTCTCCTCTCCCTCTCGCACGTAAATCTCATCACCATTAATCTCACACACCCATCACCACCCATCACCACCCATACCCACAACCAAAACCCATCACCAAAACTACTAGACCATCCACCCCACGCTGATCTCACAAGCAAACCACCAGACACACAGCGAAAACAACTCATACCCACGGCCAAAACCCATCACCAAAACTACTAGACCATCAGCCCCACGCCAGTCTCGCCAGCAACCCGTTAGATCCACGCCGATCTTGCAAGCAAATCACCAAACCCACGGCCAAAATGACATACAAATCTGCAAATGGGTATTGTTGATGTTGGTTTGGCATTGCAAAGAGAGAAGTGATAAGTGAGGTAAAGATGTTTTCACCGAGGCAAGAGAAACAGGGGGGGTGTTGTATGGTGTGAGGTGTAGACCGTTGTCGGTTATCAGTCTTCCTCTGATGTGAAATAAAGTAGCCTATCCGGGTGGCAGCTTTTTAAAAAAAAAAAAAAAACACACTTACCAAACACACAACTTCATATTTCTAAACAACAAAATACCCATTTAAAACACATTACCAAACACATTTTTCTCTTTATAAATACTATAAATACATATTTTTAACAACACTTTTTAAACCACATTTTAAGAAATTTTAAACAACGTTACTCAAACTTCTCTACCAAACGGCCAAATATTGTTTCATGTAATTATTGCCTAAAAATTGTTTGAATTAATACCTTTCACAAGTTGGCATAACCTTCTATGTTTATAAGCTTTTTATTTAGGTCAAGAGAACAATGGACATCATTTGTGGGAGGAATAATACATAAAAATGAATAATTGTATTTTTTATGCATTGGACATATATGAGTAAGCAAAATATCATTGAAATTTTCAATTTTATGATTTTTATTAATCAAATAGCATTTTGAAATCTTTTGCAAATTCCATCAATCATCATTACAACCAAAATATAAAACCCACACCTAGTGATATTCATTTGTACAATGCAATTTATTTACCAATTGAAACACAAAAAATCATCATTTTCATAAAAGAGAAGATTTTACATTGTTTGAGTAGGTTATTACAAACTAAAGAATGACCCTAATCCTAACACAATAACGCAACTACATACAACCTTTCTGAGCAATTCAGTATCTAGTTAACAACCAAACAAAATCAACTTGTAAAATACAGCCAAACTAAATACCAATTTTGCCCTAAAAATTTTTCAAACCCCTGCCACTTTCTCTCTCTCCTTCTTCTCTTTCAGATTTCCCCCCCAAAATTAACCTTTGACTCTTCTCCTATCCAAGAGAGAGAGAGAGTGTGGCGGGGTTTGAAAAATTTTCAGGACAAAATTGTCATTTGGTTTGTGTTGGTAGAGCAAGTTTTGTGGCTTTTTTTTAACAGTTGTCAATCATCTATTGGATATGACTCACCAAATAAGTTGCTGGTCTAGTAATACTGAAACACTATATACTTTCTCCTGTGAGAGGGGAGGGGCTTTCTCGTTTCAAATTTTCAATCGTTTGTGAGAGAGAGAGAGAGAGATTGGTCGACACCCAATTGACCAAGCCGATTTTTATATTTAAGAACTAATGACCCTAAGGGCCAAAGCCCAAGCCCAAGCCCAAATCAAGTCAAGAAAAATTGTGCAATTTGACTTTAATGGTTGAGCCCAAGTCAAACCCAAATTAAGTGGAGAAAACTTAGCTTTTAGTCAAAAAAAGCAAAACCCAAACCAAACCAGCCTAGCCCAACTCTCTCTCTCTCTCTCTCTTGGTGCGGTTCGGTTAGCATCGGAATACATCATCCAGCTCCGACGGCTTGTGGAGTGCTGCCTGCAGCTCAATCGACGCTAAACCAAACATAGAGCAGCATCAGCACAGTAACAGAAAAAGCAAACCTGTTTTTGTTTTCGACAATTACAAAAACTACTATGGCTACCTTGTAATTTTTCTTACTCATACTTTGTGAGGTTTTTTTTTTTTTTTTTTTTTTTTTTTTTTTTTTTTTTTCCAGTTTGTTGAGTACCCACTACCCATTATTGTGGGGACCCGAGGACCGAGGAGGAATAAAATTGTTGTGAACGTCATAATGAAAGCCTTTTGAGCCCAAGGAGTGGGTTCGCTTGAGGATAGGAAGGGAAGAAACAAAATACTTCCTGGAAGTCCGAATAGAGAGAATGACATTTAGAGAGAGAGTCAAAGTAGTTGAAAGAAGATTCATGTGAAAGCTTACCTATTGCCTTCTCATTAAATGACTAGCAATAGCTTTATTAGCTGCATTGATGAGGAAATGACTTGAACAGTAGATTCACAGCTAAGCAGTTCTTTCTACCACCTTCAACAGAAGTCTAATGGGGCAAGTGTCCTAAGGAGAGTCTGGAGGGTAGCAGATGGAGGGCTAGAATGCAAGAAGCTTAAGAGTATATAAAGGAAGAGAACTTCCACATGAGGGGATCCAGAAAAAATCAAGGAAAAAAAATTAGAACAAGAACAGTGACAGAAAGAAAGGGAAAGAACAGTGTATATCCTAGCATAAGAACATTGTCCTCAGGCGAGCTTGTAAAGAACCATCAATATATTTATTTTTTACTTCTGTTCATTCCCTCCCTGTCTGAATCTTCAAACTAAGCCCAACTTGTTTATTCCACTCTTAACAAATATCTATTGATTTTGGCCTATTTGGGTAGTACGAGCCTCACTATTCTAAGTGGGTTTGGGCCTTTAGAATTGTGCCCTTACAATTATCATGTTTTATCTCAAATTTTTTTTTTTTTAACTTCTTGTTGGTGTGATTTTTTGTTTTTGAGCAAGTTGTGTTTATGTATATTTTAAGCATATGAATGAGTATAACTCATACCCATTATCATGTTTTATATCTAATTTGGTGATGGGTTTTTTTTTTTTTTTTTTTTTTGGGATAAGCAATGTAGTTGATATATCTGTTTTGCATTAAAAAAAGGGTTAATTTGGTGTAATTTTTGGGTTGCTTAGCAATTGTGTCATACCTAATATGAATGCAGTTGTGTTTTTGTATATTTATTCAGCCAATTTTTTTTTTTTTTTTTAAAAACATTAGATTTTTAGTACATTACTTAGTTTGTGAATATGTTGTTTGTGATATATTGTGTCTCACAGTTTGAATTACTTGGATAGGATTAGTAAATTAACATTTTGGAATCTAAGAACTCCTTTAAAGCTGATGCTCTTTCTCTAGAGTGGCTGTGTAAATCACCTTTGTTAAATTAAAAAATAATAACAATTCCCTAAGAATATTGTTTTATTGGATGTTTCAGATTGGTCAAGACTTGCAAGAAGATCCTCGGTTAAATGTCTTCAGGAAGGAATTGTTTGAAGACAAGGAATGTCTTGATATTGGGTGCAATAGTGGCATAATTACCATTCTCATTGGTAACCATTTCTCAACTCTGAAATGTGGACACCTATTTTTTCTGGCTTCTAAGCCTTCTGTTGGTTGCAATTGTCCATAAAGAAAAATTTTAAGCTATAATTTGATGTTAGTCTTCTCTAATTCTGCCAAACAGCCTTCTTTGTCTATACTAATTAGAAATATGACTTGGGCTCTTCTTTATTTATTTATTTATTTTTATGGGTAAGTCAGCTTTTATTCATTGAAACAAACACAAATTACAAAGGGAAATTCCAAAATAAACCAGCATAGGAAACCTCCCTGCTACAACAATTAAAATACAAAACAAATACAAAACCAAAGCAAGCCAAAACAAATGGCAAAACAAAACTCACTAACAACTAAACAATACATCTATAAGGCATCCAAATTACCAGCACCTTGTTGATTATAGCTAACCAACCAAAAAATGAATGCTTTGGGATAGTTAAATGGAACCAAAGCAACTTCCACCACTCAACTTCGCTAGATTTATCTCTAATCTCAGCATATGTTGCAGCAAAACAAAACTTCCCAAATTTAATAACTTGCCAAAGGGCTTCATCCTCATCTTTAAGCTCAACAAGGAATAGTTGACTCTAAATATTTTCATAATATTTTTATAATTTTATTATATTTTATTTTGACTTATAAAGGATTGATAGTTCAGCAGTTTTGAAAATATCGTTATGATAACAAAATGTCTTAACATTTTCACAAAAGAAATGCTATGTCAACTTTATTTTCACTACAAATCATAAGTAGTAGATTATTACAATAAAATAGACATTGCCATTAGCAAATAAATACTAAGAAACCGTTATAATAAAATAGATATTTATATATTAAATATCTACCTTAACTTTGTGTGTGACATACAATTTATCATGTATATAATTTCATACTTCTTTAAATAGAAATTTTATCTTAATTTTCCCACTTAAAGAGTTTACACATGCTACGGTAACTAGTTATATAAAAATGGGCTGATAAAAACGTGCACCGTTTAGTCTTTTTTCTTAAAAAAATTTTTAAGTGATTATTATTATAATGGAAAATAAAATTGAGTTGGGTTTTATCATTTGTGCATTAAGGAGTGGATGTGATAAAAATTAATGGTGGGCCTAAGCCCGGCCCAGTTCTAAAAGACTACACAATGGCGGTTGTTCAAACAAGTCAGTATATAACAAGTCACAGACGAGGCGCTTAAATCCCAAATCTTCTAAAATCCGATTGCAAACAGAAAACATCTCTATGTCTCTCTCCAAGTGCCAAAACCAAACCCTAGAAGATCAAAAGCTGATGGATTCGGAATATGAATATGAATATGAATTTGAGATCGCTTTCTGTTCGCGTATTATTGGTCCATCCACAGAGTGGTGTGCAATGAAGGTCACAGAGCCATACTTCCGTTCATCATCTTCGGCGAAGTATAAGTATGGGAAGAACAAAGAAGCGAGGAGTATCGTGAGCAAGAAGGAGCTGTTGGTTCCGATTTCGGTAAGCAAATTTAGCTACAGACGCAGGCTACCTGTAGCAGTTCTAGGCTCTCATATGTATTGTCTTGGTCCCATAGAGTCTAATCCCAGTAGCAATAGCAACCAAGTGTGGACTCTAGACCTTACTAGTACTAGTAGTAGTAATTGTTGGAAACCTGGTCCTCACACGAATTTTACTAGATTGAATCCTCATGTGATGGTCCTTGACAACAAGCTATATGCACTGGGTTCTTGTCATCCCGATTTTGAAGCCGAGAGCAGTGGCTGTGGTTGGATGGAGGTTTTTCACCCCAAGTTAGGAACTTGGGAATCCTTGCCCAATCCTCCATCTCGATGTTTCCTTCAGAGAATTATGCTTTCCGCACCTCTCCATGATAAGAAACAGATTGTTGTAGCTGAAATTGATGAGCGTTGGACTGGTTGTGTTACATTCTATATTTATAATGTGGAGACTCGACGTTGGGCAACACTTGATCCTCCAAGGCGAGACGTTATGTCTGCCCAGTTCAAGGGACGTGACGGGTTTCCTAATGAGGACACCATCACTGCTTTACGACCTGCAGTTGTTGGAAATACTCTCTATTGGGGCTTCCTTGATGACCAGAAGTTATGCATACAATGTAGATACGGATGTTTGGTTCTATGGTCGTCTCGACTTGTGCTCTGTTTTATGGAAGGGTGAATTCTTGCCTAGTCAATTATCTACTTCTTTGCACCACTTGGCTCATCACAAATTCTGCTTTCTCTTCAAGAGCCTCGGCAGAGGAAGCTTCCTTAATTGTCTCATATTTGACGTTTCTCCAATTTCCCGCAAAAATTATCATTATCACGCTAATGACGAAGATGACGACTTTTCTTGTAACCTTTACCGTGATCATTGGAACAAGCATCGGCCTTTCTCCAAAGCTTTCTCCAAATTGGGTATTTCCATTGTCTCCATCCATAAGTATCCCGTCCATGGTAGCTTAATAGTCTACCACACCGTGTTGCTGTAAGTTTACTTACTACATTCTTTCTATTTCCCTTTACTTTGTCATGCCATATCATTTTTTTTTTTTTTTTTGTCTTTTTTAATGCCCAAACAAACAAGCATATAGTGGCACCACCAATTGTATCCGGGAGTTTTGACTACCATTAACAACAAAACACCAAGTGTTTGATATCTACACAAAAATTGATCTTGCAAATCCTTTATCACATCCCCCCTTCCCCTTTATAATCTTTGCCCCAAGCATGCATTAGGAGTCCTCCTATCTGATGTGCACCTTTGAAGAATAAAACAGTAGAGTCTTTTATTTGTACACCATCTAACTCGCAGTTTAACTTGCAGGGATGCTGGATTTTATACATCAGAGAAGAAGAAACCAAAGTTGTCACGTAAACCAATTGAGAGCCCAACTTGCAGGGATGATAGATTTTATACCCCAAAGATGAAGAAACCAAAGTCATCACATAAGCCATAAGCCAAAGTGAGACCATCAATGATATTTATCTTAGTAGGTTGCTTCCTCGAAGACTAAGTTTCTATTGCTTGTGATTTTATAGACCCTGATGAAAGATTTGAACTCTGTAGTTTATTTAGAATCATTATGGATAATCTGTATTACAAACTCAGTTAGAACTTCATGGTTATGAATGAATCAAGCTTTTGTTTTTATGTTCGTTTTGTCTATTGTTTTCCGTAGATGTTAAGAACATTTTTTACCAAGGTGATTTGAGGCTCCATTGAAATTAATTAAAAGCCTTCTTAATTTGGAGATTAGTTAATATGCTGCAATTGAACATTGCTTAAGTCCAACTAGTTTATGGTCATTGTTCTTCACAAAGATTGAATTCAGCACTGTCGACCTAGCCATATCATCGCTAGGTTGTAATCTCTGTAAGACGTCTATCCTTTGTGTTGGTGACAATGGTACAATTTCTTACTGCTCTTGCATCTTGGTAGATAAGGTTAAACCAAATTGATGAATCTATCAAAATCCTTTTGTTCATGGTTAAAATAGCTTCTTTGTAGTGGTAAGGACCATAGGCTCTCGAGTAGTTGATGATTTGAGCAGGTCATTTTCCATCACCAATGAAGTCAGCCCCATAATTTGCTTTCAAAGTGCCTGCTGTGTATCAAGTTGATATCAAGATTCGAACATAGTCCCCATACACAAATCTCATAGCCCCTTTGAATACTTGAATTTGTTAGCTATGCTATGTTGAAAACATTTCAAGAGGATTGCTTGCTTTGCGCTTCTCTCCTGTGTTGATTTGTTTGGAATATCATTGGTTTGGGTATTCTTTCACCCAGATGCCCCATCTTGAGTATACTGATCAATTGCAACTTATCTTGTACCATAACTATTGGATAAGCTTAGCAGCAGTATCTTTGCCTCATAGATAAGTTACTGTGAGCCTTCATTTCAGGATAATTTAGATATTTTTTTGGTTCAGCTTGAAATTTTAACATAGGAATCTATTGTAGATAAGTTAGCCATTCTATGGTCTTTACTTATGGGGAATCTATATAAATGATTGTTATGCAGCCTGGATGAAGCTCATCCAACTTTAGTTGTTTATTGTGACAAGTCTATTTTATGACCTGAAACTTTGTGTACTCAGCTTGTTAGTGGCTGCAGTTTGTGAGCTAAAATTCGGTGTTGTTGTTCTTTTTTTCTTTTTGTTAATGTCTGATATTGAGAGCAAGGATTTGGTTCTCTCGGCCTTGCTTTTTATTCAATTGCTGATGTTTTGAGCTAGGATTTAGTGCTCTCGGCCTTTGTTCAGTTCTTAATGGCTGTTGTTTCAACCAAGGAACATGCGCTCTCAGCCTTTTATGAAAAGGAATAATGTTGCTCTGTGGAAAATTAATTTTTATGTAATTCCAGCAAGCATTGGAACTTGTGTAAACGGAAGATTTCACTCCTTGCTTGTTTATACACTCCTTGCTAATTTTTTTTCTCTCTTTCTATTTGTTTTGTTTTATGAGTACTTGCATGAATTAACTTTGCAGGATAGGAAAGAAACATGAATTAACTTTGCTGCAGCCTTCTCCTTTGAGGGGATAAGACCTGTCGTTAGACATGATAGAGCTTCAACCATTTGCCATTGATATATGGTCGGAAAGGATTGTTTCGTTCGCCTAGGGCAAACGAAAACTCTTTAGACGATAGAGCTTCTAACAAAACTCTTTTTTCTTTTCCTGCTTTGTACATGATACTCACCTTAGGCATGATAGAGCTTCAACCAAACTCTTTTTTCTTTTACCAAATTGATGAATCTGCCAAAATCCTTTTGTTCATGGTTAACATAGCTTCTTTGTAGTGGTAAGGACCATAGGCTCTCGAGTAGTGGATGATTTGTGCAGGTCATTTTCCTTCACCAATGAAGTCAGCCCCATAATTTGCTTTCAAAGTGCCTGCTGTGTATCAAGTTGCTATCAAGATTCGAAAATAGTACCCATACGCAAAGCTCATAGCCCCTTTGAATACTTGAATTCGTTAGCTATGATAGGTATGTTGAAAACATTTCAAGAGGATTGCTTGCTTTGTGCATCTCTCCTTGTGTTGATTTGCTTGTAAATATCATGGGTTTGGGTATTTTTTCACCCAGATGCCCCACCCTGATCAATAGCCACTTCTCTTGTACCATAATGCCTACAAGTTACTGTGAGCCTTGTTTCGAGGTGACTTAGATACTTTTTTTTTTTGTTCGGCTAGATATTTTGCCATAGGAAAATATACTGCTAAAATTTTTCCATGATAGAAAATTGGACAGCAAACATGCTAATGATTCTTGTAATAAGAAATGAGAAATAAAAACAAGACCTACTTTCAGATTGTCCCCTTCCATTTTTTTTTCCATGAGCATTGTCCAATGATGTAGGAATAACTGGATCATCAACGTTTGGATCGAATTTCCACAAATTGGGTCTTAGCTACAATTACTGCATAAGGATAATGGCTAGGAGGAGGAGGATTGAAAGGCATTATGGCGTTAAGATTTCCAGGATTTAGAATTCCATTGTTTTTGTCTCTGTATTATATACAATTGTAATTTATTGGCTTTCAAAATGGTGATTGTGCGTTTGAACCAACCTTATCAAATCCATATTCAAATTAAATTGAAATTAAACTATATACCTTTTCACTGCCAATTTGAACTCCTCTCACTTAAAACATCTTTCTTCCCTTTTCTCTCAAGCATCAAACCGTGATTCAATTTGGTTCAAAATTTAGAATGGAGAACAAACTGAACAAAGTATACTCATACATATAAGTATATAACACTATGGATTGAAGGAAATTTATTCACTCTCTCTCTATCAAGTTTAGATCTTCACTTTGCTTGCTGCACCTACTTCAGAAATATATTTTTTTTACGACAGTATAAACAATGTCGCCAATCTACTTGTGATTGTGCAGCTACTCTATATATTAATAGAACAGGATTGGAGCAATTCTTTTTTATGGAGTGTATAATTAGGTTAATGTGTTTAATCTACTAGCTTATTTTAGTGGAAACCAGGTTGTGGAAGTGCTTGTCGATTGTAGAACTGTACCATTTTGCTTTATCTGGAACATCCAATTACTTATTAGGTAGTGTTTAGGGGTGGGGTTGAAATAGGCCATCTAGTTAAAGAGGAATAGCAGAGTAGAAAAATGACTGAACATTTAAAATTGTATCAACTCAATGTTAAAATATATATATATATATATATATATCCACTTGGTAGAGAAGAAGCAAGCAGGTTCCAATAAGACCAAAGAATTGGTTAACCATTTATATATGCAACTATCAGATAAGTCACTGATAAACTACCGTCTGAGCTCTCATTCAATATAACCTCACCCATTGAGATTTCAGTTCAAGGCCTCGCATATGTTCAATGGCATCCAAATTTGTGCATATCTGTTCCAATCAATCCTATGCATCTCAATTTGATATCCATGAATTGTTTTGTTTTTTGATTTTTTTTTTTGGGGGGGTGGGGGGGGGGGGGGGGGGGGGTGTTGAAAGGCAAGTAGGACCTTAATATAAGTCGAAGATAATTCTATTGGATGAACGCTATTTCTCTGATTTTTCTTCTAGTTGAACTTATTCCTGATATTTTGGCCAAAATTTATCTCTGATGTATCCTCTTCTAATGTTGATTTTGAGTAACTCTGCTTAGAATTCAACAAATTTGGCTTTCAAAACTATATATTATATGACCTTGGTGAAATGATCTCTACATATTTCTTGTCTCAACTACCAAAACATTCTCCTGTCACAATTTTTTCTTTCTTTTATTTTTAATTTTTGTTTGGGAGGGGTTGGGATCGATCCTATGTATCTTGATTTAATTGTGTGAGTGGCCCAGTTGGCTTGATTGGGGTCTATATCCCGAGTATGAAACCTCTTTTATATATATATATATATATCAAGTTGGGTGTGATTCCTTTTAACGTGTAATAGTTGGTGGGGAAAAAACTCCCCATAATGGCAGGCCCAGAGATTCAATCAGCCAAGCAAACAATTGTATGCAAAGATAATAGTGGTTATGAAGAGTTCCTTTTCTCTAATTACTACACAAGTCCCAAATCCAAAGTTACCAAGCAATATGATGATACTTCCATGAAGCCACAAATCCAGAATAAAACCAAAAGATGTCCCGGATAGATCACTGTAATTGAATCCAATTGTCCTACAGATATTGCCTCTTTCCTATTCAGCAGGGTTTCTTAAGAGAAGAATCCCACATTGAAACTACATGCGTTTTATGACCATAAAGGGGGGAGGGGGGGGGGGGGGGGTGTTGCTTTTGATGACATTAAATGACAACTGAACTGCACTCTCTACTGATATTGAACAAAACAATAAAATAAGTGGAGGAGTGAATAGAAGATGACATATTCATCAATTAGCATATACAATAAAGAGCCTTGAAGTTCTTATAAAGAGGAATATGGTAGAGGTCAAAAGAGAATTATTAAGGGCTTTCTTTTATGGATTCTTGTTTAATCCTTCATTTTCTATGTGAGTCGAAGAGTGTATGTAAGAGCAAAGGAAAATAAAAGAGATTTTTCTTTAGCTGTGAGACATACACAAAAAATATTGTAATTGATTTGAGAATAGTGAAATTAATTCGAAGCTTGTTCCATGGTTTTTCCCTTCAAGGAAAAAGGGTTTTCCACGTAAATATTTGTGTTTTTGTGTGTGATTGCTACTTGGAATTGATAATATTGGAAATAATATTATTCAGGACTCAACAAAATCAAATCTGGAATTGTAAGGATACATTTATATTTCTTTTACTACAATTTTCTTGTTGATTTTGTTCTCACTATCAGTTATGTTTTAATGGGCAACAATAATTACCGACTGATACTAGATTCACCAGGTGTATGTTAGGTCTATTCTAATTTTTACTTTCTAAAAGTTGTTTCATTATTGTCCAACTACAAAGAACCATAAATAATCCTATTCAATATATCTATTAGTATTCAGCAAATATATATATATATATATATATTCGTTAGTAGTTTTTTTTTTTTTTTTTTTGGAAGGTAAAGGAAATGCTAGTTATAGGGCCACTTGCGGCTTAGTACTAATTGAAACCATAACTCAATATTGTGGCTTATTTAATTTTCTTGACCATAAACTTATATGCAATTTGATTAATTAAGTTCTTTAGGTGGGTTTCAGTTAACTTAATTAGTAAAGTCTCTGATAGTTGAATAAAAGATTTAGAGTTCAATCTGTACCTATATCAAAAATTGATTAGTGCCTTGGTTTGGTGATAAAGAGTTATCATTAGAAACAGACGCTATAGGTTGAAACTCTCTAAAAAAAAAAAAAAAAAATCCTTTAGGAACAAAAACAACTCTAGTACATATTTATTATCTTGATCATTGTTGGAATTTTCAAATTTTGGTCCTTTTGATAATTAGTTTCCTAGCTTGCAATAGTTTGCGTTCATGCTCTTAATTTCTGAATTTGATCCCTATCAATTTGAATTGATTCTATGGAATAGTGTCTTCCCAAGTCTCTTTTAAGTTAGAAGTTCTCATTACATTTTTCTCTCTTCTTTTATTAGTGTAAGCTTGGTTGAGTTATGATGGAAATTATTGTATTCAAATAATGGGTATGAGATCTAGTTGAGTGTGCATGTGTTCATGGTTGGTTGAGTTATTATGGAAATTATTATATTTAAATTTCAATTTGTACTTTTGTTAGGATCATATTGGAAACCGGTACGTACATGTTGCTGAGTTAGATCTGTGAGTTGTTGTGCCTATGATGCTTGAGTTGCGGTGTTGAGACTTGAGAGGCTTAAGCTTATTGCTACAGTTACTTGAATGTAATTGACTAAGTGGATAGTGTGCACTTGATCATGTTAGGGTATTAGTCATTGTAATTGTAACATATTGTTGCAATTGCTTCAGCTATCAGTTGTGTACCAATTAGCTCAGTAAGTTGTATTAACCATTTGATCAAGTAATTAAGCACTGTAGCAAATTTTTGTAACTAATGAAGCTACATGTTAGGTTCAATATGTTAGCTTCAAGTGAAACACTAATTGTATATGCAATGGTAGAAATCCATTGCAATTAAAAAAAAATTGCATATTGTTAACTTGTTAGATTCTTGAAAAAGATATATTGTTTCATGTAATTATTGCCTAAAAATTGTTCGAATTAATACCTTTCACAAGTTGGCATAACCTTCAATGTTTATAAGTTTTTTATTTGGGTCAAGAGAACAATGGACATCATTTGTGGGAGGAATAATACTGAAAACTAAATAATTGTATTTTTTATGCATTGGACATATATGAGTAAGAAAAATATCGTAGAAGTTTTCAATTTTATGATTTTATTAATCAAATAACATTTTGAATTTTTTTGCAAATTCCATCAATCATCATTACAACCAAAATATAAAACACACCTAGTGAAATTCACTTGTACAATGCAATTTATTTACCAACTGAAACACAATAAATCACCTTTTTCATAAAAGAGAAGATTTTACATTGTTTGAGTAGGTTATTACAAACTAGAGAATGACCCTAATCATAACACAATAACACAACTACGTACGACCTTTCTGAGCAATTCAATATCTAGTTAACAACCGAATAAAATCAACTTGTAAAATACAGCCAAACCAAATTACATTTTTGCCCAAAAAATGTTTCAAACCCTTGCCACTCTCTCTCTCTCCTTTTCTTTCAGATTTTCCTCCCAAAATTAACCTTTGACTCTTCTCCTATCTGTGAGAGAGAGAGAGAGAGAGAGTGGTGGGGTTTGAAAAATTTTTAGGACAAATTTGTCATGTGGGTTTGTGTTGGTAGAGCAAGTTTTGTGGCTTTTTTTTAACAGTTGTCAATCATCTATTGGATATGACATACCAAATAAGTTGTTGGCTTGATAATACTGAAACACTATATACTTTCTCCTGTGAGAGTGGAGGGGCTTTCTCGTTTCAAATTTTCAATCGTTTGAAAGAGTAAGAGAGATTGGTCGACACCCAATTGACCAAGCCGATATTTATATTTAAGAACTAATAACCCCATGGGCCAAAGCCCAAGCCCAAGCCCAAACCAAATAAAGAATTTCAACGGTCAAACCCAAGCCTAACCCTAATTAAGTAGAGAAAACTAAGCTTATAGTCAAAAAAGCAAAACCCAAACCAGCCCAGCCTAACTCTCTCTCTCTCTCTCTCTCTCTCTCTCTGCGGTTCGGTTAGCATCCGAATACACCATCCAGCTCCGACGGCTTGTGGAGCGCTGCGTGCGGACTCAGTCGGCGCTAAACCAAACATGGAGCAGCAGCATCAGCACAGTAAGAGAAAACGCAAACCTGTTTTTGTTTTCGGCAATTACAAAAACTACTATGGCTACCGTGTAATTTTTCTTACTCATCCTTTGTGAGGTTTTTGTTTTCAGTTTGTTGATTACCCACTACCCATTATCATGTTTTATCTCAATTTTAATTTTTTTTTTTAACTTCTTGTTGGTGTGATTTTGGGTTTCTGAGCAAGTTGAGTTTATGTATATTTTAAGCATATGAATGGGTATAACTCATACCCATTATCATGTTTTATATCTAACTTGGTGATGATTTATTTTTTTGGATAAGCAATGTAGTTTATATATCTATTTTGCATTAAAAAAAATGGTTAATTTGGTGGAATTTTTGGGTTGCTTTGCAATTGTGTCATACCTAATATGAATGCAGTTGTGTTTTTGTATATTTATTCAGCCAAAAAAGTAATAAAAGATTAAATTTTTAGCACATGACTTAGTTTGTGAATATGTTGTTTGTGATATATAGTGTCTCACAGTTTGAATTACTTGTATAGGACTAGTACATTAACATTTTGGAATCTAAGAATTCCTTTAGAGCTGATGCTCTTTCTCTAGAGTGGCTGTGTAAATCACCTTTGTTAAATTAAAAAATAATAATATTTCCCTAAGAATATTGTTTTATTTGATGTTTCAGATTGGTCAAGACTTGCAGGAAGATCCTCGGTTAAACGTCTTCAAGAAGGAATTGTTTGAAGACAAGGAATGTCTTGATATTGGGTGCAATAGTGGCATAATTACCATTCTCATTGGTAAACAAACTTTTTCCCATGCTATAGTTTACCCTATGCTAGTACCCTGCCCTTGCCACAATAAATGATTAAAATTCTGCTCCAGTCTCTTGATGACCTTCTTAGGGAGGATAAAGTTACTTGAATAAAATCGTTATATACCATATAGATCAAATTGTAGGAGTTGTAATCTACCAGCAAAAGATAGTTTCCTTGACGACCATGATTTGATTCTGCCTTGAATTTTATCAACAAGTGGCTAACAGTCCTTCAACCTTAATCTACCAGTGATAAGAGGTAATCCCAAGTATCTAACTGGAAGGGTACCCTCAAATTGCAACACATCCTGAATTTGCCCTTTTAGACCTTGAGGCACAGCTGAGAAGAAGACCTCACTCTTTGCTTGGGTTTATATCCAAACCAGAGGCTACTTTAAATTCTTCAAGGCCCTCTTTTACTAGTTTTGTTGAGGGAAGATCAGCAGCAGTAAATATGAGGAGGTCATCAGCAAAACTCAAGTGGGTAATCTTCAAGGCTTTGCATTAGGGATGGAACTTAAACTGAGTAGGTTCTTGAATCTTCCTTTGCATGATCCCTGTGAAAGCTTCCATGGCAATAACAAAGAGAAAGGGAGAAATACGATCACGTTTTACCTCCTTTGAAGTAGCCAACCATGCTTCCATTTAAAGATATAGAAAACCTTGGATTGGTGATTCAATCCCTTATCCACATTACAAACTTCACCGGACAACCAGTAGCTATCAAGCACATGGTAATAAAATTCCAATTTACAGAGTCATAAGCTTTCCTTAGGTCTGCTTTAATAGCACATCTACCTAGACCACAGCATACCTATTACTTGAGAAAGGAGGCTTCGGAGTTACCTTAGGATTAGTAACCTTCACTTGAGCTTGCTTTCTCCTTGTATTATCAGCCTTCACTTCATCTACAACCTCCTTAGCCATAGGAACCCATCATCTCTTAGTCATCCTCTTTGGATCAACCATTTCAGTATTACCACAATTGGCAGCAGAGCATCCAAAAAAATTGCATTTTGGACACTTCATAGGGATCCATGAGTACTCAATCCCAACAAGAAAATAATTACCATCCCCCATATCAACTTAAATCTCCCTAGGAAACTTAGCCCTCAGATCAACATCCACAAAAACCCGAGTAAAACCAAGCCTTTGATTCACTTCAGTTACAGTATCAGCGTACAAAGGCCTTTCAACCCCACTGGCCACGTGCCCTAAACAAAAGTGATTCCAATACTCCACAGGGAGATGGAAATTTTTATCCAAATAGGAATTTTCCTTAAAGAATGATCAAGAAATTGCATTCTTGGCTGCCACTTACGCAAGAAGATGGATTTGTTTGCAATATGCCAAAGTCGAGCTTCAAGAACAGTCTCTACTTCGAGTATCTGGGAAATGGATAAGAACATGCCATTATCCAGAGCAAAGACCTCCACAAGACCATATTGACCCCATAGATCCTCCACAAAACGTTTCACCAACAGGAACGAAGGAGCCTTGTTAAAGAATTTCCCAATTAAACTTGATTCCCATTTAGCAATGCCCTCATCCACAGCCTCCCTAGGTGGTTGAACAACTACTTTCCGATTGATACTTTTTAGCTCAAAGAATTGCAATTGAGAAGAGCTAGTAGATTCATTTTGAAATAGAGACCTCCAGTTGTTGTGGAGATAAAAAGAATAGGAATGGGGAGAAGGGGATTATGAATGATCAACCTTCAACCCCCCAAAAGAACAATTAAATAAATCAATAAAGGAGTAGGATTGATCGCATTGATAAAGATCTAGTGTATTGATTGTTTGACTTTTGAAATCTTGAAAAAAGTCATGTTTATCTCAAGTTATGCCGTCCTTTTGTTTTGTTTTTTCTTTGTATTTTTATTTTTGGGTTGTTTTGCTTTGTGTGTGTGGTGCAGTTTGAGAATTAAGTTGACAACATATGTGAGATATATAATATCAGGTTTAGCCATGCCTTTACTCAGACTGATGTTATCATTTCTTTTATACAGCAAAAAAGTTTCGCTGCCGAAGCATTCTTGGAATTGACATTGATTCTGGTAAGATTCTATTCATCTTAATATCTTTTGCTCCAAAGTTCTATGTAAGTTGAAATTATGCTCTTTTCTCCATGATTCTGTTCTTTCATTTTTTCAGGCTTTGTGGGTAAAAAATGGAAAAATAAATATTGATTTGTGTGCTTGAAATGAGCTTTAAAGGGCACTGACATTATTAATACCTGATGCCAGGCAATATCAAATGGGGGGATAAAGGGGGAAATTGAACAAAAGGATAAAAGATAAACCCTAAGAATCAGCACTTAGGAGTTTGCCTAGCATCAGCACCAAGAATAGAAAACTTAGGAATCAACACCTAAGTTGCTAGGAATCAACACCAAGCAATTGTAATTCTTCCAATTCAAATTTCATTTCATCAAAGTCCCTTTGATAAGAGTACATAGTTTGTTTTTATAGGAATACAAAACCCTTGTTCTAACAGGCGTAGGAAACCTAATTGCCTTATTATAAAAAATAACCGACTTTAAATAAAAACACTCCTAAAGCTACTTAAATAATAAGGCCTAAAATAAAATACCATAGGAAATACAACTGACTTGCAAAATAAAATAAAACTAAATTAAAATTAAGATTTTTTTTTTTTTTGTGTGTCACCCTCATCAATACCCCTTCTTTACACTCAGGCGCATTCACACAAGCTATTCTACATTCCTCTAGTAATACTTTCTAGCATTTTTCCCTAGAGGTGTCAAAACTTCTGCAGAATGAATGCTTTAGTAGCATATCTTTAATCTATAGGCATGTGCAGTATTGAAATAAGTGCATATAAAGTGCCCACATTCTGGTTTTTGGTTATATACTGACCTTATAGCCCCTAGATAAAGATAATCTGACATGTCTGTTTCCCAAGCTTGATGAGACTCTTAGGCTAAGATCTGGATGTATGTGTTTGACTCTGATTAGAATCAATGCCTAGCTTGAACACTTTATTTTTGAAAACCTTAGGCCAAATCCTAGCCAAACATACATTGTTTCAGGTTGGGTTAGTTGAAACTTAACAATTGTTGTTCATATCATTTAAAAGTATGGTTTTACCAGTATGAGACAAAGGTGTGCTCAAGTATTGAAGTTTTCAAGGTTGAAATGGACCTGAAATCAGGGATTGTGCTTAATGTAATCTTCTTTATGTGCCAGATCGAATAGAGGATGCAAACTGGCATCTCAAAAAATTTGAACGTGCTGGGAAGACGCATGCAAAGGCTTCAAAATTGGAGGTTTCAAGGAGTGCAAATGGTTCAGAGCAGAGTGTTGCTGCATCACCAAATGAAGAGATGATGGAAATTTCTAGGGACTGTTCTTCTACAGAAACAAATCTGTTTCACATGGTCTCATTCCAACAAGAAAATTTTGTTCAGAGTCGGTGTCCACCGGAGAAGAAATATGATACTATCCTTTGGTAAGTTTTTTCTTGGCTATGTTATGTCTAGTGTCTAGTATAAAGTAAAAGAAAGAGATAAGAGAATCTTGTTTTCAGGAATAAGCAATAACTTTCTTACAAAAACTTCATGCTACCTAATCCTTTTGCTTTGCTTTCATTACAGAAAAAAATAAAAATAAAAATATTTAAAAAACTACCTAAATAACTTAATGCTACTAATCTCTCTCCAATCATTTAGCACTTATGTGCCTCAATTTTCTAAATGTAAAAGTTTGTGAAGTTCTTGTTTTAGCTAGTGGATAAATATATTCATGAGTTTTTTGATAACAGCTTCATTTTATTTTATTTTTTAAAAGCATTTGGGCCTCTTTCAGTTCAAAAAGAGCTTTTCTAAACATCTGTAACAAAAAATGGAAACAATTATTATATCGATAGTTAATATGTATTGTTATTAATTTTACATGCTATTATAAAACTCATTTATGGTTCATATTTTGCTTAACCTTAATGCTCTGTTTGGTAAGATTTGTTGTCTCCTGCAATGCAGCTTGAGTGTAACAAAATGGATTCATCTGAATTGGGGTGATGATGGATTGATTACATTATTTTCAAAGATTTGGAGACTGCTTCGTCCGGTAATATTTATTTATTCTTATTATGCACACTTTATTTTCTTCAAATTATTGATGGGGTCTTGGTTGAGGATAGTTGTGGTTTTATGGCTCTGCCCCTTGTTTTATGAAATGGTATCTTGAACAATATATTCAGGAGTTATTATTTTCTTAAGCAGGGTGGTGTTCTTGTGTTGGAACCTCAACCTTGGAAGTCATATGAAAACAATCGTCTTGTGTCTGAGGTAATCATTTTTTTTGCATCTCTAAATGATAGCTATTTTATATATGGACAACTAATTAAATGTTTATTTATTAATATGTAATCATAAGAGGTGTTGCAAACCCTAGACTGTTGCATTCAACAGTTATACACAATAGTTATGACAAGGGAGCCTCACAGGAGGCTGTATATCATGGGATTCCTTTTGTCTGTCATTAATCATTTGCTACTAGGCTGTAGCATTAGCTCTTCAACTCTCTTCTCTTCATGCTCTGATAATGAGCGTATCTAAGCCTGTTCATCCACAATATGGGAGAGGGCTCATGTTCTTTTCATTTTTTTTTTCCCTGTACTTCTATTGAAAAAGGAATCCTTTTTACTGGAATCTGAGGTTAGGTATACGGTAATATGAATTGAAATTTTTGACACGTGAAAAACAAAAAATCTGAATTGAAATCTTGCAAATTGTTGGCTTAGTGTGATTTTTTCAGATCCTTTATAATATTATGGTTTAAATTTTTATTGATTAATTATGCTGAGGGTCTAAGGCATCGCTTTGTACTCGTTTTGCAGACAACAGCAATGAATTATAGGAGTATTCTATTCCGTCCAGCAAAGTTTCAGGAAATACTTCTAGATAAGGTAAGTTTTAAGCTCTGGTTCTAGCACTAGTGCTGAAGTTGAAATTCAGATGATCTGTACATAGACATTGACTTATTCAGTTGTTGTTTGTCAACATCCTCAGATATCTGATGATTAACGCGCACACACAATCTTTTTTTGATAATGAAGATACCTGATATTTATTGTAATTGCAGATTGGATTTAGAAGGGTAGAAGATATAACTTCCCACTTATCAGGCAGCAAAGCTGGATTCAACAGACCTATTTTGGTGTTCCACAAATGACTCATCTAGTAAAACAGCATCTTAAACACGATTCCCCTAGTATATGTAATCATTTTTCTATCTTTGTAGAGGTAGAATATGTTGTAAAATTCAGAGAGTAATGTTTTAATTGGTTGTTGATATGTCACTACAGCCTAACAAAAAAATCAATCATACAATTCCGCAGGGATGTTCAGAAAACTTGGATGAAACATGCTCATATCGACTCAGACAATGTGGATCTCCATCGTGTACTCTTGGTATGGGATGGGATGGGATTACCATATCTCTTGCCTCAAGACTTCATAAAGCAATGATTAGAGGGGAAGTTAGTTTTATCAAATATGAGGTCCATTTTGTTCATGTTTTTACTGTACTCGTTTTTTCTTCATGGGAGCAGTGTGAGATCATAACAGGCAAAGCAATAGAATTCTTTTTCCTCTGATTTTGAATTTGCACGTACAGAGCCATAAATATTATAGATATGTTAAGTTGTTTGTCAAGTGCTATCTTGTTTTGTGATTCCGAATAAGCGGAACCTAGGTTTAAATCCGCCCTTCTCCACTTGCTATAAGGAATTAAAAAACACACCCTGACAGAGACTTTCAATCACCATCCAATGGCATGTGATTAAAAAGGTGATCTGTGAGTTTAGGGAGCGTAGGATCGTCTGCTTTATATTTCCCATTCAAAATTGTGTTTCTAAGTAAATTGTTCAAATCGTATGATTAGATCAATTAAAGTTGCTGCCCATTTTCTACTGCTATGATGGGTACGTTTGGTTTGGGTCATTTTTGGATTTCAGAAGGGTTTGGTTGAGCTGGGATGAATACCTGGGCTTAGCTCAGTTTAAGCATTGCGTGTGGTATTGTTGAACCAGTAGAAATTGGGGTAGGTAGCAGGGTACTCCCTTCCCTGGTTGAAATGGTTGGTTCATAACTTAATTTATCTGCCAGGCGTGCTGATCTTCACCTTTTTAAATGTTAACTACTTGAAGGATAAAAATAATCAAGTTGGATCTACGACTAGTACTTGAAAGTTTACTGGTTTAGTCAGTAGAGTTTATTGGTCTGTTCTACAAAATATAAAAGATAAAGATGCCTGCCTTCTTTTCCAGATAATTCAATAGATGGGGAAGTGGCGATTCCAATGGAAATACCAATAAGTGTCAATTGAACTACAAGATTCTTAGTATTTTACTGATTGAAAAATATTGAAGGAGTAGAAAGAACTGCCTATATTCTTGTATATTTCCGCGTGCAGTGAATATAAAGTTTGTAAACCTCTTCAAGCCAATCGTTTTAATAAAGTTTGTAAACCTCTTCAAGCCAATCGTTTTATTACTGTATACCGCTTTTGGAGTATTGAATAATTTTTCCAAATTCAGTGACTTTAAAAACCTCGTGAATAATGGTGGCTAAGAGAGACAAATGAATAAAACATAAATTATTCTAAAATAAATTATAATGTTGATTGTTGACCAATATTGTCTCATGCATGATGCATGAACATGAACATGATCATGAACCTGGCCATATACCTGAGCCAACATTTGTAGAATTCAACATCGTCATTGCATAGTATTTGAAACCATCAGCATGGTTATCATAATTCCTTCTAAACTATTTGGTTTCTCTACCTACATTACTCTATTTGGCCTCACTTTCGTAACGCTCTCTAATTATAGCATTTAAAGAGTGGAACGTTTTCGTTTGTTTAAAAAACCTATTCCTTGTAACTCTTGCAAGACAGTCTTGGGAGAAACTTAACAATGGCTGCAAGAGACAACCCAGAGGACCCAACTTTGTGCTGTAATGGCATACAGCGATACACTTTCTTTGATCATTCCAACCATTTCATCACAACTTTGTTCTCAAAGCCTGAAACCCGCTTGAGTGAATTCAATCAGGTGAAGTTTATTGCTTTTAATGCTCTTGAGAGATCCAGGGCCAAGAGAACCAACTCTACTGTATTGGAGACACTCAATGGAGGAGACTCATCTGAGATTTCTGACATACTTGATGAAGATTCTGATTTGAAGTCAGATGTTGAGTCATCGTGTTGTCTTCAAGAGGATGTTGTTTATGATTCATGGGAGAATGAGCAAAGCATTAATGAATTAGTATGTAAAGAGGGAGCCAGAAAGAGGCTACAGTTACTGGCAAGAATGGTTGGAGTTGATGACAATACAGAACCTGAGGTGGTTCTAGCTGAAGTTGTGAGGGTTCTGAAGGATTTAGAGAAATTAAATGGATTTCAACTACTCAAATGATGATTTGGGTTTTGTTCTTCTTCCCTGGTATAGCTCTATTTGCACTCTACATGAATTGTTTTAGTTTACAAGTCATGATTTAATTGAAAACTTTGATATCTCTTACAGACACTAGAATGTCTTGCAGATGTAGTATTTATTTGGTTCTCTCTCTCTCTTCCTTTCTGAATAATTTTCCTCCTAAGCTCTCCCCACTTCACCATATATTGTCACGCCTTTTGAGTTTGCATTAGGAAAAAAAAATTATATACTTATCTTAAGAGCATAATAGTAGAAAGAAAGAATAATTTGATCAAAATCCAAAAAACACACATGATTTAGAATATAATGGTGAATGATTAATACTCTAATATATATATATATATATATATCTAATTTGATAGTTGTAGTAGGAGGAGTGATTTGAATTTGGAGACACTAGAAAGTGCGAATAGAACCTTTGTTTTTCTCAAACGTATAATTACCTTATTATATGCTGTGGATCCATGTGTTCTCATATTAAAGTAACCAAATGTCAAGCATTCTGCATTCTTACGGTTGATCTTAAGCCTAATTTGCACAAAAGACCCTTTTTGTATTAGTTTCTTTGAAGATGTCATGGATATAGACATATTCTAGCATCAAAGGACCACAAAATTTTAATTCTATCAAAGTAATAACATAATGCAATAATTTTGGTAAAAAAGAAATTGTAATTTTGCCTCAATTATTTTTCTACAAATTATTTATGTTAAAGGAAACCATAATAAATATGAGTGACCACCGCACACTCTTGGTGCGATAGTAAGTGCTTGTGGGATGTTAGGAGATAAGGACCGGGGTTCAAGCTTCTAGGAGAAAGTTTCACATATATATACACTTAGATTAGAAAATAGTAAAATTTCTATCTTGTAAAAAAAAAGGAATACAGTAAAGAAATAGAATATGATAAACATTATGTCCTCACCATTCCATTTATTATTACATATCTCTCAAATATATATAAACCGAAAATAAATAAATAAAAAATGAGACAACATGTTAGTATTTAGAGTGGTAACAGTGCACTTCATTTGCCACATAAACTTATGGACCAAAAGTGCATTTACACATTTTTTATTTTATTATTTTCCTTTTTTTCACAAGCAAAAACCATCGTTTACTCTCTTTTTTCACACCCAGATGTTTGTTTGGGTTCTAGAAAATACATTGGAAAAATATTTTCAGTGTTTGGTCATGCGTGTAAAATCGTTTTTCTAGAAAATAGCTCCCCAATGTAAAACATTTTACAAGAAAAATGTCAAAAAAATATACCTATAATACAATTGAGCATCTCAAAATACCAATACACGTCATATATGCACATCCATTAATTCCAATCACAAAAAATATTAACATATAAACATCCAAGTTTTACATAACAATTACAAAGGTACCCACATACAAAAATCAGAGATCAACACAACTTTCATGATCATTCACCCAAGTTTAGATGTGCCATTTATTGAGCTCATCATCGAGTAGGACTTGAGAATGCACTACGTTTAGCATTCTCGCATTCAACTTTGCAATCTTTATTGCATGGTTCTGCTGCTCAATTGCGATATCTAATTGATATTTCAATAAATCGTATTTAATATCTTTTGTATAGTAGGGGCTCTCTTCAGTTGAAGGAGTACTGGAACTTGAGCTGGAATGAGTAGAATATGTACTGGATGAAGAACCTTGTTGCATATTCCCACCATCAATTTGCCAAAACTTCATAAAGCAATTTCTACATCCATTTTATGCATAAATGCCTTGTGATCTGCTCCAGAATATTGATAAACTTGGGCATAGGCTTCTTCCTATGTGTTGTACACACCAGGCACACGACCAACAAAAACAATGTATGTCTTACCCTTTAGGTGGTCCATAGGATAAACATATTAAAAACCCAAATTGGCTTTATGACATACATATTTAGTATAGGAAATTATTTGACATACCATTCAATCAAATGTGTAAGCAAGAAGATGATATTTTCCAAAATACATCCTACAATACAAGATAGTGTAGACCCATTCAACATCATCTCAGAAAAGTCTCCACAATAATTATTGTTAAACCATCCAAATTCACATAAATATTGTAACAAGCCCAAATCAAGAACAATGCTAAATTCAAATTACCAAAATATTCACAAGTTGCCATATACCTTCATAAACACTTATAGCATTACCATCAGGTGTGTCAAATGTCAAATATTTGGCATTTGACACTCCAAACACCAATATTCAAGCTTCATGAGATGTTCCAAATCTCAAAATTTTTTATTATTTGTTTATTCATCGTTTCTCTCTCGTATATTCACTTAAACTCTCTCTCTCTTTTCTCTCATCTAGAATTTCTTCTCTATGCCCGCCATTTCTTCTATATCGCCGAAGCTGCCGATCTCACCAAAGCTACCGATATCGTCGCCAATCTCGCTGCAACTACCAATCTCGCCACTCCCTCTTCACTCTCATTCTTTTCCTCTCTCATCCTCAAGCCGCTTGAAGCCGATCTCGCCTAAAGCCACCTCAAGCTGCTGAAGCTGATCTCACCTGAAGCTGCCTTGCCTAGAGCTGCCGATCTCGCATGGAGCTGTCTCGCCTAGAGCCACTGGTGACTCCTCTTTCCACCTCGCCGATCTCTCTCTCTCTCTCTCTCTCTCTCTTGGTGCTTGTGTCAATGCTTATAATAGTAGTTGGTTGATGTTGGTTGGTTGATTTTGGTTGGTGGTGATGGGTTTGTAACAATGGTGGGATATGGTGGTGGGTTTGTATCAATGGTGGGCTATGGTGGGGGTGGCAGTTAGTTGGTGGGAGTGACGGTGGGAATAAATTTATATGGTTGGTTTTTTTAATGTTATTTTAATATTTGTATATATTATTTTAATGTATAGAATTGAAAAATAGAAGATGTAATAACGGTAAATTGTAAAATGATGTGTTAAAATTGATAGAGTAGGTTTTGATGTGGTAAAATGGCATTTGGCATAGCACACCTGATGGAAATGCTCTTATTGCAGATAACATTATGCACATATATTTTATATACAAATAAATATATAAATAACGATAAATAAGTAAATAAATAAAAATATATAAATAATGATAAATAAATATATATATATATATATATAGAGAGAGAGAGAGAGAGAGAGAGAGAGAGAGAGAGAGAGGGTATACCTTTGGGTTTCAGTGGTGGGTTTGAGGTCACAGCTTTGAGAGAGGAACCAATCATGGGTTGGGATGTTGAAATCGAGGTGGGTTTAACTGTGTGCATCGGGTACATGCAGTGCTTAATATGGGCATGCTAATCGGAGATGGGCTTGAGTAAGACAGGGGAGCTGAGGTAGGTCAGGGAGAGAAGAAAAGAGAAAAGAGAGGAAGAAAAGGAAATAAAGTACTTATTGGCGTGTGGAAGGGAATGAGGTGGCGCGATTTGACTGGATTCAGGTTTGGGTGGTCGGAGATTGTGACTTTCCCAAGTTGCTTTCTCTCTCTTTTTAGGTTTTTAGTCCTTAAAATTGAGTTTAAAGGTAAATGGAATGTGTAAATGATTTTATGAGTGAAGGGCAAAATTTTACACTTAAAGGAAATAATTTTTAGTTTAACCGAGTTTTACATGTGCACCCAAACACACATTAGGGTGTAAAATATTTTCTCAATTTCTTTCTTACCTGAAAGGCTAAAACAAACATAGCCAATGCAAACTAAATACTGACAATGCACGCTATTTGTTTCAATGTAAAATATTTTTAAGAAAATACTTTTTAATTTGATCGTGTTTATTTCACAGTAAAATATTTTAAACCAACCTAAGTAAATTTACGTGAAATAAAAAATTTTACACGAAAAATTTTACATTCGCTCAATCCTTCCCGCCCCGATCCTTGTCACTCCCGCACTTTCGCGCTAAAACTCTCCCTCTCGTATATCTCTCCAAAAAAATCCAGCCACCCTCTCAGATTTCTCTCCAAAAATCCCAGCCACCTCCGGTCCCCACTCCCGCCAATCTCCGGCTCCAAGGTCCAAGGCACCACCGGCCAGCTCCAGCTTCCGCCGGCAAAACCACGTACTTTTCTGTCTTTTTAGATTAGATTTCTTCTTTTCTTTTCGTTTTTCTTCATCTCTAACCCATTTCTGCCTTTGTGCTCGCTTCTTGTTACTGGGTTTTTGGTTTTTGATTTTTAGTTAATACTATGTGCGTGCCTGCTTGAATTTTTCAATCTAAAAATGGATTGGTGATCAGTGGGGTTAGAGTAAAACTGATTTAGGCAAATGGGGTTTTTTTTTTTTTTGAAGCATTTATAATAGAAATATTTGCTTCCATTTATTCTTTGAGTTTGTACGTTTTGTTAGCAACTAGATGTGTGTGGTATAATTGGTTTTGCATTGTTCTGGGTACGGTTGTTAAACTGGATGATTGCTTGATTTTGGGTTTACCATAAGATATAAAGCTAGTGGCTTTTGTAACAATTCTGAGATTTTGGGTTTTGCTATATGATGTATATGATTGGCCACAAGAGTAGGTTATGATTGATTTGTTCTAAATGGTATAAACTTCTCTCAACTGTGGTTTTATGTTCATTTCTTGGTAAATATATGTAAGGTGAAGGATTCATTGGTTAAGGGTAATGTGGTTGTGGTATTTTAAAGGATACAGGGCCATTACAAAAATTATATGGAATGTTTCATACTTGATTCTGATATATTTTTTCTTTTGTGTGTGTGTGTCTACTTCTTTTTGCATATTTGCTTTGTGTGCCAGACCCTTGTTTTAGTCATTGGTATGGTTATTAAAATATGTAGCTGCAGCAATGGTGCGAGTGAGTGTTTGAATGATGCTCTTAAGAGCATGTACATATTTGATTTCGTATGGATTTTCATATGGGTTTTTCAGTGCCGATTTGGTTGTGTGAGATTTATTTATTTTTTTGATGATTTTGACATTGGTTGTTTGATATGAGTTAGGGTTTATGATTTTCAGATCTGGGTTTTTTTTTGGGGGTTTTATTTCTGTGTGACATTATGATAATTTGTGATGAACTTATTGTATACTAGTTTATGATATATGTTTGAGATCCAAGATTCCTTGTTAGAATTTGAAGTAGCAGATCTGATATGAATTCAATGTTTGATTCCCTTTCAGGCCATGTTTGCACTTTGTTCCTTGGATTAAAGACTGTTGTTTATATTTTATACCAACCAAAGCCTTAGCTAAAATAATCCAAAATAGGTCATATCAATCCGGTGGGTCTGAGTTAATCCATTGTTTATATTTTATACAACCATACTTAGTGGTTAATTAGTTACTCCTTAGTTTAGGGCTACTTGACAATAAAGCAGCAGGGTCAGTCAGAGTATTTTTATACCTCAACTTGCTGAGTTATGAAGTTGAGAGAGCATTCTGATATATGTGTTTTAAGCTATACCAATCCGTCTTCTCTTATCTTACCAAAGCAGTAGGAATAATAAACATTGTTCCAGAGGCTACATGTATTAAAATTATGCCAAAGTGATGATTTTGCTAAGTTCATCACACAGAATAGCAGCTGAACTCTGCCACTTCCACCTTTAATCTGGGGAAATCGGGGTTTTGGTTTGATATAGAAAGGGCTAGAGACAATTACAGTTTGCTAGTGGAAATTATCCAGAATAAAATTAAGAGTTTAATTGACATATAATTTATTCACAGATCTGATTTAACATAATCTTTAGATTGATGAGAGAGAGAAAGATTAAAGGGGCAAGTCAGAGTAATAGAGAGATGGTAAGGAAATCATATGATACCCTGAGCTGTCAATTCTCAATAATCTATCTACCACATACAGTCAGCTACCTTGGAGGTTTATTGGACCAAATAGTCTTATTGAATTGAGTAGGGGCCAAAAGACTAGTTTTGGGGTACAATTGTGCATAATTCTTCTCTGATCAGCCCATTGCTACAGCATCAGTTGAGCAGCTTGAGCTGAACTATTCATTTTTTATAAGTATAGAATTTATCCAGCCAACTCCAATTTCTTATTGTTATACCACTCAAATAAAAAATGTGGCTGGAATTATGATGATGCAAGGATCCAACAGTTAATGGTCATTTTGTGGTCATTGTTTTGATTGTATGATACAACCTGGATGCTAGCCTGAAACTTACACATTTTTTCCTAAATCAATGAATGAATATGTATATATATATATATATATTCTTTGACAGCTTAATTAGTGATATGCTTAATATAATTGCGTGCTTGTCTCCTTGTTTTGATCAATTGCTTAGTGCACAAAATTCTATGCATTAGCTAATTACACGTTTTCTCTACACAGCTTTCTACAACAAAAGAAGTTTACAAGATGACTTACAAGCTTCAGCTAAAGCTCAAAGAAGTGGTACTATAAGTAGATTAACCTTTTTAACCATCAGTGATGTCTCTGTATAATTTATCAGTCTTCCTTAAACGATCATAATCAATGTTATTCATTATTTTGAACTTGTATAAGTAGATTCAAGTTAGCCATTGGTGGTGATGTCTCGGTACAATTTTAAATTTTTACCAGTTTTTTTATTTCCATTTTACGTTGTGCCTAACACTGGAAAATATTTTACACAACATTTTCATATACACTGCCAAACACTGTAAAATGAAAATATTTTCCTACAAATATTTTACATGTAAAATATTTTACCTTTGCAAATATTTTATATTTTCCTACAAATATTTTTACTTGTCTTCTTCTATCTGCATGATTTTTTTTTTCCCCCCAATTTGAACAAGTTTGCAATACCCAAGTTTCAGTTTTTCCAATGCTTGATGCGTTTGCCTTTCCCTTTGGCTTATTAGATGTCACTAGTTTTTGTGATTTTCTTGAATTTGAATTTACTTATATTAAAAGGCTGTCAAATATTGGAACTTTTTCAGCATTTTGTTCTGCATTGAACTCTAAAATTCATTATGTTGCACAAATTTCATATGGGAATTTTCTTTTGGACAGGTATTACTGCTTCTTAGTACCCTTGACTTTTCCTGTCCTTGTGGTTGCTGTATATTTCCATTGGCTCAGCATGAAATTGTTCAAGCACGCATGACTTTATCTTGAGATCATTAGGTTGAAATTCAGTGCTTTAAGAATAAGAAAGTCATATTTTTGTCCATTTATTGCCTTTACAAAGTACATAGCAGCTGAGGCCTTAGCAATTTGAAGGTCATGGAGATCTGCAAGTTCTACAACCTTCCCTAGTGTCTCTACCCTTGTAGCATTTAACCCATTATTTTTGCTAAACACATGCATGACTACTGTCACATTACCTTTGTTGCTTTCACTGTTATGTTCAGGGTGAAATTCCCACAACTAGGGGATTTTGTCATTGCAAGAAGGGTTGGGGGATATGAAAAGGTATGATGGTAGTAAGAAAGGTCAGAGTTTTGCATGTGCACTTACAGTCTTATACATCCCAACAATGTGGTTCAAAGAAGTGTTAATCATTTTCTTTTTATCAAGTTTAGACATTCACTTGCTGCTCTTACCCTGGAAATCTTTTATCACAATGGCCTATGTGTGTTGGTCTACAGGTGACTCTACTATTCTAGAGATTTGGCCAATTCTCTCTCTTTGGAGTATGTTAGAATATGCCCAGTTATGTGGTTGATCTGATGGGGATGGCTTGTTGAGCAAAGAATTGAGTAGTGCAAGGGGCTAGTTGCTTGGAGAGCTAATATGTCCTTTTGTTCGATGTGGAGCTTCTAGTTAAAGAGGAAAGCTGAGCATTTGAAGGCTAGAATTCTTTGGAAAAGTTCAAAATGGGATGCCCTTCTGTTTAATATGTCTGATTTTTCTTTGGAAAAGTTCAAAAAAGAAAAATCAGACATATTAAACAGAAGGGCATCCCATTTTGAACTTTTCCAAAGACTTCTAGCCTTCAAATGCTCAGCTTTCCTCTTTAACTAGAAGCTCCACATCGAACAAAAGGACATATTAGCTCTCCAAGCAACTAGCCCCTTGCACTACTCAATTTTTTGCTCAACAAGCCATTAGATCAACCACATGACTGGGCATATTCTGACATACTCCAAAGAGAGAGAATTGGCCAAATCTCTAGAATAGTAGAATCACTTGTAGACCAACACACATAGGCCATTGTGATAAAAGATTTCCAGGGTAGGAGTAGCAAGTGAATGTTTGAACTTGATAAAAAGAAAATGATTAACACTTCTCTGAACCATACTGTTGGGATGTATAAGACTGTAAGTGCACATGCAAAACTCTGACCTTAGAAATCTTACTACCATAATACCTTTTCATATCCTCCAACCCTTCTTGCAATGACAAAATCCCCCAGTTGTGGGAACTCCACCCTGAACATAATAGTGCAAGCAACTAAGGTAATGTGACAGTAGTAATGCATGTGTTTGGCAAAAATAATGGGTTAAATGCTAAAAGGGTAAAGACACTAGGGAAGGTTGTAGAACTTGCAAGTCTCCATGACCTTCAAATTGCCAAGGCCTCAGCTTCTATGTACTTTGTAAAGGCAATAAATGGACAAACATTTATCTTAGCATTAGAATTAAGGCCTTTGGGAAATGATATTTACGTGACTCAATCTGGATCATTGGCACTCTTGACCCGATGGGATACTGGTGCAACAACCAATCAAACAATCCGGTAAGTTGATTTGTACAGACCTATTTCTTTGCCAGAGATCTTGTAAAGTTGTGCTGTAGAAAAAGCCATTTTGTTTTCTTAAAAGATGGTAACCTGCATAATTGTTATATTCTAGATTCACTTGTGTAGGTTTCACGTACCTGTGAGAGGAATATTACATACATAAAATACTTTTTCTCTGTTTGTTCAAAGCATATTTTTCATCCAGGTACAAAGATGACGTTTATGACCGCATCTGGTGGCCAATTTCCTACTATCGATGGACAGAATTAAATACCAATCTTGACATCAAACAATTCAATGACTACCAAATGCCATCTTCAGTTATGACCACTGCTGCAACACCAATAATTGCTAACTCTTCCTTGGACATCTCTGTTATGGCTGGCAATGATACCACCCAGTGTTATTTTTACATGCACTTTGCTGAGGTTGAAAAGCTCCAAGCCAATCAGTCCAGAGTAATTAACATCTCTCTAAATGGGAATCAATGGTATGGACCTTTTTCTCCTGAATATCTGTCCACAACCACTATTTACAGCAAAAATTTCTCAACTGGAGACCAACATATTTCAATCTATAAAACTGAAATCTCCTCTTCCACCAATCCTCAATGCCTTTGAGGTTTACAAGGTAATAGAACTCCGACAGTCTGAAAAAGGTCAAGAAGAAGGTATGTTCTTTCTGACGCATAGTTTTTAGTGTCAGTGTTGTCCAAATTATGTTATGCAAGATTTTGATTATACTACCTTATACTTCTTATATGCACGTGAAACTAGTGACTGCCATCTTGGACATCAAGTCATTGTATGCTATAACAAAAAATTGGCAAGGAGATCCATGTGCCCCTAAGGAATACTTGTGGGAAGGTCTAAACTGTAGCTATAATGATTCTAATACCCCTAGAATCATCTCATTGTAAGAATTTTCTTCACATAATTTTGTTGTGTTTCTAGCTTAACCCATACTATTGCGTATTAAATAATTAAACATGCAATCAGGAACCTATCCTCAAGTGGATTGACTGGAGAGATAGCGCCTTACATATCAAATCTCACTATGATAAAAATTTTGTGAGTATCTATCTCAATCTCTTGTAAATGATCCACATGATGGGGAGACTCAAAATCTGACCACAATTTTCATTTATTTCTTTCTTTTTATCACAATTGATGATAATGTAAATGAATTCTCATTTCAGAGACCTATCAAACAATAACTTAACTGGACCAATTCCAGATTTTTTGTCTCAATTGCCATTCTTAACAGTCTTGTAAGTTAATTAAATTTATGCCTGACATTGTAATTTTTTTTAATCTATTCAGAATTATTAATCATTAATCATATTTTCTTTACCTTTGCAGAAATTTAGAAAGAAACAACCTCACAGGTTCAGTTTCTGTTGAACTCATCCAACGATCAAACAATGGTTCACTATTATTAAGGTATGCATTTTGTAGGAAAAAAATCATGAATTCCCTAGTATAATTATCTCTTTCTTCTTCTTATTTTTTACACACAATAAAAAAAAAAAAAAAATCTCTTCACTGGTGGTAAATCATTAGAAGGGATTAAGATCCTCTAGAGTTCTTAGGATAACTCTACCATTGAATTTTAATTTTGAAGATCCTATCCGTTTATTCTTAGGGTAAATCATTATAAGTGATTAGATTTTACCATGTCATCAACATTTAAAAAAGTTGACTTTCATCATTGTGGTATTCATTTAAATTATTGATGATGCAACACAATTCAATCTACTTATTTCAAAATGAATGGGTAAGATTTTTTGAACTCTATGGTGGAGCTACCCTATGAACTCTACAGGATCATAATCCCATTAAAAGTTACAATGCAACTTTTGTACAATAGATTATATAGTTGTACTTAATAAGTTGTAGTCTTATTTCTTCTGCCATGAATTCTTATTGATGCAATGGTGCTAGTTTTGGTGAAAATCCAAATTTATGTACATCACTTTCATGCGAAAAGAAGAACAATATTATTATTCCGGTGGTAGCATCTGCAGTTGGTGGGTTGTTCATCCTCTTATTAATTGCTGCAGCTACCATTTTGATCATCAAAAGGAGAAAACAACAAGGTGAGTACAACCCTAGTACTTCTGATTAAAATGGTTCAAGTTGATCATACAACACCCAAATTGATAAAAACAAAGAAACTATTCCCCAAAGATTATGCGCTTATTAAATCCAGGATTATCTTAGGGCTTGTGACAGTAAGTTTTGAAGTTAGCAATAGAAGTGAATAATTGGAGTAAAAAACACCAGTTTACATGTGCTGATATCCTGAGGATTACCAACAACTTTAAGAGGGTACTTGGTAAAGGTGGATTTGGAATAGTTTATCATGGCTACCTTGATGGCACCCAAGTCGCTGTTAAGATGCTCTCCCCATCATCAGTTCGAGGATATAAAGAATTTCATACAGAGGTATGTGGTTGCAACACATACAAAACTTTTAAACTATTCATATGTATTTAGCTAATATGTGACTTCAAATTACAGGCTAATATTCTTATGAGAGTACATCATAGAAACTTGACTGCTTTTGTTGGCTACTACAATGATGGAACCAACCTAGGGCTCATCTACGAATACATGGTAAACGGAGATTTAGCATCACAACTTTCAGGTGGGGCATGATTGAAATATATAGTTTGCAAAAAATTCACACTTTTAGATTATCAGATTTGATTCTCAAAGCGTAAACATTTCTTTTTGCCAAAAACTTCATTATAACACTACATGATCATGCTTCCTTTATTTGATGAGAAACACACTTTCCTTCACAAGAAAGAGTTAATTACTATCTTTTGGATTTGATGCTATGGATGTAGATCAAAATGCATATATCTTGAGCTGGGAAGTTAGACTTTGCATAGCGTTGGAAGCTGCACGAGGTCAACAAGTTTATTTGGCTAATTCTTTTCTTCTTTGTTACTTTTTCAGTCTACCTTAATTTACTTTAGCTATAAACCATGTATGGATTTCCAAATGTAGGATTGGAGTATCTTCATAATGGTTGTAAGCCACCTATAATCCATAGAGACGTGAAGCCCACAAACATCTTGTTGAATGCAAACTACCAAGCTAAAATAGCGGATTTTGGCCTATCCAAAATTTTTGCTACTGATGATGCCAATGCCAGTCATTTGTCAACTAGAGTTGTTGGCACCCCTGGGTACCTTGATCCTGAGTGAGTATTCATCCTCAGAATTCTTTCTTTTATTAAATCAGTTATACCTATAATGCACAGAATTGTAGTCAAATCTAAAATGAAAATGGATACAAATTTGGTATAGTAATTAGCCACCACAAAATGTAATGTGAATCAAATCTTTTAAAAAATGAAGTGTAGGGTGTTCCAATTAAAAAAAGCAAAGCAAAAAAAATATTAGAATGGAAATGTTCACCAACTTTGAATAAGATATTGTTGCAATATGTCTGAATTTTATTATTTGACTTGCAGGTATTATACAACAAATTGGTTAACTAAGAAAAGTGATGTTTATAGCTTTGGGATTGTTCTCTTGGAGATAGTCACTAGTCGACCTGTGATACGAAAACCCCCTGAGAATGCTCACATAAGTTGGTGGGTGAGTTCCATCCTTGCAAAAGCTGATATCAAAAGAATTGTAGACCCGAGATTGCAGGCAAATTTCAACATTAACTCTGCTTGGAAAGTTGTTGATCTAGCAATGGCTTGTGTTTCTGAAACTGCCACGACAAGGCCTACCATGAGTCAGGTAGTGATGGACCTGAAGCAGTGCTTGGAAGTAGAAATTGCTAGAACCAAGGAGAACAATGAGACTAAATCAAAAGATTCAATCCCAGAGTTCAGTTTGAATTTTACCACTGGTCTTAGGCCCACAGCAAAGTAGTACTTTGACAAGAAAAGAAATAAAATGGGCATGTTGGATGTTGAATTTTACTGCTTTTCTGTGCTTTTTTTTTTTTTAATTGGTAAAAATACTCACCCAATTGGTTTTGAACCTATGACCTCATCCTCCACATAATGCTGGTAGGGAGGAAGTGCCAGATGAGCTAAAGTTTGTTGGCTTTTGCGCTTGTTTTCTTTTGGTCAATTATGTACTTCAATAACTGACATAAGGCCTATGACTTGAGGGTGTGTATGATATTTAAGCTCTGATGGCTGATGCCTAATTGTCTTATTGCACAATATGTTATGTCACTATGATCTATTTGACATGATCATTAGTAAATCTTTCTGAAAAGATGAATAATGCATATAGTTCCAAAGGAGGGTGGAAGCATATTTATGGCATGGAAAACAGAAGCATGAAAAGAAAACATCAACATGAATAAAGAGAATGGGTGTAGAACCGAAAACGGAGTAAGAATACCCCAAAAGCTTTTCCAAGAGGCCGCTTAGAGTTGTGTAGCAGAAACCAAATGGGCAGTAGTTCGTGTAAAATTTTTGACAAAAATTATAACGCAGATTCTATCAACACATTCTGGTAGAGATTCAAGTGTTTCTGTACCACTCAAAAAAAGAAAAACTTTTTTGCACCAATTGCTGCAATTACAAACTAACTGAAGTCAAACTGCTTCCTTCAAAATGCTAGCAACAATTATGCCAGTGAATTGGTAAAATCCACAATGTGTCAAAAGCAGTCAAATTTGATGATGAGTTTCCTATACCAAGTTCATTTAGTTTAATTGAGGTTTTTCTTTTTCTTTTTTCTTTTGCCTTAGGCTGAGGGAAGCCATTTAATTTATACCATTCTCTTTTATTCTTTTATGTGTACATCTAAGGATACAGTACAAAATAAGGTGGCTTGGTATTTTTTTTTTTTTTGAGAAAAAGATGGCTTGGTATTAATGTTGGATATTAGGTGCCTCCGGATATTGGATGATTGAATGAATACATATATTATATACGACAACAATTAAGGACTGCATTTTTTATTAGAAATATTTTTTATTTTCTTTCTTTCTTAAAGAATATAATTCGGAGTTACTATATTTTCTAATCACAAAAATACCTAGGAGGGTTGAGATTTTTTATAAAAAATTATCTTACCCACAAAGGTATAAATCTAATCACACCACTAAGTAATTTTGTGATTGAAAAATGTAAAAACCCCGCTCGCACAGGTGCTCAAAAACCATAGTATAGTTTATGCATTTATAAGTAAAGATTTACTACCCTTTATAAAGTAAAGACTAATGTCCATGATTGATAGGGATTTGGACCCAGTATCATTGTCGACTTTTGGTTTGGGTCAAAGCAATTAATATAGAATACAGCCTTCAACTAGTTAATTCCCAATTGCACAAGAACTAGTAACTAACTTAATAGAATGGGCTAATTGACATATACTTGTAGGCCCAGTTGTGTACTATAAATATAAATTTAAGTTTGTGTTTTGGATTTAAAACAACCATTCATAAAAAAAATTTGGGCGTGTGTTTAACAACAGTTTTTAGTTTTTTTGAAAATATGTGTGGGTATAAAAATGTGTGAAAATATATATAATATTATTTAAAAACTAAAAATATGTGTTTAAACAAGTGTACCAAACAACCCATTTATTGCCAAAAAGTTACACATAACCAAATAGATATAGATATCCCTCTCTAGCCGCTGGGCTCTCGTTTAGCCTCCTTTGCCCACTGGTAATCTCTCTCTCACGCAATTAGGTCTGAGAGAAGACTAAGGTTTTGTTTGATTATTTGGTTGTTTTATAATCTGAATCACCTGGCCATATAATAGGTCCTGGGGACTTTGCATAATATTTGGTTTTGTAACAACGTCTGTCTTCTGTATGTTTTACTGTCTTGGTTTACTTAAGATTTTCATGTAAGTCCATGTCGTATTAGGTTTTGTCGATGGCTTCACAGTTAGATGATCAAATACTTCACACTTTTGTAACTAATGACATTATTAGTTGATATTGCTGACTTTTCTTGTACAGTTATCGACAAACTATCCAAGCAACAATGGAGTTGGTCACAGAACCATCTGAGGTCATTTCAAATTCCATGCAAATGCTAGCTAATCTTCAAACAACTTAGCTCTTAAATGCAGTAAACCATGAATGGTTTTTCGTATGCTTTAATATGAGATTTTAGCCTTTTTATTTTGGTGATATCTTAAGTTTTTAAGTTTATTTGTTTCTTTTTTCAAGATGCGAGTTGAGCATACAAGAATCTGCAGATGAATCATATATATATGCTCCTTTATGGTTAGAGAAAGGTGTGCTGGAAGTTTAATGATATCTCATATCTGTCCTTTTTTAGAGATAATTTGCTTACCCTGCAACTCCTCTAGACGCCAATTCAGCTATAAGACTCTCGGCATACATGTCCTATTCTATTTTATCCTTTTTATTTAGTTTATTTATTTATTATAATATGTTTTTGCAGGGGCCCTAGTCCATTGTAATCTCTTTTATCCTGAATGGATCAACAGTTACCTTTTGAAGAAAAAACTTATAATTAGAAAGAGTTAACCTTGATCGAAAAAAGGTTGATGATGAATTTGGCCAACTGAAGACACCACCAGATTTTGATACTGGCAGTATTCTTCAGTTTACCTATTATTACATGCGCCCGGTACTTCTTCTTCCTTTCCTTTCTCTTATAACCTCTCTGCTTCCTTTCTCTTAGCACAAGTAGATGAGTGTATTCTGGAAATTAATCTGATTATTCCTGGATTTTGGACATTCTTGTGTGGCTTTGATTGACTTTGGGGCATTCATTTATTGACTGCTTTGTTTGTGTTTAATAATACATTTGTTTGATACCGATTAATTTGTAGTTCAACCTAATGTCATGTTTTTGTTTGTAGCTGTATTGACTGTTATGTTTGAACAAATTTGCTTGCACAAGTCTTTCTGAGATTGCACATCCATAATATAATGATGATGAATTCTGACCCTTTTTTATGTTTTTTGCCCCAGGAAAAAGGCTTTACCTTCGATTGGGTTAGACAATATTATGGTATGGCCTTTAAGAATTGTGGTTTTTTTTTTTTCACTTTTTAAATTTTGTTTTCATAACTTCCAACTTAGATCATTATTTTTGCTATTAATCGCTTCTTGACTTTAATGTGTGTTGGATTAATTGTAGGTGAAGATTCAAATGATCATCATCCTATTTGTTGTTACCGAGGATCTCGCTCACTGTGTCCCCCTCAATGTACCCCCCAATTGTGGAATCCCCCTCGATGTCCCTCCCCATTGTGGAATGGGAGTATGAGTGGAATGAAAGCTTGCTAAGAAAATCTCATGGCTAATATTAATGTGTACATTCTGTGGATGATCATTATTGTAATAGATATTCTCTGGCACCAGTTGGACAATTCCTTCAAATGCGAAGTTGCTGTGCAACCCTATATTATAGTCAAATGATTTTATTAAGCATTTTAAGGTTTTTATTTTATTGATTTAAATAAACAATCAATGAACACATTCTGGTAGAGATTCAAGTGCTTCTGCACCACTAAAAAAAAAATGCGTTTCTGCACCAGTTGCTGCAATTACAATCTAACTGAAGTCGAGCTGCTTCCTTTAAAATGCTAGCAATAATTATGCCAGTGAATTGGTAATCCACAATGTGTCAAAAGTAGTCAAATTTGATGGTGAGTTTCCTATACCAAGTGCAGTCGTTAAAAAAAAAACAAACAAACGAGTGCATTGGTTTAATTGAGTTGTTTTTTTTTTCTTCTCCTTACCATTAGGATGGTGGATTTGAACCTTGAACGATTCCATTAGAAATACCAATAAATGTTACTCTCGGAATATATTAGGCTTAGTATAGTTACAAAATCATATATACCAGCTCATTATTGTAGAAAACCATAGTCTACATTATTTATCATGATATAAGTGAGCATAAACTCATGAAAATTGATCTGACAGCTTAATCTGACCCAACATGAGACTTCATGGTTGATTGTGTTAGTCGGCATTGGATTTCACGACATGAAACCCAACCCTTGTTGGATGGATAATATTAGGTAACAACATGAAACCCAACCCTTGTTCGATGGATAATATTAGCTAAGGGGACCTTAATCGATTAATCTGAAACTCTCCTCTAGTGCAGGTGCTCCTTATCATTGCACACAGCAATTGTCCAATTGTCATTGTGGAAGGCTATTTTGGCATTGTGAAGCCACTTGCTTTTAATTTCTACTCATTATCGTCAAATGTCGTTACTAAAAACCGGATCCAACAAATCATCAAATGACACAACCCAATCAAATATCCAAACATCAAAGGTCTACAACATATTCTTGCTTTGGGAACTTGAAATTGCCAAGTTGGATGAAGGATGGAAATGACACCCATGCTAACCTGATTTTGAACACCCACTAATAACCTTGTTAGATTCTAAAAGTTTAGAACAATTGGCAAATCGTAAGCACAAACTTGTCTAGGTATAGATCTTAGAATCTATAGAGTTTATTAGACAATGCTCGAGGTGTTATACGTTAGAACACAAGAACATAAAAGCTGCAGAAAGAAGAATTCGAATTCAATGAAATTCGATTGATCGAAAATTAGATCCGACAGATCGAAAATCGCAAACACGAAATTTCTGCAAAATCTTCAGCCCAAACTTTGCTTAAACGTTTTGGGTTTCAAGTGAAACACTTCTAGTATATAAATGAAAACCCTAACTACGTTTTCAAAGCTTTTTGAGAGACTTTGGAGGTTATCTTATAAGATCTAAAAGGTATTGTGCCTTCCTCTTTCAAAGTTACTACCGGAAATTATTCTCATATCATTAGATCTGGTAGATCTGAAGTTGCTACAAACAAGATCAACAACTGCTGATGATCTAAACTTTCAAGAGTGGTCTTGGAGTCACAAACTAGAGAGTTTGTGTTGCTAAACCTTTGAGTGGGATCTCAAAGTCACAAATTGGAGAGTTTGTGTTACAGTAAATCCAAGAAGAGGAGTCCATAGATTCGGAGCTTGCACGTAGTTGTGTCAGTAAGTTACTACATAAGGTAGCAATAGATTTAGGATTAAATATGATTGTAAAAGCTTCAATTCTCTTATAGTGGATTTACTTTACCTTGAGGATAGCTAGGTCAAATCCTCATCAGGTTTTTACCTTGAAACGGTTCGTTTCATCAGTTTTCTGGGTTATCATATCATGGTGTTATTTATTTTCTACTGCTTTACATGATATGATTTATTGTTGTTTAACCTAGATTTGAATAATTAATATAAGTAATCACTTGGTTAATATATCAGGTTAAACAATTTGGTTTAAGGGGTCTAAACGAACAAACAAACCTAATATATTCTAACACCACTAATTCACTAAATTCACGTAGTTTCAACATGTCAAAATACAATTAAAAACCTTAAAACTTAATTGTCACTTCTTAATATTTCAAAGATTCAAAACTCTCATCTCCAAGTACCCAATTATTAAAAAATAAAATTCAAAATACACATCTCAATGAGAAGACTCACACATCAATGAGATCTTTTATTTCCATTAGATTTGCCACAAGCAACGGAAGACTGGCTGTGCGTCATACATGTGAATGTCTCATTGACTCTCATATCTCTCTCAATGCAACAATTCATGGGCCTTGGCTAAGTTCTAAAAGCCTGTCCTATAGCACGGGCTGAAGCTTTTAAGCCCGTCTACCCACTAGTAATGTGAAGTTTCATATGTAACGACGAACTTGGACCATTGTTGTTTGTTGCTTTAACCAATATGCAGTAGCCTAGTAACAACAGTAACAAAATTTAAGCTAAAATATGTTATGATCACCCAAATTTTTAGGTTGCTGTGATTTTAGTCTTTCAAATATCGAAAGTTGCAATTTAAATCTTCGACTTTAGAATTGTTATAAAAGAATAACTTTGTGGTCTTGTTGAAGAACTTTGTGAATCCAGGAAGATGCTAGTTTTATGTTATCCAAATTCGAATTATGCAATATTTGTTATTTTGAAGAATATGATAACCACCACAAACACACACTGACTTTGGAGTTAATGTCCAGAGCTTGGTGAAAGTACACGAGCAATATGAGACATTGATACTTTGATAGAGCATAAGATACATCAAAATACATATCAAAATTAAATATAAAAACAGACACAAACATATATATATATATATATATATAAGGAAAGAGGAGAAGCAAATGGGAAAGCAAACAAGAAGTTTATTCCGGGCAAGCCTCATTGGAGGTTACTTTTCCCCTTTGCGGTATGGTTAATATGGAAGAGCAGGAACCAATTGGTTTTCAATGGGAAAAACCCAAACCCGAACCTGCCATCAGTCATTAACAGTCAAGTTGTGGAGTTCACGCATTGTGTTCCTTCACCCAGGCAGTCCACTCGAAGCGTAATTAGGAGGGTTCGGTGGGAGAGACCTCCAAGTGGTAGGAAAAAATTGAATACTGATGGTTCATGTATTGGCAATTCGATGAGATCCGGATGTGGAGGAGCTGTGAGGGATGAACATGGAGAATTGGTTGCTGGTTTCTCCAGATATATTGGGACTTCAAGTAGTTTTGTAGCAGAAATGTGGGGGCTGAGGGATGGGCTAGTCTTATGTAAAAATCTGAATATTCAATGCTTGGTAGTTGAGCTGGATGCTAGTATGATTGTGGATGCCTTGACAAAACCAGACTATGTAAACAATATAATTTCCGCTATCTTTGATGACTGTAAGCAGCTGCTGACTCACTTCCAGCAAGTTCAGATTCGTCATTGCTTTCGGCAAGCTAATTGTTGCGCAGACATGATGGCAAGGAAGGGAGCTGAACTGCAATTAGATTATTGTGCTTTTAATAGTCCGCCTGTGGACGTGTTGGAAATCTTTAGGAAAGACTTGGATGGCATGTATTGTAACAGGCTCTGTCCTGATGGAGTTGTGTTTTGTTAGTTTGTTTTAATGAATCATCTTTTAACCCAAAAAAAAAAAAAAAAAACAGAACAGAACATGAGAGGACTCATCAAGGTTTTGAAGTCCCCCTAGGTGAATTTGGATGTTTCCAACATGTGATGGTGTCTGGATATGGTTGATCTCAAAATTAAATATAGGACTACTTGTGCAAAAGTGACAATCCTCTCTCATTCTTAGAGTGACAGTCAATTTTTCACCATACATTTTCTTTTTCTTTTTCTTTTTAGAGTGATTGATAAACTTGTTTGATTAGTCACATACTCACAAATTGCCTACTCACAAATTGCCTATAACCAAAATTTACAAGTACCTCATTTGATAATAAGTAATTGCCGCTTTTCATTAAAATATATGTACCAATGGCAAACTTTCAAATATGTGCTCCTTTATTTTATTTTGGAATATCTTAAAATATTGTATATTTTGAAGAGTCGAATATTAACACAAAATTTAATTACATTATTTAACTTATTTGAAAAATCAATCCACTTTTTCATTTACTTTATTTAAGCTAAATAAAAGGTATTATGGTAAAAATTGATAACTTTTATATTGAAAAAAAATACATTAAATTGTTTTTGCTTAAAAAAAAAAAACAAAAAAAAAAACAAAATTGATGTTACAATTACATTTTTAACAACCAACACAGATGACAAGTTGTTATTACTTTATGCATTAATTTATCATTGATAATATTTTATTATTTATCATTCACAATTTACCATCTCAATTTACCATCTAATTCGCAATTGTAAGGAAAAATTTGTATGAAATGAATTAACAAATAATTTGAGACAATTTTGAAAGTACAAATATTAATGTTCAAAATTCTATGATTTTATTATTATTATTTTTTTGTTTACAAGATGTTGGAATTTGGACAAGTTAGATTGTTATCGGTGTAAACAACAATAAATAAATAGTCACTCTTATTTGTGCATGAAGCAATATGCAAAAATAAATAATAAATTTTCCACATGTTAGACTAGACTAAATTGTTTGGAATTCCAACGTTTGCCAATACATCAACTTCAAAGTTATTAGACATTGAGAGATAAATTTCTCAAGCAATTTTTAAAACAAAGTTTATCTAAAATGTATTTGTATTTATAGGTGAAAAAAAATAGGTGCCTTTTGTGATGAAACACATGAACCAATGGTTTTTTTTTTTTTAAAGAGGAAAATAGTGCCAGGTTTTTAAAAGAAAAATAGTGCCGGGTTTTGGAAAGGAAAAAAGAAGTTATTGTTTGGATAGATTTTTATATTTCCCATAAAAATGATATCATAATTTTTTTAAAATAGATTATTAACAATTGCGTTAAGGATAATAGTTAATAAGATCCTTTTTCCAAAGAGAAATATTAACGGATTGCCCTAAAGACATTTGTTAATGAACCATTTTAAGAAAGGTTTTATGGGGAAAAAAAATAATTAATATTTTGACATATTTTTCTATTTCACACTTTTCTCATAAAAATTGTGTTAAGACTTTCCTAAATTTGTTTGTTAATGATCCTCCTAAGGGCACTGATTAATATGACCATTTTTCAAATAAGGCCCAAAAAAAAAAGAAAACCAACAAGGCGCTTTAGGGTTTTGGTTTAAATTTTATTTTCGGAAAACATTATGATGTGCCCATAATTTTTTTGACGAAAAGTTTTGGTGAACTGTTTAAACCTAAACATGTGTTGAAGAACCAAGTGGACAGGACCACCGACCACTGTTGGTAAATGAGTTCAAAGTCTACTAAAGAATACAAAACTTGGAAACCAAAAGCTTTACCTTCAATGAAAAAGACAAAATGTAAATAATAAAATAGTAATTTCTAGGGTATTTGAGAGTTTACTATAATATTGTTATGGGATAAATTATACAGGAGATCCGTTATCAACGACAGGACTTCAAACATTTTTGCATATTTTTATAGTAATTTACAATATCCAATCACTAATAAGTGACCTTGTTTATTATTATTTTTTTAAGATAGGAATGGAGAGATGGTGATTCAGGTAACAAACATAAATCACGGTAAATTAAGTTATTATTATTAAACCATCACTTGAACCCTATGACATAGTCTTAATTTTATACATATTAAAAAGTTAAAATATGAAAAATATAAATATATTATTATGGAAGATCCCTGCTTATTACCTCAGTAGGGAGCCTTGGTAATGGTAGCTATCTTAGACCTTCACGGGACTTGTTCTTAAGAGCTGTCTTTTATTCCTAAGGCTTCTTTACTCATATTTACATCTTTGGGCCAAACCCATCTATTAAAGCATGATCAACTGGGCCTTTGGTTCTCGGCCTGAGCTCATGTTCATCTCCACAAAAATATTTTACATGTAAAATATTATACATTATAAAATATTTTATTTGGAACAACAGAGAGCGTAAACAACCTAACAAATCATCAACTGGGAAGAAAAAAAAAAAAAAAAAACGAACAACTAAACATGATTTGATATTCAAAAACGTCAAAAATAACACGCAAAATAGGCACACAAGGTCTCACTGCACAATCACATGCCGGATGACTATTTTCTATCTTTTGGGTTTCTTGGACTAATCTAAAATTTTTAAGGGGCCAAAGTATTTGTGTTCAAAATTAAAATATTACATATACATACGATTTTATTAAAAATAAAATTTGGGGTTGGGCCCCTTCATCTAACTGTTTTTTCCATTATTAATTAAGGGTTGAGAGGTATTAGCAATCCATACATGAGTTGGTGGTACTTCTTGAGGCGATTGATGCTTTTATACAATAGCACCACTTGAATTTAGGTATATATAAACTAATATTTTCCACTTCTATTTTTTGGAGGGGGACATAGTTGTGGTCAGCTGCGAATTATCTTCGATTTAAAAAAAAAAAAAATTTAAAGTTGATTTGGGCAACTTAATTCTTAAGAGAGAGTCATATATACATATTACACGAGACAATTTAGGTATAAATACATATTACATAAAAAAAAAAAAAAAGTCTTAGGGGTAGGGGAACATGGCCCCCTTAGTCTCAAGGTACATTTGTCCCCATACTTAGGTCTTCCATCAAAACTATTATCCAGCATTAGTGAGCAATGATTCCATTTGCTAAATGAAATCATTCAGCAAATGGATTCCTTGCTTATGGGGATCATGTTGATTTTTCACCCGCGCCAATTTTTTGGTAATGATGTTGTTGAAGAATATTGCACTGACCTTGCAGGAGAAATCAAGAAGGGTTTTGGAGGAATTTCTATGGAATGAACATTACCTTCCAACATCTCCACCACCTTAGTCATGGATGGCCTATTTGTTGGAATGGTCTGGATGCACCACAAGCCCACTAAAATCATTTTCTTTTTCATTTGTTCCTCCTCTTCTACTATGACCATGTTGTTTTCAACATTCTCACACAAATTTAGATTCTGATAAATCCAATTTGGAAAATATCTCTCAGTAGAATGAGAAACTTCTGCATCAAAATTCTTGTTTACCCCAACCATTTCAAGAATCAACATTCCATAGCTATAAACATCAGACTTGTGAGAGACACCTCCAAAGCTTCGACTAAAAACCTCTGGTGCAATGTATCCTATAGTTCCTCTAGTACCCAACATAGATACAATACTCTCCTTCTTTTGGCATAGTCTTGCAAGGCCAAAATCAGATATTTTTGGACAAAAATTATCATCTAGTAGAATATTTTGTGGTTTTATGTCAAAATGCAAAATCCTTGTGCTACAGCCACGATGCAAGTACTCTAATCCTCGAGCGATGCCAACTGCAATTCCAAAAAGTGTTTTATGTTCTAACTTACAATTTGTGCTAGAAGATTTTGGGTCGCATATGAACTTATCCAAAGATCCATTGGGCATGAATTCATAGACTAGCGCTCTTTTAGTTCTCTCATAACAGTAACCCAAAAGAGTGACAATGTTAACATGGGAAGTTCGGCTAATGCTAGCAATTTCGTTAACAAAATCTTCTCCATCTCCTTTCAAGTCATTGATGACTTTAACTGCTACTAGACGATCGTCCAATAGCTTTCCTTTGTATACACTTCCATATCCACCTTGACCTAGTTTGTTTTTGAATGAATTGGTCATTTTCTTAATATCTAAATAACTATATTGCTTGGGAGCGAGTGAGCCTTGATTCATTATAAAAGCCTTGGCATATTGATTGTCTTTGGTTTTCTTCTTGCTAATCACTCCCATACTTGATAATTGTTCTCTTTTGAGGTAGCAAATGATCATAACAAAGACAATTGCTATGGTCCCAACAATTCCAGCCACAACGCCTGCATGTGAAGAGTGTAATTAAGAGCTTTCAATTATAAATAAAACAAAACTTAACTAAAACTTATTAGGTGCAATACATTAACTTTCTCAATTAAATTCAAATACATGGTTACATAGGTCAATTATTGAGTACTTTCAGAGTACCATAAATGCGTACTTCTTCCTCTCACATAACTGTAGGTCCTGCTAATTAAATTTCTGGTAGGATCCACAATTCATGTGAGAGAGGGGAGTACGCATTTATTGTACTTCCGGAGTATTCAATAATTTTTTGGCCAATATAGCACAAACTGTGTTATTCTGTTCAACCAAAATTTAAATTCAATTAAACTATGTTTAAATTTAATTGGAGAATCTAATGTACCGTACTTAAGGAAATGTACCTAAATTTTTCTCTTACAAAATACTTTCATAAAAGATAAAAAAATATATTTGCTTCCTATTAAGGGTTCCCCCATTATTACTATACCTTTAAACGATGGATTCCACGAGGAAGAGCCTGAAAAACCAGAAATATCTTAGTATCAGTTATTGTTAGGTACAGAATCTCAGAACATAAACTTATTGATGATTCAAGCCACAAGACATGACCAAGAAAGCAAAGGGCAGATAAAAAATAAACAAAGTTAGATTTAAGTGTAATTTGCTTGTATGGAAGGAAAATAAAGTTGAGATGTAATTCATTATGAAACTTTACAAAAGAAAAACTAAGATTTTTTTTTGGTTAACATAAGTTTAGGTGAGGCGAGGCTACCTCATACCAGGGTCAGGGCAAGTCACAAGCCTCATAGAGGACTAATATTGGACTTATAGATTGTCCACCAAGGAGGACTGTTGACAGCAGGACTCGAACTTATGCTTTTTGGGCGAAACATTTGTGCCTTATCAACTGAATCAACCCCATTGGCAAGAAAAACTAAGATACTATAAGAGTATTAATGAGTCAGCTTGCATTTATTAAAGTTGTTTACTCACTTAGGTAATATATTTAAAGGGCTAATAAAAGCAGAAAAAAAAAATCCTGTTGCACTTTCGGCTCCTCTCTATTGCTACAAAATTACTGTATTACACATTACATTCCATTTAGCTCCAAAATTTTTTCATGTCAGCACCAAATTTTTTTCTATAAGGGTGTGTTTGGTTAGAGGTGAAATAGAGAGAATGAAAAAAAAAAAAAAAAAAAAAAAAAGAGTGAAAATATGAGAGAAAATGGTTGGGAGGGGGAGGAGTAGAGAATTTTGGTGGGGTCCAAGAGTTTTTTCCCCTGCCCACCAAAACATAATCTCCCCAAATTGAGGAGAAAATGAGAGAGAAAATTATGAAAAAAATTTTGGACAAAAATGCCCACGTCAAAGGCCACTGTATATGTGCTACTGCCCCTTTGTTTCCTCTTTTTTTTTTTAATTATTATTTTATTTATTTATTATTATTATTTTTTTAACCCACTGTGTACATGTTGCTACCCTTTGTTTCCTATTCTTTTTTTCTTTTTCTTTTTTAATTTTCTAACTGGACGTGGCTGAGCCTTTGTTTCTAACTACAGTGCTGCTTTTTTTTTTAATCTCCAATTTGTTTTTTTTTCTTCTAACCTGGGCATGATTTTGTTTTTTTGGTTATTTGGCTTTTTTGTTTTTTAATTGGACATGATTGGTTTTTTTGGGTTGGTTGAGTTTTTTTCTTTTCATAATTTTTGTTTTAATTTAACTTGGTGTGTTGGTTTTTTTTTTTTTTTTTTTTTTTTAACTGGATAATTTTTTTAATAAGGGCACATGAGTCAATTTATATAAATTAAATTTTCTATCCTCTCACTTTTCTTCTCAATCAAACACAAAAGTTTTCAATCCCTCCACCTTTCCACCCTCCTAACCAAACACAAATGAAGGAAAATAAAAATTTTTCTATCCTCCCACTTTTCTATCCACTCCTCATTTTTTCTCCTCCCAACTAAACGAACCCTAAGAGTATCAGGTCAGATGAATTGGGTAAGCCTCAGGTGGTGGTCAGCTTCGGGTGAAGTCAAAAACTGCTAAAAAAGGGGGAGTAGCGAGATCTCATCAGATCTGACGAGACCTGTCCAAGATCCAATGAGATCTCACCCGATTTGGTGGAGATCTCGTCTAATCCAGAGTGATTTCATCCAAATCTGGTAGAGAACGCGTTGGATTTAGTGAATTTTTACTAAATCTGGTGGATCTCTGCTAGATCTAGTTGTATTAGTCGCGAATTCCATTGTATTTAGCTAGTAAAGTTGCCAGGATGGGTGAAAATTGTCATATTTAATGTATTTATGGTTGGATCGAGTTGCTTGGGTTTGGGAGGAGGAGACCTGCCACTGTCTTGTTTTTAAAGGTTGGGACCCAAAGCTGACCACCTGAGCAGTTAGATCTAGTGGCGATGAGTTTGGTTAGGTTTGGTGGGTGGGTTCGATTTGCGGGTGGCTTGAAAACCCCTAGCAGTAGGACCCCGAGAATCTCCAAAATACTACACGCATAAGATGCTATGCTAATTTGTAAAGCAAAAGTAGCTGAGATTAAGTCTTTGATAGGCTACTTGGAAATATATTGTAGATGGTTTGGACGTGTGGTCAGTCTATTAGCTTGGAGTAGTCAGGTATTTTGCTCCTATTTCCTGGAATGAGTTATGTAAACCTTTGAATGATGGTGAGTTGGGCTTTAAATCTTTTGAAAGTTTGGCCATTATAGCAAATCAAGCTAGGTGGGTGCTCTCCAATAAAGAGCCAAGTACTGAGTTGGTAATAATTGGCTAAATTCCGGTCCAACAAAAAATGCTTCTTGGTCCTGGAAAGGCCTGAAAACTGTTAAACCCCTTATGACAAGAGGTAGTTTTCACCCGTTATGACAAAAGGTGCAAGTAGACGAATAGGAAATGGTGATAGCATTTCGGTTTGCGATGAGCCATGGATCCCAGAAGTTACAGATTTCGTTCCTAAGCCTTGAAGAGACCACAGGGAGACTTAATGCCTAGTGGTTTCTCAAGTATTGAATCATGATAAATTAGGCTGGGATGTGGCAAAGCTGAAAGTTTATTTTGAAAAAGCCTCTGTTAAAGCCATATTGAACATTCTTAGATGGAATAGTGCCTAGGTGGATGGATGGACCTGGATAAGAAGCATTTTTGGAGAATAGACTGTCAAATCAGAGCATCTCCAGCAATAGAGGCATCCCTCAAATCTTAGCCATAATAGAGAATGTGAGCAAAAAAACCACCTCCAGTAGCTTAGGCATACCCAATTTTTTTTTTTGGCTTATGAACAATAGCCCATCAAGTCTGATGAGCTACTGTTCATTAGCCATTGAATTTGTTAGATTAAAATATTGCCAACCGTTCTATTATATTAATTCTTTCTCTCTCCTCCTCTGGATTTCCTTTTTTATTTTTCTCTCTGTTGCTTCTTTTTTTTTTTTCCTCTCATTCTCTCAATCTCTCCATTGCCGTTGCCGTTGCCGTTGCTTCTTTTTTTTTCTCACAAACCAAACGAAATCAGAAAAAAAGAAAAAGAAAAATTAAACTGTTCATAAGCAAAAGAATTAATCTAAACACAAAACACAAAACAAAATCCAATTCTTAAAATAAAGTTGAATCAAAACAAGCAAGTATGAAAAAAAATAAAGAAAAAAAGAAAGAACAAGCTGATCTGACGGGAGGACGACGAGCGGCGGCTGGAGCGGCGCTGGAGCAGTGATCTCTCTCTCTCTCTCTCTCTCTCTCTCTGATGTGAAGCAAAGTGATGCTGGAGCGTTCTTGATGAAAGGAGAAAAAGAAAATAAAAGAGAGGCCTGGACAGGTGTGCGGTGGAGAAAAACAAGAAAAAGAAAAAAAAAAGAAAAAGAAATGAAAGGAATGGTAGAAAAATTATATAAAAAATAAAAAATTCTAATTAAGAAATTCTACTACAATATTTTCACAGTAAATTTTAAGTAACAAATTGTTATTAGTTAATATTGGTGAGAAAAAAAATAATTTCAGCGGTGAGTTTAAATTAGAACTAGTAACAAATTTTCACATAAATTTTGTTGTGAAAATATTGCAAAAAATGTTGTAAATATAATACTTTTCATTAAAAAATATAATTGTTGGGAATAAATATAGGAAGAATAAATGATGATAAAGAATGAATAAAGAATGAATGAAGAAATAATATTTAAATGAGATAGAGAATGGGATAGAGAATCTGTTGGAAGTGTATTTAAAAAAATGGATAGGCAAAAGCTAAATGTCACTGTTTATTAGCCAAACAGTACAAATATTTGGCTATTCTGCTGGAGATGCTCTCAGTCTATAAAGAATTAACAAAGCATGGTAACGTGGCCCCTAGCCACCCGGTCTTAAAGAAAATTTGGAAGTTGAAGCTCCATGGCATGTTGAAAATGCACCTCAGAGGGTGCGCTCCCACAAGGGATAGATTGAGAAAGCTACGTCTCAATGAAGAAATTTCTTGTGTTTTGTGTGACCATAATAATGAATCCCCCATTCATCTTTTCTGGAATTGTTAAGTCGCAAGGGCACTATGGTTTGGTATGCTCTCAAAGTTGTGAAGCTCGAGCATCTGTAGTAGCCGTTGCAAAAATTATGTCATTTTACCACACCAAAAGCCTACTTTATTATTTTACCACATCATTTTACAACATACCATTTATCAGATGTTCTATACTTCAATTCTATATATTAAAATAATATTTACTACACATTAAAATAATATATTAATTACTCCCTATCATCCTCATCCTCATCGTCAACAACAACAACAACGACACAACCACCACTGCCGCAACAACGGCCACCAACAACCACTGCCGCAACAACACCGACAGCCACCACCGGCACAAACCGACATCCACCAACGCCACCTCAAAAAAAAAAAAAAAACACACACACACACACACACACACACACATACACACACAACCAAAGAGATCGGCACAAACCCACATCCACCGGCACAAGCTCGAGATCAACGTGGCCAGAAGGCGATGAGAATGCCAGACAGAGACGTAGAACGATGGCGTCTTTAGATCGACGGCGATGAGTCTTCAAACGAGAAGTGATGGCGGCGGCTTGATCGGTGATGGGAGAGTGGAGACGAAGGTGGTGAATACTGAATAACTGACGATGCAAAATGCAACCGGTGAGAGATCGGCGATGACGGATCAAGATCAACAATTTATAAGAGAGACGGAATCGGTGAAGGGAACCGGTGAGAGAGAACAAAGGTGAGAGAGAAGAGAAAAGAATAAACTGAAGAGAGAGGGAGGAGTTGGGTCTGATGTGAGAAGAGAGAGAAAAAATCAAGACCAGAAGTGAGAGGAGAGAGAAAGCCAAATAAAAAATATTATTTTGGTTTACCACATCTGTTTGTACCGTTGCAAATTTGGAACGGTACGGACACAAATGGTATAATTTTGGCATATATGCAACATCTGATGGGACTTGCTTTTTGTGTTTGGTGTGGGATATGTGCCAAATATTTAGCATTTGGCACATATCCCACATCTACTGCGGGTGCTCGAAGTGGATTTTAGATCCACCAATGGTGTTTGGTTTGAATATGGACCGTAGGGAAGCTTTTACTTTGTCTGGAGCCATAATACTGGACTTAATTTGGAAATATAGGAACCAGGTGTTGTTTAATTGCAACGCTGGAGAAATGAGATCCTACAGAACAATTCTGTCTTAAAAATCCACAGCAAATGGTCTCATCCTCCACAAGGACATGTGAAATTTAATTGCAACGCTGCAGTGGACAAAGAGCTCTCAATTGTTGCGGTGGTCGCCAAAGTTTGGAGAGGGACAATGGTTTTGGATGCATCTAAAAAAGCTAATACCATTATCCTTCTCTAAGTAGGGGTCAAAGCAATACTATGGGCAGTTCAGCTAGCCAAAGCCCGGAACTCGGAGAGAAAAATTATAGAAAGCGATTCCCTTGCATCGAGGTGATTCAGGGGCTGAGTCAGAGCTGTCCATGGAGGATTACAAGCTGGAGATATATAGTTAGTAATGTAGCAGAGGCTTTCAGTGTATGTATTTTCAATTGGGTTAGTAGGGAAGCTAATAAAGCTCCTCATGTTTTGGCTAGGTGGTCTTTGAAGAATAGGCTTTTGGTTTCTTTGATTTAAGTTCGGGCCCTCAAGCTTTTGTTGATGCTATCTTACAGGAGGATTGCTTTGGGTCTAATATGGGCTCCTCCTAAGTTGTATACTGTATAGTTTTCTGGTTCAATAAAAGTTTTACATATTATGAAAAAAAAAAAAAGTAATAATAAAAAATGGATGGTACAGTAATACAAAGATAGTACAATCCAATTCTCAAAAAAAAAAAAAAAAGATAGTACAATCCACTATAGTGTACTAATACATTGAACTTACACTGGCTTGACACAGGGGTTAAACTCCTGGACCTATATTCTAATAGCGAAATTAGCACACACATCCAGAAACTCGGGAACGACTTGCTTCAAGAGGTATTCAAGTTAACACGTCTTGTCCGTTATGTTCTCAACATCCAGAAACCATCATCCATCTATTAAGGGATTGTCATGTGGCTTCTTCTTGCTGGCAGAACCTAGGAATGGGTGATCTTGGGCCTGAATTTTATTCTTCAGACCTTTATGCTTGGTTGGAGAAAAATTGCAGGCAGATCAAACCTTCCAGTCATCTCCAAATTCCTTGGAACATACTCTTCTCCTTTGGTGATTGGATTTTGTGGAATCATCACAACAAAGTGGTGTTTAAGAACACTCCCCCGAGCTTTTCCATTCACAAGGAGGTCATTCAAAGAGCAGCTGAATTTACCTACTGTGCAAAAACTTCATCTTCTAAGAATCCAAGAGTTGAAAGACTCATCCGATGGGAGAGACCAGGAAGAGGTTGGTTCAAACTGAATACGGATGGCACTTCATTAGGCAACCCTAGTGCATCAGGTGGAGGAGGAATTATCTGCAACGGTGCTGGTATTTGGGTTAGAGCGTTTGCAAGGAATATAGGGAATACGACCAGTTTTCTGGCTGAGCATTGGGCTCTTAGGGACGGGTTACAGATGTGCATGCAGATGCATATTAACGCTCTTGAAGTTGAATTGGATGCTAAAGTTATTTCTAACTTGATGAACAATATTGGAAGTCCGAATGCTACTAACTATGCCATTGTGGCTGATTGTAGGACGTTGATATCCCAAATTCCTCAAGTGAAGGTGAATCATTGCTTTAGGGAAGGCAACCGCTGTGCGGATGGTCTTGCTAGATTAGGATGCTCGTTATCTTCTAATTTGATGTATTTCAGTTATCCTCCCCCCTCTATTCTAAATGCCTATATGGCAGACTTGTATGATTTATCTTAGATCAGGCTTTGTCCTGCCTCTGATGTTTTTTCTTCTTAGTTGAATGCAATATCCAGTTTACCAAAAAAAAAATTAGCACACACATCACACGAAACTCTTCAAATCTACCTACTGTTGTTTCAATTGACCACTTGTTTAAAATCAAGGTAAAAAGTGTAACACTATATTTTAGCCTTATTTTAATTTGGTCTTCAACATTTTATAGCTTTTATTTTAGTCCTTATATTTTTTTTAATTTGTTGTCATTTTAGTTCTGGCCATCATTTCACTTTGAGTCAATTAGCCACGTAGACAACAAAAAATGTGAAAATTTGAAGACCAGATTATAGATATTTTTGGGCATTGGGGATTATTTGTTTTTGTTAAAATATTCAAACATGCTATTTATCAACGACTAATCTAAAAAATTCCAGAGTATTTTAGTTTTCAGACCCAACCCCAAAAGTTCTCCCCTAAAAAATTATCAATATTGCCAATCAATCTATAGAGACTAATTAAGAGGATACCAAAAATTTAATAGAATCATTGCACATCGATTATTGACAAGTAGTATGCGTACCTGGTGAGGAATAATAGCACGTTGACTGATTCCGCTTCAGGTCATAACCACACACTCCCTTGTATACCGTGCAGTTAAGACATGCCGCCGTATCCACCTTCCATTTTGCATCAAAACCTTCTCTAATGGCTTCCTCTAATTTTGGCCGATCTGATATTTCTATTTCTGTCCACGGAATGGACTGAACTGGAGCTGGAACAGGAACAACTACGCTTACTTTACATTCCCCAGGCCCATAAGCTCCCCATTTGATGTGCGCAAAACCATTTATTTGGCAATTGAATTGTCCGACGAAAGATATCGAAGAAAAACTACAGCCATAGACTATTGTAAGATTCTGTAAACCAATGCCAAAATCCAATAGTGTAGGATCGAGGGTGGAATTCACGAACTCTGGTGAACAAATCCCAGCCGAGAAGTCCTCTCTCGCAATCTTGAGTATTTGGGCATCGGAATTGACAGCTAACACTTGGTACGTCACGTTCATAATCTTTATGGTAGCAACACTTCCCTGGCAATTGAGCTTTAATCCAGGATAGCCACAACTATTTGGTCTCTTATCTCCCCAAAAAGGAAAACCAATGTTATTCAACTTTCCACAGTTGAACATATTGCTACAGCTCTCGTACATATCTTCATCGCATAAAGATAGAGGAATCTTGATGAAAAATAAGAATATGCAAAATAAAGAAACAAGAAAACGAGAAGATGAGAGAACCCACGAATTCATTTCCTGAGAGAAACTAAAAAAAAAAGTAGGAAGATAGTGATGATGGGTAATCTATTGTACTAAAAGGAAAATAAACGAAACATAAACTGAGTGACTGTTAGCAGGTGGAGAACATAAAGTCCAACCAATAAAACAAAAAACAATTGTATGGAAAGAGAGAGAAGGAATCACATTGGACGTTTAGTTGACTTAATTACAACTTCTTTAAGACTCCCATGCCCCAGCCAATTTTTGTTGCATGTGCATATAGAAGTGTGAGATTAGATGCAAGCCTTTCGCAACACAAAATAAATACATTTTCTTCTCATCCAATATCATGTCCCTACCAAGTTGTAGTCCAGTGAACTCTACTATTGTTCACACACACGCGCACACACACGAATATATATATAATGAAAGTGGAAGACCAACAAAAATGCGGTCATTTTTAATGTGAATCAAATGAAAATAGCAAACAAAGTCCTATATTAATCAGATAATGACTAAAAGCTTTGGGTATTCAACGCCCTGTGCGTAATTTGGTCCTGATTAGGTGTCGTGACTCATCAACACTTGGATGTGAACGTGTAGCTCTCGTAGTATTTTTTTTATTTATGAAAAAAAAAAAATATATATATATATATACCATGTGAAGAGTTCTATTTCATTAGATCTTTTTCCAGCCAAAAGGATTGAACAAACACGGGCACCCGTGGTCAAAAAACTATGTTAAGAGACTTGACTTACAAAGGCTTTTAGGCTTTTAGGCTTCCAATTTTGTTCTCCAACTTATCTGGTGGTTCAATTTGCTGACTTTATGGTCATGTACAAGAGATTAAACCCATCATAGGGCCTACTTTTACCCCTTCAATAACAATGTGACATGTTAGAATTTTGCGCTAATTAAAAAAAAAAAAGTATGATACACACAATTTTACTCTCATAAGTACTTAATGTAATATAATAAAAAATTAAAATCCAAATAAGCTGAAAACCAACCCAAATACATGGATAGCCATAACATAACAAACCCAAATCAATAGTTTCACCTCACTCAACAAAAACCAACACAATCCAATCCCCACAAAACAATATCAATATTTTTACGAAAATTGTAAGCTAAAAGTAAAGATCATTAACGAAACCCATGATCTTGTGTTAACATGAAGATGCAAAACTTAGGCCCGTTTGGATTGAGGAGGGAGGGAGAGAGTGGAGAGGAGCAGAGTAGAGTAGAATTAGCTAAAAATAGGTTAATTTTGGGCCAATTTGGCTCTACTCTACTCTCCCTCCTTCTCAATCCAAATAGACCATTAGGGTCATCACAAACACAAACGATAGAACATTTTGTTGGGTTATAGATTGACTTTGGTTAATTAATTCAATTATTTAAGTTGATTAATTAGGTCAAATTATATGTAATTCGTGGAGGCATCAACAAATCACCAAATAAACTAATATGCAATGAAAATTGAATGACACGGTGATTTGTTGACGAATGGGGAAACTTTTCGCAAGGCAAAAACTCCACCGAATAAATTTCAGGTCACCACTCCAAAGAATTCACTAATCAAGAATAACCGGTTACAAGTATAAGGAATCTTACCACTATTCTGGAGTATTCCAAAATACTAACCTATAGTTGAATCTTTACACTAATCCTCAATTGGACTTGTTGTAAAAGACTTCTTTGCATGTACAGATCACAGTATGTGACTAACTCCATGCAACTGATTGATTATCGTTGGTTGCAAAGTTCTTTACTTCAAAGCACGTTGAAGATCTGGAAGCACTTGGTTATAAAACCCTAAGGCGCACAAATGCAATAACTTCTCAAAGAGTGCATGAGTTCTCTAATTGAGACTCTGTGTCTTTGATGACTTTAAAATAAGCCTTTTATATGGTCTAGGGTTGTATAAAGTGAAACACTAATCATCCAAGTCATCATGGGTCAAAATTCAAATCTGAGATTCTTAAATCATAAGTCTCGATAGATTGAGCTTGTGTCGAGTTTCACCATTAATTCTCGATAGATGCTAGTGTTGAGAATTACTAAAACTGCTTTTCTTCACTTGTTTCTTGGATCAATCTTTCATGTTTTTAATGATACCACTTGTTATGTTAACACACTTCTTGATACATTAAACCCAATTTAGATCTACACAATTACAAGTAAAGTGCATTTTGTCAAATGATAAGTCAATACATAAAAAATATGACCCTAACACATTTCACTATTTCAAAATTTGGTCTTCTTTGTGTTTGAGGCTACAACATACGGTATTATCCATAGAATTGCACAAAGAGTCTCAGTAACACATTTTAGGTGAAAATTCGTTATTCTTGTTGATGCCATCCAGGGACGGACCTACCCCCCCCCCCCCCCCCCAAAAAAAAAAAAAAAAGAAGTCAGGAATATTGGTCAAAACATGGCTCTCATTTTGGAAATTTCATTGAATTCAAGGTGAGCTATTCTCTCTTTTGTTGCGAACTTGATGTTGTACCAATCATCTATTCACCGTTTTTTACTCGTAACTTCATCTCTTTCACATGCCATAGACTACAGAGTTTGTGGGGGTAGTTTTAAGTCTATATTTCATTTCCTGAATAATGTCCCCAACAGAACTTCTTCTGAGCTTCGGTAAGATTTTAAATCCATCCTTTAAATTTATTTCTTTTTCACCTTTTTTTTGTTCATTATTATTATTTTGTTCAATAATAGACGACTTTCGAGACTTAAAAGAGCGTCAAGTTCCATTTTGATAAATGTGTTGAAATGTTTAAAAAACACTTATTTTGTATATTATACTTTGTCGACATTTTTATAATATCAAATGTTTAAGAAACACTTATTTTATATGTAGTATTTTGTTGAATATGAAATAGGTGTTAGTTTTTATTTTCATTTAAAAAAAAATTGTTTTAAGCTTTGCCCCCCCTCCATGTTCAAATCCTGGTTCCATCCCTGATGCTATCTAGTGGCAACTGTCAGACTTTGGCTATGTCGTTGGGACCATCCCCGACGGCTTTGCATTGTAAGCTTGGGTTTAACCTTTCAGCTTAGTTGGAATTTAATTTCTAATTTTTTTTTTAATATTAAGTATTTATAGTGTGTGATTGTATTGTGTGTGTGTCATGTTCTATTTTTCTTCGTGTAAAAATCTGATGTGTCATAGGGTATAAAAGTTGCCTTTTACACCAAGACTGCTTTGAATTTAATCTCCATTTAGAATATACGCAAACATCTACATATACATATATTGAATGCTCTGCTTTACATATACTAACATATGCTCCACTTTATACTTGAACTAGCTATTGTAATGTATGGCAAACAATTTACAAATAAATATAACTAAATGCATATTAAAATTTTACCAAGTTTATATATAATATATATAATATTTGTATATTTGAAAATATAAATAATAAATAATAAAATAAATATAAGTTTATTTGAAGTAAATGAAAAAAAATCATCTAAATATGGGTTTTTATTTTTTGTTTTTGAATGCACTTTGTGGTAAATATGTTATTCAATTGTTATTATTTGGCATAATTTTATTATTGTTTGAGCTATTTTAAGTGTTATTTGGGATAATTTTTAGACTATATTTAAGGTGTTAGTCTCTATCATAGGTCAAAATAAAATAATAAAATATTAAATTGTGCAATTAAAAATAAATATTGTGGGAGGAACAAATCCAAGCCCGCAAGCAGTTTGTCCGCTTTGGGGCCAAAGGACCTGCACAGCTTTGTTCTTTGTAAGCGACCTGAGCAGTTTTTTAGACTTGCTCCCACATTGAAAAAAGATGCGTCCCACTCACACCTTATAAGTCTTAGCTGAAGGCAAGAGTGTACCACTAGTAGTGGTAGAGGCGTGCCCTTCAGGGTAACAAACCCGTGTGATCTGAGTAAGTCTCAAAAACTGCCACCCAAAGCGGACAATACCTTTAATGGGCACTACCCTCAAAAGCGCATTTTTGTGGGAGGAATGAATTCAAGCCTGCAAGCAATTTGTCCGCTTTGGGGCCGAAGGACCTACATGGCTTTGTTCTTTGCAAGTAACGTGAGCAGTTTTTGAGACTTGCTCCCACATCAAAGAAAGATGCGCCCCACATCGCTTGCAAAGAACAAAGCCGTGCGGGTCCTTCGGCCCCAAAGCGGACAAACTGCTTGCGGGCTTGGATTCGTTCCTCCCACAAATATTATAAAAATGTTGTAAGATTTTATTGTGTATCTCATTAGCTATTCTTTCATGTAGTTTCCTAGCTAATGACTTAATTCTCTTTTGTTGAATTTCCGAGCTAATTACTTAGTTCTCCACATAGGATACTTGTAGTGGGGTGAAATAAATTAGATGCACACGAATATCAAAAAAGAAAGAAATAAATGAGTTACCTTAGATTACAACATTATTTTGCCACATACCTCAATCTTTATGTTGTTGAGATCTTCTTGACGAGCTTTTGTCTTTTAAGATTTTTTAAGCTTAACATGATATTTAATGTTTAAGGCCTAGGTCTCTTTTGCTTCAATCTTTTGAAGACATAAAAACTAGGCCATATTGTTGCCCCTTGTTCAGACATGAAAGGTGCAATTCTTATTTGACAACAACCAGAGGAATTGCCTATCATGGTTTGAGCTTGTATTTTCCTTTCTTTGGGCTAATCATATTTTTGATGGGAGTGCTTTGACCATGTTCATTTAAGATGACTCACTTCAATAGAGCTAGATGCATTTTAGGAATGACAATATACAAATAGGCAATTGCATGTTGCACAACAATTGATGTCTTTCGATGAAGCATACTCTATATAAATCATAGAGAAGTATTATATGATGTGCAAAGAATGAAGCTATTGACTATATACTTCTTTAAAGTGTCGAGACTAAAGTAGAGACCGTCAATTATTTTGGATACTTCTATTCTTGACAGGTTTCTCTTTGTTTTTACGAATTTCTTCTTTGCTAGATTCACATTTAGCAGGAAGTATTATATGATGTGTAAAGAATGAAGCTATTGACTATATGCTTCTTTAAAGTGTCAAGACTGAAGTAGAGACCGTCGATTATTTTGGATACTTCTATTCTTGACAGGTTTCTCTTAGTTTTTACAAATTTCTTCTTTGCTAGACTCACATTTAGCAATCTTTATAAGGCTATTTTCTGCTTAGTTGACCTTTGTCACAAGATTACTATTAAACTTGGTAGTCCATCGGTGTTTCGGGTAATTCAACCAATTGGCTGAATCCCTCCTGCATGTTCTGTTTGAATCTATATGAGAGTAGATATATATATGCTCCTTTTTGACCTTGCTCAATCACATGAGTTGTTAACTTTCAAAATAACACACCGTTGCAGATATTTAAAAGGTAAAAAGAGATGAATCGTTAAATAATGCAATTTATCACTTTCTGCTTTTGAGCACAACCAATAGTCATCTTAGGATCTGGCTTCTCCTTCTTAATGCTCATATAATATTATGGTATTTAGAGTGACGATGCCAAAGATTAATTTTGTATTTAATTGGTAATTTATGCAATGCCTTAAATGTAAACTATATACGTTACACTTGACAATTAAGTCTTAGAAAGTTAATAGGAGAAAGAGTAAGGTTTTAATTACCTATCGGCCTTGGAGACTTTTTTAGAAATTGAATATCCGAGCCCACCTTTGTAAGGATGTTAGAACATGCATGCTTGGCTTGGAACCACTTTGCTCACATGACAAATGACTTGGATGTGTGTGTGGGACTTTTGGTATCCTTTTAATGAGCACTTCTTTGTTGGGTTGATATTGGCTTCAAAGTTACTAGGGCTTGATTCGCCATTTGTGATGTCAAAGGAATTTTCGCAATCTTTGGCTATATTCCCCTTTTCCACTTAAGAGTTTTTGATCTCTTTCTTGGTTGTTTTATGAAAGTATGATGCTCAAACATATAAAGACCACTAAAGTTTTCATGAAACCATGTGGTGGGATTTGTGTATAAATGGAACAATTTTCATGCTCCATTCAAAGCAACATAGATTGTTCATTCTCTATGATGGAATGTTTCAATATATAAAATCTCATAACTTTTTAAAATAATTTTTGCTTTAACAATTGTCATGTTTCTGTAATGACTGAATTTTGTAATTTTTTGGGTCTTTCAACCTTAGACCCACCTTGTATTCACTTTGAAAATTATTTGCAAGAACGAATAGGCCATTCTTGTATTTTATCTCTAAAACTTTCTTTATTTTGGATATTTTAAGCTTAACATGATAGTTTTCACAAAAAGCGTGTGTAGCAAAAAATCAGAATTTTCATTATTCTTAGCTTCTAGCTACGTAATTCTAATCAACAGGTTTGGCCAGCCTTATTGGACTTTCTCTTATATCCAAATTTAGAGTTTCTAACTTGGTAAGACAGTAAAATTTGACTTTAGCCTCTTTAATGTCTAAAATTATGATATAGTGTTTTTTTTTTAATTTTATTTTTTATATACAAGATAGAAATTCTACTCTAACCTAATGGAAAATTATTGTGTACTCCAGGAGTACCATAAATGCGTATTTCCTCCTCTCACATGAATGGTAGGTCCCACTAATTAAATTCATAGTGGGACTCACCATTCATGTGAAAGGAGGGGCTATGCATTTATGATACTTCGGGAGTACCTAATATTTTTCCCTAAGTGTATATGTGTGTGAAGCTCCCTCCTAGAGAGTAGAGACTTGAACCTTGGCCCTTACCCCCTATAGCCCACAAGCACTTATACTTGTGGAGTGACCATTGTACCAAATGTAACAAAAAGTTTTGGCTTCATTTTTCTTAAATGCCGAAAGTTATGATATATCATCTTTTGCAAGGCAATAATATTTGACTTCCTTATTTCCAATCTTAGCAAGATGCATTAGGAAAGAAAAGTAGTGATATATAAAATAAATAAATAAATAATGAGGAAAATGTTAACCAATGCTCTTAGTAAGAGCATTGGTTTAGGAACTATTTTTAAAAATATTTTATTAAGAGAATGATAAACAATAAATGTTATTAATAGCTTTTTATATTTCCCATGAAATAGTGTAAAAATTTTCCTATTATGGTTTATTAACAATTGCCCTAAGGGCATTTGTTAAAATAACCACAAAAAAAAAAAAAAAAGCTATAATTAAGATTTAGGATATCAAGGCCATAAAATTTGACAGTGACTAAATCCTTTTAATATTTGAACGTGTGTAGGCTGTAACTATAAAGCCTCACATTTGTACAACTAATTCAAACCCAATACTGGAATCTTAAATTTTGGCTAGACAACAATCAAGGCTATTCCAAAGCTGGTATAAAATTGGAAATCTTTCTTGAAATATCTCTAGACCGTATATATTTTCTAATTAAATTATGGCATTTTCCATTAATGCTTAACATAGAACTTGGGAATTATAATATTGTCTAACATTTTGCATTCAAGGATGGAAAAGTATTATGGGTGGCAAAATTAGACACGACCCACGAACCTGGCATGACATGACACGAAATTAGTAGGTTATAAGTTGAGACTTAATGGGTTCATCTCATATTCGGGTTGACATGACCGACCCGTTTAATATATGGGTTGAGTTAGTGTCCATCACATGGAAACTGTTTAACCCGTTTAATTAAATGATATTTTACCAATATACCCTTCAAACCCTAGGTATATAAACTTCTTAATTGTTGTGGTTTATTTTCTTTGACATATTATGATTGATTATATGTGATATTGAGATATTCTTTAGTTTTGAATTATTATTTATAATGCAGTTACTTGTTAGTTCTAATTTTTATATAAAAATTGTGGAGGTAAAAGCCCAGGATTGTATATCGGGCTTTGGGTTATATCTGAGGATATGTGTGTCCGAGAAGGGACAAGTGATTAAAAGAAGCCCAAAAGTCCAGAATTATAAAAGATGGAGTAGAGGAGGATGGTCAGAGGAGAAGTTCAGTCTCGGATAAGATTAAATACTGATCAGCTCTGTACTTCAACAATTTAGGTGACCCTCTAGAAGGTTTCCACGACAAGAATGATTCTCATACATGCACAGAAGAGATAAGAACCTAGAAATATCTAAAGGAAAAGTTGCTGCCACCACATTAAATGCACAGCAACTACTTTCCTAGCCGCATTTATGTGGAGAAGACCTCTGAACAGTGTTTCATTGGCAACTACAACTCACAGAAGGCCAAAGAAGGTGGCTGATGGGACAGTCACTCAAGTAGCAACCCAAATAGTTGACAAGTATAAGGTGAAGATGATCAAAGGGGACTATATAATGTAAGAACTCCTCCACAAAAAGGGGATCGGAGAAAAAAGGAAGAGAGAGGACATTGTAGCAAAAAGTAAAACCTGTAATAATATCAACTGAATTTTATAACACGTATTGCCTCCTCAGACGTCATCTTTATGCAAGGTTTTTGACTTTCTCATCTTTTGATCACATCTAAAACCCATACTAATTATTGTTAACTTCATTAAAGCCCAGATCTTCGACCCACTCTCTATAAATTCTATTGTATTAGGCTTACTGAGCCAAAGTCTTGTACAATTGAGACTTGGGCGGCAAATTGAGACCCTACAAAAATATTTATTTGTTTGGGTTTTCATAATTCATATCAATTTGTTTAATACTAAAATTATTATTATTATTTTCGTTTTGATAAAATCTAATAAAAAGGTCTACACGACTGACCCGTTTAATAAATGGGTTGTGTTAGAGTTGAGGAATCTTGACTCATTTAATAAACATGTCGGGTTATGGTTGACTTATATAGTCTAATACTCATGACTCGACACAACACGAACCCGACACACGAACACAAAATGTCACCCCTAAAAAGTATTAGAGTAGTTTATTTTATTAATTCTTATTTCCTTCGCCCATGTGTGTCTTTTGAGAATAGTGTAGCTTGTACAGTTATCGACAAACTATCCAAACAACAATGGAGTTGGTCACAAAACCATCAGAGGCCATTTCGAAGTCCATGTAAATGCTAGCTAATCCTCAAACTATTTAGTTCTTAAAAATTAAATGCAGTAAACATGAATTTTTTTTTTTTTTTTGGTATGCTTTAATATGAGATTTTAACCTTTTTATTTTGGTCATATCTTAAGTTATTAAGTTTATTTGTTTCTTGTTTCAAGATGCGAGTTGAGCATACAAGAATCTGCAGATGAATCTTCAGAAGAATTATCGTTTGATGAATCACATATATATATATATATATATATATATGCGCCTTTATGGTTAGAGAAAGGTGTGCTGGAAGTTTAATGATATCTCATATCTGTCCTTTTTTTTTTTTAGTGATAATTTGCTAACCCTGCAACTCCTCTAGGCCCTCATACGGAGGTACCAATTCAGGTATAAGGCCCTCCACATATATGTCATATTCTATTTCATCCTTTTTATTTAATTTTTTATTATAATATGTTTTTGCAGGGGCTCTAGTCCATTGTAATATCTTTTATCCTGAATGGATCAGCAGTTACCTTTTGAAGAAAAAACTTATAGTTAGAAAGAGTTAACCTTGATCTAAAGAAGGTTGATGATGAATTTGGCCAACTGAAGACACCACCAGAGTTTGATACTGGCAGTATTCGTCAGTTTACCCATTATTACATGCGCCCGGTACTTCTTCTTCCTTTCCTTTCTCTTATAACCTCTCTGCTTCCTTTCTCTTAGCACAAATAGATGAGTGTATTCTGGAAATTAATCTGATTATTCCTGGATTTTGGACATTCTTGTGTGGCTTTGATTGACTTTGAGGCATTCATTTATTGACTGCTTTGTTTGCGTTTAATAATACATTTGTTTGATATCGATTAATTTGTAGTTCAACCTACTGTCATGTTTTTGTTTGTAGCTGTATTGACTGTTATGTTTGAACAAATTTGCTTGCACAAGTCTTTCTAAGATTGCACATCCATAATATAATGATGATGAATTCTGACCCTTTCTATGTTTTTTGCCCCAGGAAAAAGGCTTTACCTTCAATTGGGTTAGACAATATTATGGTATGGCCTTTAAGAATTGTGGTTTTTTTCACATTTTAAATTTTGTTTTCGTAACTTCCAACTTAGATCATTATTTTTGCTATTAGTCGCTTCTTGACTTTAATGTGTGTTGGATTAATTTTAGGTGAAGATTCTAATGATCATCATCCTATTTACTGAGGATCTCGCTCGCTGTGTCCCCCTCAATGTACCCCCCAATTGTGGAATCCCCCTCGATGTCCCTCCCCATTGTGGAATGAGAGTATGAGTGAATGAAAGCTTGCTAAGAAAATCTCATGGCTAATATTAATGTGTACATTCGGTTGATGATCATTATTGTAGTTGATATTCTCTAGCACTAGTTGGACAATTCCTTCAAATGCGAAGTTGCTGTGCAACCCTATAGTATAGTCAAATGATTTTATTAAGCATTTTAAGGTTTTTATTTTATTGATTTAAATAAACAATCAATTTGGATACAAATTCTGTTTTAGTCCATGAAACTTATTTTAAAAGAAACAGTCTAGTTTTACAGCCCCAATAACAATGTGACATCAGATTTTTACACCAAGGAAAATAGAGCATGACACATACAAGTCTCCCTCGCTGTTAGGGCGCCTTCCCTACTTCTGCAAAGAAGACCCATATCGTGCTACTTTAAATGCAAAACAACGGTAGGTGGGTCATAATTAATGCAAATCAATTACCATGTTAGGAATGAAGGGATGTAAGAGGAAAGTAGAGGGGAAGGTGGTGGTAAGGAAAAATTATATTATGTTTCGGGTGTATATACTATCTCTCTCATTATAGCTGGGTCCCACAACTGTGTAGGACCCAGCTGCTGTGAGAGAGATGGCATATACATCCGAAACATGATATACTATCTCGGTGGTAAGATACTAAAATTTAGTACATTCTAATTTACTTTCCTTCCTCTTTCTAAACATAATAAAGTTAGTTCAAAATTAATTTTCTGATTAGTGCAGAAATGACACGTTAGTTGAGTGCTTGTTCATCATTCTATGTACATATGTTAGTTCCAAAGCAAGGAGGGTGGAAGCATATTATGACATGGAAAACAGAAGCATTAAAAGAAAACATCAACATGAATAAAGTGAATGGGTGTAAAATGGACAAAGGAGCAAGGATACCCCAAAAGCTTTTCCACGTGACCGCTTAGATTTGTGTAGCAGAAACCAAATAGGCAGTAGTTCGTGTAAAATTCTTGACAAAAAATATAACACATTCTATAATCTATGAACACATGTACATCTGGTAGAGATTCAAGTGCTTCTGAGCCACTAAAACAAATGCGTTTCTGCACCAGTTGCTGCAATTACAAACTAACTGAAGTCTAGCTGCTTCCTTTAAAATGCTAGCAATAATTATGCCAGTGAATTGGTAATTCACAATGTGTCAAAAGTAGTCAAATTTGATGGTGAGCTTCCTATACCAAGTACATTGGTTTTTTTTTTTTCCTTACCATTGGGACGGTGGATTTGAACCTTAAATGATTCTATTGGAAATACCAAGAAATGTTAGTTAGGCTACAAGGTGTTTGGCAATTTAGCTGAGTTTGATTCTAGTGCTAAGAAGTCTAAATTGTCTCCCACTTGAGTTTGGCATGAGTACTATATATATATAAACCAAACAACCCTTTTTTCCCCTTTCCATAAGCATGCAACCAGCCACTATAAAAGCTCTTATACCGTAAAAAAATAGAACTTGAGAGAGAGAGAGAGAGAGAGAGAGAGAGAGAGTTGATTGCTTAAGTTCACTGTAAAGTTGTGATTTACAACTATTTTGTGTTAGCTTTAATTCTGTACCAAATTTGATTGAAATTTGATTTAATCATTTTTCCCTGAATTTATGTGGTTTTTAATTGTAAGGGCTGAGTATGAGAGAGTGTGAAGACTCAAGCTTAAAACGAAGAACAAGTGGATTTCGCGAGAAGCTCACGAGAAGCTAACCCGCGAAGTAGCCACGTGTAGAGCACATGACTAGAATGCGAAGAGTCATGATAGCTTGGAGTTTTCGCAAGTGTCTCGCGGGTATGGCCTTCTCGCAAAATACTCGCGAAACATTCTGTTTGGCTAATTTGTCATGTTTGTTTTACTAAGTCTTTACCCACACTATATATACCCTCATTACCCACATATTGCAAGGAGTGATTTTCAAAGAGAAAACCCTAGAATACACACTTGAGAGTTAGAGATTGTTATACCCACAATCATCTACACATTTCCTTGTGGTTTTCCTCTACTCCTACCTCTCCATCTCTAAATCCTTGAGAGGTTGATAGATCAAACACTTACCACACATAATCTGAGTGTCAAGTGAGGTTTTGGTGCTGCTATGAAGCATTGGAAGGAGCCAATCATTGGCGGATGCAATCGGGTGTATTGTGGGATCTGGGAAGGTTAGAGAAGACAAGGTTCCGAAAAGCCAGTTGGTAGCAGGAGTTTGGAGGGTTCAAGTACATTAGGTAGACTAGGCTTGGAGGGTCTTTTGCTATTCGTGTACTCTAACTTTATTCTCTAGTGGATCGATTACTGCTTGGAGGGCGGCGGAGAGGTTTTTCACCGAGTTCTTCGGTTTTCTCTTCGATAATATGTCTCGGTGTTATCTTTGAATCTCTCTTCCCTACTCTTAAGCTTTACTTTATATTGTTGATAATGGATGAATATGGCTTAGGGTAGTGTTATCGGTTGTTTGCGCTCATTGACTCTTATTCCGCACTTAGTCTAAATTAGAGTAAAAGTAATCTAGCCGTAATTTTAATTTGGGGGGTCTAAACAAGCTCTTGTGCTTTCACACAAATTCGAGCTCTCATTCACAATAGAAACCCCTTGGCAACTACATCTTTACTCTCGAAATACATTAGACTTAGTATGGTTACAAATCATATATACTGGCCCATTATTGTAGAAAACCATAGTCTACATTATTTATCATGATATAAGTGAGCATAAACTCATGAAAACTGATCTGACAACTTAATCTGACCCAACATGAGACTTCATGGTTGATTGTGTTAGTCGGCATTGGATTTCACAACATGAAACCCGACCCTTGTTGGATGGATAATATTAGGTAATGACATGAAACCCAACCATTGTTGGATGGATAATATTAGGTATGGGGACTTTAATCGATTAATCTAAAACTCTCCTCTAGTGCAGGTGCTCCTTATCGTTGCATAGAGCAATCGTCCAATTGTCGTCATGGAAGGCTATTTTGGCATTGTGAAGCCACTTGCTTTTGATTTCTATTCATTATCGTCAAATGTCATAACTAAAAACTGGATCCAACAAATCATCGGAGGACACAACCCAATCAAATATCCAAACATCAAAGCTCTACAACATATTCTTGCTTTGGGAACTTGAAATTGCCAAGTTGGATAAAGGATGGAAATGACACCCACTCTAACCCGATTTTGAACACCCCACTAGTAATCTAATATATTCTAACACCACTAATTAACCAAATTCACATAGCTTCAACGTGTCAAAATACAGTTAAAAACCTTGAAATTTAATTGTCACATCTTAGTATTTCAAAGGTTCAAAACTCTCATCTCCAAGTACCCAATTATTTATAATAAAAAAAAAATTCAAAATACACATCTCAATGAGAAGACTCACACATCAATGAGATCTTTTATTTGCATTAGATGTGCCACAAGAAACGGAACACTGGCTGTGCTTCATGCTATGACGGTCTCATATCTCTCTCAACACAACAATTCATGGGCCTTGGCCATGTTCTAAAAGCCTGTCCTATAGCACGGGCTGAAGCTTTTAAGCCCGTCCAAAATTTTGTCAAGCCGAAAACGTTGACCAACACTACCCACTGGCCACTAGTAATGTGAAATTTCATATGTAACGACGAACTTGGACCATTGTTGTTTGTTGCTTTAACCAATGCAGTAGCCTAGTAACAACAGCACAAAAATTTAAGCTAAACTATGTTATGATCACCCAAATTTTTAGGTTGCTGTGATTTTAGTCTTTCAAATATCAAAAGTTGCAATTTAAATATTCGGCTTTAGAATTGTTATAAAAAAAAGGGTAAAATATTATTTTGGTCCTTAAATTTTAACCAAAAAAAAATTTTCGATCTTAAACTTTAAAAAATACTTTTTTCATTCCTAAATTTTGTAAAGATGAAAGAAGAAATTTTTTAATAATTTAGGGATGAAAAACAAACTTGTAGTAAAATTTAAGGACATAAATAAAATATTTTCAATAGTTTAGGGATGAAAGATGAACTTTTTAATAGTTTAGGAACGAATAATGAACTTCTTAAAGTTTAGGGATGAAAAACAAATTTTTGGTAAAGTTTAGGTACTAAAATATATTTTACCTTTTAAAAAATTATAAAAAAGTAACTTTGTGGTTTTGTTAAAGAACTGTCAATACAGGAAGATGCTAGTTTTATGTTATCCAAATTAGAATTATGCAATCTTTGTTATTCTGAAGAATATGATAACCACCACAAACACACACACACTGACTTTGGAGTTAATGTCCAGAGCTTGCTGAAAGAACATGAGCAATATGAGACATTGATACTTTGATAGAGCATAAGATACATCAAAATACATATCAAAATTAAATATAAAAACAGACACAAACATATATATAAGGGAAGAGGAGAAACATTGACCAGAATTGCAGTACTTGTCTGGAAAATTAAAATTTTTAAAAATTTATTAAAAGAAAAGAAAAGAACAGAACAGAACAGAACATGAGCGGACTCATCAAGGTTTTGAAGTCCCCCTAGGTGAATTTTGGATGTTTCCAACATGTGATGGTGTCTGGTTATGGTTGATCTCAAAATTAAATATAGGACTACTTGTGCTAACTGCTAAGGTGACCATCCTCTCTCATTCTTAGAGTAACAGTCAATTTTTCACCATACTTTTTTTTTAAATTTTTTTTTAGAGTGATTGATAAACTTGTTTGATGAGTCACATACTCACAAATTGCATGTAACCAAAATTCACAAGTACCTCATTTGATAATAAGTAAATTGCTGCTTTTCATTAAAATATATGCACCAATGGCAAACTTTCAAATATGTGCACCCTTTATTTTATTTTGGGATATCTTAAAATATTATATATTTTGAAGAGTCAATTAACACAAAATTTAATAACATTATTTAACTTATTTGAAAAATCAATCCACTTTTTCATTTACTTTATTTAAGCTAAATAAAAGGTATTATGGTAAAAATTGATAACTTTTTATATTGAAAAAACAATACATTAAATTTTTTTTTGCTTAAAAATATTTAATAAAAAAAAAAAAACAAAATTGATGTTACAATTACGTATTTAACAACCAACCTAGATGACAAGTTGTTATTACTTTCTGCATTAATTTATCATTGATAATGTTTTATTATTTATCATTCACAATTTACTATATAATTCGCAATTGTAAGAAAAAAAAATTGTATGAAATGAATAAACAAATAATTTGAGACAAGTTTGAAAGTACAAATATTAATGTTCAAAACTCCCCGTGTCTCTCTCTAGCTATCATTAGACAAGAAGCTGTTGCTTTCCTATTCATAAATTTTGGCATACAATTTATTATTGCAATGGCACCTTAGCCCTACCATTCTTCATTTCATACCCAGGAATTTATTTAACTTTGTACTCGATCGATAAATGCCCTACCATTTCTTGCTTCAAACATTTGAAGAATTGTATTTTTCAATGGAACACAATCTACGATACTTCGTCAAAGACTTTTTTTTTTTTTTGGCAATATAAGTATATAACTGTACTAACAGTATTGCTAAGAGTTGCATTCAAACTGAAATTTTGTCAGCATGTTTCCAAGGTATCTCTTGTGTTTATGCATTGTTTGTAATAAATTGATTAGTATTGTTGTGATAGAATCAAGATTATTAGTTAAGTATTTCAAAATTCTATGATTTTATTTTTATTTGTTTACAAGATGTTGGAATTTGGACAAGTTAGATTGTTATCTGTGTAAACAACAATAAATAAATAGTCACTCTTATTTGTGCATGAAGCAATATGCTAAAAAATAATAATAAATTTTCCACATGTTAGACTAGACTAAATTGTTTTGAATTCCAACGTTTGCCAATACATCAACTTCAAAGTTATCAGACATCGATTTCTCAAGCAATTTTTAAAACAAAGTTTATCTAATTGTCTAACATTTATTTGTATTTATAGGTGAAAAAAAAATAGGTGTCTTTTGTTATGAAACACATGAACCAATGGTTTTTTTTTTTTTTAAAGAAAAAAATAGTGCCATGTTTTGGAAAAGAAAAAAAAAAAAAACAGTTAATATTTAGATAGCTTTTTATCTTTTCCATAAAAATGGTATCAAAACTTTCTTAAAATGAAGGACTTGGTTTAGGTCCAGTGTATCCAATGCACTAGAACCGGTCAGATGGTGACACATGTTTAAAAGTGGATACATGTCATCATCTTAACGGGTCCAGTACTACTGGACACTTGACCTATATCTAACTCTAAAATGAATTATTAACAATTTCCCTAAGGACACTTATTAATAAGACATTTTTCCAAAGAAAAATGTTAACGAATGCCCTAAGAGCATTAGTTAATGAACTATTTTAAGAAATGTTTTATGTGAAAAAAAAAAACAATTAATATTTCAATAACTTTTTTTATTTCCTATAAAAATTGTGTTAAATCTTCCTAAAATAGTTTGTTAACAATCGTCCTAAGTGCATTGATTAATATGACCCTTTTTTAAATAAGGCAATAAAAAAAAATGTTCAAAACCAACTAGGATCAAGCTTTAGGGTTTTGGTTTAAATTGTATTTTCGGAAAACATTACGATGTGCCCATAATTTTTTTGACTAAAAGTTCTGGTGAACTGTTTAAACCTAAACTTGTGATGAAGAACCAAGTGGACAGGACCACTGTTGGTAAATGAGTTCAAAGTCTACTAAAGAATACAAAACTTGGAAACCAAAAGCTTTAACCTTCTACGAAAAAGACAAAATGTAAATAATAATAAAATATTAGTTTCTAAGGTATTTGAGAGTTTACCATAATATTGTTATGGGATAAATTATACAGAAGATCCGTTATCAACGACAGGACTTCAAACATTTTTGCATATTTTTATAGTAATTTACAATATCCAATCACTAATCAGTAACTTTTTTATTTTTATTTTTTAAGATAGGAAAGGAGAGGAGGTGACTCGAGCAACAAACATAAACCACTATAAATTATGTTATTATTACTGAAATATCATTTGAACTCTATGACATAGCCTTAATTTTATACCTATGGCTATAATATTCTCAAAAAAAAAAAAAAATTATACCTATAAAAAAATTAAAATATGAAAGATATAAATATACTATTATACATTTTTTCCCTCATACATTCAATGTTATTCATTGTTTAAGTATCCTTCCAAAATTATCAAATTCTCTTTGTGGGATATGTTATCAAAGAATAATGATAGAGATACAAATTATTTTACAAAATTTTTTACAAACTACTAATATGGTGAGTAATTATTGATAAATAAAAAAGTGATATTAATGGTGAATTTATATGAAAACCAACAAAAAAGTTGGTTATATCAATATTTTGTAAAAATATTGTAAAATATTTTATGGCCGTAGAATTACTCGTTATCAAATGCGCTTATCAATCTTTTAGCTTTGAACTCTGAAATTTGAGGATTTCATTACAGAAACTAGGCCTATTTTGAATTCATTCTTGTGTTGGGATTTTAAATTTGTTCCCAAACATGTAAACTTTCTAGTTCATAATCTTGCCCATTGGGCTATTTTGTATTGTTGGGATGAGCCCCTTATCATCTCCTCTTTTTTTTTTCTCTTCTTGGGTCTTTGTTCTTAATTATATAGATGAGCCATGACCCTCTCTCTCCCCTTTCTCCTTAATAATATATTATAATTATTTATTAATAAAGTATAATAAAAAATATTTAAAAATCATTTAACATAACAAATTTAACCAAATTATTTTTTGGACAACATCAAAATATTTTACTAACTTTAGGGGATGTAATTTGCAAATTATTATTTAAAAAATAATAATAATAAACAATTATTATTAATCTCTATAATTTAGAAGGAATTTCCTAATTTTTTATTAAACGGCCAGCCCGACCCTTGAAACTAATCTATCACTTATTATGGGTTGGCTGCTTTCAACCCACAGGAGTTCTGATCCTCGGTTTAAGGACATGGGCCCCCTTGATAAGGACAACCCTGATTGAATTATTATTCAAGAGGCTTTAAATAAAAGGACGAAATTACAAATGTCTCCCTTCTAATAATGCCTTCCAGGGAAAAAGCCAAAAAGGCAAAGTACTCAAGAGGGAAAAGTAATTGGAGCCACTGATAAACATTTTAAATTTTAGTAGTATTAAACGTGCGGTAAAGTTGCAATTAATTATTTTTTTTTTAGTAAAGCTTTAATCTACAATGTTCTCACAACAAATTTTAGGTGATAAATTATTGTTGGATTTAATTTAAACATATTATTTAAATTATTTTTTGGAATAGTTTATCAAGGCTACCTTGATGGCACCCAAGTCGCTGTTAAGATGCTCTCCCCATCATCAGTTCGAGGATATAAAGAATTTCATACAGAGGTATGTGGTTGCAACACATACAAAACTTTTAAACTATTCATATGTATTTAGCTAATATGTGACTTCAAATTACAGGCTAATATTCTTATGAGAGTACATCATAGAAACTTGACTGCTTTTGTTGGCTACTGCGATGATGGAACCAACCTAGGGCTCATCTATGAATACATGGTAAACGGAGATTTAGCATCACAACTTTCAGGTGGGGCATGATTGAAATATATAGTTTGCAAAAAATTCACACTTTTAGATTATCAGATTTGATTCTCAAAGCGTAAACATTTCTTTTTGCCAAAAACTTTATTATAACACTACATGATCATGCTTCCTTTATTTGATGAGAAACACACTTTCCTTCACAAGAAAGAGTTAATTACTATCTTTTGGATTTGATGCTATGGATGTAGATCAAAATGCATATATCTTGAGCTGGGAAGTTAGACTTCGCATAGCGTTGGAAGCTGCACGAGGTCAACAAGTTTATTTGGCTAATTCTTTTCTTCTTTGTTACTTTTTCAGCCTACCTTAATTTACTTTAGCTATAAACCATGTATGGATTTCCAAATGTAGGATTGGAGTATCTTCATAATGGTTGTAAGCCACCTATAATCCATAGAGACGTGAAGCCCACAAACATCTTGTTGAATGGAAACTACCAAGCTAAAATAGCGGATTTTGGCCTATCCAAAATTTTTGCTACTGATGATGCCAATGCCAGTCATTTGTCAACTAGAGTTGTTGGCACCCCTGGGTACCTTGATCCTGAGTGAGTATTCATCCTCAGAATTCTTTCTTTTATTAAATCAGTTATACCTATAATGCACAGAATTGTAGTCAAATCTAAAATGAAAATGGATACAAATTTGGTATAGTAATTAGCCACCACAAAATGAAATGTGAATCAAATCTTTTAAAAAATGAAGTGTAGGGTGTTCCAATTAAAAAAAAGCAAAGCAAAAAAAATATTAGAATGGAAATGTTCACCAACTTTGAATAAGATATTGTTGCAATATGTCTGAATTTTATTATTTGACTTGCAGGTATTATACAACAAATTGGTTAACTAAGAAAAGTGATGTTTATAGCTTTGGGATTGTTCTCTTCGAGAAATGAAAACCCCCTGAGAATGCTCACATAAGTTGGTGGGTGAGTTCCATCCTTGCAAAAGCTGATATCAAAAGAATTGTAGACCCGAGATTGCAGGCAAATTTCAACATTAACTCTGCTTGGAAAGTTGTTGATCTAGCAATGGCTTGTGTTTCTGAAACTGCCACGACAAGGCCTACCATGAGTCAGGTAGTGATGGACCTGAAGCAGTGCTTGGAAGTAGAAATTGCTAGAACCAAGGAGAACAATGCATGAGACTAAATCAAAAGATTCAATCCCAGAGTTCGGTTTGAATTTTACCACTGGTCTTAGGCCCACAGCAAGGTAGTACTTTGACAAGAAAAGAAATAAAATGGGCATGTTGGATGTCGAATTTTACTGCTTTTCTGTGCTTTTTTTTTTAATTGGTAAAAATACTCACCCAATTGGTTTTGAACCTATGACCTCATCCTCCACATAATGCTGGTAGGGAGGAAGTGCCAGATGAGCTAAAGTTTGTTGGCTTTTGCGCTTGTTTTCTTTTGGTCAATTATGTACTTCAATAACTGACATAAGGCCCATGACTTGAGGGTGTGTATGATATTTAAGCTCTGATGGCTGATGCCTAATTGTCTTATTGCACAATATGTTATGTCACTATGATCTATTTGACATGATCATTAGTAAATCTTTCTGAAAAGATGAATAATGCATATAGTTCCAAAGGAGGGTGGAAGCATATTTATGGCATGGAAAACAGAAGCATGAAAAGAAAACATCAACTGAATAAAGAGAATGGGTGTAGAACCGAAAACGGAGTAAGAATACCCCAAAAACTTTTCCAAGAGGCCGCTTAGAGTTGTGTAGCAGAAACCAAATGGGCAGTAGTTCGTGTAAAATTTTTGACAAAAATTATAACGCAGATTCTATCAACACATTCTGGTAGAGATTCAAGTGTTTCTGTACCACTCAAAAAAAGAAAAACTTTTTTGCACCAATTGCTGCAATTACAAACTAACTGAAGTCAAACTGCTTCCTTCAAAATGCTAGCAACAATTATGCCAGTGAATTGGTAAAATCCACAATGTGTCAAAAGCAGTCAAATTTGATGATGAGTTTCCTATACCAAGTTCATTTGGTTTAATTGAGGTTTTTCTTTTTCTTTTTTCTTTTGCCTTAGGCTGAGGGAAGCCATTTAATTTATACCATTCTCTTTTATTCTTTTATGTGTACATCTAAGGATATAGTACAAAATAAGGTGGCTTGGTATTTTTTTTTTTTTTTGAGAAAAAGATGGCTTGGTATTAATGTTGGATATTAGGTGCCTCCGGATATTGGATGATTGAATGAATACATATATTATATACGACAACAATTAAGGACTGCATTTTTATTAGAAATATTTTTTATTTTCTTTCTTTCTTAAAGAATATAATTCGAAGTTATTATATTTTCTAATCACAAAAATACTTAGGAGGGGTGAGATTTTTTATAAAAAATTATCTTACCCACAAAGGTATAAATCTAATCACACCACTAAGTAATTTTGTGATTGAAAAATGTAAAAACTCCGCTCGCACAGGTGCTCAAAAACCATAGTATAGTTTATGCACTTATAAGTAAAGATTTACTTCCCTTTATAAAAGTAAAGACTAATGTCCATGATTGATAGGGATTTGGACCCAGTATCATTGTCGACTTTTGGTTTGGGTCAAAGCAAATATAGAATACAGCCTACAACTAGTTAATTCCCAATTGCACAAGAACTAGTAACAAACTTAATAGAATGGGCTAATTGACATATACTTGTAGGCCCAGTTGTGTACTATAAATATAAATTTAAGTTTGTGTTTTGGATTTAAAACGACCATTCATAAAAAAAATTTGGGCGTGTGTTTAACAACAGTTTTTAGTTTTTTTTAAAATACGCGTGGGTGTAAAAATGTGTACAAATACATATAATATTATTTAAAAACTAAAAATATGTGTTTAAACAAGTCTACCAAACAACCCATTTATTGCCAAAAAGTTACACATAACCAAATAGATATAGATATCCCTCTCTAGCCGCTGGGCTCTCGTTTAGCCTCCTTTGCCCACTGGTAATCTCTCTCTCACGCAATTAGATCTGGGAGAAGACTAAGGTTTTGTTTGATTATTTGGTTGTTTTATAATCTGAATCACCTGGCCATATAAGTCCTGGGGACTTTGCATAATATTTGGTTTTGTAACAACGTCTGTCTTCTGTATGTTTTACTGTCTTGGTTTACTTAAGATTTTCATGTAAGTCCATGTCGTATTAGGTTTTGTCGATGGCTTCACAGTTAGATGATCAAATACTTCACACTTTTGTAACTAATGACATTATTAGTTGATATTGCTGTGACTTTTCTTGTACAGTTATCGACAAACTATCCAAGCAACAATGGAGTTGGTCACAGAACCATCTGAGGTCATTTCAAATTCCATGCAAATGCTAGCTAATCTTCAAACAACTTAGCTCTTAAATGCAGTAAACCATGAATGGTTTTTCGTATGCTTTAATATGAGATTTTAACCTTTTTATTTTGGTGATATCTTAAGTTTTTAAGTTTATTTGTTTCTTTTTTCAAGATGCGAGTTGAGCATACAAGAATCTGCAGATGAATCATATATATATGCTCCTTTATGGTTAGAGAAAGGTGTGCTGGAAGTTTAATGATATCTCATATCTGTCCTTTTTTAGAGATAATTTGCTTACCCTGCAACTCCTCTAGACGCCAATTCAGCTATAAGACTCTCGGCATACATGTCCTATTCTATTTTATCCTTTTTATTTAGTTTATTTATTTATTATAATATGTTTTTGCAGGGGCCCTAGTCCATTGTAATCTCTTTTATCCTGAATGGATCAACAGTTACCTTTTGAAGAAAAAACTTATAATTAGAAAGAGTTAACCTTGATCGAAAAAAGGTTGATGATGAATTTGGCCAACTGAAGACACCACCAGATTTTGATACTGGCAGTATTCTTCAGTTTACCTATTATTACATGCGCCCGGTACTTCTTCTTCCTTTCCTTTCTCTTATAACCTCTCTGCTTCCTTTCTCTTAGCACAAGTAGATGAGTGTATTCTGGAAATTAATCTGATTATTCCTGGATTTTGGACATTCTTGTGTGGCTTTGATTGACTTTGGGGCATTCATTTATTGACTGCCTTGTTTGTGTTTAATAATACATTTGTTTGATACCGATTAATTTGTAGTTCAACCTAATGTCATGTTTTTGTTTGTAGCTGTATTGACTGTTATGTTTGAACAAATTTGCTTGCACAAGTCTTTCTGAGATTGCACATCCATAATATAATGATGATGAATTCTGACCCTTTTTTATGTTTTTTGCCCCAGGAAAAAGGCTTTACCTTCGATTGGGTTAGACAATATTATGGTATGGCCTTTAAGAATTGTGGTTTTTTTTTTTCACTTTTTAAATTTTGTTTTCATAACTTCCAACTTAGATCATTATTTTTGCTATTAATCGCTTCTTGACTTTAATGTGTGTTGGATTAATTGTAGGTGAAGATTCAAATGATCATCATCCTATTTGTTGTTACTGAGGATCTCGCTCACTGTGTCCCCCTCAATGTACCCCCCAATTGTGGAATCCCCCTCGATGTCCCTCCCCATTGTGGAATGGGAGTATGAGTGGAATGAAAGCTTGCTAAGAAAATCTCGTGGCTAATATTAATGTGTACATTCTGTGGATGATCATTATTGTAATAGATATTCTTTGGCACTAGTTGGACAATTCCTTCAAATGCGAAGTTGCTGTGCAACCCTATATTATAGTCAAATGATTTTATTAAGCATTTTAAGGTTTTTATTTTATTGATTTAAATAACCAATCAATGAACACATTCTGGTAGAGATTCAAGTGCTTCTGCACCACTAAAAAAAAATGCGTTTCTGCACCAGTTGCTGCAATTACAATCTAACTGAAGTCGAGCTGCTTCCTTTAAAATGCTAGCAATAATTATGCCAGTGAATTGGTAATCCACAATGTGTCAAAAGTAGTTAAATTTGATGGTGAGTTTTCTATACCAAGTGCAATCCTTAAAAAAAAACAAACAAACGAGTGCATTGGTTTAATTGAGGTGTTTTTTTTCTCTTCTCCTTACCATTAGGATGGTGGATTTGAACCTTGAACGATTCCATTAGAAATACCAATAAATGTTACTCTCGGAATATATTAGGCTTAGTATAGTTACAAAATCATATATACTAGCCCATTTTTGTAGAAAACCATAGTCTACATTATTTATCATGATATAAGTGAGCATAAACTCATGAAAACTGATCTGACAGCTTAATCTGACCCAACATGAGACTTCATGGTTGATTGTGTTAGTCGGCATTGGATTTCACGACATGAAACCCAACCTTTGTTGGATGGATAATATTAGGTAACAACATGAAACCCAACCCTTGTTGGATGGATAATATTAGCTAAGGGGACCTTAATCGATTAATCTGAAACTCTCCTCTAGTGCAGGTGCTCCTTATCATTGCATAGAGCAATTGTCCAATTGTCATCGTGGAAGGCTATTTTGGCATTGTGAAGCCACTTGCTTTTAATTTCTACTCATTATCGTCAAATGTCGTTACTAAAAACCGGATCCAACAAATCATCAAATGACACAACCCAATCAAATATCCAAACATCAAAGGTCTACAACATATTCTTGCTTTGGGAACTTGAAATTGCCAAGTTGGATGAAGGATGGAAATGACACCCATGCTAACCCGATTTTGAACACCCACTAATAACCTTGTAAGATTCTAAAAGTTTAGAACAATTGGCAAATCGTAAGCACAAACTTGTCTAGGTATAGATCTTAGAATCTATAGAGTTTATTAGACGTTGCTCAAGGTGTTATACGTCAGAACACAAGAACATATAAGCTGCAGAAAGAAGAATTCGAATTCAATGAAATTCGACCGATCGAAAATTAGATCCGACAGATTGAAAATTGCAGACACGAAATTTCTGCAAAATCTTCAGCCCAAACTTTGCTTAAACGTTTTGGGTTTCAAGTGAAACACTTCTAGTATATAAATGAAAACCCTAACTACGTTTTCAAAGCTTTTTGAGAGACTTTGGAGGTTATCTTGTAAGATCTAAAAGGTATTGTGCCTTCCTCTTTCAAAGTTACTACCGGAAATCATTCTCATATCATTAGATCTGGTAGATCTGAAGTTGCTGCAAACAAGATCAACAACTGCTGATGATCTAAACTTTCAAGAGTGGTCTTGGAGTCACAAACTAGAGAGTTTGTGTTGCTAAACCTTTGAGTGGGATCTCAAAGTCACAAATTGGAGAGTTTGTGTTACAGTAAATCCAAGAAGAGGAGTCCATAGATTTGGAGTTTGCACGTGGTTATGTCAGTAAGTTACTACATGAGGTAGCAATAGATTTAGGGTTAAATATGATTATAAAAACTTCAATTCTCTTATAGTGGATTTACTTTACCTTGAGAATAGCTAGGTCAAATCCTCCTCAGGTTTTTACCTTGAAACGGTTCATTTCATCAGTTTTTTGGGTCATCATATCATTGTGTTATTTATTTTCTACTGCTTTACACGATATGATTTATTGTTGTTTAACCTAGATCTGAATAATTAATATAAGTAATCCCTTGGTTAATATATCAGGTTAATATATCAGGTTAAACAATCTGGTTTAAGGGGTCTAAACAAACAAACAAACCTAATATATTCTAACACCACTAATTGACCAAATTCACGTAGTTTCAACATGTCAAAATACAATTAAAAACCTTAAAACTTAATTGTCACTTCTTAATATTTCAAAGATTCAAAACTCTCATCTCCAAGTACCCAATTATTAAAAAATAAAATTCAAAATACACATCTCAATGAGAAGACTCACACATCAATGAGATCTTTTATTTGCATTAGATTTGCCACAAGCAACGGAAGACTGGCTGTGCTTCATACATGTGAATGTCTCATTGACTCTCATATCTCTCTCAATGCAACAATTCATGGGCCTTGGCTAAGTTCTAAAAGCCTGTCCTACAGCACGGGCTGAAGCTTTTAAGCCCGTCTACCCACTAGTAATGTGAAGTTTCATATGTAACGACGAACTTGGACCATTGTTGTTTGTTGCTTTAACCAATATGCAGTAGCCTAGTAACAACAGTAACAAAATTTAAGCTAAAATATGTTATGATCACCCAAAATTTTAGGTTGCTGTGATTTTAGTCTTTCAAATATCAAAAGTTGCAATTTAAATCTTCGACTTTAGAATTGTTATAAAAGAATAACTTTGTGGTCTTGTTGAAGAACTTTGTGAATCCAGGAAGATGCTAGCTTTATGTTATCCAAATTCGAATTATGCAATATTTGTTATTTTGAAGAATATGATAACCACCACAAACACACACTGACTTTGGAGTTAATGTCCAGAGCTTGGTGAAAGTACACGAGCAATATGAGACATTGATACTTTGATAGAGCATAAGATACATCAAAATACATATCAAAATTAAATATAAAAACAGACACAAACATATATATATATAAGGAAAGAGGAGAAGCAAATGGGAAAGCAAACAAGAAGTTTATTCCGGGCAAGCCTCATTGGAGGTTACTTTTCCCCTTTGCGGTATGGTTAATATGGAAGAGCAGGAACCAATTGGTTTTCAATGGGAAAAACCCAAACCCGAACCTGCCATCAGTCATTAACAGTCAAGTTGTGGAGTTCATGCATTGTGTTCCTTCACCCAGGCAGTCCACTCGAAGCGTAATTAGGAGGATTCGGTGGGAGAGACCTCCAAGTGGTAGGAAAAAATTGAATACTGATGGTTCATGTATTGGCAATTCGATGAGATCCGGATGTGGAGGAGCTGTGAGGGATGAACATGGAGAATAGGTTGCTGGTTTCTCCAGATATATTGGGACTTCAAGTAGTTTTGTAGCAGAAATGTGGGGGCTGAGGGATGGGCTAGTCTTATGTAAAAATCTGAATATTCAATGCTTGGTAGTTGAGCTGGATGCTAGTATGATTGAGGATGCCTTGACAAAACCAGACTATGTAAACAATATAATTTCCGCTATCTTTGATGACTGTAAGCAGCTGCTGACTCACTTCCAGCAAGTTCAGATTCGTCATTGCTTTCGGCAAGCTAATTGTTGCGCAGACATGATGGCAAGGAAGGGAGCTGAACTGCAATTAGATTATTGTGCTTTTAATAGTCCGCCTGTGGACGTGTTGGAAATCTTTAGGAAAGACTTGGATGGCATGTATTGTAACAGGCTCTGTCCTGATGGAGTTGTGTTTTGTTAGTTTGTTTTAATGAATCATCTTTTAACCAAAAAAAAAAAAAAAAAAGGAAAGAGGAGAAGCAATGACCAGAATTGCAGTACTTGTCTGAAAAAAAAAAAAAAAAAAGAACAGAACAGAACATGAGAGGACTCATCAAGGTTTTGAAGTCCCCCTAGGTGAATTTGGATGTTTCCAACATGTGATGGTGTCTGGATATGGTTGATCTCAAAATTAAATATAGGACTACTTGTGCAAAAGTGACAATCCTCTCTCATTCTTAGAGTGACAGTCAATTTTTCACCATACATTTTCTTTTTCTTTTTCTTTTTAGAGTGATTGATAAACTTGTTTGATTAGTCACATACTCACAAATTGCCTACTCACAAATTGCCTATAACCAAAATTCACAAGTACCTCATTTGATAATAAGTAATTGCTGCTTTTCATTAAAATATATGTACCAATGGCAAACTTTCAAATATGTGCTCCTTTATTTTATTTTGGAATATCTTAAAATATTGTATATTTTGAAGAGTCGAATATTAACACAAAATTTAATTACATTATTTAACTTATTTGAAAAATCAATCCACTTTTTCATTTACTTTATTTAAGCTAAATAAAAGGTATTATGGTAAAAATTGATAACTTTTATATTGAAAAAAAATACATTAAATTGTTTTTGCTTAAAAAAAAAAACAAAAAAAAAACAAAATTGATGTTACAATTACGTTTTTAACAACCAACACAGATGACAAGTTGTTATTACTTTATGCATTAATTTATCATTGATAATATTTTATTATTTATCATTCACAATTTACCATCTAATTCGCAATTGTAAGGAAAAATTTGTATGAAATGAATTAACAAATAATTTGAGACAATTTTGAAAGTACAAATATTAATGTTCAAAATTCTATGATTTTATTATTATTATTTTTTTGTTTACAAGATGTTGGAATTTGGACAAGTTAGATTGTTATCGGTGTAAACAACAATAAATAAATAGTCACTCTTATTTGTGCATGAAGCAATATGCAAAAATAAATAATAAATTTTCCACATGTTAGACTAGACTAAATTGTTTGGAATTCCAACGTTTGCCAATACATCAACTTCAAAGTTATTAGACATTGAGAGATAAATTTCTCAAGCAATTTTTAAAACAAAGTTTATCTAAAATGTATTTGTATTTATAGGTGAAAAAAAATAGGTGCCTTTTGTGATGAAACACATGAACCAATGGTTTTTTTTTTTTAAAAGAGGAAAATAGTGCCAGATTTTTAAAAGAAAAATAGTGCCGGGTTTTGGAAAGGAAAAAAGAAGTTATTGTTTGGATAGCTTTTTATATTTCCTATAAAAATGATATCATAATTTTTTTAAAATAGATTATTAACAATTGCGTTAAGGATAATCGTTAATAAGATCCTTTTTCCAAAGAGAAATATTAACGGATTGCCTTAAAGACATTTGTTAATGAACCATTTTAAGAAAGGTTTTATGGGGAAAAAAAATAATTAATATTTTGACATATTTTTCTATTTCACACTTTTCTCATAAAAATTGTGTTAAGACTTTCCTAAATTTGTTTGTTAATGATCCTCCTAAGGGCACTGATTAATATGACCATTTTTCAAATAAGGCCCAAAAAAAAAAAAAAAAAAAAAAAAACCAACAAGGCGCTTTAGGGTTTTGGTTTAAATTTTATTTTCGGAAAACATTATGATGTGCCCATAATTTTTTTGACGAAAAGTTTTGGTGAACTGTTTAAACCTAAACATGTGTTGAAGAACCAAGTGGACAGGACCACTGTTGGTAAATGAGTTCAAAGTCTACTAAAGAATACAAAACTTGGAAACCAAAAGCTTTACCTTCTATGAAAAAGACAAAATGTAAATAATAAAATAGTAATTTCTAGGGTATTTGAGAGTTTACTATAATATTGTTATGGGATAAATTATACAGGAGATCCGTTATCAACGACAGGACTTCAAACATTTTTGCATATTTTTATAGTAATTTACAATATCCAATCACTAATAAGTGACTTTGTTTATTATTATTTTTTTAAGATAGGAATGGAGAGATGGTGATTCAGGTAACAAACATAAATCACGGTAAATTAAGTTATTATTATAAACTATCAATTGAACCCTACGACATAGTCTTAATTTTATACATATTAAAAAGTTAAAATATGAAAAATATAAATATATTATTATGGAAGATCTCTGCTTATTACCTCAGTAGGAAGCCTTGGTAATGGTAGCTATCTTAGACCTTCACGGGACTTGTTCTTAAGAGCTGTCTTTTATTCCTAAGGCTTCTTTACTCATAGTTACATCTTTGGGCCAAACCCATCTATTAAAGCATGATCAACTGGGCCTTTGGTTCTCGGCCTGAGCTCATGTTCATCTCCACAAAAATATTTTACGTGTAAAATATTATACATTATAAACTATTTTATTTGGAACAACAGAGAGCGTAAACAACCTAACAAATCATCAACTGGGGAGAAAAAAAAAAAAAAAAAAAGAACAATTAAACATGATTTGATATTCAAAGACGTCAAAAATAACACGCAAAATAGGCACACAAGGTCTCACTGCACAATCACATGCCGGATGACTATTTTCTATCTTTTGGGTTTCTTGGACTAATCTAAAATTTTTAAGGGGCCAAAGTATTTGTGTTCAAAATTAAAATGTTACATATGCATACGATTTTATTAAAAATAAAATTTGGGGTTGGGCCCCTTCATCTAACTGTTTTTTCCATTATTAATTAAGGGTTGAGAGGTATTAGCAATCCATATATGAGTTGGTGGTACTTCTTGAGGCGATTGATGCTTTTATACAATAGCACCACTTGAATTTAGGTATATATAAACTAATATTTTCCACTTCTATTTTTTGGAGGGGGACATAGTTGTGGTCAGCTGCGAATTATCTTCGATTTAAAAAAAAAAAAAAAAATTTAAAGTTGATTTGGGCAACTTAATTCTTAAGAGAGAGTCATATATACATATTACACGAGACAATTTAGGTATAAATACATATTACATAAAAAAAAAAAAAAAAAAAAAAAAAAGTCTTAGGGGTAGGGGAACATGGCCCCCTTAGTCTCAAGGTACATTTGTCCCCATACTTAGGTCTTCCATCAAAACTATTATCTAGCATTAGTGAGCAATGATTCCATTTGCTAAATGAAATCATTCAGCAAATGGATTCCTTGCTTATGGGGATCATGTAGATTTTTCACCCGCGCCAATTTTTTGGTAATGATGTTGTTGAAGAATATTGCACTGACCTTGCAGGAGAAATCAAGAAGGGTTTTGGAGGAATTTCTATGGAATGAACATTACCTTCCAACATCTCCACCACCTTAGTCATGGATGGCCTATTTGTTGGAATGGTCTGGATGCACCACAAGCCCACTAAAATCATTTTCTTTTTCATTTGTTCCTCCTCTTCTACTATGACCATGTTGTTTTCAACATTCTCACACAAATTTAGATTCTGATAAATCCAATTTGGAAAATATCTCTCAGTAGGATGAGAAACTTCTGCATCAAAATTCTTGTTTACCCCAACCATTTCAAGAATCAACATTCCATAGCTATAAACATCAGACTTGTGAGAGACACCTCCAAAGCTTCGACTAAAAACCTCTGGTGCAATGTATCCTATAGTTCCTCTAGTACCCAACATAGATACAATACTCTCCTTCTTTTGGCATAGTCTTGCAAGGCCAAAATCAGATATTTTTGGACAAAAATTATCATCTAGTAGAATATTTTGTGGTTTTATGTCAAAATGCAAAATCCTTGTGCTACAGCCACGATGCAAGTACTCTAATCCTCGAGCGATGCCAACTGCAATTCCAAAAAGTGTTTTATGTTCTAACTTACAATTTGTGCTAGAAGATTTTGGGTCGCATATGAACTTATCCAAAGATCCATTGGGCATGAATTCATAGACTAGCGCTCTTTTAGTTCTCTCATAACAGTAACCCAAAAGAGTGACAATGTTAACATGGGAAGTTCGGCTAATGCTAGCAATTTCGTTAACAAAATCTTCTCCATCTCCTTTCAAGTCATTGATGACTTTAACTGCTACTAGACGATCGTCCAATAGCTTTCCTTTGTATACACTTCCATATCCACCTTGACCTAGTTTGTTTTTGAATGAATTGGTCATTTTCTTAATATCTAAATAACTATATTGCTTGGGAGCGAGTGAGCCTTGATTCATTATAAAAGCCTTGGCATATTGATTGTCTTTGGTTTTCTTCTTGCTAATCACTCCCATACTTGATAATTGTTCTCTTTTGAGGTAGCAAATGATCATAACAAAGACAATTGCTATGGTCCCAACAATTCCAGCCACAACGCCTGCATGTGAAGAGTGTAATTAAGAGCTTTCAATTATAAATAAAACAAAACTTAACTAAAACTTATTAGGTGCAATACATTAACTTTCTCAATTAAATTCAAATACATGGTTACATAGGTCAATTATTGAGTACTTTCAGAGTACCATAAATGCGTACTTCTTCCTCTCACATAACTGTAGGTCCTGCTAATTAAATTTCTGGTAGGATCCACAATTCATGTGAGAGAGGGGAGTACGCATTTATTGTACTTCCGGAGTATTCAATAATTTTTTGGCCAATATAGCACAAACTGTGTTATTCTGTTCAACCAAAATTTAAATTCAATTAAACTATGTTTAAATTTAATTGGAGAATCTAATGTACCGTACTTAAGGAAATGTACCTAAATTTTTCTCTTACAAAATACTTTCATAAAAGATAAAAAAATATATTTGCTTCCTATAAGGGTTCCCCCATTATTACTATACCTTTAAACGATGGATTCCACGAGGAAGAGCCTGAAAAACCAGAAATATCTTAGTATCAGTTATTGTTAGGTACAGAATCTCAGAACATAAACTTATTGATAATTCAAGCCACAAGACATGACCAAGAAAGCAAAGGGCAGATAAAAAATAAACAAAGTTAGATTTAAGTGTAATTTGCTTGTATGGAAGGAAAATAAAGTTGAGATGTAATTCATTATGAAACTTTACAAAAGAAAAACTAAGATTTTTTTTTGGTTAACATAAGTTTAGGTGAGGCGAGGCTACCTCATACCAGGGTCAGGGCAAGTCACAAGCCTCATAGAGGACTAATATTGGACTTATAGATTGTCCACCAAGGAGGACTGCTGACAGCAGGACTCGAACTTATGCTTTTTGGGCGAAACATTTGTGCCTTATCAACTAAATCAACCCCATTGGCAAGAAAAACTAAGATACTATAAGAGTATTAATGAGTCAGCTTGCATTTATTAAAGTTGTTTACTCACTTAGGTAATATATTTAAAGGGCTAATAAAAGCAGAAAAAAAAAAATCCTGTTGCACTTTCGGCTCCTCTCTATTGCTACAAAATTACTGTATTACACATTACATTCCATTTAGCTCCAAAATTTTTTCATGTCAGCACCAAATTTTTTTCTATAAGGGTGTGTTTGGTTAGAGGTGAAATAGAGAGAATGAAAAAAAAAAAAAAAAAAAAAAAAAAAAAAAAAAAAAAAAAAAAAAAAGAGTGAAAATATGAGAGAAAATGGTTGGGAGGGGGAGGAGTAGAGAATTTTGGTGGGGTCCAAGAGTTTTTTCCCCTGCCCACCAAAACATAATCTCCCCAAATTGAAGAGAAAATGAGAGAGAAAATTATGCAAAAAATTTTGGACAAAAATGCCCACGTCAAAGGCCACTGTATATGTGCTACTGCCCCTTTGTTTCCTCTTTTTTTTTTTAATTATTATTTTATTTATTTATTATTATTATTTTTTTAACCCACTGTGTACATGTTGCTACCCTTTGTTTCCTATTCTTTTTTTCTTTTTCTTTTTTAATTTTCTAACTGGACGTGGCTGAGCCTTTGTTTCTAACTACAGTGCTGCTTTTTTTTTAATCTCCAATTTGTTTTTTTTTCTTCTAACCTGGGCATGATTTTGTTTTTTTGGTTATTTGGCTTTTTTGTTTTTTAATTGGACATGATTGGTTTTTTTTGGTTGGTTGAGTTTTTTTCTTTTCATAATTTTTGTTTTAATTTAACTTGGTGTGTTGGTTTTTTTTTTTTTTTTTTTTTAACTGGATAATTTTTTTAATAAGGGCACATGAGTCAATTTATATAAATTAAATTTTCTATCATCTCATTTTTCTTCTCAATCAAACACAAAAGTTTTCAATCCCTCCACCTTTCCACCCTCCTAACCAAACACAAATGAAGGAAAATAAAAATTTTTCTATCCTCCCACTTTTCTATCCACTCCTCATTTTTTCTCCTCCCAACTAAACGAACCCTAAGAGTATCAGGTCAGATGAATTGGGTAAGCCTCAGGTGGTGGTCAGCTTCGGGTGAAGTCAAAAACTGCTAAAAAAGGGGAGTAGCGAGATCTCATCAGATCTGACGAGACCTGTCCAAGATCCAATGAGATCTCACCAGATTTGGTGGAGATCTCGTCTAATCCAAAGTGATTTCATCCAAATCTGGTAGAGAACGCATTGGATTTAGTGAATTTTTACTAAATCTGGTGGATCTCTGCTAGATCTAGTTGTATTAGTCGCGAATTCCATTGTATTTAGCTAGTAAAGTTGCCAGGATGGGTGAAAATTGTCATATTTAATGTATTTATGGTTGGATCGAGTTGCTTGGGTTTGGGAGGAGGAGACCTGCCACTGTCTTGTTTTTAAAGGTTGGGACCCAAAGCTGACCACCTGAGCAGTTAGATCTAGTGGCGATGAGTTTGGTTAGGTTTGGTGGGTGGGTTCGATTTGCGGGTGGCTTGAAAACCCCTAGCAGTAGGACCCCGAGAATCTCCAAAATACTACACGCATATGATGCTATGCTAATTTGTAAAGCAAAAGTAGCTGAGATTAAGTCTTTGATAGGCTACTTGGAAACATATTGTAGATGGTTTGGACGTGTGGTCAGTCTATTAGCTTGGAGTAGTCAGGTATTTTGCTCCTATTTCCTGGAATGAGTTATGTAAACCTTTGAATGATGGTGAGTTGGGCTTTAAATCTTTTGAAAGTTTGGCCATTATAGCAAATCAAGCTTGGTGGGTGCTCTCCAATAAAGAGCCAAGTACTGAGTTGGTAATAATTGGCTAAATTCCGGTCCAACAAAAAATGCTTCTTGGTCCTGGAAAGGCCTGAAAACTGTTAAACCCCTTATGACAAGAGGTAGTTTTCACCCGTTATGACAAAAGGTGCAAGTAGACGAATAGGAAATGGTGATAGCATTTCGGTTTGCGATGAGCCATGGATCCCAGAAGTTACAGATTTCGTTCCTAAGCCTTGAAGAGACCACAGGGAGACTTAATGCCTAGTGGTTTCTCAAGTATTGAATCATGATAAATTAGGCTGGGATGTGGCAAAGCTGAAAGTTTATTTTGAAAAAGCCTCTGTTAAAGCCATATTGAACATTCTTAGATGGAATAGTGCCTAGGTGGATGGATGGACCTGGATAAGAAGCATTTTTGGAGAATAGACTATCAAATCAGAGCATCTCCAGCAATAGAGGCATCCCTCAAATCTTAGCCATAATAGAGAATGTGAGCAAAAAAACCACGTCCAGCAGCTTAGGCATACCCAATTTTTTTTTTGGCTTATGAACAATAGCCCATCAAGTCTGATGAGCTACTGTTCATTAGCCATTGAATTTGTTAGATTAAAATATTGCCAACCGTTCTATTATATTAATTCTTTCTCTCTCCTCCTCCGGATTTCCTTTTTTTTTTTCTCTCTGTTGCTTCTTTTTTTTTTTTTTTTTTTCCTCTCATTCTCTCAATCTCTCCATTGCCGTTGCCGTTGCCGTTGCTTCTTTTTTTTTTCTCACAAACCAAACGAAATCAGAAAAAAAGAAAAAGAAAAATTAAACTGTTCATAAGCAGAAGAATTAATCCAAACACAAAACACAAAACAAAATCCAATTCTTAAAATAAAGTTGAATCAAAACAAGCAAGTATGAAAAAAAAAGAAAGAAAAAAAGAAAGAACAAGCCGATCTGACGGGAGGACGACGAGCGGCGGCTGGAGCGGCGCTGGAGCAGTGATCTCTCTCTCTCTCTCTCTCTCTCTCTCTGATGTGAAGCAAAGTGATGCAGGAGCGTTCTTGATGAAAGGAGAAAAAGAAAATAAAAGAGAGGCCTGGACAGGTGTGCGGTGGAGAAAAACAAGAAAAAGAAAAAAAAAGAAAAAGAAATGAAAGGAATGGTAGAAAAATTATATAAAAAATAAAAAATTCTAATTAAGAAATTCTACTACAATATTTTCACAGTAAATTTTAAGTAACAAATTGTTATTAGTTAATATTGGTGAGAAAAAAAATAATTTCAGCGGTGAGTTTAAATTAGAACTAGTAACAAATTTTCACATAAATTTTGTTGTGAAAATATTGCAAAAAATGTTGTAAATATAATACTTTTCATTAAAAAATATAATTGTTGGGAATAAATATAGGAAGAATAAATGATGATAAAGAATGAATAAAGAATGAATGAAGAAATAATATTTAAATGAGATAGAGAATGGGATAGAGAATCTGTTGGAAGTGTATTTAAAAAAATGGATAGGCAAAAGCTAAATGTCACTATTTATTAGCCAAACAGTACAAATATTTGGCTATTCTGCTGGAGATGCTCTCAGTCTATAAAGAATTAACAAAGCATGGTAACGTGGCCCCTAGCCACCCGGTCTTAAAGAAAATTTGGAAGTCGAAGCTCCATGGCATGTTGAAAATGCACCTCAGAGGGTGCGCTCCCACAAGGGATAGATTGAGAAAGCTACGTCTCAATGAAGAAATTTCTTGTGTTTTGTGTGACCATAATAATGAATCCCCCATTCATCTTTTCTGGAATTGTTAAGTCGCAAGGGCACTATGGTTTGGTATGCTCTCAAAGTTGTGAAGCTCGAGCATCTGTAGTAGCCGTTGCAAAAATTATGTCATTTTACCACACCAAAAGCCTACTTTATTATTTTACCACATCATTTTACAACATACCATTTATCAGATGTTCTATACTTCAATTCTATATATTAAAATAATATTTACTACACATTAAAATAATATATTAATTACTCCCTATCATCCTCATCCTCATCGTCAACAACAACAACAACGGCACAACCACCACTGCCGCAACAACGGCCACCAACAACCACTGCCGCAACAACACCGATAGCCACCACCGGCACAAACCGACATCCACCAACGCCACCTTAAAAAAAAAAAAAAAAAAAAAAACACACACACACACACACATACACACACAACCAAAGAGATCGGCACAAACCCACATCCACCGGCACAAGCCCGAGATCAACGTGGCCAGAGGGCGATGAGAATGCCAGACAGAGACGTAGAACGATGGCGTCTTCAGATCGACGGCGATGAGTCTTCAAACGAGAAGCGATGGCGGCGGCTTGATCAGTGATGGGAGAGTGGAGACGAAGGTGGTGAATACTGAATAACTGACGATGCAAAATGCAACCTGTGAGAGATCGGCGATGACGGATCAAGATCAACAATTTATAAGAGAGACGGAATCGGTGAAGGGAACCAGTGAGAGAGAACAAAGGTGAGAGAGAAGAGAAAAGAATAAACTGAAGAGAGAGGGAGGAGTTGGGTCTGATGTGAGAAGAGAGAGAAAAAATCAAGACCAGAAGTGAGAGGAGAGAGAAAGCCAAATAAAAAATATTATTTTGGTTTACCACATCTGTCTGTACCGTTGCAAATTTGGAACGGTACGGACACAAATGGTATAATTTTGGCATATATGCAACATCTGATGGGACTTGTTTTTTGTGTTTGGTGTGGGATATGTGCCAAATATTTAGCATTTGGCACATATCCCACATCTACTGCGGGTGCTCGAAGTGGATTTTAGATCCACCAATGGTGTTTGGTTTGAATATGGACCGTAGGGAAGCTTTTACTTTGTCTGGAGCCATAATACTGGACTTGATTTGGAAATATAGGAACCAGGTGTTGTTTAATTGCAACGCTGGAGAAATGAGATCCTACAGAACAATTCTGTCTTAAAAATCCACAGCAAATGGTCTCATCCTCCACAAGGACATGTGAAATTTAATTGCAACGCTGCAGTGGACAAAGAGCTCTCAATTGTTGCGGTGGTCGCCAAAGTTTGGAGAGGGACAATGGTTTTGGATGCATCTAAAAAAGCTAATACCATTATCCTTCTCTAAGTAGGGGTCAAAGCAATACTATGGGCAGTTCAGCTAGCCAAAGCCCGAAACTCGGAGAGAAAAATTATAGAAAGCGATTCCCTTGCATCGAGGTGATTCAGGGGCTGAGTCAGAGCTGTCCATGGAGGATTACAAGCTGGAGATATATAGTTAGTAATGTAGCAGAGGCTTTCAGTGTATGTATTTTCAATTGGGTTAGTAGGGAAGCTAATAAAGCTCCTCATGTTTTGGCTAGGTGGTCTTTGAAGAATAGGCTTTTGGTTTCTTTGATTTAAGTTCAGGCCCTCAAGCTTTTGTTGATGCTATCTTACAGGAGGATTGCTTTGGGTCTAATATGGGCTCCTCCTAAGTTGTATACTGTATAGTTTTCTGGTTCAATAAAAGTTTTACATATTATGAAAAAAAAAAAAAGTAATAATAAAAAATGGATGGTACAGTAATACAAAGATAGTACAATCCAATTCTCAAAAAAAAAAAAAAAGATAGTACAATCCACTATAGTGTACTAATACATTGAACTTACACTGGCTTGACACGGGGGTTAAACTCCTGGACCTATATTCTAATAGCGAAATTAGCACACACATCCAGAAACTCGGGAACGACTTGCTTCAAGAGGTATTCAAGTTAACACGTCTTGTCCGTTATGTTCCCAACATCCAGAAACCATCATCCATCTATTAAGGGATTGTCATGTGGCTTCTTCTTGCTGGTAGAACCTAGGAATGGGTGATCTTGGGCCTGAATTTTATTCTTCAGACCTTTATGCTTGGTTGGAGAAAAATTGCAGGCAGATCAAACCTTCCAGTCATCTCCAAATTCCTTGGAACATACTCTTCTCCTTTGGTGTTTGGATTTTGTGGAATCATCGCAACAAAGTGGTGTTTAAGAACACTCCCCCGAGCTTTTCCATTCACAAGGAGGTCATTCAAAGAGCAGCTGAATTTACCTACTGTGCAAAAACTTCATCTTCTAAGAATCCAAGAGTTGAAAGACTCATCCGATGGGAGAGACCAGGAAGAGGTTGGTTCAAACTGAATACGGATGGCGCTTCATTAGGCAACCCTAGTGCATCAGGTGGAGGAGGAATTATCTGCAACGGTGCTGGTATTTGGGTTAGAGCGTTTGCAAGGAATATAGGGAATACGACCAGTTTTCTGGCTGAGCTTTGGGCTCTTAGGGACGGGTTACAGATGTGCATGCAGATGCATATTAACGCTCTTGAAGTTGAATTGGATGCTAAAGTTATTTCTAACTTGATGAACAATATTGGAAGTCCGAATGCTACTAACTATGCCATTGTGGCTGATTGTAGGACATTGATATCCCAAATTCCTCAAGTGAAGGTGAATCATTGCTTTAGGGAAGGCAACCGCTGTGCGGATGGTCTTGCTAGATTAGGATGCTCGTTATCTTCTAATTTGATGTATTTCAGTTATCCTCCCCCCTCTATTCTAAATGCCTATATGGCAGACTTGTATGATTTATCTTAGATCAGGCTTTGTCCTGCCTCTGATGTTTTTTCTTCTTGGTTGAATGCAATATCCAGTTTACCAAAAAAAAAATTAGCACACACATCACACGAAACTCTTCAAATCTACCTACTGTTGTTTCAATTGACCACTTGTTTAAAATCAAGGTAAAAAGTGTAACACTATATATTAGCCTTATTTTAATTTGGTCTTCAACATTTTATAGCTTTTATTTTAGTCCTTATATTTTTTTAATTTGTTGTCATTTTAGTTCTGGCCATCATTTCACTTTGAGTCAGTTAGCCACGTAGACAACAAAATATGTGAAAATTTGAAGACCAGATTATAGATATTTTTGGGCATTGGGGATTATTGTTTTTGTTAAAATATTCAAACATGCTATTTATCAACGACTAATCTAAAAAATTCCAGAGTATTTTAGTTTTCAGACCCAACCCCAAAAGTTCTCCCCTAAAAAATTATCAATATTGCCAATCAATCTATAGAGACTAATTAAGAGGATACCAAAAATTTAATAGAATCATTGCACATCGATTATTGACAAGTAGTATGCGTACCTGGTGAGGAATAATAGCACGTTGACTGATTCCGCTTCAGGTCATAACCACACACTCCCTTGTATACCGTGCAGTTAAGACATGCCGCCGTATCCACCTTCCATTTTACATCAAAACCTTCTCTAATGGCTTCCTCTAATTTTGGCCGATCTAATATTTCTATTTCTGTCCACGGAATGGACTGAACTGGAACAGGAACAACTACGCTTACTTTACATTCCCCAGGCCCATAAGCTCCCCATTTGGCTAGCGCAAAACCATTTATTTGGCAATTGAATTGTCCGACGAAAGATATCAAAGAAAAACTACAGCCATAGACTATTGTAAGATTCTGTAAACTAATGCCAAAATCCAATAGTGTAGGATCGAGGGTGGAATTCACGAACTCTGGTGAACAAATCCCAGCCGAGAAGTCCTCTCTCGTAATCTTGAGTATTTGGGCATCGGGATTGACACCTAACACTTGGTACGTCACGTTCATAATCTTTATGGTAGCAACACTTCCCTGGCAATTGAGCTTTAATCCAGGATAGCCACAACTATGTGGTCGGTTACCTCCCCAAAAAGGAAAACCAATGTCATTCAATTTTCCACAGTTGAACATATTGCTACAGCTCTCGTACATATCTTCATCGCATAAAGATAGAGGAATCTTGATGAAAAATAAGAATATGAAAAATAAAGAAACAAGAAAACGAGAAGATGAGAGAACCCACGAATTCATTTCCTGAGAGAAACTAAAAAAAAAAGTAGGAAGATAGTGATGATGGGTAATCTATTGTACTAAAAGGAAAATAAACGAAACATAACTGAGTGACTGTTACCAGGTCGAGAACATAAAGTCCAACCAATAAAACGAAAAACAACTGTATGGAAAGAGAGAGAAGGAATCACATTGGACGTTTAGTTGACTTAATTACAACTTCTTTAAGACTCCCATGCCCCAACCAATTTTTGTTGCATGTGCATATAGAAGCGTGAGATTAGGGCTGGGTTTGGATACAAACCCACGTTTCACGTTTACGGTTTTTTTTTTTTTTTTTTTTTTTTTTTTTTTTCAAGCATTCCAAGGAGTAGTGCGGTTACTGTGCAGCTACTGTTCAATAAACAGTAGCAGTAAATGCTGACTTTTCGGCCTTGAACAGTGCATAATGCACTGTTTATGGGTGCCATAAATCTCAACTTTTAGTATTTTTTTCATTAAAAATATGTCTCACAGTACTATTCACACATTTAAAAATTATTTTACTACAGTGTTTTCAGTTCAGTTCAGTTCAACAAAATAAGTTGTATCTAAACAGACTCTAGATGCAAGCCTTTCGCAACACAAAATAAATACATTTTCTTCTCATCCAATATCATGTCCCTACCAAGTTGTAGTCCAGTGAACTCTACTATTGTTCACACACGTATATATATATATATATATATATATATAATGAAAGTGGAAGACCAACAAAAATGCGGTCATTTAATGTGAATCAAATGAAAATAGCAAACAAAGTCCTATATTAATCAGATAATGACTAAAAGCTTTGGGTATTCAACGCCCTGTGCGTAATTTGGTCCTGATTAGGTGTCGTGACTCATCAACACTTGGATGTGAACGTGTAGCTCTCGTAGTATTTTTTTTATTTATGAAAAAAATATATATATATACCATGTGAAGAGTTCTATTTCATTAGATCTTTTTCCAGCCAAAAGGATTGAACAAACACGGCCACCCGTGGTCAAAAAACTATGTTAAGAGACTTGACTTACAAAGGCTTTTAGGCTTTTAGAGCATCTCCAACCGGTCATGCTATCCTATCTCATTATACTATCTCAAAAAGCTACTTTATGAATTATAGCATACCATTTTACAATACACCCAGCATCCCAAAACTCTATTATTTTACCATTTTATTAAAATAATATTTTTGTTTATTTCTTTATTATTTCTTTCCAACGGCATTTCTTTTTCAAATTCAACTGATTTCAAATTCAACTATTCCAGGGCAATTTTCAACAACCTGTGAGTTTTTTTTTTTTTTTTTTTTTTTCCAATTTATTTCCAACTATTTCAACAACCTGGAAGTATATTTTTTTTTACTTCAAATTGGAGACCTCAAACATTCAATCTCAGTCCAATTATCAACAACAAATTAAGTCTAAAAAGTCATCATAGTATGCTGATCACGTTAATGCTCGATGACCCTATATATATTTGTTCAAAAGTGGACAAAAGTGGTCCAAAAGTGGACATAATATTGGAAGATTATAAATCGAATGAGAAAGAACAGAATAGTATTTGGAATTGTAATTGTAATTGTAATTGTTCTATTATTACAGTCAAGCCTCAATCCATTCCAAGTGTAAAAAGAAAAAAAAGAAAGGCAAAGATTGAAACATTTTCACAGTTTTCCAACTATTTCAACAACCTAGATGTATTTTTTTTTTTCAACCTGCCATATACATTCAACCTGCCATGTATTTTTTCACAGTTTTAAAATTCACATATAATTGTTCTATTATTACAGTCAAGCCTCAATCCATTCCAAGTGTAAAAAGAAAAAAAGAAAGGCAAAGATTGAAACATTTTCACAGTTTTCCAACTATTTCAACAACCTGGATGTATTTTTTTTTTTCAACCTGCCATATACATTCAACCTGCCATGTATTTTTTTCACAGTTTTAAAATTCACATATAATTGTTCTATTATTACAGTCAAGCCTCAATCCATTCCAAGTGTAAAAAGAAAAAAAGAAAGGCAAAGATTGAAACATTTTCACAGTTTTCCAACTATTTCAACAACCTGGATGTATTTTCTTTTTCAACCTGCCATATACATTCAACCTGCCATGTATTTTTTTCACAGTTTTAAAATTCACATATACACATATACATGCAACCTGCCAATTTTTAAAATTCACATATACACATATACATGCAACCTGCCAAATAGAAAAATGTACCCAACATACCAACTTTTATAATCCACATACATATATATATATATATATATAGATACAATCCACATACATAACTATCAATGTTGTCTTTAAAAGACTCATACATATATCAAATTACAATAAAACCCCACATGCATAACTCACACACTTTTAAGTTCCTACAACTCCCCTTGTAATTGCCATAAATGCTCAATGAGGTCTAATTGGAGTTGATCATGAATTCCACGGTCTCGAATACATTGATGGGTTTCAATGAATTCTGTAAATTCATTTGTGTGCTCTCGCGACAGTTGTATACTAGGACTGTCATCAATTTGCTCATAATCTACTTCCACCGCTTCATTCACATCTCGCTCATCCTCAACAATCATGTTATGAAGAATTACACATGCTTTCATGATGTCTTGGAGCGTTTCACTATAGAAAAATCTTGCAGGTCCATGCACAATTGCAAATCTTGCTTGAAGCACTCCAAATGCACGCTCTACATCCTTTCTATTCGCCTCTTGGGCTTTTGCAAATAATTTTCTTTTATGTCCTTGTGGAGATGGAATTGTTTTAACAAATGTTGACCACTTCGGGTATATGCCATCGGCAAGGTAGTATCCCATTGTATACTTATGGCCATTGATTGAGTAATTAACTGCAGGAGCACGTCCTTGTTCAAGCTCAGAAAATATAGGAGACCGTTCTAATACATTAATATCATTATTTGACCCAGGTAACCCAAAAAATGCATGCCATATCCAAAGATCAAATGATGCCACTGCTTCCAAAACAATGGTTGGCTCACGAATGTGACCAGAGTACTGACCTTTCCATGCAGTCGGACAATTTTTCCATTTCCAATGCATGCAATCAATGCTCCCTAGCATCCCTGGAAATCCACGTCTTTCCCCATTGACTAAAAGTCTAGCAATGTCTTCGTTGTTTGGGGACCTCAAGTATTCCTTGGAGAAAATATCAACCACCGCTTTAACAAATTTTTTCAGACTTTCTATTGCAGTGGATTCTCCAATCCGTACATATTCATCCATAAAATCAGCTGACACTCCATACGCAAGCATCCTAAGTGCAGCTGTTATCTTTTGAAGAGAAGATAAACCGAGCCTTTGGGCATTATCTCTTTTTTGGATAAAGTACGATTCATAAGTTTCTACCTTCGATTGAATACGAAGAAAAAGAGACCGACTCATCCGAAATCTTCTCCGAAATAAATGAGGAGGATATACTGGAGTGTCAGAAAAGTAGTCGAGATAAAGTCTTTTATGGCCTGCCAAACGATCACGTTCGATATACCGACGACGTTTACGTTGTGATGTAGAACCCTTAAGAATTCGCCTCATTATCTCATCCTCGTCTGAGTCATCAAAAAGCAATTTGCGAAGCCTAGAGCGACCCATAGTGACAACCTTGAAGACAACAGATATTACATTATTGCAAAGCAAGCAGATATTACATTATGGAAAGGGAACAAGTAGATATATTATTCGATAAACCTCATACTAGACAATGACCCCTTAAACTATTACTCATTATTAAATTAATTATCTCCACTCTATTCTTTGTAATGCATATCTCCCTCTCTGCTTGTTCGTGTGTTTGTGCTGTGGGCTTAGTGCCTCTTCTAAGTTGGAGAGTAATTGTCAATAACATATAATATAGACTCAAGATAGTATCTTAAACTCAATCTCAAAGTTTGAACACCACAATTTTAGCATACAATATAGACTCAAGATTTCCCATCTCGTTAAGAAAGAGGCCAAGGTCTAAAAAGCATTTATTAAATGGCCAATATCTCTAGCTTTAATTCAAGTATTAAACTCTTGTTCACAGAATAATAAAGCCTAAATATTCATTCATGTATTAAAGGATTAATTAAGAAATTGAAACACTAGCTTGTCATTCATATAAGCAAAAATAATGTGATTACATAAGTGGCACAACCTACTGCCAATTGATTAAGTTGGAACAATACATCATCAACATGTTCCAAACCTAGGCTAAAAATAAGCCACTACCAAAACAAAGTTGAAACAAAATATCTTTTACATATGCCAAACCCCAACCCATATATAATTTACTACCAAAATATAGTTATGACAAAGACATCATTTCCTTGGGTCAAACTATTTACTCTAATTGTTGCCTTGCAAGGATTTGATCCTTGAGATTTTCAAAATATTTTCTTTCTTTGGCATTCATACCACTTGTATCCATAGTCATTATTTTTCCCTCCTCCCTAAGAGCTTCAAGACGAAGCCTTTCCTTTTCAATATCAACTCTTTTCGCCTCCCTAATAGTTTCAAAACGAAGCCTTTCCTATTCAATATCAGCTCTTTGTGCATCCACACGAACTCTATCCGCTTTGATGCGAAGAGCCTCTCTGTCTTGTTCATGTGATTCCTGAAGATATTCCAATTTTTTTGCCAAATAATCATTAAAACCCTTATCACCATCTGCTCTCTTTCTCTTAGCCTTTTCGGCTTTTCTGCCAATTGGTCTCTCTACCTCCATTGTGTCATCAGCATTACTATCAATTTGATCATTTGAACTAGGAGTTTGAGGGAGCCCTTTTGATCTTTCCTTAAGCATACTCCACTTTGGTTGGTTCTTCAACACAACCCAACAATGTTCAAATGCAAAAGCTATTTTTTTGCCATTTGGTGGAGTTGGTGTAATTTTATATAGTTCCTTTGCATCTTTCAACTAGATTTAAAAAAATAAAAAACAAATAATTAGTGTCTTGAAACTATTCAGAAATTAATATTGTGACACCATAAAGTTCAATTTATACCTTGTCCTCATAAGTCCCACCACTTTTATTTAGGGCTTCAACTTTAGCCATGAACCCAGCAAACCTACTTGTCTCCCTATTAATATTTCCCCATCGACTTTGGAGGGAGGTAGCAGAACATGTGGTTCCGCTAGTATTGTTCTCGCAAAAGTATTGCCAAATTTTCTCCCACAATGTTTCAAGCTTTTGGTCAGTACCTTGCACAGCATCCATACTAGTGTTAAGCCATGCAGAGACGAGGAGGTTGTCCTCATCTACACTAAAGTTGCTACCACGTTTTGTTGGATTAGGGGTGACAATTTCAACTTTCGGACAAGACGCTTGGATGGGCATTGAAATATTTTGAGCCCCACTAAAAAATGGTGCCAAAAATTCATCATCATCCATTTGTGAGATATTAGCATATCGTGTTCTCTCTTCTTGTGTACCCATCCCTTCTAAATAAGGAACTTAAAACAGTTAGTGTATGAAGTCAAATAGAGCCAACTCACAAAGTCCAAGAGTTCAAGTATTTGTGGTAAGTGATTACTACAATTAGAAATACAAACTTAACCAAATCTACAAGTGTTCAAAGCCTTCACATATTATAACTGAAAATATACTCTCTGCAAACACAGCCCATACAGCAGCAAATATAACTGAAAATATACTCTCTGCAAACACAGCCCATACAGCAGCAAAACATAACTCAAAATATTCTCACTGCAAAAATATACTCTCTGAAAACACAGCTCATACATGGCCAACGTGTACAAATAGAAATCATATAAATCCATAGAGTTGAACACAAAAAAAACCACTGATAGAACCTTTGCATACAACATATTAATTTGTTGAAGAAAAAATCAGTAAACAAGAACACTGATTATCTAATAAAATTGGGATTTTGATAAAATTGGGATTTTGGTAATTGAAGTTGAACCTGAGCAACTTTCTGAAAATGCTAATCCGACAGCGAGCGAAAACCCCTCGTGAAGCTGAATCCACCTCTGCAAACAACAACAGCAATTCTTAGATCAAAATCCAAACACAAACACAAGCTGAATCCCCATTTTTCTTGCAGAAAGAGAAAAGAAACACAAACACAAACACAAAAACGGGAACATGTATCAAAACCCACCTAGTAAATTGCTTTGATCAAAACCCACCGATGGAGCTTCGTTTGAGATTTTGCAAACAAAATCTTAATCCAAACCCACAAACACGTGAGAAGCCTTGAGAATCTCGGTTTGAAGAAAGAGTGATGGAGTGAAAAGGTAAATGGGTTTCTAGAGTGTCGGGTTTGTGAGATGAGTGAATGGGTAAAATGGATTTGGAGATGGGTGAGGGTGAATCGGCATCCGGCAGAGGCTTGGTGATTCAAAGAGAAAAGTGAGGCTTGGTAATGGGTGAGGGTGATGGAGTGAAAAGTTAAATCGGTATCTAGAGAGTTGGGTTTATGAGATGAGCGAAATTGGTAAAACGGATTTGGAGATGGGTATCGGCAGAGGCAGAGGCTTGGTGATTCGGACAGCGGCTTGGTGATCGGAGAGAAAAACGAGGCTTTGTGACAGCGGCTTGGTGATCAGAGAACAAGACGAGGCTTTGTGACAGTGGCTTGGTGATCGGAGAGAAAGAGAGAAGCTTGATGGCGCGAGAGAAAGAGAAACTGTGATGGCGCGAGAGAGAAACAGGGCTGGAGTCCGGACTGTAGCAAGAGAGAGAGGGGATTAAAATACACTAAATGGATTTGGCATAGCGCTACAGTACCATCTCACAAATGAGATGGTACTGTAGCGCTATGCCAAAAAAATTTGGCCACTGATGCTTTTAGTCATCCGGTTGCTGGCTGATTCTGGGCTTGTCATGCCAAATGAGCTTTACATTTGGCATTTGACAAGCCCATTGTTGATGCTCTTAGGCTTCCAATTTTGTTCTCCAACTTATCTGATGGTTCAATTTGCTGACTTTATGGTCATGTACAAGAGATTAAACCCATCATAGGGCCTACTTTTACCCCTCCAATAACAATGTGACATGTTAGAATTTTGCGCTAATTAAAAATAAAAAAAGTATGATACACACAATTTTACTCTCATAAGTACTTAATGTAGTATAATAAAAAATTAAAATCCAAATAAGCTGAAAACCAACCCAAATACATGGATAGCCATAACATAACAAACCCAAATCAATAGTTTCACCTCACTCAACAAAAACCAACACAATCCAATCCCCACAAAACAATATCAATATTTTTACGAAAATTGTAAGCTAAAAGTAAAGATCATTAATGAAACCCATGATCTTGTGTTAACATGAAGATGCAAAACTTAGGCCCGTTTGGATTGAGGAGGGAGGGAGAGAGTAGAGAGGAGCAGAGTAAAGTAGAGTTAGCTAAAAATAGGTTAATTTTGGGCCAATTTGGCTCGGCTCTACTCTCCCTCCTTCTCAATCCAAATAGACCATTAGGGTCATCACAAACACAAACGATAGAACATTTTGTTGGGTTATAGATTGACTTCGGTTAATTAATTCAATTATTTTAGTTGATTAATTAGGTCAAATTATATGTAATTTGTGGAGGCACCAATAAATCACCAAATAAATTAATATGCAATGAAAATTGAATGACACGGTGATTTGTTAACGAATGGGGAAACCTTTCGCAAGGCAAAAACTCCACCGAATAAATTTCAAGTCACCACTCCCAAGAATTCACTAATCAAGAATAAGCGGTTACAAGTATAAGGAATCTTACCACTATTTTGGACTATCCCAAAATACTAACCTATAGTTGAATCTTTACACTAATCCTCAATTGGACTTGTTGTAAAAGACTTCTTTGCATGTACAGATCACAGTATGTGACTAACTCCATGCAACTGATTGATTATCGTTGGTTGCAAAGTTCTTTACTTCAAAGCACGTTGAAGATCTGGAAACACTTGGTTATAAAACCCTAAGGCGCACAAATGCAATAACTTCTCAAAGAGTGCATGAGTTCTCTAATTGAGACTCTGTGTCTTTGATGACTTTAAAATAAGCCTTTTATATGGTCTAGGGTTGTAGAAAGTAAAACACTAATCATCCAAGTCATCATGGGCCAAAATTCAAATCTGAGATTCTTAAATCGTAAGTCTCGATAGATTGAGCTTGTGTCGAGTTTCACCATTAATTCTCGATAGATGCTAGTGTTGAGAATTACTAAAACTGCTTTTCTTCACTTGTTTCTTGGATCAATCTTTCATGTTTTTAATGATACCACTTGTTATGTTTGAGCAACACACTTCTTAATACATTAAACCCAATTTAGATCTACACAATTACAAGTAAAGTGCATTTTGTTAAATGATAAGTCAATACATAAAAAATATGACCCTAACACATTTCACTATTTCAAAATTTGGTATTCTTTGTGTTTGAGGCTACAACATACGGTATTATCCATAGAATTGCACAAAGAGTCTCAGTAACACATTTTAGGTGAAAATTCGTTATTCTTGTTGATGCCATCCAGGGACGGACCTACATAGGGGCAGGGGGGGGGGGGCATTGGCCCCCCACCCCCCACCAAAAAAAAAAAAAAAATGCTAGTACCCCCCCCCCCCCCCAAAAAAAAAAAAAAAAAAAAAAAGAAGCCAGGAATATTGGTCAAAACATGGCTCTCATTTTGGAAATTTCATTGAATTCAAGATGAGCTATTCTCTCTTTTGTTGCGAACTTGATGTTGTACCAATCATCTATTCACCGTTTTTTACTCATAACTTCATCTCTTTCACATGCCATAGACTATAGAGTTTGTGGGGGTAGTTTTAAGTCTGTATTTCATTTCCTGAATAATGTCCCCAACAGAACTTCGTCTGGGCTTCAGTAAGATTTTAAATCCATCCTTTAAATTTATTTCTTTTTCACCTTTTTTTTGTTCATTATTATTATTTTGTTCAATCATAGACGACTTTCGAGACTTAAAAGAGCGTCGAGCTCCATTTTGATAAATATGTTGAAATGTTTAAAAAACACTTATTTTGTATGTTATACTTTGTCGACATTTTTATAATATCAAATGTTTAAGAAACACTTATTTTATATGTAGTATTTTGTTGAATATGAAATAGGTGTTAGTTTTTATTTTCATTTTAAAAAAAATTGTTTTAAGCTTTGCGCCCCCCCCCCCCCCCCCCCATGTTCAAATCCTGGTTCCGTCCCTGATGCTATCTAGTGGCAGCTGTCAGACTTTGGCTATGTTGTCGGGACCATCCCCGACGGCTTTGCATTGTAAGCTTGGGTTTAACCTTTCAACTTAGTTGGAATTTAATTTCTATTTTTTTTTATATTAAATATTTATAGTGTGTGATTGTATTGTGTGTGTGTCATGTTCTATTTTTCTTCGTGTAAAAATCTGATGTGTCATAGGGTATAAAAGTTGCCTTTTACACCAAGACTGCTTTGAATTTAATCTCCATTTAGAATATACGCAAACATCTACATATACATATATTGAATGCTCTGCTTTACATATACTAACATATGCTCCACTTTATACTTGAACTAGCTATTGTAATGTATGGCAAACAATTTACAAATAAATATAACTAAATGCATATTAAAATTTTACCAAGTTTATATATAATATATATAATATTTGTATATTTGAAAATATAAATAATTAATAATAAAATAAATATAAGTTTATTTGAAGTAATTGAAAAAAAATCATCTAAATATGGGTTTTTATTTTTTGTTTTTGAATGCACTTTGTGGTAAATATATTATTCAATTGTTATTATTTGGCATAATTTTATTATTGTTTGGGCTATTTTAAGTGTTATTTGGGATAATTTTTAGACTATATTTAAGGTGTTAGTCTCTATCATAGGTCAAAATAAAATAATAAAATATTAAATTGTGCAATTAAAAATAAATATTGTGGGAGGAACGAATCCAAGCCCGCAAGCAGTTTGTCCGCTTTGGGGCCAAAGGACCCGCACGGTTTTGTTCTTTGTAAGCGACCTGAGCAGTTTTTTAGACTTGCTCCCACATTGAAAAAAGATGCGTCCCACTCACGCCTTATAAGTCTTAGCTGAAGGCAAGAGTGTACCACTAGTAGTGGTAGAGGCGTGCCCTTCGGGGTAACAAACCCGTGTGATCTGAGCAAGTCTCAAAAACTGCCACCCAAAGCAGACAATACCTTTGATGGGCACTACTCTCAAAAGCGCATTTTTGTGGGAGGAATGAATTCAAGCCTGCAAGCAATTTGTCCGCTTTGGGGCCGAAGGACCTGCACAGCTTTGTTCTTTGCAAGCAACGTGAGCAGTTTTTGAGACTTACTCTCACATTGAAGAAAGATGCGCCCTACATCGCTTGCAAAGAACAAAGCCGTGTGGGTCCTTCTGCCCTAAAGCGGACAAACTACTTGCGGGCTTGGATTCGTTCCTCCCACAAATATTATAAAAATGTTGTAAGATTTTATTGTGTATCTCATTAGCTATTCTTTCATGTAGTTTCCTAGCTAGTGACTTAATTCTCTTTTGTTGAATTTCCGAGCTAATTACTTAGTTCTCCACATAGGATACTTGTAGTGGGGTGAAATAAATTAGATGCACACGAATATCAAAAAAGAAAGAAATAAATGAGTTACCTTAGATTACAACATTATTTTGCCACATACCTCGACCTTTATATTGTTGAGATCTTCTTGACGAGCTTTTGTCTTTTAAGATTTTTTAAGCTTAACATGATATTTAATGTTTAAGGCCTAGGTCTCTTTTGCTTCAATCTTTTGAAGACATAAAAACTAGGCCATATTGTTGCCCCTTGTTCAGACATGAAAGGTGCAATTCTTATTTGACAACAACCAGAGGAATTGCCTATCATGGTTTGAGCTTGTATTTTCCTTTCTTTGGGCTAATCATATTTTTGATGGGAGTGCTTTGACCATGTTCATTTAAGATGACTCACTTCAATAGAGCTAGATGCATTTTAGGAATGACAATATACAAATAGGCAATTGCATGTTGCACGACAATTGATGTCTTTCGATGAAGCATACTCTATATAAATCATAGAGAAGTATTATATGATGTGTAAAGAATGAAGCTATTAACTATATACTTCTTTAAAGTGTCGAGACTAAAGTAGAGACCGTCAATTATTTTGGATACTTCTATTCTTGACAGGTTTCTCTTTGTTTTTACGAATTTCTTCTTTGCTAGATTCACATTTAGCAGGAAGTATTATATGATGTGTAAAGAATGAAGCTATTGACTATATGCTTCTTTAAAGTGTCAAGACTGAAGTAGAGATCGTCGATTATTTTGGATACTTCTATTCTTGACAGGTTTCTCTTAGTTTTTACAAATTTCTTCTTTGCTAGACTCACATTTAGCAATCTTTATGAGGCTATTTTCTGCTTAGTTGACCTTTGTCATAAGATTACTATTAAACTTGGTAGTCCATCGGTGTTTCGGGTAATTCAACCAATTGGCTGAATCCCTCTTGCATGTTCTGTTTGAATCTATATGAGAGTAGATATATATATATATATATATATATGCTCCTTTTTGACCTTGCTCAATCACATGAGTTGTTAACTTTCAAAATAACACACCGTTGCAGTTATTTAAAAGGTAAAAAGAGATGAATCATTAAATAATGCAATTTATCACTTTCTGCTTTTGAGCACAACCAATAGTCATCTTAGGATCTGGCTTCTCCTTCTTAATGCTCATATAATATTATGGTATTTAGAGTGATGATACCAAAGATTAATTTTGTATTTAATTGGTAATTTATGCAATGCCTTAAATGTAAACTATATACGTTACACTTGACAATTAAGTCTTAGAAAGTTAATAGGAGAAAGAGTAAGGTTTTAATTACCTATCGGCCTTGGAGACTTTTTTAGAAATTGAATATCGGAGCCCACCTTTGTAAGGATGTTAGAACATGCATGCTTGGCTTGGAACCACTTTGCTCACATGACAAATGACTTGGATGTGTGTGTGGGACTTTTGGTATCCTTTTAATGAGCACTTCTTTGTTGGGTTGATATTGGGTTCAAAGTTACTAGGGCTTGATTCGCCATTTGTGATGTCAAAGGAATTTTCACAATCTTTGGCTATATTCCCCTTTTCCACTTAAGAGTTTTTGATCTCTTTCTTGGTTGTTTTATGAAAGTATGGTGCTCAAACATATAAAGACCACTAAAGTTTTCATGAAACCATGTGGTGGGATTTGTGTATAAACGGAACAATTTTCATGCTCCATTCAAAGCAACATGTATTTATACACGGGAAATTTTGAACAGTAGATTGTTCATTCTCTATGATGGAATGTTTCAATATATAAAATCTCATAACATTTTAAAATAATTTTTGCTTTAACAATTGTCATGTTTCTATAATGACTGAATTTTGTAATTCTTTGGGTCTTTCAACCTTAGACCCACCTTGTATTCACTTTGAAAATTATTTGCAAGGCTGAATAGGCCATTCTTGTATTTTATCTCTAAAACTTTTTTTATTTTGGATATTTTAAGCTTAACATGATATTTTTCACAAAAAGCATGTGTAGCAAAAAATCAGAATTTTCATTATTCTTAGCTTTTAGCTACGTAATTCTAATCAACAGGTTTGGCCAGGCTTATTGGACTTTCTCTTATATCCAAATTTAGAGTTTCTAACTTGGTAAGACAGTAAAATTTGACTTTAGCCTCTTTAATGTCTAAAATTATGATATAGTATTTTTTTTTTTAATTTTTTTTTTATATACAAGATAGAAATTCTACTCTAACCTAATGGAAAATTATTGTGTACTCCAGGAGTACCATAAATGCGTATTTCCTCCTCTCACATGAATGGTAGGTCCCACTAATTAAATTCATAGTGGGACTCACCATTCATGTGAGAGGAGGGGCTATGCATTTATGGTACTCCGGGAGTACCTAATATTTTTTCCTAAGTGTATATGTGTGTGAAGCTCCCTCCTAGAAACTTGAACCTCGGCCCTTACCCCCTATAGCCCACAAGCACTTATACTTGTGGAGTGACCATCGTACCAAAGGTAACAAAAAGTTTTGGCTTCATTTTTCTTAAATGCCGAAAGTTATGATATATCATCTTTTGCAAGGCAATAATATTTGACTTCCTTATTTCCAATCTTAGCAAGATGCATTAGGAAAGAAAAGTAGTGATATATAAAATAAATAAATAAATAAATAATGAGGGAAATGTTAACCAATGCTCTTAGTAAGAGCATTGGTTTAGGAATTATTTTTAAAAATATTTTATTAAGAGAATGATAAACAATAAATGTTATTGATAGCTTTTTATATTTCCCATGAAATAGTGTAAAAATTTTCCTATTATGGTTTATTAACAATTGCCCTAAGGGCATATGTTAAAATAACCAAAAAAAAAAAAAAAAAAAAGCTATAATTAAGATTTAGGATATCAAGGCCATAAAATTTGACAGTGACTAAATCCTTTTAATATTTGAACGTGTGTAGGCTGTAACTATAAAGCCTCACATTTGTACAACTAATTCAAACCCAATACTAGAATCTTAAATTTTGGCTAGACAACAATCAAGGCTATTCCAAAGTTGGTATAAAATTGGAAATCTTTCTTGAAATATCTCTAGACCGTATATATTTTCTAATTAAATTATGGCATTTTCCATTAATGCTTAACATAGAACTTGGGAATTAAAATATTGTCTAACATTTTGCATTCAAGGATGGAAAAGTATTATGGGTGGCAAAATTAGACACGACCCACGAACCCGGCATGACATGACACGAAATTAGTAGGTTATAGGTTGAGACTTAATGGGTTCATCTCATATTCGGGTTGACATGACCGACCCGTTTAATTAAATGATATTTTACCAATATACCCTTCAAACCCTAGGTATATAAACTTCTTAATTGTTGTGGTTTATTTTCTTTGACATATTATGATTGATTATATGTGATATTGAGATATGCTTTAGTTTTGAATTATTATTTGTAATGCAGTTACTTGTTAGTTCTAATTTTTATATAAAAATTGTGGAGGTAAAAGCCCAAGATCGAATATCGGGCTTTGGGTTATATCTGAGGATATGTGTGTCCGAGAAGGGACGAGTGATTAAAAGAAGCCCAAAAGTCTAGAATTATAAAAGATGGATTTGAGGAGGATGGTCCGAGGAGAAGTTCAGTCTCGAATAAGATTAAATACTGATCGGCTCTGTACTTCAACAATTTAGGTGACCCTCTAGAAGGTTTCCACGACAAGAATGATTCTCATACATGCACAGAAGAGATATGAACCTAGAAATATTTAAAGGAAAAGTTGCTGCCACCACATTAAATGCACAACAACTACTTTCCTGGCCGTATTTATGTGGAGAAAACCTCTAAACAGTGTTTCATTGGCAACTACAACTCACAGAAGGCCAAAGGAGGTGGCTGATGGGACAGTCACTCAAGTAGCAACCCAAATGGTTGATAAGTGTAAGGTGAAGATGATCAAAAAGGACTATATAATGTAAGAACTCCTCCACAAAAAGGGGATCGAAGAAAAAAGGAAGAGAGAGAACATTGTAGCAAAAAGTAAAACCCGTAATCATATCAACTGAATTTTATAACACGTATTGCCTCCTCAGACGTCATCTTTATGCAAGGTTTTTGACTTTGTCATCTTTTGATCACATCTAAAACCCATACTAATTGTTGTTAACTTCATTAAAGCTCAGATCTTCGACTCACTCTCTATAAATTCTATTGTATTAGGCTTACTGAGCCAAAGTCTTGTACAATTGAGACTTGGGCCGCAAATTGAGACCCTACAAAAATATTTATTTGTTTGGGTTTTCATAATTCATATCAATTTCTTTAATACTAAAATTATTATTTTTATTTTCGTTTTGATAAAATCTAATAAAAAGGTCTACACAACTGACCCGTTTAATAAATGGGTTGTGCTAGGTTTGAGGAATCTTGACTCATTTAATAAACATGTCGGGTTAGAGTCGACTTATATAGTCTAATACTCATGAGTCGACAACACGAACCCAACACGCGAACACAAAATATCACCCCTAAAAAGTATTAGAGTAGTTTATTTTATTAATTCTTATTTCCTTCGCCCATGTGTGTCTTTTGAGAATAGTGTAGCTTGTACAGTTATCGACAAACTATCCAAACAACAATGGAGTTGGTCACAAAACCATCAGAGGCCATTTTGAAGTCCATGTAAATGCTAGCTAATCCTCAAACTATTTAGTTCCTAAAAATTAAATGCAGTAAACGTGAATTTTTTTTTTTTTTTTTTTTGGTATGCTTTAATATGAGATTTTAACCTTTTTATTTTGGTCATATCTTAAGTTATTAAGTTTATTTGTTTCTTGTTTCAAGATGCGAGTTGAGCATACAAGAATCTGCAGATGAATCTTCAGAAGAACTATCGTCTGATGAATCTTCAGATGAATCACATATATATACATATATATATATATATATATATATATATATATATATATATATATATGCTCCTTTATGGTTAGAGAAAGGTGTGCTGGAAGTTTAATGATATCTCATATCTGTCCTTTTTTTTTTTTAGTGATAATTTGCTAACCCCGCAACTCCTCTAGGCCCTCATACGGAGGTACCAATTCAGCTATAAGGCCCTCCGCATATATGTCCTATTCTATTTCATCCTTTTTATTTAATTTTTTATTATAATATGTTTTTGCAGGGGCTCTAGTCCATTGTAATCTCTTTTATCCTGAATGGATCAGCAGTTACCTTTTGAAGAAAAAACTTATAGTTAGAAAGAGTTAACCTTGATCTAAAGAAGGTTGATGATGAATTTGGCCAACTGAAGACACCACCAGAGTTTGATACTGGCAGTATTCGTCAGTTTACCTATTATTACATGCGCCCGGTTCTTCTTCTTCCTTTCCTTTCTCTTATAACCTCTCTGCTTCCTTTCTCTTAGCACAAATAGATGAGTGTATTCTGGAAATTAACCTGATTATTCCTGGATTTTGGACATTCTTGTGTGGCTTTGATTGACTTTGAGGCATTCATTTATTGACTGCTTTGTTTGTGTTTAATAATACATTTGTTTGATATCGATTAATTTGTAGTTCAACCTACTGTCATGTTTTTGTTTGTAGCTGTATTGACTGTTATGTTTGAACAAATTTGCTTGCACAAGTCTTTCTAAGATTGCACATCCATAATATAATGATGATTAATTCTGACCCTTTCTATGTTTTTTGCCCCAGGAAAAAGGCTTTACCTTCAATTGGGTTAGACAATATTATGGTGTGGCCTTTAAGAATTGTGGTTTTTTTCACATTTTAAATTTTGTTTTCGTAACTTCCAACTTAGATCATTATTTTTGCCATTAGTCGCTTCTTGACTTTAATGTGTGTTGGATTAATTTTATGTGAAGATTCTAATGAGCATCATCCTATTTACTGAGGATCTCGCTCACTGTGTCCCCCTCAATGTACCCCCCAATTGTGGAATCCCCCTCGATGTCCCTCCCCATTGTGGAATGAGAGTATGAGTGAATGAAAGCTTGCTAAGAAAATCTCATGGCTAATATTAATGTGTACATTCGGTGGATGATCATTATTGTAGTTGATATTCTCTAGCACTAGTTGGACAATTCCTTCAAATGCGAAGTTGCTGTGCAACCCTATAGTATAGTCAAATGATTTTATTAAGCATTTTAAGGTTTTTATTTTATTGATTTAAATAAACAATCAATTTGGATACAAATTCTGTTTTAGTCCATGAAACTTATTTTAAAAGAAACAGTCTAGTTTTACAGCCCCAGTAACAATGTGACATCAGATTTTTACACCAAGGAAAATTGAGCATGACACATACAAGTCTCCCTCGCTGTTAGAGCGCCTTCCCTACTTCTGCAAAGAAGACACATATCGTGCTACTTTAAATGCAAAACAACGGTAGGTGGGTCATAATTAATGCAAATCAATTACCATGTTAGGAATGAAGGGATGTAAAAGGAGAGTAGAGGGGAAGGTGGTGCTAAAGAAAAATTATATTATGTTTCGAGTGTATATACCATCTCTCTCATTGTAGCTGGGTCCCACAACTGTGTGGGACCCAGCTGTGCTGAGAGAGATGATATATACACCCGAAACATGATATACTATCTCGGTGGTAAGATACTAAAATTTAGTACATTTTAATTTACTTTCCTTCCTCTTTCTAAACATAATAAAGTTAGTTCAAAATTAATTTTCTGATTATTGCAGAAATGACACGTTAGTTGAGTGCTTGCTCATCATTCTATGTATATATGATGTTAGTTCCAAAGCAAGAACGGTGGAAGCATATTATGACATGGAAAACAGAAGCGATAAAAGAAAACATCAACATGAATAAAGTGAATGGGTGTAAAATGGACAAAGCAGCAAGGATACCCCAAAAGCTTTTCCATGTGACCGCTTAGATTTGTGTAGCAGAAACCAAATAGGCAGTAGTTCGTGTAAAATTCTTGACAAAAAATATAACACATTCTATAATCTATGAACACATGTACATCTGGTAGAGATTCAAGTGCTTCTGCGCCACTAAAAAAACTGCGTTTCTGCACCAGTTGCTGCAATTACAAACTAACTGAAGTCTAGCTGCTTCCTTTAAAATGCTAGCAATAATTATGCCAGTGAATTGGTAATTCACAATGTGTCAAAAGTAGTCAAATTTGATGGTGAGCTTCCTATGCCAAGTACATTGGTTTTTTTTTTCCCTTACCATTGGGACGGTGAATTTGAACCTTAAATGATTCTATTGGAAATACCAAGAAATGTTAGTTAGACTACAAGGTGTTTGGCAATTTAGCTGAGTTTGATTCTTGTGCTAAGATGTCTAAATTGTCTCCCACTTGAGTTTGGCATGAGTACTATATATATATAAACCAAACAACCCTTTTTTCCCCTTTCCATAAGCATGCAACCCAGCCACTATAAAAGCTCTTATACCGTATAAAAATAGAACTTGAGAGAGAGAGAGAGAGAGAGAGAGAGTTGATTGCTTAAGTTCACTGTAAAGTTATGATTTACAACTATTTTGTGTTGGCTTTAATTCAACGCCAAATTTGAATGTAATTTTATTCAATCATTTTTCCCTGAATTTATGTGGTTTTTGATTGTAAGGGCTGAGTGTGAGAGAGTGTGAAGACTCAAGCTTAAAACGAAGAACAAGTAGATTTCGCAAGAAGCTAACCCGCGAAGTAGCCATGTGTAGAGCACATGACTAGAATGCGAAGAGTCATGATAGCTTGGAGTTTTCGCAAGTGTCTCACGGGTATGGCCTTCTCGCGAAATACTCGCGAAACATTCTGTTTGGCTAATTTGTCATGTTTGTTTTACTAAGTCTTTACCCACACTATATATATCCTCATTACCCACATATTGCAAGGAGTGATTTTCAAAGAGAAAACCCTAGAATACACACTTGAGAGTTAGAGATTGTTATACCCACAATCATCTACACATTTCCTTGTAGTTTTCCTCTACTCCTACCTCTCCATCTCTAAATCCTTGAGAGGTTGATAGATCAAACACTTACCACACATAATCTGAGTGTCAAGTGAGGTTTTGGTGTTGCTATGAAGCATTGGAAGAAGCCAATCATTGGCGGATGCAATCGGGTGTATTGTAGGATCTGGGAAAGTTAAAGAAGACAAGGTTCCGAGAAGCCAATTGGTAGCAGGAGTTTAGAGGGTTCAAGTACATTAGGTAGACTAGGCTTGGAGGGTCTTTTGCTATTTGTGTACTCTAACTTTATTCTCTAATGGATCGATTATTGCTTGGAGGGCGGCGGAGAGATTTTTCGCCGAGTTCTTCGGTTTTCTCTTGGATAACATGTCTCGGTGTTATCTTTGAATCTCTCTTCCCTACTCTTAAGCTTTACTTTATCGTTCATAATTGATGAATATGGCTTAGGATAGTGTTATCGGTTGTTTGCACTCATTGACTCTTATTCCGCACTTAGTCTAAATTAGAGTAAAAGTAATCTAGCCGTAATTTTAATTTGGGGGGTCTAAACAAGCTCTTGTGCTTTCACACAAATTCGAGCTCTCATTCACAATAGAAACCCCTTGGCAACTACATCTTTACTCTCGAAATACATTAGACCTAGTATGGTTACAAATCACATATACTAGCCCATTATTGTAGAAAACCATAGTCTACATTATTTATCATGATATAAGTGAGCATAAACTCATGAAAACTGATCTGACAACTTAATCTGACCCAACATGAGACTTCATGGTTGATTGTGTTAGTCGGCACTGGATTTCACAACATGAAACCCGACCCTTGTTGGATGGATAATATTAGGTAATGACATGAAACCCAACCCTTGTTGGATGGATAATATTAGGTAAGGGGACTTTAATCGATTAATCTAAAACTCTCCTCTAGTGCAGGTGCTCCTTATCGTTGCATAGAGCAATCGTCCAATTGTCGTCATGGAAGGCTATTTTGGCATTGTGAAGCCACTTGCTTTTGATTTCTATTCATTATCGTCAAATGTCATAACTAAAAACTGGATCCAACAAATCATCGGAGGACACAACCCAATCAAATATCCAAACATCAAAGCTCTACAACATATTCTTGCTTTGGGAACTTGAAATTGCCAAGTTGGATAAAGGATGGAAATGACACCCACTCTAACCCGATTTTGAACACCCCACTAGTAATCTAATATATTCTAACACCACTAATTAACCAAATTCACGTAGCTTCAACGTGTCAAAATACAGTTAAAAACCTTAAAATTTAATTGTCACATCTAAGTATTTCAAAGGTTCAAAACTCTCATCTCCAAGTACCCAATTATTTATAATAAAAAAAATTCAAAATACACATCTCAATGAGAGGACTCACACATCAATGAGATCTTTTATTTGCATTAGATGTGCCACAAGAAACGGAACACTGGCTGTGCTTCATGCTATGACGGTCTCATATCTCTCTCAACACAACAATTCATGGGCCTTGGCCATGTTCTAAAAGCTTGTCCTATAGCACGGGCTGAAGCTTTTAAGCCCGTCCAAAATTTTGTCAAGCCGAAAACGTTGACCAACACTACCCACTGGCCACTAGTAATGTGAAATTTCATATGTAACGACGAACTTGGACCATTGTTGTTTGTTGCTTGTTGCTTTAACCAATGCAGTAGCCTAGTAACGACAGTACAAAAATTTAAGCTAAACTATGTTATGATCACCCAAATTTTTAGGTTGTTGTGATTTTAGTCTTTCAAATATCAAAAGTTGCAATTTAAATCTTCAGCTTTAGAATTGTTATAAAAAAAAGGGTAAAATATTATTTTGGTCCTTAAATTTTAACAAAAAAAAAATTTCGATCCTAAACTTTAAAAAATGCTTTTTTCATTCCTAAATTTTGTAAAGATGAAAGAAGAAATTTTTTAATAATTTAGGGATGAAAAACAAACTTATAGTAAAATTTAAGGATATAAATAAAACATTTTCAATAGTTTAGGGATGAAAGATGAACTTTTTAATAGTTTAGAAACGAATAATGAACTTCTTAAAGTTTAGAGATGAAAAACAAATTTTTGGTAAAGTTTAGGTATTAAAATATATTTTACCTTTTAAAAAATTATAAAAAAGTAACTTTGTAGTTTTGTTAAAGAACTGTCAATACAGGAAGATGCTAGTTTTATGCTATCCAAATTAGAATTATGCAATCTTTGTTTTTCTGAAGAATATGATAACCACCACAAACACACACACACTGACTTTGGAGTTGATGTCCAGAGCTTGGTGAAAGAACATGAGCAATATGAGACATTGATACTTTGATAGAGCATAAGATACATCAAAATACATATCAAAATTAAATATAAAAACAGACACAAACATATATATAAGGGAAGAGGAGAAACATTGACCAGAATTGCAGTACTTGTCTGGAAAATTAAAATTTTAAAAAATTTATTAAAAAAAAAAAAAGAACAGAACAGAACAGAACATGAGAGGACTCATCAAGGTTTTGAAGTCCCCCTAGGTGAATTTTGGATGTTTCCAACATGTGTTGGTGTCTGGATATGGTTGATCTCAAAATTAAATATAGGACTACTTGTGCTAAGGTGACCATCCTCTCTCATTCTTAGAGTAACAGTCAATTTTTCACCATACTTTTTTTTAAAATTTTTTTTAGAGTGATTGATAAACTTGTTTGATGAGTCACATACTCACAAATTGCATGTAACCAAAATTCACAAGTACCTCATTTGATAATAAGTAAATTGCTGCTTTTCATTAAAATATATGCACCAATAGCAAACTTTCAAATATGTGCACCCTTTATTTTATTTTGGGATATCTTAAAATATTATATATTTTGAAGAGTCGATTAACACAAAATTTAATAACATTATTTAACTTATTTGAAAAATCAATCCACTTTTTCATTTACTTTATTTAAGCTAAATAAAAAGTATTATGGTAAAAATTGATAACTTTTTATATTGAAAAAACAATACATTAAATTTTTTTTGCTTAAAAATATTTAAAAAAAAAAACAAAATTGATGTTACAATTACGTATTTAACAACCAACCTAGATGACAAGTTGTTATTACTTTCTGCATTAATTTATCATTGATAATGTTTTATTATTTATCATTCACAATTTACTACATAATTCGCAATTGTAAGAAAAAAAAATTGTATGAAATGAATAAACAAATAATTTGAGACAAGTTTGAAAGTACAAATATTAATGTTCAAAACTCCCCGTGTCTCTCTCTAGCTATCATTAGACAAGAAGCTGTTGCTTTCCTATTCATAAATTTTGGCATTCAATTTATTATTGCAATGGCACCTTAGCCCTACCATTCTTCATTTCATACCCAGGAATTTATTTAACTTTGTACTCGATCGATAAATGCCCTACCATTTCTTGCTTCAAACATTTGAAGAATTGTATTTTTCAATGGAACACAATCTACGATACTTCGTCAAAGACTTTTTTTTTTTTTTTGGCAATATAAGTATATAACTGTACTAACAGTATTGCTAAGAGTTGCATTCAAACTGAAATTTTGTCAGCATGTTTCCAAGGTATCTCTTGTGTTTATGCATTGTTTGTAATAAATTGATTAGTATTGTTGTGATAGAATCAAGATTATTAGTTAAGTATTTCAAAATTCTATGATTTTATTTTTATTTGTTTACAAGATGTTGGAATTTGGACAAGTTAGATTGTTATCGGTGTAAACAACAATAAATAAATAGTCACTCTTATTTGTGCATGAAGCAATATGCTAAAAAATAATAATAAATTTTCCACATGTTAGACTAGACTAAATTGTTTTGAATCCCAACGTTTGCCAATACATCAACTTCAAAGTTATCAGACATCGATTTCTCAAGCAATTTTTAAAACAAAGTTTATCTAATTGTCTAACATTTATTTGTATTTATAGGTGAAAAAAAAATAGGTGTCTTTTGTTATGAAACACATGAACCAATGGTTTTTTTTTTTTTTTTAAAGAAAAAAATAGTGCCATGTTTTGGAAAAGAAAAAAAAAAAAAAAAACAGTTAATATTTAGATAGCTTTTTATCTTTTCCATAAAAATGGTATCAAAACTTTCTTAAAATGAAGGACTTGATTTAGGTCCAGTGTATCCAATGCACTAGAACCGGTCAGATGGTGACACATGTTTAAAAGTGGATACATGTCATCATCTTAACGGGTCCAGTACTACTGGACACTTGACCTATATCTGACTCTAAAATGAATTATTAATAATTTCCCTAAGGACACTTATTAATAAGACATTTTTCCAAAGAAAAATGTTAACGAATGCCCTAAGAGCATTTGTTAATGAACTATTTTAAGAAATGTTTTATGTGAAAAAAAAAAACAATTAATATTTCAATAACTTTTTTTATTTCCTATAAAAATTGTGTTAAATCTTCCTAAAATAGTTTGTTAACAATCGTCCTAAGTGCATTGATTAATATGACCCTTTTTCAAATAAGGCAATAAAAAAAAATGTTCAAAACCAACTAGGATCAAGCTTTCGGGTTTTGGTTTAAATTGTATTTTCGGAAAACATTACGATGTGCCCATAAATTTTTTGACTAAAAGTTCTGGTGAACTGTTTTAACCTAAACTTGTGATGAAGAACCAAGTGGACAGGACCACTGTTGGTAAATGAGTTCAAAGTCTACTAAAGAATACAAAACTTGGAAACCAAAAGCTTTGACCTTCTACGAAAAAGACAAAATGTAAATAATAATAAAATAGTAGTTTCTAAGGTATTTGAGAGTTTACCATAATATTGTTATGGGATAAATTACACAGAAGATCCGTTATCAACGACAGGACTTCAAACATTTTTGCATATTTTTATAGTAATTTACAATATCCAATCACTAATCAGTAACTTTTTTATTTATTTTTTTTTAAGATAGGAAAGGAGAGGAGGTGACTCGAGCAACAAACATAAATCACTATAAATTATGTTATTATTACTGAAATATCATTTGAACTCTATGACATAGCCTTAATTTTATACCTATGGCTATAATATTCTCAAAAAAAAAAAATTATACCTATAAAAAAATTAAAATATGAAAGATATAAATATACTATTATACATTTTTTCCCTCATACATTCAATGTTATTCATTGTTTAAGTATCCTTCCAAAATTATCAAATTCTCTTTGTGGAGATATGTTATCAAAGAATAATGATAGAGATACAAATTATTTTACAAAATTTTTTACAAACTACTAATATGGTGAGTGATTATTGATAAATAAAAAAGTGATATTAATGATGGATTTATATGAAAACCAACAAAAAAGTTGGTTATATCAATATTTTGTAAAAATATTGTAAAATATTTTATGGCTGTAGAATTACTCGTTATCAAATGCGCTTATCAATCTTTTAGCTTTGAACTCCGAAATTTGAGGATTTCATTACAGAAACTAGGCCTATTTTAAATTCATTCTTGTGTTTGGATTTTAAATTTGTTCCCAAACATGTAAACTTTATAGTTCATAATCTTGCCCATTGGGCTATTTTGTATTGTTGGGATGAGCCCCTTATCATCTCCTGTTTTTTTTTTCTCTTCTTGGGTCTTTGTTCTTAATTATATAGATGAGCCATGACCCTCTCTCTCCCCTTTCTCCTTAATAATATATTATAATTATTTATTAATAAAGTATAATAAAAAATATTTAAAAATCATTTAACATAACAAATTTAACCAAATTATTTTTTGGACAACATCAAAATATTTTACTAACTTTAGGGGATGTAATTTGCAAATTATTATTTAAAAAATAATAATAATAAACAATTACTATTAATCTCTATAATTTAGAAGGAATTTCCTAATTTTTTATTAAACGGCCAGCCCAACCCTTGAAACTAATCTATCACTCATTATGGGTTGGGCTGCTTTCAACCCACAGGAGTTCTGATCCTCGGTTTAAGCCTTTAAGGACATGGGCCCCCTTGATAAGGACAACCCTGATTGAATTATTATTCAAGAGGCTTTAAATAAAAGGACGAAATTACAAATGTCTCCCTTCTAATAATGCCTTCCAGGGAAAAAGCCAAAAAGGCAAAGTACTCAGAGGGAAAAGTAATTGGAGCCACTGATAAACATTTTAAATTTTAGTAGTATTAAACGTACCGTAAAGTTGCAATTAATTATTTTTTTTAATAAAGCTCTAGCCTACAACGTTTTTACAATAAATTTTAAGTGATAAATTATTGTTAGATTTAATTTGAACATATTATTTAAATTATTTTTTTACCTACTAATAATAATCCATAACAAGTTACCCATTACTTATCACTTATGATTTGCTGTAAACATATTATTTCTCTTATTTTTATATTTTCTTGAGCCGGTAAAATATGATTGTAATATGAGTTTTATTGGCTTGATTTGTTTTCATAGTAAAATATTTTTTGATGTAAAATGATTTAGGAAATTTTTTTTCTATTTTTGTGTTTGGTTGGCATATTTAAAAGTGATCAACCAAAACATTTTCCTATCTCACAACCCGACCCACACTGTGCACAATCCACCAGATTGATGCAAACCGGATTGGATTTACACACAAACAACTAAATCAACTCAGATTTAACCGGATCTACCTAACCCAACCATGAATGACACCTTCCACTATTGACAACCACTACAAGCCGCCTCCTACTAGCCACCAATTCTTGTCAATTATACCACCATTTGTGTACGAGAAAAGAAAGATGGAGTGATGTGTATGTGAAGAGTCAAGATTAAAAATGTTTTACCAAAATTTTTTGACAATATTTAACAATTTTGACCTATATTTTTCGATTGACATCATATATTTTCAAGATTGACCAAGATTACAATAAATAAACATTAAAAAAATCTTACAAAAAGGAAAATATATTTTCATATACATTAAATTCAGTATCTTGATCATGATAATATAATGTTATCAGTCCCATTAATTCAAACTGTACAGCTTCAATATTCATTAGGTAATATAATAATACTTGTGCATGAATGATAGCAAGCCATCCCTAAAAACCTTTAAGGTTTTTTTTTTTTTTTTTTTTTTTTTTGTCTAGAAAATACATACAGAGTATGAGTATAGACATGGGTGCAACATTATGATACAAGCAGTTTTTGAAGAATTATAGTATGTGTCTGGATAGAACTTATTGTGCGTCTACGATTTCTATTTCACGTTTCCTTCCTTTTTTTTTTTCTTTTTTTTCTTTTTTTTTTCAGTGCATGAACAGTAAAATCATTGTGCATGAGACAATTATCATTATTCACTCACTGTAGCAGCACTGTTCACATATTGTTGCAGCACTATTTATGCATTTAAAAATATTAAAAATTGGTTCTACGGTACTATTCACACATTTAAAAATTATTTTGCCACAGTATTTTTAGTTTTCAATTTTCAATTACAGTAAAAATAAGTTGTATTTAAACAGACCCATAACATGACATTACCAATACGACTCAAGTATAACAACCCAGTGGAGGGTATGATTTTGTGAAGTGTCTAGTGTTTATTCTTCTTATGATTTTGTAATGGAAGTCAAAATTTAGTGGTGTATATTTTGTTACAGTATTTTCAATTTTTAATTACAATAAAAATAAGTTATATTTAAACAGAACCATAATATGACATTACCAATACGACACAAGAATAACAACCTAGTGGAGTATAACACCCTAGTGGAGGGTATGATTTTGTGAAGTGTCTAGTGTCTATTCTTCTTATGATCTTGTGATGGAAGTCAAAATTTAGTGGTGTATATTTGGGATTTGCATCAGACCTCATGTACCAAAATAACAGTTGCACCAAAAGATGTTCTCCGGATATTAATCTAAAATGTAAAAAATAAAATTACATCACTGATCAAATACAGTACGGGAGAAGAAGTTTGTCAGAATGATGGTAAAGTGAACGTGCACAATTCCAAACTCGCGTTTGCTGACAAACTCCACGCTCCATTGTAGTTCGTGCACAACAATCACAGCCTAAACAAAATATTGAAGTTTATTTTTCATTTTTTTTCATTTTTGTGTATGCAAATTTCATGATTTTGCAAATTTGATTTGGTTTTTATTATGGGTTATGCTAACAAGTACTCTTAGAGTATTGGTTAAGAATTCATTTTAAGAAAATTTTGATATCACTTTTATGTAAAATGAAAAAAATTATCAAAACATTAATTTTTTTTTTTCATCAAAACTTTTTTTAATTGAATTTTTAACCAACCAATACTTTAAGAGCACTTGTTAATATTTTCTTTTTATTAAAGGGTCATGACCAAATCATTATTATAAAGGGTCATAACTCATAACCAAATCTATGATGATAGCTACAGTTTCTTATAGATTTGGTCTCATTTATTGCGAGGATAGTTGGATACTATAATGAATCTTCACCAATGGAGCAATTTCTTTTAATTAGATTCAGTGAATGAGCTGAGCTTGCTCAAGTTTAGAGAGACTGGTAGTGTTTTATTGCCCTTTCAAGTTATTAGACAGATCTGAATCTACTCTCCCACTTTAGCCTAGTTTTGTCCAATTCTGCAAAGTGCTGAGACAAACTTCAAAATGTCACAAACCCTTTTTTTTTTTTTTTTTTTTTTTTTAACATGCAAAGAGAGAGAAAAAAATTGAAAAAGAAAAAAACACACACAAAAAGTGAGAGTGAGTTTACTCTCCCAAGGCTGCTATTACAGCAGGTATGCACTGCCACCAAAAGTTGTGGCTAGCAGCAACCTCCAGAGGGCCAAAGCACCTTTGAATTGATTCTCTCTCTCTCTCTTTTCTTTCTCTTCCATCATCTTCAACCTCAAAGTTCAAACCCCTACTAGTCTACTACTACTACTACAGCACTACTCTTTTCTGTCTTTCACTTCATGGCCATGGCCGTGGGAGAAAGAAACTGAGAAAGAAAAAAAGAAAGAAAGAAAAGTTCCACCTCTTTTGTACATTTTGGCTTTCACTTTCATTTCATACCCTTCAAAAACACCCATCATTATAATACTAAAATAATAATTCACCCATTATTGCTCTTTTAAACAAAGTCCACACTCAATCACTCACACTCCTTGCCTCTTTCCTTCTCTCCCTCTTTTCCTCCTAAAAAGCTTTAGGCAGTATACTAAGTATAGTGTAGTGCTTACTTTTGCTAGATTGCTTTCTTGCTTGATACCATGGATTCATATGAAGCTACTAAGGTTGTTTTCTCAAGGATCCAAACATTAGACCCAGAAAATGCTTCAAAAATCATGGGGTACCTTCTCTTACAAGACCATGGTGAGAAGGAGTTGATACGCTTGGCTTTTGGACCAGACACAAATCTTCACAATCTCATTCTCAAAGCCAAAACCAACTTAGGACTCTCTTCAAACTCAAACCCTACTACCCCTTCATCAATATCTTCCTCACCTTTCAACCCCATCTCAAGGCCTATTACTAATCCCTTGTCCTCTTCAAGAATGACAAGCAATGGGTTTGACAACATGATGATCACAAACCCATCTTCACCATCCTCAAATAGTGCTTGTTGGCCTCGCAGTACTAGTTTTTCAACTCCTTCACTCTCTTACGCTAGTGTTGTTAAGGAAACCAGTAATATTGGTTCCGGCTCATCGTCATCATCATCATCATCTTTATTATCTTCTGCATTGCCTTATAATACTTCTTCTTCTAGTGAACTCATTGATCATGATCACTACCAACTTCAAGACCATCTTGCTTTCCTGAATGATTCAAAGATGGATGATTTGTACGATCCAAGTGCTTATTATGCTGAATCCACGTTGCATAAGCGAAGCTACTTGGCTCCAAGCATGTGTTTTGGGTCTGAAGATGCAAGCTCTGGGCTTGGATGGAAGCCTTGCTTGTATTTTGCAAGAGGGTTTTGTAAAAATGGCAGTACTTGCAGGTTTCTTCACAGTGATTCAGTGGATGCTACTACTACTGCTGCTATTAATGTTGGCTCGCCCAGCAAACTCAATGAGTTTGAACAGTGCCAAGAGTTACTCAGATCAAAGGCTGCCCACCAACAAAAACTAGCTGCGGCGTCTCAGTTCATGGCTGGAGCCTCTTTCCCTTACAATAAGTGCCTGAACTTCCTGATGCAACAACAAAATGACACCCAGAGGTATATATATATTTATGCACCACTCAAATATGTCCATGTACTATTATTGCACTTCACACCCTTCTATTTTCACATTTGGTAATGCCATTTTTAGTTCTAGTTGTCAATTTGTAAATTTTTGGATGAGTCTTGCTTAATTAAGGTGTTTTGTTCATGAAGTTCATACTCTAACATAGTACAGTGCGCGCAAGTTGCTCATTTTTTAATGGGTCTTCTTTTCTTAATGGAGCCTTAGTTTTGGATAATGGTTTATCTGCTGTCTTGGGTTGTGTGTGATTTCACATGTTGTATTACCATAAAGTGTAAAGTTTGATTTTGAATGAGTCTTGCTTATGGGTTTTTTTTTTTTTTTTCAATATTTTATTTTAAATTTATTTTGGATTGGTGATGGGTTATATTTTGTGGTGGCATTCTGATAATGCTACAGATCAGCAGCGGCATTGATGATGGGGGATGAGCTTCACAAGTTTGGGCGGTGCCCACCTGAAAGCAATGATTTTTCATCAATAGGATTGGGTGGAATTGTGAATCCAGGTTCAAGACAGATTTACTTGACATTCCCAGCTGATAGTACTTTCAGAGAAGAAGATGTTTCCAATTATTTTAGGTACTTCAATTTTTTTTTTAGCTTGTTAGGATTTTCGCTCAGATGGAATTTCTAGTGGACAAGGAATTGTAATTATAAAAAATGGTTTCTTTTTTGTGTGATTGTGTGGTTTTTGAAGCATTTATGGACCAGTGCAAGATGTGAGGATTCCATACCAGCAGAAACGAATGTTTGGATTTGTTACATTTGTTTATCCAGAGACAGTGAAGATGATTTTGGCCAAAGGGAACCCTCATTTTGTTTGTGACTCACGTGTGCTTGTTAAGCCTTACAAGGAGAAGGGAAAGATACCAGACAAGTACTACAAAACATATTTTCTATATTGGTTTCTTGTTATATGTTGGTTGCTTTCTACTTTGATGTTTTTGTTGTTGTTAATTAATTGTACAATTTTAGGAAGCAACAACACCAACAGCAGCAACAATTGGAGAGGGGGGATTATTCAATGTGTTCAAGTCCATCTGGGCTTGATTCCAGAGAGCCTTTTGACCTCCACCTTGGTAAGCAAATATGTATATAACAATCTAGCAAATTCCTTTGTTTGTGGCACATATTCTATTGTTCTTTCTTGAAGCTCTTATCTGTTCGAAGTGAACACAGGAGCAAGAATGTTTTATGATACCCAAGAGATATTAATGAGAAGGAAACTAGAGGAACAAGCTGATTTCCAGCAAGCTATTGAATTACAAGGGAGAAGACTAATGAATCTCCAACTTCTAGACTTCAAGAATAATCATCAGCATTATCATCCTCATCAATACCATCACAACTTATCTGCTGTTGGGTCCCGAATTCCTTCACCAACTCTAACTCACACTCCCAACAATCAAACTCTCATTCTTCCACCTGATGGCATTGATCAACAAGTCCCAACAGGTTAACTATCATCGACTATTGTCACTCAACATTGAACTGGGAATTCATTGTTTCATACTATGCAAAAATAATGAATTATTTATGGTGTTTTATTTGGATATTGTTGCTGCAGAGAAATGTGGAAACCCAGCTGAAGATGAGGATGATCAACATCAACTACTGAAAGAAATGAATTCAGCTTGTAATATTAACGGCAATTCTAATAGCAGTGGCAAGGAAGAGAAATCCAATCCTAAAGAAAGTGAACTCCCTGAAAGGTATGAACTTTAATTTTTGATGCAATGAAGGGTTACCCACAATAGCAAAGAAACATAATATTGCTCAGATTATAGTCAATTCCTGCTGTATGCTGCATTGGGAAATCTGCTTTTCTTTCTTGTTTTCAACTTAGCTGCCTAGTTCATATCATTAATTAGGCTCTTGTTGTTCTCTTCTTTTATTTTATTTGACTTTTTTTCCTTTTGTATTGTGAACAGCTTAGAGCACATCCTCCCTGATAGCCTATTTGCTTGTCCAAAAAAGTCAGCTGATGATAACCACACTGCCCTCTCCACTGCTCCTGTGGAAGCCAATGAAAACACCTCAACTCCATCTTCTAACAATAACCAATTGCTGCCTTCAGCTTCCCCACTCACCATGGCTACTATGAAAAATGTGTTTGCCAAGTGTCCAGGTAAGCAAATCCGCAAAAATGAGATTTGTGCAAAAACGATCTTTTTTTCTTTATTGTGACTTTTTTCTATATTATTTTTCAGGTTTTCTTTTGGGCATGGAATGTAGCTAATAGAGTTGGAGAATGGCCAGCAAGGGGGTTTCAATATGCTAGGTAAAAGACTTACTTAAAGAGATTACTATTACAATCTTTGAGATCTTCAACCATGTTGCTGAATATTTGGTCAAATGGGTCTTTAACATTTTATGTTTTGCTTTTATGTTTGTCTGTGCAGCAAAGATTTGAGAAGCAATATACAATAGAAGAAAATCCTCCTAGCTGTACAGCCAAAAAATCATACCCACATTAAAGAAATCTGCAGAGACAACATGGATCTCAGCGAGGATGACCATCACTATCATCATCATCATCAACCACAACAACAACAAAAAATACATACTACGACTACTTACAATGAATACATAATGCATACGTAAAAAGACAGATGAACTGATTTAAAGAGAGTGGGGTCTCTCTCTTCCTTAATTTACTGTGTACTCTCACTCTCTACTGTGTGCTGGACCACACAGCAATAGTAGAAGACTAGTAGTAACTAATATTAGTATCATATTGTTAAATTCACTGTGTCCTATCTTTCACCGCTTCTTTCCTTGTGAGGTAGTGCCAAAAAAAAAAAAAAACCTCTAGAGTAAAATGATAGCCTGTAACATGCAGAAGTAATCTATATATTATATATATATATATATATGTTGTACTCAAGTACTAGACCCCCAAGAAAGTCTAAAGCAAACTGTAGCAGAAGCTTAACAACTATACTGATTTGGAACCTCGAAATGGAAAAATGGAGTGGCATGGCATGACCGAAGTGGGTGGTAAAAGCTGTATCTCTCCCTCACTTTTTTTCGGTTTTTATTGTCCTTGTTGCAGCAGCATCTGCATCTGTCACACATTAGATTATGATACAGGAAAACTTTAAGGAAATTTAAAAAAAATAAAATAAAATAAATTGGGGTAAAGAAAAGGTTGTTCTTTCATGTGATTAAAGGCCACTTTAAGGGACTCTTTTGTCTCATTTTTTGGTTTCTTTTAGGTGAACATGAAGGGGTAAGGGCCACATTGTCACATGGGTTCTGACACTATATATGAATGGCCACTCACTCCTATCCCTTTCAATCTTTAACCTCATTCAAATATCAATATGCATATAGATGTTTTTATTTATTTTTTGGTTTATGGGTTTTGGTGTGTGTCCCTTGGTATGGTAGTAAAGATTATGCTTAGTACTTTATTTTGCTGTGTTTAGTATTGGCCCCTCACTAGTGACTATGTACCATGTTCTAATAGTGGCAGAACCACCTTATGTGTTGCAAAATGTCCCAAAGTTTAAATTCTTTTTTTTTTTTTTTATAAAATGTGCACTTTTAACTTTTTTATTGAATTGGCCCTAAATAAAAATTTTGAGTTCCCCACAAACTTGAGCTGACTCAAAAGCTCAATGTTAAAGGACCCCATAGAATATTTAGCTACTTGGTCTAGTGGCCCCCCTAAACAAAATTTTTGAAAGAAAGATTAATTTGTTCTCAGAGATATGTTTCTTTTATATTCATTAATGAGTAATGAATTTGATTCAAGGATGTATGTCAAATAGCATAAATTTTTTCTTCTTTGTTTTTCAATTTGTTTGTCAACACTTGATTGAGACTCCAAATACTAAATTCATTATGTTGCTTGAAGGATTAATTAAATATGGGAGATTTAATGTTATAAAATATTAGTGATTGAAAGGAAAATTGAATTTTAAAAAAAAACCAAAAAAATAAAGGTGATTTTTTTGGCTAATTTTAGGAGATTTAAAAAAAAAAACCATTAAATTTGTTAAGAACTCTACTAGGGATGTCAATATCTTTTTTGTATTTAATTTTTGGTACAAGCTTAGCAACCACACAATTTTTGTATATTAATTAGGAGTTTAGTAAGATAATAAGGCTCTGTTTGGTACGTGAGTTTAAACACGTGTTTACAAAGAGTATTACATGTATTTTTGCACAATTTTTTCACTTACACGTATTTCTAAAAAAATTGAAAACTGTTGTTTAAACACACATATCAAACGTGCCCTTAGTTTTTTTCAATTTTGTGTGCGTTTTAAGTTTTTGGGAACTAGCAAAGTGCTTCGGCAAGAGTGTTGGTGATGAATACTTGATGCAAGTCAAACTCAATCTTAATATGTCCATCTTCTACGGCGTCAAGGCACACAAAATAAGTTCACTGAGCATGTATATTATTGAATCATTGATATATAGATGTCACTGTTCGTGGTTGTGGAGATCAATCTTATACGTCTGGTAAATGATTTTAAACACATGTTTTCAGTTTTTAAACAATATTACACATATTTTTACACATTTTTTCACTTACACATTTTTTCAAAAAAACTAAAAATTGTTGTTTAAATACACGTACCAAACAAGCCCAAAAAATCCTTTTTTTTTTTTGGGAGAATCCAGATTATTCAAGTACAAAAGTTTTCCATACAATTGAAATTGCTTACTTAAAGGAATTCAATTCGTTGCTGACGGCTTGCTTATCGTGTATGTGGTGGATTACTATATAATTAGACATAGTTGGGTTTTTGAGATAAAACCCTAATTAAGTTAAGGTGTCAACATCGACCCCCCTTTTTATGTGATATAGCTGGCCACCTCAATACAATTAGGAGGGTCTCATTGTTACTGATTTAATTTGTTTTAGCAATAAACTATACAAGTTTTATTATGTCAAGTGCAATGTCCAAATCAACCTATAACATGAAGGTCAAGAATCTATTAATCTGCAAGTGATAGATACCTTTGTTTGTGATAGTGAGCAATCTTATTGTTGTCACGTAGTCATTGTCACAAATGCCTCTAGTCTATAAGACCTAAACCATAAGATCTTTGGAAATGTTGTTGTTATTAATGTATTAGGGTTGGTGTCAGATATTCCTTCGCGAGCTTATGATTTTTCACATAAAATTTTATCAAACAATGAACCTCTCAATTTTAAATAAAACGAATAAAGAGTTCATTTTATTATTAATATTGTATTTCTAGATGGATCTTAATCTCTGTTAATTATACGATTTTTATCATTCTCGTATTAAATTAAGTTCCTTCTCAAGTTATATTTTGATATTTGTGCCCTAAATTATGACTTGGGGAAATATTTACATTAACATGAAATTGAAAATTTGATAGCAAATTCCTAATAAAATTGTAACCCACAAATATGTTGTTGAGATAAAAGTGTTTGCTATTTTGAGTCATCAATTTTACCCATCCAACCTTACCTCCATGTAAAAAGAATTGATGCTATAAAGCTACTATGATGATTATTACACTAAATTATATTTGCTAAAGTGCTAAAGTATTTAGATTTGTTAAATTTGAAGTTTTTACTAAGAGAAATGATACGTCTACAACATTTCTACAACATTTTTACAACAAATCCTAAGTGGCAAGTTATTACTGATTGTTATTGTTGGGGCAAAAAAGTAATTTTAGTATTAGTTTCAAATTTGAACCAATAACAACTAACCACCTGTGATTTGTTGTAAAATTGTTGTAGACGTAGCATCTCTCTTTTACTAATGCACCAGAAAAAGGTAGAGGTGAGTTTCCTATGGTAAAGGATATAGTTGGAGAACAATAATGGCTAGGATTCTTAATTAAACCATAATTTCTTCTCTTTATAGTAGAGCCCTTCCAATCATCATGACAAATTCATTATTAGGACAAAATGATCATTGTGATAAAAAGGTTTAATGGAAGAGAATAATTTAAGTGAAACCCTAATATAATCATTGGAGGCACATAAAGAACCCGAACATTTTACGTTGTACAAAGTATTGGTTGAGGAATCGCAAAGGTGTTGATGCAGTTTGGTAAACTTTGGTCCTTTTTGTTTTTTATTTTTTGGTTAAGAAAAAAGTAATAAAGTAGGAGATAAGGCATTGTGGATGTGACCCAAATGGAGTGAGATCATTTAGATCTCTTAACATAGAGTTTTCAAAATCTTATCTATCAATTTTAAAATTAGCGAATTTGATTTTACTTAGTCATCGATATTTTAAAATAAATACTGAAGTTGTAATAATCAATATTTGTTTAAAATTTCAAATGTGATATGTGATCAAATGTGACATACTTCAAAATTAATGAATAAGATTTTACTATTTTTGAAATTCCATGGTGGAGTTACCAAATAATTTAAATGATATTAATTTAACCATAATAAATTATGCTTTGTTAAAAATATTAAAATAATAGTAAAATGATTAAATTTATTAGTATTTTATAACCATTTATATTTTTTAAAATAAATGATAATTTCTCAAAGTATATAGTATTGAGTTCGATGATATCTCTTCTTTAAATCTCCAACTAAACTCAATCTATTACTTAAAAAGTTAAACAACTCTTAAAGAGATTTTTTTAAAATTTAATAAAACACTCAAAATGGACGAGTTATCAAGTTATGCCTGTTAAAAATTCAAAACATCACAAGCACACACTCTTGGTGCAATGATCATTCTACAAGTATAAGTACTTATGAGGTGTGGGAGGCAAGAATCGGAGTTCAAATCTCCAAGAAAGAGTTTCACATACATATACAATTAGATTAGATTAGAGTATAATTTCTATCTTGTATAAAAAAAAAAAAAAATTCAAAACATCCGATGAACTACATCGTCTTCTCACGTAAACATGAATCTATAAGTTAAAGAGTTAAACGAGAGAGAGAGAGAGAGAGAGAGAGAGAGAGAGAGAGAGAGAGAGAGAGAGAGAGGAGAGAGAGAGAGAGAGAGAGAGAGAGAGAGAGAGAGAGAGAGAGAGAGAGAGAGAGAGAGAGAGAGAGAGAGAGAGAGAGAGGGGTATAATGTAATTAATTTTTACAGTAAATAATTTAACCATAGAAGATGATGCCCTTTGAGCAAAATAAGGAAGTCAAGGGGTTTTATTGGAAGGAATTGAATTTCAATTATTATTATTTTTCTTCGTACGGGATAAGAGGGACATCTTGACCAAACATTCAAACTGACTATGTTTCCCTTCTCTGATGTTGTACATCCACATCAAATCTATACCATCTGATTTATACCTTTTGCACAATTCACAAGCATCAAGGGTCAAAAAGTTAGAAAACACGTGAGACTTGAAACTCGTTAGCAACACCATTTGGTTTTGTATTGTTCCAAAAAATCTAAAATAGATTACATCACAGTGTACTGGGGAAGAAAACTTAATTAGTCAGAATAACAGTAAAGAGAACGTGCACCATTTTTAGGAGCTAAAAAGTTGCGACTGCTTTTTATCACACGCGCTGTTTACTAAAGTTAAAAATAATATTATCTTATATTATTACTCATTCTGACACAGTATTATACGGTATCTTACTTTTACATATGTACAATACATTATTTTATGTGTATTTCTAAGATTCCTTTTATGTTTTTTTTATTTAAATAAATTACCCAACGGGCTGTTTAGACTTTAGACTTGGCACATGTAAAGATGAAAATCTTATGATTAAGTGCATATTACAACTTATTCACATAGTTTAAAATTTGACACTTTACTTATATGAGATTTTATCAAAATTTAAGTAGTTTACCTGTGATTTGAAATTTCATGATGTAAGTGTTCTAATAAATAGTTTTTTTTTTTTCCTTATTTGATCTTGTATTTTTATGTTTTTTGTGTTTTTTGATGAGAGAGACATAAAAGTAGAGTAAAATTACATATTTAGCTTTGTTTTTAATAGAGGTGAGTTGTAAAAATCTAATTAAGCTAACCTCAAGTGGGTAAAATGTAAAATTTCAAATAACAAGTAGGCAGCTTAAATATCAACTAAACCACAAATGGATAAATTGTAATTTGCTCTATGTTTAGTTTGTCATACTATTGGTCTATAAAATTTTCTAAATATTTCATAGTCTAATCAAAAGTAAGGGCACAAATTTCTTATATAAAATATAAAAAGTATTATTCCTTTTTACTTGAAAGGACGGGATAGATATATCAAAGGGTTATTTGTCATTATCTCTAAAACTATAGGGTAGTTGTAAATTGTAAGGTACATTTTAAATTTCTAAATCTTATGGGCAAAATTTTAATTCAAAAATAACTGATGATACACACCCACTTTTCAAATTAGAATATAAATTAGTAGTAGTATAAAAAAAATGTGGGTATATAATTCCCTAATGTTCTATTAGTCTATACAATATGATATAAGGAGTTTCTCCTTATTTTTTCCCCTTTAAATAGTTAAATCAATAGTTATAAACAATATAAAAAGAGGGTTTGAACCATGATCCTAAATTGTCACACAGAAGGCTAAATAGGCTTTTAAAAATGGGAGTGAAAGATAAAGTAGCACAGTCCATTTTCAATGTAGTATATATTAGATATGTAGAAGTAAAAAATGAGAAATTTTTTCCTTCACCGTACATAAAACTTTTTAGATTATCACTAATTAAAATGAGCAATTTTGAACCCACAAGCTTGTCGTTAACTCATCTTCTCCCCCTATTTATGTTTTTTTTTCTTTCTTTGAGAGTGACCTGTTTATGTATTATTAAGCCATATAATTGAACTCCATTATGTCCACTTATCAAAAAGAGTAGATATTACGACCAAGGAGTTAGCAAGCCACCTGTTGTGTACGGTCTACCTCAAACATGGAAATGGATTTGATTCCTGCTATTTTTGTTATCATTAATTTGTTGGGTGTGCCTTAGAATTCTTTATTATATCAAAAACCGCAAAACAAATTTAAAAAAAAAATATACTAAAACATATTCTAATCTTTACACACTTTTTCATAGATAAGGATATAGAAATGCACAAATAATACAATATTTAAAGGATTAGTTAAGTAGTCTAAGAATTAAAGACATCCACATTTGTTAAAATAAAAAAATAAAAAAAAAAAACTAAAAAAATGTTACTTAAAATATATAACGATAAAATATAAATGAGTAACTAATTTTCAAACTAAATAAGTAAGAACAAAATCTTAAATGACATGCGTTTTTTATGACTACATTATGATGCATAATTATATAGAGTGGGCATTTGGATGCGTGTCTCTACCCCTGCGTATGCCCTTTTTTTTTTTCAATGCCTATTGCACTGTTCATGGGACATGAATAATGCATTTAGGCTTATGAATAGTAACCAGTACTGTTCATGCACGTGGATTATACTGTGCAGGAGACATTGTGCACTATTCATGGGACCCACAACCATTTTATTCAGAAAAAAATTAAAAATGGGTCACACGGTACTATTTACACATTTAAAAATTATTTTACTACAGAGTTTTCAGTTTTTAGCAAAATAAGTTGTATCCAAACGGACCCATAGTAGTAAAAAGTTGTATCTAAATAGACCCATAGTAGTAAATTGTTTAATTAAGTTATTTAATTACATCATATTACACCCCCACCCCCCAAAAAAAAAACTTTGAGGTCAATTAGTAATTGGGCTATCTCGGCCATTATACCTTAACTAAAAAGAAAATGTTAAAAGTTATATATAAGACTTACAAAATGATGTGAAAGATGTAATTGATAGAATGTAATAAACAATTTTATTACATACTGTAGGGTTGAAATTTGATGGACGAGACGCTAACTTTCCGTATTATGAGCCCAACAAATCCCCAACAATAAATTTATAGAGAATGGGTTAAACAGCTGGGCTGGTTATGGATTTAGCAACGGTTCATGCAAGCAAACGAAGGTAAAAAGACATTTAGACAAATATTTAATAAAAGTTTTTTCGGTCCGAAGAGGCTTTGCATTTATCAACTTAGTGAATACAATTTTTTCTCCCCCTCTTCGTGAGACCTATTTCCTTTATATATACACTTTTCTCCTCATCTTCACCGCACACTTGTTCTTCATCTAAGCGTCCACTTGAGTACTAGTTACATCAGAAGTTTGCTTTAACCTGCAGTGAGTGGTAGTGGTTGAGGTTGCACTGTTCAGGTGTCTTCTCCACATAAATGCGGCTAGGAAAGTTGCTGCAGTGCATTAAATGCGGTGGTAGCAGCTTTTCCTTTAAGATATTTTTATGTCCTCTTCATCCCCAGGCACGACCAGGATTTGCTCTCCTTCGTGGAATCAGTTGGGAAGGTCGCTTTCGCATCCGGCTTATTTGATTGATCAAGCACTATGATGATTCGACGTTGGGACCTCTTCGGACAGGCAGGGTAGCCCTCGGACGTATCCCAGTGTCCTTCCGCGCGTATTTCCACCCCCTGAAGGGCCCAGTATTGACCTCTTTTACCTCTTCGGACAAACAATGGTATACAAATTGGGCCTTAGGCCTAATTCGCAGCGTCGGGCTCGTCCCCACACTTACTTTTTTGAAGTTGTATTTAAAATAGACGTAGTAAAATTGGTAGTATTATATCATAACTTCTCTAATTATCATATTTACTTCCTTGCAATATTTTTTTAAATATCCCTCTATCTTTTCCCGTTTCTACTCGAGTAATTGCTCTCATTTCAAAATTTTAATTTTATAAAATTGCTATTAAATAGCCATTTTATTCTCAATTTAGATTCTTTTAATTGTAATAAATTTGTTTTGCAGAGATGATATCCTAATTTAGTTCAAAGCTGCACCGGTATTTTTCAATTCAAATTTTGTTGAGAAATTTGTATTGCTAAGATAGCAAATTATATAAGAATAAAATTCAATTGATAAAACAATAATTAAAATTCAAAATTTGCTATGTGTTTAATAAAATATCAAATAAGACCCAACCTAATTTTCCCTCCTAATTGTGAAGGTTTTGAATCTGTATTTGCGTAATGGATAAGAATAAAATTTAAAAGGGAAGTGAAAAGCAAAATCTAATGACACGATCTGATTGGAGAAGATGTAGAAAAGCAAAATTCAAAGCCATGGTCCAAAAATGCAGAAAAGAAATACACACTAATAAGTCAAATTAAGGACTTGAACATTTTAATACGACTCGTTATAAAAAAACATCTTTGCAATTTTCTTTTTTGGCTGTTTGCTGTTCTGACACTCATGTCCTTTTCAACAAATTAGAAATTTTCATTGTAAAGTGCTTTATTCGTATTCGTAATTTCGTATCCTCTAAAAGAAAAAGAATATTTTAATAAATTTTACTTGAATTATTATTATTATTATTATTTTTCGAATTTCTCCGTTTCTCCCATTTATTTTTTCAATTAGAAATTATAAATCATCATATAATGATAAATTTGAATTGACCAAATCAATTTAATTATGAAAATAAAGGAAAGGATTGAAACAATTAATATTCAAGGGATAATACTAATAGTTTTGTAAGTTTATATTTATCTCTTTTTTTGATATGGTTATAGAGAAAGAGAGAGAGAGAGAGAATTATCCTAATCTATTTTGAAGTGTTTCTTCAGAACTAAAATTTCAACACCTCAATTTAATTGCTACAATAATGAGAGGATTATCAAATTAAAACTGTAGTTTTATTTATAAAAAGAAATAGTACAATTTTATTGAACCACAAAACTCTTATAATATATAATAATGAAGATGATATCACATTTACACGAATTAAAGTAACAATTTATTAATAAAAATAAAAAGGACGATAATTTATTTATTTCTTGATGATTTATTTTTTATTAATGTGTAATGGTCTATCACTTAAATTCGGAACATGCCAATCAAACAATTACTAGATAAAATCTTAATGCAACAGGTTAGAGTGACATTAATGCTTGATTTCTGGTTGGTGAAGAAGAGAAAAGGTTATCAGGTTCAAAGTTTCAAACTTTGTTAAATTAGAAAGAAACAAAAAAATAACCTTAAAAAGTTTATTAGTGCTATTTCCCACCATAAGAAAAAATTCTCAAATAAAAGAGCGGGAAAAAGGGAAAAAATAAAAAGAAAATTAAAAATAAAAAGTCAAAAAACTATGTAGTGGTCCCACAATGAACTAGGGTTTCATTCAAAGGTCCAGTGGAAAAAAGAAAAAAAACTTTTCTCTAATGGTAATATGGTATAGGAGAGAGTATACACACTATTATTGTACTCTTATGTATAAGACCCACAACCTTACACTCTCTCTCTTTCACATGAATACAACAAGGGTGTGCTGGTAGACACAATGACACTAACCCATTGAAGTAGATCTGAAATCTACCACACTCTTCCCCTTACAGATAGAGAGAGATTACAGAGAGAAACAGAGAAAGAGAAGCACATTCAGAGAGAGAGAGAGAGAGCGTGTGTGTGTAAGAGTGTTTAGTATTAGCTTTAGACCAAGCCCGCTTGTTATATTTCAAACCCTACTGATTCTCTTAGCCCCAACACTCTCTCACTCTTAGGAGTGAAAACCCAAAACCCAGAAGCACAAAAAAAACTGAATACCCAGAAGGCCATGGATCCACTTGAAGCGACAAACGTAGTGTTCTCAAAGATCAAATATTTAGAGCCGGAGAACGCCTCAAAAATCATGGGTTACCTCCTCATACAAGACCTAGGTGAGAACGACTTGATACGGTTAGCTTTTGGGCCAGAAGCATATCTCCACACGCTCATTCTCAAAGCCAAAACTCATTTAGGACTTTCATCAAACACTTCGTCTACACCTTCAACTCCTTCCTCTCCTTCCCCTCTTAACCCCATAGCCAGACCAACCAACACCAACCCATTTTCACACTCCTCACCTAGACTCCCAAACGGCTTTGACTTTCCCAAAAACCCATCTTCTCCTTCCTCAAATTCCTGGCCACTTTCTGCTTTGCAAAACAACAATAACAACCCCATTAGCCCAAACTCAAGCCCTTTGCTTTCGTACGATAATATTCGCTCCGCCTCGCTTGCTTTGCCTTCATTCCCACATCACAAAAACGGTTATGAAGCTACTGCTGGTACTGTCACTAACACTGAGCTCATAGACGAGCACCAACTCAATGACTACCTCTCTTTCCTAAACGACTCGTCGTCTTCAGATTTACTTGATTTGGGTCATGGAGTGCACAATTGGGCACATTCCGGGAATAATGGGGAGACCCATTTCCACAAAAGGAGTTACTCGGCTAGTGATGTGTGTTTCGGGTCAGAGGAACCCGGTTTGGGAACTGGGTACAAGCCTTGCCTTTACTTTGCTAGAGGGTTTTGCAAAAATGGTAGTAATTGCAAGTTTGTGCATAGTGGTAGTGGCTTTGCCGAGTCTGTGGATGGTGGTCCCACCATTGTGGGTTCACCTAGTAAGTTTGAGGAGTTTGAACTTCATGAAGAGATGATGAGATTGAAGGCTGCACAGGCACAGCAACAAAGATTGGCTGCTGCACAACACTTCATGGCTGGTGGTGGAGTGTCACCTTCACATTCACACTCAGCTTACAACAAGTACATGAATTTCCTCTTGCAACAACACAATGACCCCCAGAGGTACACTTGAGATATGACCCATTTTGCTCCTTTTTAACTTACTGTCTCTGTTTTAGTAATATATTAAGGTTATTGTTAGTTTGGAGTTTGTTTGGTTCAAATTAATGAATTGGTAAGCTTTAACTTTGGGTTTGAGGACATGGGTTATTGATTTATTTAGTTTATTTTAGCTTCGGATTGGTTATTGATTTATTTTGTTGGTGATGCATTGTAGAGCGGCGGCAGCTGCAGCAGCAGCCTTCATGATGGGGGAAGATTTTTATAAGTTTGGCCGGTGCCGACCAGAAAGGAATGATTTTCTGGCAATGGCGTCCGTCGAAAAGGCGAACTCAGCTTCTAGGCAGATATACTTGACCTTTCCAGCTGACAGCACTTTTAGAGATGAAGATGTTTCGGAGTACTTTAGGTAGTAGAACACTCTTTATTTAATTATAATAATCTTATAAGAACCAAGCTGCTGCAATATCAGCATCATCAATTAAGTTTCCATATATTGTATTTCTTAATCATGTGTTGATTTTGGATGAATTGATTTTACTTCTGCAAAATGGTGCAACTTGATAAACTATAGCTTTGTTTGTAGAAAGGCGTTCTTGGCAATCTTTTTTGAACCATATTGGTAGTATACTAGAAGCCTTTATAGTAGCAATATTATCTTTGAACATTCTGAGGCAGCCATGCATTCTTCAATGGTGTATAAACAATTATGGTCTATATTAAGGGCTTTGACCTACATTGAACACATGGCTATAAGCCTTTCTACTCTTGTACCTTGACCAATACATTTATTTTTTTTGCCAATGGAACTTTAGAGTTGACATTTGGTGTCCAAGTTTATACTGACTTGCCACTTTACATCTTCCACATTTTGGAATCCTCGTCTTGACTTCACCTTGTCCATTAAAATAGAGGTATGTCCATCCTCTTTGCTGGACTCTAAGCTTGTGTTATGGTCACTTTCCATTTCAAGGACAGCATCAACTGTAACTTTAGTGTATAAAACTCAGGTTGCAATTTTTTCGCTTGGCAATTTTCTCGGAGAGTTGTGTTGAAATTCCCTCCTGTAAGGGATAAAAGTTTGTGAATCATCTTGTGTTATTGCTTTTAAAATGTAGTTATAAAATTGTGGCTTGTGCTTCTTGGATAAGATATCCCACTATACAATGTTGTTTGGGTTTTAGCTATCATTCTTTTGATATTTTCTATTAGTTAACTAAAAAAAAAAAAAAAAGGTATTATGATCCTTGAATTTCTGAATAACACCCCCTTCCCCCTCCTAAAAAAAAATCTCAGTGGATCTACTTCTATTTTGTGCAAAGAGATCATTGCTTCAGCCTTAGTCATCTACTTAGTAAATATTGAAGTTGTCATCCTACTCCTATTCCTCTTCCACAATTTTCCTGTAGAACTTCTCTGTTTTGATTTTTTTTAAAGCGACACTAACTTACCAATGCCATTGAGTCTGGTTCAGAGAGAATGAATAAATATGACAGAGCTGGTAATTATTTAAGTAAATATCCACAATGGGGTTTTATACCCAAAGCCTGATTTAGATGCCATATTCTCTTCCAGGCACAATACACCTACTAACAGACAACAGCTTGTATATATCTTAACCCATATCTGGATCTTTTACATTTCATTTTGAAATGGAGGTGGACCATTTTACAGTGAAGGTTTAGTTTTTCATAAATTTAAAGGTATGCATAATGCCACGTCATTTTAAAATAATGTATCATTGTGTTTGGTGAAATGAGATCTTAACTGACGTGGCACCTATACTTTGTTGTTTTTAGAGTCAATAAAAATTAAATCTTCACCATGAAATAGACGCTTTCCATTTCAAAGCAAATGAAGAGGATTTTTTTTAATCCAGTACAGTTAAAGATTATGTTATAATCCATGTAAAACATATGATTATTAAAATTTAAAAAATCCTGCAGGAAGCATGACCAGTCATAGACGCATTGTTACATTTTTTTTTTAGGGGTGGGGGGACAAGTCATGCAGGGATGGTTATAATTTGCTGTTTTTCCCCAATGTCGTTGGATTAATAGATGTTTCAGAGAGGGAACAGTATTAGGCCTATACTAATTTTGTCATGAAATTGTCTGATATCTTCATTCTAATATTATGGCTGTTATGCATAATTTGCATATTTCATATATGGAATATTCCTTTAAATTTGTGTCTGATTCTGATATCTGAAATATTCCTCTGAATTAGTTAAAGCTGTATGAAAGCCAATGTAGTAACAAGATCTGATGCAAAATTTTGACTCAGAATAAATCCAAAACGGATGTACAATAACAAATTGAAGAATAGAAAGATACAAAAAGATACCCAGGCTTGCTTGGAATCAACACTAAGCAAGAGAGAACAAACCTAGGAATCATCACCTAGGGTTGGCTGGAGTCAGCTCCAAACTATTGGAAAAATTCCAAGAGAATTTTTTATTAATCAAGCAAACTATAAAACAATACTGAACCTTGGGTGCCTTAAATATTGTCCCAAACTTATTATTGTAGTAGGAATAGAAAAGAACTCTACTAAGCTAGTAAGAAAGGAATTACATTCCTAAACAAAATAGGCAAAAAAAAAAAAAAAACCAATTACACAAGTGAAATAGATTATAAACATTAATTTATTAAGCCTTAGGCTACACTAATGGTAGGCTCTATCAATAAGGCCACGGGTTGGGGTGTCTTCATTTTTGTGTCTAAATCCATAGGTTTGTGTAATTGGAGGCTTATATCTTGTGTTCACACCAATAGCTGACTGTAAAGTTTTTAGCAAGTAGCATTCTCTGTCCATTTACTTTTTGCAGGACAAGTTTGCAGCTTGTTGGTTGTGATGTTTGTACTTGTTTGCCTCTCAAGAATAGACCTGTATGGAAGTACTCCCTCAGCTGACTGTACATATTGGACAGCCCTTTTCACTCGATTGAGTGTTCTTTGTATTTATGCTCTTCTTGAAGAATGCTATGAGCAAAAGCACTCAAAATTACTTCTGAGGATTGTCAGGAATGGGACCCATTCTTTAGCAATTGAAAGAATGGTTTTGAGAATGGCTAAGAAAAATTATTTTTGTTTATGTATATCAAGTTATTAAGCTAAATGGATGAATGTATGTGTTTTTTTTTCTAAGATAGATGCATGCATGCATTATTTAAAGTCAAATCAAGGAAATTAATTATAATTTTTCTTCATCTCTCTCTGAAGCAATTTTGGACCAGTTCAAGATGTAAGGATTCCATACCAGCAGAAGCGAATGTTTGGATTTGTTACATTTGTCTACCCAGATACTGTGAAGCTCATTTTGGCCAAAGGGAATCCTCATTTTATATGTGATTCACGTGTGCTTGTCAAACCTTACAAGGAGAAAGGAAAAGTTCCGGATAAGTATGGGAATTTTTTGCTCTTTTTCTATCTATATACTTGTCTTGTCCACTCCTTGTTTAGATGTTATAGATTTTTGATGGAATGCAGGAGGCAGCATCAACAACAGCAACTGGAGAGGGGAGAATTTGCTCCTTGTTTGAGCCCTTCTGGGCTCGACTCTAGAGAGCCCTATGACCTCCATGTTGGTAAGCTGACAGCATGCACGCTTGACTGTTTCCTTTGTGTCTACTTTATCCTTTCTCTTTTTTTTTCCTAGGTTCTTGGAGTGAGTGGTAGTACTGAAAAGAAAAGGCTTAAAATAGATTCTATTCTGTTCATTATGCATTTTCAACTTTTTCTTTTTTGTAATTCATGAATCAGGCATTGCTTGAAAATTAATCCATTGAGTCTGAAATATTTTTGTAGGAGCTAGAATGCTTTATAATACTCAAGAGATGTTATTGAGGAGAAAATTGGAGGAGCAAGTTGAACTACAGCAGGCCATTGAACTCCAAGGAAGGAGAATGATGAATCTGCAGCTTCCAGACTTGAATGATCGTATGCACCATCACCATCGCAGTCTGTCTGTTGGTTCTTCAGTTCCCTTACCCCCTCAGCCTGATGCTCACATCAATCAAAATGTCACAATTCCATCTGACAGCAGCACTCAAGAAATTGCGGAAGGTAAGCTGTGGACTGATAGCCATCCAATATTAACTGTGGCCTTATAATTCTAGAAGATGTGGAAGGTTGGTAGCAATTGATGCTTTGTGCTGTTGCAGGCCACAGTGACAATCCTGCTGCAGCTGCTGAGCATCTCCTTAAGCAGGAGGTGAATCCAGCTTGTCTTCACAACAATAGCAGTGGCAACAGCAAGGAGGAGAGTTTCAGTCCAGAAGAGTTTGATAACCAGAAAAGGTATGGAGCTTTATAGTCACATAAAGAGAAAGGCTAGCCGTGATAGCAAACACCACACTTCTGATTTTATTTGAGTTGAATGGAGTGCTTTAGTTTTTTATTTTTTGGTTCTAGCTAATTCATCTTTGTAATTTTGGGTTCTTCTCATTCTCTGGCCTTATGTTCTTATTTCTGTTAACCCTTATAGTCATGGGAGCAATGTAGAGCAGGTCCTTCCTGATAGCTTTTTGCCTTCTCCTACAAAATCAGCGGGAGTTCTCTCTGATTTCTCTGCTGCTACGGTGGAGGTTAATGAGAGCGCTGCATTCTCAACTACTCAATCTTCAGAATACAACTCTTTACTGCCCACCACTTCTGCCAGTGACAAGGCTTTGCAATAATTTCTGAATGTTAAGGTGCTTCTCAATTAAAACTATTTTTCTCCTGCTATTACCCATAAGAGTGTTAGGTGGTTGATTCAATTTGAGATATATATTTTTGCCTTAGGTTTTTTATTGGCTTGAAGCTTTTGCCATGTAGGTTTTATAATAAGGGTCAACATGGCAGCAGGGATATACTTTGCTAGGGTAAGAGATTCCTTTGTTTCTCAAATGCTATCATATAAAAAAGCTACAATTTGCAGATTTATAGTCAAAACGGTTTCTTTATGATCAGGATATTCTTGTTTGTTTATCTATGCAGAGAAGTAGAGAAGCATATAGAAGGAAGAAAATTCTCTAAATGTATAGCAGAATTATACCTACAACAAAAGAGTAGATCCATAGAGAAGATCACAACCAGGTCATCACCATCAGCAGCAATACATACTACTAACAGCAAATACATATTCCATACATAAAGACAGATGAATTGATTTGAGAGTAGAGTAGGATGTTTTCTCTTTTCTACTTTTGTACCTTATCTGTAGGTGTGTTTCTGGACCACACAGACTAGAGCAGAACAAAGGATTGTAACTTGTCTTACAATGCCATCTACACCTTTCTTTCTTTTTAGTAGAATTGGATTTTGTGTTAAGAGAATCAGACCTATATGTACAAGCTAAATGCTTTTCAAAAAAAAAAAATGTACAAGCTAAATGTTTAGCGCACAAAAGAAGTTTAGAGGAGCCTAAACAAAGTGTTTATTAAATGGACATGGAAGCTGGTTTTTTTTAGCTCCACTGTCACCGCTAAGCCTTTGTCCCAAAATGTTGGGTTTGTTCATAGCTCAACAAACTAATTAAGGTCGCTTACTCGATTTTTTTTCCTTTTTATTATTATTATTATTTTTTATTTGAAATTTCTACTAATGTTATTTTAGGTTCTACATCTTCAAACTATGATTGATGATTTGTACTGATTTGAGCCTGAGAATTGAGATACACATGGACCCCCCAAGGGGAATGTTACATGTCTAAGCTGGGAGAAGCAATGTCACACGTTTGAGCCTGAAGTGAGGTCACATGTATGGACCTCAAGGTTCCTTGCTACATGTCTGAGCTTAAAAGAAGTGAGGTAACACGTTTGGACCTCAAGGGGAGGGCTGCGTGTCTAAGCTTGGAAGAAGTCAGATTACACTCAGGGATCTCAAAGTGAAGGCTATACATGAGCCCGAAGAAATTCATTTTTGAACCCTTGTATTGACTGTTGATCGACTCGACTAACTTGTTTAAAAAAGTCATCATCGATTTGCCTAGAAAATCATTTATCTATCAAGAAAATCATCATTCAAGAATTTCATCAAGAGATCAATCATTTTCTGTTTATCAAGAAATTTATTAAAAGATTCATCATTATCTACCTTGATTAACCCATTTCTATTTTTGGTTCTTTTGATCCAAACTGATTTTATTCTATTCTTTGAATTTTCTTGAGTTCGTATGAATTTTAGATCTCAATTCTCATGTAAATTTGATTTTTTCCATGAATTTCTGGATTTTTGTAAGTTTCTCCCTAAATGTCATATTTCTCTTTATGACCCTATATTTTGTTTTTGAATTTTTAAATTACTTAATATTTTTGATATGTTGAATTTTCATTTATTCTTAAGTTTTCTTGAGTCTTTCTAAAGTTCTCATGACAAGTTTTGGTCACTTCGGTGAATGATATACACATCAACCATTCACCACGCTTAATCAAGTCCAAAACTCGCTAGGATGAAACCATTAACACGAATTTAGGTGAGACAACTCGCCTTGTGAGTAGAAGAGAGAAGTTCATCATGTGAATCCTTGATTCATTTTGTATGTAGGCTTATTTTGCAAGTCGATTCATTCTTGAATCTTTTATCTTTTCATTTTTTTTATACTTTTATTTGAATTTCCTCTTTTTTTTTTTTTAAAAAAAATTGTCTTCTCATTATTTCAAGTGACTTATCTTATTATCAACATGGTTACCCTATATTTTAATTATTTTCCTCCTTTTCAATTATTATTTTTTTAATTGTATTTTCAATTATTCACTTTGTACATTTTTTTTAGCTACACTTATCAGTTAGGGGTGAAAATGTATTTTTCTCCATCCAATCAAAATTCACATTATTATTATTATTATGACTTTTTGTGTTTTTTCTCTCCTTTTGGGTGTTTCGTCTATGGAACTCTTTGTCTCATATTGTTTTTTAGGCCCACATGTTGGGGAAGGGCAGCTCTTGTCACATGGGTGCTGACATTAAATTAATAAATGTTATCTGTGTGTATCACTTTCCTTTCCCTTTCAACATATTGAAATCTTCTTTTTTTTTGTATCTTTGTTTTATGGATTCTAGAGCCCCTACATATTCATATTCTGACAGATTTTAAATCATGGTTGTTCTACATGGAGCCCATTTCCTATTGCCCAGGTGGCTAACTGTAAAAACTTTTTAAAATTTTGACCCTCCACTAAATGATGGGTTAAATAGTTAATGCTGCACTTATCGGATAGAGAAATAAAACCAGAAGTTCTTAGTTCTTACCCTTTTAGAGGCTAGATTACATATTTTGGCTACGAATAATTTTTAGGCAGTCTCGAAACATATTTATAGTGAAATTTATTCATTAAATTTATGATGGATCCATCATGAATATAAAAGGAAGGAGCATCATTTTACCATACTTCAAAAATACATAAGCATTTTCTGTCGGCCACATCCTATAATTGATTCAAGAAAGGAATTTTTTTTTTTGAAGAAGTGTTACCCCCTTCTACCTTTGTCGAGGTTTTCTTGACATCTATGGCATATTGAAGATTTTCTAAGATCTGGCCTGCAAAATAAGGATTGCTTGAAAGCTTTCATGTTGTGCAATTCTCTAACTTGGCGTAATTTTTCTCTTCAAGTAAATAAGATCAAGTTATTATTGGGCTGTGTGTGTCTTTTTGCAACATGTTGAAGCACATGGTCGACCACTTTCGAATGGTACATCACTAAAAATTATCAATGTACAAAACTCTATTGGCTTTTGCTGAAGCGTTGACCCCCTTGTGTTTGTGTTGTTACATCTCTCCATAGTTTTGTAGAAATAGTTTTGTTTCTAGTAGTGAGTTTGCCTTTTTAATTTATTTGTTAATGCACAGTTTTTAATGCTTCATTGTTTTTTAAGTATAATAATAGTGTTTTTACTAACTTTTAATAAACAAGCTTTTAACTAAAAGATAATCCAAAGTCACACTAAAAAGTTTGAAATTGTTTGGGTGCAAAATCTTTCCTATTGATAACGATGTTCAAACACCACAAAATGTATATTTATATATTTTTTTATCCACACATATTTTTACAAAATTTAAATAATATTACTAAAAATCTCTCACCCAACAAACCTTACTTAGTTCTAAACTTGTGATTGTATATGTTGTGTGAATTGTGATTCGTTTCAAATCGTCCATTTGTTTAGCACTGTACAATTACTTAACTTTTTGTTTAACTATACATAAGTCGAAGAAAAAAAACAGAAAGAAAAGACACCTTTGTTTTTTTTTTCCCTTTTTCTTGGGCAGTTCAATTTTTTAAGATTTCTATACATCTTCCACAGTTTTATGACAAGCATATAGCTTTCCGAAAGCTCACTTCTTTTGTCTTTTTTCACCATTGCCTTTTAAGTTTTTTGTTAGTTTCCTCATCCAATATATATATATATATATATATGTATGTATATATTATTATTATTATTATATATATAATACCACAGTTTTGTTTTTGTTTTTCAATAGAGAGAGAGAGAGAGAGAGAGAGAGAGAGAGAGAGTCCTCTTTGCAATTAAAAGTAGGGTGTTTCTCTATAAATTTTATATTTTATACTTTTTTCATTATTATCTCTATATCTTTGTTCTTCATATATGTGGTTTTGTTGAGACTTTAGATTGGCCATTTCATTTCTGTCTTAAACTTTATTGGACAATTTTTTCCCCTTAAAAAAATGTTTGCTAGTTTTAGATAGTTTCTATTTTGGCAAGTTGATGAGAAAGAAGAATATATATACAAGCATTATTTATCACATGCCATAATTTTTTTTGAGAGAAGATGCTATCGTTTATTTGAAACAAAAGTTGAATTTATCTACTTTGTTGTACCTTAAAAATTATATGATAATTTACTAAATTATGGATATTTCAAATATACTTCATTTGACTTATTATTTATTAACTAGTGGCAGAACCACGCGATGCATGAGAATAAATAATAATTTTGTATTGCAATATAATGTATAAATTTATCTCTAATTTTTTTTTGAAAATAATTTGTTCTCCCTAAAAATCAAACAATTTTTATTTGGTCTATTTTGGTCCATTTGGATCACTTCGGTTTATTTTGGTCCACTTCGATCTATTTTTGTGCATTTACATAATGGGAAAAGACATGTTTGGGTTGAAAAAACTTAATCTAAATCCAAATTTATTAAAAAATATATATAAATCTCAAACTCGTAGTATTTAAAATCTTAAGCATAGCATTTATAGTTTTTGCGTTTTGTTGACCCACTTTAATGTAGCAATTCAATTCACTTTGGTACGGCTAAATTTAAACAAAAGTCTTTCTAAATATAAAGGCTATGAATATATAAATGTAATCTTCATGACAATTATTCATTTGTTTTAACATTATTACTTTTAAAAGAATTCCGTTGAGATTGAATACATATTTAAGCAAAATAAATAAATATATACATATATGTATGTATGTATAATTTTTATATATAGACTAGTAGAGTCATGCTTAAGGCTTATTTGTTTAGAAAAAAAGGGTGGTGAATATTCGGCAAAAAATGGGAAAATGGCCTATAACCAATTGATTATGACTATAGTGAAGACCCTAATTCTGCTAAGGCATTAAGAGAATATAGGGCTCAAGTGAGTCACCAAAAATATTTAACGAGGCCTAGAGCAAGTATTTCATGATTATGGCAATTGCAACCAGCATTGTTATTTGCATAACCAAAAACTATTTAGGGGAAATGGATCTTTATTCTCTCATTATTCATGCAAAGGAAAGAATATGTTATTCTCTCATCGAATGTCCCAAAGGCCAGCTATTAATCATTGCTTCGATTGTGGTTTACTGATAATTCAATTTAAAAGTTTATCTAGCGGTTAACAAATTAGAGACGTCCACAGTCGAAGATCAAATAAAGCAGTAGGTTTAAAGAAATAATCCAATCTGTAACCATGAATATTGAATAGAGGCTTAACAAGGGTTCTAGATCAGATATTAATACTAGGACATCCCCTATAGGTTTTGGACAGACTGTAGACCATATTGACAGAGTAGCCAGCAGTATAATTCTGTTTATGTATCCTTGAAGACCACAGTGAGTCAATGACAAAAGCTGTTATCAATTAGGTAAACATGGTGTGTCTACTGTAATGTTATAACTAAATTGGTTTAGAAAGAATGTGTACGTGTCTGATATATTGATATAAGGTTCTGCAACCTATTTTCTTGAACCTTAGAAGGCCATTTTACTCTTTTTGTTTTTGGATAATTCCATAATTGAGGGAGGGGAGATTTGAACCTAGATATCTTTGTTGGAAAAACTAGGAGGTACTAGTAGGGCTACAAGACTTTTGATTAGAAGGTCCTTTTCTGTTAATGCTAAATAAATTAATTGTGTATAATTACTGTAAAACAAAATTTGAGATCAATGGTATATAATAGGACAGTGCATGAAACTAAAGAAAGAAAAGGAATTGAAATAAAGAAACTAGAGACAGTTTATAAGCATGTTAATTAAGACAATTTGAATTACATTTTATAGCATTAGCACCAATAGGCTATAAATACTACCAAAATATGGCATAATCAACGTATTCTAACACAAATAATCCCATGTTATACTTGCCGGGTTAACAAAGGGACAAGATTATTTTCAAACAAAAACTGTATAAATTTTACCAAAAGAAACAATTACTCTTCTAATTGAATCTGATTTGGTATTTTGGCTGTTTATCAGGGTGGAAGAGACCAAAATGTCGCTCAGTTTCCTCAGGGCCTTTTTTGTTTTCATCAAACATAGCAAACAAATAAGTTTGTATAGCTTGTCCAGGCCTCTTTGGAGTCCCACTGTTCACATGATTGATCAAATTCTGGTAGTAAGTGGCAGCATTATCAATTGTTGCAGCAGCATGACCCTCAGATGGCCAACCACTCTCTGATACAACAACCTTCACATTGGAACCACCTGATTTCTCAAGGGCAGAATAGAGAGCATCCAAGATTGCATCAAAGAGATTTTGGTATCCATACTCACCATCTTGTACCACAACCCCTGGTGATCTTAATAAGGCATAGTCTAAACTGATGCTTTGTGGCATATCAATGTAGCTAAAGTATGGGTACACATTGGCAAGAAGTGGTGCCCCATTGTTTGCTAGGAAGGAAACGACTGAGGCCATGTATGAACTTGCACTGTCACTGAACGAGCCTGCTGATGGAGGGTATGCATTGCCCAACAGTGACATATCTATTGATGTTGAAACCTTAATTTGGTCTTGTAAATTGGCTGAGACAATTGCATTGTGAATTTTCTGCATGGCTGGCACAACATATTGGGCCCTTCCATCATTAGGCTTTATTTCATTCCCAACAGCAATGTACCTATATGTGACATCTGGGTAGTTCAGTACATTTTGCCGGACCCAATCATTTGCAGTTGCAGCATCAGAAAGGGCTTGAAGTTTATCATTAGTGACATCCAAGATCAGTTCTATGTTGGATCCTCTAAGGGCCTCCAAGATTGCTGGATTTGGGCCATAAATTCGCATTTTTCCAATGCCATTTGTTCGAAAAAGATTTATAACTTCCTGTTCAGGTGGTAAATTGTCTCCTATCTGTCCATAGCAAACACCTATAGGTTGTGCTCCTGCATCAAATTGAAACAAGATTTTTTAGTTTTCAACAACAGGACAAAATTCATATTTTTAGTTTTCAAAGACAAGATAAAATTCATATAATTTACACTGCTAAAATTTTGGTTAAAATCTAATAAAGTTTGGAAAGCTTAAAGTTAAATAGTAAGGTGAGGTGCCCAAATTTTGGCAAGTTAAAGAACTTATTGCAGTTTCTCATTCTCACCTACTCAAAATTCAAGAGGGTAGTTTCTTTTTACAATAATGTTTACCTAATCAATATACTAATTTTTCCTAAGAACAGGCCAAATGTAATATATGTTGGGTACGTGAATATGGATAATTGTGCGTTTATTATTATTAAAACTTGAGTTGTCTTGATATATATTATTATTAATCTCATCCTAATCCGACATGTTTACAAAAGAAACTCCACGAACCTATTAAAATACTTAAAACAGATAAAACAAATTCTAATTAAAGACCAACATCGGTTTGACATAAACTCTACCACGTCACTAAATGGGTAAGGTACGAGTGAAAGGTTTTTCAAATTATACCATAAAACCATCTTACGTAGTTTGTACTTTATAGTTTAAATAATAATATAATATATGTATTTTTAAATATGTTAGCTTGATTTATATTTTTTATAGTTTGATACTTAGTTTTGATAAAATTAGAATGTTATGTTCAATTGTGTGTGAATTGTAATCATTTATTGAATAATAAGCTTTAATAATTAAATGAGATATTTATTTCTATTTTGGTAGATGAAACTAGAAGAATTAATGCTAAGTTAAAATTCTGGCAAGACACACTAGAATCTAAAGACTTTTGATTATGTAGGACTCAAGGATATGACATGTAGATTTAGCAAAAGTTAAAAAAAAAAAAATGTAGTGGTAAGACACAATGGCTAAGAAATACTAAAGAGAGAAAGTTTTCGATATCTTAAATTAATAATTCATAAAGATTGAGAGATTGAAAATGGTGTAAATCGCAGGATAAGAGTAAGGTGGATGGAGTGCAACATCATATAAGAGGCCTTATGTGATCCTAGAATACATATTAGGTCAAAGAGAAAATTTTCTAAAACTTTCATAAGACTTACTATGCATATTAAGAAGCAACATATTCATAAAATGAGCAAAACTTAAATGAAAATGTTTGATTGATAAGTGAAAATGCATGAAAATATACTACTTAAATATGAGGATCTTCCTTAAAAAAAGGGCATGTCAATTAAAGAAGTAGTAGAGAGTATGATTTTTGGATAAAATAAAAAGCCAAAAAAAAATTTATATAACCGACCTTAATTAATATGTTGAGGATTCATAACTAACTCTAAAAATTTGGGGCTAAGATTTGAATGTTGATATATTAAGCTTGACAAACTAGTGTCAACTTGGCGACTTAACCCAATCCAATCCATACAGGTTGCATTGGGTTGGGTTAAAAATTTCTCAATTCAAAGAGACCATTTTAGATTGAAAAATACCTTAAACCCAACCAAATACGTACCTTGTATGCTCCTAATTTTTAGCTACATGAAATGATGATAAATGTGTACGTACGTTGATAAAAACAAATAAATAAGGCCCAATAAGCATACCTATTCTTTCTAGGGAGGACATGAACAACCCAAGAAGCATGAATGTAGCAAGTATAAATTTTTTTTTGTTCGTCTCAAAGAAATAAGCCATTGAGGATAGGAAGCAAAAACTACAATAAATTTTCTTGCCCTTTGGATATATCTGCCTTGTGAACTCCGACTTATGCCACTATATATAGGGAAAGGGAAAGAGGGTCAACCTGTCAAGTACTCCCCATGTGCATGCATTGGAAAAATTCTAAGTTAGAATTATGAAGTTCAGAAAGTCATATAGTCTTTATATAAGTTATAATTGATCAATTGCCCAGTAGTTAAAAAATTCTAGGAGGTGGGAAAGGAAGAATAATGACGAGACTCAGGAAATACTTTGACATTTGAATATTATATGTTATATTTATTCTGTAATTTAGGAGTAATTAAAAATATCGATAGACATATTTGTATGTATAAAAAAATCAATGATTCTACTAAATTGCGGGTGATAAATTCGATCAAACCTTAATCTCAATTATTGGGGCCTAGTTTGCAATAAAAAAAAAAAAAAAAAAATATATATATATATATATATATTAGAGAGTTTCAACCTATGATGTCCGTTCTTGATAATAGTTCTTTAACATCAGATTAAGACACTAATTGGTTTTTGATATAGGCAGAGATTAAACCTCAAATTTTTTATTCAACTATTGGAAACTTTACTAATTGAACTAATTAGAACCTAGGGGTGTGCATGGGTCGGGTTGGGTCGGGTTGAGGAGATTTTTTGACCCAACCCACCATGGTGGGTCAAAAAAAAATTCAACCCAACCCAACCTATCACATAAGTCCAACCCAACCCAACCCAACTCACATGGGTCGGGTTGAACCTATGGGTTTGATAAATTATTATTATTAAATATATTATTATTAGTATATATTATATATATATAATATATTATATATAAGCACTTATAGTATATAATATTATTATTAGTATATATTAAATATATTATTATTAGTATATATTAAATTTACAGCTGATTTAAAAAAAATTATTAAATATATAATATATTTTAAATATATATTAAATATGGGTGGGTCGGGTCGGGTTTGGCGGGTTTGTATATGACCCACACCCAAACCGACCCGCTATAAAAAAAAAATTTGTGACCCAACCCAACCCACCAAGCCTTAAAAACCGACCCAACCCAACGGGTTGGGTTGGGCCGGGTTAGATTTGGCGGGTCGGTGGGTTTTCTGCACACCCCTACTAGAACCCACAAATAATCTTATATAATGCTAGACGACTTGTTAGAATCACCATAACAATTTTGATGCATGATTTTTGCTATGTACATATATCTTCTTTTGAAGATTGGTGCTAATAAAGTCACGGTTCAAACTCTGTGTATACTATGAATTGATTGATATTTTAGTATGATAATAATGAGTAATTATTATAAAGTGGATGTTATAGGTGAAAATTCAAGATTCTATCCTATTTTCAAAAAAAAAAAAAAAAAAACTATGACATAGTTGTAATGTTCCTGTTAAACTTACTAATAAATAACGTCCTCTCATGACCATTGGTAATAAACATTTTATCTATGCGGTTAACAAAAGGTTAAATTTCTATTAAGCAATTTTTTTTTTTTTTAAATGTTGACTTTTATTCCTGTTACTTTAGCAGGAATTCTAAGGATATAAATTATAGTTTTATTACTGATAGCTAATGAGAAACATATATTGTTAAATTTTGATAATTTAGGGAAAAATTACACCATTTTCTAGGGAAAAAAAAAGGTGAAACCAACCCTTTTTTTATTTTATTATTTTATTTTTTTAAAGAAGGGTACATTCAATATTACCATATAGCTGTCTAGCTGAGCATTGTTTTCCTTTTTAATTAATACATTTTGTGAGCCCACCAATTGAAGGTGAGGTAAATGCATGGTCTCGTGTTTTTGGCTTTTTGCAGGAATATAAGCATTAAAGTCAGGTCAACTCCCGAAATAATTCTAGTAGGTCAACTGACAAGACTGACTTGATCATCAGAACAGGCAAACCCAACTACACGTTGTTGTAATGGAATCGTTTTTTTTTTGTTTTTTTTGTTTTTTTGTTTTGTTTATTTATTTTTTAAATATAATAGGATTTAAACCTATTAGGTTATTAGCTTCATTCCATGATGATTTTTGGTGTAGGTGAAATTTAAACTTAAATACTTTATTCAAAAATAAAAAAACTTAATTAATTGTAATTGAGCTACTAGAAGGTTTGAAATTAATCAACTATATATATATATATATATATAGATTTTAAAGAAAATCCTGAAATTTTTTTAATTACTTCAATTTACACCATCAATGAGTAACTATTAATAAAAATTAACATAATTTCTAAAAAAATAAATTAACATAATAAATTGTGACTAAAACCTCTCTAAACCACAAAAAATTATTCCATGTGAAATATAAATATACTACATGAGAATTGTAGATTTATGTAAAAATTCATTTAGTTATTTTCACTAAAAACATTTACAATAATATATTATATACCTCATCTTCAAATTATATTATATATTATAATAAAAGTTGTGTCATAAAAATTGATGCCCTCTCATTTTTTATTATTATTATTTGAATTTTTATTTATATTATGTAACACACTGTAATTATATAAAATAATTAATATATTTGCTTTAAGTGAAACACTATTGCCTAAATTTCAAAATATTTACTCCAGTTAAAAATGTTCCATTGCCAAAGATTTTCAGAAAATCAGAAAAACTTATTATTTATTTTATATTAGTTTAGTAATTTACAATAAGAGTCCGTTTATTAAGAAATTTTTAATAACATTATTTAAGTTTTGTAGAATTACATGTAAATGAATAAATATTTTGAAATATATATTGTGGCGATTAAACAACAATTTTCATTGTCTCAAATAAAACCTAAAAGTCTAATACACAGGGTCAAATCGCGTGCTTTCTTTTAGGATTCTTATATAGAGTGGCCTTCACGTCGGGCAAATTGACCTGCGTGACTTTGATTAATTGATTGGGATACTTGACTTGCCCTTTGACCAAGAAAATAGAAAAAAGAAAAAAAGAAAAGGAATATTAGAAAATGAGCGAATTTATTGGAGAGAATTTTTTACTTTTAGATTTTTTTTTTGTTTGAAGATATTACTTTGGGAAATTTTATAAAGTTATTAGTGTTTGTTTCTCTCCACTTATCTTAAAAAATTAGGTTATTTTATTTTGTTATACTATGCTTGGTTGTAGACAGGGTGCGGGAAGGAAAAAAAAAAAAAAGATGCAATGGAAAAAGAATTATTTCCCTTTTGATGTGTTTAGATATAGGAATACAGGATCGATCGAGAAAGAGGAAAATGGAGAGCAATTTATCTTACCTTTTTTTGGCTTATGAAGGAAGGGGAAAATAAAAATATGTGTTTTACCTTTGTGCCGGTAAAGTTGAATTTATTCAACTATGTGTTAGCTTTATTCTATGCCAAATTTTGCTTGTAATTCAGCATTTAGAAACTCTGTATTTAGGTGGGAATAATGTAAGGATTGTGTGTGAGAGAGTGTGAAGATTTGATCAAGAGTGTGCAACAAGAAGGTGACTCGTGATTGACTCGCAAGTGGTGACTCGCCAAAATGAAGCACACGTGTGAAGCATTCAGGAAGATGAAGAGTCAGGCCAGCTAGATCACTACAAGACAAAAAGTACAGTTTGGCCTATTCTGGTAACTGGCGACTGGAACTCGCGACTTATCCCAGTCGCGAGTGACTTGCTAGTGCACCTTGTTTTGTTGAAAAGTGACTTTTCACATTTCATCTTATACCCTACTATAAATACCCTTATACCCACGAAATGTAAAGAGTTTCTAGAGAGAATTTTGAGAGAGAAACTTTAGAGAAAAACAAGATTGATTCATCCACAATCTTATACACTTGATTCTCCAAATTCCTATACTTTCACCCTCTCCATTGTTATACTCATGAGAGGATTATAAACCAAATCCTTACCTCACCAAATTCAGAGTAGTGAGAAGATTCTTGGTGTTTGGGAAGCAGTTCAAGAGAGAACCAATTCATATTAGTTAATGCAATGGGCTAATTGCGTGATCCCAAAAGCAAGAGAAGACACGGTTCGGTGTAACCTTGTTGGAGCAAGAAGCTTTGAGGGTTTAGGTGCATTGGGTAGATTAGGCTTGGAGGATTTATTGCTATTCATGTATCTTAACTAATTTTCTAGTGGATCATTCACCGCTTGGAGGGCGGCGGAGAGGTTTTTCGCCGAGTTCTTTGGTTTCCTCTTCTATAACACATGTTGGTGTTATCTTGTGTTTGCATCTATCTTTCCCTTACTCTTAGTTTTTAATTTCTGCTAGTTGTGATTAATTAATGGCTTAGAGTAGTTTTTTAATTTGGGTATTGTTTATATTTCATATTCCACACATATCTTGTTTGAATATAAGCTTGCTTTGGAAAATTTGTATTTGGGGGTCTAAACATTCACAAGTGTTTTATACATTAAGTGAGTTTTCAATTATTATAATTTTATTTTCTCTCATAAATTATGCAACACACTATAATTATATAAAATAATTAATATATTTTCTTTAATTGAAACAATGTTGCATAAATTTCAAAAAATAAATTTTTTTTTACTCCAATCAAAAATGTTCCATTACCAAATATTTTCAGAAAAACATATTATTTATTTTATATTATATAATGTAAGGTTGAATTTAATCAACCATTTTGTTGGTTTTATTCTGTACCAAATTTGCTTGTAATTCAGCATTTAAAAGTCTTGTATTTAGGTGGGAATCTTGTAAGGATAGTGTGTGAGAAAGTGTGAAAAAATGCCCAAGATTGTGCAGTAAAGCAGGGACTCACGACTGGATCTCGCGGGTGGCTCGCAACTTAGAAGCTGCCAGAAGATGCACACGAGTGAAGCGTGCAGAGAAGCTGAATCGTCTTGCCAGCTGTAGCACTACAGGACAAAAAGTCCAGATTGGCCATTCAGTTAGCTTGCGGCTTGAATTCGCGGCTCAGTCAAGTCGCGAGGCCAAGTCGCCAGCCAGCTCTGTTTTGGAAAAATGACTCTTCACATTCCAAACACACACCACTATATATAGACCCTTATACCCACGAAATGTAGAGAGCTTCCAGAGAGAATTTTGAGAGAAAAACCCTAGAGAAAAACAAGATTGATTCATCCACAATCTTTACATAGAGACTCTTCAAATTCCTCTACTCTTACCCTCTCTATTGTTACATCATTGAGAAATTCTTGACCAAATCCTTTTCTCACCATACCCACATCTGTGAGAAGGCTTTTTGGTGCTTTGGAAAGCAGTTAGAAAGGGTTCAATGGTTATTGGTTGATGCTATGGGCTATAGCAGAATCCGGTAAGCTAAAGAAGACAAAAGTTCGGCACAACCTCGTTGGAGCAAGAAGCTTGGAGAGCTTAGGTACACTGGGTAGATTAGGCTTGGAGGGTCTTCTGCTGTTCATGTATCCCAACTTCATTCTTTAGTGGATTATTGACCGCTTAGAGGGCGGTAGAGAGGTTTTACGCCGAGGGCTTTGGTTTCCTCTTCGGTAACACATCGTTATGTTGTCTTTGTGTTTGCATCTCTCTTCCCTTAATCTTTGCCATTTAATTTTTGTTGTGGATGTGATTTTAATTGGTTTATATTTTTTATCAATTCTGTTATTAGCTTATGTTCATTTTCCGCACATATATTGTTTGACATTAAACTTGAATTGATAATTTTGTAATTGGGAGTCTAAACGTTCATAGTGTTTTATATGCTATTTGAACATTCATATAATAATTTACCATAAAGTCTTTTGTTTTTAATATTTTTTTTAATAAATCTAAGTTTCATAATTTATTTAAAATAATTTAATAATGTATTGTAATATATTTTATTTTTTGACTAGAATGTATTGTAATATTTAGTTCTTGATCAGACTTGCATTTAGCATACTTTCACATCGTGTACTTTCTTTTTATGATTCTTATACAGTGCCCTTCACGAACTTTGATAAATTGACTGGAACAGTTGACTTGCCGTTTGACCTTGAAAAAAAAAAAAAAAAGGAATATTAGAAAATGTGCGAATTAATTGGAGAGAATTTTTACTCTATTTTTTTTTTATAGATACTACTTTGGTAGTGTAAAGACCAGATTTGAGTCTTAAGCCCAGAAGTTATGAAAATTTAGGCCCAAAGAGCCTAATACAATAAATTTGTAGAAAGTGGGTTGGAAAACTGGCTTTAATGAGTTAGACAACAAATAAAGTGAATCCAGAAGACAAGAAAATGAAAATAGTCTGGCTTAGTCTACGGAAAATTGTCCTTGGCACAATCTGAGAAGATCAGCTCTTGATTGCTACAGTATTTTTCTCTTAGTTTCTTGATCCATTTCCTTAAGGATCTTCTTTTTGTTTTATACTACATTCCTTCTTTCATCCCTACCCTCCACGTGTAGGGTAGATTGTTGGTGTTGATCCTTGTCCCATCAGCACCTTCTTGAAATTCCTAGTAGTAGTTGTAAGGCTGAATATTGCTGTTCAGGTATCACCTCCACATATATGCGGCCAATTAGTTAGGTGCAAAGCATTCAATGGGGTCATAGCAGCTTTCTCTTTAGATATTTTAGGACTTCCTTCTCTCTTGTGCTTCTGTGGTGCTTATCCGTATCAATAGAATCTCCTGGAACGTTTCCCTGGGTGGTAGACCACCCCTTAGGATCTTGGCTTTGACCAGCCAAAGAGGCATTCGTCCTCGGACCATCTTCGTGCACCCTTATAATCAAAACTAAGCTCTCCACTTACTAACACGGACTCCCTTGATAATATTTACCCATTCTCGGATTATTTCATGTCCTCGGAATGGGCCCCCGGCCCAATATATAGACATAGATGCATATTGCTAGACCTAACACCCCTACAAGAAGAATAATAGATTTTTTTTTGGAGATAATAGATAGACAAGAATTAAAAAGTTATTAGTGTTTATTTCTTTATGCTTTATCTTAAAAAATTAGGTTAGTTTATTCAATTATACTATATTTGGTTGTAGCTAGGGTGAGGGAAGAGAAAAAAAAAAGAGTTGATGGAGACAGAGTTATTTCCCTTTTGATGTGTTTGGATACAAGAACGAGGAAAGGAAGAACATAGAACAATTTATCTTACCCTTTTTTATCTTGTAAAGGAAGGAGAAAAGAAAAATATAAGTTTTACCTTTGTGCCCTTGCATATGAGAAGAAGTTAAGTGTATTTCAGTAATGTTATACCATATAAAAAAAAAAAAAAAAAAAAAAAAACTTAAGGCCATAGTTGTCAAAACGTGGATAGTATTGTGAATCGATTTTTCATTTTTTCGTATCGTGTATCGTATCGTATTGTGTATCGTAAGATACACAAACACTTAATAAAATTTATAAAAAATTATAAATATACATATATAAAAGGTATATTCATTATAAATTTTGAATATATTCAACTAATGATTAATTTATTCATCACTTATGTAGTAATATTTAACAAGGCAACTAAATAAATCAAACTAACATGTGTATAACATACACATTCAAATTACTTAAATTCAAAAGTGATAATATATTACAAATGACTCAAAAATAATAATTTATTTTCATCGAATTGCCTAATCAACCCCATGAAAATCAAAGCTATCATCATGTTTATAATTTTGCAAACTTATTTCTTCATTAAAATTTTCTTCATCGTCATTCGTTATTAACATTTACTATCTCTTCTTGTTCTTTTTATTTTAATTATTTTTTTATAAATATTTTTTGGCATTTTAGTTTCTTGGACCTATAACAATAATGATAAAAAATAAAAAAAATTTAAGTTGTCTATTAATATTTGTAAGGTTGAATTTATTCAATCATTTAGTTGGTTTTATTTCGTGCCAAATTTGCTTGTAATTTAGCATTTAGAAACCCTGTATTTAGGTGAGAATCATGTAAGGGTAGTGTGTGAAAGAGTGTGAAGAAAAGCTTAAGAGTGTGCACTCAAGAAGGGCCCCGCGATTGGATTTCGCGACTAGCCACAAGTGGCACACGTGTGAAGCATGCAAGGGATCTGAAGAGTCACTCCAGCTGCTGCACTACAGGACAAAACTTTCAGTCTGGCCAGACCTTTAGCTCGTGACTCAAACTCGAGACTCGTTCCAGTCGCGAGCTTGAGTCGCTAGAACACCCTGTTTGTTACAAAATTGACTCTTCGCATTCCATACACACCCCACTATAGATACCTTTATACTCACGTATTGTAGAGTGTTTCTAAAAAGAATTTTGAGAGAGAAACTCTAGAGAAAAACAAGATTGACTCATCCATAATTTTTATCCTTTGATTTTCCAAATTCCTCTACTTTCACCCTCTCCATTGTTATATCCTTGAGAGGTACATTAGCCAAATCTTTATCTCATCATACCCATATTTGTGAGAAGGTTTTTTGGTGCTTAGGAAACAGTTAAAAATGGACCAATTCATTTTGGTTGATGCAATGGGCGATTGCGGGATTCAGTAAACTAGAGAAGATAAGGTTCGGCATAACCTTGTTGGAGTAAGAAGCTTGGAGGGCTTAGGTGCACTGGGTAGATTAGGCTTAGAGGGTCTTCTGCTATTCATGTATCTTAACTTTATTGTCTAATGGATTATTGATGGCTTGGAGGGCCGTAGAGAGGTTTTTCGCCGAGGACTTCAGTTTCCTCTTTGATAACACATCGCTGTGTTGTCTTTGTGTTTGTATCTTTTTTCCCTTAATCTTTGCCTTTTAATTACTTCTGTGGTGGTGATTAATTTTGGTTTAGATTGTTATACCAATTCTGTTTTAGTTTATTTTCATATTCCGCACATATATTGTTTGATTATAAGTTAGTGTTGGTAATTTGTAAATTGAGGGTCTAAATGTTCATAGTTGTTTTACATACTATTTGAACATTCAATTGGTATCAGAGCAGGTGCATTTGTTGTGGTTTAATTACCTAAATGCGATCCTTAACCTCAATGAGATGGATCGATCTCAATCTCTCAATGCTCCACCATATTTTGATGGTAGCAACTATGCATTTTGGAAAGTCCACATGAGGGCATTCCTATGTTCAATCGATGAGACTATTAGGGATGTAGTAGATGTAGGATGGACTAGGCTAGAGGCTGCCAAATCCACTTGGGATAAGGCAGCCCTTGTGGCAACTAACGCTAACAGTAAAGTTTTAAATGCAATTTTTTGTGATGTGTCTCCAGATGAGTTTCACAGGATATCTCACGTTACAATTGCCAAGGAGGCATGGAAATTATTGGAGACCACGTATGAAGGCACCAAGAAGGTGAAAGATATTAAGTTGTAGATGCTAACCACTCGATTTGAAGAGCTGAAAATGAGCGAAGACGAGTCTTTTGACTCATTCTATGGCAAGCTGAATGAGGTGGTTATTGGCAAGTTCAACTTGGGTGAGAAAATAGAAGACTCAAAGATAAGGCAGCCCTTGCGGTTGTTAACGCTAACAGTAAAACTTTAATTGCAATTTTTTGTGGTGTGTCTCCAGATGAGTTTCATAGGATATCTCACGTTACAATTGCCAAAGAAGCATGGAAAATATTGGAGATCACGTATGAAGGCACCAAAAAGGTGAAAGATACTAAGTTGCAGATGCTAACCACTCAATTTGAAGAGCTGAAAATGAGCAAAGATGAGTCTTTCGACTCATTCTATGGTAAGCTGAATGAGGTGGTTATTGGCAAGTTCAACTTGGGTGAGAAAACATAGGATTCAAAGATAGTGAGGAAAATCCTTCGATCATTGCTGGAGAGCTTCTATGCAAAATTTACAACAATTGAAGAGAGCAAAAATCTTGATGATATCAAAGTTCAAGAACTAATTGGCTCACTTCAAACTTATGAGCTATCATTGCCATCACAAAGGAAGAGCAAATCCCTTGCTCTTAAGACGATTAATGAGAGGGTAGAAGCTCACGACTCATCGGATGAGGATGAGGTTAAGAAAGATGTGGCATATCTTATGAAGAATTTCTGGAAGTTCTTGAAGTTCGAGCAGAATGGAAAATTTGCTAAGAAAGGAAATTTCCCGAGTTTCGAAAAGGAGAAAAAGGACTTCAAGAGGAAAGATGGGAATGAGTCTCAATCTTCTCAAGGAATCACATGCTTCGAATGCAATGGACATGGACATCTCAAGAAATAATGTCCTAATTATTTGAGAGGGAAGGGCAAGACGTATGCCACTACTCTTAGTGATTCCGACTCCTCTGATTCAGATGAAAGCTATGATGGAGAAGGAAACTTCTCTGCATTCATGACCATTGCTCTCGTGGAATCTTCGGATGACTTGACTTTGCTAGTGGAAGAGCTTGAGGGGCACACTGAAGTGGAATAAATAGGAGTAGTAGAAGAATCCGATGTTGAGGATGATGAAAGAATAGTGGGACTGCAAGAGACCTACAATTTCCTCCTTGAGAAGTCAGGAGAATATGCAAGAGTGGCAAAGGCAACCATTAAAAAGATGAAGAGGGCAGAGGAAGATTATAGAAGTCTTCTAGTACGATACAACGAGACCAAATGTGAAATGGAGACGCTGAACGGATAGTTAACCAAAGCATATTCAAAAATCAAATTCTTTGAGCTTGAGGTGATTCAAGCGAATGCTAAAATAGAGCGGGTCTCCTCCAAGAAGATTGATGAAGTGCTTGCTCATAAAAAACCTTTCTTTGACAAAAGCGGATTGGGCTACATCGGAGAAAGCAGTTTGAGTGTCAAAGTGTTCAAGGATATGAAGTTTGTGAAAGTTAAGGAACTAGTGGTAGAAACTTCAGTTGTTGAGAAAGTGAAGTCGGAGAAGAAGCGGAATGTGACTGACCAATGGTTTTTGACTAAGCCTTTTAACCAATCAGTGGTCAAACCTAAGGCTCAAAGGAAATCACTCCTAAAGTCGCAAAGAGGTCCGAGAACTCAACATTTCTGCCATCATTGTGGAATTCAAGGACACACCAGATTGAATTGTCATAAGCTGTGGGCATTAAAGAATGACAACTATCAAAGGCCAAGTGGACAAAGAAAGGATAATGGGAACCCCAAGCAATTGAAAGGGGGAGAAGCTGTGTCCAACATTAGAGATGTAATGTGATAGGCCACAAACTGAATGACCCCTTGTGATTAAACCAATTAATTAATTAGCCAAGTTATTAATTAATCAATTCATCATGTAATTGCGTGGCAGTACAAACAAATCACCGAATAACTAATTATGCAGCAGAAATTAAATAACACGGTGATTTGTTCACGAATGGGGAAAACCCTAACGGCAAAAACCTCACCAGGTGATTTTCAGGTCACCACTCCCGAAGCTCCACTATTATCAAATCAAGCGGTTACAAGTAAAAGAATCCCAAGTACCTTACCAACCTACAGTTGAACCCTTACCTCAATACCCAATTGGACTTGATCTGTAGTGACAATTTCCACTTTTAATGCACGACTCCCAAGTACATGACTAACCAGATGCGCGGATCCCAGTACGCGACTTCAAACACCAACTTAGAAGGAGATGTTGGTTGCAAAGTTCTTCAGTTCATCCTACACGATGAAGATCAGAAAGATGCTTGGTCACAAAATCCTTTAGTGCAAATACACAACAACTTCTTCAGAGAAGATGAACTAGGTCAAGAACTTTGTCTTTGATCACAATTTGCTTAAACAAGGATTGCTCAATACTTTTGCAACTTGTGTCTATCATGACGGCTCTTAAAACACTCATTTTATATGTTTAGGGTTAGAAGAAAAGAAGGCCCAAAAACATATTCACGAATCCCAAGAAATCAGAACAGAAAATTTGATTTTTTAATTCTCGACAGATAGCAGGTGTCGAGGAGCTATCGAGCAGGTGTCGAGATTTAATGAAATTGCACTTCAACTTGTTTTTCTTGGACAGACTTGATGACTTTAACACTTGATCTTGAAACCTTGTTTCTTGAAGTATTAAAAACACCTAGAACTACCCAATTACAAGTAGAGTGCGTTTTATTAAAGGATTAGCCAATTTACATAAATAAGTATGACATATATTTTTAACATGTGAATCACATATGTTCTAACAATCTCCTCCTTTGGCAATTCGTGACAAAACCACAACAAACAAATGAACATACTCATATTCACTTGTTGAATACAATAAAATCTATCCTAACACAAACTCTTGAAAAACTTTTCAAGAAAAGAGTTTATGGCAAGTAGATTTTGACAACCTGTATTTCTGAAACACTTTAAACAAACTCATCAAGGCATCTTGTGTGAAACAGAATTAATTAGATTGCATACAAGTATAAAGAACATGTGTCTAAAGATAGAGAAGAAATAACACATGAAGAGTTAGGTGAAAGAAACATACATCCACATATAGAGAAAATAAGTACAATGTATGTAAAACTGGTCACAAGACCTCATATACAAGATCAATGTATCTATAAAGAATAGAAAAGAAAAGATACATCAAACTTCACTACATCCCTCATAATATCAACACTCCCCCTAACAAAAATGTCCTATACTAACTCTCCCCCTAAGATGACTACTCTCATAACCCAAAACTACTCTCCCTTTTTGTCACGAGTGACAAAGGGTAGAGTGTCATGTAGACATCTCATCAGTAGAGCTAGCATCTCTATCATCCTCATCCGAAGCATCATTGTCATCACCATCATCATCATCATCATCCTCAGCATCAGAATCAGAAGCGACTGGTGAAGCTGATGGAGGAGAAGCCTTAGAAGCAAAACCACCCATGGTCGCCTGCCGTCGTGCAATACGACCAACACGAACATTCACCTGATACAACTCAGTGGAGAGTGTATCGAGGCGAGCATCCATGCGCTGCAGCTGTGCCATGATGTCTCCAAGAGATACATCACCTGTAGAGGTAGAAGGAGCAGATGTAGATGGAGCTGATTTGGATGGAGCCAAACAAGAGGGAGGAGTGGAAGCCGTCTGTCTCGACCTAAACTGAGCCTCACTACGTTTTACGGTAGCGGCATCTATGGCAGAAATGTATGTGAAGTGGTCAGACACAGGAAAAGGGATAGAAAAATGGCGTAAGATCCTCGTGATAGCGGAAGGAAAGATGAGTTTATCACGGGACGCCGAATCTAAATGAACATCTATGATAGAGAAAATGAAGTGAGAAGGAAAATCTATTGTAAGATGCTCAAGAAGAGATAGCAAAAATCGAGCACGAGGCTCTGTGATAGAGTTATAGTGAGAGAATGGATGGAGTACAAAAATCATCACCATGTTAAGAAATCTAGGACCTTTAGCAAAAGGTCTACATGATGTATACTGATGCTCACCCCAATCAGAAGGGTGCTCACAAAAAGCAGAACTGAGCTCATCCTTGGACACAGTCCTCAGACGCTCACAAGTAGGATAGTCAGGAAACTCTATCCTAGGAACCCTAAGCACATCCGCAACTAGCTACGGTGTAACAACAAAGCGCGTACCTCGAACGCGAGTATGAAAAAGAGGTACTGAACGATCAATCCCGTGCATATTGGAGTAAAACTCCTGAATCAGCACGAGAGGACATGTGACCGGGATGTCACATAGTGACTCCCATCCCCTACTGTGAATGACAGAGGGAAGGTCAGTGTTGGCGAAGTCCGCCAAAATGACTTGGCATTCCGAATGAACATCTCTTCTAGAAAAGTTCTCCAAAAATGCCTTGTGGGCATCTCCATCACGGAACCGAAGAGTGAGAGGAGCAGAATCAGAAGAGGAAGAAGCTCCAGAACACAAAGGGTTCCGAGAAGGAGTGGATTTACGTTTGAGTGCCATAAACACTACTAACGTAAACACAATGAGAAAGAGATAGAAAGGGAGACAATCAGAAAAGTCCTAAAATAGTTCAAATATCAAATATATTGAATAAAAAGTACGTATGCATGGGGAATGTATGAACATATGACATGCAAACTTAGAAAGCATCATGGGCTCAGCCCAATCCAAACCTATCAGCACACATACAAGAAACACACATCTAAATGCATGTAAATATCATTCTAATGCACATGAAAAGTAATGTATGACATTTTGAACATCTTTTAGTGAAAACCCAACCCAAAATTTCAAGAAAAACTCATTGATTTTGAAAAACCCTAAAATTTTTCAAAAACCCCAAAACCTAAGATTCAAAACATGAAATGCATGAATAAGGAAGGAAAATGAGATCTTACCAAGTGATTTGAAGCAAGGAATGGCTAAAAATCATGAGGATTGGAGATTTTGAGTGAGAAAAGGTGATTTGGGAGATGAACAGCCACGGACAGATTGAGAGAAATCGAGAAAATGAAGTTCAGATTGCGACAAAGCCTTATATAGAAGCCTCAGTAATTCTCGACAGCTGAGGTGTCGAGAGGTGTCGAGACAGGTGTCAAGAAAAAGCATGTCGACAGCTGAAGGTGTCGAGAAGGTGTCGATGAATGAACACCAGAACCAAGAACAGAAGCTCGATCGATCGACCAGGTATCGAGGAGACAGGAACTTTCTCGATCGATCCACCAGGTGTCGAGGAGGTGTTGAGATTGTGATAAGAAAAAGGCTTGAGAAGCTCGACAGATAGACAGGTATCGAGGAGGTGTCGAGGAGGTGTCGAGCCAGCTTTTAAAACAGTTTTTCGAGAAGTGAAAAACATAGACATGAATGCAATCAAACATGCACCTCAACAATGATCCAATCAACATAAAAAGGCTCTCAAAATCATCTTTCAATGAAAAAGTTAAGCACATGGATCTCCCAAAAACACACACACAGTAAACAAGTCCAACTAATTTTATTTTTCAAAAACAAGTCAGGACAGTTTAGTGAGCATACAAAAGCACATGTAAAACTTTAGTGATGGCCAAATCACATTGTACTTGTACATGTATCAAAAGTAGCAAAGAATATTGCGTGTTGTGTGTGAAAAATATCGCAAGATTGCATAAGTGTATACATGTTATGACGATCTGAGATATGAGAAAATAACTTTAACTCACACACAATCATAACTGTTTGATGGGGACTATCACCTTCGAGGTACATCCTATAACTCCCACATCTCCTAGAATACACGCTTGCAACCATTTTTAAAGCATTTTGATCTTTTTGCTTTTTATTTTCTTTGCATATTTTCTTTTTAAGCATATCATGTATGGGCTTATGAGAGAGAAAAGAAATACCCATTGATATTTGACATTCCAATTTTACTATGCCGAAACATACAAATGTCATTGACATCACACTTTTGCTATGCCAAAACATACAGATGTTATTAATGATTAGCGGGCAACAGTGGTGAGATGGTTATTTATGCTTTTCTCTCAGGATTTTCTAGTCCTACCTGTCAAAAAGAGTGATATGAGTGTTAAGTTTTAAGAGATAACTTAATCTTACTCATCACAAACTAGAGCCACAAAGCTCACTTGCTTAGTTGTGCATAGAGATGCTCATCTAAACTATAAGAGATACAAAGTTTAGAAAACTCTGTTTCATTGGCCATCCAAGGTACACAAGTACCAAAGTACACAAAACACACACTGTTTTTATATTTTTCTGATTTTTCAATTTTTTTTTTATTTTATATCAAAAACAAAATAAACAAAACTAAAAGTAAACACACAAAAATATGTTAACAAAGCAAAGCATAAAACTAGACTGACTCAATAAAAATGCAAAACACACAAGCAATGCAATAAACAAGAAGGGAGAAGAAAGTGATGAAATCACTTAGAATCCTTTTTCTTCCACACCTTGGAAGAACCTTTCCTTTGATTAAACCCTTGAACCGGCGGTGAGAGGGAAGAATTGAAACCGTTCAAGTTCGAAAGGAACATGAGGGCTTTTAGAAGATCTCCAAGAGGAGCAAGAGAGGATTGAAGCTGATTTTGGCTTCCAGATGCTATCATGTCGTTGCTCTATTGGGTGGCTAACCACTTGTAGCAATTTGGTCGAGTATGACCGGCAGCTCCTCAATGATGACAGAGATGCTGCTTCTTTTGTTTAGGCTTTTGAGAGTTACCTTTCTTAGCCCTGGGGTTTCTAGCATCTTTCTTATCTTGCTTAGGGGGTGCTCCTAATATAGATTTACCCTTGTCTAAGTTCTCACTAGCTAATTCAGTTTTAACATCAGTGTTCTCAATTTTAACAATATTAGCAGGAGGAACAAAAACAGTAGTACTAGTGGAAGCAATATTAGAGGAAGAAAGATCATACCCTAAACCTGTTCGATCTGAAGCAGATTTCTGAATGCTGAGCATCTCATCAAGTTTTGCACTTGAAGTCCTCTCCAATTGAGCTCTGACTTGAAACAGCTCCGCTTCAAGCTTCTTGGTCTTCTTAGCCAGGAAGTTGTTCTCAAACCTCAATGCTCCAATAGTTTGATTCGCTTCATCAAATTTTATGGACAACTCTTCACGATCAAGTTTCACATCACTGAACTTTTTGGTGGTCAGCCTATACAACTTCTCATGCTTCTTAGAGAGCTTGTAAAGCTTCTCATTGGCTGAATGGATATCATCTTGATCATCCATCTTCTCACACTTGGTGTTTACCAATTCTTCTTCTTCATCTACTTCTTCAACAATCCCTTCAGTAAAATTGATTGTGGCAGTGAAGGCATTTAAGATTCTGTCATCCTCATTGTCAGAATCATCTTTAGGCTCAGTGTCACTCAGGGTTACAACAAGTGCCTTACTTTTCCCAATGTTCTTAAGATATGTAGGACACTCATTCTTCATGTGTCCAAACCCATGACACCCAAAACACTTAGGTCCTGCGGGAACAGTGTACTGACCACTTTCCTTTGCATCCTTCTTCCCTTTGTCTTAGCTTTTAAACTGAGAAGTACTAGATTGCCTGCAATCCTTGTCGAAGCTCCTCCCATTGGCATTCTTCATAAACTTTTTGAACTGCCCTGTAATGTAGGACTTCATCTTGGAATCTTCATCATCGGAAGACTCATCTGTATCACTGCTCTTTGCCTTCAAGGCCATGCTCTTGCCTTTGCTTGACTTGCCAATCCTTGATAACCCTAGCTCGTAGGTCTGCAAGTTCCCAACTAGCTTAGTCAAAGGAATTTTATCAATATCTTTTGATTCTTCTATTGCCGTAATCTTGGCATGAAATCTCTCAGGTAGAGATCTGAGCACCTTCCTTACAACCTTGGGTTTAGGGATGGTTTCCCTAAAATTGAAAGCTGAGTTCAATATGTCTTTAAACTTGGCATAGAACTCATCAAACGACTCATCCTCTTCCATCTTAATCTCTTCAAAGCTAGTAGTGAGCCTCTGTAGTTTTGAATCTTTGACAGCCTTTGTCCCTTCATAGGTTGTCTGAACGATGGTCCACGCCTCCTTAGTAGTTTCAGTTGAGGACATCTTCTTGAACTCCTCATTGGTGACTATGCTAAATAGGGCATTCAATGCTTTGCTCTTGAAGTTTGCCGCCTTGATCTTGGCTTCATCCCAATCGGCTGATGCTTCTTTTGGCTTGGTCCAGCTAATCTCAATAGCTTGCCACACCTTCTCATCCAAGGACTGCAAAAAAACTCTCATGCGTACTTTCCAGTAGGCATAGTTAGTCCCATCAAATAAATGAGGTATAATTAATGATTGTCCTCTATCCATGAGAAACAGGGGTCAATGGATCAACACAGCAAAGATTAAAACCTAATTAGAGTGTGCCTGCTCTGATACCACTTAATAGGCCACAAACTGAATGACCCATTGTGATTAAACCAATTAATTAATTAGCCAAGTTATTAATTAATCAATTTATTATGCAATTGCGTGGCAGCATAAACAAATCTCCGAATAACTAATTATGCAGCGGAAATTAAATAACACGGTAATTTGTTCACGAATGGGGAAAACCCTAACGGCAAAAACCCCACCGGGTGATTTTCAGGTCACCACTACCGAAACTCTACTATTATCATATCAAGCGGTTACAAGTAAAGGAATCCCAAGTACCTTACCAACCTACAGTTGAACCCTTACCCCAATACCCAATTGGACTTGATCTGTAGTGACAATTTCCACCTTTAATGCATGGCTCCCAAGTACGTGACTAATCAGATGCGCGGATCCCAGTACGCGACTTCAAACACCAACTTAGAAGGAAAGGTTGGTTGCAAAGTTCTTTAGTTCATCCTACACGATGAAGATCAGGAAGATGCTTGGTCACAAAACCCTTTGGTGCAAATACATAGCAACTTCTTCAGAGAAGATAAACTAGGTCAAGAACTTCGTCTTTGATCACAATTTGCTCGAATAAGGATTGCTCAATGCTTTTGCAACTTGTGTCTATCATGACGGCTCTTAAAACACTCATTTTATATATTTAGGGTTAGAAGAAAAGAAGGCCCAAAAACATATTCATGGATCCCAAGAAATCAGAACAGAAAATTTGATTTTTTAATTCTCGACAGACAGCAGGTGTCGAGGAGCTATCGAGCAGGTGTCGAGATTTAATGAAATTGCACTTCAGCTTGTTTTTCTTGGACAGACTTGATGACTTCAGCACTTGATCTTGAAACCTTGTTTCTTGAAGTATTAAAAACACCTAGAACTACCCAATTACAAGTAGAGTACATTTTGTCAAAAGATTAGCCAATTTACATAAATAAGTATGACATATGTTCTTAACATGTGAATTACATATGTCTTAACATAATGAAGATGATTGACGCATTCACTGCTTGTTTGACAAGCTTCAACAAAAGGTTTGAAAGCCAAAACAAGTACTCAATCCTCTAAGGATATCACCCAAAACGCACGAGCTGTGTGGGTGAAGAGGGGTACTCATGCATAAGCATTACAACATGTCCATGCATTAATTCTTCCTATGCTTTGTGACTTTTGATTGGTTGTGTGCTTTTTGTTATTGTTACAGCATGTGCTGAAAAATTGTGTTTGTTTGCTTTTTACTTTGAATGTCTTTACATTTTTTTTGATCAATCTTTACTTGTTTTTGTGTCAAAAATTCAAAAACACATAAAAAATAGAAAATTCAAAAAGTTTGATCGACATTATTGTGTTTTGTCACAAGCATGTTTTGCCTTGTACCTTTATGCTAATGGCTTTGTGCATTTACAAGCGTAGCTTGTTCTTTATTCACTCATATCATTGTGGGAAAAATCTTGACATCTATATTACTGTTGTAAATAGATCTTCAAAAACTTGCATAGACTTGTGCCTATATATCTTCCCAAATTTTTTTTTTTGGCTTAAAGAGCTCAACAAATGTAAATTTCAAAATGAAAAGAGATAATGAGCTGCAAAAGCCGTTATACATACTAGTATTTGACTAGGAAAAAGACAAAGTGACTTAAAATAAACTGTATGATGCCCAAAAAGCCAAAAGCTTACTCATTAAATCGAAATATAAAAAATTTTAGGTATAGATCTCAAAATGAGATATAATGATTCAAAATGATTAAATTATTCAAAAGCTTACTCATCAAATCGAAATATCAAAAATTTGAGGCATCGATCTCAAAATGAGATGTAATGATTCAAAATGATTAAATGTTATGATGTACATGGAGCCAAATGAAAAGTTTCAAAATAATGTTATCAAGTTTTGTGGGAGGTCATATATGTATATTTCTATAATTGAGATAGGTCACTTTTTCTAGTGCTAATTGTGTATGCCTTGGTTGAATTGATCATTGAAACTTCACATTAGACTAAGGACTATCTCATCTTTAGTACCCACACACATCACACATGTCTATGTTCAATGAATGCCTTATTCATTTGTGTGATTGTACTTGTTTAAATATGTTGCACATGCTCAATTATATGTTGATCAAACACAAAAAGATTTTTGAGTGTTTTAATTGTTTTTGATTTTTATTTTGTAAAATGTCAAAAATTTCAAAAACTATGCAACCCTGTTTTGGCAACTTGCCTCGTGGTTTAAGCCAGTCGCATGCCCCAGTTGCGAACTTACACAGTAGGTTTTCGCGACTCATTGGTGGGTCAAAGTCCTAGTCGCGAAAAAGACTTAGAAAATTTTTCAAAAAATTGGGTTTTTAGATTTCACGCGACTCGATTTGGCGACTTGTTCATGAGTAGAAGCTCCAATCGCGAGGTGTACTCAGAAAGTTTCGCGGCTCCCTTCACGACTACCTCCCGGGTGGACTTTCCAATCGTGAAAAACACTTAGACAAATTTTTCGATTTTTGTCTCACAGGTGTCTGGTGACTTGTTCACAACTCAGTTTAGTCACGAAAATTGCGTGTTTTGTGCTTTAAGGACAGTTTTTAAAATCTTTTCAGTTTTCCCTTGAACATTTTGACTGTTCATTGTCTTGTCCGTTCATCTCTCTCACAAACTCACCGTTCTCCACTCCAAAAATCCACCATTTTCATCATCATCTCTTCTTCAAACTTCATGAAAAGGTATGGGTTCTTCATCTTTCTCAAAGTATTTCATGTTTATAACCCTCAAATTCTTGGATTTTGAGTTTTTGATGAGTTTTGAAAAACTTGAGTTTCGAATATGGTTTGGGTATTTTTGTTGAGTTTTTTATATAGGTTTTGTTAATATTGATAGTATGCTGCTTATCTCACATGTTTTCATGATTGTTTCTTAGTTTTGAGTATGGTTCTTGATCTGAGTTGTGTTGTGCATATCATACCCATGGTAAAATGTCCCGTAGACATTTTCTTGTGTTTTTTTTAAAAAAAAAAATACAACGTTAAGGGGGTGTCTTAGGTACACACTAATTGTTTTCTTGCATCACTGATTATGTGTTTTGCATTTTGCCCTAAGTTGTTCATGAGATTTTTGAGCACACACCGGCATTGTGATTTGTTAAAATTTTTTTATGTTACAAATCTATTGTGTTTTGTTGTTATGTGTTCCCTCGTGACAAGTTGTGTCTGAACTATGCTGTAGATTGAATCCTTGGTCTAACTGCTTGTCCTTTTTAGTGATACTAATGTGTTACTAATTCTTGGTGCTATAATATGTTGTACCCTGTTTTGTGGTTTTTTTTGCTATGTTTGTGCAGATGTCTCCAAAGAAGAAGACCACTGCTAAAAAAGGTGACAAAAGGAAGAAAATGGACAATACAAAGTTCAGGTCTACACAACATTTTGAGAGATACGATAAGTTTTATAAGAAGACTCCCATCATCCAAGAAAGATTTGTGGATTTGGTTGATTTAAAGGACTACTTCATTCCCAGTTGTTTTTAGGACAGAGGTTGGGACAAGCTTCTTAGTGATCTACCTGGGGTATGTGAACCATTGATCAGAGAATTCTATGCCAATGCTGTCTTAAGAGAAGATGAGATCAACTGCTGGATAAGAGGGCATGAATTCAACATTGACTTGGAAGATATTGATAAAGTGCTTGGTTTTGAGGAGTTGGACCATGATTTCACACACTATAAGGACAGAATGCTTTCCATTGAAACTGTTCAATCTCACATTGGAGGAGTTAAAGAGGGAAGATGCCTCAACACTACTGCATTTCCAGCTGATATGAGATGTCTTACTGTGATCATGATGTTCAACTGGTACCCGGTGAAGAAGATGACCACCATTAATAATGCTAGAGCCATTTTCCTCATGGAGCTCTGGGAGAACACTTACATTGATATTAGTGCTCATATCTCCTTCATTATTGCTGATGAAACAAGAACCACTTCAAGGGCAAAGCTGATTTTCCCTAGTCTACTCATGAGGCTCTTTCGAGCAAAGGGTGTGGAAATTCCTCAAGACATCAGTCTCATGTTTACTCCTTCCGCTATCAATGCACTAACCATTACACGGATCAGAGTTCGTCTTCCGGTGATGAAGAGGAGGGTGATCAAGAACAAGGAGAACCTATGGAAACTGAGACAGAGGCTGAAGGACAACCCTCAAGTTCAATAGGCTGTGGCAAAAGGAGCTGAGCTTCATCTTCCTCTGCAGTACCTCCAGATGCATTCCAGATTATCCTTGAAAGGATTGACGGGCTTCGTGACGTCTAGAATGAACAATCTGACAGGCTAGCTGCTATCCAAGAGTAGATGAATCTTCTTTCAACAAAGTTTGACATCTTTACTACCCAGCAGTAGCCCTTTGGTGATTCTGGTCAAAAAAGGGGAGAAATTTTGGAGAAGAAGTAGGAGTAGCTCTTGAGGGGGAGCACCACATTTTGAGGGGGAGCAATGCCAAAACTTTTAAGCATTTTAATTTATGTTAACCATGCTTTATGTTGTTATGTTTGGATACTTTGTTAAATACTTTGGTTGCTTTGTTAAATACTTCGGTTTAAACTCATGGATGGTTGTTGTGCTTTTGGTACTTTGGTTGATATGCTTAAGTTTCTATTCAGTACTTTTTGTGTTTTATACCCATACTTTGTAACTTAGTACTTATTGTTAATGTTATGCATTTCTTTAAGTACATCACTCTTATGCCCTTGTTGGATTTTATATCTTTAATACAATTACCTTGTGTTGTTGTATTGGTTGAGTGTTGGACATGCAAATGATACTTTGCATTGAGCTTATTAGCTTGTATGTCTGGATGTTCAATCCTTATGTGAATGTTCATTGTGGTCACTATTTATAGTGATTGTTCGTTTTTGGTCAAGTATATGGTTCAAGAACTTCACAGATTCTAGAATTAGGTGTGAGTGAGTTTTGTTCAACTGTTTCAACTCACATGTTAAGTCTACAGTTTGTTTTAGGATTTGTCACAGAATAGCCAAATGGGGGAGATTGTAAGGTTAAATTTATTCAATCATTTAGTAGGCTTTATTCCGTACCAAATTTGCTTGTAATTCAGCATTTAGAAACCCTATATTTAGGTGAGAATCATGTAAGGGTAGTGTGTGAAGAAAAGCTCAAGAGTGTGCACTCAAGAAGGGCCTCGCGACTGGATCTCGCGACTGGTGAGTTGCCAAAGGTGGCACACGTGTGAAGCATGCAGGGGAGCTAAAGAGTCACGCCAGCTGTTGCACTACAGAACAAAACTTCTAGTCTGGCCAGGCCATTGTCTCACGACTCAAACTCGCGACTCGTTCCAATCGTAAGCTTGAGTCGCCAAAAGACCCTGTTTGTTACAAAACTGACTCTTCGCATTCCATACACACCTCACTATAAATATCCTTATACCCATGTATTGTAGAGTGATTTTAGAGAGAATTTTGAGAGAGAAACCCTAGAAAACAAGATTGACTCATCTACAATCTTCATCCTTTGATTTTCCAAATTCGTCTATTCTCACCCTCTCCATTGTTATATCCTTGAGAGGTACATTAGCCAAATCCTTATCTCACCATACTCATATTTGTGAGAAGGCTTTTTGGTGCTTGGGAAGTAGTTAAGAAGAGACCAATTCATTTTGGTTGATGCAATGGGCAATTGCGGGATTCGATAAGCTAGAGAAGACAAGGTTCGGCGTAACCCTATTGGAGTAAGAAGTTTGGAGGGCTTAGGTGCACTGGGTAGATTAGGCTTGGAGGGTCTTTTACTATTCATGTATCCCAACTTTATTCTCTAGTGGATTATTGACCACTTGGAGGATGGCGGAGAGGTTTTTTGCCAAGAACTTCGATTTCCTCTTCGATAACTCATCGCTATGTTGTCTTTGTGTTTGCATCTCTCTTCCCTTAATCTTTGCCTTTTAATTACTGCTGTGGTTGTGATTAATTTCGGTTTAGATTGTTTTACTAATTCTGTTCTAACTTATTTTCATATTTCGCACATGCATTGTTTGATTATAAGCTTGTATTGGTAATTTGTAAATTGGGGGTCTAAACGTTCATAGGTGTTTTACACACATATTGAACATTCAATATTTTATTCATAGTATAGAAATTAAATTTGTAAATATTAAAGTGAAGGGTAAGTGTGTGCTGTGTAGTTCAATTGTAGGAGAGAGATGAAAAAAAAACTGATGAATATGTTATTTTAGTAGGCTAAATTAAGTAAACTAATAATTTTGTGTTAAAACAAGTCTGACAACTTGTTAGATTCAAATATAACTACAAATTTCAACAAAAAATCTCATTTTAAAGCATTTGTGTATGTATTGTATGATATGTACGATTTTACGATATGATACGATTCATACGGTACGCACACTATATCATACGATTTATGAGTACTTACTATACGCCGATACGATATGAGACTTTTTACACACAATACGATACGATACTGACAACTATGCTTAAGACTAAAGTGTGTATTTGATTTTTAAAATTTGAAGTTGTTTTCATTTTAGCTCTTTATGTTTTAAAATTTTCATTTTCATAAAGGGCCAAATAGAAAATTTATTTAAACTTGATGGGCCAAACAAAAAACTGAAGCATACATGAAGCGTAAAAAATGAAAAAAAATTAAAATATAAAGATCCAATATAAAAATGAAATCCAACATTAAGGACCAAAAGTACATTTTAGTCCAACCTTAATAGCTCTCTCCCTTTCTTTCATCCAAAATGGGAGTGTGGGTGCCCCATAAAAAATGTTTCCATCTACATTTTCATTTTTCTTTCCTCTCATGTCAACCAAACCATGGAAAGCCAATACTTTAACTCCTCATCTTTCCCTTCCTTCATTTTTCTTCCAAAAACCAAACATGGTAGACCTACAACTTTTTAAAGCTACATTGTTTCTTAAGTGCGCTTAATTAAATCTCAATTTATGTTATCTTACAAACATATACCATAACAAACAAACCCTAAGATGAGTTCTTGAAGGATGAGTAGGATCTATTAGGATAGCAAGTTCTATCTTATTAGGATCATTATAATTTTTAGAAACAAATAGAATAATTTTGTTTTTTAAAATTTGATAATTATAATAACGTGGAAAGGAGATTCAAATCTTTCTTCTCCTAAAAAAGAGAGGAGGTTATTGTGTGGGTTCCTTTTTTTTTTTTTTAGCACACAGGCCCAAGTAGAAACAAGGATCTTGGGCCCAATACTTATTGTTTTAAGGGACTGAGCTTGGTTCACCGCAGTTAAATTGGGCTGATTTCAAACCAGGTGGTGCACAGAGCATGAATCTTACAACACATACATGCTAACATATAGGAAATAGATGCATTGAATAGCAAGAAACAGCAAAGGAATGAAATGATAAAGAATGAACATAAAATAAAGCGTTAGGGATCCTTAAAATAATGTAAAATACTTCGTTACTTTCTTCATTATGTAATACACTATGTTCGCTAGGATGTATTACAAGGTCCAAATAAGTTCAAAAATCATAGACTTGGATGGCTTTTCAGGCCTCTATGGCTTGCAAAGTTTGAATCCCTTTGAATCCAAGTGTGTTATCTAGTGGCTGCTTGAGGATACCAGGCGGTATTTTCCTTATTTTTCTCTCTTTTTGAATTCTGACATAGTTTTCTCCAGGATTTTTACTCTAATTCACTGTTCCTCCCTGCCTTTCACTATTGGCAGCTTCCCCTATAGTGCCATCCTAGGGTTTCCGAAGTACCATTGATTCCCTCCATTTGCTCCCCTGGGTACTAGAGCCAATGTTCGTTCTGGAGGGTTCTAGAAGGCTGGCTTTTGTTCATTTTTTCTCCAAGGCTTCTAGATTCCACTTTTTTCAGACCCACCTTTTGGCTGCTTTCCCTTTTGTCATTTTTCCTAGGTGAGCTGATTCCTTTCTATCAGGCCGAAAGATCCCAAGCCACCTTCCTTCCTGGTTCTTCTTCCTGGGTTCCTCGAGATACCTGACTCTTGCTCATGAGTTGTTGGTTCCTAGGTCCTTTGACCCTTTTTTTGCATCATTGGGTGGCTGATAGGGACATATTTGTCTTGTTCCTCGTGTTTCTTGGCACCCCCCTTGAACTGTCTTAATCCCAACCTGGCTTTGCTGCATGTCTTGAGGATCCCAGGCTCTTGGGAATCCTCAAGTATCCTAGCCCAGTTATTTTCCCGAGCCCCCTAGCGATTTTTCTGACCTTTGAGGGTTGGGCTGGGCTTTTTCTTTCCTTTATTTCATAGGGCCCGAAACTTGCCCATTCATGGATTTGGGTCCTTCCTTATGGACCCTCAATGGGTTTGGACCTCTCCTTTATTTTATTTATTGGAAGTCCAAATGCTTTATTTTTCGTCGATTTCAATCATTTGCGTTGTTTTGGGCATTGGTACATCATTGTGATTTTTTGGACCTCAATAGTTATTCCATTGAATTACAAGGTTCTTAACAAACAAATAAAACAATTAGTTTTTATTTTTATTTATTTGTTTATTTGCTAAACATAAAAATATAAAACAATTGGTTGCAACACAATAAGAATGCGAAAGAAAACGTACTTATTAATTTTCTACAATAGTTAATAACTAAGAATCTATTAGTTGAGAACCTACTAGGAAACTTTAATCAACAGAAAGAAAGGAAAAAGTGAGAATATTTTAGGAATTATTTTAAGAGTAATGATACAGTCATAAACTATTTTACAAAATATTTACAAAATGTTGATATGACCAACATCTTATTAGTTTTATCTAGACTAATCATTAATATCACTTATTCATTTAACCAATAATCACTCATCACATCAGCAGTTTATAAAATTTTTTATAAAATAATTTGTATTTCTAACATTATTCTTATTTTAAATTATTGAATGTCGTATTGGCTAGAGTCGTAGACTCATGCCATGATTGATGAGTATTTTCAGAAGGTCCTTTAGTCGTCTTTGACCATATGGAACAAGACCATATTTTTCTAAGGTTTGGAACACAAATGATTCAACCAATTCCTTGAAAAGTCAACCAGACCAAACCCATTAAAGACCTGTTCTTATTGCACTAATTATTGAATCCTGAAAGTTAAAATGAGAAAAACGACTGTAGAGTAGTACCATTTTTATCTGATCTAAAAATGGATAGGATCCCTTAATTGATAGAGTGCCGTCTTATAGATCATTGATTATTGTAAAATAAAATTAATTGAGTCTTCTAATGTAATTTAGAATTCTAATTATTTCGCTAAATTTAATTGTTTGAATGAAAGATATACTGTCCACAAGACATTCATAGTGTAATTCAGATTGATTTGACCTTCCTTAATTAATGAATACACCGTCTTTCTTCTAAAAAATATTCCCAATTATTAAACCAATTTTAACAAATAAAAAAAAGAATTCCAATTAGTGAACCCATTCCTACAAATGCAATCGCCTAACCCATTGAACACCAACTCTGAAGAAAGAAATGCACTAGTGGCATCTGAGCCATTTTCTGGAGATGACTCTTTCCAAGTAGTGGTTTCAATCCAAATTGCACTAGGGGGTATCAGCTTTGGAAAAAAAAGGAAAGTGGGTATTTGATAATTCATGGTATGGTCCATTGTCATAGGTAGCATATACCATATTTGGTTAAGGGTCAATGCCAGGAAGTAGTCCATATATTCTTTTGGTCTTTGATTCAAGAAGTCCAATTCTCAATAGCCTTTTAAGTCTACAAATTATTCATTCTATAGGCCCAGACCCATGCAAAGGTATCTAAATTATCAAATTATATGGCCCTTTCTAAGGACCCTAATAAGAAGACAACAAAATTTATGGTCTTTCTTTCCCTAGATGTAACAGAAGTACTCAGTATGAGCTAAGGTTGAATCATATTTATATGCATGTCGGTCTTAAACATGCACAAATATTCTGATTCCCACTAATGGACGGTAAAGGAAGGCATGGTGTGTGTGAGAAAGTTTTACATCAATGGCCAGCAAATCTCTATGTACTAAGATTTACAGTGGAAATCTTTTATCCATCTGAGAAAGTTGCCCTACATCATTGATTTTGTCTTTCTTAGCTAGCTTAGCTGTAGGTCATGTACCATTGCCACTAGTCCATTCATCATTCAGCTCAAATTCAAATATAAATCCATCCTACAATTCGTGGGTCATGAAAGTTGAAACACCATAGTGCAGGGGCACCACAGAGAGAGAGAGAGAGAGAGAGAGAGAGAGAGGATTTGGGGCAAGCAGTGCTTGGTGGAGAAAGTAAAAACGTAAGGTCCGTTTATCTAGTATTAGATTACTGTTGATGATATTTTACAGTTTAATTCATTTCAGAAAGATTTTTACAATTTTTAAGTATTTTTCTTGTCTGAAAATTCTCTTCCTTGCATCCCATAAAAAATTAGTAAAAAAAAAATCTGAAGAAGATTTGCTATATAAAAAAAAAGGTGTTCGGTTACACATATTACTAAAAATTTCAACTAAGTTGCAACACTGTTTATCTTTTCATGCTTTCTCTTTTTGTCTCATTTTATTTTGCCTTTCCATAAAAAAAACAAGATTTTAGTAAGTTTTATGTTATTATGAATTATCAAATGGGAAGAATCTTATCCCGTAAGTTTCAGAATTAACATGCTAAAAATGTGTTTAACCGAAAATTTCTAATTTGACACATGGAGACATGCGGAACCATATCATTAAATGGGACAATTTTTTTTTTAATTTTCATATTTTTAATTTTTTTTTTCTTGGACACATCATTGATTAGGGTATAAAACAGAATTTTTCAGCCTAAATTGCAAATTTCACCTTCCCCAAAATATAATAAGCGTTTTTATTTTTAAACTGAAAAATTTAATTTATCATGTTATGATTATGAATAGGCTCATGCATATTTCACATCCAATACATTAGTATATTATGAATAGGGGAAGAAAATAAACTAACCCATTGTCAATTTTTTAAGGTTTATATATTTTTTTAATGATTTTAAGTTTTTCTTTCAATGAACTTTGAGCACATTTATTTTGTTATGGTATACTTTCTGAGATCTTTGAGTCTTTAACTCTTTTTATTTTTTTTAGAAATTCGTGAAAGTTATGGAAGGTGGCAGTTCAAACATTTTCGCAGGTACTATATTCTTCTTTGCTCCCTATTCCAATTTGATGTGTAATTCCTTTGTTTTTTTTTGCTGAATAATCCCTTTGTGTTTTTAGAATGGACAAAAACAAAGATGTCCATAAATTATTAGTCTTGAATAGCAATAGCTACTTTAAGCCTGAGATTTCGATGTCGTGTTAACACAAAAATAGAATTTTTTTTTTTCAATTTTTAAATTTGTACATTTTTGCACATCAATTGTGAATTAGTGAATATAGGGTTGTAATCGGTTCGGTTCGGTCGGTTTTTTTTTTATCCGACCAACCAAAACCGAAATTTTCGGTTTTTAAAAGTCTCAACCGAAACCGACCGAAATTGTTGAAAAACTGTCGGTTTCGGTTTGTTTCGATTTCGGTCAGTTTTTCGGTCGGTTTCGGTTCCTTATCATTTATTTTCTAAGAAAGCAAACAAAGAAAAAAAAAAAAAAAACAAACAAACCCAGACATCAGAATATAAAAAAGAGAGAAGAAATTGCAAAACTAAACAACCAAGCACATGGGTTTTTTCAAAACCCTAACTTTATTTGCACATAAAAATGGGAAAAATAGCATTGATTCAATATTAAACAAACCCAGAATATAAAAAAAGAGAGAAGAAATTGAAAAAATAAACAACCAACTGACCAAGCACATGGGTTTTTTCAAAGCCCTAACTTTATTTGCACATAAAAATTGAAAAAATATCATTGGTTCAATATTAACAAACCCAGATTCTAAAAAAGAGAGAGGAAACTATGGAGAAATTAAAGAGAGAGGGAGGGTCACTGTGACACTGTGAGAATGAAAAGATTAGTCGACGTAGGGAGCCCAGCGTGTGGAGACCGGCATGTGGAGGCCGGTGCAGGAAGGCCGACGTGTGGAGGCAGCATATGGAGGCGTGGAGCGGTGAGAGAAGAGGAGGGACTGAGGGCTGAACTCTTTAAAAGACAAAAAAAATTGAGAGAAGAAGTTGGGGAAGGGGGCGGCTATATATATATATATATATATTCGGTCGGTTCGGTTCGGTTTCGGGTGAAAAAATCCAACACCGAAACCGAAACCAAAAATTTCGGTTTTTAAAAAATGAAACCAAAACCGAACCGAACCGAAACTGAACTGAAAATTTGGCAACGGTTCGGTCGGTTTCAGCCGGTTTATTTGGTTCGTCGGTTTTTTGCACACCCCTATGTGAATATATTAATGGAATAATAGTATAAAAGAATGTGAAAGAATATTTAGTACTTACAAAATGCATGCTTCTTCCTAAATAATAATTTCGCTTTAAAAAAAAAATACAAGTTTTAAGTTGTAACTTGTATAAAAAAAGTCCCATCTATATATCTCAATATACTAATTTCCTAATATTATCATCTACTTTTATATTGAAAAGTATATAATCGCCCATACTTTATTGTAATAAATATATAAAATTGAAAAAAATTTAATTCCTATTTTTGGCCATGGACTATTATTGAGAGGTAAAATGCAGATTGTTTTATAGGGAGGGGGAGTAATATCTTAAACATTTTTTTTTGAGGCAAATATCTTAAACATTTTTATTTTAAGTGGTTTATTTCTTCTTAACATGGCAGGTTGAGCCCTAAATTTATTGTAAAAACGGGTCAAATTGGTTTTTAGAGTAGGGTATCTGATAAGATCCTTAAGAATCTGACAAGAATTAGCTGAATTCAAGGACAGCCAACCCCCTGAAGCCATCACATCAGCAGCCCACGCACCTCACAGCAGCAACCCACGCACCCCCAGTGCACACCTCAATGTACATCACACAACACCTTCAGACACCAACTGCCTTAGCATGTGCCTCAGTATTTAGCCTTGTATCAGTATCAAACACCATCAATATTGTGAATTTATGGAGCAATAAGGACTGGAAGGTACTACTACATATGGAAATTATTATCTTGTGAAATTTTATATAGAATTAAAAATATTTTTTAATCCAATGTATGTTTTTGAATGTAGACAATCTGTGATAAAAACAAGTTTAGTCGTTCCAAAAACTTTATCATTCACATTACTGGATCAAAAAGCTTCCAACAACGAAGTGAAGAAGAGGTTTGTATATATCATTTTCTCAATCTTTGAAACTTAATTTTTTCAAGATAAAATATTGTTGCATAGTTATTTATGGTGCTTGACATTTTATGGAATGTCTATACTTTGTGTTGTTTAAATGATAGACATTTTATGGAATGTCTATGCTTTGTATTGTTTAATGATAGAGGGAGAAAACTGGAGAAGATCCTAGCTGACTTCAATTATTTGAGATCACACATATGAGATCTAATGGACAAGCTGCAAATGAAACTACACAGGAAGCATTGGTATGGAAATTCTTAAAAATGCTTGAATAACTTGTTATTAAGATTTATTTTTATATGCTGCTAGAAAATGTATTTTTTTTTATGTGCTTTTAGCAAATGTAGTATAAAATTATAAATGCTCTTTTAATGCAGATGAAATTTAAGAGATTTACTATTGAAGTGGCTGAAGGGTCTTTGCAAATGTCCGGTGATGAAATGTTTGTAGAGGTATTTGGACCTGAACATCATGGTCGTGTTCATGGTTATGGTGATGGTATTAGTCCTACAGAGTTATGGGGTTCCTCTTCATCTACTATTCGTGACCTCCAAATGCAATTGAAAGAATCTGTGGAAAGACATAAGGAGAATGATGCAAACCTTTTGAGGCAATTGAAAGAATCTGAGGAAAGAAGCAAGGAGAATGATGCTAACCTTCTAAGGAAATTGAAAGAATCTAAGGAACACCGCAAGGAGAGTGACACTAATGTACAACTCTTGAAGGCACAAGTTAATCGAGTTGAGAGTTTGCTAGCACAAGTACTCAAAAACATGGCCCCATTTGAGCTAGCTCAATCTGATTGTTCTTCTTAACTTTACCAATCAGGTTAGTTTGTTAACTTTACTTGTTCTTCTACAAGTTATGGAAATAATTCATAGTTAATTATTGAATCTTTTGTTAATTTTCCATTGCAGGTTGTTGTTGGAAGTGTATAGAAGAGAAAAATCAGTCTGTTTTGTAGAGAAAGTATGAACTTTCATTCTATTTTGGCTGGATACATCTTCTTGTAGATACAGTCTGAGATATTAGCAGTCTGTCAAATTCTGGATACATCTTCTTGTAGATTTGGTTACCCATATATGGTTTGTGCAAAGTAAACATTTGACTTCCTCTTTACTTTTCTAAATATTCTTTGGTTCACTATGATGTCATATGAATGAAATTACTGCTATATGTAATGATTAGAATGTACAGGTGGTAGAATTTCCAAGAAAATTACTTTTGTCTTGCTCTACATCTACACATATTAAACTGTGAATCTGTTATCCTCTTGGTTGTCTTTCTTTTTTTATACAATTCTTGTTCTCTAAGCTATGTATGTTGGACTGCAATGATGGTTTTGAATCATAGGCCTAAACTATGCAGAGTATCTATATTCACCACCACCATGTATTAAAGTTTACAAATTTAGAGTTCCCACATTGTGATCGTAGTGTTATTGCCATCTTTTTCAATACTAACTACTAATACTAATACTAATACTTTTACTTTATGGTGGATAAATAAGGTGGGTTAAGTACTTTGGTGTTACACAGCCATCATCTTCCATTTTTCACTGATTTATGTTGATTTCTTAAACATAAATCAGATTCATGAGTTGGTGGAATTGCCTTTAAGGCATCCACAGCATTTTGAAAATATTGGAGTGAAGCCTCTCAAGGGAATTTGGCTATATGGGCCTTCTGGTACTGGAAAGACACTCATAGCAAAGGGTATTGCTTTAATTTTTTTTTTTAATACTTTTTTCAACGGTTTCAAACTGTTGAAATTTATCTTAAGACAACATATATTTCAACAGTTTTCAATAATATTTCAACGTTTAGTAACTGTTGATAAAGGTGAATCACATTTTTCGACGGTCACATAGGGTGTAGAAAAAAAGTTTCGACACAGTTTTTAGTAGCGGTTCTCAACGGTCACTTAAACCGTCGAAAATACTTTTTTCGACGGTTTCTAATACTTTTTTCTACGTTTTCAACCGTTGAAAATAGCAAACTTTCTTGTAGTGAATTGGGACACAAAAATTCAGAAATCCCAAGAGGGGATTGGTACCTTTAATCCTTGGTAGCAAAGTACACACACACATATATATAAGTTCTGATCAAATAAAATCTGGACTTCAAGATAGTTTTGTTTTTCACATTAATTGTTAACATTAATTATATGAGAAAACCTTACAATTTTAGCTCCGAAAACACCGGACTTGGAGGTGCTACGTAAGCAGCTTGAGGAGAAAAGTGCAAAGATTGAAGAGCTCAAGAAACAAATTGAAGAAACTAAGCATCTTCTGGAAAATGAAAAGAAGAAAGCTCCAAATCAGGACCAAAAGGAAGCTTTCAAGAAGTTGTGCGAGAAATATAATGGCATGAGAGAGGAATATAATGCATTGTTGGCCAGGAAGTCAAGGAAACAAGAGACAAACAATCCCATCTAGTCTCAAAATTGCTGCTATAAATAGACAACTTACTAGCTAGCTAGCAAAAATACTAGTATGCTTTATTAGTAATTATCATATGCTTTCTTTTAAAAAGGAGAGGTGGAAGTTATGTGCGGGAACATGAATGATATATTCTACTTATCTTTTTGTACATGTTTGTTGCTAAGCTTGACTTATATTAGATTTTGAGGGAATATTAAAATTTATCCCTTGTGGTTTGAGCATATAATTTAGTCCACAAACTTTTAAGGGTGTGGATGTTTGCGCAGATCCACATGATCATTCTGTTGAAAGGTATATGGAAAAGAGTGGTGAGGAAATGTACCAATTTTTTTTCTTCAAGAAAGTGATGAATGTTTTGTCATTGTATTCTTGAAAATTTTCTAGTCAAAAGATTTTAATGGTACCAGAATATTGTGTTTGAACCATTTCTGAAAATGTTGATAAATATGAGTGAGTTTAGACTAATATTCTAAGAGATATATGCATGTGTATTATGAGTAATCATAAAAAATGATAAAATACTAGGATCCTGCCTCAATAAGGACTAAAATCAGACCCTAATAAATATTAGAGTGAGCGAGATTAAAAGGTGTAGAAGAAAACGAGTTATTTTTATAGAAATGTAAATTTGTTTGTTTTCCTAGATGATAGGAAGTACAATTGAATTTTTAGTTGTATATGGTTTGTAGCCAAGTTACTTTTTTTTTCATATATGCTAACTCAAGATTTCCTGCTCTGATATTATGTTAAATTATTAATTGTCCTAAAAGTTTAAACTATTGAGATATGATAAATTTAATTATTTAACTACAATTTTATCACTCACCCTTACATTTGGGTCCAACTCCTCTTAATAGGTAAGGTCCAACAAATGAAATTTTAGTCTGTAATCTTGAAATGAAAGATTATCTAAATTCCAACACAATTGGGACTCTCTAATAGAATGAAATCATAAGTTTGTTGTACGTCATCGACTCATCAAGGGGAAGGGTGTAGAAGGTGAAGAAAGTGAACACAATAATTTTAAGCTAACAAGCAATTTTTAAAACCAATTAAAGTTTGTAATATTCCAACTAATATGTTGATTCTGCGTTTCAAAAGTAATAATATATATAAAATTCAACAACTCACAGTGATATAATAAACTTGAAACAACTCAAAAGAATTAAATATTATTCTTTTAATCATTTTAAAATGAAAAATAATAAATTTAGTGTCAATGTTTATAATAGTAAAAGATTAGGGAAGATAGTATATCATTGTTATATGACTTCGCTAAGGAACATATATTTCACTCTCTTAAGGGTGTTTCTTGCCACTACAGGAGAATATTCAAATGTACATTTAGTTAAATTACCGATTGTCCCAAAAGTTAAAACTATTAGGATATGATAAATTTAATTATTTAACCACATACTTCTAACACTTCCTCTTACGTGTGGGCTAAAACTACATTTTAATAGGTGAGGTCCAACGTGTAGGAATTTAAATAGGAGGTAGAATGGAGGAGACAAAGATCGAACTCAGGATCCCATGCATTGATACCTAGTTAAATTACCGATTGTTCCAAACGTTTAAGTTATTGAGATATGGTAAATTTAATCTTTTAACCACATACTTCTAATACATCTCAACTATGTAGCAAGTTTATTAGCGTACCATCTCAACTATGTAGCGAGTAATGCATTCAAATAGAGTATATTACATCATAGTAAATTTTGTAAGAGCAAAATTATAAATTTATTTACATTTTTAAAATACACCAACACAATATAGATTGCCAACAATGCAGCTAGCATCTCCAACCTATCTAGTATCATATATACATATTTTGCATGCATGGGCGCGCGTGCACACACACACACACACTCTCTATCTCTCTCTCTCTCTCTCTCACATCTAAACTAAGGGTATGTATGATATGCTGTAACAGGTTTTGTAATAGGATGACTAGTGTTGTGAAATAATCATTTGATTATTTGGTTGCAAATTTATTATAAGTAAGAGTTATTCCTTAGGAATAAATATTCCTTAAATCAAAGAACAATTGTTTCTTTTTGAAAAGATTGTAATAATTATTCCTTAGTATGTACGTGTAATAACTTTTAAAATTGATATATTTCCTAAATTTACACTTTCAATATGTACACAAAAATTATAAAATAAAAAGATAATCTCTCTCAAATTTAAAAAATATTCAATTTTAGGAAATAAAATTAAATAAATAAGATATTTCATAAATATAGATCTTGAGTTCTATTCCAATGTTACAATTAAATTCATGGTTTTAGTTATTCCTTTGCAACATCTTTTATTTCATGATTCTTAAAAAAAAACATATTTTATTTTAGATTACAATTCCTACTACAATTATCTTAAGAAAAATTGAGTTGGTACTTGGGTTGCTTGGTAGGTGAGAAGAGACCAAAATGTTTCTCAGTTTCCGCTGGACCCTTTTGGTCTTCATCAAACAGAGCAAACAAGTATGTTTCTAATAGTCTAGGCCTCTTCGGAGTGCCATTGTTCACATGACTAATCAAATTCTTGTAGTAAGTGCCTGCATTGTCAATTGTAGCTGCTACACCACCGTCTGATGGTCAACCAGTCTCTGTTACAATGACAGTCAAATTGGCCGCACCAATCTTCTCAAGTGCAGAATAGAAAGAATCCATCATTGCATCAAAGAGATTTTGGTACCCTAAGTTACCATCTTGTACCACAACCCCTGATAAATTTAATAAGGCATAATCAAGCTTAATGTCTGTTGGATCACTTAAGTAGGCAAAATATGGGTACACATTGGCAAGAAGTGGTGCCTTAGTGCTTACTAGGAAGCTAGCGATTGCATTTGTGTATGCACTTGCATTGTCACTAAAGGAGCCTGAAGATGGAGGTAAGTATTGCCCATCAATGACATGTCTATTACTGTTGAAACTTTGATTTGGGTTGGAAAATTATAAGATGTAACTGCATTGTATAAGTTTTGCATGGTTGGTCCAACATATTGGGCTAATGGATCATTGGGTTTTATTTCATTCCCAGCAGCAATGTAACTAATATTGACATCAGGCAAGTAGGGACATATGTTTGTTTGCACCCAACCATTTGCAGCTATAGGACTAGTGGCAAGGCCTTAAAGGTCATTGTTGACAACTCCAACAATGACCGATATGCCAGATCCTTTTAGGGCTTGGAGGGTTGCTTGATTTGGATTGAAAATCCTCATTTTCCCTATGCGACTTGTTTTGTATAGGGCTATTACTTCAGTTGCAGGTGGTAAATCATCGGCAATTGTTCCATAATTTACACCTATAGATTGTACAGCTACAGCAAATAGCACCAAGATAATAAACAAGTTAATTAACACCAAAGATATATTTGTTTGAAGGAAATGTATATGTATCCAATGGAGTTGCAACAAATAGAATGAAGATAAAAAACTAGTTATATTTAACACCAATGGCAAATTTGTTTACAGAAATGTACATTTATTCAACTTGACTTTCCTTGTCTTGTAGGGTTTTGTGTTTCACTTGAGTCACTTTGCCCCACTTTGCCGCGTGCGGGTTTTTTCCTCATCGAAAAGGTGTTAAGGGAGGGATCTGTTTTGCTTGCTTCATCTTGTCTCGCCTTGTTTCATCAAACATGTGTATATGTTTTTATTTAATAGCCACTTCATTAAATATGGTAAAATACCTCCAACCTCCCCCTTCAATTCATTTTACTAATTGGACCTTAAATTGATTCTTTTTGTAGGTTTTTTTTTTTTAAATATATTTTTTTTAAGTTTAGCTAAATTCATTTTTTAAACTCATGAGTTTTGGGCTAAACTCATTATATTTGGGCTAAACTCACGAGTTTTGAGATAAAATTCAAAGAAAAAAAAAAGACTTTAGAAATTAGAAATATGAGTCCTAAAAATATAATAAAAATGATAATATTTAAAAATCTTATTTAGTTCACATTGGTTCTATTCGGTCCATTTAGTCATCTTTGGTCCAATTTGGACATATTCGGTCCTATTTAGTTCATTCTGTCCACTAAATTTTTATTCGGTCCAATTCAATCAATTCAGTCCACATTGTCTTTATTTGGCTCACTTAGGTCCTATTCGGTCTACTTTGGTCGTATTTCGTCCACTCTGTCTACTTTGATTCTATTTGGCCCTATTCGGTCCACTTTGATCCACTTGAGTCCTATTTGGGCCATTCGGTCCACTTTTGGCCTATTCGGTCTATTTTGTGAACTTAGTTCTATTCAGTTCATTCTATGCACATTATTCTTATTTGGTCTACTTTAGTCTTATTTAGTCTAATTTGGTCCTATTCAGCTCATTCTGTCCTATTGGTCCATTCATTCTTATTTGGTCCATTTGGTTCTATTCGATCCAATTCGGTCCACCTTGTTCCCATCAGTCCTATTCTATCCATTTGGTCCATTCTGATCACTTCGGTTCATTTTGGTCAACTTTGATCTATTTTTGTGCACTTACATAATATGAAAATACATATTTGGGTTGAAAGAACATAATCTAAATCCAAATTTATTAAAAAAAAAAAGATATAAATCTCAAACTTGTAATATTTAAAATCTTAAGCATAACACGTATGGTTGCTGCACTTTTTTCGAGTCATATTAAGGTAGCATTTCAATCCACTTCGATACGGCTAAATTTAAGCGAAAGTATTTCTAAACATAAAAGTTATGAATATATAAATGTAATCTTTATGGTAGTTATTCATTTGTTTTAATGTCGTTACTTTTAAATGAATTGTAAGATTGATTATATATTTAAGCAAAATAAATAAATAAATAAATAAATATATACATATATGTACGTATGTATGTATAATTTTTATATGTAGATTAGTAGAATCATGCTTACGGCTTATTTGTTTAGAATAAAGAAGAGGGGGGGGGGGGGGGGGGGGGGGAATATTCAGCAAAAAAAGGGAAAATGGCCTATAACCAATTGATTATGACTATAGTGAAGACCCTTATTCTGCTAAGGCATTAAGAGAATATAGGGCACAAGTGTCACCAAAAATATGTAACGAGGCCTAGAGCAAGTATTTCATGATTATGGCCATTGCAGCCAGGATTGTTATTCATGCAAAGGAAAGAATATGTTATTCTCTCATCGAATGTCCCAAAGGCCAGCTTTTAATCATTGCTTCGATTGTGGTTTACCAATAATTCAATTTAAAAGTTTATTTAGTGGTGAACAAATAGAGACGTCCACAGTGGAAGATCAAATAAAGCATTAGGTTTTGAAGAAATAATCCAATCTGTAACCATGAATACTGAAAAGAGGCTTAACAAGGGTTCAAGATCAGATATTAATACTAGGACATCCCCTATAGATTTTGGGCAGACAATATTGACAGAGTAGCCAGCAGTATAATTCTGTTTATGTATCCTTGAAGACGACAGTGAGTCAGTTACAAAAGCTGCTATCAATTTGGTAAACATGGTGTGTCTACTGTAATGTTATAACTAATTGGTTTAGAAAGAATGTGTATGTGTCTGATATATTGATATAAGGTTCTGCAACCTATTTTCTTGAACCTTAGAAGGCCATTTTACTCCCTTTTTTTTTTTTTTTTTTTCTGGATAATTCCATAATTGAGGGAGGGGGGACTTGAACCTAGATATCTTCGTTGGAAATATTAAGAGATACCAGTAGAGCTACATGACTTTTGATTAGAAAGTCCTTTTCTGTTAATGCTAAACAAATTAATTGTGTATAATTACTGTAAAACAAAATTTGAGATCAATGGTATATAATATGACAGTGCATGTAACTATAGAAACAAATGAAAAGGAATTGAAATGAAGAAACTAGAGACAGTTTATAAGCATGTTAATTAAGACAATTTGAATTACATTTTATAGCATTAGCACCAATAGGCTATAAATACTACCAAAATATGGCATCATCAACTTATTCTAACACAAATAATCCCATGTTATACTTGCCAGGTTAACAAAGGCACAAGATTATTTTCAAACAAAAACTGTATAAATTTTACCAAAAAAAACAATTACTCTTCTAATTGAATCTGATTTGGTACTTTGGCTGTTTATCAGGGTGGAAGAGACCAAAATGTCGCTCAGTTTCCTCAGGGCCTTTGTTGTTTTCATCAAACATAGCAAACAAATAAGTTTGTGTAGCTTGTCCAGGCCTCTTTGGAGTCCCACTGTTCACATGATTGATCAAATTCTGGTAGTAAGTGGCAGCATTATCAATTGTTGCAGCAGCATGACCCTCAGATGGCCAACCACTCTCTGAGACAACAACCTTCACATTGGAACCACCTGATTTCTCAAGGGCAGAATAGAGAGCATCCAAGATTGCATCAAAGAGATTTTGGTATCCATACTCACCATCTTGTACCACAACCCCTGGTGATCTTAATAAGGCATAGTCTAAACTGATGCTTTGTGAGTTACCAATGTAGCTAAAGTATGGGTACACATTGGCAAGAAGTGGTGCCCCATTGTTTGCTAGGAAGGTAACGACTGAGGCCATGTATGAACTTGCACTGTCACTAAATGAGCCTGCTGATGGAGGGTATGAATTGCCCAACAGTGACATATCTATTGAAGTTGAAACCTTAATCTGGTCTTGTAAATTGGCTGAGACAATTGCATTGTGAATGTTCTGCATGGCTGGTACAACATATTGGGCCCTTCCATCATTAGGCTTTATTTCATTACCAACAGCAATGTACCTAAATGTGACATCTGGGTAGTTCAGTACATTTTGCCGGACCCAATCATTTGCAGTTGCAGCATCAGAAAGGGCTTGAAGTTTATCATTAGTGACATCCAGGATCAGTTCTATGTTGGATCCTCTAAGGGCCTCCAAGATTGCTGGATTTGGACCATAAATTCGCATTTTTCCTATGCCATTTGTTCGAAAAAGATTTATAACTTCCTGTTCAGGTGGTAAATTGTCTCCTATTTGTCCATAGCAAACACCTATAGGTTGTGCACCTGCATCAAATTGAACCAAAATTTTTTTGTTTTCAACAACAGGACAAAATTCATATTTTTAGTTTTCAAAGACAAGATAAAATTCATATAATTTACACTGCTAGAATTTTGGTTAAAATCTAATAAAGTTTGGAATGCTTAAAGTTAAACAGTAAGGTGGGGTGCCCAAATTTTGGCAAGTTAAAGAACTTATTGCAGTTTTTTATTCTCACCTACTCAAAATTCAAGCGGGTAGTTTCTTTTTACAATAATGTTTACCTAATTAATATATTGGTTTTCCCTAAGAACAGGAAAAATGTAATATATGTTCGGTACGTGAATATGGATAATTGTGTCTTTTTTATTATTTTTAAAACTTGAATTTTTTTTATTTATTATTTAAATTTTTTTTTTTTTTTTTTTTTTTTTTTTTTTTTTTATGCAAGAAACTTGAGTTGTCTTGATATTTACAATCTCATCCTAATCCGACATGTTTACAAAAGAAACTCCATGAACCTATTACAATACTTAAAACAGATAAAACAAATTCTAATTAAAGACTAACATCGGTTTGACTTAAACCCTACCATGTTACCAAATGGGTAAGGTACGAGTCAAAGGTTTTTCAAATTATACCATAAATCCAACTTGTGTAGTTTATACTTTATAGTTTAAATAATAATATAATATATGTATTTTTAAATATGTTAGCTTGATATTTATTTTATAGTTTGATACTAAGTTTTGATAAAATTAGAATATTATGTTCATTTGTGTGAATCGTAGTCATTTATTGAATAATAAGCTTTAATAATTAAATGAAAGATTTATTTCTATTTTGGTAGATTAAATTAGAAGAATTAATGCTAAGTTAAAAATTTGGCAGGACACGCTAGAATCTGAAGACTTTTAATTATGTAGGACTCAAGGATATGACATGTAGATTTAGCAAAAGTAAAAATGAAAAAAAAGTAGTGGTAAGGCTCAATGGCCAAGAGATACAAGAGAGAGAAAGCTTTTGATATCTTGAATTAATAATTCATGAAGATTGAGAGATTGAAAAGGGTGTGATCCTAGAATACATATTAGGTCCAAGAGAAAATTTTGTAAAACTTTCATAAGACTAACTATGCATATTAAGAAGCAACATATTTATAAAATGAGCAAGGCTAAAATGAAAATGTTTGATTGATAAGTGAAAATGCATGGAAATATACTACCAAATATGAGGATCTTCCTTTAAAAAAGGGTTTGTTAATTAAAGAAGTAGTAGAGAGTATGATTTGGATAGAATAAAAAGCCGAAAAAGAATGCATATGACTGACCTTAACTAATATGTTGAGTGTTCATAATTGGCTCTAAAAATTTGGGGCTAAGATTTGTATGTTGATATATTAAGCTTGACAAACTAGTGTCAACCTGGTGACTAAACCCAATCCAATCCATACAAGTTGCATTGGGTTGGGTTAAAGATTTCTCAACTCAAAAATACCATTTTAGGTTGAAAAATACCTTAAACCCAACCAAATACGTCCCATGCATACTGCTAATTTTTAGCTACATGAGATGATGATAAATGTGTACGTACATTGCTAAAAACAAATAAATAAGGCCCAATAAACATACCTATTTTTTCTAGGGAGGACATGAACAACCCAAGAAGCATGAATGTAGCAAGTATAAAAAATTTATTATTCATCTCAAAGAAATAAGCCATTGAGGATAGGAAGCAAAAACTACAATAAATTTTCTAGCCCTTTGGATATCTTTGCCTTGTGAACTCCGACTTATACCACTATATATTGGGAAAGGGAAAGAGGGTCAACCGGTCAAGTACTCCCATGTGCATGCATTGGAATAAGTCTAAGTTAGAATTATGAAGTTCAGAAAGTCATATGGTCTTTATACGAGCTGTAATCGATCTATTGCCCAGTAGTTATATAATTCCAGGAGGTGGGAAGAATAATGAGTAGATTCTGGGAATACTTTGACATTTGAATATTATATCTTATATTTATTCTGTACTTTAGTAGTAATTAAAAAAATCGATAAACATATTTGTATATATAAAAAAAAATTTCTACTAAATTGTGTGTTATAAATTCGACCAAACCTTAATCTCAATTATTGGGATCTAGTATGTAATAACTAATCTTTTATATGACGCCATAGGTTGAAATTCTCTAAAATATATGTGTATATATATATATATATATATTATACAGGATCCACCTATATATTTTAGAGAGTTTCAACCTATGAGTTCCGCTCCTGATAATAGTTCTTTACTATCAGATTAGGACACCAATTAGTTTTTGATGTAGGCGGAAATTGAATTCTAGATTTCTTATTCAACATATGGAGACTTTACCAGTTGAGCTAACTGAAACCCACAAATAATCTTATATAATGCTAGACGACTTGTTAGAATCACCATAACAATTTTGATGCGTGATTTTTGCTATGTGTGTGTGTGTGTGTGTATATATATATATATCTTATTTTGAAGATTGGTGTTAATAAAGTTAGGGTTTGAATTCTGCGTACACTATGAATTGATTGATGTTTTATTCTTTTTTATTTATTTATTTATTTATTTTTTTGATACAAAATAGATTTCTACTCTAACCTAATCTAAGTGTATATGTGTATGAAACTCCCTCTTAAAGGCTTGAATCTCGGCCCTTACCTCCCACACTCCACAAGCACTTATACTTGTGGAGTGACCATCGCATCAAAGGTGTGAGGTAGTATTGATGTTTTATTCTGATAATGAAGAATAATCATTATGAAGTGGATATTATAGGTGAAAATTCAAAATTCTATCGTATTAAAAAAAAAAAAAAAACTATGACATAGTTGTAATGTTCTTATTAAACTTATTGTGGGGATAGGATTTGATAACCCCGGCCCACTTCATACTAGGCCCAAGGCCCATGCCGAGGAGGAAGAAATGTCCGAGGACGAATCGAGGAAGATTCAGTTACCAAGAAGTATTGCCGAGGACAATCCTATCCTCGGCCAGCCGAGACCATGAAAAGGAAGAGCAAAGCATCGTCAGAGGTGGCCCTTCAGAGCGTCCCCAAAGAAAAGACAAATACAACGGGTCAGCCGCGAAAGCATAGTGGAGGAGCGATTCTAGGAGGAACTGTCACCTCCACATTAAATGCCTACAACTAATGTTCTGGCCACATTAATGGAGAAATAACCCCTGAACAGTGCTGCCATAGTTGCTGCAACCCACAGGAAAGAATGGGAAGGTGACTGATGGGACAAGCACTCAAGTGGTGACCTGCATGACCAATAAATGAAGGGCCAAGATTAACTAAAGGGGTGATATATAATGTAAGAAGTCCTCCAGAAAGAGGGACGGGATTTTGGAGGCAGAAAAGATTATAGCACTTGTGTCATCTCTGTAACTAAATACTGAAGAAGTAATAAGAATTTCCAGCCCCTAAGAGGAGGGCCGAGGGAACCATATTTCATGCTTTAGCCCACGTTCTTGTTGTTCGACCCATTCACTACCATGTTTAGTCGTTGCAATCCTTATTAGGGTCTAGTTCTTGAACCCATACTCTAAAAATTTATTGTATTGCGCTAACTGGGCTTGAGTTCACTCATCCCACAGTGGTAGTGCTCAAACTTGGTCCCTACACTTATAAATAAATAACATCCTCTCATGACCATTGGTAATAAACATTTTATCTATGCGGTTAACAAAAGGTTAAATTTCTATTAAGCTTTTTTTTTTTTTAGATTTTTTTTTTTAAATGTTGATTTTTATTCCTGTTAATTTAGCAGGAATTCTAAGGATATAAATTAAAGTTTTATTACTAATAGGCAACGAGAAACATATATTGTTAAATTTTGATATTTTAGGGAAAAATTACACCATTTTCTAGGAAAAAAAAGTGAAACCAACCCAATTATTTTTTTTTTTAAAAAGAAGGGTACATTCAATATTACCATATAGCTGTCTAGCTGAGCATTGTTTTCCTTTTTAATTGATACATTTTTTGAGCCCCCTATAGAAGTGGAGGTAAAATCAGGAATATAAGCATTAAAATCAGGTCAACTAACAAGACTGATCTAGTCATCACAACAAGCAGACCCAACTACACGTTGTTGTAACGGAATCGTTTTTGTTTGTTTTGTTTATTTATTTTTTAAATATGATAGGATTTAAACCAATTAGGTTATTTGCTTCATTTTGTTTGTTTGTTTAAACCCTTTAAACTATATTGTTTTAACCTAATATATTAACCAAGTGATTACTTAAATTAATTATCAGATCTAGTTTAAACACAAATAAATCATATCATGTAAAGATGCGGATAAAGAAATAACACACGATATGATGACCTAGAAAAACCAATAAAACGAATCTTTCAAAGTAAAAACCTGGAGAAAATTTAATCTAACTATCTTTAAGGTAAACCAAATCCACTATAAGAGAATTAAAGCTTTTACAATCAGATTTAATCCTAAATTTATTGCTACCTCCAGTAATAACTTACTGACACGACCACGTGCAAGCTCCAAATCCACAAACTCTTTCGTTTCTTGGATTTACAGCAACATAAGCACCTTTGCTTGTGACTTTGAGATCCCACTCAAAGGTTTCAGATTGCTATCACTAATTAATCTTGTATGCAGCAACTTCTACAACACTAGATGTTGAGATTCTTCAAGGAATATTGTCGGCAGAAGACTTTAGACATGTTTGGGTACAAAAACCCTAGATCTACAATTAGAGGCACAAGATGCACTCTTTTCTCTCTAAAAATCTCTAAAAACCCCCTTTAGGGTTAGCTTGTAATGTCCTCTAAATACTAGAAAAAATAGATTGCGATTTGGGTTTCAAACGGATAAGTTATGGGCTTTTTACGTTTGCTGATTTTTGCTGATTTGCGATTTTTGATTTTTCGAAAAATTCCCCTGATTGATCGAACTAGTTTGATTTTGACTTTTTGAACCTGCAGCTTGTATGTACTTTGAATTTTGACTTGAAACACTTTGTGCATTGTTTAATATGACTTCATAGACTCTAAGATCTATATTTTGACAAATTTATGTTCATGATTTGCCAATTGTTTAACCTTTTAGAACCTAACACATTCCATGATGATTTTTGGTGTAAGTGAGATTTAAACCTAAATCCTTTATTCGAGAATAAAAAAAACTTAATTAATTGAGCTAACAAAAGGTCGGAAATCAACTGTATATATATAGATTTTAAAGAAAACCAAAAAACATTTTAAATTGCTTAAATTCACACCATCAATGAGTCGCTATTAATAAACATTAACATAATTTGTAAAAAAAATAAATTAACATAATAAATTGTGACTAAAACATCTCTAAACCCCAAAAAATTATTCCATGTGAGATATAAGTATACTACATGAGAATCGTAGATTTACGTAACAATTCATTTAGTTATTTTCACTAAAAACATTTACAATAATGTATTATATAACCTCATCTTCAAATTATATTATATATTATAATAAAAGTTGTGTCATACAAATTGATACCCTCTCATTCTTTATTATTATTATTTGATTTTTTTTTTCTTTATATCATGTAACACACTATAATTATATAAAATAATTAATATATTTGCTTTAAGTGAAACACTGTTGCCTAAATTTCGAAATATTTACTCCAATTAAAAATGTTCCATTACCAAAGATTTTCAGAAAATCAGAAAAACTTATTATTTATTTTATATTATTTTAATAATTTACCATAAATCCTTTTTTTTAAAAAATAAATCTAAGTTTTATTATTTATTTAAAATAATTTTATAATGTGTTGTAATAGATTTTATTTTAATTTTGACCAAAATGTATTGTAATATTTAGTTCTTGATACAGACTTGCAGTTTGCATAATTTCGATATATAAAAACTAAAAGTCTAAAACACAACCCAGTCGCATCGTGTGCTCTCTTTTATGATTCTTATGCAGAGTGGCCTTTAGGTCGGGTAAATTGACTTGCGTGACTTTGATTAATTGACTGGAATACTTGACTTGCCCTTTGACCATGAAACGGAATATTAGAAAATGTGTGAATTAGTTGGAGAGAATTTTTACTTTTAGATGTTTTTTTTTGTTTGATGATACTACTTTGGAAAAAATTATAAAGTTATTAGTGTTTGTTTCTCTCCACTTATCTTAAAAAATTAGGTGAGTTTATCCTGTTATACTATACTTGGTTGTAGCTAGGGTGAGGGAAGAAAAAAAAAGATACAATGGAAAAAGAATTATTTCCCTTTTGATGTGTTTAGAAATAGGAATACAGGATCAATAAAGAGGAAAATGGAGAACAAATTATCTTACCTTTTTTTTGGCTTGTGAAGGAAGGGGAAAAGAAAAATATGAGTTTTACCTTTGTGCCCTTGTTTATGAGAAGAAGTTAAGGGTATTTCAATAATGTTAGTATGTTTTTATTTTTAAAATTTGAGATTTTTTATTTTATTTTAACATTTTATGTTTTAAAATTTTCATTTTCATGAAGGGCCAAACAGAAAACTTAATTAAATTTGATGTTTGGCCAACTATAAAACTCGACCAAACCATGGAAAGCCAATACTTCAACTCCTCATCTTTCCCTTCCCTCCTTTTCTTCCCAACCAAACATAGTAGACTTACAACTTTTTAAAGCTACATTATTTCTTAAATGTACTTAATTAAATCTCAATTAATTTCATCTTACAAACATATACCATAACACACAAACCCTAAGACGAAGCCTTGAAGGATGAGTAGGGTCTATTAGGATAGTGAGTGCTATCTTATAATGATCATTATAATTTTTAAAAATAAATTATAATAATGAGTAAAAGAGATTCGAACCTTTGTTCTGTTAAGAAAGAGAGGAGGTTATTCCATTAAATTACAAGGTTCTTAGCAAACAAATTAAAAAATTGGTTTTGATTTTTATGTATTTAGTTTTTTTCCTAAACATGAAAGTATAAAATAATTGGCTGAAACACAATAAGAATGCGAAAGAAAACGTACTTGTTAATTTTCTACAAGAGTTAATAACTAAGAATCAATTAGTTAAGAACCTACTAGGAAGCTTTAATCAATAGAAAGAATGGAAAAAGAGAGAAAATTTTAGGAATTATTTATTTTAAATTATTGAATGTCGTGTTGGCTAGAATCCTAGACTCATTCCTAGACCCATGCCATGATTGATGAGCATTTTCAGAAGGTCCTTTAGTCGTCTCTGACCATATGGAATAATGGAACAAGACCATATTTTTCCAAGGTTTGGAACACAAATGATTTAACCAATTCCTTGAAAATTCAACCAGACCAAACCCATTAAAGACCTGTTCTTATTGCACTAATTAATGAATCTAGAAAGTTAAAATGAGAAAAATGACTGTAGAGTTGTACCATATTTATCTGATATAAAAATGGATAGGATTCCTTAATTGATAGAGTGCCATCTTATAGATCATTAATTATTGTTAAATAAAATTAATTGAGTCTTCTTCTGTAATTTAGAATTCTAATTATTTCACTAAATTTAATTGTTTGAATGGAAACATACCACAAGACAGTCATCATGTTATTCAGGTTGATTTGACCTTCCTTAATTAATGAATGCATTGTCTTTCTTCTAAAAAAAATTCCAATTATTAAACCTACATTAAAAAAAAAAGGAATTCCAATTATTGAACCCATTCCTACAAATGCAATCTGACCTAACCCATTGAACACCAACTCTGAAGACCGAAATGCACTAGTGGCATCTGAGCCATTTTCTGATGATGACCTTTCTAAGAAATGGGTTCAATCCAAATTGCACTAGGGGATACACGCTTTAGCAAAAAGGGAAAAAGTGGGTCTTTGATAATTCATGGTATGGTCCATTGTCATAGCTAGCATATACCATATTTGGTTAAGGGTCAATGCTAGGTAGTAGTCCATATATTCTTTTGGTCTTTGATTCAAAAGTCCAATTCTCAATAGCCTTATAAGTTTACAAATTCCTCATTCTATAGGCCCAGACCCATGCAAAGATATCTAAATTATCAAATTACATTATATGGCCCTTTCTAAGGACCCTAATAAGAAGACAACAAAAATTATGGTCTTTCTTTTCCTAGATGTAACAAAAGTACTCAGTATGAGCTAAGGTTGAATCATGTGCATGTCGGTCCTAAACATGCAAAAATATTCTGATTCCCACTAATGGACGGTAAAGGAAGGCATGGTGTGTGTGAGAGAGTTTTACATCAATGGCCAGCAAATCTCTATGTACTAAGATTTACAGTGGAAATCTTTTAACCATCTGAGAAAGTTGCCCTACATCATGGATTTTGTCTTTCTTAGCTAGCTTAGCTATAGGTCATGTACCATTGCCAAAGTACATTCATCATGCAGCTCAAATTCATATATAAATCCTACAATTCGTGGGTCATGAAAGTTGAAACACCATAGTGCAGGGGCACCAGAGAGAGAGAGAGGCAAGCAGTGCTCGGTGGAGAAAGTTAAGGTCTGTTTATCTAGTGTTACTGTTGATGAAATTTTACAGTTTAATTCATTTCAGAAAGATTTTTACAATTTTTGAGTATTTTTCTTGTCTAAAAGTTCTCTTTCTTGCATCCCATAAAAATTTAGTAAAAAAAATTTGAAGAAGATTTGCTATAAGAAAAAAAAAAAAAAAAAAAGAGTTGGTTACACGTACTAAAAATTTCATTAAGTTGCAACACTGCTTATCTTTTCATGCTTTCTCTTTTTGTCTCATTTTATTTTATTTTTTTTCCCAAAAAGAAAAAAAAGATTTTAGTAAGTTTTATATTATTATGAATTATCAAATGGTAGAGGATCTTTTCCCGTAAGTTTTGGGATTAACATGCTAGAAATGTGTCTAACTGAAGATCTCTAACTTGACACGTTGGAGACATGCGAAACCATATCATTAAATGGGCCAACTTTTTTATTTTTTTTATATTTTTGATTTTTTTTTTCTTGGACGCATCATTGATCAGGTATAAAACACAAATTTTCAGCCTAAACTGCAAAATTCACATTCTCCGAAATATAGTAAGAATTTTTATTTTTATTTTTATTTTTAAATTGAAAAATGTAATTTATCATGTTATGGTTATGAATAGGCTCATGCATATTTCACATCCAATACATTAGTATATTTTGAATAGGGGAAGAAAATAAACTAACCCATTGTCAATTTTTTAAGGTTTATATATTTTTTTAATGATTTTAAGTTTTTCTTTCAATGAACTTATTTTAGTACATTTATTTTGTTATGGTATACTACTTTCTGAGATCTTTGACTCTTTAACTCTTTTTTTTTTTCCCTTTTCTTTTTTAGAAATTCGTGAAAGTGATGGAAGGTGGCAGTTCAAACATTTTCGCAGGTACTATATTCTTCTTTTGCTCCCTATTCCATTTTGATGTGTAATCCCTTTGTGTTTTTTTTGCTGAATAATCCCTTTGTGTTTTTAGAATGGACAAAAACAAAGATATCCATAAATTTTTAGAACGGACAAAAACATAGATATCCATAAATTTCTTTGCCTGAGATTTTGATGTAGAAATTTTATTTTCTCATATCTACCTTTTCATGTTTGATTTTTTTTTTTTTTTTCAAATCCACAATATTTTAAATGTGAAATTTTTTTTAGATTTTTCAAATTTGTACATTTTTGCATCAATTGGGAATATATTAATTGAATAATGAGTATAAAAGAATGTGAAAGAATATTTAGTACTTACAAAATACATGCTTCTTCCTGAATAATAATTTCGCTATAAAATAAATACAAGTTTTAAGTTTTAACTTGTATAAAAAAAAGTCCCATCTATATATCTCAATATACTAATTTCCTAATATTATCATCTACTTTTATATTGATAAGTAAATAATCACTTATACTTTATTGTAATAAATATTTAAAATTGACAAAATTTAATTCCTGTTTTTGGCAATGGACTATTATTTAGAGGTAACCAAAAAGGGAAATGTAGATTGTTTTATAGGGAGGGTGAATAATATCTTAAACATTTTTATTTGATGTGGTTCATTTCTTCTTAACATGGCAGGTTGAGCCCTACATTTATTGTAAAAACATGTAAAAACGGGTTAAATAGGTTTTTAGTGTAGGGTCTGTAACACCATCAATTGGGACACAGAAATTCAGAAATCCCAAGAGGGGATTGGTACCCTTTTTATTTATTTATTTTTATTTATATTGAAAAGAGGGGATTGGTACCTTTAAACTTTGGTTTCAAAGTATAGGGTCTGGATTAGGTCTAGTGCTTCTAGTGCGCTGGACCCAATCAGATGGTAATACGTGTCAAAAAATGGACATGTTTCACAGTCCCAAAGGGTCCAGTACCATTGGACACTAGACCCAAACCTCTCCCAAAGTATATATATAAGTTGTCATCAAATAAAATTTGGACTTCAAGGTAGCTTTGTTTTTCACATTAATTGTTAACATTAATTATATGAGTAAACCTTACAATTTTAGCTACGAAAACACCGGACTTGGAGGTGCTACGTAAGCAGCTTGAGGAGAAAAGTGCAAAGATTGAAGAGCTCAAGAAACAAATTGAAGAAACTAAGCATCTTCTGGAAAATAAGAAGAAGAAAGCTCCGAATCAGGACCAAATGGAAGCTTTCAAGAAGTTGTGCGAGAAATATAATGGCATGAGAGAGGAATATAATGCATTGTTGGCCGAGAAGTCAAGGAAACAAGAGACTAACAATCCTATCTAGTCTCAAAATTGCTGCTATATATAGACGACTTAGCTAGCTAGCTAGCTAGCAAAAATACTAGTATGCTTTATTAGTAATTATCATATGCTTTAAAAAGGAGAGGTGGAAGTTATGTGAGGTAACATGAATGATATATATTCTACTTATCTTTTTGTACATGTTTGTTGCTAAGCTTGACTAATATTAGATTTTGAGGGAATATTATAATTTATCCCTTGTGGTTTGAGCATATAATTTAGTCCACAAACTTTTAAGGGCGTGGATTGTATAGATTGTGATGATGTTTGCGTAGATCCACATGATCATTCTGTTGAAAGGTATATGGAAAAGAGTGGTGAGGAAATGTACCAATTTTTTTTCTTCAAGAAAGTCATGAATGTTTTGTCATTGCATTCTTGAAAATTTTCCAATGAAAAGATTTTAATGGTACCAGAATATTGTGTTTGAACCATTTCTGAAAATGTTGATAAATATGAGTGAGTTTATAAGAGATATATTCTAATATTCTAATTAGACTAATATTCTAAGAGATATATCCATGTGTATTATGAGTAATCATAAAAAATGATAAAATACTAGGATCCTGCCTCAATAAGGACTGAAATCAGACCCTAATAAATATTAGAGTGAGCGAGATTAAAAGGTGTAGAAGAAAACGAATTATTTTTATAGAAAGGTAAATTTGTTTGTTTTCCTAGATAATAGGAGGTATAATTGAATTTTCAGTTGTATATAGTTTGTAGCCAAGTTGCTTGTTTTTCATATATGCTCACCCAAGATCTCCTGTCCTGATACTATGTTAAATTACTAATTGACCCAAAAGTTTAAACTATTAAGATATGATAAATTTAATTTTTTAACCACAATTCTATCACTCACCCTTACATTTGGGTCCAAACTCCTCTTAAGTCTTAATAGGTAAAGTCCAACACAAGAGATTTTAGTTTGTAATCTTAAAATGAAAGATTATCTAAATTCCAACAATTGGGACTCTCAAATAGAATGAAATCATAAGTTTGTTGTATGTCATCGACTCATCAAAGGGAAGGGTGTAGAAGGTGAAGAAAGTGAACACAGTAATTTTAAGCTAACAAGCAATTTTTAAAACCAATTAAAGTTTGTAGTATTCCAACTAATATGTTGGTTCCGCGTTTCAAAAGTAATAATATATAATTCAACAACTCACATTGATATAACAAACTTGAAACAAATCAAAAGAATTAAATATTATTGTTTTAATCATTTTAAAATGAAAAATAACAAGTTTAGTGTCAATTTTTATAATAGTAAAAGATTAAGAAAGATAGTATATCACTGTTATACAGGAATGTAGCCAAAACTTTGAGTTAGGAGGGGCAGCTTTACTGTTGGCTGTGTGCGGCAATTTCAACCTTTGACCTTGCTATTTAGCTGTTGAGATTTTTTTTTTTTTTTTTTTTTGTGGGTAAGAATAAAATTATTTTTTCTTATAATTTTTTAAAGGGCAGAGTTATTTATTTTGGATAAAATTAGTTAATTGAGCTTAATTGTTTTTTTTAGTTTTACTAGTAAATTTTGTTGTTAAGCTATTTTTTCGAGCTTATATATTTTGTTTTAGATTTTAGATCTATAAATTTTTTTTATGGTAACTAAAATAAGGAAAATGCTAGAGTTACAAGTTTTTTTTTATAAATTACTGATATGATAAGTGGTTACTGATAAATAAAAAAAATGATACGAGTGGTGGGCCTATATATAAATCAATAAGAATTTGACACCAAAACAGTTTGTAAAAATATTATAAAAAAGTTTTTGAGCATAACATTACTCTTAAAAGAATCAACGAAATTCTTAAAGGGAAACAAAATGTAGTTTTATAGAACAAAATTGCTAAAATTAGTACAAATATATATATATATATAATAATATTTTTTTTTCAAAAAAATTTAGGGGGGGAGGGGGGCCTAGTCCAGTGGTGGTTCCGTCCATACTGTTATATGACTTCACTAAGGAACATATATTTCACTCTCTTAAGGGTGTTTCTTGCCACTGCAGGAGAATATTAAAATGTACATCTTGTTAAATTACCGATTGTCCCAAAAGTTGAAGCTATTGGGATATGATAAATTTAATCATTTAACCATATACTTCTAACACTCCCCCTCACGTGTGGGCTGAAGCTACTTTTTAAAAGGTGAGGTCTAACATGTGAGAATTTAAATAGGAGGAAGATTGGAGGAGACAAAGATTGAATTCAGGGTCCCATGCTCTGATACCTAGTTAAATTACCGATTGTCCCAAAAGTTTAAGTTATTGGGATATAATAAATTTAATTTTTTAACCACATACTTCTAACACATCTCAACTATGTAGCAAGTTTATCAGCATACCATTTCAACTACGTAGCGAGTAATATATTCAAATAGAGTATATTACATCAAAGTAAATTTTGTAAGAGCAAAATTATAAATTTATTTACATTTATAAAATACACCAACACAATATAGATTACCAACAACGCAGCTAGCTTCTCCAACCTTTCTAGTATCATATATACATATTTTGCATGCGCGGTCGCACACACACACACATGTGCGCGTGCGTGCACACACACACACATGTCCGTGCGTGCGCGCGCGCACACACACACACACATTCTCTCTCTCTCTCTCTCTCAACTAAGGGCATGTATGATATGCTGTAATAGGTTTTGAAATAGGATGACTAGTCTTGTGAAATAATCATTTGATTATTTGGTTGCAAATTTATTATAAGTAACAGTTATTCCTTAAATCGAGGAACAACTATTTCTTTATGGAAATATTGTAATAATTATTCCTTTGTATGTACGTGTAATAACTTTTAAAATTGATATATTTACTAAATTTACACTTTCGAAATGTACACAAAAATTGTAAAATAAAAAGATAATCTCTCTCAAATTTTAAAAATATTCATTTTTAGGAAATAAAATTAAATAAATAAGATAATTCATAAATATAGATCTTAAGTTCTATTCCAATGTTACAATTAAATTTATGGTTTTAGTTCTTCCTTTGCAACATCTTTTATTTCATGATTCTTTAAAAAAAAAAAAAAAATATTCTAGTAACAAAGATTACAATTCCTACTGCAATTATCTTAAGAAAAATTGACTTGGTACTTGGGTTGTTTGGTAGGTGAGAAGAGGCCAAAATGTTTCTCAATTTCTGCTGGACTCTTTTGGTCTTCATCGAACAAAGAAAACAAGTATGTTTCTAATGGTTCAGGCCTCTTCGGAGTCCCATTGTTCACATGACTAATCAAATTCTTGTAGTAAGTGCCTGCATTGTCAACTGTAGCTACTACACCACCGTCGGATGGCCAACCGGTCTTTGTTAAGCACCAATCTTCTCAAGAGCGGAATAGAGAGAATCCATCATTGCATCAAAGAGATTTTGGTACCCTAAGTTATCATCTTGTACCATAACCCCTGATGAATTTAATAAGACATAATCAAGCTTAATGTCTGTTGGGTCACTTAAGTAGGCAAAATATGGGTACACATTGGCAAGAAGTGGTGCCTTAGTGCTTACTAGGAAGCTAGCGATTGCATTTATGTATGCACTTGCATTGTCACTGAAGGAGCTTAAAGATGGAGGGTAAGTATTGCCCATCAATGACATGTCTATTACTGTAGAAACTTTGATTTGGGTTGGAAAATTAGAAGATGTAACTGCATTGTATAAGTTTTGCATGGCTAGTCCAACATATTGGGCTAATGGATCCTTGGTTTTTATTTCATTCCCAACAGCAATGTAACTAATATTGGCATCAGGCAAGTAGGGACTTATGTTTGTTTGCACTCAATCATTTGCAGCTACAGGACTAGTGGCAAGGCCTTGAAGGTCATTGTTAACAACTCCAACAATGACCGATATGCTGGATCCTTTTAGGGCTTGGAGGGTTGCTTGATTTGGATTGAAAATCCTCATTTTCCCTGTGCCACTTGTTTTGTATAGGGCTATTACTTCAGTTGCAGGTGGTAAATCTCGGCAATTGTTCCATAATTTACACCTATAGATTGTACAGCTACAACAAATAGCACCAAGATAATAAACAAGTTAATTAACACCAAAATAAATTTGTTTGAAGGAAATGTATAGGCATCCAATGGAGCTGCAACAAATAGAATCAAGATAAAAAAGTAGTTATATTTAACACCAATGGTAAATTTGTTTTCGGAAATATATAGAGCTTGGTTGATATGCAAGCTCAAACAAAAGTTTTCAGTGTTTAAGAACTAAAAATTGTAGTCAAAAAAAGAAAAAAAGAAAGGTGTTCGGCAAGAGTGTTTGAGTCACATTTTTCAATTTAGGATATTTAAACACTATATTTTTTTTTTTTTTTGAGAAACAAATACACACACATGTACAAGGAGAGAGAAAGTGATTCTAACTTAAAGACAGACTATAATTTCACTCAAAAGCCATGGTAACTTTTGAGAATGCATTCAGAGTAGTTTTTAGTTTTTGAGTAACATTGCTTAATAACATTGTTGTAAATATTTTGAAAATCATGAGACCTACTGATAATTGGCTGTAACACAATAAGAATTCGAAAGAAAATGCATTTGTTAATTTTCTACAATATTTAGTAACTAAGAATCAATTAGTTGAGAACCTACTAGGAAACTTCAATCAATAGAAAGAAAGGAAGAAGGAGAAAATTTTAGGAATTCTTTTAAATTATTGAATGCCGTGTTGGCTGGAATCCAAGACTCATTCCTAAACTCATGCCATGATTGATGAGTATTTTCAGAAGGTTCTTTAGTTGTCTCTGACCATAGGGAAATTATTGTGTACTCCCGGAGTACCATAAATGCGTACTCCCTCTTCTCACATAAATGGTGGGTCCCACTAATTAAATTCATGGTGGGACCCACCATTCATGTGAGAGGAGGGAGCACGCATTTATGGTACTCCGGGAGTACCTAATAATTTTTCCTGACCATATGGAACAAGATCATATTTTCCAAGGTTTGGAACACAAATAATTCAACCAATTCCTTGAAAATTCAACCAGACCAAACCCATTAAAGACCTATTCTTATTGCACTAATTAATGAATCTTGAAAGTCAAAATGAGAAAAATGATTGTAGAGTAATACCATTTTTATCTGATATAAAAATTGATAGGATCCCTTAATTGATAGAGTGCCATCTTATAGATCATTGATTATTGTAAAATAAAATTAATTGAGCCTTCTTCTATAATTTAGAATTCTAATTATTTCACTCAATTTAATTGATTAAACGGAAGATGTTACATGCACCACCAAATATTCATCATGTTATTCAGGTTGATTTGGCTTCCCTTAATAAATGAGTACACTTTTTTTTTTCTTTTTTTTTTTTAAATGCAATTATTAAACCTATATAGAAAAAAAAAAAAAAAAAAATCCAATTAGTGAACCCATTCCTACAAATGCAATCTGAACTAACCCATTGATCACCGACTCTGAAGACAGAAATGCACTGGTGGCATTTGAGCCATTTTCTGATGATGACCTTTCCAAGAAATGGGTTCAATCCAAATTGCACTAGGGGATACCCGCTTTAGCAAAAAGGGAAAAAGTGGGTCTTTCATAATTCATGGTATGGTCCTTTGTCATAGCTAGCATTTACCATATTTGGTTTAGGGTCAATGCTAGGAAGTAGTCCATATATTCTTTTGGTCTTTGATTCAAGAAGTCCAATTCTCAATAGCCTCTTTGGAGTCTACAATTTGGTCGGAGTCTACAATTTGGTCATTCTATAGGCCCAGATCCATGCAAAGATATCTAAATAATCAAATTATATGGCCCGTTCTAAGGACCCTAATAAAAAGACAACAAAAATTATGGTCCTTTCGCTAGATGTAACAAAAGTACTCAGTGTGAGCTAAGGTTGAATCATATGCATGTCGGCCTAAACATGCAAAAATATTCTGATTCCCACTAATCGACGGTAAAGGAAGGCATGGTGTGTGTGTGTGAGAGAGAGAGTTTTACATCAATGGCTAGTAAATCTATGTACTAAGATTTACAGTGGAAATCTTTTATCCATCTGAGAAAGTTGCCCTACATCATGGATTCTGTCTTTCTTAGCTAGCTTAGCTATAGGTCATGTACCATTGCCACTAGTCCACTCATCATTCAGCTCAAATTTATATCTAAATCCATCCTACAATTCGTGGGTCATGAAAGTTGAAACACCATAGTGCAGGGGCACCACAGAGAGAGAGAGAGAGAGAGAGAGAGAGAGAGAGAGAGAGAGGATTAGGGGCAAGCAGTGCTTGGTGGAGAAAATAAAAACGTAAGGTCTGTTTATCTAGTATTACTGCTGTTGATAATTTACAGTTTAATTCATTTCAGAAAGATTTTTACAATTTTTGAGTATGTTTCTTGTCTGAAAGTTCTCTTCCTTGCATCCCATAAAAATTTAGTAAAAAAGATTCTGAAGAAGATTTGCTATAAAAAAAAAAAAAAAGGTTCGGTTACACATATTACCAAAAATTTCAAGTAAGTTGCATCACTGTTTATCTTTTCATGCTTTCTCTTTTTGTCTCATTTTATTTTATTTTGTTTTTTCATAAAATAAAATAAAATATTTTAGTAAGTTTTATATTATTATGAATTATCAAATGGGAGGAACCTTATCCCATAAGTTTCAGAATTAACATGCTAGAAATGTGTCTAACGAAAGATTTCTAGTTTGACATGTTGGAGACATGCGGAACCATATCATTAAACGGGCCAATTTTTTTAATTTTCATATTTTTAATTTTTTTTTTCTTGGACACATCATTGATCAGGGTATAAAACACAAGTTTTCAGCCTAAACTGCAAAATTCACATTCCCCAAAATATAGTAAGCATTTTTATTTTTAAATTGGAAAATGTAATTTATCATGTATGGTTATGAAAAGGCTCATGCATATTTCACATCCAATACATGAGTATATTATGAATAGGGGAAGAAAATAAACTCACCCATTGTCAAATTTTTAAGGTTTATATTTTTTTTAATGATTTTAAGTTTGTCTATCAATGAACTTTTAGTGCATTTATTTTGTTATGGTATACTTACTGAGATCTTTGAGTCTTTAACTCTTTTTTTATTTTTTTAAGAAATTCGTGAAAGTTATGGAAGGTGGCAGTTCAAACATTTTCGCAGGTATACTATATTCTTCTTTGCTCCCTATTCCATTTTGATGTGTAATCCCTTTGTGTTTTTTTTGCTGAATAATTCCTTTGTGTTTTTAGAATGGACAAAGACAAGTTCTCAAAAAAAAAAAAAAAAAAGAATGGTCAAAGACAAAGATATCCATAAATTATTCGTCTTGTATAGCAATAGCTACTTCTTGTCCGAGATTTTGATGTCGTGACAACACACAAATAGAAATTTTTTTTAAGTTTTAAATTTTTACATTTTTGCATCAATTGTGAATATATTAATGGAATAATAGTATAAAAGAATGTGAAAGAATATTTGGTACTTACAAAATACATGCTTCTTCCTAAATAATAATTTCCCTTTAAAAAAAATACAAGTTTTAAGTAGTAACTTGTATAAAAAAAAGCCCCATCAATATATCTCAATATACTAATTTCATAATATTATCATCTACTTTTATATTGAAAAGTATATAATCGCTCATACTTTATTGTAATAAATATATAAAATTGAAAAAAAATTTAATTCCTGTTTTTGGCAATGGACTATTATTTAGAGGTAAAATGTAGATTGTTTTATAGGGAGGGGGAGTAATATCTTAAACATTTTTATTTGAAGTGGTTCATTTCTTCTTAACATGGCAGGTTGAGCCCTACATTTATCGTAAAAACGGGTTAAACCGTTAAATAGGTTTTTAGAGTAGGGTACATCAATTGGGACGAAGAAATTCAGAAATCCTGGTACCTTTAATTCTTGGTTGCAAAGTACATATATATATATATATATATATATATATATAAGTTCTGATCAAATAAAATCTGGACTTCAAGATAGTTTTGTTTTTCACATTAATTGTTAACATCAATTTAATGAGTAAACCTTACAATTTTAGCTACGAAAACACCAGACTTGGAGGTGCTACGTAAGCGGCTTGAGGAGAAAAGTGCAAAGATTGAAGAGCTCAAGAAACAAATTGAAGAGGAAAGTGCAAAGATTGAAGAGCTCAAGAAGCATCTTCTGGAAAATAAAAAGAAGAAAGCTTCAAATCAGGACCAAAAGGAAGCTTTCAAGAAGTTGTGCGAGAAATATAATGGCATGAGAGAGGAATATAATACATTGTTGGCCAAGAAGTCAAGGAAACAAGAGACAAACCTTTTTCCGATTTATAATTAACACTTTGTTTGTTTTGACATTCAACTTTTTCCAAAAGCGTTTTTAGAAAATTATCTCATTTTTCTATTTTTGGTGCCAACCTTAAAATGAGTTAAAAAACTATCTCTTAACTTCACATAAGGTTTCCATTGAAACAAACATAGCGCTACATATCTGCTTTGGTATCTACACCTTATGCTTCTCTCTCTCTATATAAAGTTACAAGTTTGTTAGAATTGAAAAGTTTATTTGGTTTCCAAAAAAAAAAAAAAAAAAAAAAAAGGTTTAAAAGGTCCTATAACGTTATATAAATGTATATATGTGTGAAGTTCTTTTCTAGAGACTTAAATCCAGGCCCATATCCTCCTTGCCTCACAAGAACTAGTACTTATGGTAGTTATCACTATTTTATTATTTTAATTATAACAAGATTATAATGGCGGGTTTAGATATAGAATAAAACTTAAACTTTATAAATATATATATATATATATATATATATATATAAATAAAATCATGGTAGCACTGAGTCAAATTTAGTGGACTTTCGAAGGAGCCCAACCCTAATAGTGAGGATTTGAAGTTTTAAAATGGGTATGGGATAAGTCAAGTTCGAAATTTAGATTTCACTAAGTGGGTTGTGTTGTTGGGGCATGCTGACCAATTTGGGAGGTTGCATTGGCATGGGCGAATCCCTCAACACGTTGGTTTATTGACAAAGGCTTGGTGCTGGGAAAGTTTCATGGGTTGCCAGAAGAGTAAAACTTGTGGTTGTTTACGTGCTATTACAACGTAGTTATTTTTTCTTACAAATATAAACCTATTTTGTTGGGGGTGTAAACAGCAAGTGTGTATGGAAAAATTTAAGTGTTAGGCAAGGAAAAATAAGGCTACATTGTGTAGGATCATTGTATCTTTGGTTGGGTTAAGTGGTTGGCTGTGTCGACAATGGCAAATTTTATATGAGGCAAAGCCTTGGTATTCCTTTGTATTTGGAGATAATGTAATAAAAGGTTGAGAGTTTTCCCATATGCGTGGTGTGCTTGTATTGTGTGCTGGTCTAAATGACTAACAAAAATTGTTTTGGGTTCCAAATGTGTCTAAGTGATTGATGTTGGCTGAGACTAATTAAAAATGAGCTATTTAGTGCCATCACAAGGCAGAAAATTTAATGGAGGGCTTGACAATTAGGAATCAATAATTACCTTGGAACATAATGTAACATAGCCTGACAAGAGTTCTCTTTGTGCGTATTACAGTGAAGATATGGTTATGTATGTTTTTAGATCCCTTAAAACAAGTTGTTTAACCTAATATTAAGCCAAGTTGATTAAAAAGTTCATTAATAAGATCTAGGTTAAACACATTCAAATCATATCATGTGAATAGTGCGGAAAAGTAAATAACACAACAATATGATAACCCAAGAAAACCAAACCGGTTAAAAATTTGGGAAGGATTTAACCTAGCTATCCTTAAGGTAAAACAGATCCACTATGAAAGAATTCAAGTCTTACAATAAGATTTAGACCACTAACATCCTATTGCTACCTCAAGTAGAAAACTTATTATGACGACCACGTGATAGCTCCGAGCCCACAGACTACTTCTTTCCTTGATCCATAGCAACCACAAGTACTCCCACTTGCGTTTTTTTTAAGCTCTTGAAACAGCAACTGAAGAGATTACTAAGTTCTCGACATCAATCTTAATCTTGATAACTCTAAGTGTGTATGAATGTAAACACCTCTAGATCTCACAAAAGATTCACAAACACAACATATCAACCACAGATGCTATCTACAAAACCTAGATCAGTTTTATCTAAGGGAGACTTCTGAAAAATCAACATGTGATCAAGTTTAGAACTAGTAGACATATTTGTTTGTTGTATAGCAACAAATAATTCAAGTTCCAAGTTCTTAACTTTATCAAACAATAACATGTTCTCAGTCTTTACCTTATCAAGCAATTCATTAGCATCGAACAATTTTAACAGCAAATTTTTCGTATCAAGTTCAAGAGAAGCAATTTTCTTTAAACCTAAATCAACATTTATAGCATCCTATGCAGCAATCTTGCAAAACTTATTATAGGCTTCTTGCAAATCAACATTCTTAAAGAGTTCCCCATCAGAAGGGTTTTCATCAACCACAACACTTTCATCAACTATAGCAGTAGCTGTGAAAGTAATGAAATTTCCATCCTCATCACTACCAGACTCATGATCAGAAATTTCATCATCACTAAGGGTCACAGCCATAGCTTTACCCTTTGATCTCAAGACTGTAGGACTTTCTGATTTCACATGACCATACCCTTGACAACAAAAATATTGTTGACCCATAGAATTATTAGAGGTTTGACCTATTTTCTTTTTAGATTTATCAGTTTTATCTACTTTAGTGGGTTCATTTCTCTTGAAATTCCTAGGTTCAGTATTGTTTTTACTTTTGCCCTTCTGTTGTTGTTCCTAAAAACGTTTCTAAAGTTCTTGGCAATATAGACAATCTCTGTATACGAGAGTTCATCATCAAATCAATTCCCATCAATTGACTTAAGAGCCATTGATTTGGATTTGTTTGTCTTAGGTAGGTCTAACTCGTAGGACTGAAGGGATCCTATCAACAGGGATGGAGTCCACATCCTTGCTTTCAGTAATGGCAGTCACTTTAGGTCTAAAGTCCTCAGTCAAGGATCTAAGAGTCTTCCTAAATATCTTAGGTTGATCATATATTTCACCCAAATTATAAGTAGAGTTAACAATATCATTCAGTTTAGTATAGGATTCATCAAAACATTCATCATCAAACATTCTAATACTTTCAAATCTAGTAGTTAACTGCTGCAGTTTGTTAATCTTAACTGCCTTTGTGCCTTTATGCATAGTTTGGAGAATATTCCATGTAGTATGAGCAACCTTAATATTAGAGATTCTCTTGAATTCCTCAATAGATACAGCATTAAAAATAGCATTCATGATTTTGCTATTAAAAGCGGCTGCTTCTTTTTGAGAAGTTTGCCACTCGCTTACAAGAGTAGTCAATTTCTCCCATCCGTATTCAACGAAATTTCAAACTCTCACATCAATATATTTCAGGAATACTTTCATTCTTACTTTCCAGTAGGTATAATTGTTCCCATCAAAGTGAGGTAGAATCATAAGAGAGTGACCGTGTTCCATGATAACAGAGGTCATGGATCAACTCTAAGATCAAATGATCTAAATACTAGAGCTAACCCGCTCTAATACCACTTATACGTTTTTAGACCTTTTAAAACAAGTTGTTTAACCTAATATTAAGCCAAGTTGATTAACAAGTTCATTAATAAGATCTAGGTTAAACACATTCAAATCATATCATGTGAATAGTGAGGAAAAGTAAATAACACAACAATATGATAACCCAAGAAAATTAAATTGGTAAAAAACCTGGAGAGGATTTAACCTAGCTATCCTTGAGGTAAAATAGATTCACTTTGAAAGAATTAAAGTTTTACAATAGGATTTAGACCACTAACATCCTATTGCTACATCACGTAGAAAACTTACTACCATGACCACGTGACAGCTCCGAGTCAACGGACTACTTTTTTCCTTAATTCATAGCCACCACAAGTACTCCCACTTGTGTTTTGTTTAGGCTCTTGAAACAGCAATTGAAGAGATCACCAAGTTCTCAACATCAATCTTGATCCTGATACTCCTAAATGTGTATGAAAGTAAACACCTCTAGATCTCACAAGAGATTCACAAACACAGCATATCAACCACTTCTAAAATGTGGTTAGGGTTTTTCCTTTTATACTTGAAGCAAAACATAAAACCCTATACGTCATATGAGCTTGGGCTGAGTTGGAAATTCTACAGAAAAAACAATCTGCACGAGGGTCGATCAATCGAGCCTTACTGAAATTGAATAATAATTTTCTGCAATTACACGATTCCAACTTTACACATAAACATTGAGCAGCCTAAATATAGTCTCTAAGTTTTGATCATGGTTTGCCAACATTACACATTGAAATTCTAATACATTTAGATTCTAAAGTCTTAAAACCTATCAGGTTAAAGACTAATTTGGTTAAAAAATAATATTTGGAAGAAATTGATATTTTAATTTTTTTTAAAAAAAAAGGAAAGAAAGAAAGAAAGTAGTATTTTATTACAAGTTCTACTATGATTTAGAGTCAAAATGTCATGCGTACAGCACAACCCCACTTTTTCATGAATATGGCTACAGTTTGAGTAAAAAGATAAATTTTAAGTTAAATTTCATGTTTGGTCCTCAATATTAAGTTTACATTTATTTTTAAAATCCTCTTTATAATTTATAACTTTTCTAAGAAAATTCTTAATGTTAATTGATTGATTGTTGCTCTTTACATTAGAGTAAAACACCAATAAATTTATTTTTAGTATAAGCGAAATTTGTACTTAGATATTTTATATAATAACAAAAAATATATTTATCAATTTAGCTAACAGAAACCTATCAGAAATGGCTAAGAATGTCAATGAAAAAATTTTGTTTTTAATTCACATAACACTATAAGAAAACCAAAGCATGATATCATCATAAAGGACATATAAGTTAAAACTTCTAGATTATTCCTGAATTTTGTTCAACAAAAGAATATTCAGCTTATCCTTTAAATTATTTTTTATGATCACAAATATAACATATTGGGAAGGATTATATATATCTTAGACACTAGGAAGAAATGTGCATGCTAAAAGAGTTCTCTTTGTGAGTTATAGTGCACATATTAAGGATGGAGACTATTTTTTTTTTTTTGATCGGAAAGACTTCAAAACTTTTATTAAAACTAAGGCAAAGACAGTACATCATGTAGAAGAGCTTGTTCTAAAAAACAAGGGTTCTCTTCTATCCAAATAGCAAAGTCACTAATGCTTAGAGCATGTTTCGCTAACAGATGGGCTGGTCTATTGCCTTGCCGGCGAACATGAGAAAACTCCTCTTGGCGAAAGCCATGAGTAGCAGACAAAGATCCATACACCATAGCAGCGACTAGTGATGGCGGTGGGGAAATCTCATTCAAGGCATTCATTAGGACTAAAGAATCGCCTTCAAGAATAAAGTCTCGGATTAACATGTCTTTTGCAAATTGCAGGCCAAATTCAACTGCCTTAGCCTCCACCTCCACTGCCCCTAGTGCACCACCACAGTTTTTTCATGAATGTGGCTATTCGCTATTGTTTGAGTAATATATTTTCTTCCTAAAAGAAAAAAAAATTTAATAATATTTTTGGTTTTCAACATATGACCTTTGTTTCAAAATTGTACTTATGTTTTAAAATGTTTCTTCCAAGTATAATGTTTATAGCTAATGTTCATTTACTTCAATTGCCTGTACGTTTTTATTCTCTTTATCATGAAGACTGTGTTTATGACACCAAATCACCATATTGCTTCAATAATATCTTTGCGTTTAGTGAAATATATGGAACCTATATTTTACTAGAACATATACATTTAATTATTACTAATTCTTTTCCATTTTTCCTTTTCCTTTTTTTATTTATATAATTGGTAAAAAAAAAAAGATTATGGTGGAGATGGCACTACCGAGCACGTCCAGTAGCTATGACAGAAGTATCTATCCTACCTCTCCTTGAATGGCTTAATGAAACAAAGCATAGGTTAAAATTTTCTCTCTTAATTATAAAAGTTTCAAATTTTAAATGTCTTGCTTTATTTCAGTCGCTAATGTGAATGGTTTCTTTTTTTTTTTTTTTTTTTTTGGATTTGCGAAATATTTTACTATAAATTATAAATTCCCTTTCTCAAACCGATGATTTGGTGTAAAGCCTTGGAGTCAAAGTAGGTGCTATCAATTTGGAATTTCAATTGATCCTCAAAGTTATGTATTTGTGATGGATTTTTCTTTTCTTCTAAACTCAAACCCAAATGATAATAAACAGAAACATTGACACATATAATTGCTATGTAATTTAAGGAAACGACATTGTCATCGCAGCTTGCATCCTTTTGTTTTAGAGATTCAACTTTTATAATATATATGTGTGTATATATATATATATATAATAGATAAATATAGATATAGACATAGTTATGGATATAGATGTTACAACAAAATACAACGTTTTATTTATTTCATTATAATAGCTTTTATTATAGTATACAAATGTTAAAACCAAATGCATCGTTTTAGTTATTTCATTATAATGTCTTTTATTACCGTATACTAAACATGTCTTAAGTGAAAGTTAGTTGGTACTTGGGTTCCTTGGTGGGTGAGAATAGACCAAAATGCTTCTCAGTTTCTGCTGGACCCTTTTGGTCTTCATCAAACATAGCAAACAAGTAAGTTTCTAATGGTCCAGGCTTCTTTGGAGTCCCATTCTTCACATGACTAATCAAATTCTTGTAATAAGTGCCAGCATTACTAACTGTTGCTGCTACACCACTGTCTCCATCTGATGGCCAACCAGTCTCCGTTACAATGACAGTCAAATTGGCTCCACCAATCTTCTCAAGAGCTGAGTAGAGAGAATCCAGAATTGCATCAAAGAGATTTTGATACCCTAAGTTACCATCTTGTACCACAACCCCTGGTGAAGTAAATAAGGCATATTCAAGCTTAATGTCTGTTGGGTCACCTATGTAGGCAAAATATGGGTACACATTGGCAAGAAGTGGTGCATTAGTGCTTACTAGGATGCTAACGATTGCATTTATGTATGAACTTGCACTATCACTAAATGAGCCTGCAGATGGGGGGAAAGAATTGCCCAACAATGACATGTCTATTACTGTTGAAACTTTGATTTGTAAATTAGAAGCTTTAATTGCATTGTTTAAGTTCTGGATGGCTGGTCCAACATATTGGGCTAATGGATCACTCGGCTTTATTTCATTCCCAGCAGCAATGTAACTAATTTTGACATCAGGGTAGGGAATTATGTTTGTTTGCACCCAAGTGTTTGCAGTTGCAGGACTAGTGGCAAGACCTTGAAGGTCATTGTTAACAACTCCAACAATGACCTCTATGTTGGATCCTTTTAGGGCTTGGAGGGTTGCTTGATTTGGATCAAAAATCCTCATTTTCCCTATGCCATTGGTGGTGTACAATGTTATTACATCAGTTGCAGGTGGTAAATTATCAGCAACTGTTCCATAATTTACACCTATAGATTGTGCAGCTGCATCAAATAGCATTAAGATAACAAACAAGTTAATTAACACGAAAGATAAATTTTTTTGAAGGAATTGTGTAGGTATTCAATGGAGCTAAATCAAATAAAACCAAGATAACAAACAAGTTAATTAACACCGAAGGTAAATTTGTTTGATGGAATGTAGAGATAGATACCTAATGGATTAAAATTATTTGGAGTTTTTAGGATAATCATGGAATGTATAAAATCTTATCTATTTGTTTTTTGTCATATTATCAATAATTTAAATAGAAACCAAACCTTTGGTTAAACATTTCAAAAGTTTTAAAATTTAATAATTTTATTTTAAAAGCATGGATAGAATTGTAGGAGTTCCATTGTGGACTTACCCTAAAAACTCTAATATAGGATTATAATTCTATATGCAATAACTACAAAATCTTATTAAAACCATAGTTAATAATGTATGAGATGAAATATGTATGGTATGTAATACGTATGCGTTTCATTCTACTCAAAATTTTAAAACTTTTAGTAAAAATATGAGATAAGAAATGGAAATGGAAAAAAAAACCTAAATAGACATATGTGTGAAAGTATATTATGAATTTGATTGAAAAATTCAGAAAAAACAAATATGATTATGTATGTTGAATGTAATTTTATAAAAATTAAATTAATTAAGAATTTAAGAAATGTAGTATTTTTTTTTTCAAATTTTAGTTATGTTTTTAATGAATATATATAACAACTGAATAAGGAGATGATGTTTAATATATTTTTATATTTTTTCATGCACTTACTCACCAAAAAAGAGTATTTAGTGTCTCTCGTTTTTAATATTTCAAATGATTTTATTTTTTGACAATTTTAAATCCAGTGTATGGATTATATATGATGATAGTATCGTATAATTCATTTATAAAAATATCGATGAAAAAAAATTTCAAAATTATAATAAAACATGAAAATGTTGTTGTTTAATATAAATAATAAAATATGAAACTAAAATTATTATTTTTAATAATTTAATTATTATATAGAATGACACGGCTAAACAAAATAAACATTTAACTCTCTATAAAAGTCATTTGGTTTATTTGAAGTATTTTTGTACTAGTATAATACGAGAAATTTTTAATATATATTTAGTGTGTTTAATTATATAAAACATGTATTTTTTAAAATATTTTTTTTAAACGGTTAACATATTAAAAATACGCATATGTAACAACTAATTCTTATATGCCCTTTCTTTTTATTTTCAGCATACTATTCAGATTGAAAAGAATATAATTACCGTCTACCAAATTAAGATAGAGCATATTCATTTAAGAAATTAAAAGAAATAAAAAGGCATGTCTTTATGCACTAAAACATTTACGGCTAGGTGCATGTTTAATAAATTTATTTGGTATTTTTGTAGTATGATGTACATTATGGCACTAAGAAATGGGAGAATGTTTGAGTGGTTGAATCTGGACTCTACATGTGGAACAGCTGTGAGGGAAGGGAGAGTGGGTGATGGCTAAGAGATTTTGTCCGGGTTAGTGCTAAAGGCGTAATTGTCTTGGGAAGGAAGTGAGATTTACACTTAACACGATACTCAAACAATCATAAAAAAGGGATATAATGACTTTTCAGAGTTTAAGGCTATTAGGACATCCCTTATTGGTTGAGAACACAATGAGTCACCCTTGAGACACGTGTACCAATCACAGTATTCCTGATGTCCCTCTTGATCAAGACTTGTCTCCCAAACTGTGGCAAAGCTACCTACCTACTGGCCCCAGTGCCATGTTGGCGCAGTTCTTATCCTTTAGTTAGTAGATAATATTCCTATTGTGAAAAGATCTAAAATAAAGAATATGATGTGATAGGCCAAAAATGTATTGACCCATTGTGATGAATTAATTGATTAATTAGCTAAGTTTATAAATTAATCAAATTAACATGCAAAGCACGTGGTAGTACAAAAAAAATCACTAATTATACTAAGTATGCAGCGGAAAATAAATTGACACGGTGATTTGTTTACGAGTTGAAAAAACCTACACGGCAAAAACCTCACCGGGTGATTTTAAGGTCACCACTCCCGAGAATTCACTATTATCACAACAAGCGGTTATAAGTAAAGAAATCCCAGTACCTTATACTAACCTACAGTTGAACCCTTACCCTAATACCCAATTGGACTTGTTATTTAATAACAATATCTCCTTTTCAATGCATCACTCCTAGTACGTGACTAATCTATTGCACGGATCCCAGTACGCGACTTAATCATCAACTTAAGAAGGATGTTGGCTGCAAAGTTCTTCAGTTCATCCAGACGATGAAGATCATGAAGTTGCTTGGTTACAAAACCTTACGGTGTACAAACACAGCAGCTTCTTCAAGAAAAAGATGAACTAGGGCAAATTTTGTCTCCGATCACAATTTGCATGAACAAGACTTTGCTTCACATTTGTGCAACTTGTGTAACCTTTGACGGCCCTTAATATAATCCTTATATATGTTTAGGGTTGTGAGAAAAGAAAGCCTAAACACATACTCATGGATTGGATGAAAAACAATCCTGAAAAATTGAACTTCATAAATCTTGATAGATAACCTATCTATTGAGCTAGTTGTTGAGCCATGGGTTTCAGCAGCTTTTAAACCTCGATAGATGCTAGCTGTCGAGCTTTAAAATCCTGCACTTTCTGACTTGATTCTTAAACTGACTTGATTCTTGAACAGACTTGCATAACTTTAAAACTTGAACTTGAAACAAGGTTCCTTGAAACATTAAACACATCCTAGATCTATCCAATTACAAGTGAAGTGCGTTTTGTCAAAAAATTAGCCAACTACACAAAATAGTGACATATGTTCCTAACTTTGATCACATATGTCCTAACATGATGACTTGACACCTGTCTGCTGTACTCAGTCATATTCCTTAGAGTATAAAAGGAATATGGAGCTGAGCTTCTAAGGCAAGAACCCAATTAGATATTTTGAGATGAAAGTGGAGAGTTGGTAGGAAAGAAAGGCAACTTCATTGTAAACTAATCTCTTTGATACATAATATAAGCTGAGCTAAGCAAGAATGTTATGTTCTTGCTCAAATTGTGGTTTTCTATCCCTTCTCTAGGGTTTTCCATGTACATCCTATGTTGTTTTGATAATTAGCTTCTTCTTTTTGTTTAAATATGCGTCTTTTTCATGTTCTATAATCACTTTCTTTATTTCTTGTTTGAGTGTCATGTCAAAACTTGCATTTTTTTGAGATTTCTCAGGTAGATGTACTGTTAGATAACTTATTTAATTCTCATAAATAAGCTCAAATCTAACTTGCATGTATATATGATGACATTGTACTCCCTCTTTTCACATTTATAGTATACTAATTATGACTTTACTAAGTAGAATTTAACATAAATGTGGTTGCTAAGAGGGAGAACTTTGACACCAATGCACCATACTCCAAAAGTACCTAATAACTATGTAATAAATTACTAACATATAGGAGTCATTTAGGAACTCTAAAAGTTGCTAAGCAGCTGAGCTCGTTTTGTAGATAACCTCAATTATGGGAATTTATGGCCAACTAATTTTCATAATTATAATGATCATTGATAAACAAATTTAGCCTTTTTTTTTTTTTTTTTTTTTTTTTTTTCACGTGTTACATTACAAAGATTACAATGCAACCTACTATCCATCGATTAAAAAAAAAAAAAAAAAAAAAAACTAGAAGTTCATTTCACTTATTCCAAGCTAGCTAGGGCTTGATTTTTACACATTAACTTGGTATTCTAAGCCATCTAAAAAGTAGTACTAATATCAAGCATGCTTAATTTTACTATGAATGCCATACAAATAAGAATATCATACAATATAACAAACAAATAAACAACCAATCAGCCGCACCTGATTTTCCTTGGCTTGTTATCAACAATAATAGCAATAGCGTAGCCATAATAGGTTTCTTACTTAAAGCCATGGTGGAAAAGGAGAACTGAGAACAGATTTTCAATTTAGATGTCTTTGCTTTACTATCTACACCTTATACCTCTTCATATATATAGTTAATGAAATTTGATAATGATGGAAATTATTAATAATTAATTATATTTAATTTGATAAGATTATAATGGAAGGTTTGAATAAAGAATATAATTTAAACTTAATTAAAAAATATATAGTATTTTTTTTTTTTTTTTGAGAAACAAACACACACACACACACACAAGGGAGAGGGAAAATTAAAAAATATATAGTAGATATAAACAATAGTTGAATAATATTTACAATTTTTCAATGTTAGTAATATCCAATTTATTAAGGGAGGGTGGAAAAGTTTATGGCTCATAAATTGTTGGAGCATTTTAATATTAATTAATTAAAATGGATTTATATGACAACATAAATGTAAAAATATGAGAGTTAATATGGAAGATAAGAAGCTAGTGGAATATTTAATCTCACATTGAAAATGAGAGAATTTTAATTATTGTAATTAATGGGCTGGTATGTATTAATCCAAATATTTGATTAGCTACATGCACCTCAATCCAATTTATTATTGAGTTCGCACCAAGATAAACTTCATAACACATTAAAAATAATTTCTATTGCAAGGTCACGTATCATTGTACTCTGAGGCTAAAGAAACACTATTTTTTTTTTTTTTTTTTTTGAGAGGAGGAATTTGGCTGTAAATGACAAATCCATGTTCCTTGATAATAATTTGAAAGAATTTGGATTTGGTTACCTTTCATTGAATATATACTTAGATTAAGGCAAAATTTGGCTTCAAATTTAATTTTAGCCTAAAGATACAACTTTATTCAATATATATATATATTTTTGTATATGGATTTTGACAAATCTACAATTGGAATACATTCTTTTCTTATATCCTTCATGCTTGCAAATTTTTCAAAAGATTAAATATCAATAGTTATGTTATCAATAAATTGTTTAAATTGAAAAATTTATAATCTAAAATCATCCATAAAGATAAGTTTATGAATAAGATAATAAATAACATCCAATTGTCACAAAATTTGACATGTATGTCATTAATAAATTGTTTAAAATACAAAGTTTTGTAATCTAAAATTATCCATAAAGATAAGTTTATAGATCATATAATAAATAACATTCAATTGACACAAAATTTGACAATATATATTGATGGCATAAAGAATATGCAATCTAACGAATAGATTTTCGAAATATATAACCATGTTAATTTTTTTAAATGAAGTTTTAGTCAAATTATGTCCTTGAGATTATTCATCTTAAGCAAACGCCATACAAAAGTTAGACATTAGTTGAATCTTACATATCACAAAAAAAAAAAAAAAAAAAAAAAAGGTTGGAAGCATGTGTATTAATGTTATAGTTATGAGTTAACATTCAGTCCGGAGCTGGCGTAAAACCAATGTTTTACGCCAGCCAATAATAACGCGCCACGTCATTATTTCAGTAAGAGTTTGAATGGACCTTACCACATACAATAACAGCACTCTTAAACCCCAGATCACAAACGCGTTTCAAACCAAATTAAAAAATATCCTCTGCTTCCTCTTGCTCGGACCTCCACCCATCACACACTGCCACACAAGTCGCCGATTTTGTTGCTGGAGCCGCCGTGAGCATGGTGTTTTGATCCTAAGGTTTGTTTTCATGATTTGCCATTTTACCCAATTTGGATTTCGAATGGTTGATGGGTTTGGATTTTTTTTTTTTTGGGACATTCATAACTTGATTTGTTATGGGTTTTTCTGGTATCTTTGATGGGTTAATAACTTGATTTGTTATGGGGTTTTTTTTTTTTTTCTGTATTTTGGTATCTTTGATGGGTTTTGATTAGACTCTTAAGTGTTAGGGTTCAAACCCAAAACGAATCTAATTGTGATTCTTTAGTGATGGGAAGGAGGATGGATTTGTATACACTCTAATAGTTGTTAGGGACTGTATTCTTACGAATATGAGCATCCTTGCAGATTGGAGTTAAGAGGGATTTCATTATCTGTTAAATTTGGTTGATTTTGTTGGTTGGAATTTAATTTGACAATTCCTGGATTAGTTTTTGTCCCATGTATTAGATATATAGATTAAAATCCTTGTCTTTGTCATCTAAAATATTTTTAGCTGTTGTTTCAATGATTTTGGGTATAGCTTGATTATTGGATTTTGAGCGTTTTGAATTTGTGGCTAATTTTGAGAGATGCCTTCTGTGTAATAGGTTTATTAATATTTCATTCATTTTAGCTAGTTAGTTCTTTGCCAAAAAGACAAGGGTGGTGGAAAGGATACGCATGATGAATCTAAATTTCTAATTCACTGTTATGTTATGTTTATTTGGAACTTATTAATTGTTTGATCCTTGCAGGGTTGGCAAAGCAGATTGCATGTAATATTTTGAGTTTGATTAAGAAGGCATCAAAAGACCTAGATAACTTGTTGATGAGACAGAGCAGGTGTAATCAGTAGAATTTGGCAGGCAAAAAAATTCCTCTCTCTTGGAGCTCTAGAAGTTGAAGCAATAGCAGTGGACACAGGCCTTATTTTTGCAGAAGATGTATGGATTATAGATGTTATTGTTGAAAGCAATTCCTGTTTAGCTACAAGGGCAACTCTTGGACCAGCCCTGCCACCCATAACCATATCTAGGGTGATCTCTAGTATCCTACCATTTCACATTATAGCAGAGAAGGTTGTGTCTAAGGTTTCTTTTGGCTATACACCTTTAACTCTTGTTCAAGAGATATCCAAGGTTGGAAAGAAGGAGACTCAACATCTGCTAAACATAAATAAGATTCTTTCTTATTCCGTTATATAGGATAAAAGAGTTTAGTTTTGTCTAAATTTGTTTGCTTTCCTAGTACTATGTGCTATGGGAACTTAAGTTTATCGTGGTGGAAAATGTGTGAAGTTCTAATTGTAAATGAGATCCACTAGTCTTTCAACTCCTTTTAAAGTATGAATGTGTGAATGATTTTAAATTTCTTGTGTGTATTGTTCTGTTATGGATGTGTGTGAATGGTTTTAAATTTTCTTTGTGTACTGTGCTTTTAAAGTATGAATGTGTGTGAAAGGTTTTAAATTTCTTTTGTGTATTGTGCTTATAATTGAGATGGATATTTTATGTGTGCTCTTGAATAGACTTTGGTTCCCTTACTATGACTTGCTAATTTGATTCTGCTCCCACACCTTTTAGGTTTTCCATTAGCTAAAAACTGAATTTTAAATTTTGTAGTCATGTTACATTGTAACGATTAAGGTTGGCTATCTCTATACGAAGGATTTGATATTCCTTGAATTACTTCCATGTTGACAATCACTTACCATCTTTAACATAAATGCTTTTCTGAGTTAAATGTAATAGTTAGAACAGTGATCACATATGAGGATTAAAGAAAATTGTAGCTAGAAAATATACTTCCATGCCACAAGGACTTAACCAAAAGCTTCTTGAAACAATTTTCAAATGAGATAACTAAAAGACCTTTCAGTTAAATAAGCAATATAAAAGACATTTTAACAGTTCTTTTATAGAATCAAAATTACATGGATAATTATTTAAATTCACTGACATGCCATGAATTTTCAAATAATTCAAGCCAACTAATAATCTTGTACCATACAAACTAAAATTTTGACATAATAACAAGATCAAATTTCTCCTCACTAGCCTCCAAAAAAGCATATGAGATTTTTACATTGGCCTTATATCTGATCCAGTACAGTGGCTCTCATACTTGGATGCATATAAACTATGATATTGGCTCCATAACCAACCAAAGAAGCATCTACTGGTTTATCAGCAACGACAACAGACTAGGGAGCATGATCTTTGTACGAGCAAGACGTTTGTTGGCCATCTTTCTTACTACTAATCTGGCACCCACTTTACCAAGCTGAGTCAAGTTGCCCCCTCTACTACCATGGTTTCTTCTGGTTTGGTACCTGTTGGGAAGTGCATATTAAAATATAAGTATTAGAAGGACAAAACCAAACTAGACAATGGGCTGTAACAAAACAAAAATTATAATAGGCCCTAAAGAAAGGTGCAACAAACCAACAAATTCCTATATACTATACCATTTCATAAAAACTAGAAACTTAAAGGCAAAATTCCCCAAGAAGAAAACTAGAAATTTAAATTTATAAACAAAATTAACTTCAAATTCTACATATGGAATGTGATGTTATAAACACAACGAATATGCGAAACTAGTAATTGTTTCAGTTTACATGGATGAACCAAAATGAGAGATATGGAAAATGATAAAGCATATCAAATCCACAAGTCATGAGCTAGTATCCTTGAGGGTTGGACAAAATACAAAATACAGTCAATGGAAAGTACCCCAACCATATAGAGCAAGGACCAAAGACTTGGAATCAGAAAATATGCACTACCTACAAGCAGTGTTCACTACACTCTGGTCCATTTGGAACCATATAAACCGGGTAACCCATGAAGGGAAAACTCCTAACCCCCTAGAGGTCATTCTAACTGTTCAATCTCTTATATGCAGGTACAAGGAAGCCTTTAGCAACTGTGCTGTTACATCCCATAGAAGCACGGATCAAAAGAGATGTGATCAGAAAATTAGAGGTCCTTGGCAGCTCATCATCAAAATTGTTGGTGTCAAACAAAAGAGACTCAATAGAGCAGGGATTGCCTACGAAGCCAAAAGCATGAATGGAGATACCATTATGCAGGGAGTTTCAAGCTGTACAGCAAAACCAGTACCAGTTACCATTCAAGAAGCTATGCTAGAGGCAGCTATTAAAGCTAGGAATTTGGGCTACACCCATTTTTTGTTTCTCAGTGATAGTAGGAGAGCAGTACAGCTATTAAAGCTCGAACCTTGCTCTTCCTGAAAATGGTTTCCACATGAAAAGGAAAACAAAGCAAGATACATTACAAACTGAAATTAAAGTTTCATTTCATAGAGAGATTCTAGCTATCACAAAGTAATTAAATCAAATACAAACACGGATAATCATAAAAATAATTGGGCTCTTCACATAATCAAGGACAAAGGAACAACTTCCTAAAATATAATCAAAATCATTCCAATTTGGTTAAATGTAGCAATGGAAACGTGTAAGGTGCACAATAGAGGACTCCAAATTAGCTTTTGCTTATAAGGGGGCGAGTCAAGATGAAAGTTTCTGCTGGAAATAATTTCTAGAAATGCAAAGAGGAGCCACCCATGTCCAAAAAACCAACACCCACAACAAAGGAAGCACTGCCCTTCATACAGTGAAGCAGTGTGAAAAACAGAATGATACCATGTCAGGAAAAAACAAGTGCTTATAATTCTGACTATCATTGAAGGGACCCCTAGACCCAGCTTTACAATAGGTAAACATGCAAGTTTTACAGTCTATTTGCAGCTATATAATATTGAGAATGCAGTAAGTACCTTAGTTCACCCACAGAATGCTGCAGCTCAATGATCTCAAGCTGAGATGCCTTGACAATCTTCTCCAATGCACCAGCCTGTGTAAAGCAAATAAATATCTCAGCAAGGGAAAAATCTGGTTTGAAAAACATAACAAAACCTTAAACACATGGTATTCATTAGCAGATAATAAAAACTATGGTCAAAATTTCACCTGCAAAATTTTCATTGGTGTTAAAAATACTGGTATTGTTGGATAGAAAGTTAACACAAGAAAATAAGGTGTTAGACCACATGAAAACAGAAAACAATCTAAACGGACAAGGTGAGCATCCATTGATTACCATCCAAGAAAAAAAAATCAATTATGGGAGATCGTTTTCTGCAATGTCAGCAAAGACAAAGACATATAAATTCATTCATGTGTTGGATGGAGGACTGAAATATAAACTGAAGATAAAATTTATACGACTATTCAAGTGGGGGAACATTTCGGGATAGACCAAAAAATGGAAAATAGAAAATCTAAGAAGTGAGTATTGGCTAATTGCATTGATTACAGTCCAATGATATTCAGCCCCATGAGCAAAAAGTGAAAAATAAGAGTTCCATGTAAATGAATTAGCATGAATTTATTCCAGTAAATGAATTAGCACCTTCATAAAACCTGCATACACATATGCATATACATACAAAAAAAAAAAACTCCAGCAACCCAACATAAACTTCAAAAACCAAAATTTACGGTTCAAACCCCAACAAAAGAAATCAGAAAAAACACAATATCAATCTTATAAGCATAATACAGCTATAGCAACCCAACAAAAACCCACTTGTGAAAAAGTAAAACAAATTCTGAAACTTTCAACACAATTGTCAACTTCTTCACAGCAAGTTCCAATTCAGTATTCAACTATCATTTCCAAACTCAATCCTATCACATTGTACATCTAAAGCCAATTTATCTAACAGTCAATCTAACTTAATCAAACATCCCTAATTCAAAAACCAAACAAACTCCAGATCATATCAAAACCCACCCTCCGTTCTCATCAAAAAGGAAATGTTCAAAAGTTGAAACTTTCCGATGAAGCAAACAAAAAATCCGAACATCCAATTCGAAATCCAAATTGGGGAAAAGGGAAAATCATGCAAAACAAACCTTTGGATCGTGGCCCACGGCGGCTCTGGTTTGTTTCCAAGCTCCACGCACAGCTCCGGCGAACTCTGTGGCGGTGAGCTCCGGTGTGTGGTGTGGTGGAGGTTTGGGCAAGCAAAGGACGGCACAACCCAGAGGAGACGGCGAGAACTCTATCTTCTTCGAAATCGTTCTGCTCGGCGATCTGTGTGGCGGTGGTGGAGGCTCGGCGTGAAGGAAGCAGAGGTGAGGCGTGAGGAGCTTTTTTCTGAGGGCTGGGTTTCTTTCTTCGTTCTGTTTGGAGTCTGTTTGGAGAGGGGTTTTAAGTGCGAACTTAGTCTTCTTTCTTCGTTCTGCTCCGGCGATCAAGCTGTGCGGTGGTGGAGGTTCGGCGTGATGAAGGAAGCAGAGCTTTTGGAGCGGGTTTGCTTTTCTCTGTTTTCTGTTTTGTGAATAGCGTGAGCTTTGGCTGTTTGGAGTGGGTTTTAATTTCATTTTTGACGTGTCGAGCTCTCATTGGCGTGGCGTAAAACACTGGTTTTACGCCACGCCCGAACCTAATGTTTTCTCTATAGTTATTTATATGATTTAACTATTCAATAGTTTTGTTATGTTTTTATTACTGAGAATATTCATTCTTTAAAATAAGGAATAATTATTCCTCTCTATAAGGGTTGTAATAACTATTACTTAGCACGTGTAATAATTTCTAACATTAATATATTTTCAAATAAACAAACTTTCCATATCTACGCAACAATTATGGAAATAAAAAATCATCAAAAAAAAAACTCATCTCTCTCATATTTAAAATGTATAATTTTCTAGGAAATATAATTGTGTGAGTGAGATATTTTTTTAAATAGATTTTAAGTTCTATTCTAATATTACAACTCACAACCAAACTAATGAATATGTTTTTATTTGAGAAAATAGTAATATTTATTATAACACACGAACATGAAAGTAATATATAGAGTTTTATAAAACTTATAATATATTACATAACCAGAGTATCACTATAAAATGGTCTAACTTTTGAAGTAGTAGTAGCCTGAGATTATAAGGACTGAAACTCTAACACACTAAATATGTTTGGTTATTCTATTACAACACATTTTATTCCCAGTAAGAAAGATTATCATTCCTATTGTAATCTACATTTATTGTACCGAACGTGGCCATTTAATGGAGGGATTGACAAGTATTTGCTCATTTCTTTGGAAAAGAATGTAAAGAAACGTGTCAGGGGGCATGATAAGAGTTTTCTTTGTTAGAAAATAATATGTTTGAAGAGTACTAATTTGGTTAGAATATACTATAAAATGGAAATTGATAGTTAATATTTTCTTTTAAAAAGGAAAGAAAGTGATATTGATATTGATACGTTGCAAGTTTTTTTTTATATATATTTTTTTATTTTGGAAATTGATATGCTGCAACTTCTAAAAAAAAATTATAGTATAATTTAGAGTCATAATGTCATGCATACTTGATAGTGAATATAAGTTGATCTGTGATATATTGTGGTAATAATCCTTCATTCTTTTTAATATTTTCATAATAATTTCACAATAAATTACAACTTCTAATTTAGTTAATAATGTTGCGGTAAGTTGTTATTAATTCTAACTGGTGTATAATTTGTGTAAATGCACGGTACAATTAAAAACAATACAATTACACATATATGAATTCAAATTATACTTGGTTTAAGTCATAGATATATACATGAGTGTAGGGACTCAAATTGTCTTGGACCCTGGACAATAAAATTTGTAGAGTGCGGGCGTAAGAACTAGACCCAGTAAATAGAGAAAGACGTCGTTCTGGCGCAGCAGAAGGAATTCCCAAGGTAGTAAGGGACGGATGATCTCTCTCTTTTCCTCAGTGCAGTCTTTAGTGCTCCTCCTTTCCCTTTTTTCTCCCCCTCTTAGAGCATTTCGATTTCCTCTTATATACTACTTTTCCGGTTCATTTTCACCGTACACGTGTAAGCTCCCTTTTGAGATCATCTTTCTGTCCCATCCAGCACGTCCCGGATCCTCCGCTTGGTGGTTGTAAGGCTGCTTAACTATTGTTCAGGTACCACCTCCACATTAATGCGGCCAGAGAGTTAGGTGGGGTGCATTTAATGTGGAGGTAGCAGTATTTTAGGAGATATTTGTTACTTTTTCCGGTTCCTTCTTTGATCAATATTTATTTAGTTTAGTTTGCATGTGACTCTGCAAAACTCCCTGTCAACTAAGGTAGTTACGCCCACGTCTAAAGCTGGTTTGAGGGATGGATCTCGTCCTCGGACAGGAGAGTATCCTCGGACGGAGGATTTATCCTCGGACAAAAGAGTATCTTCGGACGGGTGACTGTCTTCGGTTTGGGCCGTTGGGCCACAAGCCCATTTTTATGTATTCTGTTAGTCTTTTGGGCAACGGGCCCCACAATGAGTTTTTTACTATTTCTTTCTTCTTTATATTTTTATTTTATTTTATTTTTGGGATATACACATGAGTTTACTCTTGTTTATTGGTTTTTTTTTTTTTAATTTTTTTTATGGTTTATTTATATTAGACTAATCGTCTTTTGCACAACATTAACTCACTGAGAAATTAAAAAATATATATAGACAAGACAAGTGGTGCAAAATTAGACCACAATTAGAATCCAATTTAAAATCTAATTGGATTTTTTCTTAGTTTTACCTATATATATATATATATATATATATATAAAGATTCGGGTCTAATACTAACACCACTTTTTTACCTACCAAAAATAGCTTCTTACATAAGATATGTTGTTTCTCACTTTGTTTCTTTTTCACATAAGATATGTGAAAAAGAAATTCTTAATTATTTTAAGCTTCTCACATAAGATATGTTGTTTCTTTTTCCCTCACTCACACTCTCACTTTGTTTCTCTCTATCTCTTCATTCGAACTACACCTCAAAATGACTAAATATCTCTCTGTGTTTCTTGCTCACTCTATGGAACTCATAATATTTTAGCTCTCTCTCTTAGTGTGTTTCTTCTCACACTCTTTCTGGCCGAAGGGCCTTTGCTTCTTTCTTTTCTTCTTTTTCTTTTTCTTCAACGTGTCCAACACGTCTTGCATCACTTCTTATTAAGAGAAGTCAGACGTCTCCCAAACTTTGGTCATTTCTCAATAAATGAGAAAGCTTGCTTTGAAGACTTTTACAACAAACTCATAAATGAGCTTTGACAAGGCATGTGGGTTGGACCCATACGGTGCTTTGCACCCAACAATCTCCCCCTGCAGCACACTACAGTCTTCGAATACTTCCCAGTCGCACCAAAACGTCATTCAACACTCTAAAAGGTGTGGTAAGTGTTTGGGCTATCAACCTCTCAATAGTATGGAAATGGAGAGGGAAGAGTTGAGGAAATACCACAAGCAAGTGTATAGAGAAATGTGGTTAGGACAATCTCTAATTCTCAATGTGTTTGACTAGGGTTTTCTCTCTGAAGCATTCCTCAATATTTGTGGGTAATGAGGGTATATATAGGATAGGCACAGAAAGTGTGAGTCATTCAGTACAGGCTGGTAGAACAGAATGCCTCGCGGGTGTCTCGCGGGAAGGCCTTACCCGCGGGTGTCTCGCGGGAAGGCCTTACCCGCGAGATACTCGCGAGACACAGTTGTCTCCACCTGGCCTGACTCTTCGCATTCCAGCATGTGCAGGGTACATGATTCACTTCGCAGGAAGCTAGGTCGCGACATACCCGCAAGAATTCTTCAGCCTTCAAATGCTTGAATCTTCACACTCTCTCTCTATCACACAACCCTTACAACCAATCCCACAATAGATACAGGGTATAAACGATTGATAATAATTACAATCAAATTTGGTACGGAATAAAAGCCAACAAAATACTTAGTTGTAAATAACAACTTTACAAGAAAGTTAAGAGATATTTTTTCTATGATTTTTTTTTTCCTTTGGTACTACCAAACATAGAAAAATGTAAGAAATTATCTTCACATAAGGTTTTCATTGAAACAAACATAGCGCTACATATCTGCTTTGGTACCTACACCTTATGCTTCTCTCTCTCTATATAAAGTTACAACTTTGTTAGAATTGAAAAGTTTATTAGGTTTCAAAAAAAAAAAAAAAGATTTAAAAGGTCCTATAATGTTATATAAATGTATATATGTGTGTGAAGTTCTTTCCTGGAGACTTAAATCCAGGCCCATATCCTCCTTGCCTCACAAGAACTCGTACTTATGGTAGTTATCACTATTTTATTATTTTAATTACAACAATATTATAATGGTGGGTTTAGATATAGAATAAAACTTAAACTTTATATATATATATATATAAAATCAAGGTAGCACTGAGTCAAATTTAGTGGAGTTTCGAAGGAGCCCAACCCTAATAGTGAGGATTTGAAGTTTTTAAAATGGGTATGGGATAACTCAAGTTCAAAATTTTGATTTCGCTAAGTGGGTCGCGTTGTTGGGGCATGCTGACCAATTTGGGAGGTTGCATTGGCATGGGCAAATCCCTCAACACGTTGGTTTATTGACAAAGGCTTGGTGCTGGGAAGGTTTCATGGGCTGCTAGAAGAGTAAAACTTGTGGTTGTTTACTTGCTATTACAACGTAGTTATTTTTTCTTACAAATATAAACCTATTTTGTTGGGGGTGTAAACAGCAAGTGTGTATGGAAAAATTTAAGTGTTAGGCAAAGAAAAATAAGGGTACATTGTGTAGGATCATTGTATCTTTGGGTGGGTTAAGTGGTTGGCTGTGTCGACAATGTCAAATTTTATATGAGGCAAAGCCTTGGTATTCCTTTGTATTTGGAGATAATGTAATAAAAGGTTGAGAGTTTTCCCATATGCGTGGTGTGCTTGTATTGTGTGCTAGTCTAAATGACTAACAAAAATTGTTTTGGGTTCCAAACGTGTCCAAGTGATCGATGTTGGCTGAGACTAATTAAAAATGAGCTATTTAGCGCCATCACAAGGCAGAAAATTTAACGGAGGGCTTGACAATTAGGAATCAATAATTACCTTGGAACATAATGTAACATAGCTTGACAAGAGTTCTCTTTGTGCGTATTACAGTGAAGATATGGTTATGTATGTTTTTAGACCCCTTAAAACAAGTTGTTTAACCTAATATTAAGCCAAGTTGATTAACAAGTTCATTAATATGATCTAGGTTAAACACATTCAAATCATATCATGTGAATAGTGTGGAAAAGTAAATAACACAACAATATGATAACCCAAGAAAACCAAACTGGTAAAAAACTTGGGAAGGATTTAACTTAGCTATCCTTAAGGTAAAACAGACCCACTATGAAAGAATTCAAGTTTTACAATAAGACTTAGACCACTAACATCCTATTGCTACCTCGAGTAGAAAATTTATTATTATGATCACATGACAGCTCTGAGCCCACAGACTACTTCTTTCCTTGATCCATAGCAACCACAAGTACTCCCACTTGTGTTTTCTTTGAGCTCTTGAAAGAGCAATTGAAGAGATCACCAAGTTCTCGACATCAATCTTGATCTTGATAACTTTAAGTGTGTATGAATGTAAACACCTTTAGATCTCACAAAAGATTCACAAACACAACATATCAACCACAGAGATGCTATCTACAAAACCTAGACCAGTTTTGTCTAAGGGAGACTTCTGAAAACTCAACATGTGATCAAGTTTAGAACTAGTAGACATATTTGTTTGTTGTATAGCAACAAATAATTCAAGTTCCAAGTTCTTAACTTTATCAAGCAATAACATGTTCTCAGTCTTCACCTTATCAAGCAATTCATTAGCATTGAACAATTTTAACAACAAATTTTTTGTATCAAGTTCAAGAGAAGCAATTTTCTTTAAACTTAAATCAACATTCATAGCATCCTATGCAGCAACCTTGCAAAACTTATTATAGGCTTCTTGCAAATCAGCATTCTTAAAGAGTTCCCCATCAGGATGGTTTTCATCAACCACAACACTTTCATCAACTATAGCAGTAGCTGTGAAAGTAATGAAGTTTCCATCCTCATTACTGCCAGACTCATGATCAGAAACTTCATCATCACTAAGGGTCACAGCCATAACTTTACCCTTTGATCTCAAGATTGTAGGACTTTCTGATTTCACATGACCATACCCTTGACAACAAAAATATTGTTGACCCATAGAATTATTAGAGGTTTGACCTATTTTCTTTTTAGATTTATCAGTATTATTTACTTTAGTGGGTTCATTTCTCTTAAAATTCCTAGGTTTAGCATTGTTTTTACCTCTTGCCCTTCTGTTGTTGTTCCTAAAAACGTTTCTAAAGTTCTTGGCAAGATAGAAAATCTCTGTATATGAGAGTTCATCATCAAATCAATTCCCATCAATATCATTAACTGGCTTAAGAGTCATTGATTTGGATTTGTTTGTCTTAGGTAGGTCTAACTCATAGGATTGAAGGGATCCTATCAACAAGGATGGAGTCCACGTCCTTGCTTTCATTTATGGCAGTCACTTTAGGTCTAAAGTCCTCAGTCAAAGATCTAAGAATCTTCCTAAATATCTTAGGTTGATCATATATATCACCCAAATTATAAGTAGAGTTAACAATATCATTCAGTTTAGATAGAATTCATCAAAACATTCATCATCAAACATTTTAATACTGTCAAATCTAGTAGTTAACTGCTATAATTTATTAATCTTAATTGCCTTTGTGCCTTCATGCACAGTTTGATTTCATGCAGTATGAGCAACCTCAACATTAGAGATTCTCTTGAATTCCTCTATAGATACAGCATTAAAAATAGCATTCATGACTTTGTTATTAAAAGCGGTTGCTTCTTTCTGAGAAGTTTGCCACTCGCTTACAGGAGTAGTTGGTTTCCCCCATCCGTATTCAACGAAATTTCAAACTCTCTCATCAATATATTTCAGGAATACTTTCATCCTTACTTTCCAGTAGGCATAATTGTTCCCATCAAAGTGAGGTGGGAACACAAGAGAGTGACTGTGTTCCATGACAACAGGGGTCATGGATCAACTCTAAGATCAAATGATCTAAATACTAGAGCTAACCCGCTCTGATACCACTTATACGTTTTTAGACCTCTTAAAACAAGTTGTTTAACCTAATATTAAGCCAAGTTGATTAACAAGTTCATTAATAAGATCTAGGTTAAACACATTCAAATCATATCATGTGAATAGTGCGGAAAAGTAAATAACACAACAATATGATAACCCAAGAAAATCAAACCGGTAAAAAACCTGGAGAGGATTTAACCTACCTATCCTCGAGATAAAACGGATTCACTTTGAAAGAATTAAAGTTTTACAATAAGATTTAGACCACTAACATCCTATTGCTACCTCGCGTAGAAAACTTACTACCATGACCACGTGACAGCTTCGAGTCTACGGACTACTTTTTTCCTTAATTCACAGCCACCACAAGTACTCCCACTTGTGTTTTGTTTAGTCTCTAGAAACAACAACTGAAGAGATCACCAAGTTCTCAACATCAATCTTAATCTTGATAACCCTAAATGTGTATGAAAGTAAACACCTCTAGACCTCACAAGCGATTCACAAACACAGCATATCAACCACCTCTAAAATGTGGTTAAGGTTTTTCCTTTTATACTTGAAGCAAATACTAAAACCTTATATGTCATATGGGCTTGGGCTGAGTTGGAAATTCTGCAGAAAAAACAATTTGCACGAGGTTCGATCGATCGAGCCTTATAGAAATTGAATAATAATTTCCTGCAATTACTCGATTCCAACTTTACACATAAACACACTTTCTTTTCTTGATCCATAGCAACCACAAGTACTCCCACTTGTGTTTTCTTTAAGCCCTTGAAATAGCAACTGAAGAGATCACCAAGTAAAACATAAAACCCTACACGTTATATAGGCTTGGGCTGAGTTGGAAATTCTACTGAAAAAACAATTTGCACGAGGTTCGATTGATCGAGGCTTGCAAAAATTGAATAATAATTTCCTGCAATTACTCGATTCCAACTTTACACATAAACACACTTTAAGCAGCCAAAATCTAGACTCTAAGTTTTGATCATGGTTTGCCAACATTACACATTGAAATTTTAATACATTTAGAGCCCAAAGTCTTAGAACCTTACAGGTTAAAGGCTAATTTGGTTAAAAAATAATATTTGGAAGAAATTGATATTTTTATTTTTATTTTTTTAAGAAAAAGGAAAGAAAGAAAGAAAGAAAGAAAGTAGTATTTTATTACAAGTTCTACTATGATTTGGAGTCAAAATGTCATGTGTACAGCATAACCCCACTTTTTCATGAATGTGGCTACAGTTTGAGTAAAAAGATAAATTTTAAGTTAAATTTCATGTTTGGTCCTCAATATTAATTTTACATTTATTTTTAAAATCCTCTTTATAATTTATAACTTTTCTAAGAAAATTCTTAATGTTAATTGATTGATACTTGCTCTTTACATTAGAGTAAAACATCAATAAATTTATTTTTAGTATAAGCGAGATTTGTACTTAGATATTTTATATAATAACAAAAAATATATTTATCAATTTAGCTAACAGAAACCTATCAGAAATGGCTAAGAATGTCAATGAAAAAAAATTGGTTTTTAATTCACATAACACTATAAGAAAACCAAAGCATGATATCATCATAAAGGACATATAAGTTAAAACTTCTAGATTATTCCTGAATTTTGTTGAACAAAAGAATATTCAGCTTATCCTTTAAATTATTTTTTTTATGATCACAAATATAACATATTGGGAAGGATTATATATATCTTAGACGCTAGGAAGAAATGTGAATGCTAAAAGAGTTCTCTTTGTGAGTTATAGTGCACATATTAAGGATGGAGACTATTTTGGTTAGAAAATAATATTAGAAAGACATTTCTATTGATATTACAAGTTCTATTATGAAGTAGAGTCATAATGTCTTGCGGTCCGCACCACCACAGTTTTTTCATGAATGTGGCTATTGCCTACTGTTTGAGTAATATATTTTCTTCCCAAAAAAAAAAAAATTTAATAATATTTTTGGTTTTCAACGTATGACCTTTGTTTCAAAATTGTACTTATGTTTTAAAATGTTTTTTCCAAGCACTATCTACTAGCATATTTTCTTCCCCCAAAAAAAAGTTTAAATAATATTTTTGGTTTTCAACGTATGACCTTTGTTTCAAAATTGTACTTACGTTTTAAAATGTTTCTTCCAAGTACTATCTACTAGCATGTATACACCTTGTTTGATATACTCTCATGATAGAATGGCTATTTATGTGAAATAATAATTTGATTACTTAGTTGTATTTTTTACACGCCAATACCAAAACTGCATGTGGCAGTTAGTGTCGTACCAGTGAGTATATTCCCTTATCTTATCCCCCTTCCTCAATATATATATATGTGTGTGTGTTTCTCAAATAAAAAAATAAAAAAAAAAGTTGTATTTTTTATTACAAGTAAAAGTTGTTCCTTAAGGACATATACATTGTACTAAACATGCCTTAAGTGAAACCTAGTTGGTACTTGGGCTGCTATACAAAACGTAGCTATAGGCTATAGCCGCGTTTTTTAAACATGGCTAAAGCCCTCATTTTTTGTAGTGTTTATATGGCCACACCAAATATTTTAGTTTAAAAAATCTTCTACTCATGTATAGAAAAATTGTGATGCCGATGCAATTCCCTTCTTCTGTCACAGGTCATTGTTAAAATCCCTATGTTTTTGCAGAAGATTCAGTATAAATATTATATGCAATTATTGAATTTGAACGGACATTTGCCAAATTCTTTTCATAGCTAATGTTCATTTACTTCAATTGCCTATACGCTTTTATTCTCTTTATCATGAAGACTGTGTTGTAACACCAAATCACCATATTGCTTCAATAAATCTATTGCGTTTAGTGAAATATATGGAACCTATATTTTACTGGAACATATACATTTAATTATTACTAATTCTTTTCCATATTTCCTTTTCCTCTTTTTACTTATATGATTGGTAAAAAACAAAGGATTATGGTGGAGATGGCACTATTGAGTATGTCCAGTGGCTATGGCACAAGTATCTATCCTGCCTCTCCTTGAATGGCTTAATGAAACAAAGCATAGGTTAAAATTTTTCTCTCTTAATTATAGAAGTTTCAAAATTTATTCTTGCTTCATTTCAGTCGCTAATGTGAATGGTTTTTTTTTTTTTTTTTTTTTTTTTTCGGATTTGCGAAATATTTTACTATAAATTATAAATTCCATTTCTCAAACCGATGATTTGGTGTAAAGCCTTGGAGTCAAAGTAGGTGTTATCAATTTGGAATTTCAATTGATCCTTAAAGTTATGTATTTGTGATGGATTTTTCTTTTCTTCAAAACTCAGACCCAGATGATAATAAATAGATACGTTGACACATATAATTGTTATGTAATTTAAGGAAACGACATTGTCATCGCAGCTTGCATCCTTTTGTTTTAGAGATTCAACTTTTATAATATATATGTGTGTGTGTATATATATATATATATATAATAGATAAATATAGATATAGACAAAGTTATGGATATAGATGTTACAACAAAATACAACGTTTTATTTATTTCATTATAATATCTTTTATTATAGTATACAAATGTTAAAACCAAATGCATCGTTTTAGTTATTTCATTATAATCTCTTTTATTACCGTATAATAAACATGTCTTAAGTGAAAGTTAGTTGGTACTTTGGTTCCTTGGTGGGTGAGAATAGACCAAAATGCTTCTCAGTTTCTGCTGGACCCTTTTGGTCTTCATCAAACATAGCAAACAAGTAAGTTTCTAATGGTCCAGGCTTCTTTGGAGTCCCATTCTTCGCATGACTAATCAAATTCTTGTAATAAGTGCCAGCATTACTAACTGTTGCTGCTACACCATTGTCTCCATCTGATGGCCAACCTGTCTCCGTTACAATGACAGTCAAATTGGCTCCACCAATCTTCTCAAGAGCTGAGTAGAGAGAATCCAGAATTGCATCAAAGAGATTTTGATACCCTAAGTTACCATCTTGTACCACAACCCCTGGTGAAGTAAATAAGGCATATTCAAGCTTAATGTCTGTTGGGTCACCTATGTAGGCAAAATATGGGTACACGTTGGCAAGAAGTGGGGCATTAGTGCTTACTAGGATGCTAACGATTGCATTTATGTATGAACTTGCACTATCACTAAATGAGCCTGCAGATGGGGGGAAAGAATTGCCCAACAATGACATGTCTATTACTGTTGAAACTTTGATTTGTAAATTAGAAGCTTTAATTGCATTGTTTAAGTTCTGGATGGCTGGTCCAACATATTGGGCTAATGGATCACTCGGCTTTATTTCATTCCCAGCAGCAATGTAACTAATTTTGACATCAGGGTAGGGAATTATGTTTGTTTGCACCCAAGTGTTTGCAGTTGCAGGACTAGTGGCAAGACCTTGAAGGTCATTGTTAACAACTCCAACAATGACCTCTATGTTGGATCCTTTTAGGGCTTGGAGGGTTGCTTGATTTGGATCAAAAATCCTCATTTTCCCTATGCCATTGGTGGTGTACAATGTTATTACATCAGTTGCAGGTGGTAAATTATCAGCAACTGTTCCATAATTTACACCTATAGATTGTGCAGCTGCATCAAATAGCATGAAGATAACAAACAAGTTAATTAACACTAAAGATAAATTTTTTTGAAGGAATTGTGTAGGTATTCAATGGAACTAAATCAAATAAAACCAAGATAACAAACAAGTTAATTAACACAGAAGGTAAATTTGTTTGATGGAATGTAGAGATAGATACCCAATGGATTAAAATTATTTGGAGTTTTTTAAATAATCATGGAATGTATAAAATCTTATCTATTTGTTTTTTGTCATATTATCAATAATTTAAATAGAAACCAAACCTTTGGTTAAACATTTCTAAAGTTTTTAATTTAATCATTTTATTTTAAAAGCATGGATAGAATTGTAGGAGTTCCATTGTGGACTTACCCTAAAAACTCTAATATAGGATTATAATTCTATATGCAATAACTACAAAATCTTATTAAAACCATAGTTAGTAATGTATGAGATGAAATATGTATGGTATGTAATACGTATGCGTTTCATTCTACTTAAAATTTCAAAACTTTTAGTAAAAATATGAGATAAGAAATGGAAATGGAAAAAAAAACCTAAATAGACATATGTGTGCAAGTATATTATGAATTTGATTGAAAAATTCAGAAAAAACAAATATGATTATGTATGTTGAATGTAATTTTATAAAAATTAAATTAATTAAGAATTTAAGAAATGTAGTATTTTGTTTTTCAAATTTTAGTTATGTTTTTAATGAAAATATATAACAACTGAATAAGGAGATGATGTTTAATATATTTTTATATTTTTTCATGGACTTACTCACCAAAAAAGAGTATTTAGTGTCTCTCGTATAATTCATTTATAAAAATATCGATGAAAAAAATTTCAAAATTATAATAAAACATGAAAATGTTGATGTTTAATATAAATAATAAAATATGAAACTAAAATTATTAATTTTAATAATTTAATTATTATATAGAATGACATGGCTAAACAAAATAAAAATTTAACTCTCTATAAAAGTCATTTGGTTTATTTGAAGTATTTTTGTACTAGTATAATACGAGAAATTTTTAATATATATTTAGTGTGTTTAATTATATAAAACATGTATTTTTCAAAGTATTTTTTTTTAAACGGTTAACATATTAAAAATACGCATATGTAACAATTAATTCTTATTTGCCGTTTCTTTTTATTTTCAGCATACTATTTAGATCGAAAAGAATATAATTACCGTCTACCAAATTAAGATAGAGCATATTCATTTAAGAAATTAAAAGAAATGAAAAGGCATGCCTTTATGCACTAAGACATTAACGGCTAGGTGCATGTTTAATAAATTTATTACGTATTTTTGTAGTATGATGTACATTATAGCACTAAGAAATGGGACAATATTTGAGTGGTTGAATCTGGACTCTACACGTGGAACAACTGTGAGGGAAGGGAGAATGGGTGATGGCTAAGAGATTTTGTCCGAGTCAGTGCTAAAGGCGTAACTGTCTTGGGAAGGAAGTGAGATTTACACTTGACACGATACTTAAACAATCATAAAAAAGGGATATAGTGACTTTTTAGAGTTGAAGGCTACTAGGACATCCCTTATTGGTTGAGAACACAATGAGTCACCCTGGAGACATGTGTAACAATCACAGTATTCCTGATGTCCCTCCTGATGACCAAGACTTGTCTCCCAAACAGTGGCAAAACTACCTACCTACTGGCCTCAATCTCATGTCAAAACTCACATTTTTTTTTTAGATTTCTCAGGTAGATGTACTGTTAGATAACTTATTTCATTCCCATAAATAAGCTCAAATCTAACTTGCATGTATATATGATGACATTGTACGCCCTCTTTTCACATTTATAGTATACTAATTATGACTTTACTAAGTAGAATTTAACATAAATGTGGTTGCTAAGAGGGAGAACTTTGACACCAATGCACCATACTCCAAAAGTACCTAATAACTATGTAATAAATTACTAACATATAGGAGTCATTTAGGAACTCTAAAAGTTGCTAAGCAGTTGAGCTCGTTTTGTAGATAACCTCAATTATGTGAATTTGTTGCCAACTAATTTTCATAATTATAATGATCATCGATAAACAAATTTTGCCTTTTTTTTTTTTTCACTTGTTACATTACAAAGATTACAATGCAACCTACTATCCATTGATTAAAAAAAAAAAAAAAAAAAAAAACTAGAAGTTCATTTCACTTATTCCAAGCTAGTTAGGGCTTGATTTTTACACATTAACTTGGTATTCTAAGCCATCTAAAAAGTAGTACTAATATCAAGCATGCTCACTTTTACTATGAATGCCATACAAATACGAATATCATACAATATAACAAACAAATAAACAACCAATTAGCCGCACCTGATTTTCCTTGGCTTGTTATCAACAATAATAGCAATAGCGCAGCCATAATAGGTTTCTTACTTAAAGCCATGGTGGAAAAGGAGAACTGAGAACAGATTTTCAATTTAGATGTCTTTGCTTTACTATCTACACCCTATACCTCTTCATATATATAGTTAATGAAATTTGATAATTATGAAAATTATTAATAATTAATTATATTTAATTTGATAAGATTATAATGGAAGGTTTGAATAAAGAATATAATTTAAACTTAATTAAAAAATATATAGTAGATATAAACAATAGTTGAATAATATTTACAATTTTTCAATGTTAGTAATATCCAATTTATTAAGGGAGGGTGGAAAAGTTTAAGGCTCATAAATTGTTGGAGCATTTTAATATTAATTAATTAAAATGGATTTATATGACAACATAAATGTAAAAATATGAGAGTTAATATGGAAGATAAGAAGCTAGTGGAATATTTAATCTCACATTGAAAATGAGAGAATTTTAATTATTGTAATTAATGGGCTGGTATGTATTAATTCAAATATTTGGTTAGATACATGCACCTCAATCCAATTTATTATTGTGTTCGCACCAAGATAAACTTCATAACAAATTAAAAATAATTTCTATCGCAAGGTCATGTATCATTGTACTTTGAGGCTAAAGAAACACTATTTTTTTTTTTTTTTGAGAGGAAGAATTTGGCTGTAAATGGCAAATCCATGTTCCTTGATAATAATTTGAAAGAATTTGGATTTGGTTACCTTTCATTGAATATATACTTAGATTAAGGCAAAATTTGGCTACAAATTTAATTTTAGCCTAAAGATACAACTTTATTCAATATATTTTTTTATTTGTATATGGATTTTGACAAATCTACAATTGGAATACATTCTTTTCTTATATCCTTCATGCTTGTAAAATTTTCAAAAGATTAAATATCAATAGTTATGTTATCAATAAATTGTTTAAATTGAAAATTTTATAATCTGAAATCATCCATAAAGATAAGTTTATGAATCATATAATAAATAACATCCAATTTTCATAAAATTTGACATGTATGTCATTAATAAATTGTTTAAAATACAAAATTTTGTAATCTAAAATTATCCATAAAGATAAGTTTATAGATCATATAATAAATAACATTCAATTGACACAAAATTTGACAATATATATTGATGGCATAAAGAATATGCAATCTAACGAATAGATTTTCGAAATATATAATCATGTTAATTTTTTTAAATGAAGTTTTAGTCAAATTATGTCCTTGAGATTATTCATCTTAAGCAAATGCCATACAAAAGTTAGACATTAGTTGAATCTTACATATCACGAAAAAAAAAAAAAAAAAAAAGGTTGGAAGCATGTGTATTAATGTTATAGTTATTTATATGATTTAGCTATTCAATAGTTTTGTTATGTTTTTATTACAGAGAATATTCATTCTTTAAAATGAGGAATAAATATTCCTCTCTATAAGAGTTGTAATAACTATTACTTAGCACGTGTAATAATTTCTAATATTAATATATTTTCAAATAAATAAACTTTCCATATCCACACAACAATTATGGAAATAAAAAATCATCAAAAAAATATCTCATCTCACTCAAATTTAAAATATATAATTTTCTAGGAAATATAATTGTGTGAGTGAGATATTTTTTTTAAATAGATTTTAAGTTTTATTCTAATATTACAACTCACAACCAAACTAATGAATATGTTTTTATTTGAGAAAATAGTAATATTTATTATAACACACGAACATGAAAGTAATATATAGAGTTTTTTAAAACTTATAATATATTACATAACCAGAGTATCACTACAAAATGGTCTAACCTTTGTAGTAGTAGTAGCCTGAAATTATAAGGACTGAAACTCTAACACACTAAATATGTTTAGTTATTCTACTACAACACATTTTATTTAGAGTAAGAAAGATTACAATTCCTATTGTAATCTACATTTATTGTACCGAACGTGGCCATTTAATGGAGGGATTGACAAGTATTTGCTCATTTCCTTGGAAAAGAATGTAAAGAAACGTGTCAAGGGGCATGATAAGAGTTTTCTTTGTTAGAAAATAATATGTTTGAAGAGTACTAATTTGGTTAGAATATACTATAAAATGGAAATTGATATTTATTTTTTGGCAAAAATGCAAAACTGACCCTCTAACTTTCAACGTTTTTTATTTCAGTCCTCTAACTTTCAATTTTATCATTTTAGTTCTCTAACTTTCAATTTTTGTCAATCCAGGCTTCCGTTAGAACTTAGTTAAGGCTGCTGTTAAACTCATTGAAAAATGACCGTTTTGCCCTTTTTTTTTTTTATTTCGAAATTAAAAGGAAAAAAAAAATTTAAGGGGAACGACGATGTCATTCCCCTTCTTCCCCTGAAATTCGTTCCCTTTCCCCTGAAATCAAAACTAACATTGAGAGAGGAAGAATCGGTTTCAACAACCCTAGAAGTTTTTGTCGGATCCGGTTATTCTGTTCTTCAATTCATTTTTAATTAAAAAAAAAAACAACCAGAGAGCTCTAACCAAGCTTGAATCTCTCTGTTATCTTTGTGAGATTAAAGCAGTTAATCTGAGGAAGAAGAAACCAAACGCAAAGAAGTGAAGATGAATATATTCAGATTATTTGGCGATATTTGGCCAGCGTCCTCATCTTGCTCCTCAAGATCCACACCATCAAATCTTGCCCTGGTACCACTATTTTTTTTAAATCTATATTATACAGTATCATCTATAAATTGTCTCTGTATTTTTGGATTGCTTGTCTCTCAGTTCTCATTTCTGGGTAATGTTGCAAATGTGTTCTTTGTGCTCTAATGTAATTGAACTTGCAGCACTGAGCTAAATTTTTGTTCAAATCTGACCCATTTTGGACCGAATCCGACACAAACTTCTGGGGTTGTTGAAACCGATTCTTCCTCTCTCAATGTTAGGGATTTACGTTAGGGATTTGGGTCTCAATTTGTCTTTGTTTTGATTTCAGGGGAAGGGGGTTTTCAAAAAAAGAGGTTTCAGGGGAAGGGGAACGACGTCCGACACAAACTTCTGGGGTTGTTGAAACCGATTCTTCCTCTCTCAATGTTAGGGATTTACGTTAGGGATTTGGGTCTCAATTTGTCTTTGTTTTGATTTCAGGGGAAGGGGGTTTTCAAAAAAAGAGGTTTTAGGGGAAGGGGAACGACGGTTTCAGGGGAAGGGGAACGACGTCGTCGTTCCCCTTCCCCTGAAACCTCTTTTTTTTTTTTCCTCTCTCATTGTTTTCTTTTCTTTTTTTTTACAGGTTTTTCTTTTTTTCTTTTAATTCCAAAAAAAAAAAAAAAAAAGGGGCAAAACGGTCGTTTCCTGGTGAGATTAACAGCAGCCTTACTTGAGTTCTAACGGAAGCCTGAATTGACAAAAATTGAAAGTTAGAGAACTAAAATGAAAAAACTAAAAGTTAGAGGACTGAAATGAAAAACGTTGAAAGTTAGAGGGTTAGTTTTGCATTTTTGCCTTTTTTTTTTAAAGGGAAATTAATATTTTCTTTTAAAAAGGAAAGAAAGTGATATTGATATTGATACGTTGCAAGTTTTTTTATTTTTTATTTATTTATTTTTTTTTATTTTGGAAATTGATATGCCGCAACTTCTAAAAAAAAATTATAGTATAATTTAGAGTCATAATGTCATGCATACCTGATAGTGAATATAAGTTGATCTATGATATATTGTGGTAATAATCCTTCATACTTTTTAATATTTTCATAATAATTTCACAATAAATTATAGCTTCTAATTTAGGCAATAATGTTGCGGTAAGTTGTTATTAATTCTAACTAGTGTATAATTTGTGTAAATGCACGGTACAATTAAAAAAAATACAATTACACATATATGAATTCAAATTATACTTGGTTTAAGTCATAGATATATACATGAGTTTTTTACTATTTCTTTCTTCTTTAGATTTTTATTTTATTTTATTTTTGGGATATACACATGAGTTTACTCTTGTTTATTGGTTTTTTTTTTTTTTTTAATTTTATTTTATGGTTTATTTATATTAGACTAATCGTCTTTTGCACAACATTAACTCACCAAGAAATTAAAAAATATATATAGACAAGACAAGTGGTGCAAAATTAGACTACAATTAGAATCCAATTTAAAATCTAATTGGATTTTTTCTTAGTTTTACCTATATATATATATATATATATAACACCACTTTTTTACCTACCAAAAATAGCTTCTCACATAAGATATGTTGTTTCTCACTTTGTTTCTTTTTCACATAAGATATGTGAAAAAGAAATTCTTAATTATTTTAAGCTTCTCACATAAGATATGTTGTTTCTTTTTCACTCTCTCACACTCTCACTTTGTTTCTCTCTATCTCTTCATTCGAACTGCACCTCAAAATGACTAAATATCTCTCTGTGTTTCTTGCTCACTCTGTGGAACTCATAATATTTCAGCTCTCTCTCTTAGTGTGTTTCTTCTCACACTCTTTTTGGCCGAAGGGCCTTTGCTTCTTTTTTTTCTTCTTTTTCTTATTCTTCAACGTGTCCAACACGTCTTGCATCACTTCTCATTAAGAGAAGTCAGACCTCTCCCAAACTTTGGTCATTTCTCAATAAATGAGAAAGCTTGCTTTGAAGACTTTTAGAACAAACTCATAAATGAGCTTTGACAAGGCATGTGGGTTGGACCCACACGGTGCTTTGCACCCAACAATCTCCCCCTGCAGCACACTACAGAGGAGATCTTCAACCCAAGTCTTCAATTAGAATTCATGCCGGCCAACCCAACACAAAGCTTTAGCTTTTATCTAGACACAACCTTGGTCAACATGTTAGCTAGATTTTCATCTGTGTGAATCTTCTCTAATTCAAATGACCATTGCTTAACAACTAGTCTCAACCAATGGTATCTCACCTTAATGTGCTTCGAGCGTGCATGGTACATAGAATTCTTGCTCAAGTCTATAGCACTCTGACTATCACAATTAACTACATACCCATCCTGCTTCAAACCCAATTCTTTGAGAAACCGTTTTAACCAAAGCATCTCTTTACCTGCTTTATTAGCTGCAATGTACTCATCTTTAGTTGTAGATAAGGCAACACACTTCTGAAATCTTGACTGCCATGATACAACTCTCCCTACAAAAGCAAATAAATACCCCAATGTAGATTTCCAACCATCAAGGTCACCTGCCCAATCCGCATCTACATAACCCTCTAAAACTGGTTTAGAATCACCAAAAGTCAAGCACAATTTAGAGCTACCTCTCAAATACTTGAAGATCCACTTCACTGCTTCCCAGTGATCTTTACCAGGATTAACTGTGAACCTACTGACAACACCAACTCCATGAGCAATATATGTGCAATCCATAGCAAACATCAAACTCCCAACTACTGAGGAATAAGTAATTGATGCTATGTCTCCCTTCTCTTTCTTTGATGAAGAACAAGATCTCTTTCTTAACTTGAAATGAGAAACAAGAGATGTACTGACTGAATTGGCATGTTTCATATTGAACCTTTCAAGAATCCGCTCAATATACTTCTCTTGTGATAACCACAGCTTTTTAGCTTTCCTGTCACGAAGAATCTACATACCCAAAATTTGTCTTGCAGGACCCAAGTCTTTCATATCAAATGACTTGAACAAGTCCTTCTTCAAATTTCCAATCACACCTACATCTTGTCCTAATATGAACATAACATCTACATATAGTAGAAGAATAACAAGTTTACCATTGGAAAATTTTCTGACATACACACAATGGTCTGCATTTGTCCTTGTGTACCTATGATCCTTCATGAATGAGTCAAACTTCTTGTACCAATGTCTTGGAGCTTGCTTCAAACCATACATACTCTTCTTTAACTTGCAAACCATGTGTTCTTTTTCTTTCACTTTGAATCCCTTAGCTGATTCATGTAGATTTCTTCTTTCAAATCACCATAAAGAAAAACAGTCTTCACATCAGGTTGCTGAAGCTCAAGATCCAAGTTAGCTACTAATCCTAGAACTACCTGAATGGAACTCATCTTGACAACTAGAAAAAATATCTCATTAAAGTCAATCCATTGTTTCTGACTGAAGCCCTTAACCACCAATCGAGATTTGTACTTCACTAACTTGTCACCATTTTTCTTTAACTTGAACACCCATTTGTTTCTCAGTATCTTCTTGCCTTTAGAAAGTTCCACAAAGTCATAAGTCTTATTCTTATTCAAAAAATTCATCTCTTCATGCATATCCTTCAATCAACTCTGCTTGTCCTTATGAGACTGTACTTCCTGAAAACTTTTTGGCTCCCTCTCTTCAGTAATCATAGTATACTCAGAAGTGGGGTATTTAGTTGATGGACGACGCTCTCTAGTAGACCTTCTACCAACTATGTTCTACCAACGCTTGATTGTAGTTATGGCTCTAGTAGATTCTTGTGTAGTTAGAAGGTACAAAACCTCTCAGATCTCACAAAGAGTAACACACAAGCCTTCTCCAAAGTCTTCAAAACATGGCTAGGGTTTCCCTTTTATATGTGGAGAAGTTTAGATCAAACTCTAAATGTTTTTGCGAGCTTGGGCCTATTTAAAATTCTGCATAAAAAACTAGACCTGCGATTTTCGATCGGTTGAGCCTAATTCTCGATCGATCAAGCAAGGTAGAATCACAATCCCTTTTTCTGCAATTAGTTGGACTTGAACCTTGAAACAATCACTTTTAAGCATTGCCTAAAAACCTAGTCTAGACATGTTTTGTTCTCGGTTTGCCAACACAATACAAATATGATTCTAAATATTTAAATCTAAATCTTTAGAACCTAACAGAACCATTTCTGAAAATGTTGACAAATATGAGTGAGTTTAGACTAATATTCTAAGAGATATATCCATGTGTATTATGAGTAATGATAAAAAATGATAAAATACTAGGATCTTGCCTTAGTAAAGATTGAAGTTAGACCCTAATAAATATTAGAGTGAGCGAGATTAAAAGGTGTAGAAGAAAACGAGTTATTTTTATAGAAAGGTAAATTTGTTTGTTTTCCTAGATAATAGGAGGTATAATCGAATTTTCAGTTGTATATAGTTTGTAGCCAAGTTGCTTGTTTTTCACATATGCTAACTCAAGATCTCCTGCCCTGATACTATGTTAAATTACTAATTGACCCAAAAGTTTAAACTATTAAGATATGATAAATTTAATTTTTTAACCACAATTCTATCACTCACCCTTACATTTGGGTCCAAACTCCTCTTAAGTCTTAATAGGTAAAGTCCAACACAAGAGATTTTAGTTTGTAATCTTAAAATGAAAGATTATCTAAATTCCAACAATTGGGACTCTATAATAGAATGAAATCATAAGTTTGTTGTACGTCATCGACTCATTAAGGGGAAGGGTGTAGAAGGTGAAGAAAGTGAACACAATAATTTTAAGCAAACAAGCAATTTTTAAAACCAATTAAAGTTTGTAGTATTCCAACTAATATGTTGGTTCCGCGTTTCAAAAGTAACAATATAAAATTCAACAACTCACATTGATATAACAAACTTGAAACAAATCAAAAGAATTAAATATTATTGATTTAATCATTTTAAAATGAAAAATAACAAGTTTAGTGTCAATGTTTATAATAGTAAAATATTAAGAAAGATAGTATATCGCTGTTATATAGGAATGTAGCCAAAACTTTGAGTTAGGAGGGGCAGCTTTACTGTTGGCTGTGTGCGGCAATTTCAACCTTTGACCTTGCTATTTAGCTGCCGAGAATTTTTTTTTTTTTGTGGGTAAGAATAAAATTATTTTTGCTTATAATTTTTTAAAGGGCAGAGTTATTTGTTTTGGATAAAATTAGTTAATTGAGCTTAATTTTTTTTTTTTTAGTTTTACTTGTAAATTTTGTTGTAAAGCTATTTTTTTGGGCTTATATATTTTGTTTTAGATTTTAGATCTATAAATTTTTTTTTATGGTAACTAAAATAAGGAAAATGCTAGAGCTACAAGTTTTTTATAAATTACTAATATGATAAGTGGTTATTGATAAGTAAAAAAATTATGTGAATGGTGGGCCTATATATAAACCAATTAGAATTTGACACCGAAACAGTTTGTAAAAATGTTATAAAAAAGTTTTTGAGTATAACATTACTCTTAAAAGAATCAATGAAATTCTTAAAGGGAAACAAAATGTAGTTTTATAGAACAAAATTGCTAAAATTAGTACAAATATATATATATATATATATATAATAATAATATTTTTTTCCAAAAAAATTTAGGGGGGGGGGGTGGGGGGCCTAGTCCAATGGTGGTTTCGTCCATACTGTTATATGACTTCGCTAAGGAACATATATTTCACTCTCTTAAGGGTGTTTCTTGCCACTGCAGGAGAATATTAAAATGTACATCTTGTTAAATTACCGATTGTCCCAAAAGTTGAAACTATTGGAATATGATAAATTTAATCATTTAACTATATACTTCTAACACTCCCCCTCATGTGTGGGCTGAAACTACCTTTTAATAGGTGAGATCCAACATGTGAGAATTTAAATAGGAGGAAGAGTGGAGGAGACAAAGATCGAATTCAAGGTTCCATGCTGTGATACCTAGTTAAATTACCGACTGTCCCAAAATTTTAAGCTATTGGGATATAATAAATTTAATCTTTTACCCACATACTTCTAACACATCTCAACTATGTAGCAAGTTTATCAGCATACCATTTCAACTATGCAGCGAGTAATACATTCAAATAGAGTATATTACATCAAAGTAAATTTTGTAAGAGCAAAATTATAAATTTATTTACATTTATAAAATACACCAACACAATATAGATTACCAACAATGCAGCTAGCTTCTCCAACCTATCTAGTATCATATATACATATTTTGCATGCGTGGGCGCGCACACACACACATTCTCTCTCTCTCTCTCTCTCTCTCTCTCTCTCTCTCTCTCTCTCTCTCTCTCTCACAGCTAAGGGCATGTATGATATGCTGTAACAGGTTTTGTAATAGGATGACTAGTCTTGTGAAATAATCATTTGATTATTTGGTTGCAAATTTATTATAAGTAACAGTTATTCCTTAAATCGAGGAACAACTATTTCTTTTTGGAAATATTGTAATAATTATTCCTTAGTATGTACGTGTAATAACTTTTAAAATTGATATATTTACTAAATGGAAAATTATTGTGTACTCCCGGAGTACCATAAATGCGTACTCCTTTCTCTCACATGAATGGTGGGTCCCATTAATTAAATTCATGGTGGGACCCACCATTTATGTGAGATGGGGGAGTACACATTTATGGTACTCCGGGAGTACCTAATAATTTTTCTTACTAAATTTACACTTTCGAAATGTACACAAAAATTATAAAATAAAAAGGTAATCTCTCTCAAATTTTAAAAATATTCATTTTTAGGAAATAAAATTAAATAAATAAGATAATTCATAAATATAGATCTTGAGTTCTATTCCAATGTTACAATTAAATTTATGGTTTTAGTTCTTCGTTTGCAACATCTTTTATTTCATGATTCTTAAAAAAAAAAAAAAAAAAAAATCTAGTAATAAAGATTACAATTCCTACTGCAATTATCTTAAGAAAAATTGAGCTGGTACTTGGGTTGCTTAGTAGGTGAGAAGAGGCCAAAATGTTTCTCAATTTCTGCTGGACCCTTTTGGTCTTCATCGAACATAGCAAACAAGTATGTTTATAATGGTTTAGGCCTCTTCGGAGTCCCATTGTTCACATGACTAATCAAATTCTTGTAGTAAGTGCCTGCATTGTCAACTGTAGCTGCTACACCACCGTCGAATGGCCAACCGGTCTCTATTAAGCACCAATCTTCTCAAGAATAGAATAGAGAGAATCTATCATTGCATCAAAGAGATTTTGGTACCCTAAGTTACCATCTTGTACCACAACCCCTGATGAATTTAATAAGGCATAATCAAGCTTAATGTCTGTTGGGTCACTTAAGTAGGCAAAATATGCATACACATTGGCAAGAAGTGGTGCCTTAGTGCTTACTAGGAAGCTAGCGATTGCATTTATGTATGCACTTGCATTGTCACTAAAGGAGCCTGAAGATGGAGGGTAAGTATTGCCCATCAATGACATGTCTATTACTGTAGAAACTTTGATTTGGGTTGGAAAATTAGAAGATGTAACTGCATTGTATAAATTTTGCATGGCTAGTCCAACATATTGGGCTAATGGATCACTGGGTTTTATTTCATTCCCAGCAACAATGTAACTAATATTGACATCAGGCAAGTAGGGACTTATGTTTGTTTGCACTCAATCATTTGCAGCTACAGGACTAGTGGCAAGGCCTTGAAGGTCATTGTTGACAACTCCAATATTGACCGATATGCTGGATCCTTTTAGGGCTTGGAGGGTTGCTTGATTTGGATCGAAAGTCCTCATTTTCCATATGCCACTTGTTTTGTATAGGGCTATTACTTCAGTTACAGGTGGTAAATCATCGGCAATTGTTCCATAATTTAGACCTATAGATTGTACAGCTACATCAAATAGCACCAAGATAATAAACAAGTTAATTAACACCAAAGATAAATTTGTTTGAAGGAAATGTATAGGCATCCAATGGAGCTGCAACAAACAAAATCAAGATAAAAAAGTAGTTATATTTAACACAATGGTAAATTTGTTTACGGAAATATACAGAGCTTGGTTGATATGCAAGCTCAAACAAAAGTTTTTAGTGTTTAAGCACTGAAAATTGTAGTCAAAAAAAGAAAAAAAGAAAAGTGTTCGGCAAGAGTGTTTGAGTCACATTTTTCAATTTAGGATATTTAAACACTGTATTTTTTTTTTTTGAGAAACAAATACACACACATGTACAAGGAGAGAGAAAGGAATTCTAACATAAAGGCACACTATGATTTCACTCAAAAGCCATGGTAACTTTTGAGAATGCATTCAGAGTAGTTTTTAGTTTTTGAGTAACATTGCTTAATAACATTGTTGTAAATATTTTGAAAATCATGAGACCTATTGATAATTGGCTGTAACACAATAAGAATTCGAATGAAAATGCATTTGTTAATTTTCTACAATATTTAATAACTAAGAATCAATTAGTTGAGAACCTACTAGGAAACTTTAATCAATAGAAAGAAAGGAAGAAGGAGAAAATTTTAGGAATTCTTTTAAATTATTGAATGCCGCGTTGACTGGAATCCAAGATTCATTCCTAAACTCATGCCATGATTGATGAGTATTTTCAGAAGGTTCTTTAGTTGTCTCTGACCACATGGAACAAGATCATATTTTCCAAGGTTTGGAACACAAATAATTCAACCAATTCCTTGAAAATTCAACCAGACCAAACCCATTAAAGACCTATTCTTATTGCACTAATTAATGAATCTTGAAAGTCAAAATGAGAAAAATGATTGTAGAGTAATACCATTTTTATCTGATATAAAAATTGATAGGATCCCTTAATTGATAGAGTGCCATCTTATAGATCATTGATTATTGTAAAATAAAATTAATTGAGCCTTCTTCTATAATTTAGAATTCTAATTATTTCACTCAATTTAATTGATTAAATGGAAGATGTTACATGTACCACCAAATATTCATCATGTTATTCAGGTTGATTTGGCCTCCCTTAATGAATGAGTACACTTTCTTTTTTCTTTTTTTCTTTTTTTTTAAATCCAATTACTAAACCTATATGGGAAAAAAAAAATCCAATTAGTGAACCCATTCCTACAAATGCAATCTGAACTAACCCATTGATCACCGACTCTGAAGACAGAAATGCACAAGTGGCATTTGAGCCATTTTCTGATGATCACCTTTGCAAGAAATGGGTTCAATCCAAATTGCACTAGGGAGGAGATACCCGCTTTAGCAAAAAGGGAAAAAGTGGGTCTTTCATAATTCATGGTATGGTCCTTTGTCATAGCTAGCATTTACCATATTTGGTTTAGGGTCAATGCTAGGAAGTAGTCCATATATTCTTTTGGTCTTTGATTCAAGAAGTCCAATTCTCAATAGCCTCTTTGGAGTCTACAATTTGCTCATTCTATAGGCCCAGATCCATGCAAAGATATCTAAATGTCGGCCTAAACATGCCAAAATATTCTGATTCCCACTAATCGACGGTAAAGGAAGGCATGGTGTGTGTGTGTGAGAGAGAGAGTTTTACATCAATGGCTAGTAAATCTATGTACTAAGATTTACAGTGGAAATCTTTTATCCATCTGAGAAAGTTGCCCTACATCATGGATTCTGTCTTTCTTAGCTAGCTTAGCTATAGGTCATGTACCATTGCCACTAGTCCACTCATCATTCATCTCAAATTTATATCTAAATCCATCCTACAATTCGTGGGTCATGAAAGTTGAAACACCATAGTGCAGGGGCACCAGAGAGAGAGAGAGAGGATCAGGGGCAAGCAGTGCTTGGTGGAGAAAATAAAAACGTAAGGTCTGTTTATCTAGTATTACTGCTGTTGATAATTTACAGTTTAATTCATTTCAGAAAGATTTTTACAATTTTTGAGTATGTTTCTTGTCTGAAAGTTCTCTTCCTTGCATCCCATAAAAATTTAGTAAAAAAAATTCTGAAGAAGATTTGCTATTAAAAAAAAAAAAAAAGGTTCTGTTACCCATATTACTAAAAATTTCAATTAAGTTGCATCACTGTTTATCTTTTCATGCTTTCTCTTTTTGTCTCATTTTTTTTTTTTCCATTAAAAAAAAAAAAAGATTTTAGTAAGTTTTATATTATTATGAATTATCAAATGGGAGGAATCTTATCCCATAAGTTTTGGAATTAACATCCTAGAAATGTGTCTAACGGAAGATTTCTAGTTTGACATGTTGGAGACATGTGGAACCATATCATTAAATGGGCCAATTTTTTTAATTTTCATATTTTTAATTTTTTTTTTCTTGGAAACTTCATTGATCAGGGCATAAAACACAAGTTTTCAGCCTAAACTGCAAAATTCACATTCCCCAAAATATAGTAAGCATTTTTATTTTTAAATTGAAAAATTTAATTTATCATGTTATGGTTATGAAAAGGCTCATGCATATTTCACATCCAATACATGAGTATATTATGAATAGGGGAAGAAATTAAACTAACCCATTGTCAAATTTTTAAGGTTTATATTTTTTTTAATGATTTTAAGTTTGTCTATCAATGAACTTTTAGTGCATTTATTTTGTTATGGTATACTTTCTGAGATCTTTGAGTCTTTAACTCTTTTTTTATTTTTTTTTTATTTTTATTTATTTATTTAAGAAATTCGTGAAAGTTATGGAAGGTGGCAGTTCAAACATTTTCGCGGGTATACTATATTCTTCTTTGCTCCCTATTCCATTTTGATGTGTAATCCCTCTGTGTTTTTTTGCTGAATAATTCCTTTGTGTTTTTAGAATGGACAAAGACAAGTTCTCCAAAAAAAAAAAAAAAAAAAGAATGGACAAAGACAAAGATATCCATAAATTATTCGTCTTGTATAGCAATAGCTACTTCTTGCCGGAGATTTTGATGTCATGACAACACACAAATAGAAATTTTTTTTAAGTTTTAAATTTTTACATTTTTGCATCAATTGTGAATATATTAATGGAATAATAGTATAAAAGAATGTGAAAGAATATTTAGTACTTACAAAATACCTGCTTCTTCCTAAATAATAATTTCGCTTTAAAAAAAAATACAAGTTTTAAGTAGTAACTTGTATAAAAAAAGGTCCCATCTATATATCTCAATATACTAATTTCATAATATTATCATCTACTTTTATATTGAAAAGTATATAATCGCTCATACTTTATTGTAATAAATATATAAAATTGAAAAAAAAATTTAATTCCTGTTTTTGGCAATGGACTATTATTTAGAGGTAAAATGTAGATTGTTTTATAGGGAGGGGGAGTAATATCTTAAACATTTTTATTTGAAGTGGTTCATTTCTTCTTAACATGGCAGGTTGAGCTCTACATTTATCGTAAAAACGGGTTAAATAGGTTTTTAGAGTAGGGTATCAAACACCATCAATTGGGACGCAGAAATTCAGAAATCCTGGTACCTTTAATCCTTGGTTGCAAAGTACATATATATATATATATATATATAAGTTCTGATCAAATAAAATCTGGACTTCAAGATAGTTTTGTTTTTCACATTAATTGTTAACATTAATTTAATGAGTAAACCTTACAATTTTAGCTACGAAAACACTGGACTTGGAGGTGCTACGTAAGCGGCTTGAGGAGAAAAGTGCCAAGATTGAAGAGCTCAAGAAACAAATTGAAGAGCAAAGTGCAAAGATTGAAGAGCTCAAGAAGCATCTTCTGGAAAATAAAAAGAAGAAAGCTCCAAATCAGGACCAAAAGGAAGCTTTCAAGAAGTTGTGCGAGAAATATAATGGCATGAGAGAGGAATATAATACATTGTTGGCCAAGAAGTCAAGGAAACAAGAGACAAACCTTTTTCCGATTTATAATTAATACTTTGTTTGTTTTGACATTTAACTTTTTCCAAAAGCGTTTTTTAGAAAATTATCTCATTTTTCTATATTAGGTTCCAATCTTAAAACGAGTTTAGAAAAACTATCTCTTAACTTCCCATATTTGGTTTCGTGTGAGATAAAGTTTGTTAGGTTCTAAGGTCTTAGGATTTTATGTATTTAGAACTCTAATTTGTAATGTTGGCAAACCATGATCAAAACAATGTATTTAGTCTTGTTTAGGCTTGCTCAAAGTTGGTTCATTATTGTAAAGTTGGAATCTAATGGCTGCAGAAGTACTTGGGACTTTCGGCCTGGCTCGATCGATCGAAGGATAGGCTCGATCGATCGAAAATCGCATAGGTTGATTTTTCTACAGAATTTCCAACTCAGCTCTACTTCATTAAACGTTTAGGGTTTTATGTTTTTACCCTAGGTATATAAACAAAACCCTAGCCACGTTTTTGAAGGTACTCCATATTGTATTGTTGCTTATACATTGCGGTTTTGTGTGAATCTCTTGTGAGATCTTAGAGGAGCTTTCCTTTACATAAAACTTAGGGTTTTTAAGGTAGAGATGATTTCAACATCTTGAAGATCATTACAATTGCAACCATTGGAACTTAAAGATAAACAAGCGGGGAGCTTGTAGCTGATTGAGGAATTCAAGCAAGAAGTAGTCCGTGGATTCGGAGCCTGCGCGTGGTCGTGACAGGAAGTTCTACTGGTGAGTAGCATTAGGAAGTCGAGCGGGGAGCTTGTAGTCATTTTGTAAGAACTTCAATTCTTTCATAGTGAATTCTGGTTTGCCTTGAGGATCGGTGGGTCAAATCCTCCCCAGGTTTTTCCGTGTAGTTTCCTGGGTGATCATATCTTGTGTTCTTTATTATTTCTACTGCTTTATATGTTTTATATGCATGATATGATTATTTGATTGTTTAAACCTAGAATTGTTTAATTTGACTAAGTAACAACTTGGCTAATTAATCTAGGCTACGCAATCTGGTTGTTTTTAAGGGGTCTAAAACCGTTCAAGTGGTATCAGAGCAGGTTGCTCTTTTGTTTGAGATTTTTTATCTCTGAGCTGATCCTTGACCCCTGTTGTCATGGATTCTTGGAAAATCTTTTTGCTTATTAGTCAACTTATCTACTTACTGTCTTTGCCATTTGTTGTTTTTGTTAAATCTTTCCTTAAGTATCTTGGCATAATCACTTGTGATAAGAAGTATGTTTGTTATACTGCTTTAACCGCCTTAAAGGCACGTGATTCTTGTCTTTGGTATTTGTTAGGACATATGTGTTCACACTTAAGAACATATGTCATATTTTATGTAAATTGGCTAATCTTTTGACAAAACGCACTCTACTTGTAATTGGGTAGTTCTAGGTGTTTTTAATACTTCAAGAAACAATGTTTCAAGATCAAGTGTTGAAGTCATCAAGTCTGTCCAAGAAAAAGCAAGTTGAAGTGCAGAATTTTTAAAGCTCGACACCTGCTCGACACCTACCTCGACACCTGCTATCTGTCGAGAATTAAAAAGTCAGAATTCCAATCTGATTTTCTTGGGATCCGTGAATGTGTTTTTGGGCCTTCTTTTCTTCTAACCCTAAACATATTTAAGGAGTGTTTTAAGAGCCGTAAACATAGACACAAGTTGCATAAGCATTGAGCAATCCTTGTTCAAGCAAATTGTGCTCTAAGACGAAGTTCTTAACCTAGGTCATCTTCTTCAAGAAGTTGCTGTGTATTGTGCACTTTAGGGTTTTGTGACCAAGCATCTTCCTGATCTTCATTGCATAGGATGATCTGAAGAACTCTGCAGCCAACCTCTCCTTCTAAAGTTGGTGTTTGAAGTCGCGTACTGGGATCCGCGCATCTGATTAGTCACGTACTTGGGAGCCGTGCATCAAAGGTGGGAACTGTCGCTACAGATCAAGTCCAATTGGGTATTGGGGTAAGGGTTCAACTGTAGGTTGGTAAGGTACTTGGGATTCCTTATTTGTAACCGCTTGATTTGATAATAGTGGAGTTTCGGGAGTGGTGACCTGAAAATCACCCGGTGGGGTTTTTGCCGTTAGGGTTTTTCCCCATTCGTGAACAAATCACCGTGTCTTTTATTTTCCGCTGCATATTTAGTTATTCGGTGATTTGTTTGTGCTACCACGTATTTGCATGTTAAATTGATTAATTAATAACTTGGCTAAATTAATTAATTAGTTTAAATCACAAGGGGTCATTCAATTTGTGGCCTATCAGTATTTGGATTGTGGTTGTTCCAGGCACATGATAGGAAATAAAGATTTATTCAAAACACTTTTTGAAGGAAAGATTGGGACAGTCACCTTTGGAGATGGAAGTAAATCTGTGATCAGAGGCATTGGTACTGTGGATATTCCAGGATTGCCAGTGTTTGAAGATGTTTGGTATGTTGATGGATTGAAGGCCAATTTACTCAGCATTAGTCAGATTTGCGACAATGGTTTAAATGTTCTTTTTACCAAGTATGAGTGTGAGATACTTGATGGAGGAGGTGACTGTATGTGTGTTGGTGTAAGGACAGCTGACAACTGTTATGGGATAACACCAAGTGTAAACAACAAGTGCTTTAGTGCAAAGATAGATCAAGTTGATTTGTGGCATCAACGGTTGGGGCATGCCAGTCATAAGCAGTTAGAAAAGATTTCCAAGTGTGAGGCAGTTATCGGTTTACCTAAATTTGAGAAGATAGATAAGTGCATTTGTGGACCATGTCAGCTAGGTAAACAAGTAAAATCCAAGCATCCATCTGTGACTAGTGTTCAAACGTCAAGACCTTTAGAGTTACTACACATTGATCTCATGGGTCCTGCCAGAGTTCAAAGTCTGGGTGGAAAGAAGTATATTTTAGTTGTTGTGGATGACTTTACTAGATATACTTGGGTGGTACTTTTGAAGGATAAAGCTGAAGCTCCTGAGAAGATCATACATTTGTGCAAGAAATTGCAGGTTGAGAAAGATATTGTGATAGCCAGAATCAGAAGTGATCATGGAAGAGAATCTGAGAATACCAAGCTGGCTACTTTCTGCAATGAGTAAGGCACTCACCAAGAGTTCTCATCTCCCAAGACTTCTCAACAGAATGGGATTGTGGAAAGGAAAAATAGGGTTGTTCAGGAGATGGCACGAGTCATGCTACACAACAAAAATTTGCCAAAGTCCTTCTGGGGAGAAGCAGTCAACACTGCTTGCCATACACTTAACCGGGTGTATTTTAGACCTGACTCCAAGAAGACTCCCTATGAACTCTGGAGAGGGAAGAAACCTGTTGTTAAATATTTTAGGATATTTAGCAGCGACTGTTACATTCTACATGATAGAGAGAACCTAGAAAAGTTTGATGCCAAGAGTGACAAAGGATACTTTCTAGAATACTCTTCCACAATTAGAGCTTATAGAGTGTACAATTTGAGAACCAAAATAGTCATGGAATCCTCAAATGTTGTGATAAATGATGAAGTGTGTTCAGAAGCATCTTCAGAAAGCACTGTTCCTGCTCAAGGTAAGTCTTTAGAAGTTAATGATTCTCTTCTTACTGAGTATGTTGGGAAACATAGTGAGGAAGAGCTATTGGTGTTGAATGATACAGTCTCAATACCATCAAGTTCAGAACCATCCACTCCAGTTCGTGACACTCGACAAGCACAAAGTGAGCTCAGTCCTTCATCTGCACAGAAAGGCACTTCCACTTCTTTAGTTAAAGGTCCATCCTCTAGAGTGAGACTGAACCATCCCTCCACAAATATATTGGGTAGTCTGAATGATAACATGAGATTGAGATCAAAAGCATTGAATGTGATCACTCACTCTTGCTATCTGTCTCAATTTGAACCGAAGAAGGTGGATGAAGCACTTTAAGATGCTGATTGGGTAAACTCCATGCATGAAGAACTTCATCAATTCGTTCGGAATGATGTGTGGGAATTAGTTCCTAGACTGAAAAATGTAAATATGATTGGAACTAAGTGGATCTTTAAGAACAAGTTAGATGAACATGGCACTGTGATCAGAAACAAATCAAGACTTGTTGCACAAGGGTACACATAGGTGGAAGGAATTGACTTTGATGAGACATTTGCACCAGTGGCAAGGTTAGAATCCATCCAGATATTGTTGGCCATAGCAAGTCACCTAAACTTCAAGCTATATCAAATGGATGTCAAGAGTGCTTTCTTGAATGGAATGATACAAGAAGAGGTTTATGTTGAACAACCTAAAGGCTTTGTAGATCCTCACAGACCGGATGACGTCTACAAATTGAAGAGGGCTCTTTATGGGTTGAAACAAGCTCCTCGGGCTTGGTATGACAAACTGACTGCATATCTCACTGAGCATGGATTCAAAAGGGGATTTGTAGATACAACTCTCTTCATAAGAAAGGATAAGACTGGTTTTGTTGTAGCTCAAATTTATGTTGATGACATTGTTTTTGGTGCTACTAATGATTCTCTTGCTCATTCTTTTGCAGATGAAATGAAGGCGATGTTTGAAATGAGTATAGTTGGAGAATTAACTTACTTTTTGGGATTGCAGGTAAAGCAAACAGAGGTTGGAATATACATCAATCAAGCTAAATATGCAAGAAATTTAGTTAAAAGATTTGGACTAGACAAGGCTGCTCATGCTAGAACGCCGATGGCTGCTAATGCAAAATTGACAATTGATCTATCAGGTGAGTCTATTGATGTTACTTTGTATAGAAGCATGATATGCTGTCTTTTGTATCTGACTGCTAGTCGTCCTGATATATCTTTTAGTGTTGGTGTTTGCTCTAGATTCCAGTCTAATCCTAAGGTTTCTCATTTAAATGCTATTAAGAGAATTATAAAATATGTGAGTGGAACCTATGATTATGGTTTATTCTATAGCAAGGAGTCAAATTTGTCTCTTGCTGGTTTTTCTGATTCTGATTGGGCTGGGAATGCTGATGACAGAAAAAGCACCACTGGAGGGTGTTTTTATGTAGGAGCCAATCTTGTGGCTTGGATGAGTAAGAAGCAAAATTCTGTTTCTCTATCCACTGCTGAGGCAGCATATATTGCTGCTGGGAGTTGTTGTTCTCAGCTCCTTTGGATGAAAAAACTGTTGAGTGATTATGGGATTCCTCAAGATACCATGGTTATCTATTGCGATAACTCTAGTGCTATAGGTATATCTAAGAATCTGGTTCAGCATTCTAAGACCAAACACATTGAGCTTAGGTATCATTTCATTAGGGATTTGGTTGAAAAGAAAATAGTTGTTCTTGAATATATCCCTACTGATCGCCAAAACACTAACATCTTTACCAAACCGCTTGATGGAAGTAAGTTTGAGACACTTCGTCAAGTGATTGGTGTGCTTCGTTGTCCCTAGTTGTTTTGGCTTCCTTGGTCCTTGTGCTTCATTGCTCTATCCTCTGTGACCATTGTTCTTTGGTTTTTGTGTTTTTTTGTTCTAGGATTTGCATTGCATTACATTCATGCATTTCATAGGATTTATTTGTTTTCTCTTTTTAATAAAATTAATAATAAAAAAAAAAAAAAAAGAGAAAGCAAAAACTATGTTTGACACTATTTTTCTTGATTTTTGAAAACAAGGTTGGTCAATCTATTTTCACATGTCATGTCTTGTGTACCTTGTTTAGCCTTGATGAACTTATTCATTGCACTTGACTAGTTGAAACTGTGTAGTGCATGTTGTGTGGGAAAGATGTGTGTGGTTTTTAATCACTTTGTCTTAATCATGAAGTCATATGTTATTTGACTGTCGGACTTGATCCTTTTGAGAAAGGCATAAATAACCATCTCACCACTGTTCACTAGCCAATCATGAACACCTTAGTGCATATTATAAGATTTTGTGCTCGAGAAAGTGTAGCACATGCACAAAAAGAACATAAGGTGTAGCCTCAATTAAATTAAAACTGGTGTGTACTATTAAGCTTGATGCCAATTCACTTAATTCAAACCGGTGTGTACTATTAGGCTGAATGCCAATTCATATAAATAAGAGGCAAAAATGCAAGAAACTTACATGATTGCAAGCTTTTGTTCTAGGAGATGTGGGAGTTATAGGATGTAACTCTTTAGGTGATAGTCTCTTTTAAATTCTATGTGATGAATTGTGTAGACGTTGTGTTTGATTGCTATTCACATATCACCTCACATGTATCTCAAGTTTTTGCTAGTTTCACACACTACACAAGTTATTCTTTGTTAAACACTGTACATGCTAGTGTGTGTGCTTTTGGTCTGACCAACCAAGTTTGAAAATATCTTGAGATTTGTGCACAACATATTTGTTACTTGAGAAAATTAAATGGGAGAATGATTGAAACTTGTTTTTGAGAAAATTGGGTTTAAAAATTTTTGGTTTTTTGAAAAAGCATTCCATCTCATACTCATGCATTTTGTTTTAGTTGTTCAAATGCTTTGAGGAGTTGTTTTCAAAATTAGGTGTGTGTTTTTCAAAACTATGTTTTTTCTCAAAATTTTGTGAGTCTCTGCCCTGTTCAATCGATCCATTGTGTTTTTCGATCGATCGAAAAAGTGCTCTAAATTGTTTCAAAATGCCTGTCTCATTCGATCGATCGAATGTAATTTTTGATCGATCGAAGATCGTGGAAAAGCTTTTTTAAAAGTTCAGATCTGACTTTTTCAAAGTACTATTTCAAAACTTTTTCAAACTTTTTCTTTCTCTCTCCAACGAGGCAAGCATCACAGTCAATTTTTTTTCGTTTTCCTCCAAATTTTTTTGCAAATTCTCTCTTTCCTCAAGCCGGTAAGACTCTTGTACCCTTCCTTTTGCTTTTATTTTCATGATTTCATGCATAAAATCATGCATTTAAGGGTGATTTTTGGACTGTGCATATTGGGATTTTCTGATTGATTCAAGCTTTATTCTATGCAATTGATCATTAGATTTTTGTGGGGACGCATCATATACATAAACCTTACTTGTTAATTTGATCAATTTTGAGTTTGGTGAAAAATTGAAAATTCTAGGGTTTCTATTTGATCTGAATTGGGGCTTTTGTGAAATTGAGTTGAATTTGATGAAATTGGCTTGTTGTGTTGATGTAATTAGGCATTATAATCCTTGTGTTGTGTTTTGTAATGCTTAATTCATCAATTTGTTGCAAAATTTTTCAAGTGGTTTTAAAATTTTTAGGGTTTTTGTTAAGAAACTCTATGTTCAAGCCAATTTTGTGAAATTGAACTTAATGTGAACTTGTTTACTGCATTAGTTCATGCATCATAACATTGTTATTGTTCATGCATCATATAGATTTTTATTCTATTGTTTATTGTGCTAACTTGCAATCTGCCTTTGGTTTTGTTTTTGTTCTTTTTGGTTTTTCATTGTGTCTCTGTCCTTTCCTTAGCATCATGCCTAGGAAGACTAGAGTCCGTAGGACTATTCCCTCTCCTTTTCCACCCCCACCTTCCTTTGATAGTGAGAGGTTCCCTAGTGAGAAAAACCAAGAGATTTATGAGACTCTAAACCTTAAGAGAAAAGTTTGGGCTGAGCGTTCTGTCACCCTAGATGAGGTTGATCCTGCCATTAGGGCAAACTTTGAGCGTAGGGGCTGGTTACCACTGCTGGATGTTTCTGATCCTCCACCTCCAGTTACCCTGATTAGAGAGTTCTTCTCGAACATCTCTATCCACGTCTATGATTCCAACACTCTTGTTAAGAGTTGGATACGAGGCGTAGAGTATGTCATTACTCCTATAGTAGTGTCAGATGCTCTTGGGGTACCTTTGGTACAGCACCTTGTCTATCCCTATGATGAGTCGCCAGAGTTGAGTGATGTCATGTCTTACATCACTGGGTCTTCTATCCAGTGGGGTTCTGATCTTAGGATCACCACCGCTGAGCTTCCTAAGATTGTCTATCTCTTCTTTAGGATAGCTTGTCACTCTCTCTGGCCCATTTCTCATCTGCACACCAGTCCTCTCGAGAGGTGTGTATTCTTATACGTTCTTGTCACTGATGCTCCTATCAGTTTTCCTCATCTTTTTCTTCGTTCTTTGAACGAAGTTTATAGGAGTTCATCTACTGCTCATGCTGTTGTTCATCCTATTTTCATCCATAGGATTTTACTTCATCTTGGTTTAGAGGATTTCCCTTCTTCAGAGCCCGTTCATGTGATAGCTCCCATAGGTGCCTCGTTCCTTAGAAAGAGGGCTGCTCATCTTCGAGCTGGCTCTAAACACGCGAGGTCTGAGCCTTCTAGTTTCTCACCCCCTTCTTCTTCTACAAGTCCTGCTCGTGAGGCTTTTCCTGATCCTGTAGGTGTTGCTGCTGCTGCTGTTCCTCCACCTCCTGCGGCTGACTTCGATGTTTGTCGTACTTTAGAGACTGTCATGACCATTCAGGCAGCTCATGGTCAGCTTTTGGTGGACTTGTTCGATGAGATTCGTGCTTTGAGGGCGGATTTGGCACATCTTCGTTCATCCTCACCACCTCCTTTTGATGATGGCCTGTGATGTCCTTTGGCATTCCGTCACAAAAAGGGGGAGTAGAGTTTGATACTTGTAGAGGGGTTTTTGTAGCTAGGGGGAGTTTTTGTTATTTTTGAGGAGCTAGTGGAGTTTTTGAGATTAGATTGTATCTAGGTGCTTCACTATGTATACTTTCTTTTTGGGTTATATTTGTTGGGAAATACATTTTTTATATATGATTCTTGATTCTATGTGTTCACTGTTTATTGATTTATATTTATGATTATTCATTGATATATGTCTTTATTATGTGTTGTGTGAACTTTCAAGAATTGTTTATTTTTAGTGTATCTAACATAGGGGGAGAGTTAGATTATATATCTGTTGATTTACTGTTTTTCTGTCACACATGCGTTCATGCGTTTGTTGAGTGTTTCAGGAATATACAGATACATTCGACTTGGCTGCTGTCTACACTTGCAACTGATGGATAGTAGTTAGGATTGAATTTGATTTATGAGCATTACTTTTTGTAAAGGGCTTTTTATTGTAAACTTTGAGCATTTAGTTTGTGTTTTGTCACGGATTGCCAAAGGGGGAGTTTGTTAGGTTCTAAGGTCTTAGGATTTTATGTATTTAGAACTCTAATTTGTAATGTTGGCAAACCATGATCAAAACAATGTATTTAGTCTTGTTTAGGCTTGCTCAAAGTTGGTTCATTATTGTAAAGTTGGAATCGAGTGGCTGCAGAAGTACTTGGGACTTTTGGCCTGGCTAGATCAATCGAAGGATAGGCTCGATCGATCGAAAATCGCACAGGTTGATTTTTCTGCAGAATTTTCAATTGAGCTCTACTTCATTAAACGTTTAGGGTTTTATGTTTTTACCCTAGGTATATAAATAAAACCCTAGCCATGTTTTTGAAGGTACTCCATATTGTATTGTTGGTTATACATTGCGGTTTTGTGTGAATCTCTTGTGAGATCTTAGAGGAGCTTTCCTTTACACAAAACTTAGGGTTTTCAAGGTAGAGATGATTTCACCATCTTGAAGATCATTACAGTTGCAACCATTGGAATTTAAAGATAAGCAAGCGGGGAGCTTGTAGCTGATTGAGGAATTCAAGAAAGAAGTAGTCCGTTGATTCGGAGCCTACGCGTGGTCATGACAGGAAGTTCTACTGGTGGGTAGCATTAGGAAGTCGAGCGGGGAGCTTGTAGTCCTTTTGTAAGAACTTCAATTCTTTCATAGTGAATTCTGGTTTGCCTTGAGGATCGGTGGGTCAAATCCTCCCTTGGTTTTTCCGTGTGGTTTCCTGGGTGATCATATCTTGTGTTCTTTATTATTTCCGCTGCTTTATATGTTTTATATGCATGATATGATTATTTGATTGTTTTAACCTAGAATTGTTTAATTTGACTAAGTAACAACTTGGCTAATTAATCTAGGCTACACAATCTGGATGTTTTTAAGGGGTCTAAAACCATTCAAAGTTGTTTTTAAAAATTAAAAAAAAAAATCCTGGAAAACAACTCTATCTCACCCGAAACTAAATAAGGGAAGTACATGTCAAGTTAAATAAAGAAAGTTAAGAGATATTTTTTCTATGATTTTTTTTTTCCTTTGGTACTACCAAACACAGAAAAATGTAAGAAATTATCTTCACATAAGGTTTCCCTTGAAACAAACATAGCGCTACATATCTGCTTTGGTATCTACACCTTATGCTTCTCTCTCTCTATATAAAGTTACAAGTTTGTTAGAATTGAAAAGTTTATTAGGTTTCCAAAAAAAAAAGATATAAAAGGTCCTATAACGTTATATAAATGTATATATGTGTGTGAAGTTCTTTTCGAGAGACTTAAATCCAGGCCCATATCCTCCTTGCCTCACAAGAACTAGTACCTCACAAGAACTAGTACTTATGGTAGTTATCACTATTTTATTATTTTAATTATAACAAGATTATAATGGTGGGTTTAGATATAGAATAAAACTTAAACTTTATAAATATATATATATATATATATATAATCAAGGTAGCACTGAGTCAAATTTAGTGGACTTTCAAAGGAGCCCAACCCTAATAGTGAGGATTTGAAGTTTTTAAAATGGGTATGGGATAAGTCAAGTTCAAAATTTTGATTTCGCTAAGTGGGTCGTGTTGTTGGGGCACGTTGACCAATTTGGGAGGTTACATTGGCATGGGCGAATCCCTCAACACGTTGGTTTATTGACAAAGGCTTGGTGCTGGGAAGGTTTCATGGGTTGCCAGAAGAGTAAAACTTGTGGTTGGTTACGTGCTATTACAACGTAGTCATTTTTTCTTACAAATATAAACCTATTTTGTTGGGGGTGTAAACAGCAAGTGTGTATGGAAAAATTTAAGTGTTAGGCAAAGAAAAATAAGGGTACATTGTGTAGGATCATTGTATCTTTGGGTGGGTTAAGTGGTTGGCTATGTCGACAATGGAAAATTTTATATGAGGCAAAGCCTTGGGCTATGTTGACAATGGCAAATTTTATATGAGGCAAAGCCTTGGTATTCCTTTGTATTTGGAGATAATGTAATAAAAGGTTGAGAGTTTTCCCATATGCGTGGTGTGCTTGTATTGTGTGCTGGTCTAAATGACTAACAAAAATTGTTTTGAGTTCCAAATGTGTCTAAGTGATCGATGTTGGCTGAGACTAATTAAAAATGAGCTATTTGGTGCCATCACAAGGCAGAAAATTTAACGGAGGGCTTGACAATTAGGAATCAATAATTACCTTGGAACATAATGTAACATAGCCTGACAAGAGTTCTCTTTGTGCATATTACAGTGAAGATATGGTTCTGTACGTTTTTACACCCCTTAAAACAAGTTGTTTAACCTAATATTAAGCCAAGTTGATTAACAAGTTCATTAATAAGATCTAGGTTAAACACATTCAAATCATATCATGTGAATAGTGCGGAAAAGTAAATAACACAACAATATGATAACCCAAGACAAACTGGTAAAAAACTTGCGAATGATTTAACCTAACTATCCTGAAGGTAAAACAGATCCACTATGAAAGAATTCAAGTTTTACAATAAGACTTAGACCACTAACATCCTATTGCTACCTCAAGTAGAAAACTTATTATCACGATCACGTGACAGCTCTGAGCTCACAGACTACTTCTTTCCTTGATCCATAGCAACCACAAGTACTCCCACTTGTGTTTTCTTGAAGCTCTTGAAATAGCAACTAAAGAGATCACCAAGTTCTTGACATCAATCTTGATCTTGATAACTCTAAGTGTGTATGAATGTAAACACCTCTAGATCTCACAAAATATTCACAAACATAACATTTCAGCCACAGAGATGCTATCTACAAAACCTAGACCAGTTTTGTCTAAGGGAGACTTCTAAAAACTCAACATGTGATCAAGTTTAGAACTAGTAGACATATTTGTTTGTTCTCTAGCAACAAATAATTCAAGTTCTAAGTTCTTAACTTTATCAAGCAATAACAGGTTCTCAGTCTTCACCTTATCAAGCAATTCATTAGCATCGAACAATTTCAACAGAAAATTTTTCGTATCAAGTTCAAGAGAAGTAATTTTCTTTAAACCTAAATCAACATTCATAGCATCCTATGCAGCAACCTTGCAAAACTTATTATAGGCTTCTTGCAAATCAACATTCTTAAAGAGTTCCTCATCATAAGGGTTTTCATCAACCACAACACTTTCATCAACTATAACAATAGCTGTGAAAGTAATGAAGTTTCCATCCTCATCACTACCAGACTCATGATCAGAAACTTCATCATCACTAAGGGTCACAGCCATAGCTTTACCCTTTGATCTCAAGACTGTAGGACTTTTTGATTTCACATGACCATACCCTTGACAACAAAAATATTGTTGACCCATAGAATTATTAAAGATTTGACCTATTTTCTTTTTAGATTTCTCAGTATTATTTACTTTAGTGGGTTCATTTCTCTTAAAATTCCTAGGTTCAGCATTGTTTTTATCTCTTACCCTTCCGTTATTGTTCCAAAAAACGTTTCTAAAGTTCTTGGCAAGATAGACAATCTCTATATACGAGAGTTCATCATCAAATCAATTCCCATCAATATCATCAACTGACTTAAGAGTCATTGATTTGGATTTATTTGTCTTAGGTAGGTCTAACTCATAGGATTGAAGGGATCTTATCGACAGGGATGGAGTCCACATCTTTGCTTTCAGTAATGGCAGTCACTTTAAGTCTAAAATCCTCAGTCAACGATCTAAGAATCTTCCTAATTATCTTAGGTTGATCATATATATCACCCAAATTATAAGTAAAGTTAACAATATCATTCAGTTTAATATTGAATTCATTAAAACATTCATCATCAAACATTCTAATACTTTCAAATCTAGTAGTTAACTGTTGTAGTTTGTTAATCTTAACTGCCTTTGTGCCTTCATGCACAGTTTGGAGAATATTTCATGCAGTATGAGCAACCTCAACATTAGAAATTCTCTTGAATTCCTCTATAGATACAGCATTAAAAATAGCATTCATGGCTTTGCTATTAAAAGCGGTTGCTTCTTTCTGAGAAGTTTGCCACTCGCTTACAAGAGTAGTTGGTTTCTCCCATCCGTATTCAACGAAATTTCAAACTCTCTCATCAATATATTTCAGGAATACTTTCATCCTTACTTTCCAGTCGACATAATTGTTCCCATCAAAGTGAGGTGGGATCACAAGAGAGTGACCGTGTTCCATGACAACAGGGGTCATGGATCAACTCTAAGATCAAATGATCTAAATACTAGAGCTAACCCGCTCTGATACCACTTATACGTTTTTAGACCTCTTAAAACAAGTTGTTTAACCTAATATTAAGCCAAGTTGATTAACAAGTTCATTAATAAGATCTAGGTTAAACACATTCAAATCAAATCATGTGAATAGTGCGAAAAAGTAAATAACACAACAATATGATAATTCAAGAAAATCAAACCGGCAAAAAACCTGGGGAGGATTTAACCTAGCTATTCTCAAGGTAAAACAGATTCACTTTGAAAGAATTAAAGTTTTACAATAAGATTTAGACCACTAACATCCTATTGCTACCTCGCATAGAAAACTGACTACCATGACCATGTGACAGCTCCAAATCTACAGACTACTTTTTTCCTTAATTCACAGCCACCACAAGTACTCCCACTTGTGTTTTGTTTAGGCTCTAGAAATAGCAACTGAAGAGATCACCAAGTTCTCAACAACAATTTTGATCTTGATAACCCTAAATGTGTATAAAAGTAAACACCTCTAGACCTCACAAGAGATTCACAAACACAACATATCAACCACCTCTAAAATGTGGTTAGGGTTTTTCCTTTTATACTTGAAGCAAATATTAAAACCCTATACGTCATATGGGCTTGGGCTGAGTTGGAAATTCTACAGAAAAAACAATCTGCATGAGGTTCGATCGATCGAGCCTTACAGAAATTGAATAATAATTTCTTGCAATTACTCGATTCCAACTTTACACATAAACACTCTTTGAGCAGCCTAAATCTAGACTCTAAGTTTTGATAATGATTTGCCAACATTACATATTGAAATTCTAATACATTTAGATTCTAAAGTCTTAGAACCTAACAGGTTAAAGACTAATTTGGTTGAAAAATAATATTTGGAAGAAATTGATATATATTTTTTTTTAAAAGGAAAGAAATAAAGAAAGAAAGTATTATTTTATTATAGGTTCTACTATGATTTAGAGTCAAAATGTCATGTGTACAGCACAACCCCACTTTTTCATGAATACGGCTACAGTTTGAGTAAAAAGATAAATTTTAAGTTAAATTTCATGTTTGGTCCTCAATATTAAGTTTACATTTATTTTTAAAATCCTCTTTTTAATTTATAACTTTTCTAAGAAAATTCTCAATGTTAATTGATTGATTGTTGCTCTTTACATTAGAGTAAAACACCAATAAATTTATTTTTAGTATAAGCGAGATTTGTACTTAGATATTTTACATAATAGCAAAAAATATATTTATCAATTTAGCTAACAGAAACCTATCAGAAATGGCTAAGAATGTCAATGAAAAAAGTTTGTTTTTAATTCACATAACACTATAAGAAAACCAAAGCATGATATCATCATAAAGGACATATAAGTTAAAACTTCTAGATTATTCCTGAATTTTGTTGAACAAAAGAATATTCAGCTTATCCTTTAAATTATTTTTTATGATCACAAATATAACATATTGGGAAGGATTATATATATCTTAGACGCTAGGAAGAAATGTGCATGCTAAAAGAGTTCTCTTTGTGAGTTATAGTGCACATATTAAGGATGGAGACTACTTTTTTTATTTTATTTTATGGGAAAGACTTCAAAACTTTTATTAAAACTAAGGTAAAGACAGTACATCATGTAGAAGAGCTTGTTCTAAAAAACAAGGGTTCTTTTCTATCCAAACAGCAAAGTCACTAATGCTTAGAGAATGTTTAACTAACAGATGGGCTAGTCTATTGCCTTGCCGGCGAACATGAGAAAAGTCCACTTGGCGAAAGCCATGATAAGTAGACAAAGATCCACACACCACAGCAGCAACTGATGATGGCGGTGAGGAAATCTCATTCAAGGCATTCATCAGGACTAAAGAATCGCCTTCAAGAATAAAGTTTTGGATTAACATGTCTTTTGCAAATTGCAGGCCGAATTCAACTGCCTTAGCCTCCACCTCCACTGCCCCGAGTGCACCACCACAGTTTTTTCATGAATGTGGCTATTGCCTACTGTTTGAGTAATATATTTTCTTCCAAAAAAAAAAAAAATTAATAATATTTTTGGTTTTCAACGTATGACCTTTGTTTCAAAATTGTACTTATGTTTTAAAATGTTTATTCCAAGTATAATGTTCATAGCTAATGTTCATTTACTTCAATTGCCTATACATTTTTATTCTCTTTATCATGAAGACTGTGTTTATGACACCAAATCACCATATTGCTTCAATAATATCTTTGCGTTTACTGAAATATATGGAACCTATATTTTACTGGAACATATACATTTAATTATTACTAATTCTTTTCCATTTTTCCATTTCCTTTTTTTATTTATATAATTGGTAAAAAAAAAAAAAAAAGATTATGGTGATGATGGCACTACTGAGCATGTCTAGTAGCTATGACACATCTATCCTGCCTCTCCTTGAATGGCTTAATGAAACAAAGCATAGGTTAAAATTTTCTCTCTTAATTATAAAAGTTTCAAATTTTATATGTCTTGCTTCATTTCAGTCGCTAATGTGAATGGTTTTTTTTTTTTTTTTTTTTTGGATTTGCGAAATATTTTACTATAAATTATAAATTCCCTTTCTCAAACTGATGATTTGGTGTAAAGCCTTGGAGTCAAAGTAGGTGATATCAATTTGGAATTTCAATTGATCCTCAAAGTTATGTATTTGTGATGGATTTTTCTTTTCTTCTAAACTCAAACCCAAATGATAATAAATAGATACGTTGACACATATAATTGTTATGTAATTTAAGGAAACGACATTGTCATCGCAGCTTGCATCCTTTTGTTTTAGAGATCCAACTTTTATAATATATATATATGTGTGTGTGTGTGTGTGTATAGATATATAATAGATAAATATAGATATAGACATAGGCATGGATATAGATGTTACAACAAAATACTAACGTTTTATTTATTTCATTATAATATCTTTTATTATAGTATACAAATGTTAAAACCAAATGCATCGTTTTAATTATTTCATTATAATGTCTTTTATTACCGTATACTAAACATGTCTTAGGTGAAAGTTAGTTGGTACTTGGGTTCCTTGGTGGGTGAGAATAGACCAAAATGCTTCTCAGTTTCTGCTGGACCCTTTTGGTCTTCATCAAACATAGCAAACAAGTAAGTTTCTAATGGTCCAGGCTTCTTTGGAGTCCCATTCTTCACATGACTAATCAAATTCTTGTAATAAGTGCCAGCATTACTAACTGTTGCTGCTACACCATTGTCTCCATCTGATGGCCAACCAGTCTCCGTTACAATAACAGTCAAATTGGCTCCACCAATCTTCTCAAGAGCTGAGTAGAGAGAATCCAAAATTGCATCAAAGAGATTTTGATACCCTAAGTTACCATCTTGTACCACAACCCCTGGTGAAGTAAATAAGGCATATTCAAGCTTAATGTCTGTTGGGTCACCTATGTAGGCAAAATATGGGTACACATTGGCAAGAAGTGGTGCATTAGTGCTTACTAGGATGCTAACGATTGCATTTATGTATGAACTTGCACTATCACTAAATGAGCCTGCAGATGGGGGGAAAGAATTGCCCAACAATGACATGTCTATTACTGTTGAAACTTTGATTTGTAAATTAGAAGCTTTAATTGCATTGTTTAAGTTTTGGATGGCTGGTCCAACATATTGGGCTAATGGATCACTCGGCTTTATTTCATTCCCAGCAGCAATGTAACTAATTTTGACATCAGGGTAGGGAATTATGTTTGTTTGCACCCAAGTGTTTGCAGTTGCAGGACTAGTGGCAAGACCTTGAAGGTCATTGTTAACAACTCCAACAATGACCTCTATGTTGGATCCTTTTAGGGCTTGGAGGGTTGCTTGATTTGGATCAAAAATCCTCATTTTCCCTATGCCATTGGTGGTGTACAATGTTATTACATCAGTTGCAGGTGGTAAATTATCAGCAACTATTCCATAATTTACACCTATAGATTGTGCAGCTGCATCAAATAGCATGAAGATAACAAACAAGTTAATTAACACTAAAGATAAATTTTTTTGGAGGAATTGTGTAGGTATTCAATGGAGCTAAATCAAATAAAACCAAGATAGCAAACAAGTTAATTAACACTGAAGGTAAATTTGTTTGATGGAATGTAGAGATAGATACCCAATGGATTAAAATTATTTGGAGTTTTTAGGATAATCATGGAATGTATAAAATCTTATCTATTTGTTTTTTTGTCATATTATCAATAATTTAAATAGAAACCAAACCTTTGGTTAATCATTCTAAAGTTTTAAAATTAAATAATTTTATTTTAAAAGAATGGATAGAATTGTAGGAGTTCCATTGTGGACTTACCCTAAAAACTCTAATATAGGATTATAATTCTATATGCAATAACTACAAAATCTTATTAAAACCATAGTTAGTAATTTATGAGACGAAATATGTATGGTATGTAATACCTATGCGTTTCATTCTGCTCAAAATTTTAAAACTTTTTGTAAAAATATAAGATAAAAAATGGAAATGAAAAAAAAAAGAAAAAAAAAAAAGAAAAGAAAACCTTAATAGACATATGAGTGCAAGTTTATTATCAATTTGATTGAAAAGTTCAGGACAAAGATATGATTATGTATGTTGAATTTAATTTTATAAAAATTAAAATAATTAAGAATTTAAGAAATGTAGTATTTTTTTTTTTCAAATTTTAGTTATGTTTTTAGTGAATATATATAACAACTGAATGCTTAGATCAGTTCCTTCAGAAAATTTATTTGGTAAGTCAAAAGTGAACTTAAGGTAAGTAAGTAGTCCCGTATGTTTGTTCAAGCGCTTACCCGGCAAAATTGAGTATTTAGTGTCTCGTGTTATTAAAAATTCAAATGACTTATTTTTTTTTTGACAATTTTAAATCCTGTGTATAAATTATATATGATGATAGTATCATATAATTCATTTATAAAAATATTGATGAAAAATTTTCAAAATTATAATAAACCATGAAAATGTTGATGTTAAATATAAATAATAAAATATGGAACTAAAAGTATTAATTTTAATAATTTAATTATTATATATAATGGCACGGCTAAACATAACAAGAATTAACTGTCAATAAAAGTCATTAGGTTTATTTGAAGTATTTTTGTACTAGTATAATATGAGAAATTTTTAATATGTATTTAGTTTGTTTAATTATATAAAACATGTATTTTTCAAATTTTGTTTTAAATGGTTAACATATTAAAAAAACGCATATGTAACAATTAAATCTTATTTGCAATTTCTTTTTATTTTCAGCATGCTATTCAGATTGAAAAGAATATAATTACCATCTACCAAATTAAGATAGAGCATATTCATTTAAAAATCTAAAAGAAATGAAAAGGCATGTCTTTATGCACTAAACAATTAACGGCTAGGTGCATGTTTAATAAATTTATTAGGTATTCTTGTAGTATGATGACATATTGACATGGTACTCCTTATCACATTTATAATAGACTCATTATGACTTTACAAATTAGAATTTAACATGAATGTGGTTGCTAAGAGAGAGAACTTTGACATCAATGCACCATACTCCTAGAGTACCTAACAACTAAGTAATAAATTACTTACATATATAGGAGTCATTTAGGAACTCTAAAAGAGCTGAGCTCGTTTTGTAGATTACCTCAATTATGTGAATTTGTGGCCAACTAATTTGCATAATTATAATGATCATCAATAAACAAAATTTGCCTTTTTTTTTCCATGTGTTACATCACAAAGATTACAATGCAACCTACTATCTATCAATTAAAAAAAAAAAACAAACAAACAAACAAACAAAAACAAAAAAACTAGAAGTTCATGTCACTTATTCCAAGCTAGCTAGGGCTTGATTTTTACACATTAACTTGGTATTCTAAGCCATCTAAAAGTAGTACTAATATCAAGCATGCTTACTTTTACTATGAATGCCATAGAAATAAGAATATCATACAATATAACAAACAAATAAACAACCAATCAGCCGTACCTAATTTTCCTTGGCTTGTTATCAACAATAGCAGCAATAGCACAGCCATAACAGGTTTCTTACTCAAAGCCATGGTGGAAAAGGAGAATTGAGAACAGATTTTCAATTTAGATGTCTTTGCATTACTATCTACACCCTATATTTCGTATATATAGTTAATGAAATTTGATAATTATGGAAATTATTAAGATTTGATTTTTTACTTAAATTTTGATATGATTATAATGGAAAGTTTAAATATAGAATAAAATAGAATTGGGATTAAACAAAATATAAAATAGAATTGAAGAATAATTAAAATATAAATGCTAGAACAATGACGTGTAAATTTGTAAAGTCTTAAAAGCTTATATGACAAAATATTATAATGTCAACCTAAAAATCAAACGCCTATAGTTTTATATTATTACAATTTGAAAGTAAAAATCAATAATTGGATAATATTTACAAATTTTCAATATTAATTTTTTGGGTCTAAATATGAAATTTGATAATTATGATAATCATTAATAAGTTATGAAGGTAGTTATTCATAATATTTTTATATTAATTTTGAAAAAAAATATAATGGAGGTTTAAATATAGAATAGGAATTAAACTCAATTAAAACATTTATATCAGAAATATAACATGAAAAATTGTGATGCTTCAAAAGTTTATACTGCAAAAATATTATAATGTTAACTAAAAATCATCTACAATTTAATTTGAAAGATAAAAATGATAACTGGATAAAATTTACTATTTTTCAATGATAATAATATACAATTCTTTTATAATAAATTTGAAAGTTACAACTTATAGTTTACAATAGGGATGAAAATTTGAATTCTAAATACCTTAATTGGAAACATTAAGAGACGTTGGACGGTAAAACTTGTGGCAAATAACATCCAATTCTATACAGATAAACTTAGAAAAAAAAAAATCCAACTTGTCTTTCCTTGTCTTGTTATCAATCTTGTTATCAACAGCTCAATAACAAGGAATATGGCAACCATAAAAGTTTTCCTACTTATGGCAAAAATTGAAGGTAATAGCCATAGAGCAAAAGGAAAGCTAAGAATAGATTTATAAGGACAAAGTTCGGCTCCAAACATTTTGAAGCTTTGGGCTCCAACAACCAATAGAAAGACAACGTTAGTCTTTATCATGTATAATATATTTGACTCACTTAACCCAATTAACCAAGTGAGTCGTGTGCATTGCATAAAGACCAAATATATGTTATATTCATATTTGTAGTTGTTTGGAGCCAAACCTTTTTCCGATTTATAATTAACGCTTTATTTGTTTTGACATTTAGCTTTTTCCGAAAGCGTTTTTTAGAAAATTATCTCATTTTTCTATATTCAGTGCCAACCTTAAAATGAGTTAAAAAAACTATCTCTTAACTTCCCATATTTAGTTTCGTGTGAGATAAAGTTGTTTTCCAAAAAAAAAAAAAAAAAATTCTTGGAAAACAACTCTATCTCATGCAAAACTAAATAAGGAAAGTACATGCCAGGCTAAATAAAGAAAGTTTAGAGATATTTTTTCTATGATTTTTTTTTCCTTTGGTACTACCAAACACAGAAAAATGTAAAAAAATATCTTCACATAAGGTTTCCATTGAAACAAACATAGTGCTACATATCTGCTTTGGTATCTACTCCTTATGCTTCTCTCTCTCTATATAAAGTTACAAGTTTGTTAGAATTGAAAATTTTATTAGGTTTCCCAAAAAAAAAAAAAAAAAAAAAAAGGTTTGAAGGGCCCTATAACCTAATATTTGTATATATGTGTGTGAAGCTCCTTCCTAGAGACTTAAATCCAGTCTCATATCCTCCTTGCCTCACAAAAACTAGTACTTATGGTAGTTATCACTATTTTTTTTATTTTAATTATAACAAGATTACAATGGTGGGTTTAGATATAGTATAAAACTTAAACTTTATATATATATATATATAGGTATAAAGGGCCTTATAACATTTCTAATTAATTGTTAGGGTTTGTGCCCTAAAATCCAATTTATTGGCATGTCATAAATAATTAAATTGTTTAATCATATGAGACTATTTATGAACTAATGGGACATTATCTTAGTCCATGAGATACATAGTATGTGATTTATGTGAAAAGTCACAGAAAGATATAAATCACAAGTTCTTTGTAAACTCATAGTTTTAGTTCGTAGTCGGTAAGGAAATTGGACATTTCATCTGCGAAGACTATAACATATCAACTACGATGATTTGTCTTGATCATGGAAATGGAGATTTCTAGTTGGTATGTTGATATGTTTTAAGAGTTAAGACATATTGAACTGGACCGTTGTGAGATTTATTATTCTCCAAATGACTGTCAATTGAATAATAAATCTCACGACTTCTATTTACATCAACTCTAAATCCTGAGAGAATAATGGACTTGATCATGAGATGTAGGTTGCTTTGATATATCAGGAGTGAGATCTAAAGTTACGGTCAAAACCTCAGTATGTTGGGCAACCATATTTAATGTTGATGGAATATATATTCTCAAGATAAAATTCATAATCTCTTCATGGAGATATAAAATATTCCCTTGAGATAAGTTTAATGAGTTTAGTTATTCAGAGTGTTGGGCCCAACCACTTTAGTAAGAAGTTACTAAAGTATATATATTTGTGAAATTGGATTTCATAAATATATATTGAATAACATAAAGGATTAAACCGGGTACTCAAGGATTAAGATGTAGTAATCTTCAAAGTGGCAGTCTATATTTATGACTTTGTTTTACTACGAATATTTTAATGAAGATGTTGAATGTACAATAAAGTCTTGAGAAATAATTTATTGATAAGGCTTAGAGTGCAACTATATTTATATAGTGGTATTAAATATAATTAATGGTAACTTTGGACTTGTTAAGAGTTGACAGAAAAGCTCAAGGCCCATTGGAGCTAGTGTCTTATTGGTCCCTTTTGGTCCCACTCCAAGCCACACACTTAAGCCCAATTGAAAAGGCCCAAAAGGCCAGCCCAATTAGATAATTGGTTAGATACAAAAGGGAAAAATGTTCAGAATATTTTGGGTGGAAAAACATCATTGTGAAACGGTGTATATATGTTTTTTTTTTGTCACTCTCTAATCATCCTTTTATTACCAATTGAGAGACCACACATCTTGAGCATCAAGTGGAATTGGAGTGAAGATTAAAAGTCTTCCCAAGAACGTTTGATCTTCGATTTTGAATTTCACCACACCAAGGTACGCTTTCTTTTCTTTGTTCTAGAATTCATGGTTACATGTTTATCTTTCATGATTGAAGTAGATCCGTGTTTGTTGCTTTCGCAGTGTGTTTTGTATGAGATACAAAACCAGATTTTCCAACATTAATAACCTCAGTACTTGGTCATTATCTGAGATATAATTTTACTCAAACCTAATATAAATGTATATATGTGTGTGAAGCTCCTTTCTAGAAATTTAAATTCAGGCCCACGTCCTTCTCACCTCATAAGAACTAGTACTCATGGTAGTTATCACTATTTTATTATTTTAATTATAACAAGATTATAATGGTGGGTTTAGATATAGAATAAAACTTAAACTTTATAAATATATATATATATATGATTCTCAAAAACAAAAAAAAATATATACATATATATATATATATATATATATATATATAAAATCCAGGTAGCACTAAGTCAAATTTAGTGGTCTTTCGAAGGAGCCCAAACCTAACAGTGAGGATTTGAAGTTTTTAAAATGGGTATGGGATAAGTCAAGTTCAAAATTTTGATTTCGCTAAATGGGTCGTGTTGTTGGGTCATGCTGACCAAATTTGGGAGGTTGCATTGGCATGGGCAAATCCCTCAACACATTGGTGAGCGCTTGACAATTAGCAATCAATAATTACCTTGGAATAGAATGTAACATAGCCTGACTAGAGTTCTCTTTTTGTGTATTACAGTGAAGATATGGTTATGTATGTTTTTAGACCCCTTAAAACAAGTTGTATAACCTAATATTAAGCCAAGTTGATTAACAACTTCATTAATAAGATCTAGGTTAAACACATTCAATTCATAAACATGTGAATAGTGCAGAAAAGTAAATAACACAACAATATGATAACTTAGGAAAACCAAACCAGTAAAAAACTTGGGGAGGATTTAACCTAACTATCCTCAAGGTAAAACAGATCTACTATGAAAGAATTTGAAGTTTTACAATAAGATTTAGACCACCAACATCCTATTGCTACCTTTAGTAGAAAATTTACTACCACGACCACGTGACAGCTCCGAGCCTACGGACTGCTCCTTTCCTTGATCCACAGCGACCACAAGTACTCCCACTTGTGTTTTCTTTAAACTCTTGAAACAGCAACTGAAGAGATCACCAAGTTCTCGACATCAATCTTGATCTTGATAACCCTAAGTGTGTATGAAGGTAAACACCTCTAGATCTCACGAGAGATTCACACACATAGCATATCAACCACCTCTGAAACGTGGCTAGGGTTTTTCCTTTTATACTTGAAACAAAACATAAAACTCTATACGTCATATGGGCTTGGGCTGAGTTGGAAATTCTGCAGAAAAAACAATTTGCACGAGGTACGATTGATCGAGTCTAATTTTCGATCGATTGAGCCTTGCAGAAATTGAATAATAATTTCTTGCAATTACTCGATTCCAAATTTACACATAAACACACTTTGAGTAGCCTAAGTCTAGACTTTAAGTTTTGATCATGGTTTGCCAACATTACACATTGAAGTTCTAATACATTTAGATCCTAAAGTCTTAGAACCTAACAAACTCTCCCTCTGGCAATCCATGACAAAACACATAACAAAAGTGAAATGCTAAAAGTTACAAAACAACCCAATAAATAATCTAACCTAACAACTATCTATCAGTTGCCAATGTAGATAGCAGCACAACTGAATAAACCTGTATATTCCTGAAACACTCCCCAAACACATGAACGCATGTGTGGAAAATACAAGTAAACAAAATAAATTCTTGATTTCACAAAACAGAAAAATAAAAGACATATATCATGAATAACCCCATAATATAAATTAATAATCAATGTGGCACATGTGAAACAAGAAACAAGAATAGAAATAAAAACATAAAACAAACTATCTCCCTCTAACATATACAACCCATAAAAATAAATACATCAAGATAAATACATCATGAGCCAAAAAAAATAAATACAACATGAAGCACCTAAATACAATCTAAAGCTTCAAAGCTCAAAAAACTCAAAATCTCCCCCTATCTCCATCAATATGTACTATCCCTTTTTGTGACGAATTGTCAAAGGGCAATCAAGGCTCGTCATCAAAAGGAGGTGGTGGAGTAGACCACTTGTACGTTTTTAGAGAAAAATGCATGTAAATGCATGAAAAATGAGATTTTAATGAAAAAGGAAGGGTATTTAGGTCTTACCTGTACTAGAAGACAAAAACACTTGAGAAATTTCAGGAAGAAAACGACAAAATTGACTTGAAGTGGATCGATCGAAGAAGAAGAGAGAGAGCTTTTGAAAACGTATGAACAGTGTGATGAACACGTGAGAAAAGCTTCTTAAAAACACCTATTGACCGATTTTCGATTGGTCGAAAATAATCCTCGATCGATCAAAATACAGATTTGATCGATCCAGCATTAATTGAGCACCGATCGAGCAGGGCAGATTGTAACCGAAGTTTTTATCGCATTTTCGATCGGTCAAGCAATAGGTTCAATCGCTCGAAAATCTGAAAAAATCAGTTTTTTTGAAAAGCAGAGCAATTTAATGCAGAAACTCCTCAAAGCACATTGTATAATGAATAAAATGCATGAGTATGAAATGAAAAGTTCTTCAAAAACACTTGAATTCAACCCAGATCTTTCAAAAATGAGATTTTCAATCAATTTGTTCTCAAAGCTCAAGCATTAAACAAATTTTACATTAAAATCAAGAAAATTTTAATCTTGGATGGCCACAACAAGATTACATACAATATCATGTACTAAGTTTAGCAAAGAATAACTTGTGTAGTGTGTGTAACTAGCAATAACTTGAGATACATGTAAGGTGATAAATAAAGAGTGATCAATCACAATTTCTACAAAATTCATCACATATGTTTGAAAGTGATTATCACCTAAAGAGTTACATCATATAACTCTCACATCTCCTACAAAATCTTATGATATGCACTAAGGTGTTCATGATTGGCTAGTAAATAGTGGCAAGATGGTTATTTATGCCTTTCTCATTAAGTTCAAGTTCAACAATCAAAAGCATGTAACTTTAAAATCAAGATCAAGTGATCAAAAACTATAAAAAAAACTCCTACACAACATGCACTACAAAGCTAAAATTAGCAAAGTGTAGTAAAATAAGCTCATCTAAGCTAAACAAGGTACATAAACATGTTATATAAAGATAATATGACCAGCTTTGATTACAAATCCAAGAAAAATAATGTAAAACACATTTTCCCTTCATTTTCCTCATTTTTTTATTTTTATTTTATTTTATTTTTATATTTTTGAAAAGAATAACAAAAAAAACTTATTATGAAATGAATGAATGTTATGCAATGCAAATCTTAAAAACAAAGAAAACAAAACAACAAAGAAGAATAGTCACAAAGAGTAGAGAGATAAAGCACAAAGACCATGTTAGAAAGGCTCAGTTAGATTGAGCCTTTTGCATCCAAAATTTTTTAAATGCAACTCTTGCATTAGAGTTATTATTCATATTATAATGATGAGCAACTCCAGGATTGGTATAAAGGTTTAAAACCTTTACCAACTCACCAATAAGTACCATAGGATATTGTGCTTGAGGCACATGTACTTTTGGTTTATTTGTACGCTTAGCATCTTGCAACTTGAAACAGTTTGGACGAATGTGTCCAGTCTTTCCACAAAAATAACAAACCCACAAAGGTATATCACGCAACTTATCCTTAGGAAGGGTAGGATTCTTAGGCTTAGACTCTTTAAGATCAACCCTAATTTTCCTAGGAGGTGTAACTTCTAAAGATTTGACAATCTCACTCATGGGGGGCTCAGAAGAAGAAACAAAGTTTGTGGAATGAGTTTCAGAAACAAAAATGCTATCTACAAAACCTAGACCAGTTTTGTCTAAGGAAGACTTCTGAACACTCAACATGTGATCAAGTTTAGAACTTGAAGACCTATTTGTTTGTTCTCTAGCAACAGATAATTCAAGTTCCAAGTTCTTAACTTTATCAAGCAACAACATCTTCTCAGTTTTCACCTTATCAAGCAATTCATTAGCATCAAACAATTTCAACTGCAAAATTTTCTTATCAAGTTCAAGAAAAGCAATTTTCTTTAAACCTAAATCAACATTCATAGCATCCTTTGTAGCAACCTTGCAAAACCTATTATAGGCTTCTTGCAAATCAGCATTCTCAGAGAATTCTCCACCAGAAGGGTTCTCATCAACCATAACACTTTCATCAACTATAGCAGTAGCTGTGAAGCAATGAAGTTTCCATCCTCATCACTGCCTAACTCATGATCAGAAACTTCATCATCACTAAGTGTTACAGCCATAACTTTACCCTTTGATCTCAAGAATGTAGGACATTTTAATTTCACATGACTATACCCTTGACAACCAAAACATTGTTAACCTATAGAATTATTAGAGGTTTGACCTACTTTCTTTTTAGATTTATCAATATTATTCACTTTAGTGGGTTCATTCCTCTTAAAATTCCTAGGTTCAGCATTGTTTTTACCTCTTGCCCTTTTGTTGTTGTTCCTAAAAACATTTCTAAAGTTCTTGGCAAGATAGGTAATCTCTGTAGACGAGAGTTCATCATCAAATCCATTCCCATCAATATCATCAACTGACTTAAAAGCCATTGATTTGGATTTGTTTGTCTTGGGTAGGTCTAACTCATAGGACTGAAGGGATCTTATCAACAGGGATGGAGTCCACATCTCAGCTTTCAGTAATGGCAATCACTTTGTGTCTAAAGTTCTGAGTCAGAGATCTAAGAATCTTTCTAACAATCTTAGGTTGATCATATATTTCACCCAAATTATAAGCAGAGTTAACAATATCATTCAGTTTAGTATAAAATTCATCAAAACATTCATCCTCAGACATTCAAATACTTTCAAATCTAGCAGTTAATTGCTGCAGTTTGTTAATCTTAACTGCCTTTGTGCCTTCATGCACAGCTTGGAGAATATTCCATGCAGTATGAGTAACCTTAACATTAGAGATTTTCTTGAATTCCTCTATAGATACAGCATTAAAAATAGCATTAATGACTTTGCTATTAAAAACGGTTGCTTCTTTCTGAGAAGTTTGCCACTCACTTACAGGAGTTGTCAGTTTCTCCCATCTGTATTCAACGGAATTCCAAACTCTCTCATCAATAGATTTCAAGAATGCTTTTATCCTCCAGTAGTCATAATTGTTCCCATCAAAGTAAGGTGGGATCATAACAGAGTGACCGTGTTCTATGACAACAGGGGTTAAGGATCAACTCTTAGATTAAATGATCTAAATACTAGAGCTAACCCGCTCTGATACGACTTGTACATTTTTAGACCCCTTAAAACAAGTTGTTTAACCTAATATTAAGCCAAGTTGATTAACAAGTTCATTAATAAGATTTAGGTTAAACACATTCAAATCATATCATGTGAATAGTGCGGAAAAGTAAATAACACAATAATATGATAACCCAAGAAAACCAAACCGGTAAAAAATTTGGGAAGGATTTAACCTAACTATCCTCAAGGTAAAATAGATCCACTATGAAAGAATTGAAGTTTTACAATAAGACTTAGACCACTAACATCCTATTGCTACCTCGAGTAGAAAACTTACTATCACAACCACGTGACAGCTCCGAGCCTACGGACTACTTCTTTTCTTGATCCATAGCAACCACTGAAAGGTTTTTAGATCCCTTAAAACAACAATTAGACTAACTTAGTTAATAGCCAAGTGAATAACTTAGTTAATTTATGCAATTCTAGGTTATCACAATCACACAATTATATCAAGAATATATAAAGCAGCGGAAAAAATGAAAAACACAAGATATGATGACCTAGGAAACCAGACGGTAAAAACCTAGGGAGGATTTGACCTAGCTATCCTCAAGGTAAACCTGAATGCTACCCACTAGTAGAACTTACTGACACGACCACGTGCAAGCTCCGAATCCACGGACTCTTTCTTTCTTGGATTCTCCAAACAGCTACAAGCACCCACGCTTGTTTTTCCTTAAGCTCCAATGGCAGCAACCTTGTTGGTCATCAAGATGTAGATAATATCTCTACCTTGAAAATCCTAAGTTTTGTGTAAAGGAAAGCTCCTCAAAGATCTCACAAGAGATTTACACAAAATAGCAATATGAGCAACAACCTTAGAGAAGTTTGGGTACAAAACCCTAAAATACCAAAGAGGCACAAGAGGCACTCTAATCTCTCTAAAAAGCTCTAAAAACCCTACCTAGGGTTAGCTTATGATGTCCTTTAAATACTGGAAAAAACGGCTTGCGATTTGGGCTTCAAATGAATAAGTTATGGCCTTTTTACATTTGCTGATTTTGCTGATATGCGACTTTCGATTGATCGAGTCTAATTTCTGATCGATCAAGCTAGGCTAAAAGTCACTAATTCTTCTGCAGCCACTCGATTCCAACTTTACATAAAAGACACAACTTTGAGCAAGTCTAAACAAGACTAAATATATTGTTTTGATCATGGTTTGCCAATATTACACATGAGAGTTCTAAATACATAAAATCCTAAATCTTTAGAACCTAACAACCACAAGTACTCCCACTTGTGTTTTCTTTAAGCTCTTTGAAACAGCAACTAAAGAGATCACCAAGTAAAACATAAAACCCTACACGTTATATGAGCTTGGGCTAAGTTGGAAATTCTGCTGAAAAAACAATTTGCACGAGTTTCGATTGATCGAGCCTTGCAGAAATTGAATAATAATTTCCTGCAATTACTCAATTCCAACTTTACACATAAACACATTTTAAGCAGCCTAAATCTAAACTTTAAGTTTTGATCATGGTTTGCCAACGTTACACATTGAAATTTTAATACATTTAGATCCTAAAGTCTTAGAACCTTACAGGTTAAAGACTAATTTGGTTAAAAAATAATATTTGGAAGAAATTGATATTTTTATTTTTATTTTTTTAAGAAAAAGGAAAGAAAGAAAGAAAGAAAGTAGTATTTTATTACAGGTTCTACTCTGATTTAGAGTTAAAATGTCATGTGTACAGCACAACCCCACTTTTTCATGCATGTGGCTACAGTTTGAGTAAAAAGATAAATTTTAAGTTAAATTTCTTGTTTGGTCCTCAATATTAATTTTACATTTATTTTTAAAATCCTCTTTATAATTTATAACTTTTCTAAGAAAATTCTTAATGTTAATTGATTGATAGTTGCTCTTTACATTAGAGTCAAACACCAATAAATTTATTTTTAGTATAAGCGAGATTTGTACTTAGATATTTTATATAATAACAAAAAATATATTTATTAATTTAGCTAATAGAAACCTATCAGAAATGGCTAAGAATGTCAATGAAAAAAATTGGTTTTTAATTCACATAACACTATAAGAAAACCAAAGCATGATATCATCTTAAAGGACATAGAAGTTAAAACTTCTAGATTATTCCTGAATTTTGTTGAACAAAAGAATATTCAGCTTATCCTTTAAATTATTTTTTTATGATCACAAATATAACATATTGGGAAGGATTATATATATCTTAGACGCTAGGAAGGAATGTGCATGCTAAAAGAGTTCTCTTTGTGAGTTATAGTGCACATATTAAGGATGGAGACTATTTTGGTTAGAAAATAATATTAGACAGACATTTCTATTGATATTACAAGTTCTATTATGATGTAGAGTCATAATGTCTTGCGGTCCGCACCACCACAGTTTTTTCATGAATGTGGCTATTGCCTACTGTTTGAGTAATATATTTTCTTCCCCAAAAAAAAAAAAAAAAAAAAAAAAAAAAAAAAAAAAAATTAATAATATTTTTGGTTTTCAACGTATGACCTTTGTTTCAAAATTGTACTTATGTTTTAAAATTTTTCTTCCAAGTACTATCTACTAGCATATTTTCTTCCCCCTAAAAAAAAAGTTTAAATAATATTTTTGGTTTTCAACGTATGTCCTTTGTTTCAAAATTGTACTTACGTTTTAAAATGTTTCTTCCAAGTACTATCTACTAGCATATATACACCTTGTTTGATATACTCTCATAATAGAATGACTATTTATGTGAAATAATAATTTGATTACTTAGTTGTATTTTTTACACGCCAATACCAAAACTGCATGCGATAGTTAGTATCGCGGCAGTGAGTATATTCTCTTATCTCGTCCCCCTTCCCCAATATATATATGTGTGTGTGTGTGTTTCTCAAATTAAAAAAAAAAAAAAAAAGTTGTATTTTTTTATTACAAATAAAAGTTGTTCCTTAAGGACATATACATTGTATGCCTTAAGTGAAACTTAGTTGGTACTTGGGCTGCTGTACAAAACGTAGCTATAGGCTAAAGCCACGTTTTTTAAACGTGGCTAAAGCTCTCATTTTTTGTAGTGTTTATATAGCCACACCAAATATTTTAGTTTAAAAAATATTGTACTCATGTATAGAAAAATTGTGATGCCGATGCAATTCCCTTCTTCTGTCATAGGTCATTGTTAAAATCCCTATGTTTTTGCAGAAGATTCAGTATAAATACTTTATGCAATTATTGAATTTGAACAGACTTTTGCCAAATTCTTTTCATAGCTAATGTTCATTTACTTCAATTGCCTGTACGTTTTTATTCTCTTTATCATGAAGACTGTGTTGTGACACCAAATCACCATATTGCTTCAACAAATCTATTGTGTTTAGTGAAATATATGGAACCTATATTTTACTGGAACATATATATTTAATTATTACTAATTCTTTTCCATATTTCCTTTTCCTCTTTTTATTTATATAATTGGTAAAAAACAAAGGATTATGGTGGAGATGGCACTACTGAGCATGTCCAGTAGCTATGACACAATTATCTATCCTGCCTCTCCTTGAATGGCTTAATGAAACAAAGCATATGTAAAGTTGTAATTTACAACTATATTTTTTTGTTGGCTTTTATTCCGTGCCAAATTTGATTGTAACTATTTTGAATCGTTTAAACCCTGTATTTGTTGTGGGATTTGTTGTAAGGGTTATGTGATAGAGAGTGCGTGTGAAGACTCAAGCATTTGGAGGCTGAAGGATTCTCGCGGGTATGTCGCGACCTAGCTTCCCGCGAAGTGAAGCATGTGCCCTACACTTGCTGAAATGCGAACGGTCAAGCCAGGTGGAGACAAGTTGTCTCTCGCAAGTATCTCACGGGTAAGGCCTTCCCGCGAGACACCCGCGAGACATGCTGTTCTGCCAGCCTGTACTGACTGACTCACACATTTTGCACCTATCCTATACATACCATCATTATCCACAAATGTTGAGGAATGTTTCAGAGAGAAAACTCTAGCCAAACACATTGAGAATTAGAGATTATCATACCCACTTTTCTCTATACACTTGCTTGTGGTATTATCCTCAACCCTTCCCTCTCCATTCTTCATATCTTTGAGAGGTTGATAGCCCAAACACTTACCACACCTTTGAGAGTGTTGAGTGACGTTTTGGTGCTGCTGGGAAGAATTAGAAGGAGCCCGGAATGGCAGATGTAACATAGAGCTTGTTGCGGGATCCGGATAACTAAGACAGGACACGGTTCCGAGAAGCCTTGTTAGAGTAGGAGCTTGGAGAGCTTAGGTACATCGGGTAGACTAGGCTTGGAGGGTCTCTTGCTAACCCATATATCCCAACTGATTGTCTAGTGGATCGATTTCCGCTTAGAGGGCGGCGGAGAGGTTTTTCGCCGAGTTCTTCGGTTTCCTCTTCGATAACACGTCTCGGTGTTATCTGTATTTGCATCCTTCTTCCCTACTCTTGTTCATTTCATTTTTACTGCTGTGTTGCTTTAAATATGGATTAGAGTAGTTGTATTGCTTATACGCTTGTGTTTACACTATCCCGCACTTATCATTAAGTTAGTGTAAAATCAACTAAGCCGTAATTTTAATTTGGGGGTCTAAACCGCTCATGTGTTTTCAACACATTTTCGAGCTTTCAATTGGTATCAGAGCGGGTACACTTGCTGAGATTTAATTACCTAAGTGTGATCCTTGACCCTTCTTGAGATGGACCGGTCTCAATCGCTCAATGTTCCACCATTTTTTGATGGGAACAATTATGCATTCTGGAAAGTTAGAATGAGAGCATTCTTATGTTCTATCGATGATACCGTTTGGGATGCGGTTGAGATAGTTTGGACTAAGCCAGAGGCTCCTAAGTCCACTTGGGATAAGGTAGCTCTAGCGGCAGCCAACGCTAATAGTAAAACTTTAAATGCTATCTTTTGTGGTGTGTCCCCTGATAAATTTCACAGGATCTTTCATATGATAGTAGGCAAGGAAGCTTGGGAGATTTTGGAGACTACCTATGAGGGTACAAAGAAAGTTAAGGACACGAAACTTCAGATGCTCACCACCAAATTTGAAGAACTCAAGATGAGTGATGATGAACCATTTGATTCATTCTATGGGAAGCTCAATGAAATTGTCATTGCTAAACTCAATCTTGGGGAGAAGATTGAAGACACCAAGGTGGTGAGAAAAATATTGAGGTCCCTGCCTGAAAGTTTTAGAGCAAAGGTTACAGCCATAGAAGAAAGCAAAGACTTGGATGAGATTAAAATTCAAGAGTTGATCGGGTCTCTCCAAACGTATGAGCTGGGACTGCCTTCCCATAAGACAAGCAAATCACTTACTCTTAAAACCATCACCAAAAGAACAAATTACTATTCCGAAGAAGATGGAGTGGAGAAGGAAGTAGCATATCTTGCAAAGAACTTCCGCAAATTTCTGAAAATGAAGAACAGTGGGAAACCGTTCAATAGAGGAAAGTTCTCTCCTTCAAGAGGTGATAAGAAAGAGTTTAAGAGTAAAGATGGGAAGGATTATCAACCTTCTCCAGACATTGTGTGCTATGAGTGCAATGGCCATGGACATCTAAAGAAGGAGTGTTCGAATTTTCTGAGGGGAAAAGGGAAGGCTTATGCTACAACGCTCAGTGATTCTAATTCTTCTGATTCTAACTCGGAAGAGAGCTATGATGGTGAGGGAAACTACTTCGCCTTCATGATCATTGATCATGTAGACTCCTCGGACGACTTGGGTGCACTTGTGAAGGAACTTGGTGAGCATTCTGATTCAGAGTCTGTTGGAATTGTGGAAGAATCAGATGCTGAAGAGGAAGAGAGTACAGCTAATCTTCAAGAGAATTACTCCTTACTTCTTGAGAAGTCAGGAGAATATGCAAGAATAGCCAAGGCAGCTATGAGAAAAATGAAGAAAGCAGAGGAAGATTACCGAAGTCTCATGGTCAGACATAAGGAGGCCAAATGCGAAATAGAAAAACTGAATGGTGAGCTGTCAGAAGCCTACTTGAAGATCAGATTTCTTGAACAAGAGGTGGTGCAAGCACAAGCCAAGATAGAAAGGGTCTCCTCCAAAAAGTTGGATGATGTTATCTCATCCCAAAAACATTCCTCAGACAAGTCTGGATTGGGGTATACTGGAGAGAGTAACTCATCAGTCAAAGCTACCAAAGAAGTAAAATTTGTGAAGGCCATAGAGTCAATTGTAGAAGAGGCCATCCCTGAGAATGTTAAGGTTGAGAAGAAGAATGTAATTGAGCAACGGATTATGAATAAGTCCCGAAATCAAGCTGTAGGCAGACACGAAACCAAAGCAAGATCTCTCTCAAGACCACAACGAGGTCCTAGGACGGATTATGTGTGTCACTATTGCGGATTGCAAGGACACACCAGACCCAACTGTCAAAAATTGAGAGCAGACAATAATGCAAGCGTTCCTCGATCACAAGGAAGAAGGAATGACAATAGAGCTTGGGGGGGTGAGACCTCAAGAAGCCAAAATCGTGATCCTGGAGTGACAGACATGATGAAGATGATCGGTGCCTTCACCACTTGCTTGGAGAGTTTTACCAGAAGGTTTGAAAGTCCCAACTCTCATACCCAATCCGTCAAGGATATCACCCCAAACGCACGTGACGTGTGGGTGAAGAGGGGTACTCATGCATAAGCATTATAATATGTCTGTGCATTAATTCTTTCCATGTTTAGGGACATTTGTTGTTGCATCATATCATGCATTGCTTTCATTGTAATTTTCTTTTGTCTGGTTTGCACCTATTTTTGTTGATCTTTCTTTTCTTGTTTTGTTTTGGGTGTGTTTCAAAAATTCAAAAACCCATAAAAATTGAAAAATTTCTAAAAGTTTGATCACTTGTTTTGTGCATATCTCATGTGAGTTTGGCCTAGTACCTTTGTACTTATGGCGTAGTGCATTTACGATCTTAGCTTGTTTCGTATGCACTCTTTTCTATGTGGAAGAAATCTTGAAAACTATGTGTGACTATTGTAAATAGATCTTCAAGCTTGTCATGAATGATTGGTCAATAGTCATGTTGGTCTTGATACTTGCATAGACTTGTGTCTATATCTCTTCCCACTTTATTTTTATGTTTTTGTAAAAAGAGCTCACCAATTGTAAATCTCCAAATGAAAAGAGATATTGAGTTGCAAAAGCCTGTCGCACACACTAGTATTTGACTAGGAAAAAGGGAAAGTGACTCTTTTTAAATGTGTTTTATATGGTGCTCAAAAAGGCCAAAGGCTTATCATCAATATTGAAATATCATAAATTTCAAGCACCAATCTCAAAAGAGATGTCTTTGTCCAATCAAAATGAAAAAGGACCAAATGTTATGATTTATGTGAAGCCAAATGAAAAGCTTCCTTGTTATGTTCTCATTGTGTGGGAGGTCATATATACTCACTTCTATAATGGAGATAGTCCACTTGATTTCATATCGGTTGTGTATGACTCGGTTAAATTGATCATTGAAGCTTCGCTCTGGTCTAAGGACTACTTCACATTTGATACTCACACACAACACACAAGTTTTTGATTCAATCAATGCCTATCTCATTTGTGTGATTGTATATGTCCAAATGTGATGTGTATGCCCATGAACTTGTTGATTAAATCCAAAAAGATTTTTGTGAGTTTTATATGTTTTTGAAAGTGATTTTATACTTTCTTGTGTTTCCTTTTTGATCAAAATGCATTTTGTGTGTTTTTCATCAAAAAATTGGTTCAGGGGTTGTTTCGCGAGAAGCTCGCGACTTAGAGCTTCCCATGAAAAAGGGGTTGAGGGAAATACTTCTTCATCCTGCCACTCAGAGACTTTTGCAACTATATCGCGACTGTCTCGCGACCAACAGCTTCTCGCGAAATGCTGTTTGGCAAAAACTGGAATTTTTCAAAATCAGATAGAGAGTTTCGCGACTGTATCGCGACTGTTTCGCGACTTAAAGCTTCTCGCGAAAATTTTGTGCTTCAGTGGCCACTCTTGCGACTGTCTCGCGACTATCTTGCTACTCTCTAACTCGCGAAAAACGCGTGTTTTCAGTTTTATATGGCTGATGTGACAATTTCTCAAATCATAACTACTTCCCTCCCTCAACCTCTTTCGAGCCCTTCTCAACCCAAATCACTATTTCATTAAAACCCTCCAATCCAAGCATTTTTTTTTCTGCATTTTCTCTTCAAGGTATGTTCTCTAAACATGTCCTTTTATGTTTTTACTTAGTTTATGCAGATTTATGTTAGGGTTTTGAGTAAAATTGGGGATTTTCGAAATTTTGGGTGTTCTTCTACATTGGGTTAAAATTTTGAAAAATTGTTGATTGGGTTGTGTCCCTCTTGATCTTTGTACATCCGTGTTGGCCCCTTGTGGCATTTTATCGTGTATTAAGGGTTGTTTTCACCATGTTCATGCATTGCTCATACTTAAAATGGTTTTGTGCATGTTAGGTGTTTGATAGAATGTCTAAGTGACATTGTTGTGCTTAATTGAACTCAAGTGAGTTCCATTTTGTGAGATCTCATATGTTTGTCCTTAGTTTGGTCTTTGATCAAGTGTTTCATACACTTTGCCCATGATGCACTCACTAGACACACACCTAGGCACTCTCAGGCACCCCACATGCATCAGCACATACACACAGACACACACACTTGCACAATCACTGTTTTACATGCATTGTTGTTATGGTTGAGTGCTTTATATGTCATAGCATGCTTGTTTGAGTTGGTTATGCTCTGTTTTGAACTTTGCTCTATTTTGGAAGTATCTCACTAGGTGTAAACTAACTTGAATCTAATCAAGTTTTGCTCTTGTGTTCTGTGCACTTGTGCTCTATGTGTTGTGTCCACTTGTGCAGATGTCTCCCACCAAGCATGCAGCTGCAAAGAAGAAGTCTTCTAAGCATGCGCGTACTGACTCTGATAACTTCAAGTCCGTAGAAGCAGATATGAAGTACAATGACTGCTACAAAGGAGCAACCATTGTCGTGGAACGGGTAGTTCAATTGGAGGAGCTTGAGCACACATTCATTCCGGATGTGCTCAAAGAGAGAACTTGGACAAAGTTGCTAAATCCAGTTGGGAATGTATACTTGGAAATTATTAGGGAATTCTTCTCTAATGTTGAGGTGGAAGATAACAAGATACTCTGCTGGGTGAGACACAAGGAATTTGAAATCACAAGGGATAGCATTCAAGACCTTTTGGAGATACGTCCTCCCTCTCAGCCAATGTCAGTTCAATATGATGAGAGATTGGGGTCTATCAAGGAAATGATATCAACTCTTGGAGGGGTTCCAAAGAAATCATCAAGGGATACTCTCAAGTTTACTCCAGAAATGAGGACTTTGAGCTATGTGATGATCCATAACCTGTATCCAGTCACCAACCTCACCATTCTATCTGCTCCAAGGACGAGGTTTCTCTACGACCTTTTCACTCACAAGGAAATTGACATTTGCAGCCACATCTTCCATATTCTGAAAAAGAGCATTACGAAGCAGAATTCACGAACCGTAATGCCTTTTCTCTCACTAATCATGGGGTTCATTGCCAAGACGAAGCTAAAATTCCCAAGTGGTCTTACTATAGTTTAAAGGGATTACCCCATTGGTGCAAATACTCTGACTCGGAGCACAGCACACATTAAAGGCCCCAAGACTGGTGTGCATACTATTCCACTGCCTCGGGTTGTGCCAGATGAGGGTGGGGATACAGAGGAGGAGATTGACAGGTTCACTTCTGCACCAGAGACGTCAACACATCCCTCGTCTTCTGCTCCAGCATAAGGTTTCAGCAAGCTTGATTAAACACTAGCTAAGATGGATCACATGTCTACAGTGCTTGACACTCACGTACAACACACAGCGGATCAATTTGCATACCTCCAGGAGCAGATCACCACACTATCATCTCAGATTCAGAGCTTATCCTCTACACATGGATCAGACTCCGAATCCGACCAGTTCTTGCCCTTTGGCCATTCCGGTCAAAAAGGGGGAGAATATTTTTGAGGGGGAGCTGACGAAGAAGAGCTTGCACAGCCTTAGGGGGAGCGTAGCTTAGAAACATAGTTGCATTAGCTATTGGTTATTGGTTTTACAGACGGGTTTATTCAGTTTCCTTTAGTTTTATAACTGGTTTATGTTTACTGTCTTACTGTTTTAGGTTTAAAGCTTTGACACTTATATTTTGACTTCAGTATTAATTTCAGAATTTTGTGTTTATCTCTATGCTTTGTGGCATATGTGCTTTGTGGCCATTTGTTTGTACCCATGTTGCTTTTGTAAGCTTTAAGGATTTGTTTCATGCATCTATTTGTAGGTCTTTGTTGTTTGTGCCATGCATTTGCAATACCATGCTTATGCAGCCTTTATGCTTGTTTGCTTGTTGTTCTATGTCATGCATTTTACTTCAAGTGATGAACACTCTTGTGCCCATGTAGGATTGCTCCTAGATGCAAATACTTCGTATATTTCACATTGGTTGAGTGTTGGAGTTGCAAATGATACTCTTCAAATGAGTTTATCATCTTGCATATCCGGATGTTCATTCCTTGTGTGAATGAGCACAGTAATTGCTTGTGTATAGTGATTACTTGTTTGATCTTGCCATGATTTAGTGTTTCTATTTCATTTAGCTTGATCATGCTATTATTGCTCCATATGCTTTTCAAGTTTTCTACATACAATGATGTTATTGTGTTGTTGTGTTTCAGGAGTTACTTGTTCATATGTTTCAAGAGCATTTCAGAATCTAGAATTAGGTGTGAGTGAGTTTTGTCTTTGTTCCCAAACTCACGTTTAAGTCTAGAGTCTGTTTTAGGGTTTTGTCACGGAATAGCCAAAGGGGGAGATTGTAAAGTTGTAATTTACAACTATGTTTTTTTGTTGGCTTTTATTCCGTGCCAAATTTGATTGTAACTATTTTGAATCGTTTAAACCCTGTATTTGTTGTGGGATTTGTTGTAAGGGTTGTGTGATAGAGAGTGTGTGTGAAGACTCAAGCATTTGGAGGCTGAAGGATTCTTGCGGGTATGTCGTGACCTAGCTTCCCGCGAAGTGAAGCATATGCCCTGCACGTGCTGGAATGCGAAAGGTCAGGCCAGGTGGAGACAAGTTGTCTCTCGCAAGTATCTCGCGGGTAAGGCCTTCCCGCGAGACATGCTGTTCTGTCAGCCTGTACTGATTGACTCACACATTTTGCACCTATCCTATATATATCATCATTACCCACAAATATTGAGGAATGCTTCAGAGAGAAAACCCTAGCCAAACACATTGAGAATTAGAGATTATCATACCCACTTTTCTCTATACACTTGCTTGTGGTATTTTCCTCAACCCTTCCCTCTCCATTCTTCATATCTTTGAGAGGTTGATAGCCCAAACACTTACCACACCTTTGAGAGTGTTGAGTGACGTTTTGGTGTTGCTGGGAAGCATTGGAAGGAGCCTGGAATGATAGATGCAACATGGAGCTTGTTGCGGGATCCGGATAACTAAGACAAGACATAGTTCCGAGAAGCTTTGTTGGAGTAGGAACTTGGAGGGCTTAGGTACATCGGGTAGACTAGGCTTGGAGGGTCTCTTGCTAACCCATGTATCCCAACTGATTGTCTAGTGGATCGATTTCCGCTTGGATGGCGGCGGAGAGGTTTTTCGTCGAGTTCTTCGGTTTCCTCTTCGATAACACGTCTCGGTGTTATCTGTGTTTGCATCCTTCTTCCCTACTCTTGTTCATTTCATTTTTACTACTGTGTTGCTTTAAATATGGATTAGAGTAGTTGTATTGCTTATACGCTTGTGTTTACACTATTCCGCACTTATCATTAAGTTAGTATAAAATCAACCAAGCCGTAATTTTAATTTGGGGGTCTAAACCGCTCATGTGTTTTCAACACATTTTCGAGCTTTCAGCATAGGTTAAAATTTTCTCTCTTAATTATAAAAGTTTCAAAATTTATATGTCTTGCTTCATTTCAGTTGCTAATGTGAATGGTTTTTTTTTTTTTTTTTTTGGATTTGCGAAATATTTTACTATAAATTATAAATTCCCTTTCTCAAACTGATGATTTGGTGTAAAGCCTTGGAGTCAAAATAGGTGTTATCAATTTGGAATTTCAATTGATCCTCAAAGTTATGTATTTGTGATGGATTTTTTTTTTCTTCTAAACTCAAACCCAAATGATAATAAATAGATATGTTGACACATATAATTGTTATGTAATTTAAGGAAACGACATTGTCGTTGCAGCTTGCATCCTTTTGTTTTAGAGATCCAACTTTTATAATATATATATGTGTGTGTGTATATATATATATATATATATATAATAGATAAATATAGATATAGACATAGGCATGGATATAGATGTTACAACAAAATACTAACGTTTTATTTATTTCATTATAATATCTTTTATTATAGTATACAAATGTTAAAACCAAATGCATCGTTTTAATTATTTCATTATAATGTCTTTTATTACTGTATACTAAACATGTCTTAGGTGAAGTTAGTTGGTACTTGGGTTCCTTGGTGGGTGAGAATAGACCAAAATGCTTCTCAGTTTCTGCTGGACCCTTTTGGTCTTCATCAAACATAGCAAACAAGTAAGTTTCTAATGGTCCAGGCTTCTTTGGAGTCCCATTCTTCACATGACTAATCAAATTCTTGTAATAAGTGCCAGCATTACTAACTGTTGCTGCTACACCACTGTCTCCATCTGATGGCCAACCAGTCTCCGTTACAATAATAGTCAAATTGGCTCCACCAATCTTCTCAAGAGCTGAGTAGAGAGAATCCAAAATTGCATCAAAGAGATTTTGATACCCTAAGTTACCATCTTGTACAACAACCCCTGGTGAAGTAAATAAGGCATATTCAAGCTTAATGTCTTTTGGGTCACCTATGTAGGCAAAATATGGGTACACATTGGCAAGAAGTGGTGCATTAGTGCTTACTAGGATGCTAACGATTGCATTTATGTATGAACTTGCACTATCACTAAATGAGCCTGCAGATGGGGGGAAAGAATTGCCCAACAATGACATGTCTATTACTGTTGAAACTTTGATTTGTAAATTAGAAGCTTTAATTGCATTGGTTAAGTTCTGGATGGCTGGTCCAACATATTGGGCTAATGGATCACTCGGCTTTATTTCATTCCCAGCAGCAATATAACTAATTTTGACATCAGGGTAGGGAATTATGTTTGTTTGCACCCAAGTGTTTACAGTTGTAGGACTAGTGGCAAGACCTTGAAGGTCATTGTTAACAACTCCAACAATGACCTCTATGTTGGATCCTTTTAGGGCTTGGAGGGTTGCTTGATTTGGATAAAAAATCCTCATTTTCCCTATGCCATTGGTGGTGTACAATGTTATTACATCAGTTGCAGGTGGTAAATTATCAGCAACTGTTCCATAATTTACACCTATAGATTGTGCAGCTGCATCAAATAGCATGAAGATAACAAACAAGTTAATTAACACTAAAGATAAATTTTTTTGGAGGAATTGTGTAGGTATTCAATGGAGCTAAATCAAATAAAACCAAGATAGCAAACAAGTTAATTAACACTGAAGGTAAATTTGTTTGATGGAATGTAGAGATAGATACCTAATGGATTAAAATTATTTGGAGTTTTTAGGATAATCATGGAATGTATAAAATCTTATGTATTTGTTTTTTGTCATATTATCAATAATTTAAATAGAAACCAAACCTTTGGTTAAACATTCTAAAGTTTTAAAATTTAATAATTTTATTTTAAAAGCATGGATAGAATTGTAGGAGTTCCATTGTGGACTTACCCTAAAAACTCTAATATAGGATTATAATTCTATATGCAATAACTACAAAATCTTATTAAAACCATAGTTAGTAATTTATGAGACGAAATATGTATGGTATGTAATACCTATGCGTTTCATTCTGCTCAAAATTTTAAAACTTTTTGTAAAAATATAAGATAAAAAATGGAAATGAAAAAAAAAAAAGAAAAAAAAGAAAACCTTAATAGACATATGAGTGCAAGTTTATTATCAATTTGATTGAAAAGTTTAGGACAAAGATATGATTATGTATGTTGATTTTAATTTTATAAAAATTAAAATAATTAAGAATTTAAGAAATGTAGTATTTTTTTTTTTCAAATTTTAGTTATGTTTTTAGTGAATATATATAACAACTGAATGCTTAGATCAGTTCCTTCAGTAAATTTATTTGGTAAGTCAAAAGTGAACTTAAGGTAAGTAAGTAGTCCCATATGTTTGTTCAAGCACTTACTCAGCAAAAAAGAGTATTTAGTGTTGTGTTATTAAAATGTCAAATGACTTTTTTTTTTTTTTTTTTTGACAATTTTAAATCCTGTGTATAGATTATATATGATGATAGTATCATATAATTCATTTATAAAAATATTGATGAAAAAATTTCAAAATTATAATAAACCATGAAAATGTTGATGTTAAATATAAATAATAAAATATGAAACTAAAAGTATTAATTTTAATAATTTAATTATTATATATAATGGCACGGCTAAACATAACAAAAATTAACTGTCAATAAAAGTCATTTGGTTTATTTGAAGTATTTTTGTACTAGTATAATATGAGAAATTTTTAACATGTATTTAGTATGTTTAATTATATAAAACATGTATTTTTCAAATTTTGTTTTAAATGGTTAACATATTAAAAATACGCATATGTAACAATTAAATCTTATCTGCAATTTCTTTTTATTTTCAGCATACTTTTCAGATCGAAAAGAATATAATTACCATCTACCAAATTAAGATAGACCATATTCATTTAAAAAACTAAAAGAAATGAAAAGGCATGTCTTTATGCACTAAACCATTAACAGCTAGGTGCATATTTAATAAATTTGTTAGGTATTCTTGTAGTATGATGACATGGTACTCTTTCTTTTCACATTTATAATAGACTCATTATGACTTTACAAATTAGAATTTAACATGAATGTGGTTGCTAAGAGAGAGAACTTTGACATCAATGCACAATACTCCTAGAGTACCTAACAACTAAGTAATAAATTACTTACATATATAGGAGTCATTTAGGAACTCTAAAAGCTGCTAAGCAGCTGAGCTCGTTTTGTAGATTACCTTAATTATGTGAATTTGTGGCCAACTAATTTTCATAATTATAATGATCATCAATAAACAAATTTTGCCTTTTTTTTTTCATGTGTTACATCACAAAGATTACAATGCAACCTACAATCTATCGAAGAAAAAAAAAAAAAAAAACAAACAAACAAACAAAACAAAAATACTAGAAGTTCATGTCACTTATTCCAAGCTAGCTAGGGCTTGATTTTTACACATTAACTTGGTATTCTAAGCCATCTAAAAAGTAGTACTAATATCAAGCATGCTTACTTTTACTATGAATGCGATACAAATAAGAATATCATTAACAAACAAATAAACAACCAATCAGTCGCACCTAATTTTCCTTGGCTTGTTATCGACAATAGTAGCAATAGCGCAACCATAACAGGTTTCTTACTTAAAGCCATGGTGGAAAAGGAGAACTGAGAACAGATTTTCAATTTAGATGTCTTTGCTTTAGCTACACCCTATACCTCTTCATATATATAGTTAATGAAATTTGATAATTATGGAAATTATTAATAATTGATTATATATAATTTGATAAGATTATAATGGAAGGTTTGAATATAGAATATAATTTAAACTTAATAAAAAAATATATAGTAGATATAAACAATAGTTGAATAATATTTACAATTTTTCAATGTTAGTAATATCCAATTTATTAAGGGAGGGTGGAAAAGTTTATGGTTCATTAACTATTGGAGCATTTTAATATTAATTAATTAAAATGGATTTATATGACAATATAAATGTAAAGATGTGAGAGTTAATATGGAAGATAAGGAGTTAGTGAAATATTTAATCTCATATTGAAAAAGAGAGAGAGATTCTTTTATTCTTTTTAATTGTGGTGATTAATGAGCTAATATATATTGATTCAAATATTGGGTTAGATACGTGCCTCTCAGTTCAATTTATTATTGTGTTCGCACCAACATAAACTTCATAACACATTAAAATGATTTCTATCGCAAGATCACGTATCATTCTACTATGAGGCTAATGAAACACTATGCTTCTATTGTTTTTGTTTGTTTGTTTTTTTTTTTTTTTTTTTTTTTTTTTTTTTTTTTTTTTTTTTGAGGAGGAATTTGGCTGTAATTGGCAAATCCATATTCCTTAATAAAAATTTGCTAGAATTTGGATTTGGTTACCTTTCATTGAATATATACTTAGATTAAGGCAAAATTTGGCTACAAATTTAATTTTAGCCTAAAGATACAACTTCATTCAATATATCTTTTATTTGTATATGAATTTTGACAAATCTACAATTTGATTACATTTTCCTCTTAAATCCTTCATGCTTGTAAATTTTCCAAAAGATTAAAGATCAATAGTTAAATCATCAATAAATTGTTTAAATTACAAAATTTGTAATCTAAAGTTATCCATAAAGATAAGTTTGTGGATCATATAATAAATAACATCCAATTGTCACAAAATTCGACATGTATGTCATTAATAAATTGTTTAAATTACAAAATTTTGTAATCTAAAATTGTCCATAAAGATAAGTTTATGGATCATATAATAAATACCATTCAATTGGAATAGAATTTGAAAATATATGTTGATAGCATAAAGAATATGCAATGTAACGATTAAATTTTCAAAATATATAATCATGTTAATTTTTTTAAAGGAAGTTTTAGTCAAATTATGTCATTTAGATTATTCATCTTAAGCAAACGCCATACAAAAGTTACACATTAGTTGAATCTTACATATCCAGAAAAGAAAAAGTTGGAAGCATGTGTATTAATGTTATAGTTATTTATGTGATTTAGTTATTCAATATTTTGTTTATATTTTTATTACAAGAGTTATTTTTTAAAATGAGAAATAATTATTCCTCTCTATAAGGGTTGTAATAACTATTACTCAGTAGGTGTAATAATTTCTAATATTAATATATTACCAAATAAACAAACTTTTCATATCCACACAACAATTATGGAAATAAAAAATCATCAAAAAATAACTCATCTCTCTCAAATTTAAAATATATTACTTTCTAGAAAATATAATTGTATGAGTGAAATATTTCTTAAAATAGATTTTAAGTTTTATTCTAAAATTACAATTCACAACCAAACTAATTAATATGTTTATTTGCTCTATTACAACACATTTTACTTCCAGTAATAAAGATTATCATTTCTATTGTAATCCGCATTCAATGTACCAAACATGGCAATTTAACGGTGGGATTAACAAGTATTTGCTTATTACCTTGGAAAAGAACGTAAAGAAACGTGTTAGGGGGCATGATAAGAGTTCTCTTTGTTAGAAAATAATATGTTTGAATAGTACTAATTTGGTTACAAAATACTATAAAATGGAAATTGATATTTATTTTTTTTAGAGGGAAATTGATATTTTCTTTTAAAAAGGAAAGAAAGTGATATTGATATTGATATGTTGCAAGTTTTTTTTTTTTTTTGGAAATTGATATGTTGCAACTTCTACTTTGATTTTCTTTTTTTCTTTTTTTAAAAAAAATCTACTATAATTTAGAGTCATAATGTCATGCGTACCAGATAGTGAATATAAGTTGATCTATGATATATTGTGGTAATAATACTTCATTATTTTTCAATATTTTCATAATAATTTCACAATAAATTGCTGCTTCTAATTTAGGCAATAAAGTTGTGGTAAGTTGTTATTAATTCTAACTAGTATATAATCCGTGTATATGCACGGTACAATTAAAAACAACACAATTACATATATATGAATTCAAATTATACTTGGTTTAAGTCATAGATATATACATAAGTTTTTTACTATTTCTTTTCCTCTTAATTATTTTATTTTATTTTATTTTTTGGATATACACATGAGTTTACTCTTTTTTATTGGGTTTTTTTTTTTTTTTATGGTTTATTTATATTAGACTAATCATTTTTTGCATAGCATTAACTCACCTAGAAATTAAAAAATATATATAGACAAGACTCGTGGTGCAAAATTAGACTAGAATTAGAATCCAATTTGAAATCTAATTGGATTTTCTCTTAGCTTTACCTATACACACACACACACACACACACACACACACACACACACACACACACATATATATATATATATATATGTATATATGTTCGGGTCTAATACTAACACCACTTTTTTAGAGAGGAATAGTTATTCTTCATTTTAAAGAATAACTATTCATAAGAAATAGTTATTCTCTGTAATAAAAACATAATCAAACTACTAAATAGCTAAACTATATAAATAACTATTACATTATAGTTTACCAAATACGCCGTTTGTAATATCCAATTTATTAAGGGAGGGTGGAAAAGTTTAAGGCTCATAAACTTCATAACACATTAAAAATAATTTTTATCACAAGATCATATATCATTGTTTTCTGAGGCTAATGAAACACTATTCTTCTATTGTATTTTTTTTCTTAGATTAAGAAAAAAATTTGGCTACAAAATTGATTGTAGCCTAAAGATACAACTTCATTCAATATTTTTTTTTATTTGTATATGAATTTTAATAAATTCACAATTGGATTACATTTCATTTTTATATCCTTCATGCTAGCAAAATTTCTAAAAGTTAAAGATCAATAGTTATATCATTAATAAATTGTTTAAATTATAAAATTTTGTAATCTAAAACTATCCATAAAGATAAGTTTATAGATCATATAATAAATAACATCTAATTAGTACAAAATTTGATATATATGTTATCAATAAATTGTTTAAATTACAAAATTATGTAATCTAAAATTATCCATAATTAAACATAATGAACGGTTTAGACCCCTTAAACTATAACCAGATTGCATAGTCTAGATTAATTAGCCAAGTTGTTACTTAGTCAAATTAAGCAATTCTAGGTTAAAACAATCACAAAATCATATCATGCATGTAAAACATATAAAGCAGCGGAAAATAAATAACACAGTGATATGATCACCCAGGAAAACCAAACCGGTAAAAAACCTAGGGAGGATTTTACCCACCGATCCTCAAGGCAAAACGGAATCCACTAAGAAAGAATTGAAGTTCTTACAAAAGGACTTACAAGCTCCCCGCTTGACTTCCTAATGCTACCCACCAGTAAAACTTCCTGACACGACCACGCGCAGGCTCCGAGTCCACGGACTATGTTAAGAATGGAACTTGATATCTATGGGTTTCTAGCTGAATTCGAGGCCAGCTGGTCCTCCAAAGAGAGAATAGAAAAACAGAGGAAAGGCAGAGAAAAAGAAAACAAATTGAATGACAATTTTCTTATTCTTCTTCTTTACAACAATCTTCCCTTTTATACACTTCTCCCTACCCCGTGGTTGTTACAACAAGCTGATCCCAATTCCCTAACTAATTCCTAACTAACTGACCTGCCAACCTGTCATAACGGCCTTGCCTTGAATCACGGCTCTCCCTGCTTGCCTTGCATGCAACAATTACAACACCAACAATTACAATGCTGAACTCTAATACACGTAACCATTGCATGGCAAATATCTCACAAATATCTCACAAAATATCCCACAAAATATCTCTAACCAGTCAACAATTCAACCTTAACAGTACCCTCCCCTTAAAACACCTTGCCCACAAGGTGAGGGAACTGTTGTTGAAGCTTGTACAAATCTTCCCACGTAGCATCATCAGTACTCTCTCCGTGCCATTGTACAAGGACTTGAGTGATAGTCCTGCTTCTCAAACTATGAGTTCTGGACTGCAAAACAGCTACTGGTGTCAAAGAATATAATGCATTAATAGGACTATGCGTACAGAGGGTCAGGAGAAGCGATGATGAAGATGCTGCATTAGAACAGATACACATGGCTTTTCGACTTTTTGAATCAATGAGAGAACAAGGTTTCCAAATAGAAGAGGATACTTATGGCCAATTTCTTCTGTATTTAATTGAGATGGGTATGGAACAAGAATTTCATTTTTTCTGTGGAGTTATTGGAAAAGACAATCCACGTTCGCTTCCAAGATTAGGCTACTATGAGATGCTGCTGTGGTATCGTTATCAGCTGGAGAATCTCCTAAACCACCATCAGCTGAAGGATCTTTTGAAACACCATCAGCTAGAAAATCTCCTAAGCCACCATTAGCTGGATTATCAACTCCAATAGTTGATAGCCTTGACTCCATGTACACTGGATATACTAGTAATTTCCTTTTCACATCCTTACCCACAGCAACTTTAATAGTGAAAGGTCTTGCACACTTCAAAAGATCAGCAACATCGTATTTCTTCCCTGTACAATCAAAAACAGAACTACCAATCTTGCTTCCCACCAAGTAATCTTGTTTCCTTGTACGTAAAGCCCTTGAATCAAGATTTGATTTCTTATAAAAGTTATGATCACCTTGCCTATAGAACTTGGCAAGTAATGCACTACTGCTACCAACACCATAAGTCGATGTAGAACTTATTTTCTTATAAAAATTGTGATCATTTTGGCTATGGAACCTGTCATTTACCCCACAGCTATCACCAAGAAAAGAAACATCTAGGTCCTTGGCTTTATGACAGCCACTAAGTAACGAGATTTGGCCCTCAAAAAGAATGTGTGGTAACTCTACTTCTTCATTCTTGATTACATGAACCGACCCATTTGGTGAAACATGAGCATGAGTGTGTGGTAAGTCTGCTTCTTCTTTCTTGATTACATGAACAAACCCATTTGGTGGAACATGATTTTGGTTAACGCCAATGAACATTGGATAACTCACAAGAACAGGGGTTTCTTGAATAGTAGCCTTCACTGGATTGTCACAAGCAGTAGATCCAAATTTGACTTGTAGTTCTTGAACAAGGGCACCCCAACTATCATATAGCCCAATATCTTCAGCATTGTTGAACCACACTAATGCTTCCCCATCCATGTGAAAATAGGCCATCGAAAGCTTTTCATGATCTGGGGTCTTGTAATAGTTGAAGTATCGGTTTGCTTTACAAACCCAAGCCGCATATTCTTCACCCTTGAACCTAGGAAAATCAATCTTGATTGGTTTTGGAAAAGCCAATTCAATCTTGATTGGTTTTTGCAGAGCGTTGGCTAGAGCATTGCTTGATATATGATTCTCATTGGACAAAGCTTCAAATTCTGCCTTATACATACCCACTGTTGAAATCTGTCTCGGCCGAGCCAGGACCTCCATAGGGTTATCATATGCTGTGGGACCAAACCTTACATGTAGTGCTTGTACCAATGTTTCCCAGTTTGAGAACACCCCAGCTTCCTTAGCTTCTTGATACCAAACCAGAGCTTCTTGATCTATGTGAAAAGAAGCAACCAACAACTTCTCTGCAACTGGTGTTTGATAATAGCCAAAATATTGATTGGCTTTATAAACCCAACTAGCAGGATCTTCCCCTGAAAAACGAGGGAATTCAAGCTTAATGGGTTTCATGAAGGATATAGCTAAAGAATTTCTGACTGGGTTTACAGGTTCTTGGGAAGAATGTGGTCTAGCTTCCTTGGAATTTAGCTTTTGCAGAATGACATGGATATTCTGAGTCACGGCCTTGATGTTCTGATTCATCTCATTCAAGATCTTGGTTTGAATGGCAAAACAAGTTTTAGCCATTGTTGTCACAGGATTGATGCTCTGATACCAATTGTTAAGAATGGAACTTGATATCTATGGGTTTCTAGCTGAATTCGAGGCCAGCTGGTCCTCCAAAGAGAGAATAGAAAAACAGAGGAAAGGCAGAGAAAAAGAAAACAAATTGAATGACAATTTTCTTATTCTTCTTCTTTACAACAATCTTCCCTTTTATACACTTCTCCCTACCCCGTGGTTGTTAAAACAAGCTGATCCCAATTCCCTAACTAATTCCTAACTAACTGACCTGCCTACCTGTCATAACGGCCTTGCCTTGAATCACGGCTCTCCCTGCTTGCCTTGCATGCAACAATTACAACACCAACAATTACAATGCTGAACTCTAATACACGTAACCATTGCATGGCAAATATCTCACAAATATCTCACAAAATATCCCACAAAATATCTCTAACCAGTCAACAATTCAACCTTAACAGATTACTTCTTTCTTTGTATTCCTTCAATCAGCTACAAGCACCCACGCTTGATATTCTTTAAGCTTCAAAGGCAGCAACCAAGTTGATCATCAAGATGTTGAAGTAATCTCAATCTTGAAAACCCTAAGCTTTGTGTAAAGGAAAGCTCCTCTAGATCTCACAAGAGATTTACACAAAACCGCAATGTATGAGCAACAATACAACTTGTGCAACTCAGAAAAACGTGGCTAGGGTTTGTCTTATATACCTAGGGCAAAAACATAAAACCCTAAACGTTTAAAGAGTTTGGGCTGAGTTGGAATTCTGCAGAAAAACACATCTGGGCCGACTTTCGATCTATCGAGAATTACATTCGATCGATCGAGCCAGGCCGAGAAGCCCCAATGCTTCTGCAGTCACTCGATTCCAACTTTACAATATTTAACCAACTTTGAGCAAGCCTAAACTAGACTAAATACATTGTTTTGATCATGGTTTGCCAACATTACAAATTAGAGTTCTAAATACATAAAATCCTAAGACCTTAGAACCTAACACATAAGTTTATGGATCATATAATAAATAACATTTAATTGACACAAAATTTAATAATATATGTTGATAGCATAAAAAATATGCAATCTAACGATTAGATTTTCAAAATATGAAATCATGTTAATTTTTTTATTAAAAAGCTAGCTTTAGTCAAATTATGTCCTTTAGATTATTCATCTTAAGCAAACGCCATAAAAAAGTTAAGACATTAGTTGAATCTTACATACCACGAAAAAAAAAGTTGGAAGCATGCGTATTATATGGCTAAGCCAAACGTTTTAGTTTTAAAAATCTTCCACTCATGGCAATTTAATGGAGGGATTGACAAGTATTCACTTATTACCCTGGAAAAGAATGTAAAGAAACGTGTCAGGGGCATGGTAAGAGTTCTCTTAGTTAGAAAATAATATGTTGAAGAGTACTAATTTGGTTAGAAAATTATATAAAATGGAAATTGATATTCTCTTTTCTTTTTTTGAGGGAAATTGATATTTTCTTTTAAAAGGAAAGAAAGTCATGTTGATATTGATATGTTGCAAGTTTTTTTTTTTTTTTTTTTTTTGAGGAAATATTTTTTGAGAAGTTTTTTTTTTTTGAGGAAATTGATATGTTGCAAGTTCAACTAAGATTTTCTTCTTAAAAAAAAAAAAAAAAAAAAATCTACTATAATTTAGAGTCATTATAGTGTCATGCGTACTTTTTCTATTGGAGAAAATTTCGGTCCATAACAAAATGATTTTGGGATTAACAATTATCTTATCTATTAAATATTTAGGTAATATTTAGTAATGATTTCTTTTCTTTTTTTCAAAAACTTATTATTAATTAAGAATGAAAAAAAAAATCCAAAGTCAAAAGCATGTTTGGTAATCCAGAAAAAAAAAATGTATATATATATATACACACACACAAAAAACAAAAAACTTTCCGAATGATAGCTAATAAAACAGTTTTTCAATACCAAAAAAAAAAACCCAATTATATTGATATTCAATATTTTTATTTTATTTTTTGAGAAACAAACACACACACAAAGGAGAGGAAAAGGGGTTCAATATTTAATTTCTCTAATTGGTATTTTAAAAAATACCTATGTTATTAATACAAAAATGACAGGATCGATTTATTCCAATACTAGTATTATGCATGTGCGATGCATGGTTTAATAAAAAAAATTATATTTAAATTAAAAAAATATATTTTTTATAATATAATATAATTTAATAACAAATAAAATAGTAATTTTTAAAAATTATAGCAAGTTTTAAATTTTTAGAAGCTCTTTGTAGTAAAATTTTAATTTGTTTATATATATATATATGGCACTTAAAAATCTTTTCATTATACCTGCTAACACGTGGAGTAATAGAAGTGCTAACCATATATAAATTTCTTGCATATATAACCAAAAACAAATTCCATAAATTACAAAAATAAAGTATCTAGATTGCAATGTAAATGTAAATTTAACCTATAAATTACCAGTCATAGCCTTTTTAACGTTGTCATAAGTGAGAAAATAATTAGCATAATCAATCAAAAACACCAAATCAAAAAATAATATCAATAATTAAGATGAATTGCATTATCTATTTTTTAAAAAATAAAAAAAAATAGAATTTAAGTAATAATTGAACTACGTTAATAGAAAAATAGAAGCACAATAAATAAAATAAAAAAGATAGCTCTTCTCACATAAATCTCCTAATTTCATATTGTAGATGGGTTCCCTTCCAAATAGATTTGGTGATAAAATTTCTTGTATATATGACCGAACTAAATATTCCATAAATTACAAAAAAAATAAAATAAAATAAAAATATGTATCTAGACCTTCTAGGGTACCACACTCAAAATAATTTCAAAAATAGATAAATAAATGTACATAAAGAGAAAAAAAATATATATTGTATTGCAATGTTGTAGGGAGAAATTTCTTTAAGCCCTACGAGCTCATTGTTCTCTTTGGGGAGCCAGGCCCGCAAGGTTTTGTCCTCGTCCCTGAGTGTAAGACCAAGCAAGCGCTTAGCTTGGACTTGTAATCCCACATCGGTTAGAGAAGAGCCCCACTCATGCTTTAAATAGTGCTATATTCACATGTACTTGCAAGAGAAGTAGAGTTTCAGTTAAACTTTATTATATAAAATCTCATTAGGAAGACGATATTTGATTAGAAGAAAGAGATAATGTAACTTTAAAATATTTATTATAGGCAATTAAGTTGTATCAATTATTTAATTATATTTTTCTTTTTTAATTGTGTTTATCTAAATATTTTAAAAAGAAAAAAGAAAAAAGAAGAATAACAAATTGAGAAATCGTATAAATTAAAAAATGGGGAAAAAAGAAGAATAATTTTTATTAAAAAAAAAGAAGACAAACTGTAGAAATCAAAAATTGGGGAAAAAAAAGAAGAATAATTTTTTTTTAATGGATGAGAAGAAGTTAAGTTAATATTAAATGATTAAGTTTTTGTGTCTATCAAACTTTATCCAAAGAAGTGATTTCAAATTAAAATTTTTTATCAACTTAGGAATTATAGGAAAAAAAATAAGAACAAAAAAAAATATTTATTTTTGAAAAATCTATATTAATTTATTAATAATAATAATAATAATTAATAAAATTTAAATTGCAATTTGAGGAAAATAGAAGCATGCGTGGGATGAGATTTAAATTTAGAAAATTTTTAAAATAGACTTTTAGTTAAAGTAGAATTAAAATTTTGAAAATTTAGATGATAAATATTATCTAAATTAAATTTTTGTATGTTAAATATTATCCCTTAATTTAAGAAATATATCATAACAAATAAAAAAATAATGTTAATTAGATGATATATATTATCTAAATTAAATTTTTGTATGTTAAATATTATCCCTTAATTTAATAAATATATCCAAACAAATAAAAATAAAAAGATTAATCTAATTTTATTTAATGATAAGAATGAATTAGAGTCCTGATAGTATACTACACAGTTTTAATTCTTTAAAAAGCTAAAAATGTAATAAAATTTCTTCAATTTGGTGATGCCATATGGCGCAACCACGGCGTCTAAGCCTTACTTTTATTATATACTAGTATTATGCCCGTGTGATGCACGGCTTAATTAAAAATATATATGTATAAAATTAAAACCATAATAATAATTAGTAAGCCACATGATAAAAACCCATTAATATTATGACATATATACATATATAAAGTCACTTTTGTATAAACATAGTCTGTATTATATAAATTTTACATATTAAAACATCAAATAATATTATATAATTAGAACAATCAAAACAAATATTACTTAAAACTCTTGCTAATCTAAATTTAAGTGAAGTAGAATTCTAAATTTCTCATAACTTAGAAAAAATATATATTTATTTATAGTAAATGCTTGATTAAAGAGTTTGATTTACGATAACCTTATGTGTGAAGGGAAGTTGCTTGAGATGATATTAAATATGAGATCTTCACATGCTTTGGTAAAAAAAAAAATCCACGTGCATTCCACAAAAACTACTATAAATATTAAACATTATTAATACCAATATATCATTTAGAGTCCTAATAATTAAAGTGTATTTTTCTTTCCAATCTAATAAAATTTTAATGCTCATATAGAAGTTATCTACATAAATTCTAATGTTCATATAGAAGTTTTCTTCACCTTAAATTATATCTTCTTCCCTCTACAATCCTACCAACATTTATAATTTTAAGAAATCTTTGCCACGTCGAATGGGTGTCAACAACATTTTTTACTCCATAAAAATGGGGAAAAGCCTTTATGCATGTTTGGTTTCGTACAACCCTTTTATAAATAATTTACAAAATTAAATATTCACAAATCTCAATAAATTGATGAACTAAATAGATGACAAAAAAGAAAGAATGATAAAAAATTTGAGGCATAAATGTGAGATCCACATACAAAAAAAATAAAATATAAAAAATAAAATAAGAGTAGCATCTAGACCTGAAGTCACTTGATGTTTCAATGGAATAGATATAATCTTCAATGGAATCGAAATAAACATTTAATAGCATCTGTGTGGACTTTGCACTCTGGATAACATGTTGAAGGGTAAAGTTTTAAGATCTTGAAACTTCTAAACTTGGGCTTCAAAGCTTCAATATAATCTGTAACATAAAAATAATTTTAATTAAAGTGAATATCATAACATGATTAAAGGTAGAACATATAATTTGTTTATCAAAAGAAGAGGTAGAACATATAACCGATAGAAATTTAATGTGTTAAATATTCTCAATGAAAAAAATAAAATAAAAAATAAAAAGTGCAAGAAGCCACCAAAACTGATGGAGCTAATGTGGTTTCTAAAGCAATATAAGTAAGATTTTTTCAAGTGAAACAGTAGAAGTTTCATTCGCCTAAAACCATAAAACTTAATAAATGAATAAATGAATTAAAGCAACAGACACATAGTTTCATCACAGAGAAATAAAAGATTTTAAAATAAAGCCTAGAAAAGAAGAAATATTCATAAATCATGATGATAAAGATAAAGATGAAGACGGTTTCAATTGATTATAGAATTGCAAGTAGTTGCAGGAAGATCCTTTTTTTTTTTTCTTTTATGTTTTTTTATCTCTCTTTTTTTTATTTAAATTCTATGTAATTCTATTCCATTGATTTTAGGCTTTGTTGATAACATTTTAGATAAACACAACTGTTATAGTTGTAAATTAAATACTACTTTCATTACTTGATTTGTTATATTTATCCAAAAAATATGTATATATATCTATTCTTAAAATCTAAAAATTTATTAAAATTTCTACAATTTGGTGAAGCCACTTGGCGCAACCACAGCGTTTAAGCCCAACTTTTATTATATAGTGCGTTGCACGGTTTTATGAAAAAACTTATAAAATAAATGTATAAATATTTATATATTTTAATAGATTCAATAAAGATAAAAGAAAAAATTATCAAGTGTAAATAATTATCTCGCTAAAATAAGGGGTTAGATTTCTTCCTAAAACTAAATTAAATTGATAATTCCAAATTGAATTTTAAATTGATAATTATTTTAAAAAAATGTACTAAACAATTGATAAATCTAAAATTAATATAATCTTGATAATATTATAAATTAAAATTAAAGTTGATAATGGAATACACGTGTAGAACATCTTGATAATTTGATGTAACATAAAAATCAAATAAGAAAATTTTTAAAATTAATCTATTAATTCTAACCATATTTAATCATTAATTCTAAGACCCTAACCCTAAGCATATAAATTACATCAAAGTTAAGAAAATTAGTTTAAACAAAAGGCAACCAATACACAAAACCTAATCAATTTAATAAAAACAAAATACAAAAACAAAGAAGGAGCCTTTAGAAACTTGACAATGTTTTCGAATGTTTTGAATTTATTAATTAAAATCACATGAAGACAAAAAACCAATAATAACACTAAAGAAAATAAACAAAATGAAAATAATAATAATAAAAGAAGAAAAAATGCATACCTGCATTGTCATGGGATTTAGGCATTCACATATTGAATAAGCTTCACTCCAAAAAGGATATATAGGGTTATATATATTGATAGAGTTCCATTTGAAATATAATTCATTTAAATCTTATTGAAATTAAAGATATCTAATCAATGTGTTTGCTTTTATCCCATAAAAATTGGAATTAAAAAAAGGTCATATGAATAGAATGAAAAAAAAAAGGAAGAGTTGATTCAACATAACATAACATATAAAAATTTGAAAATTAACCAAAAAAAAAAAAAAAAAAAGAGAAAGAGAATATGATTGATAGTTATAAGGAATTTTGATATATATTTTAAATGTCATAAACGTAGAAATTATCAAATTAATGGAGATATATACTGTTTTTTGAGATAGATAGAGATTATCAAATTATTTGAGATATATACTGTTTCTTGGGATAGATTTATATTAATCACCTCTTGAAGAATTTGGATTGTGCTTATCCCTTCAGTAATCAAGTTTTGTAGCTTGATATTATGATAAAATAATATTAACTTAATAATATTAAAATTTTGAAAATTTAGATAATAAATATTATCTAAATTAAATTTTTATATGTTAAATATTATCCCATAATTTAAGAAATATATCCTAACAAATAAAAAAATAATGTTAATTAGATGATAAATATTATCTAAATTAAATTTTTGTATGTTAAATATTATCCCTTAATTTAATAAATATATCCTAACAAATAAAAAAATAATGTTAATCTAATTTTATTTAATGATAAGAATGAATTAGAGTCCTGGTAGTATACTATTCCTTTTTAGTTCTTTAAAAATCTAAAAATTTAATAAAATTTCTACAATTTGGTGAAGCCACATGGCGCAACCATGGAGTCTAAGCCCAACTTTTATTATATATAATATGATATAATATGATATGATATGATATGATATGATATATAATATATATAATATAATATAATATAATATAATTATCCAAAACTATTTGCAAGACTTCTTATTTACCTTCAAATTCTAGACTTCAATAGTAAAAATAAAAACTCCTTCATTCTTTTCCAATATTGTTATCAAAGACTTCATCACAGATCAACTTATATGCCCTGTCTTTCTCAAAAAAACTTATATGCCCTGTCCAAAAAAAAAAACCTTATATTCAAGATCGGTTCAATTATCCATTATTTCAAATCCACATATATATTATTAAAGATTAAATCTATCCATAACACTGGCAGCTCTACACATATTTCGGGATGATCACAGGATCACCTTGATTTGTCAAAAAAAAGAATATATATATATATATATATAGGCGAAATTATATTATTAGTCTCTAAAATTTACTCTGTATGCACAATTGATCCCTCAAATTTCAAATGAGCGTGACTGGTCCCAAATGAATTACAAAATGAATTTACACATAAAGAAACAATATGACCCGTTCCAATTCAAACCTTAATCCTAAACTGGTACCAAATTAAACTCATTTGCAATTTGATTCACAAACCCACAAGAGAGAGATTGAGCAGTTACCTAGCAGTGGCGACGCCGCAGGAGACACTGGCCTCCGCCTCACGCGTTCTTCTCCAAGCGACAGCCACTGACCTGCCTCCCTGCTTCTCTCGCACAACCACTGACTGACCCACCTCCTTGCTTCTCTCGCACAACGTGGCCTACCTCCCTCCGGTGTCATCTCAAGTATACACTTTTTCCTCTAGTTGTAGTTGAGCAACCCAATTCCATTTTAGATTTGGTATCCCTCGTCAGATTAGGTCCAAGTAAGATTTTTTTTTTTTCCTGGGTTTGTATTTGTGTCAGGTTAGATTGAGAATATGAAATTCTATGGTAGGAGAAAATTTGGTTATGATGGAGAATGCATAAATTTAATTGCAAAATGCAGGCAATTGGCTGTGAACAATATCTAAAAAGGAGAACTCCTTATTTAGCTGTTGATTAAGCAAACTGCAGGCGTGATTTTTAACATGAATACATCAAGTGATTTAATGAAATGAGATTCTTTTTCTTTTCTTTTTTTTGTTTGTACTGACATGACCCTACTTTGATACTTAATACTATGCCTGAATGACAATTATAAGTTGCATTCCAAAATTTGAAGCACTTACTGGTTTTTTTTTTAGTACTTTTTATTCCTATATAACATTGGTAGAAGAATGTCTTATTATGGAATGGATAGTGTGCCCAAGTAAGACTAATTAGATTGGGCAAATATCTGAAGAGTGATCTAGAAGTTGTGTCTGACTTGTGTAAGATGATCTAAGACTATAAGATGCAGTTATGAGAAGAAATACACCAGTAGTAAAACAGTGGAAGGATACTTTCACCTGCTCTTTGAGATTTTAATAGCTTGAGAGACCAATTGGTTCAATACCAAGCAACTAACTAAATGCCATTGGCAAGGACATCAGCACATGCTTAATACAATCAACACTTGTCTAAATACAATCTCAGCACATGCTTCTAATCCAATACAATTACTATACAATACAATACAATACAGCTATACAACATAATGCAGCTAGCTCTCTATCATTGTATTATGGAGACTAGAGCCTCTAGTATGCATGTGTGTGACAAAGAGATACTTGTTTGCTCTGGGCTATACAACAGCCCAAGAAATACTTGTTTTCTTCATTACCTATAACTCACCACATGACAAATTAAGGAAAATGTTGTGGTAAATGTTGTGATACTAGCTGGTACTAAAATATCACTCCATGAAATCAATGTATATATCTTAATTTTTAGACTTTAAGCAATTCTCAATTAGGAATAATGACTTATTTGAGAAGTCAAGCTTGGCAGGAAAATGATCTTATTTGTAGCTTTCACCTAGCTGATCAAGACCTTGGAAATTAAGCATAATATATATCAGCCTTTTCTGACGGGGTTGGTTATATTCTTATAGCCCATAAATAAGATCCTTTTGAAAGTAAAATATCTTGGGAGACTGACCTCTACACCTACCAAATAAGTCGGCAAAGAAATTACAATCAAAGGCAGCCTAGACTTTAGATGGTTAAGAAGTTTCGTTACGCATTGTACATTAAATTTGTGAAATGAAAATGTGAACTGTAGAAATTTTAGATCAAGACGTGGTTACAGTTGGCTACATGGGCCACTCATAGAAGAAGAGACGAAATTGGAAGGAGGGGAAGAATCTGACTGGAACTCTGGAAGTTAGGAATATTTAAAATTTTGCATATGACCCACTTTGCTATGCACAGGTTTTCTCCGCCTCAAAGAGGTGACGGATGTGTCTTGCCTTATGTGTGTGTATTTTTATTTAATACTCACTTCATTAAAGATGGTAAAATACGTCCAACTGCCCCAAATCTAACTTGACTCCAGAGAGAATCCTTTTCGGCCCGAATTGGAGATAGTAGGAGGCCCAACATACCTAATTCGATCCTAATTTTCTTATTGTTCCGTAAACAAAAAACGGGGTAACTAGGCTACCCCAGCCCTCAGGGTAGGGCACACAAGTGTGGATGCTCACCAACAATTGACTATGGGAGAGATTCGAACCCAAGCCTGACAAGCAGGACCCAAACGGCCCTACTTTGTTCTATTGTTTTTCATACTATAGTCTAAAACTTGCACCTCATTTGTTGGATATTTTTTAATTTTTTATTACAATAAAAATTAATCAATCTAAATCCGACTTTCCCAATTCCACAAGCGTGTTTTACTTTGACAAAGCAAAAAGAATACACCAATCCGTGAGTAATGGCATTTGACGAGTTGGGAAAATGGGATTGTATCTGGTAACAAAAGTCATGTGGCATGCCGTGTGCATAAGTTAACGTTGTAGAGACTAGAGAGAGGTATTTAATTGTAATAATTTTATTAATTTTAAATGAATATTAGAAAATGAATATTTTTTTTTCTTTCAAAAAAAAAAAAAAAAAAAAAAGGAGAAGACTCACAGATTGGTCTATTTTTTTGTTTGTCAAACACGCTTGTGGAAAGAGATCACAAGCTGACTTGACTAGGCCATGAATCCATAATGAGTACTATATTTTTTATTCCACAACCCAATCCTCCCAAATTAATTTTTACAAGCATCCAATTCCAACAAAGAAGAAAGAAACACAAGAATGGCAAAACTCAGCCTACTACTATTACTTGAACTACTCATTTTCTTCACCCCTTCACTCTCTTGTCCTGAATATCAAAAACAAGCCCTTCTCAACTTTAAAGCCTCTCTCATCAATTCTACTAGTACTACTTCTTCATCAGAAGGCCAACGTGTTCTTTTGTTTGAATCATGGAATTCTAGCTCAGATTGTTGCAACTGGGAGAGGATCAATTGTAGTCCTAGCCTTGGTTCAAGGACCGTGATTGCCTTAGATCTGCACAACCTTGTCGACCAGCTGCCGCGGGAGCACACAGTGTTGACTTCCAAAATCTTGACACCGCTCTTTCATATTAGAAGCTTGGTGGATCTCAACATGTCTAAAAACAAAATACGAGGAGAATTGCCAAGTGACGGCTTTGCTAATCTGACCGAATTGATTTCTCTTGATTTGGGGTGGAATGACTTCTTTGGCTCTGTTCCCTCTCAGCTTTTTCAGTTGCAGCATCTTCAATATCTTGATATGAGTAGCAACTATTTCCATGATATTCCTAAAGAGATAGGGAATATGACAAAGTTGCAGCATCTTTACTTTTTGGACTTGAGTAAGAACCAACTAGAAGGAATGTTCCCACAATGGCTTGCTGAAATGGAAGTTGGAATTATAATTTTGTCAGATAACAATCTCACAGGTTCTCTTCCTCCTTTTCTTTTCAACTCTACTAATTTAAATATTCTTTCCCTGTCTCGGAACAACTTTTATGGACAACTTCCAACCAACATTGGTAATGCCACCTATCTTATGTCTCTTATGCTGAATGACAACAATTTTTCAGGGAAGATTCCTGAATCCATTTCCAATCTTCGCACCCTCACGCTATTGGACTTGTCCAAAAACAAATTTTCTGGCAATAGTTTACCAGATTTTAGCTCTAATATATGGCCCCAAATCATTGATTTATCTTCAAATGAATTCTCAGGTGAAATTTCAACAAACTTTTCCATACTGACTACAGTTCTCTCATTAGGAAAAAATAAGTTTTCTGGCATCATGTCTACAAACCTAAATAATATGCCCAACCTTGAATGCCTAGACATCCATGACAATAAAATCACAGGTGAATTACCAGATTTTATCTGCCAAATCTCCACCCTTCGAATACTAAATTTAAGGAACAACTCTTTTCAAGGTTCAATCCATGATTGTATTTCCAATCTTACTAGCCTCCAAATTCTTGATCTTTCAAGCAACCATCTTGTTGGAAAAATCCCTGCCAAGTTTGGAAATATTACTGGTATGATTAAATCATCTGACAAGCCCATAGGTGATGTTCTTGCTTTTGCTTTTATGACTCCTCCTTTCAGATTCCAAGGCAAGATTAAAGATCTGATCCTCAATTGGAAGAAGTCAACACAAGGTCTATCTTGGAAAAATCTCATGATCTACTCTTTGTTAGACTTGTCAATGAACCAACTTTCGGGTGAAATTCCAACTACATTAGGTAGTTTGAAGGCTCTAAAGGTTTTCAATGTCTCACATAACAACCTTTATGGGAGAATACCAGCAAGTCTTGGTGATTTGTTGAATCTAGAGAGTTTGGACTTGTCGCACAACAATTTATCAAGCTCAATTCCAAAATCACTAGCAAAGTTGCAACAATTAACTATTTTGGATGTCAGTAACAACAAATTGGCTGGTAGGATTCCACGTGGTAGCCAAATGGATACAATGAATGATCCAAATTTTTATGCCAACAATAGTGGGTTGTGCGGAATGCAAATTCGATTGCCATGTCCGGAAGACTTTTCCCCAACAAAACCACCAAAGGTTGAGGTTGAGAGTAAGGAAAGATGGTTTTCATGGGAAGGAGTGGGGATTGGATATGCAATTAGCTTCATCATAACAGTAGGAGTCCTATATCTTGCCAAGTATTTTGTCCCTGCAAAACCTCCAAATTACCACCGTCAACAAAGAAGGCGAAGAGTATAAATTATGCATGTCGGCTATGGTCAAAGATCTAAATCCCAGCATTGTAAAGGCTTTCAGTCAAACAAATAATAATGACAAGCGGACCAGTGGTCATTCATAAGCATCAACAGGTAATTTGGCTTGAGGGGCGACCGTTTATCATGTTTGGGGGGATAAACATTAAAAGGTTCACAATGGTAAAGTGAGAAGTAAAGTGGAGTTGCTGAAAGCTATTGCTTATGATGTAAGAGTTGTTTGTTTCGGTTGTAGACTTGTAGTTTAGTAGCCAGTGAGGCTTATCTCTCTTATTTTCTTTTTTATTAAGTTGAGGTGTTTTTTTTTTTTTTTTTTTTTTACGTTGTTGCCACTTGTTTTGTTGCCTGTTTGTGCATGACTACTGTGAGGTTGAATAAAATCTTGCTTGTTTATCCAAAAGAATCTTTGTCATTGAATTGTAATGTAACACCCCAAACCTTTTTTTTAAAGCAATTTTACATGTGAATAATATCTTAAGAGAATGGCATGTTTAGTAATGTTGTTCTAGTAACGTTATTTATATTTTTTGGAAATATGTGTAAGTGAAAAAGTGTGTGCAAATAAGTGTAATGTTGTTTAAACACTAAAAACTATTGTTTAAAACATCCTACCAAATAGCCCCTTTATTTTTTCATTAAGGATGTTATTTATTTTGTAAAGGGCTTTTGAATATCTAAAGCATGTTATGGCATTTATGTGATTTGTGGTTATAGGCTAAGTGAAAATTAAGGAAGTGAAGAAACTTAAGTGTATAGTGGTAAATGCCTTCTCAAGATATTTGTAATTAGTGGTCTACAATCAGTACAGCCCCCTCCTTGAATCCATACGATTCTCTCCCTCTTCTTAAGTTCTTTGCTTGCTTATTTTTCACTTCTTGTTTTCTCCACCTCATGGCCGACCCATTGCAAGCCTCCTCTACTCACAACTACCCATTACCACCACTTAAAGCAACCTAAACCACACCAACACCATGCCATTTTAATGGAGGCAGAAAGTGTTTTCTCCTTAAGTTGCTGAAACGGTGGTGTGAAGGTTTTGATATTCTTGGTGATGGACCTAGTGACTGGATTGGTCGATTATGTAATGCTGGTTGAGGTAAAATTGGTTGGCCTTCTATGACTTCTTAATGGGATTTTTAAAAAGGAATCATTATTGCACTAAAGTACTTTATGGTCAAACCCATTTTAAAACATCATTCATGGTTTTCCTAAAAAGTACTATGTGTACTATTATTGTAAATCATTTATGGAAAATGCATGCAGCATTGACAGTGCATCATATTTTTTATTGCATATAGTGAAATGTATGATTTGTTAGCATGGAAAAGATTAGCATCTTTAATTAAATTCTTGAGAATAGATTTTATGGATTTATTGGATTATTTGAAAGATTTAAAGATGGTTTATCTTGACTTGTGATATTTGGGAAAATTGATAGAAAATCTTCTTGACAAGAAATGAGTTTGAAGGCTTTGAGAACCTTGTGAATATATTGGGTATTTCAAAGGTTTTTGTGAAACTACTTGAAATTGAACTGTATTTTGACTTAATGTAAACTGTGAGCTCTTCATGTTTTTAGCCTTAGGCTGTGACATGTGATTAACCAATAATTATTCAATTAAATACTATAGTCTGTGTGACATTGGTATCTTAGCACCCGTCTTTATGATGGTTATGAGTTCTGATTTTGTGTCGGCAATGAGTTCTAGCTTTGTGTCGGCAGATTAGTTCTAGCTTTGTGTCAACAATGAGTTCTGGCTTGTGTCAACGACTGTCATGTGGCCTTGAATTGGATTTTTTGGTTTTGGAACAATGTCATTATTGCTCACAGTATATAGTATGTAGTTTCGTGTTGAGATATTTTGAAATATATATATACTTATGTAGTTTCATATATATTGAGATATTTTGAGAAATATATACTTTTGTAGTTTCACGTTAAGATATTTCGAAGAAGCTTTGTGCTATGTTGTTTCAAGCATTCTTGTCGTGCCATTATTGAAATAGATTTTTCAGAAATCAAATTGAAATTCTCAAAGTATGACATATTTTGTAAAATGCTCATTATCATTAGACTTACATTTCCCCCACCCCCATTAATTAATTATGTTACTTATTAGGCTTTAGCTCATGTCACTTTCTCAGAATTTTATAGATAAATTAGCTACACGTCGGGCATGAAGCTTAATTTATTGATGGTGATTGGAGTGTTATATTAAATTGGGAGACTTTGGCCCTAAATGGTTGGTGACTCAATCTTACAAAGTTTAATGAGGTCATAATTAATTTTATTGGAAGTTGAGCATTTGAGGTTTGTTAGCCTTAGGCGTGGTAGGCCTAAATTCAATGTTGAGGTTGCAAATTTTAGAAAGGATGTGGTTTTGTGTTATGCATTTGGAGTTTTGAAATATATTCTTGTATTAATTGGAGGCACTCGATTTTAGTTATTGTTTGTAAATGTGTTATAGAGCTCTAACTTGTAATGTGAAGATTTTAATATGGTTATTTATTTTTTTCATGGTTATTTATTTTTTTCATGTGTAAAGGAGAAGAAAATAAATGAGAAAAAAAAATCTCCTACATTCTTGCTCTTAATGGCTCTTCTCTCATACTTTGGACCCTTTTGGGTTTGGGGTGTGACATGTAATAAGGTAAGAGGGAAATATATCAAATATCAAACATAAATCCAAGAAAATTATTTTTCCCCTCATATGATTATTTAAACTAGTAGCAGACTCTCACGATTCGTAGGCTATATAATTAATTTGGGATATGATATAATTTAGATTTTGTTCTTTGAAATTTGTGCAATATATTAGGAATAACAGTCTTTAACAAAATATTTATCTTATAAGAATATTTCATTTTTGGTGGATTATATATATATATATATATTAGGTGGATTTAACAAACTAAAAAAAAAACAATAAATAATTCTACATTTCAAGAAGCAAGAAGAATGATTTTTAATTAAAAAAATTATATATAAAATGTTAAATACTATTTTTTAAATAAAATTTCATCATTAAAAAAAATGTCTCACTTAAATCTATCGCCTCAAGTCTCGAACTACATTGAGCCAGTCCTATCTATTTGTGGCGAAGATTATAATTTCTTCTAATTGAAGTGGTCATGATTGAATTTTCTCCAACTTCCTCTCGAAGCATATAGTCAGGGTCTTCAAAATTGTTTACATCTTCTGGTAAGTCAGTGTCAATCCATGAGGACCAGTTTACATCACTATCCATGTCCCAAGACAACTCCTCATTTCTTTGCAAGCCATTAATCTGCTCAATTAATGTTAGTAGCATCTGATGGTTGAGAACTTCATAGTCTCTGCATAATTTACAAATCACTAAATTAAATTCTGAATCTATAAATGCTTTGTCTTATCAAAATATTATTTTGTTCTTCATTTCAACATACCTGTATGTGCATATGGCATGGATAATCTGAATTGAGGCAAGAAGCGCAAAGAGTGACCTGACCAAATTTATTATCCAAGTGCTTTGTTCGATATTATCATTTGTTGCAAGCCGAAATATTGCAACTTCAATGACAAAAGTAGCAAATAGCCCTGCAAAAATAAAAATTGATTAATGTAATGGTAATATTGGTTTCCAAATAATTATTATAAATAAATAAAATAAAAAATAAAATAAAAATAAATAAGGTGGGAAACTAATAGTACATACCGATATATAGCCAGGGTCTGACTTTGTATGTTTGCTTTGTGCTAGTGAAAATGTAGATGATGAAGATTGATAGACAGTACACAAAGAAGGCTTTAATTATTCGCGATTCGAGCAGCATGGCATTGTGCAAAGCAAACAGCTTATCTAAAGCAACAAACATGTTTGCTTGCTTTGATTCAAACGATTCCTAAAATGCAGAGATGGAGATATCATATGTCAAAATAATGAACATTAATTCAAGCAACCACTATATAAATATGATAGTAAGGCTCAGAAGAAAATGATAACCTGAGCTGCCAAAATAGACTTTGAATTTTCCATCAGGTGGTCATGAATTCTTTGAAGCTGTTCTTGCCCCTGAAGAAGCTCTTCCTGTTGTCTATGGCCATATTCAGCAAACTGTTGTAGAGTACTCCTGTAATTCATTAGTATTAGAAAATTGTTCATTGATATTCTTGGTTTAAATTTAATTTATCATTTAGTTTCCTATTTTACCTGCTATCTTCTAGTGCTTCAGATTGAAATTTAGTTAAATTTTGAAGACCCTCAAGAGCTGTGGATTGTCCATCTATAACTTCTTGTTGCTTATCTAAGGAAATCCCTGTCAAATTCCAAATGTCATCCGCTTTGATTTGCAGATTTTTCATCTTCATAAACATTGCATCTCCAACTTTATTTATCCCCTTCTCTATTTCAATGGCCTCATTTTTTAAATTATCTATTTCTTGGCCCAAACTGTTGTAAGATTCATTAAGCATTGCCATTCCATCCACCAAACTTTTCCTCATTTCCACTTGTCCTTCTTGCAGCTCTGATTGAGAAGCTGCAAGCTTCTCCGATTGCTTGAGAACAACATCTATATGATCACCTACACTCTCAGTTGTTCGAGCTACTAGTTGAATTCGAGTATCAATGGAACTCAAAGAATCATAAATCTCACTTGAGTTCTGCAATAGAGATTCTGTTTTGCCTTCTATAATTTTTAATTTGTCTTCAGCTAGTAGGGCTGAAATTTTCAGTTCATTTACCAATCTCTCTGTTTGTTGCCTGAATGCTTGGGCCCTGAAAATACAACCCACAAAAAAAAAAAAAAAAAAAAAAAAAAAAAAAAAAAAAAAAAAAAAAAAAACCAACTATGTTTAGGTTCTTTAAGAAAAGGAAAAGAAAGTATTCAAATTATGTGAAAGAAATAATACTCAACTGTAACTGATGGCAGATGGAGTTAGTTTCAAGATAGAATTCAAGGTAAACCTTATGAGCATGTTCATTTAAGCCCTTTAAGCATTTAGCCATGGCAGATTTTGGGTCACAAGGAGGAAAAGGCAGCCTGCCAGATTCCTTTTGAAAGCAATCACCAAGATGCCAAGCAAATCTAGACCGCTTCTCATCCCTTGCAAAAATATCTGAGCATCCGGCAAAGAGATTCCGGTAAGCATCTTGCCAACAAGAGTTTGAACCAACCAATTTCATTCTGGCACTCTCTACTAGCCTGGCTCCCTTCTGATCATTAAAAACTTCCATGGAGAATTTTGCAGGGCCAGAATTATCCGTTGTATCAAAAGCTTTCTCATCAAATTGAGTCTCTTCAGACGAGGAGAACCAACCCCATGACTTGCACTTTGTTGAGCATGAGATTAAAATCAACAGAAGAAGAAGATGACGATGATGACCCATTTGAGTTCTACACTGAAACTGTTTAAATACTGTCTAGGTTCTTCTCCAAAATTGTAAAACCTGCATTACACAATTCAAATTATATAAATTTAGGCTTCCACGACATGAAGTGCATCCACACACAAATACATTGATATCAATGATATGTCCTCACTCCTAAGTATATATATATTAGAAGTAAGAGACTAAGAAGACTTGGAGGGCAAGGAAAGAAAGCAGAAGAAAGTTTAAACAAAAAAGACAGGTTGAAAGACAAACTATTTGAAAAATTATATGTTGAAGAGCAACAAAAGTACCTTATTATATCAAAGAACCTTATAAACTATCATATAAAACCTACTATTCACAAAACAGCATCAAAGATAAAAGAACCCAAAAAAAAAACCAAAAAAAAAAAACTATACAAAAATCATGCTTGAACTGAACTAGCAAGCAAATAGCAAAAAAATTATTACTTTCGAATATAGAACCAGGCTTAACAAAGATGAAAACCAGGAGCAACCGACTTTTCTTTTCAGTCTTGTCTTGTCCTGTGGCAGCAAAGTATGAAACAGAAAATAGTGATAAATAATTGTATTTATACCTAGGTTTTTTTATTTCCTACTTGGACTAGAAAAAGCATTCCAAAAATAAACAATACCCAAAATAATATTGCACTGCAGAATCGCAGATGGGCTTGGCGGGTTTCAATGACGGTGTCCAATTTGGGTAATCTTATTCACCCGGATTTGGGCCAATGAGTCGCCATAATGGGTCCAATTGTTGGGCTTTAAAAGTATGAATAATGTTATAGGTATAAACAATTTTATAAAAAATTTTACAAATTATAAATATGGTGAATGATTATTGATAAATAAAAAAAATGATATTAATGGTGTGTCTAAATGAAAACCAATAAAAGATTGGTCACATCAATATTTAGTAAAAATATTGTAAAATAATTTGTGACTGTAACATTATTTATAACGTTTAAAATTTAAAAATAAAATAGTAGTGATTTGTAATGTGAAAACCTCAACATAATCAAATGACTATATTTTTTTAATGAAAAAAGAATATCAAATGGCTTTATATATATATATATATATATATATATATATAACTATTAAAAAGAGGACTTCGATTTAATATGTAACTAAGATTCTAAGAATAAAAAAAAAGTTTATATGCACAAAAAGTATTTTCTTTTCTAACTTTTATGTAATAAATAAATAAATAGAAGAAATTTTAACGATTAATAATAATAAAAAAGTTTATATACTACGTGTCCCATTTACATGTTCATGACGCTATAAGGATTGACATTAGTTGTGTAAAATATGAGAAAAGATTATCAAAATATATATTTCATCCTTATCCTCATTAGTCATCATTTCCATACATATTTATATCATGTATTGTTACACCGATGGGGGATGGGCATGGGGCTCATGTAGTCATGGAACGAGGTGGCCATGGACCCGCGGAATAAAGGAGGAGAGAATCGGAATATAAGAGACATAGGCATTTATGAGCAAACTAATTATTGGCCCGTGTGTTGCACGGATTTTTCTTATTTATAAATTTATAAATGTTGTGGTTTATAAACGTTTAAAGTTTTTTTTTTTATATAATTTTATGATAAGTATATCCCAAGATATATATTAAGTATTATCTGCAAGTTGAATTTTATTGCATTATTATTATTATTATTATTATTATTATTATTATTATTATTATTATGTGCATGGCTCCAATGCAATATGTAGGATTATTTTGATAACTAAATCATACCATATAATAAAATGTAAAAAGTTAATAATATTGTTTTTATTTTTATTTTTTTGAGGAAAAAAAAATATTGTTTTCATTGATTGTTTAAATTGAATGATATGTAATTATATACCACTAAACTTAGTTTCTTTAAGACTTTCTCCCCTCTCTCCATGTTAAGGATGGCAATTGGGCGAGACGGGGCCGAAGAATGGGATCTTCGTCCCTGCCCCGCATGGTTTTGTCTTGCCCCATCCCCGCCCTGTCCCGCCCCATATGATGTGAAAAACTTTCTCACCTCATCCCCACCCCTTAGGGCCCCGCAACATCCCGCCCCACCTCGTAAAACTTTACTTTTTGTTAATTTGCCCTACAATTAGTACAATTTTTTTTAATGAAACCTATTTCATTAATAAAAATGTACTTGAAATTACAACTGAATTTATCCCATCAAATCAAATCAATTTTTAGAAAAAAATTGAATAATATATCCAAGCGTTTAACAAGATAATCAAAAAAAAAAAAAAACCCTCATAGTATAACATATAACAAAATAAAGGCAGAGAATCACATTAGGTAGAATAAAATAAGCTAATATTGATATGTTATTTAAATAGTAGGGTTTTAGAGTATGAAAAATTTACAATTATAACCCTTAGCAACTCGGGTGGGGCGGGGGGCGAGGGCAGGGATAGGTGGGTCTAAAAAGTCTAAATCCATCCCAACCCCGCCTCATGGTGCGGGGCTAAAATCTTGCCCCAACTCCGCCCCATCACCTTTGTGGGGTGGGGAAAACCCGCACGAGACGAAGCGGGGGAGGAGCGGGTTAAGCGGGGCGGGGCAAAATTGCCATCCCTACTCCATGTGTGTATTAAAATACTTAGTATTCTAAAAAATAAAAGTATTTTTCTGTATTAAATTATAGTTCTACAATTTTTAAATAAATATTATTTCTATACTTCATGGCCTTCATATGACACAGATCTTGTCAATACTTCTAAAGTTCTTGAATCTGCAAAAGGATCCCTTAAAAATTAGAGAGCAATTCGAAAATACTTCTAATTTTCTTTTGCATAATATCTACCATTGAACATTAGAAAATTACATACCAATTCAATATCTTAATCTATCAAATGTACATTAGAAAATATTAGACCATTCATATACATATAGCTTCAACAAAGTACCAATCCATAAAGAGGGAAGAACCATCTTATATTAAGTGACCTCCCATATTACTATGAATAAAAATAAGACTCGCGTTATATTGACATGTGAAATCAATAATATAAATAAAAACAACCAATTATATGAATGAAAATGACAATAATGTAAACAATAAGAAAGTTAACGATTGATAGAATCTAATGTTAACAATTTATCTTAAGAAAATCATAGTAACAATATCTTTATGAACCAAATTTGACCTAAAAAACATTAAAAGAGCCTAAAAACAAGGAAATAAATCACCTAGACCTAAAATAACGTTTTTTGCATAAAAATATCAAAATCTCTTCTCTCCTTAAAACCCTAGCGCCCTAGCAATTACCATCTCAAAACCCTAAACTTAACTTCACATTAAGATTAAAAAAATAAGAAGGAGAGAGACTCACGTAAAAAAAAAAAAAAAAAAAAACGTAAGTTTTGTCTTTTTTTATATGCTTTCATATGTGCCTGAAATTTTCATTCTATCTTATTGTTTTATTATGTTTAGAATTGATTTTCTTATAAGTATTTTGGTTAATCTCTATATTTTGATAGTGTTTTTATGGGTTTGGTTTTTGGGTTGAAATTCTAATAATTATTTTATATTGTATATGGCAGATGAAGCATCTCTATTTTTTGGAGAAAAATCAAAACTGCAACCTATGTCTTCCAACCCAAGGTGTGGTAAATTTTTATATGTTCTTACTTTATTGAGAATTTTTATTTGGGTTCATGTGATTTTTTGTTTTTTTATTAAAGTTTTGATTTTTGGTTGATTAATTATTTGTTTGGATTCAACGTAAAAGATAATGGAATTATGTGTTATAAATTTGATAATGTTCCATGTTTTGAATTGTTTATATTATTTAGACTCCTGGTAGGACTCTCTCTTCTCTCCTTAAAACCCTAGCAATTACCATCTTAAAACCCTAAACTTAACTTCACTTTAAAATTAAAAAAAAAAAAAAAAAAAAAGGAGAGAGACTCAACTAAAAAAAAAAAAAAAAAAAAACGTAGGTTTTGTCTTTTTTATTTGCTTTCATATGTGCCTGAAATTTTCATTCTATCTTATTATTTTGTTATGTTTAGAATTTATTTTCTTCTAAGTATTTGGGTTAATCTCTATATTTTGATAGTGTTTTTGTGGGTTTGGTTTTTGGGTTGAAATTTCTAATAATTATTTTATATTGTATACAGCAGATGAAGCATCTCTATTTTTTAGAGAAAAATCAAAACTGCAACCTATGTCTTCCAACCCAAGGTATGGGAAATTTTTATTTGGTATATTATATATGAAATTTTTGAATTTGAAGGGTTTTGTTTGGTTTTGAAGTAGAATTTGGGAATTCTATAAAATTTGGAAGGTTTAAATTTTAGGGTTTTTGGTATTTGCATCTTAGTAGGTTGATCTTAATTCTTTACCTTATATGTTTTTTCTTTATTGAGAATTTTTATTTTGAGTTCATGTGATTTTTTGTTTTCTTAATTAAAGCTTTGATATTTGGTTAATTAATTATTTGTTTGGATTAATTTCAATTAATTATTTGTTTGGATTCAACGTAAAAGATAATGGAATTATGTGTTATAAATTTGATAATGTTCCATGTTTTGAATTGTTTATATTGTTATTAATACGACCAAATAAGATTTATTTTTATCTTTGTAGTTTATATCAGTTTTGAGTGTGTGTATATATATAACTTTTGGGAATTTTGCTTTATTAATTTAAGAATTGTAAATTACTTTGTAGGTTTCAGTAACTATGTACTTGCAGTGAGACATTGACAATATAAGCATATATATACGGTATTAACATTTTATAAAAATCTTTCTTACAACCTAATAACATTCTACGTTAGACAACACTTCTAAACTAATGAAAAGCATAGAAGTTAAATATTTATTCCCATTGTATTTTATTTAATTATGACAGATCCATTTTTTTTTTAAATGCTAACTAGCAAAATGTCTATAATATGCATATTATTAACCCAATTTTCTATTTCTAAATTTCTTAGATTTTATTATATCAATCTTTTTTTTCTTTTAAATTCTTGGTGGGCAAATCAGTCTCTCACTAATTTTTTTACCTTAACGTGATGTTGATTAATTGTCCTTTTATTTAACTATTCCGTGCATCGTACGGGTTAGCGACTAGTATACATATAGCTTCAACAAAGTACCAATCCATAAAGAGGGAAGAACCATCTTATATTAAGTGACCTCCCATATTACTATGAATAAAAATAAGACTCGCGTTATATTGACATGTGAAATCAATAATATAAATAAAAACAACCAATTATAGGAATGAAAATGACAATAATGTAAACAATAAGAAAGTTAACGATTGATAGAATCTAATGTTAACAATTTATCTTAAGAAAATCATAGTAACAATATCTTTATCCTCTACATATTTTCACTGAGAAAAGAAACAAAGTCTTAACTAATTACAAATCATATCATATCATATCATATCATATCATATCATATATAATAAAAGTTGGGCTTAGACGTCGTGGTTGCGCCAAGTGGCTTCACCAAATTGCAAAAATTTTCTTAGATTTTTAGATTTTAAGAATATATATATATATATATATATATATATATATATATAATTTTTCTTCTCTTATAATTTCTAAGTGGATATTGGAAACTCAAGTAAACCTAACAATACTGGACACATAGTGCTAAAAAAAAAGGAAAGATTTTGATAAACACAAAAACTTAATAATTTAATAATATATATCAATCTCTTCTTTGGATAAATATAGACTTCTCTTAAGGGAAAAAAACAATTTGGTAAAATTAGGTTTTTTTTTTTCTTATAAAAATTTTAAACGTCCCATAAAAAAAAAAAGTTTAAACGATAGAATTAGAGTCCCACATAAATTAATGAGTTTTTTTTTTTTTTTTTTTGAAACCACGTGAATTAAGTAGTTTGAATAGCACACATAATGGTATGTAGCATATGGTGATATATATTGAGTGTAATATTTATTTTTGTTGTTATCTAAATTTTTTTATATATAATAAAAGTTAGACTTAGACGTCGTAGTTGCACCAAGTGACTTTACCAAATTGCAGAAATTTTCTTAGATTTTTAGATTTTAAGAAAAAATATATATAATTTTTCTTCTCCTATAATTTCTAAGTAGATATTGGACACTCAATTAAACCTAACAATATTGGACACATAGTGCTAAAAAAAAGGAAAGATTTTGATGAACACAAAAACTTGATAATTTAATAATATATATCAATCTCTTCTTTGGATAAATATAGACTTCTCTTAAGGGAAAAAAACAATTTGGTAAAATTAGGTTTTTTTTTTCTTATAAAAATTTTAAACGTCCCATAAAAAAAAAAGTTTAAAGGATAGAAATAGAGTCCCACATATATTAATGAGTTTTTTTTTTTTTTTGAAACCACGTGATTAAGGAGTTTGAATAGCACACATAATGGTATGTAGCATATGGTGATATATATTGAGTGTAATATTTATTTTTGTTGTTATCTAAATTTTTTTGCAATTTGGTTTCTTAAAAACTCTATATTAACGTAGACTTCAAGAAGTTTAGGGTATTTGATTTTTACTTGGTTTCCTTTTAAGTGGAGTGTATATATATTCACGGTTATTAGGTGTTTTTTTTTATTCTCCAACCTATTGTATGGTTTTTTGGTTTAGTCTTCCATTCTTCTATCTATAGCACCTACAAAAGTATGAATTTGTATACTATGATTTTTTTATTATTACAATCAAATTGAATAGGTTTTTGTTTAATTTTATAACATGTTTTACTTCTCAATTCTCATCATATCTCAATGCTAATGAAGTTATTAACTTCCCAATTCTCATCATATCTTAAAAGTTATTTTCAATTATCAATGCAAACTTACTGCCAAGGTTTTAACTTTTAGTTTTTTTTATTAAAAAAAATATTGAAGTTTGTGTGTATATATAAACCCTCTTTTTTCTTTTGTAGGGTGAAACTCACCCAAGTTTTGGTGTCTCCTCCCCATCTTTCAAAGACAAAAATTAAATTATCATGTGAGTTTCTCCATTTTCATTTTTTTTAAGTTTAATAATTCAGATTTTTCTTGACTATTGAATTATGGTTACCACCTAAATATGCTTTCAATTATTATTTTTGGATTGATTATAATTATTGAATTCAAGGTTTTTGCATTTATATATGCAATGGTGAGTACTTAAGCTTTAAAGCTTAATATATATAATGCAAACTCCCTGAATACTTTTTTTTTTCTTAGAAAAAAGAAAAAAAAATTAATTTTATTTTATTATTTAATAAAGTAAAAGATTACTTTATTTTTATTATTTAATTTTAATCAAATTAATAAAAAAATTCTTCAGTTTGCAACTACACATCATCTATATATATATCATATCATATCATATCCTATCATATTATATTATATTATATATAATAAAAGTTGGACTTAAACGCCGTAGTTGTGCCACATAACTTCACTAAATTGCAGAAATTTTATTAAATTTTTAGAGTTTTAAAGAATTAAAAAGGAATAGTATACTTCATTCTCCAAAAAAAAAAAAGAATAGTATACTAGCAGGACTCTAATTCATTCTTATAATTAAGTAGTTTATCTCAAAAAAAAAAAAAAAAAAAAAAAAAAAAAAAAAAAAACTATCACTTGCTTCACGTAAGTAGTTTATCTAAGGGAAAAAGAAAAAAATACTTCTTCTTCTTCTTTTTTATTAACTTAAACGTAAACCAAAAAAAAAAAAAAAAAAATCTAATAACAATCTAGCTAATAACCTTAACTATTTTTTTGGGATAAAATATACCTAAACTTTTTAATTAGGTAAGCTCCTTTTTCTTTTTGTTCATATCAAATTATCAACTTCTTCACAACTTAAAATTATCTAATATAAAAGTGAAGGTATACTATCATGACTCTAATTCATTCTTATCATTAAGCAGTTTATCTCAAAAAAAAAAAAAAAGTGCTTCATGTCTAAAGTAAGTGTATATCTATTAAAAAAAAAATACTTCCTCACACTAACTTTAACGTAAAAAAAAAATATATATATATATATATATATATCTAATAACAATCTAGCTAATAACGTTAACTATTTTTTTGGGATAAATTATTTTTAAAAAAAACTAATGTGTAATTAAACCTAAACTTCTTAATTGAGTAAACTTCATTTTCTTTTTGTTCATATCAAGTTATTAACTTCTTCACAACTTAAAATTATCTAATATAAAAGTAGGGATATATATATATGGTAGGAGTATTTTTCCCTTTTCTTTCTGTACAGTTTGTTGATATTATTTAAATATGTTTTATGTATTTGTTGTCTTTTGGTTTCATAACCAGTGAAGACAATTTTGTATTAATTCTATAGCCATATTTCTTTTGTGCTGCTGAGGTAAGGTTTGTAATCTAGATGTAGAACTTTGCAATTTTTTTTTTTCATTTACACTAAGTTTCTGTATAAAACCCTGCGTTGCATGGAAAAAATTAGAAAAATGTTTTATTTCTCGAATAGTTCTATCTTTTAAAAGTGGCCAATTTTATGTTACTTTGTCTAAAGATTTTAATCATTAATACTATTGTTAACAATACTGCAAATCACTTATATTCTAGATTCATTAGATATAAAATTCATATGCAAATAGTTTGATACATGTAACTACAAATGATATTATAGCACAATTGGCATGTTAGAAGATAATTTTGTATTCAGGTGCTATTATTTTATATTTGATGTACTAATGCAATTTATTTCTTTCATTTAATAATTACTTATTTGATATAATAATTATATATATTCTATAAATTTTAATATAAAACTGTGCAACGCACGGACCTTTAACTAGTATATTTGAAATTGAAGAGAGAATAATAAAAACATTCTACCTTGAAAGGATAAAATTTGCGTTTTTTCCCCCATCATTCTTGTGTGATGATTAATTCAAACCTAAAAATAGAGCTTGCAAATCAAATGTGAAATCAAAAGGAAAAGAAATACTAAGAGATTTGAAGAGAGATTGCTAATTGTATTCTAGCCTTGCCATTGCCTTAGTTTTTTCCTCCTTTGCACAAATTTAGGAACAAATAATTAGAGTTGAAAGTAATTTTTTTTTTCCCTATTGTTGAATGGTTAATAACTAAAGGAAATTAATGTTTCGGTTCAAAGAGTTGAAAAGCCAACGTAGTGTTATGTAAAAATTAGTGGGATGGCTGAATTAAAATTAAAATTCCTTTTATTTCATTTCAATTAACCATGGAGACAATCAAATTAAATTCTGTACTAAAAAAAAAAAAACAAATTAAAAAAGAAATGAAAAAAGGAAATTAAGCTTTATTAATTTATAATAGGGAAAAGGCAGAAACACCAGTTTGATCCCTACATTTTGGTGTCACAGTCAATTTGGTTTCTACATTTTGGGAGCAATCAATTTGGTCCCTACTATTTTCAAGTCACAATCAATTTAGTCTTTGCCGTTATATGACTAATAGAATTTGCTTAGGTGGCAGACGAAATACGTGGCATAAATTAAATTAAAATATAAATAGTTATTCCACATCAACCCTTCCATATCAGCTTCCACTACTATTAATACCGCGTTACTCTCACATGACTCACTTATCATCAACACTCTCACAGTCTCACTCACCGTCAAAGGTGATTGAATTCAAAATACCCAAATTAAAATTCCAAATCCCTAACCCATGATGAAAATGAACTCCTTCTTCACAAGCCTACTCCCCAAACGATACATATCAAAAAACAAACAAAAAACCTCATTAACATCAGCATTGACAGCCCCTTTACATCCACTCAAAAAAGCGAGATGAGATTAGGCAAGAAGAGATTTGGCTGTGAAGAAAGAGTTCATGTTCATCTTGGGTTAGGGATTTGGAATTTTAATTTTGGTATTTTGAATTCAATTGTGTTTGACAGTGAAGGAAACTATGAGAGAGTTGATAATAAGTGGGCCATGTGAGAGTAACATGGGATTAATAGTAGTGGAAGCTGATGTGGAAGGGCTGGCGTGGAAAGACTATTTATATTTTAATTTAATTTATATCATGTGTGCATTCCGTCTGCCACCTAAGAAAAATCCGTTAGTCATCTAACTGCAAGGACTAAATTGATTGTGACTTGAAAATAGTAGAGACTATTAGGTTCTAAGACTTTAGGAACTAATGTATTAGAACTTCAATTTGTAATATGTTGGCAAACCATGATCAAAACATAGAGTCTAGGTTTAGGTTTGCTCAAAGTGTGTTTAATTGTAAAATTGGAATCAAGTAATTATAGAAATTATTGGACAAAATCTGCAAGGCTCGATCAATCAAAAATAAGACTCGATTGATCGAAACACATGCAGATTTATTTTTCTGCAGAAATTCCAATTCAACCCAAGCTTGTTTGACGTATAGGGTTTTGTGTTTTACTCCAAGTATAAAAGGAAAACCCTAGCTACATTTCAGTGGTCTTTTGAGAGTTGTGTATTGAATCTTCTGTGAGATTTAAAAGTGTTTATCTTCATACACACACATAGAGTTGTCAAAATCAAGATTTGCATCAAGAACTTGATGATCTTTTTAATCGCTGCATAAAGAACTTTAAAGAAGATCTGAAACCTTTGAGTAAAGTCTCAAAGTCACAAATAGAAGAATTTGTGGTTGCACTAGATCAAAGAAAGAAGTAGTCCATATGTAGACTTGAAGCTGTCACGTGGTCGTGGTAGTAAGTTTTCTACTTGAGGTAGCAATATGATGTTAGTGGTCTAAGTTTTATTGTAAAAACTTTAATTCGTTCATAGTGGATCTGTTTTACCTTGAGAATAACTAGGTTAAATCCTCCCCAGATTTTTTACCGGTTAGATTTTCTTGCGTTATCATATTGTTGTGTTCTTTTCCGCATTATTTACATGATATGATTTTATTATGTTAACCTAGAACTAAATAATTTATCTAAGTATTCACTTGGCTAAATAACTAGGTTAAACAACTTATATTAAGGGGTCTAAAAACGTACAGGGACCAAATTGACTGCTCTCAAAATGTAAGGAAATTGACTGTAACACCAAAATGTAGTGACTAAAATGGTGTTTCCGCCTAGGGAAAAATATAGATGTGGGATGGTTGAAGAATTAAATAAAAATAGAAACTCAAATTAATGTCTTAATAAAGAGAAAATGGAAACTCAAATAAATGTCTTGAGAGAGAGAGAGAGAGAGAGAGAGAGAGAGAGAGAGAGGATAAGCTTTCAATATGGGTTTCAATAGGACTTTGGACTAAACAAATAGTTTATGGAGTTTTAGCCAAAAAATAACATCTATGGGAGATTTGGCAATGTTCATTGTCACTTTTCTTACCATATCTCTCTCTCTCTCTCTCTCTCTCTCTCTCTCTAAAATGGTACTAGATAAGTTAAGAGACATAATAAGTACAAATATATTTGCAAGAAATTCAAATGATCTAATCATGGCTATCCCAGAACTTGATTTTTTTTTTTTTTTTTTTTTTGAGAAATTGTTAGGAATTTAGATACTAAATAGTACTTGCTCCTTTAAAATTTTATTTGGTTATTTTCATTAATTTGCTTTATCCAAATGAACAAGCTCTCAGTTAACAACTAACCAAGACGCTAAACAATAATAAACAAGAACTCATAATAGCCACACCACAGTAAACAAGTAAATCCATAACAATGAAACCACTTCTAAGTTCTAACATTAACTTGTTGGAGAAAATAATAAAAAATAGATACCTACTTGAAACTAACTTCTCCATAGCACTTTCTCAACAAAAAAAAAAAAAAAAAAAAATTCTCCATAGCCTCAGGTAGCCGCACTGATTTTCAAATTGAATAGAAACGTAAGAGAAATTGTAAAGAAAAAGTTTCTCAAAAAAAAAAAATTCCAAAGAAAAAGGAAAGAATGAATTAATAAAGAGAGAAAGAGAGACGAGAGAAATATTTAATGACGAGAGAGAGATAATGTGGAAACTATTAATTAGGTAAGTTTTTTTTTTTTTTTTTTGTTAGAAAAGTAAGAGGAATTGTAAAGAAAAAGTTTCTCAAAAAAAATTTTAAAAAAAATTCCAAAGAAAAAGGAAAGAATGAATTAATAAAGAGAGAAAGAGAGACAAGAGAAATATTTAATGAGGAGAGAGATAATGTGGACTATTAATTAGGTAAGGTTTTTTTTTTTTTTTTTGAGAGAGAGTTTCAACCTATGGCTTCTGCTCCTGATGATAGCTCTTTATCATCAAACCAAGACACCAATTAGTTTTTGGTGTAGGCAGGGATTGAACCCCAGATCTCTTATTCAACTATCAGAGACTTTACCAGTTGAGCTAGTTGGAACCCACAATTAGGTAAGTATTTAATGATATAATAGATAAATATATCTTCTTTTTTAACCGTTTGATCTTTGAAAAATCTATGGCTTAAAAAATGTGTAACTTTTATGGAGTTACACATGGTGTAACTCCACAAGAATTACACATTTTTTCAATTGAATAATTGAAGTATTTTCAAATAAATTGAAGTATTTTTTGCACATATATTATTAATTAAAGTATATTCAACAAAATAACTAAATAGTCTTTGGAAGGGGAATGGTTGGCAAAATTAAAGGTGAATGGAAAATTAAGAATTAATAGTCATAAATAAGAATAAAAACATGAACATAAATATCATATTTAAAAAATGCATTTACTTCATTCAAAAATTGTAATTATATGCCACATGTCTAGTATTATGACCACCATATTGACATGTACAAATAAGTTTTTGACATGTAGCATTGTTTTTCCATATAATGTCAATAAAAGTAAGAAGTTGCCACATGTCATTATAGTATGCTTTAAAAAGAAACATATGGCATTGTAGTGTACATCCACCAGTTTTGGGATCGAACTTTTATTTTATACTAGATAATTTCATGTGCGATGTGTGAATACTTGGTAATTTGAGTAGAAAATCATTTTTTTTAAGATCCATATATTATAATCATTTTGTTATATAGTATTTATGATTTTTCCCATAATATTGTTGAATGCTTTGAAACTTAATTTTCTTAATTCATATTTTATAATTTTTCCTTATCCTAGAAGTAGTTTCCAACTACTGACTGGGTTTTCTTTACTAATATATATATATATATATATATATATGAGATTGTAATTGCATAGTCATTAAAAATTTCTAGGAGTCTATACCATATTATAAATTTAATATTTAAAATAATAAAACAAAATCTAGTTAAAAGGTAGACTTTATTTCTAAAACCAGACACTTCCTTAACCACTTCACTCTCACCACCAAATCTCAAGAAAAGTATAAGCTAAAATTAAGAGAACTAATCTTGTATTATTAATTTTACACATGAGCTTTGTCTTTATATAGATAAGTAGAGCACACTAATTAACTTACAATCGTATATCAAAACCATAACAACAAATTAAATCATTTGAAAATAATCCAAATAAACCACAACAACTATTATTAACAGTACAAAAGTAATCAAAAAGATACAAGTGGATAAGTACTAAACATTGAAGATACCTTTTTTCTTTAGAAAGATACTTTAAAGATACATGAGAAAGAACTTAAAAATTATGTGAAGAACTACTTCATTATAGTTTTGATGGAGAGAACTAACAATATGATTGTGGTTTGTACATTGTTTGCACACTATTCTTGAATAGCTGCAACTAAACATAACGTTGCAACTAAAGCTGAGATAAAGAACTACTTCATTATAGCTTTGACGGAGAGAACTAACAATATAATTGTGGTTTGTACACTGTTTGCACACTATTCTTGAATAGCTGCAACTAAACATGATATTGCAACTAAAGCTGAGATAATCTTGATTCACAACAAAGAAAACTCCAAAATAATCATCATTTTTTACTTTTATGGTCGAGGCTTATACCAATACCACACTAATAGTACCCAAAATTGACAAAGAAACCAATAAATTATGAGGGCTAAAACAAAATAAAAAAGCACCTAACCTTGTTGTGGGCCTTTTGCTATGTTGGGCTGGGCTGCCCCTTTGTGATTGTAGGCCCGAGTGTTCTGGATTGCGAGAGTTGAGACCGAGCCAATTGGAACTCAACTTGGCCGGCTTGTGCGCAAATTATGCCTCGTCTGCCAGGGGGAATGCTTACCGCAGGCTGAGTTGAAATAGAGAACAGCTTACGGCCAGCAGAGCTGTAACGCTTGCGGCGGGTAGAACTGTTTCAGAGGAAAAAACTTACAGCAAGCAGATATGATTAATAAACAAAACTACGAATTCTGGAATGACCAGTTAGTTCCTTTAATGGAAATGACCAAGTAATCCGTAACTATAATAATATCAATCAACCTTTGACAAATAAATAGTAAAGGAGACTAGTAATCAAAACAGACAGGGAGCGAATTCAGTTCAGTTTATAGGATTAATGCCAAAGAGGGAGAACGCCCCTTCTCAACGTGATTAACCTCCGAGGAAAAGACATCCTGCCATAGGGGTTAATGGGTTGAGGGAGGCGGACCTGAATGGGTAATATCCGAAATAAATATGGAAGAGGACAAGATTTGAGAGGGAGAGAAGGGAAAAGTCCTGTTGGTGCATGCCACTAACTCTCACTTTCTTTTTCTTTTATCTTTTCCTTAGTGATTTCTCTCTTTTCGTTTTTTCTTATTTAGTGTTGTGCTTCCCCTGTTTTCATAAGTGTGTTGCAGAGTATTTCTTTTCTTAGTTTTTTCCCTTGTGTTGCCCGCCCCTTTGTACACGGTGGAGGCTCCCTTTTATAGTGCTTACCGTGAACGGATTTTACTATTCTACCCTCCAACCACTTTTGTCTGGCCTGGGTACTTGCCGACCATTACTGTTCCGTTCTGCAGGTACCCTGCTTCAGACAAAGACAACCACTTTGTCTGTTAGTCTGCCGCGGTGGTGTTTCTCTCTCTCTCTCCCTTATGGCATGCACCCATTGGTTCCAACTCAGCCTTGCCTCTTTTGGGTGGTATATCATCCCAGCAGGACGTACCCCCCAAAAGAGCTGGAGCAGGAACCTTGAAACAGGCCTTCCCCTCTCCCCACCACCAAACCACGCCCTCTTACCTCTGACCCCATGACCCCAACATGTCCTGTATTGGCTGGGTACGGGTTGGTGGTGCCTGGTCTTTGCGCATGCATATGTCTGAAATCTGCCTGCTGTTCATGCATTTGCCGCGGACTGGAAACTTTGCCTGCCTGCCGTCCGTTTCTGGCCCTTTGCGAGTTATTACTCAGACTCCCCGCTCCCTTAGAATCTGGGCTTTGCTCAGTATTGGGCTCCATGTTCCTTTCAACCCAATTTCTAATTGCCTTTGCTTCCTGCGGCGTTACTTAGTATTTCTTTGTCATATTTCCTCCCTGCTGGGCCTTTTATCAGGCCTGCCATTCCTTTTTCCCCCAATGGCTTAATGTGGCCGTTGGTGTTCTTCGCTTATGGGCTCCAATGTCCCTTTCTTTTCCTTGGGCCTCTCCGGCCCATTTCTTTGGACGTCCTCGGTCCACTTTTTAACTCCGCATCCCATGGGCTCTTACTAACTTAATTGGGCTTCCCCGGCCCAATTTTCCTCATTCTCATCCTTGGGTTCATGGGCTTGCCACTATTCCCTACTTTCTTTACTTACTTTCTTTTGGGCCTGCCGCGACCCATTCTCTCTTTTTCACAACACATACTGCCCATGGGTGCCTATTTTCTCTCTTTCTGGGCCTTTTAGGCCCGCTTACCCTCTCAAGACCCATTCATTCATATTGAAGGGCCTGTGATCCATTATTCCTGCCGCTTAGGCCTAATGGTTTTCCTTCGCTTGGTCTGCCGCTTCTCTGCTGCCCACATTGCTGGGTTGGGCTGCTTCTTGTCAATTTCGAAGAAAAAATGATCCTCAACATTTAGCCCCCTGAACATGTGGGACGCTCCTGAGGCCCATATGTGAATAAAAGACTTTTCTGTCCTTTCTGTTCTCTTTCTTTCTTTTCCTTCGCGGGCTTTTTGAAACTGTGGACCCCTCCATATATATTTATACTCTCTTTTTTTTTTTTTTTGTGAACAGTGACACCTCTTCGATTTTCCCAGAATGGCAGTTATCCTAAGACACAACTACCGCTTCATTTATTTCATTCTCCTTTTGATGGCTGATCAGTCGTATTCCTTTGGACCGGTATTAATTACCCATGTATTTAAGAAGAGAGCCTCTTCGAAAATTAGTTACAAACATCATCTTTTCCAAAACACCGTGTCCGTCCCTCTTCCTTTATCATCTTCTTCTCTTCGAACCCCTGTATCTCTTTTGCTCAAATCAAACCGTCGTACAATGGCGCCGGTGAAAACCCCAGGTTCTTCTCGCCGCAAAGGGAAGGAGAAAGTTTCCAAACCTCTCGCCGAACAAGAAATGGGCGAGGAGGCCATGTTCTCCGACTCCGATCACTCCGGCGAGGAAGATACGCCGCTCGACCCAGACAGAGAGTGCGCTCCCCTAATCGACCCTTGGTATAACCCTTATCCTCACTTCCCCGAGGTTCCTAGTGATTATGTGCCGCCGCCGCCAGGCCGCGTGTGGCTTTCTATGTGCAGACGGAACCCCAATGTTTCTTGGGCTCCGGTGTCGTCTTCCATTTCTGATTTGGTCATCCGTCAAGGGGTCTCCCTTCCCGTGCCGATCCATTTCGTGTTTGGGTCAGGAACGGCCTTGGGTTGGAAGGAGTGGGTTGACCGGGAGTTATCCGACCCAGTTTTTATGGGCTTGTTGCAGCAGGCCAGTGTCCTGAAGTCCATCGTTTTATCCCGGAGTCTCTCTAATTTCCGAGACACTTACAACCTTCGTCACTTGGTTCGCCGGTGGTGTGCCACCACCCACACATTTTTCTTTTCCCGCGGCGAATTGACCGTGACACTTGAGGATGTGGCCAACCAGCTACTCTTGCCAATCCTTGGTGATGTGGATCCTGCTACCATAGAGCTTTCTCCGGAGGAAGAAGCTATTGAGGCCGAGTTGAGAAAGCAGATGGCGGAGAACGCTAAGTTATCGTACTGGGTGAGTTCTTCCTCCAAGTTTTCTGTTGTCGCCCACCGTGCTGCCTTTGTTGCCTTTTGGCTTAGCAAGTTCGTTTTTGGTTCACATCCCCATTATGCCATCAAGCCTTTGTACTTCCGCTTGGCTATCAAAATATCTACCGGAGTGAGTCTGCCGCTGGCCCCCATGTTCTTGGGGCACTTGTACGTTCAGTTGGACATCCTGCGGAGTGATGAGAGCCAGGCGGGCTCCTGTCATATCGTCGCTTCTTCTGTCCACAGTACCATCCTGCAGCAATTGTTATTTGAGCGCAGCGCCCAATACTTAGCGAAATGTAGGCCTGTTTGCTTTGCGAGAGAGAAGTACCACTCATGTCCGAAAGCGATTACTGACTTTTGCGGCAGGTTTGAATCCGATTTCCCTTTAGCTTTTCGCTGGTCTGGTCTGAAGCCTATTGGTCACTCAGTTGTGGAGTCTTTTGATAGCGGTACTGGTTTTACTTGGAGGGCTTACAGAAATTTAGGTAGGGGTTACACATGTGCTGATTCTGCTATGGGTCCGTTTACTGATATTATTGGGACCACTACTCCTTTGACTGGTTTTGATGAGGTGGGGATCACCTATTTGGCGGCTACTAATGTCGGATGGCTGCCATACTTAGCCGACGAGGGCATTAGATTTGTTCACTACCCTGCCAACCGAGTGAGGAGGCAGTTTGGTCTGGACCAAGATATCCCCGATGACCTTTCTTATCTCATGGAATCTCCTACTTCTGTTCGGCCTTTCCTGCGGCAGACTGCTTACGACTTTTGGAGATCGCGCTTCAGTGCAGTTACCATTCTTGGTTCATCGAGAGAGGGTCTTCTCACTCCTGCCATGCATGGCTATTGGCAGGCAGTGATGACTTCGTTTGGGCAGGAGTTGGTAGGTAGTCGTGGCTTTTCCCTTATTCCACCTGACGGGCTAGGTATGCTTGTATCTCCCAATCCTCGGTTGCTCTTGCCTTCCAAGTCCGTTTTGACTTATGCCCAGAAACAGAGCCGTTCTGCCGTCTTTGAGTGGGACGAGAAGAAGAAAGGATGGTGTTGGCTTGCGGGTGATTTTCCCCCTGGTTGGGAGAAGAAAGTCAAGGTTACCAACATTCCTGCGCCGACTAAGAAGACTCCTGCCAAGCATAAGTCTGCAAGCAAGCCCAAGCCTGCTACCTCACGGCCAGCCACGGATGCTCCCCTTTCTAGCAGGACACGGGGTAGTAAGAGGAAAACATCCCCCCATCCCATGCCTGCCACCGAGCGAAGGGTAAGTTATATATATATTTTGTCTTTTGTGTTTTGACTTTAACTTGCCTGTGGTGAACCCATGCTACGCCTACTGACTCTTTCCCTTGACACTGCCTCTTGTCTCTCTTTTTCTTTGCAGTCTAAGCATAAGGAAGACACGTCGTCTGCCCATCCCATTGACCTCGATGAGCCTGAATTCGAGGTAACCTCCTCTACTTCCTCCTTATTTATTTATTTATATATGTATACCCTATATTTTACATATGTTTCCCCTGCCATGTGTCTTCATTTGCTTGGATTAGCCGTAGGCTCCCTTATATATTTTTTTTATGTGCATACACGCATCTCTTTTTTTTTTCCTTTGCTTTCCAGGATCAGCCCGAGCCCCTTTCCGTTTATCGTCCTACAGCGGAGGAGTTGACTGCCTCTATGGGCACACCTGTGGTGGATTCTGGTGAAGCTTTTCAGATGCCCATTACTTCTGCTGCTGCACATGGGGTTCCTGCCGAGACTCCTAGCCCTCCTACCGGATTGGTACCTAGAGAAGAGGGTACTCACACTGAGGGGGTTAGCGAGGCCACTCCGTTCTCCACCGAGGTGCCTATTTCTCCACAGGGACTTGCTCCTGTTGTCATTTCCACCAGTGATCCCTTTGCGACTCTGTCTCAGACCGTGAAGGATGGCTCTTCCTTAGTGGTCACTCCTTCTTCCATTCCCAGTTCGGCCACTCGTGGGCCCGACGTTGATCTATCCTCCGAGGAGTCCGAGGACATTCTTGGGGATCTTGATAATGAGCCCGTTCTGCCGAGGAGGATTTCTGAGTCTGAGGAGGAGGAGGATGCTCCACCTGAGGTTGGATTCAGGGGTATGTCTCTTCTTCCCCTTTTTTGTTAGATTCACTTTTCCATTTTTATTCATTGGGCCCACTCTTCTCTTCTTTTCACTTGCATGTCTTACTTCCTCCCTCTTTCTTTCTTCTTACAAAGAGCTTTGAAGGATTAGGCATCGCGGCCAGTGTAGGAGTGCCTGCGGCAGTTACTCCTGCCGCGCCCACGACACCCATTCCTGCCGTATTTTCTGCCTCAGCTTCTGCAATATTACAGCGTCAGTTTCTGCCATTCCTTCTGTGCCTGCTTCAGTTCTTCCCACAGCCCCCCTTGATGTTGGTTCTGGTAAGCTTCCTTTCCCCCTTGTCTCTCCCCCTTTTTTTTTTTTTTTTTTTTTTTTTTTTTTAGTTCCTCATCTCATGCCCTGTATTATTTTTTTTTCTTGGTAGGACCCCTTCCTACAGCCCCATTCCAATTCGGAGTGGGCAGCAGTTCTACCACCCTTCCTGGTCCTGTGGGCGAGGTTGCTATCTTTTTCACCCGCTTTGACCAGCCTGAAGTAAATGATCTTGATCCTGCAGCTTTTTGGGGCTCCGGTCCTCCTTATGTAGACTTTCATGGCTTCAGAGTCCCTGAGGACTGCGTTTCTCACCTGGTGACGATCTATGACAACCGCGGGGATTTCATGCAGGGCTTTCGACTCGGTCGTTCTGTTAGGGAGCACTTTTTGAAGATGTTGGGGAGTGTGCTAAATGACATAGAGCATAACTTCGTCGATACTGTCTCTATCGAGAGGATTTTACAGTGGAGGGCCGCGGTGCAGGAGCTTGTCAGTGTAGGCTTTGCTGTGGAGTTCCTTTTGGATTTCCTTCGAGAGATTGCCCGGGCTGTTTTTGCTAGGAGAGTTCAGCCAGCTGTTGACGCTATTGACTTGCGCCTCGAGGTCTTGAGAAAAGAGGTGGCAGACTTGGAGGGCCATCGCGAGCGTCTTCTTTCTGGTGTTGGTGGATCCGATCGCTTTGGAGATCAGCCTCTCATTTCCGGGCTTCGTTGATGCAGCTTCTTTCTTGTTTTGTTGTTTCCCTTTCCTTATGACTTTGTTTAGTACATTATGTCTTTTTGTAGCACTTATTTGGCTTGGTTTGCCATGATCTGGGTTTGTAACTTAACTTTGTGGTGCTATACTTTATATTTTGCTATGACATATGATGATAATACTTGATGTTTTTCATTACATCCTTCTGAAAGCAAATTACAATTTCATGCTGTGACATAGTCACTTGAAAATGATAAGGCAAAAGGAAATAGAGTTTTTTTGTTTGTTTTTTTTTTTTAGGAAAAGAAAACAAGGAAGGGAAAAGACAGTTTTCTCCTCAGGCATAATATTGCTTCAGCCATTTCCCGTTGATCGGATCCATTAGATCTTTGCCATCCGTCTGAGTCAGACGGTAGTACCCACTTGGGTATGCTTCCCTTATCACAAGGGGTCCTTCCCATTTTGGCGCGAATTTGGATGGTCCTGCCAGGCCTCTTCTAACATAGTCTGCTACTTTCAAAACAAGCTGTCCTTCTACAAACACTCTTTCTCTAGTCATCCTGCCGTAGGCTTCGGTCATCTTTTGCCTATATCTACGGCTGTGTTCCTGGGCCTGTTCTCTTTTTTCGTCAAGTCCTTCCAGGTCTTCACACCTTTCTGCCGCGAATACCTCTCCTTCTTCTCTTCCCCTTTCTTGCATCTTCATGACCCTCAGGGATGGGGTTATCACTTCTGCTGGGCTTACCACTTCAGTCCCGTAGACCAAAGAAAAAGGTGAAAAGCCTGTGGCTGACTTAGGCGATTTTCTGTAAGCCCAAAGGGCGTCCGGCAGGTGCATTGCCCATCTGCCCGTATACTCCTGACTCATTTTACTTATAATTTTTATGAGGGTTTTGTTCGTTGCCTCTGCTTGCCCATTCCCTTGAGGGTAGTAAGGTGAGGACCGGTGGTGCTTAACTTGATAGAACTCTAACATTTTCCTTACTTCACTGTTGACGAAAGGGGTGCCATTGTCACTGATGATTCTGTGGGGTACCCCGAACCTCACAATTATGTTTTCCTTGATAAAGTTCGCCACCGCTCCTCCGGTGGCCTTGCGAAGCGGTACCGCCTCTGCCCATTTAGTAAAATACTCTGTGGCCACCAATATCCATATATACCCTCGTGACGGTGGGTTAACTGGTCCTACCAAATCAAGCCCCCAAGTGTGGAAGGGTCATGGGGTCACCATGCTGTGCAAATTTTGCGGATGGGTATGAATCAAGCTGGCTTGCACTTGGCAACTGTGGCACTTCTTTACGAATTCTGTTGTATCCTTCTTCATGGCAGGCCAGTAGTAGCCCATCTGCAGCAGGCACTTGTAAAGCCTTTTCCTCCCCTGGTGTTCCCCACATTCTCCTGAGTGTACTTCCTTCACCATTTTTCCTGCTTCTTCAGGACCCAGGCACCTCAAGGGGTCCCCGTCATACCCCTTTTTAAAAAGAACCGTATTGTGCATGAAGTAGCGTGTCGCCATCCACTTGAGTTTATACTTTTCACTGTGCTTCTGCGGCAGGATGCCTTCTGCCAGGTATTGGATAAATGGGCTCCTCCAGTCTTCGCAGGCGGACACAACATAGCTTTCTTCTCTGTCTGCCGCAAGTTGGCAAGCCCCACACTGAGTTTGGGCTTGATCCGCATCTCTGCCCATGTTTGGCCAATAAAAGCCTGCCCTTTGAAGTCTGCGATAAAGACTGACCCCTCCGCAGGATCCGCAAGTTTTGTCGTGTACTTCTTTCAGCTTTCTCTGGGCCTCTTCTGGCCTCACACACCTGGCCAAGACCCCACCTGGCATCCTGCGATACAATTCTCCTTTTACCAGTGCGTAATCTTTTAGCACCTTCAGTCCTGCGGCATCCTCTTCATTCGTTAAAGCTTTCTTTATGGGAATCCGCCAGTCTTCGTCACACTGTTCCTCTTGGAATTTCTCCTTTAATGTATCAATTATCGACTCCTTCCTTTTACTAACCTCTACTCTGGTACTGTTTCCCTCAAACATTATCTGAGATCCTAGCGCGGCTAATGCGTCCGCAAACCGGTTTTCGTTCCTGGGAGCGTGCTCTATTTCAAATGTTGAAAATTTCTCCTCCATTTTCTGGGCCATTGCTCTGTACGGGGCTAGGCTCGGTTCTTTCACGGAGAAACTCCCATTGGCCTGGCAGACCACCAAATTCGAATCGCCTAACACCCTCAAGTGTTTGACTCCCATTTCAAGAGCCGTGGCCAGCCCGGTTAGATAGGCTTCGTATTTCGCGGTGTTGTTCGAACAGGGGAATTCCAGTTTGAACGATAGTGCCACTGCTTTATCTTCTTCGTGGTATAAAACTACTCCCACTCCTCCAGACTGGGCGGCAGAAGACCCATCGAATTTCATCACCCATTGCTCTCTGACTTCCTCTGCCATGGCCACTTCTCCAGGAACTTCATCGTCCAGTGGGAACTCCTCATCGCCTAGAAATTGGGCCAATAAGTCCGTTATAGCCTGGCTTTTTACTGCCCGGGGTATCCCCATTCTTAAATCATATTGTGACAATTGTAGCAACCATTGGGATATCCTGCCAGAGAGGATTGGTTGCTGCAGCAAAGCCTTGATGGCATGTGATTTGGTCATCAACCATACCTCGTATGCCAAAAAATAATGGCGCAACCTCTGTGAAGCATATACAATGGCTAAGCATGCCCTCTCTGCCCTTAGGTATCGAGTTTCTGCATCCTTCAAGGCGCGGCTGATGTAATATACGGGCTGCTCAGCGCCGCCCCCATCCTCTTGGGCGATCATTGCACCAATGGCGTATGAATTGGTAGCCAAGTAGAGCAATAGTGGCTTCTTGTGAATCGGAGCCTGGACTGTGGGGAGGTTCATCATGATCTGTTGTAGCCTTTTAAAGGCCGCCTGCTGCAATTCCCCCCACTCAAAATCCTGCCCTTTTCTGAGCAGCTTGGTGAAAGTGGAGGTGATCGATGCCAACCCGGGGATAAATCTTCGGATATACGAGACTTTCCCTAAGAAGCTCTTTAATTCTTTTACCGTACCTGGGGGTTTCATGGTTGCAATGGCCGTAGCTTTGGCCGGGTCCACATCTATTCCCCTACTATGAACTAAGAAGCCTAGGAACTTCCCAGAGGATACTCCGAATGCGCATTTGAGCGGGTTCATTCTTAGTTTGAAGGTTCTGCACCTCTCAAATACTCTCCTCAACACTTGGAAGTGTTCTTCTCTCTTTTTTGATTTTACTATTATGTCATCCACATAGTCCTCGAGCTCATGATGCATCATATCATGAAATATGGCCGTCATCGCTCTCTGATAAGTGGCACCCGCATTTTTCAACCCGAAGGGCATTACGGTGTAATAAAAATTGCCCATGGGCGTTCTGAAAGCAGTTTTCTCTGCATCCCTTGGCGCCATCCTAATTTGGTTGTACCCGCTGAATCCGTCCATAAACGAAAACATGGCACTGCCTGCCGCAGAATCTATCAGTAAGTCCATTTTTGGCAAAGGAAACTCGTCCTTCAGGCAGGCCTTGTTGAGGTTCCTGAAATCCACACAACACCTTATCTGGCCATTCTTCTTTTTCACGGGTACGATGTTGGACAGCCATCGCCGATGTTGGATAGGTTTGATGAATCCTGCGGCAAGCAATTTCTGCACTTCTTTGATTATTTGCCCTTCTATTTCTGTGTGGAATGTCCTGGCAGGCTGGGCTATTGGCCTGGCTTCTGGGTCTACATTCAACGTGTGTGCAACTAGCCCAGGGTCTAACCCTGGCATTTCATTGTATTCCCATGCAAAGACATCTTTAAATTCTTTTAAGAACAACATCAATTCTGCCTTTTCTGTTTCTGCCAGACTTGCACTAACCAGGATAGGTCTTGGTCCTTGTGAAACAGATCCCAAGTCAACCTCTTCCATCTCTTCTTCTGCCGTAACCTGTGCTTCCTTTTCTGTCGCAACTTTCTCATTCTCCCTTTCACTATTTTCTTCTTCCAACCTTTCTTGAACCGCGCAACACGTCAAGTTCTCGTGTTGCCATTCCTGGGTGGGGCCCTCTTGCATTTCGCTCGTGGGCCCCGCGCCCCTTCATAACTTATACACAATCCTGCCGTCAGGACCTCGGATCCTGACGCAGTGGGGTGTATCTTCTGGGTCTGCGGTAGGCACTTCCTTCTTCTTCCTTTTTCTCGCCAGTAACTCCCTTAGGTTAGGCTCGGGATCATCCTGGATGTCTCTCCATTTAGGCACGAAGGTACCTTGTGGCCTTGTCACTGAATTTTCCCCGGATGGAGCCCATCGATCATAGAACATGGTCTCTACCAAATGAGCTTCTGCCTGCTCAAATGGTGAGTTATTTGCTGCTAGGCGTATCATCCTGCCGTTCACCCGTCCTTTCACACATTGGTGGTAGGTGGATGGAACTAATCTGTGTTTATGCAACCATGGTCGTCCCAAAAGCACGTGGTATGAGACTTCCGTTTTTACCACGTGGAACCGAGCTAGAGAAGCTATGGGTCCCACTTTTAACCACAACTGTATATGGCTTGCGGTGTACTCTCCCCTCCCACCAAATCCTGTCACTTCCATTGGGCACCCTTGGATCTTTCTATCCGAAATCCCGGCAGCTTGCAGAGTGCTTAATAGGATGAGGTTTACTGAAGCACCCGTATCTATTAGGGCTCTTTTTATGGGGATTTGATTTATGGATGCCGCAAGATAGAGAGGTCTTCTGTGGTCTGGATATCCCACTTCCATATCTTCATCACTGAAGGTGATTTCGGTTGACTCCTGCAAGAGAGCCCTGTTATCTTGGACTTCTGCTGATAAACATTCCACTCTTGCCCCGGAAGCGATGCTTACTAGAGCCTCGGTAGCTACTTTTCTTTCTTTTGTTGTGAGGCACGGCTGATCAAATAAGTTTTTGAATTTGGAGCTTTGCTGTAAAGTAGTAATCGCTGCGGCAGGCAAAGACGGATTTTCTCCTTCGTCATCCCCTGGATCCGCACAGATCACTACTGCCGCCACACCCTTCCCTTTGTGATTCGGGAGTGGGTTTCTCTGGACCTCCTGCTGGGATAGTTCTAAAGTTCCTTCCTTTATCCTGCGGTGCACCAGTCTGCGGAGTGCCCAACATTCTGCAGTGGCATGTTGGACATAGTTGTGTAAACGACAGAAACGTGGGTCCCTCCTTTCTTCCCCGGTGGGCTCCCTAGCAACTTGGTTAGGTTTGAAAACGCCATCTGCTATCCATTTGTCTAACAGTACGTCTAACTCCTTTGCGGTGCATGGTATTGGCGGGGGAGTATCGTATTCTTTCCCGTCGGTCCTCCTTCTCCGTTCACTGGTGGATACTGCCATGGCTTGTGGGGCGCTTCTTTTGTCCGTGCTTGGCTTTACAGACTGGGCAGTTTTTCTTGCCTTTTGTAACAACTGCGTGAACTGGGAAATTTCAAGGTTTTCTAGGACTGCCCTGTATTCCCTGATCATATTCGTCATGCACATTTCTACCAGTGTCCTTTCCTCGCAATGGTCATAGCAGTCGAGTGCTATGTCCCTGAATCTCTTGATGTACTCCATTAAGTCTTCACCATTCCTTTGTTTAGTCGCTTGCAATGTTGCAAGCGTCACTGTTTCTTCTCCGTGAAAGTACTTGGTACAAAATACATCCACCATATCATCCCATGCTGGGATTGATCCTGGTTTTAAACCAATGTACCAGGTGTAAGCCCGGTCACACAATGATTTGGAAAATTCTCGAAGACACAAGTCTTCGTCTGCGGCGTAAGGGCCGAGCGTATCAATGAATTTGCTCACGTGCTCAACGACACTTCCCTTCCTGTCGTCATATTGTGCGAATACTTGCGGTTCATACCTCTCGGGGTATGGTTTGCTGAGCACTCTTAGTGGGTATGGGGGTCTGCGTGCATAAAATCTCTCTTTTGGTCCTCTGGCTCTCTCTTGTTCCAGGAGAGCTGCTACTTCTGCCATAGTAATAAAACGTTGGTCTGTATTCTGTGGGACACCACCTACCAGTGTCTCTTCTGCCCCATGCCCTGGGTCATGCTGGCTCCCCTTTTCTTTCGTTCTGTCCGTCTTTAGTTGACGAATTTCTTCCATCATTTGCTGTTGCGAGTGCTGTAAGGCCTGCAACACTTCAATGAAGGTGTTGGCATTGTCTGCGGGGATCCTCGGGGGCAGTTGGGGTCCAGCCCCTGTCTCGTTAGCACCTCCTTCCTGGTTAGGCTGCTGTGGGCGCGGCGTCGTCGGCCTAGATTCTGCTTGTGAGGGTACAGCGCTCATGTTGCGTGTAGTTCTAGACTTTGGAGGCATTTGTTTGCGAGGGCTTTTATCCCTTAGACTATTTCTCAACTCCCCAGCGGAGTCGCCAATTTTGTTGTGGGCCTTTTGCTATGTTGGGCTGGGCTGCCCCTTTGTGATTGTAGGCCCGAGTGTTCTGGATTGCGAGAGTTGAGACCGGGCCAATTGGAACTCAACTTGGTCGGCTTATGCGCAAATTATGCCTCGTCTGCCAGGGAGAATGCTTACCGCAGGCTGAGTTGAAATAGAGAACAGCTTACGGCCAGCAGAGCTGTAACGCTTGCGGCGGGTAGAACTGTTTCAGAGGAAAAAACTTACAGCAAGCAGATATGATTAATAAAAAAAACTACGAATTCTGGAATGACCAGTTAGTTCCTTTAATGGAAATGACCAAGTAATCCGTAACTATAATAATATCAATCAACCTTTGACAAATAAATAGTAAAGGAGACTAGTAATCAAAACAGACAAGGAGCGAATTCAGTTCAGTTTATAGGATTAATGCCAAAGAGGGAGAACGCCCCTTCTCAACGTGATTAACCTCCGAGGAAAAGACATCCTGCCATGGGGGTTAATGGTTTGAGGGAGGCGGACCTGAATGGGTAATATCCGAAATAAATATGGAAGAGGACAAGATTTGAGAGGGAGAGAAGGGAAAAGTCCTGTTGGTGCATGCCACTAACTCTCACTTTCTTTTTCTTTTATCTTTTCCTTAGTGATTTCTCTCTTTTCGTTTTTTCTTGTTTAGTGTTGTGCTTCCCCTGTTTTCATAAGTGTGTTGCAGAGTATTTCTTTTCTTAGTTTTTTCCCTTGTGTTGCCCGCCCCTTTGTACACGGTGGAGGCTCCCTTTTATAGTGCTTACCGTGAACGGATTTTACTATTCTACCCTCCAACCACTTTTGTCTGGCCTGGGGTACTTGCCGACCATTACTGTTCCGTTCTGCGGGTACCCTGCTTCAAACAAAGACAACCACTTTGTCTGTTAGTCTGCCGCGGCATTTCTACCTGCCGCGGTGGTGTTTCTCTCTCTCTCTCCCTTATGGCATGCACCCATTGGTTCCAACTCAGCCTTGCCTCTTTTTGGTGGTATATCATCCCAGCAGGACGTACCCCCCAAAAGAGCTGGAGCAGGAACCTTGAAACAGGCCTTCCCCTCTCCCCACCACCAAACCACGCCCTCTTACCTCTGATCCCATGACCCCACCATGTCCTGTATTGGCTGGGTACGGGTTGGTGGTGCCTGGTCTTTGCGCATGCATATGTCTGAAATCTGCCTGCTGTTCATGCATTTGCCGCGGACTGGAAACTTTGCCTGCCTGCCGTCCGTTTCTGGCCCTTTGCGAGTTATTACTCAGACTCCCCGCTCCCTTAGAATCTGGGCTTTGCTCAGTATTGGGCTCCATGTTCCTTTCAACCCAATTTCTAATTGCCTTTACTTCCTGCGGCGTTACTTAGTATTTCTTTGTCATATTTCCTCCCTGCTGGGCCTTTTATCAGGCCTGCCGTTCCTTTTTCCCCCAATGGCTTAATGTGGCCGTTGGTGTTCTTCGCTTATGGGCTCCAATGTCCCTTTCTTTTCCTTGGGCCTCTCCGGCCCATTTCTTTGGACGTCCTCGGTTCACTTTCTAACTCCGCATCCCATGGGCTCTTACTAACTTAATTGGGCTTCCCCGGCCCAATTTTCCTCATTCTCATCCTTGGGTTCATGGGCTTGCCACTATTCCCTACTTTCTTTACTTACTTTCTTTTGGGCCTGCCGCGGCCCATTCTCTCTTTTTCACAACACATACTGCCCATGGGTGCCTATTTTCTCTCTTTCTGGGCCTTTTAGGCCCGCTTACCCTCTCAAGACCCATTCATTCGTATTGAAGGGCCTGTGATCCATTGTTCCTGCCGCTTAGGCCTAATGGTTTTCCTTCGCTTGGTCTGCCGCTTCTCTGCTGCCCACATTGCTGGGTTGGGCTGCTTCTTATCAATTTCGAAGAAAAAATGATCCTCAACAAACCTATGGCGTGAAGATGAAAGGTTATGGATAGGTGTATATAAAGTAGCAGAAGTGTAAGAGGTGAAAATGGTGAGTGGAAATATGAAAAGGTTTGTGCTTTGTGAGAAAGAGGAAAGTCTTAAAACAATGAACCCGGGAAAATAAAGAGTCCTTATCTTTTGAATTTTTTTATGGGAATTGTCTTTTGAATTTTAATTAATCCTTATCTAAGTTTTTTGTCAAAGAGAGTATCACATGGTAGAACCTCATGCTCTCCCACATAAGGTATCTCCTTATATATATATATATATATATATATATATATGATATTGTGAACAATGAAAATAGTAAAAGTAAGGACAAAATTTATATACAACTCAGTTTGTAAGAATTCCTCCAAGGTGCAGATAGCACCTTATGAAGATGACAAGTGTCTTGATTTATATACATGGCAATTGATCAATCAAACTCACCTAATTCAAGTAAAAAAAAGAAAAACCCAACCGGTCCTCTCCCTCTCTCCACCAATTTCCCCACCACCTCAACCTCTCCACCATTGCCACATCAAACATCATTGTAAAGCTCAATGAATTAGACAACCACCACCACAACCACCAACAAAACCAACACCACTTAGCCCCTCCTCCCTTTACCCCTCTTGCCTCCTTCACCCCTTGCCACCACCACCACAACCACAAGGATGTTGGTAAAAAGTACAAACTTATCTAGTTCATAAAAAAACATGAATATCACTAAGAGTAAGAGCCATAAAAACCCAAGAGAGATTATTTATTTCTTGTTTAAGTGTTTTGACTTGTGTTGGACTTGAATTGGTTTAGTATCCTATTGTACTAGACCCATAAAGATCATGACATGTGTCCAAGAATGGACACGTGTCATGATCTCGACAAGTCCAGTACAACTGGACATTAGACCTGTGCCTTACCCACTTGTGTTAGGCCAATTTAACATGACTCGGGACCATGGTTTTAAAAACTGGACTGTACCAACCGGTCCAATCAGTTCAATCGAGAATCGGATACCAGTCTGGCTCAAAAAAAAACCCCAAAAATCAGTGAAAACTAGCCAAAACTGAGTTAAACCGTGAACTAGAGGCAAAATGGTTTTGCCCTAGTCCGGTTTTTTAAACCATAATCTAGACACATGTCATCTTCATAAGGTGCCATCTAACTCAATTTAGAAAAATTCTTATAAATTATTGCAGATAAATTTTTTCCATAGACATCTTTTGTGGTAGGTTCACCTAATATTATTTTGTTTTAACCATTTTTTTTCTAAATTAAATTATTCTTATAATTTTTGGAGAATATTTTTTGGATTATTTTAATTTTCTATTTTGAAGATAAAAACAGAATACATTAACATAACATAAGTTTTTCCTTACACGTGACTCTATATTTAAAACAAAATTTTTTATTTAATTTTAATATACATTTAATACTTAATTTTTTTTTATAGAACCTATATTTCCAAAAAAAAAAAACTTCTTTTTTAATTTACATATCATTATTGATTAAACTGTTCATCACATAATTTTTAAAAAAAATATATATAAATTAGGAGTCTCACACATGCTTGCCTAGAGATTAATTTATTCAATAATTCTCTTTATTCATTTTTGAGGTAAAATAATTGGATTGCAATCCAATGCAATATTTAGGACTATTGCACACATGAGAATGAGACAGGAGAATCACACGTGGGCAGAGATTAGTCAAAGTCATATGTGTCCACAAAATCTCACAACACAATACTTCCGGACATTCTGGCCTTTTGCCCTTAATTTTTAAAAAATTTAGCAATATGCCCATGTTTTGAAACTATATAGGCATATGCCCCTGTTTCGATACTTGATTACCATAAAATCGAGTTTCAACGCAAAACTCGATTGGTTTAAAATCGAGTTATGCCCAATCAAAAAAAAAAAAAAAAAATTTGCATAGACCTCGAGTTTCGGGAACTCGAGTTTCATGTAAATTTTTTAAAATTTTTTATAAGTTTTTTTTACAAGTATGCAAATCAGTTTCAGTAGCCCTATAGCAGCGTTTTTTTCATCCCTATAGCAGCGTTTTTTCATCCCTATAGTGGCGTTTTTCTGGAAAAATTTTTTTACAAGTATGAATATCAGTTTTAGTGGCCCTATAGCGGCGTTTTTTCATCCCTATAGTGGCGTTTTTCTGGAAATTTTTTTTACAAGTATGCATATCAGTTTCAGTGGCCCTATAGCGGCGTTTTTTCATCCCTATAGTGGTGTTTTTCTGGAAATTTTTTTTTATAAGTATGAATATCAGTTTCAGTGGCCCTATAGCGACATTTTTAAGCCCTATGTGACGTTTTGGTACTCGATTTCCATTTACTCGAGTTTTATGCAATTTTGTTTTTTTTTTTAAGTTTGATTGGGCATAACTCGATTTTAAACCAATCGAGTACTTTAAGTCACTCGATTTTAAGGTCATCGAGTATCGAAACAGGAACACAAACCTATATAGTTTTGAAACAGGAGTATATTGCCAATTAAAAATAAATAAATAAATAAAATGCCAGAAGTTCCAATACTTCCTCAACCAGTGAATCCACTGATAGTGATATATTATATTGGACTGGGCCCCTACTTTGAAACCATTCTGAATAATGTTATATTATAATAACTTTACGCCGTCAAAAAAATTCAAAGGTTTGACTTTGAGTCTGAGTCTGAGTCTGTGTCTGAGTGTGTCAACTTAGCCCAGCCCGATACCACCAAAAACCCTAACAGAGGTTTAATTCTCACTGAGAAGACCATATATATACACTCCACAGTTACACACTCATTGCTTATTTCTGTCTCTGTGAGAGACCAAACAACATTGCTCTCGCTGTACTTAAGCTTTAGATCATTGCTTTTTGTAATTTTTTTTTTCAAAGCTCTGTCATAGTTTGTGATCTGGATTGAGTTTGATCATTCATTATGTTAAATTTCATCTTTTCACATCTGGGTTTTGTTTTTAATCATATGTTTATCTCTATATGTCCGTGTACAGCTTTTTAAAGACTCGTTTATTTATTTATATTTTTTTTAAGGTGCAGTTATATTTCAAACCACTTTGATCAAATATACACCGTTTTTAATGTTGGTTTGATCATTCTTTATGTTAAATTTCATCTTTTTATATGTGGGTTTTATCTGTGTTATGTTTATCTCTCCGTCTGTGAACATCTTTTTAAAGACTCGCTTCTTTTAGGTACAATTATACTTCAAACAACTTATATAAAATAAACTATGTTTGTAATGTTTGTTTGATCATTCATTATGTTAAATCTCAACTTTTCTTATATAAAATAAACTATGTTTGTAATGTTTGTTTGATTATTCATTATGTCAAATCTCATCTTTTCAATATTTATGGGTTTTGTTTACGTAATGTTTATCTGTGTGTGTGTTTTCTTTTAACTTTTGAGCTAATTTGCTTATGTAGAGCTTTCTAAACGCTTGCTTTTTTTAGGTACAATTATACTTTAAGCGTCTTTTAGCAAATAAACAAATAAGCTACATCCAATATAACTGCGGGTGTGTGTGTGGCAACAGCTTTTTCTTTAAACTTAATTCCGTGCAGAATTTTGAAGATTCGTTTTTTCTAGTTACAATTATACTTAAAACGACTATTAGCAAATAAACAAATAATTGGGCTTAAGTTGGAATGTATGTAAGTCTGATTTGTTTAAGTGCGAATATTATGTTATTGGTTTCGAGTAAAAGGAATACTCCCCTAATTACTTGATGAATTCTATGTATATTCTGGTTCAATTTTTTTTAGTTGGTGTCCGAACTTCTTGATCTATGTGTGCTGTGAATTTTAATTTTGAGTGAAAAACAATATTTTAATGTTACTGTAGAAATATTGTATTGTCGCCATTTATGGCTTATTGTGGCAACACAAATTTTTGATGAAATCAGTAATAGTATGTGAGATTCTGTACTATTGGAAAATTGTTCTAGGTATAAAGGTTTTCTGTAAATTCATTGTGGTGAAACAATTTTTTGAAATCTTTATACTTTATAGAGTTCTAGGTATAGTGTTTGCTTTACAGGTTCACTAGAGACTACAGTAATAGTATGTATATAATGTGGTGATAGTATGTTATAGGTATATTGTTTGCTTTCAACTAGCAAGTTGGTGTAGTGAAGTTGATCTTGGTAGATATCTATTGTAGTGTATTGGATAAATTTGCTTATTTGAATATGAGTTATTTTCTTTTTGTTATGGGCAGGTGTATCTTGATAAATAGAGGAAGACATTCGTTCAGATTCAAACAGTTTGTGTCATTTAAAGACTAGTCAAGATGGTAAGTTTTTTTGTCTCTATTAAGTTCATTGGGTTGCTGCGGTTTTGGTGCTTATAATCTTAAAAGAGAAATGTCTTTGCTATGTACAGGTGAAGTTCACAGCTGACGAGCTCCGGAGAATTATGGATTATAAGCACAACATTCGTAATATGTCTGTTATTGCGCATGTTGATCATGGTTTGTGATCTGTTTGCCTCTGGGTCTTTCTTATTGTGTATTTTATCTCAGATGGTGCATTATATTAGTATTGTACGGTCATATCAAAGTAAGAGCAGATTGTAAATAGTGTGGCAATTAAAATTGTATAGTTGATGGGGAGTAATCTTGCAGTTGTTGACTATAGACCGCATATTTTGGTGTTTTGACAACCCCCCCGCAAGTTTGGAGTTCTGTTAAAGATGCCTGTGCTTTTATGAGCTGTTCTGATTTCGTTTCTTTCTTCCAATCATTACTTTAGATGTTTTCTGACTGCTGTGCCACTGGTCTTTTCCTACTAATATATGCTTGTCTTCAATGATTCATAATATTTCCACTTGTATACTTTTATTATAGTGTATTTGGTTGTTTGGTTCAAATTCTGATGTTATTTGACTTTCCTTCTGCTCCCCAATTCACAGGGAAGTCTACACTTACAGATTCTCTTGTGGCTGCTGCTGGTATCATTGCTCAAGAAGTTGCTGGTGATGTCCGGATGACAGATACACGCCAGGATGAGGCAGAGAGGGGGATTACCATAAAGTCTACTGGTATATCCCTCTTTTATGAGATGACTGATGAGTCTTTGAAGAGCTACAAGGGAGAGCGACAGGGGAATGAGTACCTTATCAATCTCATTGATTCTCCCGGGCACGTTGACTTCTCATCTGAGGTCACTGCTGCTCTTCGCATTACAGATGGTGCTCTTGTTGTGGTAGATTGTATTGAGGGTGTCTGTGTTCAAACAGAAACAGTGCTTCGACAAGCCCTAGGGGAGAGGATTAGACCTGTTTTGACTGTTAACAAGATGGACCGGTGCTTCCTTGAGCTCCAGGTTGATGGAGAGGAGGCTTACCAGACATTCCAGAGGGTTATTGAGAATGCAAATGTCATCATGGCCACATACGAAGATCCCCTCCTTGGTGATGTTCAGGTATACCCTGAGAAAGGGACAGTTGCTTTTTCTGCTGGTTTGCATGGTTGGGCGTTTACTCTAACCAATTTTGCTAAGATGTATGCCTCCAAGTTCGGAGTTGATGAGGCCAAGATGATGGAACGACTCTGGGGCGAGAACTTCTTTGACCCTGCTACCAAAAAGTGGACAACTAAGAACACTGGCTCTCCTACTTGCAAGCGTGGTTTTGTTCTGTTCTGTTATGAACCCATCAAGCAAATAATCAACACTTGTATGAATGATGAGAAGGATAAGCTGTGGCCTATGCTAGCAAAGCTTGGTGTTACTATGAAGGGAGAAGAGAAGGACTTGATGGGGAAGGCCTTGATGAAGCGTGTCATGCAGAACTGGCTCCCTGCAAGCAGTGCCCTTTTGGAAATGATGATATTTCACCTGCCCTCGCCTACCACGGCTCAAAAGTATCGTGTTGAGAACTTGTATGAGGGTCCTCTTGACGATGCTTATGCTAATGCTATTAGGAACTGTGATTCTGAGGGTCCTCTTATGCTTTATGTCTCAAAGATGATTCCTGCATCTGACAAGGGTCGGTTTTTTGCCTTTGGTCGTGTCTTCTCTGGCAAGGTCTCTACGGGTTTGAAGGTTAGAATCATGGGTCCCAACTATGTTCCCGGTGAGAAGAAGGATTTGTATGTTAAGAGTGTGCAGAGAACTGTTATTTGGATGGGGAAGAAGCAGGAAACAGTTGAGGATGTGCCTTGTGGTAACACAGTTGCCATGGTTGGTTTGGATCAATATATCACCAAGAATGCTACTTTGACAAATGAGAAGGAAGTCGATGCACACCCAATCCGTGCCATGAAGTTCTCTGTGTCACCTGTCGTGCGTGTAGCTGTTCAATGCAAGGTTGCATCTGACCTTCCCAAGCTTGTTGAAGGTCTGAAACGTTTAGCCAAATCAGATCCTATGGTTGTCTGTAGTATTGAAGAGTCTGGAGAGCACATCATAGCTGGTGCTGGGGAACTCCACCTTGAGATCTGTTTGAAAGATTTGCAGGACGACTTCATGGGTGGAGCAGAGATTACAAAGTCTGAGCCTGTTGTGTCCTTCCGTGAGACAGTCCTAGAGAAGTCTTGCCGTGTTGTGATGAGCAAGTCACCCAACAAGCACAACCGTTTGTACATGGAAGCACGCCCCATGGAAGATGGGCTTGCAGAGGCCATTGATGAGGGCCGTGTTGGTCCAAGGGATGATCCTAGAGGTCGTTCCAAAATCTTGTCTGAGGAGTTTGGTTGGGACAAGGATATTGCAAAGAAGATCTGGTGTTTTGGCCCTGAGACCACTGGCCCTAATATGGTTGTTGATATGTGTAAGGGAGTCCAGTACCTCAATGAAATTAAGGATTCTGTTGTTGCTGGATTTCAGTGGGCTTCTAAGGAAGGTGCATTGGCTGAAGAAAACATGAGAGGTATCTGCTTTGAAGTCTGTGATGTCGTGCTTCATGCTGATGCTATCCACAGAGGTGGTGGTCAGGTAATTCCTACTGCCAGGAGGGTTATATATGCTGCTCAGCTGACTGCCAAGCCCAGGCTTCTTGAGCCTGTGTACCTGGTGGAGATTCAAGCTCCTGAGCAAGCACTTGGTGGTATTTATAGTGTCCTTAACCAGAAACGTGGACATGTGTTTGAGGAATTGCAGAGGCCTGGCACACCCCTTTACAACATCAAGGCATACCTACCTGTTATTAAGTCTTTTGGATTCTCTGCAGAATTGAGAGCTGCAACTTCTGGCCAGGCTTTCCCCCAGTGTGTATTTGATCATTGGGACATGATGTCCTCTGATCCCTTGGAAGCTGGAACAGAATCTGCACGGATTTTATCAGAAATCCGCAAGAGGAAGGGCTTAAAGGAGCAGATTACCCCGCTGTCAGAGTACGAGGACAAGCTATAAAAATTCCATTTGATGATTGTCAAGAACTTGATCTGCATGAAGAAACAATAGTCGGTGAGATTGCTCAGGATAAATTTTTCTTATTTTCCATTTGATGATTGTCACTTGTCAGGCAACTTGATCTGCATGAAGAAACAATAGTGGGTGAAATGCCCAACATATAATTTTCTTATTTTCTTGTAGTAGGTTTCCTATGGGTTTACTATTTATATGCCCATTTTTATACTAGTTTAATGTCTTTAGCAAGGGCTTGAATAAACACTATATACCCTTCTATTTTCAGCTACATGGGATTTTTTTTTGAAATATTCTTCTCAGACTTTGGTTGAGAATGGTGCTGCTTCTACATCTTCATGCTTCTGAGGATTACATACGGAAGAGATGGTTGTTCCAATGTTTAATAAACAGCCTAATTCATGTATTGGTATCTCTTTTTTAACTGTTATCTAATTCATGTATTAGCTGCTAAAAAGTAGGCATTATCGAAAATCATGAGTGGTTTCCATTTTTTGCAAGGCAAACTTTGATTAGTTGATTTTATCTAGTTTTTAAGAAAATGTAGTTTTGGGTATGCGGTTGAACCAATTAAATCAGTTAGTTTGGTCAAGTTTTCAACATTAGCGCATTTGTTTGTTGTGGTTTATAAGTAAAGTGTGTTTTTTAAAATTATGTAACACGATGTATGTATACATGTTTTTCAAACTCATTTGTTCACTGTGAGCATATTACCATGTTGAGTTAAGTTGGGACTCGTAAGGATTGGCAATGCTCAATCTGATGTGGTCAAAATTGTCTAGGATGTGAATGCGACTTGTAGTAGGAATGAATCATGTTTGTCGAATGAAACTTTAATGTGGCACTTCCACTTAACTTAGATGCTCTTCAAACGCATTAGATCTTTTCTAACCCCACTTTCAGAGTATAAGGACAAGCTATGAAAATTCCATTTGGTGATTGTGATGCATCCTGATCTACAGGAGGGATCGCCCAGCATAAATTTTCTTGCTTTTTGATATTTTCTTGGTTCCCTTGTTTTTTCCCCTCAAAATATGTTCCTAACCAAGAACCTTATAGTTCGGTTGACAATGCTACGAAGGAGTTTTTTAAATATTCATGACTTTGGTTGAGAATGATTCTACTTTTATATCTTCACGCCTGACTAAGATATTGTGGGCAGCTGAATAATTTAAAGACCAAATCATTTTGATTTTTGAAAAACTAAACTGCTGAGAGATTTTTGTTGTGAGTTTAGTACTTAATATTATGGTATCGTGACTATTATAAAGTAGAGAACATAAAAAATTGAGACAAATGGTTGTTATTCATTTCTAGGCACTAACCTTGTGGAAGTGATGATTTATAGTGTTTGGATAAACATATATATTTTTATTGGTTGAATTTCATAATTATTACTGATTTCTCACAGTCAATGAGAATTAAATCTAAATTATAAGGTTTTTATATATTTTAATAAATCTTTTATTTTTAAGGTTACAGCCTAAATCTACTTTCTATACAATTTCTACGAACAACTCATTAATGCTTATAATGAGATTTGACAGCTTTTGTTTCCGACCTTTCCCTCCTACCATATAATAATTAATGATAATAATAAGAGGAACTAGTGATGGAGTCGTGCCGCTATTTTGGCCGTGAAGGGTTTGGTTGTGTGTCAGTTCAAGTGACATGTTCAATAATGGCAACTACTAAGCTCATTTTTTTCCATCCATAACTTGGGTCTAGCCCCAACAAAAGCAGCATTAACAAAGGAAATAAATATTCTAGGATTTGTTTTTTCTTTTTTGGTCCATAAAATTTTGACAAGCTAATACAACAACAATAAAAATAAAAATAAAAGTTTTAGTTTTTAAAATTATAGTGTCAGGTATGAATTTTGAACAGATTAATTAGGATGGTTCAAGTATTGACAAGCTTATATCAAATGAAAATATAAATATGTTTTCTTAGATTTAAAACGAAGACAAATTTTGCAGCATGTGCATTTTTATTTTTATTTTTATTTTTTGGGCACCGGTGCAAGTGGCAAACTGACAATAGACAATGAATTATTATCATTGACGATTATTTGCACATGCTTTGTTTAAATATTAATAAAGAAGACATCAAATAGCTAGATTATTATTGTGTATATTAATAGTTTGAGATATCGAGGCCAGTTTTGCTTGAGTTCCAATCAAAAATTATTATTTATGTGTATGAACACTACATCTTTATATTTGGTGGAATTATCAAAGATGACTCTCAAATAAGTCATTAAATAATATACCCTTAAACTTAAGTAATTCAAATTGGGAATTGCATCAGTTGTTTGTTGGAACTAGAAGTCTAGAAGGTCAATGAGAATAAACTATAAAAGCAAGTTATTAGTAGAATGCATGGCTCTCAAGATTAGGACAATGTACATTTTTCATTAAAAAATTCAAATATATTTTGAGATACAAATTAATGATCTTTATTCTTTAAGATTTGGGTAAAATAAGAAAGAAACTTTTTTCCAACAATCCTAATATTATTTTTAATGAAAATCTACCGTCAACAAGTATAACACACAATTCTATCCTTTGTATTTTGGTATTCAAAATAAAACACTATATTACATGTTTGGATCAACTTTTAGGTAAAATACAACCATACATTTACGATCTTTGTTATTTATTGTAGTTTAATTGACATCTTTTGAATATATATATATATATATATATTTAATTTTCAAATCACACTTCTACAATAAGAAAAATTGTATGGTGCTGATGATAAAAGATCATAAAAATAATGTTTAAGAATAATCTATTTCTCAACCGTCTTAATGTATAGATCAAAATAAAGATAAAAATAAATGTTTGTAGAGTATGAGAGGTAAGGGCTAGAGTTCAAGTCTCTAAGAGGGAGTTTCACACACATATACACTCAAATTAGGTTAAAGTAGAAATTCTATCTTTTATAAAAAAAAATAAAGAAAAAATAGACTTGAAAATTTTAAAAATAAGAATTTCCTCATTTTTAGTGTAATTTATTAGGCTCAAAAATTTAGAAATATGTTTTCTAAAGTAAAATGAAAAAAAAAAAAAAAACGTATAAATAAATTTTGTTTCACTTCCTACTTACGTATATACTTATTCCATAAAACACAAAATTCTTAAAATGAGCTTGAAAAAAAAATATATATGTTATCCTTTTTTTTTTTTTTTTTTTGAAGAGAAATATATGTTATCCTTTTGTATTAATAATTTTAACATAAAATGAACGAAAAACAGATAGTTATAATAATTGAATATGAAAAGAATATTTATAAAAATTAAAATTCTAGAGAGTATCTATATAATTGCATCATTCTCTTCATTTATTTGTGTAGGGTCCAAATTTGTTGGGCCAGTTACCAGCTCTTTGTATTGTGAGCCCAACAAATTCCCAACAATAAATTTGTAGAGAATGGGTTAAACAACTGGGCTGGTTATAGATTTAGCAACGGTTCATACAAGCAAAACCATGTAAGAAAGGATCAAGGCTAGCGTTTAACAAGAATCTCCTTGGTCCGAAGAGGTTTAACATTCAAAAGTTTCGTGAATATAATTTTTTCTCCCCCCTTTCCGTGAGGCCTGTTTCCCTTATATATACACCTTTTCTCTCATCTCCACCGCACACTTGTCCTTCATCCAGGCATCCACTCGAGTACTAGTCACATCAGAGGCGTGCTTTAACCTGCAGTGAGTGGTGGTGGTTGAGGATGCACTGTTCAGGTGTCTTCTCTACATAAATGCGGCCAGGAAAGTTGCTGCAGTGCATTAAATGCGATGGTGGCAGCTTTATTTGGAAGATACTTCATGATATCTACACAGTTAGGCGTGCCCAAAGCTCAGCCCTGGCAGGGGAATATTCGGCGTACCTACTTGATCAAGTTCTGGGGAGATCCGTTGGATAAGATCCCTTCGGACCGGCCAGGTTCTCTTCGGACGCAGCATTTGTCTCTTATTGGTTGCACCCTCACAAGGATGGCAAAGCGTTGATACTTTTAACCTCTTCGGACAGAGAGTTGTATTCGAACTGGGCCTTAGGCCCAACGTATGGCGTTGGGCTTTCTCACCCACAATTTTTTTTTTTTACGTTTATTTTATAGATGAAATTTAGCTTTACATAAATATAAAAATATACATAGTTTCACAACTTGTTGTCCCTAATTTAAAGTAAATGAAAATGGACATATATATTTTATCAAAAGCAAAAGAAGAGAAAATAGATATAAATATATTTTGTTGCTCAAAATCTGGTTAAGTTTTCTAAAAACATAACAAATTTTATTATATGAATTGAGAATATTCCTTCACAGTTTTATTCTATACTTGATGCTAATATAATCGGTTTACATTAATAATATCTTTCTTCTTAAAAAAAAAAAAAAAAAAAGAAGAAGATATTTCACTTTTCTTAACTTTGGTATGATATATCCAAAATGGTTTGTTTGTAATACAAGTTTTGAATCTTCTGATAATACAATTCCTAATCATTTAGTAAAAAAGAAAAACAATTTGTAAGAAAGTTATTCAAAAGATAGGAAGAAAAATAAAGCAATATAAAAAGCAAAAAAGTATAACCAAAAAAAAAAAAAAAAAGTAAAAACAGAAAAGAACTTTTTGAAAACGCCATGAGAGGATCAAAAAACTGACCCAAGAAAAACAGAGGAACGGAAACGAAACAAAACAAAACATCTTTCGCCCCGTGATTTTCTCAAAACCAAATCTCTCTATCTCTGTCTCTTTCTCTCTGTTTCCTTAATACCAAAGAAAGAAACACAACTAAGACTTCAAGACACAGACACACACACAAAAAAAAACACCTTCACACATTTACAAACGTTAAAAAAAATCTTTGAATCCCACAAAAAAAAAACCCCCATTATTCTATAAAAGTTTTTGCATTGATTTTTCAAAGCAGAGCTAAGGTTTGGATCAGAGGGTCCCATCATCATCATCATCATCAAGACCCAGAAGCAATCTCAGCAGTTTGATTTGATGACTTCTGCTTTGACATGTCGCCGCCGTTACTAGAACCTGGAGCTCCTCCTTCATACACAACAACAACAAGAAAAACCCAACAAAGCCAAAGCTTTAACGGTGAGTTTTCTCTTCCTCCCCCATTTAATTCTTCTGGGTATCCTTCAAAATCTCATTTTGTGACAATGAACCCATCAAATTTTGGTAATCAAACTTCTGGGTTTTCGAATTCTAATCAAAATGATCCCAATTTCGGCTTCAATACGCCGTCTTTTCCACGATCAACCCCCGGTACTTCGAGGCCGAGGCTTGTGAAGGTGAGGAGGCAATCTAATTCTCAGAATTTGAGGCCAAACGCCCCCGGTTTCAATCCGTTCAGGCCTGGTTCGGAGAATTCGGTTCTGTCAGGAACTGGGACTTCGGTTTCCGGGTTGGGCAGTGGGGGGAATGAGGCATTTATGTTTGGAGAGAATAGGAATGATTTGGGTGTGAATTTGAATCCGGGGAAGTGGGATTCTAGTGGAGGTTTGGGAAAAGGAGTTACTGAGGAAATGGGGAATTTGAGAATTGGGAGTGGGGATGCGTTTGGGAATAGTAGGCAGAGTTCAAGTCTATCTGGGGGGTTGGAGAGTGGTGGCTTTGTATTCGGAAGTGGGTATAAGAAGGGTTCTAGTATTGATGAAAGCATTGCGTCGGAGCTTCCAGAAAATTTGAAGAAGTTGAACATTGAAGGTTCGGGGAATGGTGAACGTATTGAGAAAATTAGAGATGGAAGGTTTAATGTAAGTGTGGTTGATAAGACCAAGTTTGGTTTTGGGAGTGGTGACAATGTGGGTAGTTCCTTTGATAGTAGTGTGGGAGCAGAACTCCCAAATGAATTGATGAATAAATTGAACATTAAAGAAGCTGGCCACTTTGATGCCAATGATACGAGTATATTTATTTTTGGAAGTCGTAAAAAAGGTGATGATTCATTTGCTGGAAGTTCAGTAAACACACTTCCTGATCAGTTGAAGAGTCTGAACATCAAGGAAACTTTAAATTCTAAGAGTTTTGAGAAGAAAGAAGTTAATATTAGGACCAACGAAAAAGAGAACACTGTTCTTGGAACCAGTAAAAGTACTAGCGGTTTGTATGATGGAAGAAAAGAAGCTCTGCTTTCAAAGAAGATGGAGAGGTTGAAAGTAGGAAGTGGGGCAGGAGACTCTGTATCGGATGCAGGGCCGTCTTCCTCTCGAGAATATGTGAAGGAGATGCAAACGGGACATTTTGGTGATAAGTTATTCCATGACCTTGATAAATCAGTACCCACAGAATTCACCTTTCAGCCGGGATTGCAGAGTAAGGATGCCAGTGGTAGTCAAGTTCCTTTCGATGAACCGAAAGATGATACCAAACTTGGTGGGAATGTTTCATTTCCATCTTCATTTTCATCTAGTGATACGGGTTTTCCACCAGCTGGGAGTGCTTTTGAAAGGCCTATGGCTGAGTTTGGCTTTGCAAGCAAACAAGACGGTATAGGGACACCCTTTGTAGAATTTAAAACACCAAAACCAAAAGCTAACATATTTTCAGGCATAAATCAGAAAACGGAATTCAGTGCAAAGAGGGAATCAACCAGAGACTCAAGAGTTAAGAAAATGAGTGGAAAATTGAAAAATCGCACCCCAGTTAAGCTGTGGCCTGGTCAAAACTTTGTTTCAAAGGAAAGTGATTCCCAAGAGAACCCAGAGCCTTCTGAATCTTATTCACCCATGGATATTTCCCCATATCAGGAAACATTGCCTGATAACCGATGCTCGAGAGAAAATTCTGTGACATCTGATGAGTCATTCAGTCTCGATAACAGCTATGGAGCATCTGATTCAGCACCAACGGTTTCAAGTGATGCTATAGATGAAGATTTGATTATTGCAACACAATGCTTGGATATGAATGATGGTGACTCAATATGCCAAGAAGCAAAAGTCGGAGATTCTGAATACCATTCTTATGGAAGTGTTGGTGCTGGAGACCTTCAGGAAGATTCTGCTTCTGGGGTTGAAACTGAAAGCTTCAAGTCTGCAGCTGAGGAGGTAGACTTTAATATTGACGTTGCTGTTACATCAGCAGAAGCTGAAGCCAGTCCAAGCTTAAACATTGAGAGGCATGATAGTGATGGCAGGATGCACAGTGGTATTGCTTCAAGTTCAGAAGATATAAATGGGTCTAACTTTACCTTTGCTGCCTCTTCTGCCGCTCAAGGTCAATTATCCGCTTTGAAACGCCACCAGAAAAAGAAAAATTTGTTGAAAGTTGGTCATGATATGTACGATTCTTCGCTCAATGCAAAAGTTTCATATGCATCATCCTCTGTGAATCTTTTCTCTGGAACTTCATTGCCTTCATCTCCTGGGCGGGTTCAGAAGGGAGATTTATCTAGTTCTCAATCCAAGGTTAAAACAGATTCAGAGCCGGATAAAAACCCAGTGATCAAGCAAGAGTCTGCTGCCAGTGTTGCATCTCAGGAAGCATGTGAGAAGTGGCGACTAAGGTCAGTATCAATTCAAATCATCTTCTTTTCATTTCTGTCCTTAAAATTTTTAAAACAATAAAAATCATCTTCCACATTGCATTTCTAGTATTTAGGTAGTTAGCCACATGCATGTTAAATGTTCTAATTATACCCCCTCCAGTCTGAGATGCCATATTGTTTGTTGAATATGATATTTATCAGGGGAAACCAGGCCTATAAGCATGGGGATCTGTCTAAAGCAGAGGATTGTTACACAGAAGGGGTGAACTGTGTTTCTACAAGTGAGACATCTAGAAGCTGTCTAAGGGCTTTAATGCTATGCTATAGCAACCGTGCAGCAACGCGTATGTCTCTTGGAAGATTGAGAGATGCACTTGGGGACTGTGTGAAGGCTGCTGCAATAGATCCCAACTTCCTTAGGGTGCAACTTAGAGCTGCAAAGTAAGGGCTTTTATTTTGAGTTTGTGGTGACTTTAAGTTGTCTACATATGCTAGTTTATCAGTAACTGAACTTGTTTGCTGCCAAAAAAAAATGTGAACAATCTATTAATCGTATTCTTAGTGATTAATAGCATTGCATTGTATTCTGTTGTATTGAAATCCTATCAACTTGTGGATTAATTTGAGATGAAATGATTTGTTTAATTTCAATGGTATATGGGTGGAAGTTTCCACTCTTGATTTTTATGCACATTTTTTGTTCAACTAGTTTCTTTAGGCTTGTTTCTTATTCAGATAGATAATAGCATATTTATGCTGTCTCATCAGCCTGGATTTTGTTTAAAAATGATAGAAGATTATAATATCCCCTAATCCTTGCTTTTTCATTTTCTTAAAGTTGCTACCTTGCCCTTGGAGAAGTTGAAGATGCATCAAAATATTTCAAGAGGTGCCTGCCATTAGGAAGTGACATCTGTGTGGACCGGAATATTGCAGTAGAAGCATCTGATGGCTTACAAAAGGCGCAGGTACTGCAACTTACTGTTTGGAATAATATGAAAACTTTCTTATAGCATCCAAATTGGAAATAATAACTCACTATTGTCTCATAAAAAATATCCAAATTGATATTTGTGCAGAGTATATCTTTGTTTATTTTTAAATATATTTTAGGTGAAATGTAGTCAGGAACCAATTGGTTTTTAGAAGGTTGTTTTATTAGTCCTTGCAGCTGAACAATTTGAAGAGTGTTATTTCATTAATTTCATGTTGTATCACTCAGAAGTATAGTATTTTACAGTATCATTCATTATATAAATTTCCACTTCTCTATCTTAATCTTTCCAAAATTCAATAATTCAGGTATTTAGACGCATGTCTATTGCCTGATGAGAGTAAATGGATTCAATAAATTGGTTCTTTTCCATTGGGAAGGGTAGCGTTGTAATGGGAAAAAATGTATTACCATTCTAAGAAGCATAAACATTATATGCCTCTTAGATTATTTTCTGCTTACTTGGGAAAGGTTTTTCATTGACCAACATATTCAGATGCTCCAAACATTATCTGGAAAATGTTTTGTGCCAAAACAAGCCTCTTAGATTATTTTCTGTTTACTTGGGAAAGGTTTTTCATTGACCAACATATTCAGATGCTCCAAACATTATCTGGAAAATGTTTTGTGCCAAAACAAACAGAGTGGTAGTTACAGAATTGTGAAAAACATGATGTCAAATTTTCTGGTTGTATACTAATTGGCTTTCAGTTTTCAAAGAGCTTGGTGGTATTCCTGCTTTTTTCTTTCATATTTTCCTCTTCAAGATTTGTTGACCTTTTTTCACGTTTACATCTCTGTGGATAACCTTTTATTCATTTCTTTTTCTGGTATCCAAACTAATTTGTGTTTTTACTGGCTACCAGAAAGTGTCAGTATGCATGAATCGCTGTGCCGAACTTATGCAAAGGAGCACATCCAATGATGCAGAGACTGCTTTGGAAGTAATTGCTGAGGCTTTGACGTTAAGCTCGTTGTCAGAAAAATTACTAGAAATGAAAGCCAATGCTCTTTTCGTGGTTTGTGGCTCTTTTTGTGATACAGAGAAATTTTACTTCAAGACATTGGAATCTATTAGAATTATTGTCTGTTTTGTTTTGAACTTTTGTTTCATCTGGCAGCTCCGGAGGTATGATGAGGTGATTCAGTTGTGTGATCAGACTCTTGGTTCTGCTGAAAAGAACTCTCCTCCAGTGGAAGCTAGTGCCCGTGAAAGAAGTCTGAATGGTTCTGAAATCTTGGAGAACTATTACTTCAGGCTTTGGCGATGCTGCCTGATTTTTAAATCCTACCTCCATCTAGGAAGGCTTGAGGAGGGTCTTGCCTTTCTTGAGGAGCAACAGGACAAAGTATCTGTAACAAATAGGTAATTCATAATCCTAGCATGTATGAATCCTACCCTTCTATTTACATGTTTCATTGCAATGAAGGTATGTTTTTGCCACATAAAGTTCCTAATGCTAATTAGAACTTTCAGGAATGGAAGCAAAGCCCTGGAATCATTAATACCCATAGCTGGCACTGTACGTGAGCTCTTGCGTCATAAGGTAGCCTTTTCTTTTTTGAATTCTTTTCCGTAAGTCCATTTTTTGTGCTTAAAATAGTGTTATTATAAAACTTAATGGACACCTTATAATGTTGAAGGCACCCGTGTAGACTGTGTTACTTAAGGATAGCATAGTCTGGTTTACAGCCAATATGTTGTGTGCTCTCATTTATAATTTTGAATGGGATTTGTCCCGTGCAAACATGAGCAATCCAGCAGTCATTCATTTTGTATTTTCTTGTTTTGTCTTTTAAATGAATTTTCTTACCGGGCCTCCATCCTTTGAAGCCTATGATGGCTAGTACAAGAATATTAAATATTCTCGTCTGTCTATTTGGGTGTGCATAACATGTTGCACAATTCGTATATACAATGAGTGGATATTAAACCTGTTTAAGGTCTCTTTGAATGACTTTCCTGGAACACTCAAGTGTTTGGGGAAAGTAGGGTTTGTTCAACAGGCTAGCCACTTCTTCATATCATCTGTTCCCAAAGTAACTCTTTTCTGTTATATGAGACCGCTCCTGACCTGTCAATTCATAGGTCTCTACTTGTTAGTATAATGCTAAGGAAGTTAATGAGTGTGTATTGGCTTCTTCTACGTTACTCTTTCTTATGAATGTCCAACTTTCTCATGACAAAATGCACATTGTTGGATCTGCTTTGATGGGTGTGTCCAAAGATGGATCAGGGGAACAAAATCATGGTTCACCACAAGTTTCTTTAGGATACTTCATGCATTGCTAACCAAAAAAGATATGTTACTTAGGTGAATATACAAAATAACTTGGGGCAGTAAAGGAGAAATTTGTACTTTACTATGTTACTAATCATAAACACGTTGTACCTTTCTTATCAATACAACTCTTATTACCTATCAAAAAAAAAAAGGTAGTAAAGGAGAAATTTGGAAATTTGAACGATTGAATTGCACCTCAACTGCAATGTTTAAAGGATGAGACTATTTGGATGTCCATTTGCAGCTGCACAACTGATACATAAACCCAACAATTTGTGATATTTTTTCTTAAGAAAAGAAATGAACGCACTCAGGGGATATTCAAACCATTTAGTTTAGAAATTCTTCACACTTCAGTTATAATGGGTTCACTAATGTGCACTGTCTGCTAGAGCTGACAGCTTGAAAATTTTCCATTTAGGTGTTTGATTTTCCACCTGTCATTTATAAATGTTTGACTCTGATAACTGTCTCAAAATAACTATTTTAGTCCAATTGGCCTGACCCTTATTTGATTCTATGCTTTTATTATTTTCTTAGTACTTGGCCCATAATGCAGATCCTTAATTTTCTGGTAGTTCATTGGTAGCAATTCTAGCTAATCAAGTGAAAGAGTAAACTTAAATAAACTCAATTCAATTTAGCTTTTATATAATTAAATGCGATTTACATTTTATGTAAATCTGGGCTATATAAGCTATTACAGGAGCTCTAATTGTGACTAGTTTTTGGGGGGTCTAGTGTTGATTTGGCTAGAGCTTTCTTTGAGTAGTGAAAACTGCATACTTTTAACATAGTTGTTTTCCTTTCTTTTGTTTGTACATATTTTTTCTCTGGCTGCTTCATTTTTCTAATGAAGTAGTCTTCTCTTAATACAAGTTTTCTTACCTAAAAAAAAAAAAAAAACTGCATACTTTTAACTTATTCTTTAATTATATATAACTGTTATCATCAACAAGTGATAGAATGTTTGCTATCCCCACAAATTTTACACTTGTGATGGTGTATATAGGTTTTATTTTTCAGTTTTTTCCTGAAACTACTACATTTGCAGCTAGTAAAGTGCTTTATGGTGTATATAGGTTTTATTTTTCACTTGACTTGGTCTCCTTTTTCACTTAAAAAAAAAAAAAAAAAACTCTTATCAAAAACCTGTAATGAGTTATATATGTGTTGATTCATCTATTTGTCTCAACGCAGGCTGCAGGGAATGAAGCGTTTCAGGCAGGACGGCATGCAGAAGCAGTTGAACATTATACTGCTGCTTTGTCATGCAATGTGGCGCCACGTCCTTTTGCAGCTGTTTGTTTTTGCAATCGTGCTGCTGCATACAAAGCCTCGGGCCAGATTACTGATGCTATTGCAGATTGTAGCCTGGCTATTGCTCTTGATGGAAATTATCTTAAGGTTTTCCTCTAAACTGATACGATCTACCTCATTCTTAGATATAAACTACTTGAAGAAGTTGTTGGGGGCATTTGACATCTGGTGGAGACTAAACTCGGTCCATAGTAATGTACTCATTGTTTTAAATACACAAGTCTGTAATCTTAGATGGAGCCATCAACATATTTACCATTAAGGAAAAATATCTGGGTCTTTTATGGAATGCCCAAAGTTTTGAGGAAAAGCAAATGGACATTTAATGGGATTTAAACAGTGAAATCACTTAATTCTGGATGCGTTCAGGTCTTTATTTCTTTGTTTTAATAGGAGCCCTTAGTAGGCAGAGCTAAAATTGATCTTTTATTGCCTTCTTGAAGATCCAATTTGGACATGTGGAGTGGGCCAATATGTATATTATGCACACACTAGCACTTATACCATCATCATTTACATGCCTGAAACTGCATGTGGATTCCAAAACAGAAATAGATTAAACCCCATAACAGAAATTGAAACAAGTGGGGGATTCCCAGGATTGAAACACAAGACCTTTTAGGAAAACTAGGTTCTGATACTATGTTAGATTCTTGTTCTTTTAGAAAGTGTGTATAAGGTTTTATTAAGTTAATTACCCTAACACGCATAAATATTATGTGTGTGTGTGTGTGTGGGGGGGGGGGGGGGGTGAGTACAACGATACTATTGATACTAACTCATAACAATTCCTTTAGTCTCAAAAACTTATATCTGTTAGCAAGTGGGCGAATAATGTATATGCAAGCACACATGAATACCAACTGGAAGAAAATTTGAACTTCCATTATCATATAAATTACCAATCTGTTTGGAATCCAATAATTGAATCTGAAGCCAACTATGAATGAAGGTGCCATAGTCAACCCCTCTTTTGGATCCTCTCAGGCTTTTTTGCTTTAGATTATATTGATGTCCTTTATTTTTATTGTGATTTTACCCTTATCATTTTTCTCACTTAAGTATGCATTTTTGTATTTTCCTGAGTACACAGATTGTGCCCCCATTAGCAAATTTCAGTATATTTTTCTTATTTCTTTTTTAAAAAAGAGGCATCTTATCCAACCTTTGAATTTTAGGCAGTTGTTGAATATGGGTCAATGTGGGTCAAAATGTATTTGCTGGTAGTGAGTGCTATTGCACAATGAGGAAAACAGGCAAATTAATTTTAGATATCAAGATAGATTCTACTGTTGTTACAATCAGCTATAGGGAGTTTATGGAGGAAATCGAAGTGTTATCAACTCATAGATATTGCCCTTTTTTTTCTCTCTTACAACATTTGTTGGGGCGCCATGCACCGCCCTAGGGGGTGAGGGGATTGGAATCTGTATTCTCCCATGGGGGAGACAAGGCAATGCCATTGAGCCACAAGGCTCTAGGTTATTCATGCACTCCTTTTTGTGCATTGTGTGATACTTCATAAAAAAAATTTTCCCTATATTCATTTGTATGTTTGATCATTATCACTCAATCTGTTAGATTTTGCATGCAGACTCGTCAATATAAATTGAAAGAGACTCATGTAGACAACCCTAATTATGTTGTCTTCTTCAGTAACGTTGCTGGTCATATTTGTGCCTGATTGTGTTAATACTTTGACAGGCAATCTCAAGACGAGCAACTCTATATGAGATGATCAGAGATTATGATCAAGCGGTTAGTGATCTTCGGAGACTTGTATCTATTCTCACTAAGCAAGTAGAGGAAAAGACCAATCGGTCTGGAGCTGCTGATCGATCAAATAGCTGTGCAAATGATTTGAGACATGCTCGTCTGCGGCTTGCTGAAATAGAAGAAGAAGCCAGAAAAGAAATCCCCTTGGATATGTACCTCATTCTGTAAGTTACTCTTTCTGCATGTTATTCCAACAGGATTTTATTAAATGACACTTCTTTGTTATGTGTTGTTATCTAGAGATAATTACCACTATTCCCTAATTGCCTGATGCATTAATATAGTCTATACAAAAGTTGGTTTTCAAGATGTTACACTCATTAAACTCTGAGTTTGTGTGTGTTTTGGCATAAGAGGCCCTCATTATGGGATGAAGTCCTAATTTTCCTTGGGATAAGTAAGTGAATGTTTATTTATTGATACACACTTGAGTCAAGGAGAAGATGAAGCTTCGTGAATTGGCTAGTGGAAGATGACAAATTTTGTGTACAAAGTTCCCTTCTTTATCTTCCTCATTTTTTCCTTCTCTAATCTTAAATGTTGTTTATTTTCTTGGAAACTAATGTTGTATATTCTCGGGAGTCCTATTAAATGGTTCTTTTCTTGTTTCTTTTGAGGATTAAGTACTATTAAATGGTTTTTAGGTAGTCTCTGGTGTTTTCATATATGTATCTGGTTTTGGAGTAATGATTTATCAGGGAAGAGTAGGGTTTTTGTGTTTCTTTCATTTATTTTCTCGCTAATGTAAAGTGAAAATAAATTACTTGTTCACTTTATCTTCTCCTTTGTTCTTTCCCATTAACATGTCTCCAATTTCCTTATACATGTGTCACATCTGGAGCTTGGTCCATTTTCATTCTTTACCTGATTATGTGGCATATATACAAATTAGTTTTGGATGCTTATGCCTAAGTATATTTCTGTTAATCCAGTAATCCTTTAAACCTATAGATTTTGGTAGATACATATCAGTTCTTGTAACTTGATATGTACATTCAAATATGCATCATGGTTTTGTGATTGTAATCGGCATTATGGAAGTTGTCTTAAAAAGTGTGTAGCTTACAAGTTCCATATTTTGTTTTTAAAGTGCTTCCTTTTCTTATTCTTTTTTTTTTCTTGGAAAGAAGTTGCCCCAAACGCAAGATAATCACTTCTAAGATTATTGATCTCAAGCCTTTAAGATCATTTGCTGATTCAAATTATGATTGCAGGGGAATTGGTCCATCTGTTTCAGCATCTGAAATTAAGAAGGCCTATCGGAAAGCTGCACTGAAACATCATCCTGATAAGGTTTAGTACTGATTTATTTACTTATTAATAAAAATAAAGAATAAAGGAACTTATTTATGTAGGTAGTTACTGTTATTAACCTCTTAATAAATCCTTTCGTCATGTAGGCTAGTCAATCCTTGGCAAAAAGTGACAATGGGGATGACAGGCTGTGGAAGGCAATAGCAGCAGAAGTTCATAAGGATGCCGATAAACTTTTTAAAATGATTGGAGAAGCATATGCAGTACTTTCAGACTCTATCAAGGTACGTGCATGTTATCATTCTGCACTCTGTTTATTTTTCCTCGGCTCAAGGTTTGGAGACTTACCATTTTTTCTTAGTGTTTTCCTGTAAAGAATATAGCATTTCAAAATGTCGAGTTCTACCTGGGAAAGAGTTGTTAAGTGTGTGTCCCACATATTAGTTTCCAACTTCACGGGAATGTTGCATAATTTGACTTGCTCAAGAGGGCACAAAGCCTGAGTTTCTTTTCATAGCACTAAGTACATTGTTTATCTATCATAGTCCATAGATGGATGAGGAAAGATATTCTATCTCTGGCTATTTGGATGGATGGAAAATGGAAAATTTTTTCCAGGAATGAAATTTAAAATTAAATATGAACACAAAGCATAATAGTGCAGAGAAGATGTAAATGGCATATAATAAGATATTTAGGACAGAACTATAAATTTCCATGGAAGCTACACATTGATACATTCTATGAGATTAAGTGCCCCACCGGCGTGTAACTTACCAATAAATGACTTCTGCAGCGTTCACGGTATGATGCTGAAGAAGAGATGCGGAATGCCCAAAAGAAACGCACTGGAAGCAGCACATCTAGAGCACAAACAGATGCCCAGTACCATCCATTTGAAACAAGTAGCAGTAGGCGGCAATGGAGAGAGGTTTGGAGATCATATGGTAACTCATCCTCTAGAGGGTCGGAAGGCACTCGAGTGGGCAGGTATTCATGAAAACTTTGTGTGGATGTGCATAATTAGAATCTTGAGTTCTGATCAACAAGTCAGAGGGGAGGGGCTAGTCAGATGCTCAGATGCATTCTATATGCAGCTTCGGCTTAGAGGCCCCGCAGACAGGCAATTACTTTAAGCAACTTTTTGAGATCTAGTGGCATGTGTTTTGCTGGAGGTGCTAGCCGGGCAATAGGTCAGATTGAGAATCGCAGTGTTCTCTTTGACCTATAATTTTTTCAATATATATATATGAAAAAAAAAAAAAAAAAATAGTTTTCTGAAAAAATATATTAACGTTTTGATAGTTTGAAGGAGGTGAGCTTTTGTTTGGAAAAGAAAAAAAAAATGGGAAGGACGAAAGAAAGAAAGAAGAAAAGAGTTTGCTCTTTCTTACACAATATCTAAAAGAGAGATCTGACCGGTCGTTTGAGCTATATAAATTTATTGGTAACATGTACAGCAGTGATGAAATGTGGCATTTCAAAAAAGAAACTTACTGGCTTTAGAAGTTTGCTAGTCCTGGCTGGGATTAAACAGATGAGTGGGGAACAAAGGGATTTCCTGATTGGTTCTAAAATATTTGCTATCTTTTCTTTATGTTGTTTATATGTTCTTTTCAAAACATTCATCCGAGTATGAGAGGAAGATTGTTCCTCCAACATATGGTCTGATGCCACGAAATGAGAGGTTTTCTATTTGTAATTGTATTGAGACGTTTCGCTGTACAGTCACTGTATATCATGTTATTTGCTAATCCAACCCAAAAAAAAGGGAAAAAGAAAAAGTATAGGCAAGAAGTTTGAAAGGGTTTTCTGCATTTATATTTATGTTTTTGGTTTTCTAGTTGATCCAAAGTTACACAATAAAAGAAAGTGGGAGTGGTATTGGTGCCCCCAACACATCATGGTTCCAAAATTGACAATAAACTGTCATATTAATCATCTTGCTGTGGAGGCTCAGCAAGCCTAACATAAGATATTGAGACCAATTTTTTCCTTCCCCAATAGCAAGAGGGGGATGGGGGAGTTTGAACCTAAGTTCTCATCATTAGAAGATCTATGCAATATCATTGAATTGTAAGACTCTTGATATATTTTTATTCAAATTATATATAATATTAGTGAGTAATTAATAAATTGGTTTGTGCGTGGCTTGCCGCAAAGTAGTATTTTGTCCTTTTAAGGATCTTTCAAAATACAACCAAGCAATTGATAGCACCGTTGCATATCCAGAAAATGTTGTTTCATTGATTTGCAAAATCAAGACCTATGACTTCCTTCTCGACATATTGTCAACACAGAACAGGAACAACTGAAAAGCACTGATAGTTTGTAACTGTCTGAAAAAATATATTATAATTGTTTTTCTTTTCAACAGACAGCAGGCAAAGATATGTATTTTAGATATTTATTTACGTTGGAAGTCACATCAATGATATTCATTGCGTTGTTAGTTTGCAAATTTTTTAAAATATGGAGTAGCTTTAACATTTTTTTCAATAATTTAACTGCATTGAAGGAAGCAAGACGTGTAATGATGGTCTTAATTACATAATAATAATAATTTATACAAAAGGATTAGTTAATAATTGGAGTTTAATTAAGTAGGCAGTACTCTTCTATCTAGATCTTCATGCAAACCTCATCTACTACATTACTTTCTCTAATAAATATAACTTCAATATAAAAAATAAAACACAATAAAATAAGAAGATGAGGCAAGCTGGAACATATTCAGGAACGTTGAGAAGAGGGCCTCACTTGTTACCATTGGCAAGGATAAAGAAGACCATGAAGAGTATATATAGAGAGAGGCTTGTGAGCTGTTCATAGAGGATTTGACACATAGGTCTTGGATAGTGAACATGCAAGGCAAGAAGAGAAGGACCCTGCTTCACAAACGCATGGACTCAGCTATTATAGCCACTGATATGTTTGACTTTCTTGTCAGTAGCATGGTGAAAATTAAAGTGAAATATTGGAATCTTAGTTCTTGGGGTCTCTATCTTTCTCTTTCCCTTCACAAACGCATGGACTCAGCTATTATACCCACTGATATGTTTGACTTTCTTGTCGGTACCATGGTGAAAATTAAAGTGAAATATTGGAGTCTTAGCTCTTGGGGTCTTTATCTTTCTCTTTCCCTCCAAAGTTGTATACTAAAAGCAAGCATAATAGAAAAAAAAAAAAAAAAAAAAAAAAAGGTTACCCATACGGTGGATTTTGTTGTTTTGGATTAGAATGGTTAAAAATAAAGTAAAAAAAATAACTTTATAATGGCAAAATATTTCTTTCCCCTTCTAAAATAATGAAATCTCACATGAAATAAAGTATTTTGAGGTTAAAATCAAGAATCTCTCACATAAATAATTTGATTATAATGCAAACTCGGTGTCTCACATGAAATATTGGTTTTAACATGTTCATGCATTATCTCAACATCACATGCTCGTGCATTTCATGCATTTTAGAGTTCATTTGAAGTATAAGCCTTTTATCCTTGGACGTATATCTCATTCACATTGGTTCTCCTGACTTTTGTTTGTTGTTTTATGCAATTTATGTCTCTGAAATGAAAAGAATCCCCTAGAAATAATGGTGGCGGCTAGGAGTGTTTATTGACAACACATATATTGTTAAGCCTTTTATCCTTGGACGTATATCTCATTCACATTGGTTCTCCTGACTTCTGTTTGTTGTTTTATGCAATTTATGTCTCTGAAATGAAAAGAATCCCCTAGAAATAATGGTGGCGGCTAGGAGTGTTTATTGACAACACATATATTGTGATGCATTGCAGCATTGGGCAAAAGAAAAGGTAATTTCTTAGACATTAATTTAGCATATTCAAAATATAATCACACCTTCGGAGTAATATTGAATGGAACATAACAAGTAAAGCCATAGTCCATGGTTATGTTTTCCGCATGCATTGTGTGTAAATTAAATTTTTATAATTATATTCAAATACAAAATAAATTAATTAATACAGTAATTTGGAGCTAAAAATAGATTTTCAAATTTAAGTTAATCCATCCGGGCTACTGACATGTAGGTTTTTTTAACTTCATTAACATAAACATGAATATTTCTTATTTACACTGCATTCTTATGATTTTTGTTCTATGCATCTTGTGCTTTTAATAGCAAAGACAAAAAGGAAAAAAAAAAAAAAACCCTCTTTAATAAAGTTTACATGAAAACACTGCATATTTTGATATGTTAATAAAAAAAATTTTAAGTTCTTAATTTCTAGATACTGGTTTTCCATTTCCGAAACATAAATATATACAAATTGGAAGTGATATTAATTGAACAGGCCAAAACTATAATGGTATTCCAAATAAGGTCATTACATTCAAAACATGAATATGTATCGAACAAATCATAACATGTAGCATGATTAATTATGTTTATGTTTTCACACATTTATAAATATACATAAACATATATAGACATATTTGTATAATCATTGTTAATTTATTATGTTCTCACATACAATACACGTAAAGTAATTTTCATACTACTAAAAATAATGAATTACCCTAGAAATTTTATTTTATTTTTTACATACAAAACAAAAAGTACTCATTTACATAAAAAAAAAATGATTGAGTTAGTAAAACGTGTTTTCAAGTTTTATTTAATTTATTTTTCATCAATAAATTTTTTTCTCAAGTTCATTGCGCTTGGGTAGGGATTTGGGGTCGATGACAAGTTGTATTTTAAACTTCATTTGAAATATAACTCTTTACACTCACTCGTATTAACTTTATATTTACATGGTGTTCTCGCTCACATTGAGTTATTAAGGTTTGCAATTATTCTTTTGTTTGAGTCATATTCATTTAGTTTTTTTTTTTTTCAGTTGAACTTGTAATTATCTAGTTGGGACATACAATTATCACTATTTACATGGTGTATCTTTAAATAAGAGACTAGAGGCATCCCTTCAAAGTTTAAACAATGATTACTGACATTGGTTTCTTTTTACCTCAAATTTAGTCTCTCTCTCTCTCTCTCTCTTAATTGAAATAAAGGACATAACTATGAGTATTTATAGACAAATCAGGTTGTTGGTGCATACAAAGTCTTCATGGATAGTGAATATCAAGTAAAAGAAAAAAAGAGTTCTCAAACAATAATTTATTATTTTCAAATATAATCACACATTTCAAGTGACTAAATAAAACATAACGAGTATTAGTCCATGTTTATTTTTCCATATGCATTGATTGTGAATTAAATTTTTACAGTAATAAGAACCATGGATTAAAGAAAATGTAAGTTCTTAATTTATATATACTAGTCTACTATTTCCGAAACATAAACTCAAATTGGAAGTGATATATATTGAAAAAATCAAACAATAATGCTATTCAAAACAAATACACCACAATTAAGACATAAATAGATATTGAATATTATGTTTATGTTTTCACATGCTTTGCATGTTATTGAAATATTTATACTAGTAAAAACAATAATTAAATTACACTTTCAGCCCTTACATGAAAACAACGTATATTATGATATGTTAAGCAAAAGGAAATGTAAGTTCTTAATTTGTGGATACTAGTTTACCATTTCTAAAACATAAACACAAATTGGAAGTGATATTGAAACAACCAAAACAACAATTGTATTCTAAATAAGGACATAACATTTATTTTTTTTTTTTGAGAATCCAAAAACGGGAACATTTCATTAAGGAAGGCTGTGTAAGTCAGCCAGGAATACAGGCATAAGGTCTGGTGGTACTTCTTCCATCCAGACGGACATTTGTTGAATAATGGATGCACGTCTAGCTAATGAGTGTGCTAACCTATTACATTGTCTCCTTACAAAAGAAAACTGGACCTTGGAGAAATGGGAAGTAAGGAATAAGGTGTCAGCTGTCAAGTTGCCGTAGTGCGCAAGTGTGTTTCCACCATTCATTAGGGTCTTCACAAGTACTTGAGAGTCGCCTTCAAGTATCACATTGTCAAAACCAAGCTCTAAAGCAAACTCCATAGCTCTCCTAGCTGCAAGGGCCTCTACCTCAATGACTGATGTGGGCAGAGGAATCCGTTGGGAGAGTGAGGCCATGATCAGTCCAGCTTCATTGCGAATCACCACCCCTATTCCAGCAATACCGTCTTCGGTGAAGGTTGCTCCATCAAAATTCAACTTGCAACTATGTGCCGCTGGTGCAGTCCACATATCAGTTGTACTCTGTGCATGGGGTGAAGGCAGAACGATAGTCGTGGCAAAGTCTTCAGTAACGGTGGCTCCCTCGGCATTCAAATTATGACTGTGTGCCCCTGTTGTAGAGTACGAAAACAGAGAGGTACTCGTGACAGCTTCAGTCACACGTTCCCGGGCAAACTCAATTACCTTATTGAGAGGTAATGCTGGTTTACCCAGGCGTAAGTTATTTCGCCGAGTCCACAATGTCCAGATTACAGCCGCAAACAAGTCCGAATCCTTATTACCTGCAAAAATACAATCAAAGATGTCAATAAAAGAGGTGCACGCCCTGAGCGTGCCATGATTCCACTTTGGCATTGAACTCCACAGGGGCTGTAGGTCCGGGCATAGGAATAAGGCATGGACCACATCTTCCTGCTGTGTTTTGCACGCATCACAGCAGCCATTTGTGATGATTTTACGGCGAACCAAGTTTAGTTTAGTAGGCAGAGCATTTTTACATGCCTTCCATGCGAGGTGTTTAATTTTATTGGGAACATGGAGACCCCAAATCCTATTCCACAGGGGCTTCAATACTTCCACCTCAGACGGGCCTGGTTGTTTCCTGCATTGTTCATCATACAAGAATCTATATCCGGATTTGACTATATACACCCCATCCGGATTGAAGGGCCATATCAGGATATCATCCTGTATGGACCTACAGAGTGGCATATTTTTTATGGTGGTCGCCTTAAAAGCAAAGAAAGTTCTGTCAATTTCATCCTCTTTCCATACTTTATACTCCTGATCAATCAAATCACTAACCATGGTTAAGCCACCCCCCTCCACCTTTGGTGAAACAACTTTGGGTGCGGCTTGGAAGGGCAACCAATTGTCCCCCCAAATATATATTGATCTGCCCGAGCCTATTCTCCACCTTGCACCACGCTTAATCACATCACGCCCCTTCATAAGGCTCTTCCAAGCATACGAAGCATTGGCTGGTACTTTGGCTTCCATCACAGATGTATTAGGGAAGAATTTTGCTTTAAAAACTCTGTAAAACAGTGAGCTCGTGTCCTGAAGAAGTCTCCATGTTTGTTTAGCCAAAAGTGCATCATTGAAAAGGGAGAGATCTTTAAACCCCATGCCTCCTTGAGTTTTTGGCTTGCACAAATCTAGCCACTTCACCCAATGAATTTTGCGATTATCCCCCCGTTGACCCCAAAAGAACCTGCGAATCATGCTTTCGATCTCATTACAAAGTGAAATAGGCAATTTGAAACAAGCCATGGTGTAGGTGGGGAGAGCTTGTGCCACAGCCTTTATTAAAATTTCTCTCCCTGCTTGGCTAAGTAGTTTAGCTTCCCAACCTTGAATCTTCTTCCACACTTGTTGTTTGATATGTGTAAAACTCTCCTTTTTTTTTCCGGCCAACAAGGGAGGGAAGGCCTAAGTACTTCTCATATTGGTGAACTACATTGACACCTAGCATGTCCTTAATCACTCCTTGCACCTCTTTGGAAGTGGATTTGCTAAAAAATAGAGTGGTTTTAGCTCTATTAATTTTTTGCCCCGAAGCGCACTCATATTTGGCCAATATCGCAAGCAAAGTTTGACATTCCTCTTCTTTAGCCCTGCAGAAGATCAAGCTATCATCTGCAAATAGGAGATGTGTTAGTTTAGGCCCATTACGACAAAGGGAAACTCCACGAATAGTACCATCTGTGGCTGCCTTGTTAATTAATCCATGAAGACCCTCGGTGCACATGAGGAAGAGGTAAGGTGAGAGAGGATCGTCTTGCCTTAAACCTCTTATAGGAGTAATGTGTCCGTGGGGTTGCCCATTAATCAACACGGAGTATGAGGCGGTGGTGATGCATGCCATCATGAGGTGCACCCATCTATTTTGAAATCCCATTTTTATCAAAACTTTCTCCATGTATGACCATTCAACCCTGTCATATGCCTTGGTCATGTCTAGTTTCAAGGCCATAAAGCCCAATTTTCCCTTATTATGATTCCGTATGTAATGCAAAGTTTCAAAAGCCACCAAGATATTGTCCGAGATCAACCTATCTGACATAAAGGCACTTTGATGATCTGAAATGAGTTGAGGCATGATATCTTGCAAACGGTTGGTTAGAACTTTAGCAAAAATTCTATACAAAACATTGCTCAAGCTAATAGGTCTAAATTTCGTTACATATTTTGGATCTTTTACCTTAGGAATCAATGTAATAAAAGAATGACAAAGAGTCTGAGGTAAAATACCAGAATTAAGGTAGTGCAAGATAGTAGTTGAGACGTCGGAACCAACCAAGGGCCAATAGCTTTGGTAGAACAATGGAGGCATCCCGTCAGGGCCGGGTGCTTTCAAGGGGGCCATTTGTTTCAAAGCTACCTCTACTTCCTCAAGGGTGAAATCTGCCTCAAGTTTCACATTCATTTCATTTGTCACCACATGTGGGATTGTATCAATTACTTCCTCAAAGTTGTTGGGCTCCTCTGTAGTGAAAAGTGCCTTGTAGAAGTTAACTATAGTATCACTTATTTGATCTTGCCGAGTGCACCATCTCCCATCTGCATCATATAATTTTGTGATATAATTCCTTCGGCGCCGCTGGGATGCCTTAGTGTGGAAGAATCGGGTATTTTTATCACCATTAGAGAGCCATAAAGTTTTTGACCGCTGCCTCCACATAATAGCTTCTTTATCAAACAGCAAGTTTACTTCATTCTCCAAGTACTTCATTCGACTCGAGTCACCAGTTCGAAGAGCTGCCTGTTCAGCCCTCTGTAATTGTTTACGTTTTTCTGCAAGCTGTTTCCGAACGTTTCCAAAACACTTCTTGCTCCAACGAGATAATTCTCGCCCACATTTGTCAATTTTTGTGATCACCCTTGAGTCCCACGGTTCAGAAGTTCTCGCACTCCACACTGCTTCTATTGTCTCACTGCAACCTTTGTCCGTCATCCACATTTGTTCAAATCTAAATGGTTTTTGAAAGTTACAGTCCATACCTTCCATAGATATCCACAGGGCCTTATGATCAGATGTTGTAACATCAAGGTGGTGAACCTTTGTACCTGGAAACATCAAGAACCACTCATTGGTAGCTAGAGCCCGATCAAGTCTCTCCCACATAGTGAAATCCGGGTAATGTTTATGCCAAGTAAAAGGGAAACCCACAAAATTTAAATCCATGAAGTTGCATTCATCCACTGCATCCCTAAAAGATTGCATCTGGTTATGCGGGCGTGAACGCCCTCCCTGTTTTTCTGATTGGCGTGTGATCTCGTTGAAGTCGCCGGCACATAACCATGGAGATGACCCACGATTTTTTAGTGAACGTAGCTTTGCCCATGATTCATGTCTCTTGTGTGTCTCGGGTTCACCATAGAATCCAGTAAACCGCCACTCATTCTCCTTATTCTTGTTGATCGTGGTGTCAATATGATTTACAGAGAAAGTCTCAATGTCTAAGGGAAAACCTTCCTTCCAAAAAATCGCCAAACCCCCTGCTTTATTCTTCCTTGGAACTTCAAACAAATTCTTGAATTGGATTCTTCTTTGTACCTGTTCTAGCCTAGCTTTATCTGTCCATGTCTCGGCTAAAAACACGACAGAGAGATCTTTTGCCTACACCAAATCTGCAAGCTGATTTCTGTACGTAGGTTCCCAAGCCCACGACAGTTCCAAACTATGAAACTCATTGCTCCTGGCGGGGCTGGACAACAGCCTCTGCCAATATCTGAATAATTTCTCCATCAACCTGGGAAACCACGTGTCTTTTTTTGGGTAACTCAGATTGTTGTTGTGTACTAGGTAGTGACCTTTTCATGCCACTCACAACCCTTTCCTTTGTTGCATGTTCCACGGCAGCCCTAGGAATACGTTTCCAAGTAGGTAAGGGATTAGGTTTGGTGGATGGTGTGGCCAAGTTATGGGTAGTGTGAGTATTGAGGTTTGGAGATGGGGTCAGGTTTGGAGTTTGAGTGGGACCGAGTGGTGATGTGATCAAGTTATGGGTACTTTGAGTATTGAGGGATGGAGATGGGGACGGGTTAGAAGTTTGAGTGGGATTGAGTGATGATGTGGCCAAGTGGTGATTAGGTTGAGTAATAAGGGATGGTGGTAGGGTCGGGGTAGGAGTTTGAGTTAAGTCAGGGGACATTGGACACATTGGACCAGTGGGGATGTATGTATCTGTTTTAGGGGGAGTGTGGTTATCTAGGGATGACGTGGCTTCCACATTAAGTGAGGATGAGTCAAATTTCCGTAACTCCTGATCAATATCTTTAATATGGGTTTCAAATTGATTCTCGGAAATAAAGGTGGGCGTAATTTTCGGGCTTGAGTGATTTGAGTCAACCGTGTGGTGATCGTTATAGGAAGTAACTGCAGGATTTGAAACATGCATAACATTTCCATGATTAGCGCTTACCATATTTGTTTTCCATTGAGTTGTATTATCCTCGCTGGTCGGAGCTGTCTTTTGGTCCCCGGACTTCCTCTGGTCAGCTGTGTTACCACCCTTTTTGGAGTAGAAACCCGGCACCGACACTACTGATTTACGGCTGCCTAACATAGGGGGTGCTCTTAACCATGATCCAAATTCTCTATCTGACTCAGTTAAAGTACCTTCACTCTCAATCCATGTCTCACAGTCTCGATCATTATGAGTAAGGCGCCCACACCAGTAACAAATTTTAGGGAGCCTCTCGTATTTGAAAGACACCCATAGATCTTTATCATCATCCAGTTGTATCACTCTTCCTCCACATAAGGGCAGTGTTACATCTACCAGGACTCGCACCCGCATAAACCCCCCACACTCCTCTGTCTGTGGTTGCTTCTGTACTTGTCCAATCGTTTTGCATAGACTCTCTGCAACTGCTGTGGTCATGAACTTCACAGGTATTCCATGCACTTGAACACAAAAAGGAGTAAGGGTAAAGTCAAGTTCATGGACCTCACAAACTCCATCATACCGCTGCAAAACCATGAGATGTTTATTAAAACTCCATGGTTCATTTGCGAGTATATTATCCACCTCGGTCTTGCTTTCAAATGTGAATAGAACAACATGGTTTCCGAGGTTCTTGATTTTAAATCCATTTTTTGAGCGCCACAAAGGTGTAAAGGTTGCAGCAATGGCATCAATATTTGTAAGAAACTTGGCCGCAATGATGAAAGTTGGGGAAGCCAACTCATTATGCAATCTGAATTTTGGTCCTTCTCTGTTTGATATGGACAAACCAGTCCATTGTTTTATGAGATCTTCCATCGGAGGTAGAGTATGTGTTTCCCCAAAACCCCGAAAAAAAAAAAAAAAAAAAAAAAAAAAAAAAAAAAAAAAAAAAAAAAAAAAAAAAAAAAAAAAACCTACTAACCTTAGAATAACCGTGTTACACTAAGGGACAACGCCACCTCCAAACAGGGACAACAATTCTACTGCCTAGAAAAGGATGGGGGACCCAACTTTCCTAGCTACAGAGAAACCGCTCTTACAGTTAAAACATGAGTAGTTGTTGAACATATCGTAATAAGTAGCATGATTAATTATGTTTATGTTTTATACATATATAAACATATTTGTATAGTCATGTTTATCATCTCACATGCATTGTACATCAAGTACATTAGCAAAGCTACTCATTTGGATAATCTGGTAAAAATATATCTTTAACTTCCACCTAAAACTACACATTTTTCAAATCCTAAATTTTTGCCTCTTTTATCTCTCATCTTTTCAAAGCTTAAGAGGTTCCCCTGTTTGGAATTCTCATTTTCATGGTTCAAAAATACCCTGCACCCTATGATGCCAAGCATTTTAAGTAACTATATACCTATATCCTAATCCACTTGTAACTAATTAGTTAGTTAGACGGTTTCTTAAGAATTAGTCTATAGGATTTAGACACTTGTCAACCATCTAGAGGTTGCCAATACCAAACAAGTAGTATAAGTAGGAGAATGTCAGCCCTTTGTAAATAAGTTTTTGGTAATTAAATGAATTGTTAACCTTTGTGTGCTATTTGGAATTGCGTTGCAAAGGTACTTATTCACCTATCAATGTGTTTTTAGTAACTCATCCTTTCATTGTTTCTAAACCATACACAAATAGCCCATCACATTCCCTACATCACCCTACATTCAAACAAAAATAAAACTTGAGAATAATCTGGTATAAATATATCTTTAACTTCTGCCTAAAACAACTTATTTTTTAAATCCTAAATTTTAGCCTATTTTATCTCTTCCCTTTTCAAAGCTTCCCATTTCTTTTTCTTTTTCTTTTTAATTGGGGTTTCCCTATTCCCTAATCTCACATTTTCCTTTAAAAAAAAAAAAATCCTATAAAACCACTACTATAACTTCTCATCTATATCAGTGGGTTCCAGTTAGCTTAACTAGTAAAACCTCTAATGATTGAAAAAAGATCTGGAGTTCAATCCCTACCTACACCAAAAACCAATTGGTGTCTTGGTCCAATGACAAAGAGCATCATTAAGAGCGAATGCCATAAGTTAAAACTCTCTTAAAAAAAAAAAAAAATCTATATCCCTTAAATTTGCACTACCATGTTTATTGTTTTTTTTTTTTTTTTTTTTTTAAATGATTAGTCAATTGCCAAAACAAAACATAAATAAATGTTATCTCTCCCCTCCTTCTCTTTCTCTTTGAGGCATAAGCAAAGGTAATATTCTTACTACTCAATCATTTTTCATGTTTTCTTGCTCACATGTTTGTATGCGTGTCTTTAGTTTACTTATATTTATATTCTTGAAAAGATTTTTATAAACTCTCTTTCAGTGTTCAAACTTAAAACATTCTTCTATATCGAAATTGGTGTTGTTTGTTTTTAGACCCCTTAAAACACAATTAGATTAACCTAGTTAATTAGCCAAGTGAATACTTAGTCAAATTAAACAGATCTAGGTTAACACAAATATATCATATCATTGTAAAGTGCGGAAATTAAATAACACAACAATATGATAACCCAAGAAAACCAAACCGGTAAAAAACCTAGGGATGATTTAATCTAACTATCCTCAAGGTAAAAAGAATCCACTATGAAAGAATTGAAGTTTACACAATAGTGACTTAGACCACTAACATCCTATTACTACCTCGAGTAAAAAACTTATTACCACGATCACGTGATAGCTCCGAGTCCACGAACTACTTCTTTCTTGGATTTCCAGCAAGCACAAGCACTTCTGCTTGTATATCTTTAAGCTCTTGAATCTGCAACTGAAACGATCATCAAGTTCTTGACATAGACTTGATCCTTGATAATTCTAAGTATGTGTGAAGGCAAACACTTTTAGATCTTACAAAAGATTCACACACACAACATAAAGAGCAACTCCAAAACGTGGCTAGGGTTTACCCTTTTATACTTAGGACAAAACATAAAACCCTAAACATCAAACAGGCTTGGGCTGAGTTGGAAATTCTACAGGAAAACACTTTGCATGACTTTCAATCGATCGAGCTTAATTTTTGATCAATCGAGCCAGATAGATTTACATAATAAATCCTGTAGTACACTCGATTCCAACTTTACACTTAAATACACTTTGAGCAAGTCTAAACAAGACTAAAACGTTTTTATCATGGTTGCCGACATTACAAAATAAAGTTCTAATACATTAGTTCCTAATTCCTTAGAACCTAATAGGTGTATATTTCAAATGACTGTTTTTTATATTGAAATACAAATAGTTTTTTTAATTAAAAAAATGAAAAAGAAAAAAGCCTAGTATATATAAAGTTGCTCCTTTTCAAACTGAGATCCGTGTACAAATTGCAAAAGAAAACCAATTAAATCAGTCCTGTGTTTCTTTCCTCATATAAGAATTTAAGGAACTACTACAACCACCTGCTTGCAAACTCAAAACTCCATGACTGTAAACATTCATCTTAAATTAACATTAAAATCTCCTGGACGTGTATAATGAATCAACGATCATAAAAATTGCATATATTCTAAAAACAAGCACGAGTAGCCATCTATAGAGAGAGTATCATAAATAAAGCTCATATTTAAAATAAAAAAATAAAAATAAAAATCTTTGGAAACATCTGTAATAAAGCCAAAAAGGACAGGAAATAATGGATTTCGGTAATATCTCATGATGGTACCATGTCTTTCGATAGTTCTAAAAGAGAAGGGTTATATATCCATCTGATCTGTGCAGAAGTGAACAATTTTTTGCATAATTTCCAGAAGCAACATTGTCAAATTTGATACTGCTGATGGAATCCATGAATGTACCTGGAAAATGACATGCCCATATGAGAGTTAATTAAGTTGACAGCATACCAAACTTTATTCTTATATTGCAAAGAACATCAAACTCCTCAATAATGTAACACACCTGAAATATTGGCCATTAATTCTCAATGCTTGAATAGCCAAATTAAGTCTTTCAGGACTTCCTCTGGTTACTAAACAGGAATGCAAGCATATGACGAAGACTGAACAACAATATTATGATATAAGATCAATTCATAGACACGATAGAAAAATCAAGCAGTTTTAAGTTTAACAGATATAGTTAGTGAGCATTAGAAATACAGCAGATGGATCTACCACTTTTTCTCTATCAATCACACTCAACCACATGGATAGTTGTGGCTAAACTTGTGCATTTTTTTGTGGTACTATATTTTTTGCCCAACACATCATGTTACCAAAATTGACAATAATCTATGATATTAACTCAGCAAGCCTAACATAAGATATTGAGACCAATTTTTTTCCCACCTAATAACATGAGGGGATGGGGTTTGAACTTAAGTTCTTCGCAATATCATTGAGTTATAAGACTCTTGACATATTGAGTCCAAATTATATATAATACTATTAGTGAGTAATTAATAAATTGGTTTCTGTGTGGTTTGCCGCAAAGTTTAACATAAATTTTTGCATAAATGTTACAAAATAACGGGTCACTAATCATATAAATGTATTTTAGATATTTATTTATAAACAGTTAAAGTCACATCAATCACATTCACTATAATATTAGTACACAAATCTTTTGTAATAAAATTTGAAGTAGCTGTTTCTCAAAAAAAAAAATTTGAAGTAGCTTTAGCATTTTTTTTTTTCAATAATTTGACTGCGTTGAAGGAAGCAAGACGCATAATGAATGGTCTTAATTATATAATAATAATTTATACAAAATGATTAGTTATTAATTGGAGTTGAGGTCAGGCTAGCAATACTCCTCTAGCTTCTTCATGCAAACCTCATTTACCACGTTAATTTCTCTTATAAATATAACCTCAATATCAAAACTTGTAGACCAAAATAAAACACAATAAAATAAGAATATGAGGCAAGCTGCAACATATTCAGGAATGTTGAGAAGCGGGCCTCACTTGTTGCCATTGGCAACGATGAAGAAGATCATGAAGAAGTCTGGGTGGACAACGTGAACATGATGATATCCGCAGAGGCTCCAATTGTTTTTTCTAAGGCATGTGAGCTGTTCATAGAGGATTTGACATGAAGGTCTTGGATGGTGACCATGTAAGGCAAGAAGAGGACCCTACTCAATGGTGGAGCCAGATATTTATCTTTGGGGGGCCAAACATAAAATTAGACAACTAACTTTTCATTATAAAATCTAAAATAGTGATGTACATACAATTTAATAATCAATATACAAGTTAATAATTCAATATATGCTACAAAAAGTGTATTTAATTAAAATTAAACAATCATGAGACAAGTTTGACAAAAAAATTTAATATCTTTAATCAACCATGAAATGGGCAAAGTATAATGACTAAGATAATAAAAAAATACTAATAATTTAAAGATTGCTAAGTAAAAGACAAACAATCATTCAAACTTTAATAAAATAAAAAACATATAATAAAATACAAGTACAACCAAATACTGTTCACATAGAACAGAAGCTTTGTTACACTTTACATTGTAAATGACAGAACATAGGGGAAAGAAAAATAGAAAAAGAAAGAAAAAGTAGAAGGCAGAGTTGAGCTGCTTGAGAGAATGAGAGTTGAGACACCATGCCAGAGATAGAAGCAGTCAGACAAGAAAGCGAGAGAGAGATAGGGAGAGAGAGCGATAGAGAGAGAGAGAGTCACCCATGTGGAAAAATGTCCGTAACTATGTGGTGATGTGGCACCAAGTAATTAAGCCCTAGAAGTGTTAGGATAAAATTATATTTTTCCCCTTTAATTTGTTAGATAATTGTTAAAATAGCTGTGCATCTCAAAATTCTAAATGTCTAATTGACATATATACATATATATATATATATATATATATATTTATCACTAATTAGATTCTATCTTATTTAAAGTTATATGTAATTTTATGCTTTCTTATATATATTATCCTGGTATGGGGGCCAAATTGATAATTTTCCTTAAAAATTAATTGTTTTGCAAAAAATTTGAAAGGGGGGGGGGGGGGGGGGGGGGGGGGGGGGTGCCTTCGGTCCCAACGTGGCCCCGCCATTGATTTCTTTGACTTCCTTGTTAGTACCATTGTGAAAAGTGAAATATTGGAGTCTTAGCTCTTGGGGTCTCTATCTTTCTCTTTCCCGACAAAGTTGTATACTAAAAGCATGTGTAATGAAGAAAAAAAGCTATATTTATTTTACAATTGCACACAACTGCATACACATATTCATTTTGCACTGAAATTGTGAGGTTACCCATACTATGGATTTTGTTGTTTTAGATTACAATGGTTGAAAACAAAGTAAATTAAACTTTTTAGTGACAAAAGATTTATCCCCCCTTTCTAAAAGAATGAAACCTCACATGAAATAAAGAATTTTAAGGATAAAATCAAGAATATCTTACATTAAATAATTTGATCATAATGCAAACTCAATGTCTCATATGAAATATTGGTTTAACAGGTTCATGCATTATCTCATCATCACATGCTCTTGCATTTCATGCATCTTAATGCATGTTCATGCATTTTAGAGTTCATTTGAAGTATAAGCCTTTTACCCTTGGAGATTATTCTAGATTCATTGGACGTGTATCTGGTTCACATTGGGTTCCTCTTTTTGTTGTTATGCAGTTAATGTTTCTGCCCAAAAATGAAAGGAATCCTCCTAGAAATAATGCATTCATGCATTGCAGCATTTGGCAAAAAAAAAAGGTAAGTTCTTAGACTTAGCATTTTCAAAATATAATCGCATCTTCAAAGTGATATTGCATAGAACATAAGAAGTAAAGCAATAGTCTATGTTTATGTTTTCCGCTTATATTGTATGTGAATTAAATTTCTTATAGTTACATTCAACTAAAAATAAATAAATTATCACATTAATTTTGAGCTCAAAAATCAAAATACATTTCAAATTTAAGTTAATCCATCATGGGCTACTAAATTTATTAAAAATTCCAATTTTACTAGGCTGGCATAAGGTTTGGGATAGATGACATGTTTGTTTTTTCATTGGAATTTGGAAGTATAACTTTATACTTTTGCTGCTAACTCTAGATTCCAGGAGCATATTTCTTATTTACATTGCATTCTCATGGTTGTTGTTATATTCATCTTGTGTTTTTGTATCAAAGACAAAAAGAAAGGAAAAAAAATCCCCTCTTAAATAAAGTTTACTTGAAAACAACACATTGCCATATGTTAAGCGAAAGAAAATTTAAGTTCTTAATTTATAGATATTTTTTTACCATTTCCAAAATATAAACACAAATTAAGTAGAAGTGATATTGAACAAACCAAAACCATAATGGTATTCCAAATAAGGACATTACATTTAAACATGAATAGGTGTTGAACATATCATAACAAGTCACATGATTAATTATGTTTATGCATTACACATAGATAAACATATTTGTATAATCATGTTTATGTTCTCACATGCATTGCACGTAAAGTAAATTTGTATACTTCTAAAAATAATGAATTAAATTAGCTATTTTATTTTTTTTAACATATGAAACAAAAAGTACTCACATACATAATAAAATAATACAAAAGATTATGAGTTAGTAAAATACATTTTCAACTTTTATTTAATTTATTTTTCACTAATATTTTTTTTCCTCGTATTTATGGGGCTTGAGTAGGATTTAGGATCGATGACAAGTTGCATTTTAAACTTCATTTGAAATATTACTCTTTACACTTAGTATTTTTATATTTTTTTAACATGTATCTCACTCATGTTGAGTTGTATTGGTTTGCAGTGATTCTTTAGTTATAATCATAATTGAAAATTCTGCAGCAGTTTGCAGAATAAGTAGACAAGGGATTTCATTTGAAAACCAAAATTCAGTCAGCTTCTTCCTAATGAGAGCATCACTGAAGCAAATAATAGGTTGTTTACTACTTTGCAGATGAGCAAAAAAAAAAAAAAAATCTTAGACATAATATTTTTCAGAGTAATATTAAACAAAAATAATGAGCAATAGTCCAAGTTTATTTTTTCTACATGCATTGTACGTGAATTTAATTTTTATGGTAACAAAAATTATGAATTCATTTGGTAATTTTATCTTTCAAATTGTTGATACCAAAAGTACTCAAGACTAAAATAAATAAAAATATTAATTTTGAGCTCAAAATAAAATTTCAAATTTAAGTTAATCCATTGTGGCTACTAAATTTAATGAAATTTTCGAGTTTACTAACCTTGGGTGGGATTTTGGGATCAGGTTGTTTCTATGCCTCAATGGAATTAGAAGCTTTTTACATTGGAGTTGACTCTAGATTTCAGGAACATATTTCTAATTATGTTAGTGGTTAAACTATTCATTTTATGTTTTTATACGAGACAAAAAAATCTCCTTAAATAATCAAGTTACGATATCAACGTGGATTATTTGTTGAAGCCAATTGTATAGTCTAAAGTTTCCATATGGAAACAACACACGAATAGATATTGAAAATCATGTTTATATCTCCCACACATAAACATATTTATATAGTCATGTTTATGTTTTCACATACATTGCATGTTATGTAAATTTGCATAGTAGTAAAAATAATGAGTAAAGTACATTTCAAGCCTTACAATTTGGGTTTTTTTTTTTTTTTTTTTTTTTTTTTTCCATTTTTGCCCTTTATGTTTCAAAATTTTCATTTTGTCATTTATGTTTGATTCCGTTTTCATATTGTTTCTTTACATTTCAAAATTTTCATTATGGCATTTCATGAAAGTGAAACAATTTGAAATGTAGATGGCATATGAAAATGAATTAAATATGAATGTCAAAATGAAAATTTTGAAACATAAAGAGCCAAAATGAATACAATCTCAAACTTAAAGGCTAAAAAACACACTTTAGTCCAATCAAGAATTAACCTAGAGATTTTATATTTCTAAAACATGTGAAACAAAAAGTGTGCACTATTGGGAAATATAGACCCCTATTGATAGAATTAACAAATTTTAAATCCAAGTTATTAATTAGATTTATTATGAATAAAACTTGTTAAAACAAACAAACATCAATATCATGTCAAAATCATGCAGCGGAAAAATAAATAAGACAAATATGATAACCTAGGAAAACCAATAAAACAAACTAGTTTCACAGTAAAAAACCTGGGGGGAAACATTCTCAAAAAGCAATCTACTATAGTAAAGAGAAGTTTCAAATCTAATACAAAACTTTTGTCCCTAGACTCTACAATCCCCGTAGATGAACTCACAGCAGAAACCTTCTACCGTTTCAGAACCTCTGAACTCTTCAATATATGAACGCCACCCTTTTTGATGCACAGATCCCAGTACGTGACTAACTAAAGATACACGGCTCCCAGTACGTGACTAACACACCAACTTGAAGAAGATATTGGCTGCAAAGTTCTTCACTTCATCAACAATGAAGATCAAGAAGCACTTGGTTACAAAACCCTAAGGCACAAAGATGCAGTAACTTCTTTCAGAGAGAATAAGGCATCGGTCACCTTTTGCATATGTTCTTCTTGTATTCTCTTATATGACGGCCTCTAAAATAAGCCTTATATAGGTCTAGGGTTGTGAGAAAAGAAACCCTACACATACATGTCAGTATGGGCCGAAAATCAGATTTGGAAATCTAAATTTCATAAAGCTCAGTATTTCTCGATCGAAGGAGGAAGTGTCGAGCCTATCTGTTGCGAGCTATCGAGGGAACAGAAGATTTCTCGATCGATCGACCAGCTGTCGAGAAACTATCGAGATTGTGATAAGAAACATCTTAAGAGCTCGATAGATAGTCTAACTGTCGAGAGCTATCGAGCAGCTATCGAGTTTTAAAAACTCAGCACTTCTTCACTTGTTTCTTGGACAGATTTGCATGACTTCAATACTAGACTTGAACTCTTATTCCTTGAAGTATTAAATACATCATAGATCTACCCAAATACAAGTAAAGTGCGTTTTATCAAAAAATTAACCAACTACATAAAATATTGACATATGTTCCTAGCATGATCCACATATGTCCTAACAATCTCCCCCTTTGGCAATCCATGACAAAACCACAACAAACAAATGAACATATAAAAGAAGTCATAAATCACTCAACTCATATTCACTTGTTGAATACAATAAAATCTATTCTAACATAAACTCTTAAAAAACTTTGCAAGAGGAGAGTTTATAGCAAGTAGACTTTGACAACCTATATTTCTGAAACACTTTAAAACAAAACTCATCAAGACATCTTAGTATGAAACAGAAATATTAGATTGCATACAAATAAAGAAACATGTGTATAAAGAGTGAAAAGAAACAACACATGTAGAGATAGGTGAAGAAGAAATACATCATCATCATCATATATATATATATATATATATATCAAAGATAAGCACAATGTATGTAAACATAATCACAAGACCAGTGTACAAGAAGAAGGAAGTAAGCACTCCTCCTAACAAGATGAAACACAACTCCCCCTTACAAGGGCATGTATGTCTCCCCCTAACATGTAGAATCTTCAAAAAGAAACCACATATTCTTCACAATTTCTCCCCCTTTTTGTCATGATTGACAAAGGGTACAAGAAACTATAAAACTTTTCCCGAGAAACATAAAGATGATCAATGATGATCAAGGGGGCACAAGAAATTCATATAAATGCATGAATGTAATGAAACAAGATACTATGGATCAATGACAAGATAATAGAAAGATGCAAAACACACACACATACTAAACAAGTCTAACCAATTTTACATTTCAAAAACAAGTCAAGACAGTTTAGTGAGTATACATTAACACATGTAAACCTTGTAATGGCCAAATCACATTGTACCTGCACATGTATCAAGAGTAGTAAAGAATATTGCGTGTTGTGTGTGAAAAACATCGCAAGATTGCATAAATGTATACATGTTATGACGATTTGAGATATGAGAAAATCACTTTAACTCACACACAATCATAACTATTTGATGGGGACTATCACCTTCGAGGTATATCCTATAACTCTCACATCTCCTAGAATACACGCTTGCAATCATATATAAAGCATTTTAATCTTTTTGCTTTTTGATTTTTCTTTGCATATTTTTCTTAAGCAAATCATGCATGGGCATATAAGAGATAGAAAAGAAATACTCAATTATGTTAAGTATTTGACATTCCAATTTTACTATGCCGAAGCACACAAATGTCATTGACATTGCACTTTTGCTATGCCAAAACATACAGATGTCATTTCATGATTGGTGGGCAATAGTGGTGAGATGGTTATTTATGTCTTTCTCTTAGAATTTTCTAGTCATTCCCTTCAAAAAGAGTGATACGAGTGTTAAGTACAAGAGATTACTTAATCTTACTTATCACAAACAAGAGCCACAAAGCTCACTTGTTTAGTTGTACATAGAGATACTCATCTAAGTTACAAAAGATACAAAGTTTAGAAACTTTGTTTTAATGGCCATCCAAGATACACAAGTACCAATGTACACAAAATACGCACTGTTTTTGTATTTTTCTGATTTTTTTAATTTTTTTTTAATTTTATATCAAAAACAAAATAAATAAAACTGGAAACAAACAAACAAAAACATGTTAAACAAAGCAAAGCAAAAACTAGACTGACTCAAAATAAAAGCAAAAAACACAAGTTATGCAAAAACAAAAACACGAAGAGAGAGAAGAAAGTGATAGAATCACTTGGAACCCTTTTCCTTCCACACCTTGGAAGAACCTTTCCTTTAATTAAACCCTTGAACCGGTGGTGAGAGGGAAGAATTGAAACCGTTCAAGTTCGAAAGAAACATGAGGGCTTTGAGAAGATCTCCAAGAGCAGCAAGAGAGGATTGAAACTGATTCTGGCTTCTAGATGCTATCATGCCATTGCTCTGTTGAGTGGTTAACCACTTATAGCAATTTGGTCGAATATGACCAGCAACTCTACAATGATGACAGAGATGCTGTCTCTTCTGTTTAGTACCCCGAAATAAAATAAATGAAAATTTTTGTTTTTTTTTTTAAATAGAAAATAATAAGTGTCTAATAAAAAAATAATTTTTTTATCAAACCCCTAAGTATTTTGTGATTGAAAAATGCAGTAATCTTAAATTATAATGGATTTAAATTATTAACCTTTACCAAAACTAACTTCTGAGCACGTGCTCATGCTCGTGCTTAGAGGCTATTCTATTTTTTGGGATAAAGGTTAATAATTTACATCCATTATAATTTGGAACTAGCCTCTGAGCACGCGCTCACGCGCGTGCTCAGAGGCTCTTCTATTTTTTGGGTAAGAGTTAATTTAGAGCATTTATTATAATTTGGAATTACTACATTTTCCAATCACAAAAATACCTAGGAGTGTGATGAGTATTATGAGTGGTGAATACAGTTTTTTTTTTCTTTCTTTAGTCTTATATCTTTTCTTTTTGTAGTCATCTATCTTTTTTTTTTTTTTGGGAAGTTTTTGTAGTCATCTATCTGATATTTGCATCAAAGTTGTTTTTTTTTTTTTTTTTTTTTTTTTTTTTTTTTTTTTTTAAGGTGGTGAGTCCTTTAACGTTGGTTTCCTATTTTTTTGCAACTTCAAGCAAAAAAAAATTCATCAACGTTGGTTTCTTATTTTTTTTCAACTTTTTTGCAACTTCAAGCAAAAAGAAAACACCCATCAACGTTGGTTTCCTATTTTTTAGCAACTTCAAGCAAAAAAAAAAAAAAAAAAAAAAAAAAGGGAACCCTATGTTTTAGGTATTTTAATAATATGCCAGTTTTACGTTTAATTTTTTTTTAAAATTGTTTTAAGTATTTTTATTCCTAACATTTTGCTTATTATTTAGATTAACACATAATCTGATATTTGCATCAACGTTTGTTTGTTTGTTTTGTTTTTTTTTTTTTTTTTTTTTTTTTTGATGGTGGTGAGTCCTTTAATGTTGGTTTCCTTTATTTTTGCAACTTCAAGCAAAAAAAAATCCATCAACATTGGTTTCCTATTTTTTTGCAACTTCAAGCAAAAAATTAAAAAAATAAAAAATAAATCCCTATGTTTTAGGTATTTTAATAATATGCAAGTTTTACGTTTAATTTTTTTTTAAAAAAATTGTTTTAAGTACTTTTATTCCTAATTTTTTTTTTTTTAGGGTGGTGAGTTCTTTAACGTTGGTTTCCTATTTTTTTGCAACTTCAAGCAAAAAACAAATAATAATAATCCCTATGTTTTAGGTATTTTAATAATATGCCAGTTTTACGTTTAATTTTTTTTAAAAAAAAAATTGTTTTAAGTATTTTTATTCCTAAATTTTGCCTATTATTTAGATTAACACATAATCTGATATTTGCATCAACGTTTTTCTTTTCTTTTTTTTCAGGGTGGTGAGTCCTTTAACGTTGGTTTCCTATTTTTTTGCAACTTCAAGCAAAAAAAAAAACACCCATCAACATTGGTTTCCTATTTTTTTTGCAACTTCAAGCAAAAAACAAAAAAAAAAAAAAAAAAAAAAAATCCCTATGTTTTACATACTTTTATAATATGCCAGTTTTACGTTTAAATTTTTTTTTTTATAAATTGTTTTAAGTATTTTTATTCCTAAAATTTTGCCTATTACTTAGATTATCAGATTATGTGTTAATTTTCTTCTCCATGTGTTGTTTTATCTCCAACAAAAACTTATTATTTTATCATGAATTAGATTGTAAAAGGACTACATTTTGTTGTCATTATCCTTTCCATATCATTATCTTATCTTATCTTTTTTTTTTTTTTTTATTTGGTCAGTTTGATGGGTGTTTAAGTATTTTCTATAATTAGTGCCTATTTTTAAAAGAATAGGAATGATATATATTGATTTCTCTTTTTTTCTTTTTCTTTTTTTGTGGTTATCAGGTTTGATTCATTATTTTAGTGTATGTGTTCTAAGTGGTGCCCTCTCTTCCTCTTATTATTTTTGTTTGTTTTTTTTCTTACATTTAAGCCTTACTCTCTATTTTTTTGTATTTTTTTTAGGGTGACATATCAACAATTTGGTTAGATTGCATAGCAGACACATTGGATGAATTCGGGTGAGCGAAGTGGTAGTTAATCTATCAAGTAGTTGTTAAAAAACATTTTTTGTAATATGAATATTGTACCTTATGAAATTTAATATTGTCCTTTTTTTGGCTTCCATTGCACATTTGATGACTTTGTAAGCAATTGTCATATACTCAAATTTGCCAAAGCAAGAATGATACTGGAGAACTTATCTTTAAAGATAAAATTTTGAAATTGTGGTGAAAATTGCTTCTAAATAATAGACTAACTGTTAGATATAAAAACCTACACCTATAAATATATCTTATATTTGATAGTTTAAAATGTTACATCATTTTAAATTTTAAAATTTTAAAAATTGGTAAAATTTAATTGATCCAAAATAACTTACCAAAAGACAAAAAAGACTCCAAACAAACCATGTATTTTGAATTTGCATCAAGTGTTACGTGTACTCAATTAAGATATTTGCATCAACGTTTTATTTTATTTTATTTTTTTTGAGGGTGGTGAGTCCTATAATGTTGGTTTCTTATTTTTTTGCAACTTCAAGCAAAAAAAAATCCATCAACGTTGGTTTCCTATTTTTTTGCAACTTCAAGCAAAAAAAAAAACACCCATCAACGTTGGTTTCCTATTTTTTTGCAACTTCAAGCAAAAAAAAAAAAAAAACCCTATGTTTTAAGTATTTTAATAATATGCCAGTTTTACGTTTGAATTTTAAAAAAAAAATTGTTTTAAGTATTTTTATTCCTATAATTTTGCCTATTATTTAGATACTAAAGCAAGAATGATACTGGAGATCTTATCTTTAAAGATAAAATTTTAAAATTGTGCTGAAAATTGCTTCTAAATAAATTATAGACTAACTTTTAGGAATAAAAACTTACACCCTTAAATATATCTTATATTTGATAAGAAAGTGTAGTCCTTTTAGAATGTAAATCATGATAAAATAATAAGTTTTTATTGGAGATAAAACAACCCTTTTTAAAAAATTAAGCAATAATTATCCTAGCATTTGAGATTGACAGCCTCATATGATTTTATTTCCAAAATCTACCGCATAAATTTAATTTCTCATTGGTAAACCAACACATGGAGAAGAAAATTAACACATAATCTGATAATCCAAGACTTTTTTTTTTTTTTGCTAAACGATAATCCAAGACTTAAAAAAAAAAAAAAAAAATCGTTACTTATTAGCCCCTTTGAAGTTTGAACAACAAATCCCAGAAACAAAAGCTCAAAACTATCAAAAAAAAAAAAAAAAAAAAACCTCAACCTTTCACCGCTGTCTCGCCCAAAGTAGAACAAAACCATAAAAATTATAAAAATTGAAAGATTTTCCTTCAAAAAGAAAAATTTGAAAGACAAAAAAAAAAAAAAAATCAGACTTAGAGTTAAAAAAAGAACCTGTTCGATGTGGCCCTGAGGGAAATAAAACCTGTTTGAGCTTTTTCCTAACCTGAGGGAAATAGAACCTGTTTGACGTCACCCAAAAGCAGTTTAAAATTGAAAGATTTTCCTCCAAAAAAAAAATTGAAAGACAAAAAAAAAAAAAAAAAATCAAAGTTAGAGTTAAGAAAACGTACCTGCTAGATGTGGCCCTGAGGGAAATAGAACATATTCGAGGTGGCCCAAAATCAGTTTAAAATTGAAAGATTTTCCTCCAAAAAAAAAACAAAAAATATATGAAAGACCAAAAAAAAAAAAAAAAGGTTAAAGAACTTACCTCAAATCTATCTGCTATTGTTGTTGTTTGTAGTGAAATTTGAAGCATAGAGGTGGGTGAAAGGAGTTTGAAAACACAGAATTGAGAGAATTGGAGAACTGAAGAAGAAGTAATTTGAGTTTGAAAACCAACGTAAGTGTATTGGGAGTGTGGTCCTATTTTGTAGATAGTGTTTTACGTGGAAGTTAAAGAAGTGTTTTTACCAATCTTTGCCCCTATTTAAACATTAACTATAGGGGTATTTTGGAACAAAAAAAAATCTGGTCCAAACAGGTGCAGCCCCTTAAATAGTAGTATAGATTACTAAATTTTCCAATCATAAAAAAACCTAGGGGTGTGATGTGTATTATGTATTTATAAGTGAAATAATTTTTTCATCACACCCCTAGGATTTTTGTGATTAGAAAATTTAGTAATCTCAAATTGTAATAGATGCAAATTATTAACATTTATCCCAAAAACTAGAAGAGCCTCTGAGCACGCGCATGAGGCTAGTACACACACACACACATATATATGAAGCCCAATTGTTAAGTTGAAGCAAAATATCTTTTTTTTTATTTGAAGCACAAGTTTTAAAAAAACACCAAAAAGTTGAACTCAATTCTCATCATTTTTTGAGATATGAGTGATGAGAATTTTTTTTTTTTTTTTTTTTTTTGAGAAAATGGTGAAGAGCTTATCATTAATCAGGCAAAAAGCCTCTGTCAAGAATTACAAAATTAATTGCATTGCTATGAATGTCCTCTAACCAAACTTGTGGTTCATACAAAATTTTCGCTAGCTTCGTGAGTTTGTCTGCAACATTGTTTCATTTACACTTTGTGTGTGAGAAAGATACCTCTCTCAACCTTGCTGATAAGGATCGGCCTTCCTCTATTATGTGTCCAAATGCAGTCAAGCAAGGCAGTTCAGCTTTGAGGTGTTTGATGATAACCTCTGAGTTGCCTTCGAACACCACATCTCTTGGAGCCCAATTTCTATTGCGAATGAGATGGCCCTTCTGCACACCAATAGTTCCAAGCCTGCAATTGTTGGTGGTAGGATGATGCATTCCAAGAGGGAGGTGATAACCATGCCATCTGAGTCACGAGCTACCACTCCCAGTCTGGCCAAGGCCGTGTCTAGGAAGGTTGCTCCGTCAAAATTTATTTTGTAGATTGCTGGTGATGGTGGCAGCCAGTGAGTTGGGTGGGATACAGTGTCTTGCTGTAGTGGTTCTTCCTGCACCGAATGATACTCTTGCAAATGTTCAATGGCGTCATTGTATATTTTTTCCATTGGCAAGGATGATGACCCTACCCTTTTTGCATTTCAATTATACCAAATACTCCATCCGATGTAAGCAAATAGCTCCACCATCTGTTGGTTTTTTTGTGCAAGAATTCCTTGGAACAAATCCCGAAAGCTTGCAAACTTTTTTGATAGGAATTTTCTGCAACATTCCATCTCCCACCAGACGTGTTTAACCATTTGGCACCCCCATAATGCATGTATGTTGTCTTCGAGTATTCATCGCGTATTCAATCCTCAAACCAGCACCTATTCTCCTTATCAATAAGGGCGCAAACCTGACTGTTGTTAGGAAAATTTTTTTGAGGGGACATTTCACGGCTGGAATGCATGTCAGGTAGCCATTTATCACCATGGATCTAAACTGATTTTCCATCCCCAATCCTCCATTTCGAGCCCAATCAAACCATCTTACGTGCTTGTAGAATGCTTTACCAAGCATATGATCCCCTCACATTCACCCTCTCCTCTAATATAGTGCAATTGGGAAAATATTTCGCTTTAAAGATCTTGTAGAAAAGTAAGTCTTTGTTGTGGAGCAACCGCCAGACTTGTTTTCGCAACATGGCTAAATTAAAGTTTTCAATATCCTTGAACCCCAAACCTCCTTAGCACTTTGGCTTGCATAATTTTTTCATCCCACCCAATGAATTTTTCGTGCTTCCCCCTTGTAACCCCACCAAAATTTCCGAATTAGGGACTCAATATCCTTGCATAGACTTTTTGGGAGTTTGAAGCATCTCATGGTGTAAGTGGGCATGGCTTGGTGAACTGCTTTTATCAAAACTTCTCTTCCGCCTTGTGACAATAATCTTTCTTTCCATCCTTGCATTTTGTGCCAAATTCGTTCTCTAATATAACTGAAGCTTTGCTTTTTTCCCTTTCCCACAAAAGATGTTAGACCAAGGTATTTTTCATAGTTAGTAGTGGCTACCACTCCTAGCAAATTTTTTATTTCCTCTTGCATGTGTGTATCGGTATTGGACTAAAGAAAAGTTGTGTTTTGCCTCGATTTGTTTGTTGCCCAAATGGTTCTTCGTATTGCTTCAAAATCTCCAAGATATGGTTACACTCTTGTGGAGTTGCTCGACAAAACAGCAAGCTGTCATCGGCAAGGAAAAAATGTGAAACTTTTGGGCCTACACTACAAAGAGAGACTCCTTTGATTGAACCCAAAATTTCAGCTTGTTGTATAAGTGAATGTAACCCCTTTGCACACAAGAGAAACAAGTAAGGTGATAACGGGTCCCCTTGGCAGAGACCCCTGTTAGGGGTGAAGTTGCCACGAGGTTTGCCATTAACCAATACAGAGAATGAAACAGTTTGAATGCAAGAAGCCAAGAACTAATAAGAGAAACCCATCTATTGTCAAAGCCCATTTTTTCCATTAATTTTTCAAGGAAAACCTATTCCACTCTATCATATGCTTTACTCATATTAAGCTTAATGGCCATGTACCCCATGGATAGTTTCAAAAACTACAAGGATGTTGTTTGAGATTAATCTATCTGACATGAATGCACTTTATGATTCTGACACCAGTTTAGGGAGAATTTTTTTGGTGCTTTTGTTTTTGGTATAAGTGCTATGTAAGTGTGATTTAGACTAGCTGGCATGTTATCCAAATTTAGGATAGCCAGAGAAGCATCAATGACATCCTAACCAAAAAAATTCCAGCAAGACTTGAAAAAAATGGGAGACATACCATCTAGGCTCGGGGCTGTTAGAGGCTTCATCTGTTTTAGAGCAAATTCAACCTCATCTGTTGTGTATTCTCTAGTCATATCTGAATTCATGGCTGGAGTGATCTTTATGTCAATACCTTGAAGAATCTGGTTAAAATTTGTAGGCAAGGTGGAATTGAAAATTTGTTTAATGTAGTCCACCAATCCCTCCCCAATTTGTTTGTCATCTGTCACCACTGATCTGTCATCCAAGAGCAACTTGGAAATAAAATTCCTTTTGTTTCGTTATGTTGCTCGACTATGGAAATAGCTCGTGTTCATATCCCCACTCTTCAACCAATCCGCCCTGGATCTTTAGTGCCACAAGCATTCTTCCTTGACCATAAGTTCATACACCTCACCTCTTAGGACCCGAATCTCTTCATGGTTAACTTCGGCCATTGACATGGTCTCGGCTTGAGCTAACTGTTTCTTTTTTTGAATTAGCACACGTGCCTTATGTTGTTGAAACTCAATCTGCTCCATTTTTGCAAACTCGACTTGCATGCCTCTACCTTGCCAATTAACCTCCCAACCGGCTCCCCTAAATTTTGGCTACTCCATGCTCTTTTGATAATCCCCTCACATGTTTCATCTTTTTGCCATACCACCTCGAAATGAAAAGGCCTAGATTTTTTTATAGAATCTAACATTCTCATCGTCAAAACATAACCACAATGGTCAATGGTCGGATAATGTACCTTGAAGGTGGTGTATGTGAACCATTGGAAATAATTGTGACCATGCTGGAGTTGCCACCCCTCTATCTAATCGAATCCATGTCACCTCCCCATCGAATTGGTTGTTGCCCCAAGTGAAAGGTGCCCCAACAAATCCCAAATCTCAAAATCCACAAAAATCTAATGCTTCTCTAAATTCCCTCATCTGGCGTTATGGTCTATCAGAGCCCCCCTTCTTCACTTCAGCTTTTGTAATTACGTTAAAATCCCCTACACATGGCCATGGTAAATCCAATTTTAGGCTAAGGTGTTTTAGTAGTGCCCAAGAATGTTCCCGGTTGGCTGTTGTTGGATTTCCATAGAAACCCGTCAGTCGTCAGGCGTCATCCATTCCCGAGTTAACTACTGCATCGTGTCAGGGAGATAAATACCTTGGGGAGTTTCCTTGAGTAATTAATATAACATATAGAGACACACTTTAACCCAAAAGGCCTAAGCCCTATGGGTATGTGCTCAATTATGTTATATTAACCACTCATTCTTTTCATCTTTATTCAATGTGGGACTTCACTCACACGTGTAACCCAACAATCTTCCCCTCACGTGTGAGTCTCTACCACTCTATGGGTTTCAAGACTTCTCTATGGGCCATGAATAAGTCCTACTCGCTCCCCCTTGCCTAATGGACTTTTCTCTTCATCAGCGCATCATCCATGGGTCTCTCGTACGTCATCCATGGGAACCACATGTCAACCCTGCACGCACATCCATGGGAACCTCGCACGTTCATGTCCATGGGAACCTCGCACCATACCATTATTTAGCACCACGTGAGTCTCTGCCTCTCTGTGAGTTTTGAACAAGTCCTACTAACTCCCCCTTGACTAATGGGCTTTTCACTTCATCAATGCGTCATCCATGAGTCTCTCGTACGCCATTCATGGGAACCACGTGTCAACCCTGCACGTACATCCATGGGAACTCCGCACGTCCATGTCCATGGGAACCTCGCACCTCATCATTGTTTAGCACCATTTGCAATATTCCTTTGTTGGGCCTTTCTTTTCTCCAGGATTTTTGTGTGTGGGCCATTAAGGCTTTCTCTGTCCCCGCTGGGTAGAGACCATGAACACCTCACCACCTTCGCCGTACACCACCATGGACTCTGATACCACTTGTAGGGGAGATGAACACCTTGGGGAGCTTCTTTAAGTAATTAATATAACATATAGAGACACACTTTAACCCAAAAGGCCTAAGCCCCTTGGGTATGTGCTCAATTATGTTATATTAACCACTCATTCTTCTCATCTTTATTCAATGTGGGACTTCACTCACACGTATAACCCAACAATCTCCCCCTCACGTGTGAGTCTCTACCACTCTATGGGCTTCAAGACTTCTCTGTGGGCCATGAATAAGTCCTACTCGCTCTCCCTTGCCTAATGGACTTTTCTCTTCATCAGCGCGTCATCCATGGGTCTCTCGTACGTCATCCATGGGAACCACGTGTCAACCCTGCACGCACATCCATGGGAACCCCGCACGTTCATGTCCATGGGAACCTCGCACCATATCATTATTTAGCACCACGTGAGTCTCTGCCTCTCTGTGAGTTTTTTTTTTTTTTGAACAAGTCCTACTCACTCCCCCTTGACTAATGGGCTTTTCACTTCATCAATGCGTCATCCATGAGTCTCTCGTACACCATCCATGGGAACCACGTGTCAACCCTGCACGCACATCCATGGGAACTCCGTACGTCCATATCCATGGGAACCTCGCATTACACCATTATTTAACACCATTAGCAATATTCCAGGATCTTTTGTGTGTGGGCCGTTTAGGCTTTCTCTGTCCCCGCTGGATAAGAACCATGAACACCTCACCACCTTCGCCGCACACCACCATGAGCTCTGATACCACTTGTTGGGGGAGATAAATACCTTGGGGAGTTTCCTTGAGTAATTAATATAACATATAGAGACACACTTTAACCCAAAAGGCCTAAGCCCTATGGGTATGTGCTCAATTATGTTATATTAACCACTCATTCTTTTCATCTTTATTCAATGTGGGACTTCACTCGCACGTGTAACCCAACACGTGGATATGGACGTGCAGAGTTCCTATGGATATGCGTGCAGGGTTGACACGTGGTTCCCATGGATGGCGTACGAGAGACTCATAGATGACGCATTGATGAAGTGAAAAGCCCATTAGTCAAGGGGGAGTGAGTAGGACTTGTTCAAAGCTCACAGATAGGCAGAGACTCACGTGGTGCTAAATAATGGTATGGTGCGAGGTTCCCATGGACATGAACGTGCGGGGTTTCCCATGGATGTACGTGCAGGTTGACACGTGGTTCCCATGGATGACGTACGAGAGACCCATGGATGACGCGCTGATGAAGAGAAAAGTCCATTAGGCAAGGGGGAGCGAGTAGGACTTATTCATGGCCCACAGAGAAGTCTTGAAGCCCATAGAGTGGTAGAGACTCACACGTGAGGGGGAGATTGTTGAGTTACACGTGTGAGTGAAGTCCCACATTGAATAAAGATGAGAACAATGAGTAGTTAATATAACATAATTGAGCACATTCCCATTGGGCTTAGGCCTTTTGGGTTAAAGTGTGTCTCTATATGTTATATTAATTATTCAAGGAAGCTCTCCAAGATGTTTATCTCCCCGACAAGTGGTATCAGAGCCCATGGTGGTGTGCGGCGAAGGTGGTGAGGTGTTCATGGTCCCTACCCAGCAGGGACAGAGAAAGCCTAAACGGCCCACACACAAAAGATCCTGGAATATTGCTAATGGAGCTAAATAATGGTGTGATGCGAGATTCCCATGGACATGGACGTGCGGAGTTCCCATGGATGTGCGTGCAGGGTTGACACGTGGTTCCCATGGATGGCGTACGAGAGACTCATGGATGACGCATTGATGAAGTGAAAAGCCCATTAGTCAAGAGGGGAGTGAGTAGGACTTGTTCAAAAACTCACAGAGAGGCAAAGACTCACGTGGTGCTAAATAATGGTATGGTGCGAGGTTCCCATGGACATGAACGTGCGGGGTTCCCATGGATGTGCGTGCAGGGTTGACACGTGGTTCCCATGGATGACGTACGAGAGACCCATGGATGACGCGCTGATGAAGAGAAAAGTCCATTAGGCAAAGGGGAGCGAGTAGGACTTATTCATGGCCCACAGAGAAGTCTTGAAGCCCATAGAGTGGTAGAGACTCACACGTGAGGGGGAGATTGTTGGGTTACACGTGTGAGTGAAGTCCCACATTGAAGGGCTTAGGCCTTTTGGGTTAAAGTGTGTCTCTATATGTTATATTAATTACTTAAAGAAGCTCCCCAAGGTGTTTATCTCCCCAACAAGTGGTATCAGAGCTCATGGTGGTGTGCGGCGAAGGTGGTGAGGTGTTCATAGTCCCTATCCAGCGGGGACAGAGAAAGCCTAAACGGCCCACACACAAAAGATCCTAGAATATTGCGCTAATGGTGTTAAATAATGGTGTAATGTGAGGTTTCCATGGATATGGACGTGCGGAGTTTCCATGGATGTGCATGCAGGGTTGACACGTGGTTCCCATGGATGGCGTACGAGAGACTCATGGATGACGCATTGATGAAGTGAAAAACCCATTAGTCAAGGAGGAGTGAGTAGGACTTGTTCAAAGCTCACAGATAGGCAGAGACTCACGTGGTGCTAAATAATGGTATGGTGCGAGGTTCCTATGGACATGAACGTGCAGGGTTTCCCATGGATGTGCGTGCAGGTTGACACGTGGTTCCCATGAATGACGTACGAGAGACCCATGGATGACGCGCTGATGAAGAGAAAAGTCCATTAGGCAAGGGGGAGAGAGTAGGACTTATTCATGGCCCACAGAGAAGTCTTGAAGCCCATAGAGTAGTAGAGACTCACACGTGAGGGGGAGATTGTTGAGTTACACGTGTGAGTGAAGTCCTACATTGAATAAAGATGAGAACAATGAGTAGTTAATATAACATAATTGAGCACATTCCCATTAGGCTTAGGCCTTTTGGGTTAAAGTGTGTCTCTATATGTTATATTAATTATTCAACGAAGCTCCCCAAGGTGTTTATCTCCCCAACACATCGATGTAGGTTGGTGTTGAATCCAGAACTTTGAGATTGATCCCCTCCTTCTAATAAAGGGCCAATCCTCCCCCTATGTTAACCTGCGGCTCAATGAAAACATTCTCTAGATGAAGCTTCAAACAAATTTTTTTGAGATTGTGATCCTTTGCTCTTGTTTCCACGAGAAAGAGGATGGAAGGAGAATGTTTTTTCACCAAGTCGGTGAGTTTGAGAACTGCCCGTGATTGCCCTAATCCACGGCAGTTCCAGCTGAGGCAATTCATTGGGATTGGTGGGGCTGTTGAACAGCCTCCACCGCTTCGAGTTGTTCATCACTGCTGCCTTGGATAGTCTGGTGACGTTTACTAGGAAAATCTGGTGAGAAACTCGATTCTATGGCTCCACGTTTCCTACCAGAGAGGTACTCTGAAACTGGAGTTTGATTGTTAGTTGTTGCACGTGTTTTTTGCGTCCAAGTTTGAAGGACTCGAAGCGTGTCTGAGGAGGAAGTTGGAACCCTAGCCATCGTCTGGGAGTCACGTGCTTCACTTGGATTGTCATAACGTGCATCTAGTTTAGTGGCACGTGTTTTGCGCTTTCTAGAAATAAATTTCGTAGCCTCACAGTTGTCGTATTTTTCCAACTCCAAATCAATCTCCTTTAATTGCGCATTGAATCCCTAAATATCCGTGGGTGCAACGGATTGGTTATTGATTGTGGTTCAATATGCAATTCAAATTCTTGCTGGAGTGTGTCAGTAAACGGCTTGGAATTCAAGACTGACTTAAACACAAAATTCTCTCCACAATTATTGTCCTGCGTTGATTGCGTTTGCACCTGAGTCATGCGGATAACGCTTGTTTTTATCCAAATTTGTTTCCCATTCTCTAGAGTAATGAGTCGGCCCCGGCACAAAGGTAGAGTTAAATCTAAGCTCACCCTTAGTCGAAGGAAATTTCCACCAACAATTTCCTTGAAATCTTTGGGGCTGGACACTTCCTCAATCACTCCACTGATCTTCAAAGTTGCTTCCATTGTCATGTAGCGTGGTGGGATGCCATGTAATTGAACCCAAAAGCTTGCCCTGTCAAATTTGACCTCACCTACCGGGGTTTCTTTTTCATATCTCTGCATCACAACCAAATGCTTGTCAAAACTCCATGGCTCACTTGCGATAATTCTCTCAATATTATTCTTGTTGTCAAAAGTAAATAAAACCGTTTGATCTCCATAGTTCTGAATTTTGAAACACCATTTCGAGCCCTCCATAAAGGATTGAAAGTTCGAGCAATTGCGTCTATGCTTAGAGCTCTCTTCGTAAAGAACTTCGCGATGATGGAAAATTCCTCTAGACTGTCAGTTAGGGTGAGGCGGCTCCAATTCTGAGTGAGATCTTCCATTGTCCTCCAAAGTTGTACCTAACCAAAACCTTTCACTGTTTCCCTAATCCCTGGAAAAAAAACCCCACTAGCCTAGGAGTGAACTTGTTACTCCAAGGATACACAAAACAGCACCTTCAACAAAGAAGGGACAAATCAATTCTACCGTGCAAAGGATAGTTGAGTACCAACTTCCGTAGCTACAGAGAAACCTGAGTGATGAGAGTTGGTAATGAAAACTTGGCCAAATAAATGCAGCTAGCGTTGGACCCACCAAAAGTGAGTAATGAATTATGGAGGATGGAAATAAGGCAAACCAAACTCTTTTCAGTTTTGGGACATCCTAATTCCTAAAGTGCCAATCTACTAATTTACCCAGTTAAATTGTCAAAGCTTTTTAGCTGTTGAGATGTGAATCATGTGATGCGGTTCGAAAGAGTTATAAATTTTTTTTTATTTTTTAAATTTTTAAAAAGGTTGGATATAAGTTGTTATTAAATGACAATTTAATCACTTTTGGATACTAAGTGCCAATCCACTAATTTACCCAGTTAAATTGTCAAAGCTTTTTAGTTGTTGAGATGTGATGTGGATGGAAAGAGTTATAAATTTATTTTTTATTTTTTATTTTTTAATTTTTAAAAAGGTGGATATAAGTTGTTATCAAATGACAATTTAAAAACTTTTCGATACTATATATAACTTCAGCATTCTAACTTTTCCTTTTATTCACTTCAAACTTCAAAGTGTTCTTGGTTTAGCTTCTTGAATCAATACCTTAATTTATTTTCTTCACATTTTTTCTTGCCTGAAGTTCAGAGTTAAGCAGGCCTGAAAACAAGGGGCTTTCAGCTGCTTTGAATTTATTAGAAATAGATAGATTCATATTCCGTTGGTTGGTCTATGCAGGCAGGCAGATCTCATCCAATATGCTTCAGGTGGGTTTAGTGGGTTCCACATAACATAAGCTGTAATTTCCCGCCAACGAATACGTCAGCCCAACCCAAAGTAAAAGTAGAGTTGCAAACGGACTACAACAAGAACAACTCGGAGTCGGCATGCAAACCACCGCACAGGCTTATTTATATATGTATATGTAACGTAGCTGATCCACACACCAATACTTCATACTTCATAGGCTAGGCTAGGCTAGGGTTCCTCTTTAAAGCAAAAATCTCAGCTTTCTTCTTTAAACTTCATTCCAGATTCCGTCTAGAAGAGAGAGATATATTTCAATTTCAAAATGTTGTGTTGACGTGGGTGGCTTGAATTTCCACTGAAGCCCAAGCCCACTCTCTGTATGTCGGTCAAGTATGACCGAATACAACTAGGAATATAATTCCTACTAATAGCCGACCTATAACATATATATATATTAGGTTTGAGATGAACGGCAACATAGAGAGAGAATTAGAGAATTCCTTAAACCTAGCAGCAGCCGCATAAGAAGAAGAGTAGAATTTTCTTATCGAGTGTTTTTGTGCACATAGTGCTATCTACGCAACATGTTGGATATAAAGCTTTTCAGAGAAAAACCTGAAATCGTTCGCGAATCCCAACGCCATCGTTTTGCTAACGTCGAACTCGTCGATGAAGTCATCTCCCTCGACAAACAATGGCGCAAACGTAAGAATTTCCCCTCTCTCTACCAATACCGAGTCTATTGTTTGGAGTTCTCTTTATTTATTTATTTATTTTCATTTATTTTTTTGTTATAGTTAAATTCCAGCTGGATAATCTTCGCAAGGACTTCAACAACATGAACAGGCAAATCGCTCAACTTCAAATTGTGAGTCTTTCGTTTTCTTTTTTAAATTTATTTTTCCTTAATAAATATTATATATATATATATATATATATTTTTTTTTTTATCTTGTTGGATCTTTATTTTTGTAATTAATTCTTGGGTTTATCTGGTATGGAACTGAATTTCAGAATTTTTTTTTGTAAAAAAAGGCAGGTGAAGATGCCACTGAGATGATAAAAACTACAGAGGAGAATAGGAGGTCAGTAGCAGAGAAAGAAGCTGAAGTTCGAGAAGTTTTACAAAATTTGAATTCAAAATTGCTATTAATTGGTAATACTGTTCATGATTCAGTTCCAATCAGCGATGACGAGGTATAGGAGTTGGAAAATTTCGTATCTTTTTTTTTTATTATTGTATCTAATGCTTATTCTGAATTGTGAATTTGTAACATGTATTGCAGGCAAATAACGAGGTGATCCGAGCATGGGGTGAGAAACGATTGGAGCCAAAACTAAAGAATCACGTTGATCTTGTTAAGCTCCTTGGAATTGCAGATTTAAAGAAAGGTATTGAGGAAACTACTTTTGTTCAAAGCTTGAAAGCACGATGGTTTTCTTATATTGAACATGTTGTGGTGTACTTAACATGTTATAACTTGATTGGAGCATTATTTCGGTTTCAATTCACAACATTAATCTAAATCTGCATTTTTAATTCAATAAATATACTCTAAATCTATATTGATTCACCTGATTGAATTTTTTTTGGGTGGCATGTGGTTGCAGATATCTAATTTTTTGATCAAATGAAAATGCAAAACATATTTGCTTCATGAATTTTTTTGAAAAATCGAAACACGTCTCTGCTCACTTCTCTACAAGAAAAAACTAAATAAGCAGAAAAGCTCCTATATCTAAGTTGAATTGTCTGAAGTTATTCATTCTAGCTTGATCAGTTCTCCGGTTTTAGTATCTGTACTTTTATAAATAAGTAAAGTTGTTATGCTTCTGAAATATGGTTACTAAAATATATGAATCTGTAATTAGACAACAGTTATATATATTCTTGTTTAATTCAACCTGAACTACTGGTTTATTCTCAGTATAGTGGGTTAGTTGCTTCAAATTACTTTTGCACTTTAACTTATGTATTGTGGTAAACTTATTGTAACTTCGTGTAATTCATACTCAGTGAGAAAAAGATAAAGGTGTAAATCATATTCCTTGGCCATTCCGAGTATCTTTACACCTACTCAGTATCTTTACATATATTATTGTCCTTTCACTTCTACTGCTTGTATTTATTACTCCTTTGTAGACAAATTGCTAGGCTTTGTATCACTAAAACAATCTCAATAGATATATGCTTGTGTTAGCTCAAGATGATGTTAATTTGGTTTAATTACTATCCCCAATATGCGTGAACTATAGGTGCCAATGTAGCTGGAGGCAGAGGCTTCTATTTGAAAGGAGATGGCGTGCGTCTTAATCAAGCTCTTATTAACTTTGGTCTTGATTTTTTGGAGAAAAGGGGACATACATTATTGCATACTCCATTCTTAATGAGAAAAGAGGTCATGGCTAGGTGTGCTCAATTAGCACAATTTGATGAAGAGCTTTACAAGGTAATATTTTTAAATTGTTGAAAATATTCCGTTGTCTTTCTTTCTTTGACTTTTTGGTTTCTAGCAATTTTTTTTTTGCTTTTCTTCTTTCTCTGTTCTTGTTTTAACTTTTGTGACCTCTTATGTACTTTTTACGCACTCATTTTTAATGGTAGTAATTATGAAAATGGTTGAGAAAGTGTGGGAACCTGGGAGGGTCTGACATCATAAAATCTTCATTCAATTTCTTTTCCTACATCTTGTGTACAGGTACATGAGCTAACTGAAGTGGTTGTCATTTAATAGGTAACAGGTGAGGGAGATGACAAATATCTGATTGCTACTGCCGAACAGCCGCTTTGTGCGTATCATTTGGAAGATTGGATCCATCCTTCTGAGCTACCAATAAGGTTGTAATATTCTTCCTGAAGCTTGTTCCTATGACTAGAAAGTAGCCTTTTGCTCATAAATAATTCAATTTTTCCCCAGGTATGCTGGATATTCGACTTGCTTCCGTAAAGAGGCTGGTGCACATGGTCGAGATACTCTGGGAATATTCAGAGTTCATCAGTTTGAGAAGGTGGAGCAGTTTTGTATCACCAGCCCTGATAATGATGAATCTTGGGCCATGCATGAGGAAATGATCAAAAACTCTGAAGATTTCTACAAGATGGTGAGTCGAATTTTCCTTTCATCATTTTTAATTTCCTTATGTTTTAAGACTCCTTGAGTAGGATATTAATGAGTAGGTTAGCCTTGCTCATGCCACATGATATCGGTGATCCAAGGACAATTTTTGATGGTCAATATCTATCTCTTTCCAAGTTAAGAATGCGGATATGTTTGTGTATTTTGCATGGAAATTTGTGTTTAAGTCAAGACATAGTGGTACACTTTGTGTATTGGTGGACTCTTTTCCTCTCCGCATTTCATGTAGGAGAAACATGAGGTCCTATTTATGAATTCCTCCTCCTTTTCGCTCTCTGAATCTAATTTAATTTTCCATGTTTCAGCTAAACCTCCCCTATCAAGTTGTTTCTATCGTTTCTGGTGCTCTGAATGATGCAGCTTCAAAGAAGTATGATTTGGAGGCATGGTTTCCTGCATCTCAGACTTACAGAGAGCTGGTGTCCTGTTCAAACTGTACAGACTATCAGGCAAGAAGAATGGAAACGCGATATGGACAGAAAAAGGTAGATCATACGAACTCTTTATCACTTCCCATTTATTTGTGTTTACTGAACTGGAATCCTCTATCAACAGCAATTTTGAGTGTGTTAATGAAACTAGGTTAAAAACAAACAATTTATCGGAAATATTTTGAACAAAAACTTGGAGGGTGTTGTAATATATATGTCTGCTAGTCCAAATAATTTAAATTCATCACCTGTTAGATACGAATGAATTTTCCTCTATAAGACTATACTTTATCATCAATTCTTCATCATCATCAACAACTACAAATAAAGCTTTAGTTTCAAAATTTTGAGTTGACTATGGATCCTCGACATATTTGCTAGAGTAGGCCTGATGTAATAATAATTATTAATAGATTTAAAATATGATATTCGTCTTCATGTTTAGTTGCTTTAAGAACAATTGACACAGAAGCATAAAAAATTAAACAGTTTTAACTTCATTAAAGTAATCTTTACCATTTAAACAAACTAACTTGACACTAATTAGAGACAATTCAAAATTCAGTCATGAGGTGTTAAAACCCACCAATCACATTCATTGCCATGTCAAGTTGTAAGCTTTGTATGATACATTTAGCATTTTCCATTTCTAAGAAGCCCTTTATGCTTCAAACATGTCAATAAATTATAGGATAAAGTTTAGCTACAATGTAAGTCTAAATTGTTATTTATTTTCTTTGTTTCTTTGGTCTTTTTGGTGTGCCTCTAGGCCTTACTTTTTATTGGGTTTTCCTCCTCATGGACTTCTTGGGTTTGCCATATTGGGTTGGGCCTGGTGACGCTTTTAATTTCTCTTCTCTTCGGGCCTTTGGGACAAGACCCAATTTCTATGCCTTAACCCATCTCCTTGAGTCAACTTGGGCTTATATTTCTTAGTGAGCCTTCGGGTACGGATTTGCAAAAATGGGTATTAACAAGAGTTTAGCCTAAAGATAATAAATTTTTCATATTTTTCAACTCAAAAATTAAGGAAAAAAAATGAATTTTTGAGCTTAACTTTTAAAAAGAAAATCTACAAAAAAAATAATAATAATAAATAAATAAATTTAAGGTCTAATTAGTCAACAATGGATTGAAGGGGATTGAAATTGATCAAATGGACCAAATAGCACTGAGGTAGACTTAACTAGACCAAATTGAACCAAATAGAAATTGTTTAATTTTTAGGAAGAACAAATTATCTTCAACAATTATACATGATATTATGATATGAAATAATTATTTATTCTCACGCATTGCGTAGGTTTGCGATAGATTTTTCTAAAAAGATGTACAAATACCAAATATACGATTATTTTTTTACATTTTAAAATATGTTATTTGAAATACAGTATCAAACACATTTTTTACTTCATGAGTATTTTAAACATGTATTTTCACAATACTTTTTAAATAACATATTTCACATCATTTTGAACAACAATACTTGAAAACCACTACTAAACAGGCCTTATATTTTTGTTAAACTATGTTATTTTGAATGTGGATTGAAAACTTGAAGTGTATGCATTACTTTGGGGATGAAAGGATAATTTATTTCTATATGGATGTTGTATTTAATATTAAGTGGGTTAAAATAAGTTATGTTACATTTGTGTCAACATAACACGAACTGTTTATTAAGCATGTCAAGTGGGTCAGATAATGTCAACCTGCTTCATTAATAGGTTGGGTTAGGGTTGAAGAGCCATGGCACAATTATTAAATGGGTCGGGTTTAGGTTGAGGCATTTAATCGAGAATACCTTCCTTGAACACGACATGAACCCCACCTTTTTCCTTTTGGTTATCATGATTTTAACATCGACTGCATTCAACTTCTTTATATTATATGGCTTTTTCAAATTTATGACTGTTAGCCCGCTTTTATTTTGTGTTGTTGCAGAGCAATGAGCAGACAAAGAAATATGTACACTTGTTGAACTCTACTCTCATAGCAACAGAGCGGACCATGTGCTGCATTATTGAGAACTACCAGAGGGAGGATGGTGTTGAGATTCCAGAAGCTTTACGAGAATTTATGGGTGGAAAGACCTTCCTACCTTTCAAGAACTAGTATTATTATTATAATTAGTTGCAAACTCATGTTATTTTTGTAATGGCTCAAGGAAAAGTGCTAGCCACATTTGCGCTAGTCACAATTGAGGCTATTTGTAGGTTTTAATAAAGCCTAGTTCCATGGAATATGAATTTAGATACGTGACTAACTTGCTAATCCTACTTTTCTCAATAAACAAAATTAATTCCAAAATTAAATAAAAGGTAAATTACAAAATTGGTCCCTATTCTTTACACTATATTTCAATTTGGTATCTAACATTTTAATTGTGTCAATTTGGTCCTTAACATTTTATATGCCGTGCCAATTTAATCTATGTTGTTCTCTTCTCTTGGATGAAAAAAGTTGATATGTTAAATGAAATAATAAAAAATTATTTTTCATACTACATCAATCGCCAACTATACTGTCATGTCAGATTTTTTTTTAATTTATGAATTTGCTTAATTTGCCTTAATAGTGTCACCTTTGCCATCGTTTGATGAACCTGTTACCTTCCTTTTCTTTTTTTGGGGTACCAAGATTCAATCAAAAAAATTTTAAATGCAAATAGCTCCCGAGGGCTATAAGGTTAATTTATGCCTTTAAGCTGGCTGATAAGTTTCCACCAAGACATCTCTTGAAAGTTGAAAGATTACTTGAAGCCTTCAAAAAATCTGCTAAAAGGTTTTTCAAGAACCAAAACAGATAATGCTGGTACGTTTTTCCTTCTTTTGCCATGTGAATGCGTACTCCATATCGTATCAGCAGTAACAGTGAGAATCTTTATATAAATTTGCCAGCAGAATGCGACCATATATGAGAGAATAGCTGACATGACAAATGTAATTAGATGCAATAAAGAGCATCAATTTTCTGAAAAACGTGAAGACAAAAGGCTAAGAACAAAAAAAACTCGCCCTTGGCAGAAAGGCTAAACCACGTCAGCAAAGTGTGAAGAAACATATCCTTCAAATGAAAAATCCCTCTTTTCAACCACAAACCCAAACCCAAATCTCCAAATCACTAAACCTAAAAGCAAATCAAAACCCATTTCAGCCAAGATCGCAAGATAGAGAGAATGAAGCTGCTGTCGCCAGAGTTCGCTATTGCAGAGGCTCAAGAGATCCTGAGTACTGCTCACTCTAAATTAGGATATGTAAACAAAATCATATGGCCCTACTGAAAGCAAAGTGAAGGGGTAAATCCGAGCACGGAAATCAATCTTATTAAACGGTTTAACAATTACAAATGGTTGCTTCTCAAAAAAAAAAAAAAAAAAAAAACAATTACAAATGGTAATAGTAATTGGTATACATAATCAACAAATATTTATAGACTTATAATATTACTCAATATATGTCATGTCTCACGACTAAATATAGTGTTTTAAAACTTAACAATATGATCTAATAGTGTTTTAGAATTTAACAATATAAGTGATGTTAAGTTAGTCTCTTTTTTATTAAGTAAAAAAAATAAATAATCAAATGAGTTTGAAATGAGTTTAGATTCATTAATAAATATATATAAAACAAATTTGGATTAAATTAATCAATTTTAATAAAATTTGGAATGAGTTTAAGATTTATACTTTTTTTAGAATAAAGTTTAGTTACAAAATTAGTTGTAGTCTAAAATTATAACCTTACTCAATTAAATAAACATTACTATATATTTTAAAAATCTAATCGTTGGACTACATGTTATTTACACTCTTAATACACATATCAAATTTTGTGTCAATTGAATAGCCTTTACTATATGATCTATAAGCGCTTACATTTTATGCATAATTTTATATTACAAAATCCTGCAATTTAAACACTTTATTGATAACATAGTTATTAATCTTCAATTTTTTATAAATTTTGCAAGTATAAAGTATATAAGAAGAAAATGTAATCTAATGATGAATTTTTCAAAATTCACCTTCTATAAAAAAAAATATTGAGTAAGATTGTAACCATAGACCGATTAGACCACATTGAACATGAATGGTCCATATAAACTAGATTGGACCGAATAGACCAAATAAGAGTCATAGTTTGATTGACCTTGATTGAAAGTATTTTCAAGTTCTGTAAAGTTGAAATTTACAACTATTTTATGTTGGCTTTAATTCGGTGCCAAATTTGATTGTAAATTTCTCTAATCATATTTCCCTATATTTATGTGGGTTTCTAATTGTAAGGGATGAGTGTGAGAGAGTGTAAAGACTCAAGCTTAAAAGGATGAACAAGTGGATTTCGCGAATGTCTCGCGAGAAGTTTACCCATGAGAGAGCTACGTCTAGAGCACATGACTTGAAGATGAAGAGTCATGCTAGGATGGAGATTTTCGCGAGTGTCTCGTGAGTAAGGCCAACCTGCGAAAGACTTGCGAAACTCCCTGTTTGGCAAAAAGTGAGATTTTGCTTTACCAAGTCTTTATCCATACTATATATACCCTCATTACCTACAAATTGTATGGAGTGCTTTTTAGAGAGAAAACCCTAAAAAATACACTTAAAAGTTAGAAATTGTTATACCCACAATCATCTACACATTTCCGTGTAGTTTTCCTCAACTCCTACCTCTCTATCTCTACATCCTTGAGAGGTTGATAGCCCAAACACTTACCATACCCATTTTGAGTGTCAAGTGAGATTTTAGTGTTGTTGGGAAGCATTGGAAGGAGCTATTTATTGGCGGATGCAATTGGGTTAAATTGCGGGATTTAGAAAGCTAGAGAAGACTAGGCTTCGAGAAGTCAGTTGATAGTAGGAGCTTGGATGGTTCAAGTACACGGGGTAAATTAAGCTTGGAGGATCTTTTATTATTCATGTACTCCAACTTTATTCTCTAGTAGATCGATTTCAACTTGGAGGGTCGCAGAGAGGTTTTTCGCCGAGTCCTTTGGTTTCCTCTTCGATAACACGTCTCGGTGTTATCTTGTGTTTGGATCTCTTTTCCCTACTCGTAAGCTTTCCTTTTATTGTTGATAATAAATGAATATGGCTTAGGGTAGTGTTATCGGTTATTTGCTCTCATTTACTCTTATTCCGCACTTAGTCTAAGTTAGCGTAAAAGCAATCTAGTCGTAATTTTTTATTGGAGGTCTGAACAAGTTCTTGTGTATTTACACAAATCCAAGCTTTCAAGTTCACTCTCAGTTCAACACAATAAAATCCATCACTTTTCTAGTATTTTGAAGAGTCTGGTTGATAAGACATAGGATGCCTTGTCAATTTTTTCTAGGGGAAGAATACAAGACTTGTTTACCCCCTTGATAAGAAACATTTAAATCAAACTACATTATATAAGAGGAAATGGTATTTAAAAAGAAAAGATACACAGATATGGCCATAAAATAAGATTAAAAACAAAATAAATTGGGGATTTATATTGAAACAACATACATTTGTACAAATATTTTCCGATTAGAAAGCACTTTTCAAAATTGCAGCTGAAATCCTTTCTCAGCTAACAATGCTTTTCTGTGTTCCCCATTAACTAGGCATTTACTACTTATGTTTCCTATTTCTTTTTTACTTCCTCTTTTTCCCATCATTTACATGATTACAACTCCCCACACCCCCTGCCCCCCTCCTCTTATTCCTTACACTACCCACCTATATACCAGAAAACCCCAAGAACCCTCTTCAAAGCCATGCAGAAAAGCATATAACCCAAGAGATAGGCTGGGGGAGCCACTATATTTCATGAAGACCCTCTTCTCTAGATAAATGCACTGCAGCTTTTTCAGGAATCATATCATTAAAGTTGTGAACTTGCAGAAAGATTGAAGATTAGAGTTGCACTAGTCCGATGGATAGAAAACTTGATGGCCATCCTCAAATAGTAGAATCACATCATATAAGCTGCACAAAAATAAAAACCCTATAATTAAAGTCCAGTATGGGAGTCAACAAAAACTCCCCCATTGCTACACATTATGCATCATCCCTCAATAACCTCATACTTCTCTCGGGTAAGAATTGGATATGCTAGTGCGAGTGAGTGTAAATAATGCAATCAAAAATAATATGGCAAAAGAGAAGACAGAAACTTATTACCTAGCGATTCTGTGGACAAGGGGGTCCAACAGAAGCTGCCTTCAGGAGTTGCATGATCCACGGACAACACAAGCAATTCAAAAATTCTGCAGATATGCCCTCAGCCTGATGGACAGAAAACCAAATGAAGAGCCATCTGAGTACTATAAAGCTTCAAGGCTTATTGATGCTTTTGTGAAGACAGAAAGAACAAATGGTGCTTCTTCCTCAGGGTGTACAGTTGTAGGCACTATTGTATAACCCTTTGGATCGGGGTCTTGAACCATTTCACATGATATTTCTCTAGAATTGACATAATCCGTCCCACCAAATGATTCGTGCAGGTATATGTTGTAAGCAGCGCGGCGGCCACACGTTTTAGGTATCGGCATTCCAATGTAAAACATCATAGAATCATGATTGGATTGATAATTATGAACACATGAATTGGTAATGATGCATCTGGTCCATTTGCTCTCAATCGGAACTATGGATTTTGATGCCACGTATCATAATCTTGGCACCCACCAGGCCACCAGCATTGTAACCACGCCATTGGCCATGAATAGTATAGCGCATCTCTGGGGGGTATATGCGGCAAACATATATTGATAGGAAATGAATCTGAAAGTCTTGTCAAGACATCCGGAATATACCATCTTTTGACTGTTCAAGAAGTAGAAATTCAGGCAATTAGCAATAAGATTTCACTAAAGACAACAAACTAAAATAGTCGCAAAATCCTGATCATGATTCATGCATTTATCTTGTAAAAAAAAAATCAGATTATGTCCAATGTAATATGATCTAAATTATGGCAGAACACTAAAGAAAAAATAATACTCAAAAATGTAAAACCACATAAGACTCCTCTTATATAATACGGAAACAGTATAACTACCTGCGGAACGTGCTTCAGCTTGTGCACCATCCTATCAATCCATTCAGCAGATGAGTCAGACCAAGGTCCATTCACAATGCCCTTGCACAATGCCGCTGGAAGAAAAGTGCACGTCTGAAACAGACGGACTCCCAGCACCAAACAAAACCCCTTCTGTTTGAAACCCAGAGCTCATTTCCCTCCCGACTGGTAGAAAATGCTGGTTTACTTGGTGCTTCGCATGGAATCCAATCATCGACAACAACTGGAAACCCACTCACCCTAAACAGGCTAGCGCGGTTGTTGTTCTATTTATCTTGTGTTTTTGTAGCAAGAAAAAAAAGTCCCCTCTTAAATAAAGTTTACTTGAAAATAACACATATTGTGATATGTTAAGCAAAAGAAAATGTAAGTTCTTAATTTTTAGATACTGGTTTATCATTTCCAAAACAAAAACAGAAATTAAAAGTGATATTGAACAAAACAAAATAATAACTGTATTCCAAAAAAGGACATTACATTTAAAAATGAATAGGTGTTGAACATATCATAACAAGTAACGTGATTAATTATGTTTATGTTTCCACATATATAAACATATTTGTATAATCATGTTTATGTTCTCACATGTATTGCACATCAAGTAAATTTGCATTCTACTAAAAATAATGAATTAAATTAGCTATTTTATTTTTCTTAGTTTATGAAACAAAAAGTACTCATATATATAATAAAAATAAATACAAAAGATTAGGATTTAGTAAAACATATTTATCGAATTTTATTTAATTTATTTTTCTCATGTTTATTAAGCTTGGGTAGGATTTGGAGTTGACAACAAGTTGTATTTTAAACTTCATTTGAAATATTACTCTTTACACTCAATATTGACTTTAAATTTCTATGGCATATGTATCTAACTCATGTTGTGTTGTTTTGGTTTGCAATGATTCTTCATTTGGAATCGTAGTCATTAATTTTTTTTAGGTGGACTTATAACAATAGTCGTTCAGTTGTAACTAATAACTATGTGTGTCTTTATAACAAAGCCAGTAAAAATCCCTCTTGAAAAACGCATTTTGTTGGATCTTGTGTGTGAGAGAGAGAGAGAGTATCGCTAATATAAGAATCATGATGAAACTACTAACTATTAAACCTTTCAAAGTAATATTAAGTGATGGTCCATGTTTACTTTTTCCATTTGCATTCTATGTAAAACATATTTTTATAGTAATAAAAATCATGAATTAATTTTGAGATTTTATCTTTCTAAACGTGTGATACAAAAAGTACTCATGTACAAAATAAATAAATATATTAATTTTGAGCTCAAAATACAATTTCAAATTTAATTTATTCCATTGTGGCTACTAAATTTAATGAAATGTTGAAGATTGCTAACCTGGGGTGAGGTTTTGAGATCACATAAGTTTTTAAGCCTCAACAGAAAGTATAATCTTTTTACACTTGGAGCTAACTCTAGATTCCAAGGACATATTTCTAATTATGTTAGTTTTTGCAGGTATCAAGGTAGATTTGTAGAAGCCAACTGTATAGCATAAAGTTTCCATGGAAACAACACATACTATGATATGTTAGACGAAAGAAAAATGAAAGTTTTTAATATGTATATATACTAGTATACTTTTTTCCAAACAAAAACTCAAATTGAAGTGATATTGAATAGATCAAAACAATAATGTTATTCCAAATAAGTATATTACAATTAAAGCACAAATAGATATTGAAGTCGTGTTTATGTTTTCCACGAATAAACATATTTATATAGTCATGTTTATGTTTTCACATACATTGCATGTTATGTAAATTTGCATAATAGTAAAAATAACGAGTAAGTTACACTTTTAGCCCTAACAATTTGGGCTTGTTTTCATTTTGGTTTATGTTTTGAAATTTTCACTTTGCCATTCTTGTTTGATTACGTTTTCATATTGGCTCTTTACATTTCAAAATCTTCATTTTGGTCCTTCATGAAATTGAAAATTTTGAAGCGTAAAAGGTAAATGAAAATCAATTAAACATGAATTCCAAAATGAAAATAATCTCAAACTTAAAGAGTCAAAAAAATACTTTAGTCAAATAAAGAATTAACCTGGAGATTTTATTTTTTTAAAACGTGTGAAACAAAAAGTATACACATCTATATAATATCTAAATGTAGAAGCACAAAATTTAATGTTACTACATTCCTGTTGAGTCACATCATCGACCACATCACCTTTTTTTATTTATTGATTTGTTTCCCTAATTTTTTGATAACATTAAATATATTAACCAATTGACTTTTACACATTCATCTTGAACAGTTTTTTTTTTTTTTCAAATAATATTTTAGATGGTTTTAATTTCACATATACTTTGTCTGTACACATTCATCTTCTTTAATTTAGAGCATTCATAGCAAATATGTGAAAATAGTTAAAAAGATATTTTAACGACTCAAATCATGAAAATCAAGCTACATCAAAGTTGCTACATCTAAAAATTTTTAGCTTTCAACTATAGCTTCATCAAGTTAAACATAAAACTCAATTTTTTATCTGCTATCTCCCTTCCTTTGATTTAAAAATTATTTCCTTCTCACTCTTTCCAATGTCTCTCTCTTTATTCTCCTCCCTCTAAGATCCCAACGCCTCTGGATTTCCTCTCATCTCTCACTCTCAAATTTCCTATCATCTCTCATTTTTCTCTTCTCTCACTCTTTCGGTTGTGTTGTGGATTATGGTAGTTCCAGTTGTGGTTGTTTGTCTCAGTGGTTCAACCTTGGTTGTGGGTCATGGTGGTTCAACCATGGTTGCTGGCAACTGTGGGTAGACATGGCAAAACGGGCGGGTCGGGTCGGGTTCTGGTTGGGTCAATCGGGTTGCGGGTCAAACAGTCACGAGTCAAAAATAGGTCACTTTAAGCAGGTTGAAAACGGGTTCGGGTCAATCAGGTTGCAAGTTGGGTCAGGTTGGGTCGGGTTGACCCGTATTTTTCACATGAAATTTTTTTTATTTTTTATTTTTTATTTTTATAAAGAAAACAATATGTATTTGCCATTTGGAAAGTTATCAAACATATTACTTGATGTAAAATGCATTATTTTGAATTCACCACTGTTAGGTTTTAGACCCCTTAAAAACAACCAGATTGGTTAGCCTAGATTAATTAGCCAAGTTGTTACTTAGTCAAATTATGCAATACTAGGTTAAAGTAATCAAATAATCATATCAAAAGAATAAAGCAGCAGAATAATAAAAGACACAATGATATGATCACCCAAGAAACCACACGGTAAAAACCTGGGGAGGATTTGACCCACCGATCCTCAAGGCAAACCTGAATCCACTATGAAAGAATCGAAGTTCATACAAAAGGACTACAAGCTCCTCACTCGACTTCCTAATGCTACCCACCAGTAGAACTTACTGACACGACCACGTGCAAGCTCCGAATCCACAGACTCCTTCTTTCTTGAATTCTTCAATCAGCTACAAGCACCCACGCTTGATATTCTTTAAACTTCAATGGCAGCAACCTTGTTGATCATCAAGATGTTGAAATAATCTCTACCTTGAAAACCCTAAGTTTATGTGAAGGAAAGCTCCTCAAAGATCTCACAAGAGATTCACATAAACAGCAAATATGAGCAACAAAGACTTAGAGAGGTTTGGGTACAAAACCCTAATAAAAGGAGGCACAAGAGGCACTCTAATCTCTCTCTACAAAAGTCCCCAAAAACCCTAATCCTTAATGGGCTTAAGCTGCTATTTGGGCCGACTTAAAATTCTACATATACGATTTTCGATCGATCGAGCTTGTTCTTCGATCGATCGAACAAGGCAGAATATGAAGTCTTCTTCCTGCAGCTTGTATGTTCTTGAATCTTGACTTGAATCACCTTGAGCATTGTCTAATAAAACCTATAGACTCTAAGATCTATATCTAAACAAGTTTGTGTTCACGATTTGCCAATTGTTCTAAACATTTAGAACCTAACAACCACTTATATCAAGAATGAACTCAATTAAACTTATTAATACTTATTCAATAATTTTAAAATTATACAAATCTTAAGATTGCTATCTAAAACAAAATAACACAAAGATAAGTAAAACAAATACATAAGTTTTGTTTCTACACAATATCAACATTCCAAAATATAAAACAAAATTACAAATGACTTATTAAATAACTCATTTGATAAAGAATAAAAATATATTAAGAAAGTTACAATCTTGAAAATTAATTTTATAATCTATTATTAATTGTGGTTGGAACTCTATTTCAATTTGAGATATACATTAAAGTTTGATTGCTTACTTATTTATGCATGGTCTTTTTTATGAAAATCATATCATTGTTAAGCAGCACACACTCTAGGAAATATTATATTTTATTTTGCAAAGCCGTTTATTTAGAATATAAATTGTTAAAAAATAGGTCTAAGCATTCATAATTTATGCTAATTTGATACTTTGGCTTTACTATTTTCACACTTGTGAATGTGTCTCACACATGTCCACAATTTTAAATCTATTTTTAACTCTACTGTAAGCAGATTATCTTTGCATATACTTTGCTATATGATATCTAAAAATCTTTACTCATTACAGAATGCTTAACCATTTATCCTTCAATTAATTTGCATGTAGTTATGTAAACGTATTAATTGTTTCTAGCTCACAATAAACAATTAAACCAATATTGTCTTAATTTCACTATTTTTTTTTTTTACCCAAAAAAAAAATTTTTTTAATGGTTCGGGTCGGGTCGCTGGTCGGGTCGGGTTGACCCGAAAAAACACGGATCGGGTCACGGGTCAACCCGTTTTTACTTCAGGTCAAAAAATCGGGTTCAGGTCGGGTATTTTTCGGGTCGGGTCTGGTCGGGTCAGAAAATTCTGACCCGTTTTGCCATGTCTAACTGTGGGTTCATGGGTTTGTGGTTGGGTTGATTTTGGAATGGATTATTGTGGGTTCACAGTGGTTAAAGTTTTGTGGGGTTTTTTTTTTATCCTCCAGTGGTGGTGGTGGTGGCTAGCAGTGGTTGAAGTTTAGGGTTTTTTTTTACCTCCGATGAGTTGCTTTTTTTTTCTTATTTGTGGTTGAAGTTTTGTGGGTTTTTTTTTTCCCTTCGACAGGTTGCTTTTTTTTGGTTTGTGGTTGAAGTTTTATGGGTTTTTTTTTCCAATGGTGGTGGTGGCTCGCAGTGGGTTGTGGGTTCTTGTTTTATGTTTTTTTTTTTTTTTTTAAACCATTGGTGGTGGTTGGTGGCGGTGGGTATGGGCGGTAGAGGAGAGAAGGAGATGGAGAAGAAGAATAGAAGATAGAAAAAGAGGAGAGACTAAGAATAAAAAAAATTAAAGAAAGAATATTTAAATGAAGTAGTAAAAAAATAGAACTTTTGATATGAGATGTATTGTAAAGTAAGATATTAAAATAGATAAATTAGATTTTTTAGTTGCTAAAAGCTAAAATTTTCAACTCCTTTGATGTGAAGACTTTAGAAAGAATTCTCTCAAGCTAAAATTTTTAACTCCTTTTATATGAATTCTTTAGAAAGAATTCTCTCCGTACTTTTCTTTTTCTTCATCACTCTTACAGTCTTACTTCAATTTATTGCCTCTCACTCTCTTTCCACCCATCCCCTACCCATCAAACCCGAATGACTATTCAAATTTCAGGTGATTCAATTGCTACTCCCCTAGAATTAAAGGTCCACCGATTTTTTCCAAACTTCTGTCCCCTGCTCCCAAATGCTATTACCGACATGCAAAGGTAACCCGGTCTGGTGGCCATCAAAACCACCGTCCAGAAAACAAGTTGCCTCACCTAAATCAGCATCAATTGTCATTGTCACAATATGCCACCTGCAAAGCATTTATAGAGCGCCAGTGAAAGTGAGTTCTAGTAAATGAAATACTGACAATAACAGCACAATGAAACAATGACACAGACACACACGGTGGGAAATGAGTGAGTACAAAATAAATTCTATGAAAGAGAGAAGAATAGCACATGCACCACAATCTTGCTGAATTGTGCCAAAGTACATTCAAATAAAGAAAAAGCCCAGATCATCCATCTGCAATGCTTGTGACACTAATACTCCACTCCTTTGCAACAGTTGTTTAATAGACGACTATGAAGAATAAATGCCAAAAAGGAACTACCAACCATTCTCATTTTCTGGAACCTTATTCAAACGAAGCCATGTATATATATATGAAGCCCAATTGTTAAGTTGAAGCAAAATATCATGTTTTTTAGGATCTGTAGCACAAGTTAAAAATAGAACAGAGGTTCAAGAGATCATGAGTACTGCTCACTCTAAATTAGGATCTGTAGACAAAATCATATGGCCCTACTCAAAGCAAAGTGAAGGGGTAAATCCGACAACTGGAAGTCAGGAACCAGTCTTATTAAATGGTAAAAGTAATTAGTATACATAATCAACAAATATTTATCTGACTTAATATATGTCATGTGTCATGACTAAATATAATGACTCTTAAGGTTTAAATGTGATCTAATAGTATTTTAGAACTTAACAATATGAGCAATTTTTTTTTTTTTTTAGAAACAAAAAAATAATAATTAGATGAATTTGGAATGAGGTTGGATTCACTAATAAATATATACAAAACAATTTTAAATTAAATTAATCAAATTTAATAAAATTTGGAATGAGTTTAAGATCTATCTTTTTTTATAAATTCATATTTAAAGTAGGTACTCTTAATCAAAATTTATCTTTATTCATTCCTAAGTAAGTGTACCAAAATGGACTGAAATTGATCAAAGTAGACTAAATTTGACCGAATAGACCAAATTGGAGTCAGAGTTTGATTGATCTCAATTGAAAGTATTTTCGGGAGATTCAATCTCCATTCTGCACCATAAAATCCATCACTTTTCTAGTTTTATGAAGAGTCTAGTTGATAAGACATGGGATGCCTTTATCAATTTTTTCCAAGGGAAGAATACAAGACTTGTTTACCCCCTTGATAAGAAACATTTATATCAAACTACTTTATAGAAGACGAAATGGCATTTAAAAAGAAAAAAGACACAGATACTCCACTGTCCACTCCTTTGCAACTGTTGCTTAATAGACTACTATGAAGAATAAATGCTAAAAGGGACTACCAACCATTCACATTTTCTAGATCTGTAAATTGAAGCAAAATATCTTCTTCTTTTTTTTTTTAGGATCTGTAGCACAAGTTCAAAATAGAACAGAGGCTCAAGAGATCCTGAGAACAGCTCACTCTAAATTAGCATCTGCAGACAAAATCATATGGCCCTAATCAAAGCAAAGTGAAGGGGTAAATCCGAGCACAGGAACCGGTCTTATTAAATGGTTTAACTATTGCAAATGGTAATAGTAATTAGTATACATAATCATATAATATTACTCCAAAATATGTCATATCTAACGACTAAATATAGTGTTTTAGAACTTTACAATATGATCTAGTAGTGTTTTAGAACTTAAAAATATAAGTGATGTTAAGTTAGTCTCTTTTTAATTAAGTAAAATAAAATAAATAAATGGATGAATTTGAAATGAGTTTGGATTTATTAATAAATATATATCAAACAAATTTGGAGTAAATTAATCAAATATAACAAAATTTGGAATGATTTTATGATCTATATTTTTTAATAAATTCATATTTGAAATAGGTACTTTCAACTCAACCCAAATCTACCTTTATTCATTCTTAAGTAAGTGCACTAAAATGGACCAAAAAAGACCAAAGTAGACTGAATTAGACCGAATAGACCAGATTGGACCAAATAGACCAAATTGGATGTCAGAGTTTGATTGATCTCAATTGAAAGTATTTTCTGGATCAATCTCCTTTCTGCACCTTAAAATCCATCACTTTTCTAGTTTTTTGATGAGTCTGGTTTGTAAAACATGGGATGCCTTGTCAATTTTTTCCAAGGGAAGAATACATGAGTCAAGACTTGTTTACCCCCTTGATAAGAAACATTTAAATCAAACTACTTTATAGAAGAGGAAATGGTATTTAAAAAGAAAAGAGACACAGAAATGGCCATAAAATATTATTAAAAACAAATTAAATTGGGGATTATATTGAAACAACATATAGTTGTACAAATATTTTCTGATTATTAGAAAGCACTTTTCAAAACTGCAACTGAAATCTTTACTCAGCTAACAATGCTTTTCTGTGTTCCCCCTTAACTAGGCATTTACTACTTATTTTTCCTATTTCTTTTTTACTTTCTCTTTTTCCCATCATTTACATGATTACAACCCCTCCTATATTCCTTACACTACCCACATATGCACAGAAAACCCCAAGAACCCTCTTCAAAGCCATGCAGAAGAAGCATATAACCCAAGAGACAGGCTGGGGGAGCCACTAGATTTCATGAACACCCTCTTGTCTAGATAAATGCACTGCAGCTTTTTCAGGACTCATATCATTCAAGTTGTGATCTTGCACAAAGAATGAAGATTAGAGTTGCACTAGTCTGATGGATACAAAACTTGATGGCCATCCTCATACCGAAGAATCACATCATATGACCTGCACAAAAATAAAGACCCTATAATTAAAGTCCAGTAGTGGAGTCAACAAAAACACCCCCATTGCTACACGTTATGCATCATCCCTCAATAACCTCGTACTTTTATTGGGTAAGAATTGGATATGCTAGTGAGAGTGAGTGTAAATCATCCAATCAAAAATAATATGGCAGAAGAGAAGACAGAAACTTACCTAGTGATTCTATGGACAAGGGGGTCCAACAAAAACTGCCTTCAGGAGTTCATGATCCACGGACAGCACAAGCAAATCAAAAATTCTGCAGATATGCCCTCAGCCTGATGGACAGAAAACCAAATGAAGAGCCATCAGCGTACTATATTGTTTCTAGGCTTATTGATGCTTTTGTGAAGATAGAAAGAACAAATGGTGCTTCTTCCCCAGGGTGTATAGTTGTAGGCACTATTGTATAACCCTTTGGATCAGGGTCCAGACCCATTTCACATGATACTTCTCTAGAATTGACATAATCCGTCCCGCCAACTGATTCATGCAGGTCTATGTTGTAGGCAGCGCGGCGGCCACGGGTTTTAAGTATCCGCATCCCAATGTAAAACATCATCGAATCATGACTGGATTGATAATTATGAACACATGAATTGGTAATGATGCATCTGGTCCATTTGCTCTCAATCGGAACTGTGGATTTTGATGCCACGTATCATAATCTTGGCACCCACCAGCACTGTAACCACGCCATTGGCCATGAACAGTATAGCGCATCTCTGGGGTATACGTGGCAAACATATATTGATCGGAAATGAATCTGAAATTCTTGCCAAGACATCCGGAATATACCATCTTTTGACTGTTCAGGAAGTAGAAATTCAGGCAATTAGCAATAAGATTTCACTAAAGACAACAAATTAAAATAGTTGCAAAATCCTGATCATGATTCATGCATTTATCCTGTAAAAAAAAAAAAAAACAATCAGATTATGTCCAATGTAATATGATCTAAATTATCTCAAAACACTTGCTCAAGAAAAAATAAAACTCAAAAAAGTAAAACCACATAAGACTCCTCTTGTATAATACGGAAACAACGTAATATGATCTTGCGGAACGTGCTTCAGCTTGTGCTTCATCCTATCAGTCCATTCAAGAGATGAGTCAGACCAAGGTCCATTCACAATTAATGCTCTTGCACAATGCCGCTGCAAGAAAAGTGCACGTCTGAAACAGACGGACTCCCAGCACCAAGCAAAACTCCCTCCTGTTTGAAACCCAAAGCTCATTTCCCTTCCTAGTGGTAGCTAATGCTGGTTTACCTGGTGCTTCGCATGGAATCCAATCATTTGACAACAACTGGAAATCCACTCACCCTGAACAGGTTGGCGTGGTTGTTGTTCTATTTATTTTGTGTTTTTGTAGAAAAGAAAAAAAGAAAAAAAAAATCCCAGCTTAAATAAAGTTTACTTAAGAATAACATATATTGTGATATGCTAAGCAAAAGAAAATGTAAGCCTTTAATTTGTAGATACCGGTTTATCATTTTCAAAATATAAACACAAACTAAAAGTGATATTGAACAGAACAAAACAATAATAGTATTCCCAACAAGGACATTACTTATAAAACGTGAATATGTGTTAAAAATATTGTACCAAGTAGTCAGATTAATTATGTTTTATGAAAAATTATTGTGTACTCTCGAAATATCAAAAATGTGTACTCTTTCCTCTCATATGAATGATGGGTCCCACTAATTATATTCATAGTGGGACCCACTATTCATGTGAGAATGAGAAATACGCATTTATGGTACGCCAAAAATACCTAATAATTTTCCATGTTTTACATCTACAAATAAATAAACATATTTATATAATTATGTTTATGTTCTCACATGCATTGCACGCCAAGTAAATTTGCAATCTACTAAAACTAATAAATTAAATTAGCCATTTTATTTCTTAATGATTTATGGTACGCCGAAAATACTTAATAATTTTCCATGTTTTATGTCTACAAATAAATAAACATATTTATATAATTATGTTTATGTTCTCACATGCATTGCACACCAAGTAAATTTGCAATCTACTAAAACTAATAAATTAAATTAGCCATTTTATTTCTTAATGTATGAAACAAAAAGTACTCACATATATAATGAAAATAAATACAAAAGATTAGGAGTTAGAAAAATACATTTTCAATTTTGTTTAATTTTTTTTCTCATGTTTATTGAGCTTGGGTAGGATTTGGGATCGACAACAAGTTGTATTTTAAACTTCATTTGAAACATTACTCTTTACACTCAATATTGTCTTTCAATTCCTATGGCATGCATCTCACTCACGTTGTGTTGTTTTGGTTTACAATGGTTCTTTAGTTGGAATTATAGTCATTTAATTTTTTTTTAGTTGAACTTATAACTATAATCATTCAATTGTAACTAGTAAATGTGTGTGCCTTCATAACAAAGACAAGAGGAATCCCACTTGAAGAAACAGATATTGTTGGATCTTGTATATGAGAGAGAGAGAAAGAGAGAGAGAGAGTATATTTATTGTCTGTATTCTCATACCTTCGTGGACAGAATACATCCAAAAGACACACCTTTCAAAATAATATTAAGGGGGAATAGTCCATGTTTACTTTTACCACATGCATTGTATGTGAAATATATTTTTATAGTAATAAAAATCATGAATTAATGTTGAGATTTTATCTTTCTGAACGTGTGATACAAAAAGTACTCACGTACAAAATAAATAAATACATTAATTTTGGGCTCAAAATACAATTTCAAATTTAAGTTATTCCATTGTGGCTACTAAATTTAATGAAAATTTCAAGATTTCTAACCTTCGGATGAGGTTTTGGGATCATACAAGTTTTTAAGCCTCAACAGAAAGTAGAATCTTTTTTACAATTGGAGCTGACTCTAGATTCTGAGGACATATTTCAAATATTGTTAGTTGTTGCCGATATCAAGATAGATTCGTAGAAGCCAATTGTATAGCATAAAGTTTTCACAGAAACAACACATATTGTGATATGTTAGACAAAAGAAAATTGAATGTTTTTAATATGTATATATACTAGTCTACTATTTTCCAAACATAAACTCAAATTAAAGTGATATTGAACATATCAAAACAATAATGTTATTCCAAATAAGTACATTACAATTAAAACACAAAAAGATATTGAAAGTCATGTTTATGCTTTCCACACATAAACATATTTATATAGTCATGTTTATGTTTCCACATATATTGCGTGTTATGTAAATTTGCATACTAGTAAAATTAATGAGTAAGTTACACTTTCAGCCCACAATTTGGGCTTGTTTTCATTTTGGTTTATGTTTTGAAATTTTCATTTTGCCATTCTTGTTTGATTACATTTTTATATTGGCTCTTTACATTTCAAAATTTTCATTTTGGTCCTTCATAAAAATGAAAATTTTGAAAAGTAAAAGGTAAATGAAAATGAATTAAACATGAATGCCAAAATAAAAACAATCTCAAACTTAGAGGGTCAAAAAAATACTTTAGTCAAATAAAGAATTAACCTAGAGATTTTATTTTTCTAAAACATGTGAAACAAAAAGTACTTGCATCTATATTAATTTCTATATGTAGAAGCACAAAATTTAATGTTACTACATTCCTGTTGAGTCACTTCATCGACCATGTCACCTCTTTTTTTTTTTTTTTTTATTCCTCTAATTTTTTGATAATATTAAATACATTAACCAATTGACTTTTACACATTCATCTTGAACAAGTTTTTTTTTTCAAATAAAATTTATATGGTTTTAATTTCACATATATTTTGTCTGTACACATTCATCATCTTTAATTTAGAGCATTCATAGCAAAGATGTGAAAATAGTTAAAAATCTATTTTAACAACTTAAATCATGAAAATCAAGCTACATCAAAGTTGATACATCTAAAAAATTTTAGCCTTCAGCTATAGTGAGTTGCATTAAGTTAAACATAAAACTCAATTTTTTATTCTACCATCTCTCTTCCTTCAATTTAAAAATATTTTCCTTCTCGCCCTCCCCAATGTCTCTCTCTTTATTCTTCTCCCTCTCAAACCCAACAACTCTGAATTTCCTCTCATCGATCTCTCACTCTCAAATTTCCTATCATCTCTCATTTTTCTCCTCTCCCATTCTCTAGGTTGTGTTGTGGGTTGTGGTAGTTCCGGTAGTGGTTGTGGATCTCAGTGGTTCAACTGTGGTTGTGGGCAACTGTGGGTTCATGGGTTTGCGGTTGGGCTGATTTTGGAATCGGTTATGTTGGGTTCACGGTGGTTGAAATTATGTGGGTTTTTTTACCTTCGATTGTGGTTGCTGGCAATGGTTGAAGATTGTGGGTTTTTTTCCTCCGATGGGTTGCTTTTTTCTTATTTGTTGTTGAATTTTTGTGGGTTTTTTTTCCCTCCAATGGTATAGTGGTGGTGGCTAGCAATGGTTGAAGTTTGAGATTTTTTTTTTTCTTCAAGTGAGTTGCTTATTTTCTTATTTGTGGTTGAAGTTTTATGGGTATTTTTTTCCTCCAACGAGTTGCTTTTTTCTTGTTTGTGATTGAATTTTTATGGTTTTTTTTTCCTAGTGGTGGTGGTGATGGCTGGCAGTGAGTTGTGAGTTCTTGTTTTATGTTTTTTTTTTAAACCACTGGTGGTGGTTGGTGGTGGTGGGTATGAGCGGTAGAGAAGAGAGGGAGATGGAGAAGAAGAATAGAAGATAGAGAAAGAGGAGAGACTAAAAATATAAAATAAATAAATAAGATTAAAGAAATAATATTTAAATGAAGTGAGAAAAAAACAAAACCTTTGTTGTTGGGTGTATTGTAAAATAAGGTATTCAAATAGAAAAAGTAAGTTTTTAAGTTGCTAAAAGCTAAAATTTCCAATTCCTTTGCTATGAATGCTTTAAAAAGAACTCTCTCAAGCTAAAATTTTTAACTCATTTGATATGAATGCTTTAGAAACAACTATCTCCGCACTTTTCTTTTTCTTCATTACTCTTATAGTCTTCAATTCATTGCCTTTCCCTCTCTTTCCACCCATCCTCTACCCATCAAACCCGAATGACTATTCAAATTTCAGGTGCTTCAATTGCTACTCCCCTAGAATTAAAAGTCCAACGATTATTTCCAAACTTCTGTCCCCTGCTCCCAAAAGCTATTACCGACATGCAAAGGTAACCCGGTCTGGTGGCCATCAAAACCACCGTCCAGAAAACAAGTTGCCTCACCTAAATCAGCATCAATTGTCATTGTCACAATATGCCACCTGCAAAGCATTTATAGAACACCAGTGAAAGTGAGTTCTAGTAAATGAAGTACTGACAATAACAACACAATGAAACAATGACACAGAGACACAATGGGAAATGAATGAGTACAAAATAAATTCTATGAAAGAGAGAAGAAAAGCACATGCACTACAATCTTGCCGAATTGTGCTAAGTACATTCAAATAAAGAAAAAGCCCAGACCTTCCCTCTGCAATACTCGTGACACTGATACTCCACTGTCTACCCCTTTGCGACAGTTGACTACTATGAAGAATAAATGCTAAAAAGGAACTACCAACCATTCTCATTTTCTGGAAACTTATTGAAGCCGTGTATGTATATATGAAGCCCAATTGTTAAGTTGAAGCAAAATATCATTTTTTTAGGATCTGTAGCACAAGTTTAAAATAGAACAGAGGCTCAAGAGATTATGAGTACTGCTCACTCTAAATTAGGATCTGTAGACAAAATTGTATGGTCCTACTCAAAGCAAAGTGAAAGGGTAAATCCGAGCAAAGGAAGTCAGGAACCAGTCTTATTAAATGGTTTAACTATTACAAATGGTAATAGTAATTAGTGTACATAATCAACAAATATTTATTGACTTATAATATTACTCAATATATGTCATGTGTCCCAAATCAAAAAAAAAATATATATATATATATATATATATATGTCCTGTGTCATGACTAAATATAGTGGCTCTAAGGTTTAAATTTGATCTAATTAAGCAATGTTAATTTAATCTTTTTCTAATTAAGTAAAATAAAATAAATAACTAGATGAGTTTAAAATGAGTTTGAATTCACTAATAAATATATATAAAAAAAATTTGGATTAAATTAATCAAATTTAATAAAATTTGTAATGAGTTTAAGAGCAATGTTTTTTAAATAAATTTATAGTTAAAATAGATGTTCTCAGCCAAAATCTATCTTTAAGTAAATGCACCAAATTGAAACAAAATGAATCAAAGCAGACTAAATTAGATCGAATTAACCAAATTTCAATCACAGTTTGATTGATCTCAATTAAAAGTATTTTTTGGTTCAATCTCCTTTCTGCACCTTAAAATCCATCACTTTTCTAGTTTTTTGAAAAGTCTGGTTTAGTCACAGAAGATATAAATCACATGTTCTTTGTAAACTCAGAATTTTAGTTCGTAGTCGGTGATGAAATTGGGCATTTCATCTGCGAAGACTATAACATATCAACTAAAATGATTTGTCTGGATCATGAAGGTGGAGACTTTTAGTTGGTATGTTGATATGTTTTAAGAATTAAGACATATTAAACTGGACCGCTGTGTGATATTTATTATTTTTCTAACGACTGTCAAATGAATAATGAATCTCACGACTTCTATTTATATGAACTCTTAATCCTAAGAGAATAATGGACTTGATCATAAAGTGTAAGTTGCTTTGATATATCAGGAGTGAGATCTAAAGTTACGATCAAAACCTCAGTATGTTGGGCAGCCATATTTAGCGTTGATAGAACATATATTCTCAAGATGAAATTCATAGTCTCTTAACGGAGATATAAAGTATTCCCTTGAGATAAGTTTAATAGGTTTGGTTATTCAGAGTGTTAGGCCTAACCACTTTAGTAAGGAGTTACTAAAATATATATTTATGGAATTGAATTTCATAAATATATGATGAATAACTTAAAGGATTAAATCGGGTACTCAAGGAATTAAGATGTAGTAATCTTCAAAGTGGCAGTCTACATTCATGACTTTGTATTACTACGAATATTCTATAAAGAGGTTGCATGTACAATAAATTCTTGGGATATAATTTATAAATAAGGCCTAGAGTGCAATTATATTTATATAGTGGTATTAATATAATTAATGGTAATTTTGGACTTGTCAAGAGTTGACAGAAAAGCCTAAGGCTCATTGGAGCTAGTGTCTTATTGGTCCCTTTTAGTCCCACTCCAAGCCACACACTTAAACCCAATTGGAAATGCCCAACGGGCTTGCCCAATTGGATAATCAGTTAGATATTAAGAGAGAAATATACATAATTTTAGGTGTGACACTATTGTGAAATGGTGTGTATATGTAAGAGAAAGCCACTCTCTTATTCTCCCTTGAACTGATCGAAAGACCACACTTCTTGGGCATTAGTGGAATTAGAGTAAAGATTAAAAGTGTTCCCAAGTGCTTTTGATCTTTAGTTTTGAATTTCACCACACCAAAGTACACTCTCTTGTTCTTAAATTCTGAAATTTACATAGTACATGTTATCAATTGCGAATGAAATAGATTCGTTAATTTTCCGCTGCGTATGTTTTGTATAAGATACAAACCATGTTTTATCCAACAGGGAGAGCCACTAGGTTTTTTGAACACCCTCTTGTCCAGACAAATGCACTGTAGCTTTTTCAGGAATCATATCATTAAAGTTGTGAACTTGCAGAAAGAATGAAGATTAGAGTTGCACTAGTCCGATGGATACAAAACTTGATGGCCATCCTCATACCGAAGAATCACATCATATGACTTGCACAAAAATAAAGACCCTATAATTAAAGTCCAGTAGTGGAGTCAACAAAAACACCCCCATTGCTACACGTTATGCATCATCCCTCAATAACCTCGTACTTTTATTGGGTACGAATTGGATATGCTAGTGAGAGTGAGTGTAAATCATCCAATCAAAAATAATATGGCAGAAGAAAAGACGGAAACTTACCTAGTGATTCTGTGGACAAGGGGGTCCAACAAAAACTGCCTTCAGGAGTTCATGATCCACGGACAGCACAAGCAAATCAAAAATTCTGCAGATATGCCCTCAGCCTGATGGACAGAAAACCAAATGAAGAGCCATCAACGTACTATAATGCTTCTAGGCTTATTGATGCTTTTGTGAAGACAGAAAGAACAAATGGTGCTTCTTCCCCAGGGTGTATAGTTGTAGGCACTATTGTATAACCTTTGGGGTCAGGGTCCAGAACCATTTCACATGATATTTCTCTAGAATTGACATAATCCGTCCCGCCAACTGATTCATACAGGTATATGTTGTAAGCAGCGAGGTGACCACGGGTTTTAAGTATCTGCATTCCAATGTAAAACATCATAGAATCATGACTTGATTGATAATTTCAAAAACCAACTGTAGTTCTTGAGAAACCCACACCCTACAAACAGAAAATGACAGAAAAGTTGGCAAAGACCCGGTGAAAAACCATTAGTCTCACTATACATACAAAATTGACTGAAGATTCATTTCTAAGTATAACTGAGTTAAGGTTATGAACACATGAATTGGTAATTATGCATCTGGTCCATTTGCTCTCAATCGGAACTGTGGATTTTGATGCCACGTATTATAATCTTGGCACCCACCAGCACTGTAACCACGCCATTAGCCATGAACAGTATAGCGCATCTCTGAAGGGGTATATGCAGCAAACAAATATTCATCAGAAATGAATCTGAAAGTCTTGCCAAGACATCCGGAATCTACCATCTTTTGACTGTTCGAGAAGTAGAAATTCATGCAATTAGCAATAAGATTTCACTAAAGACAACAAATTAAAATGAGAAATGATATGTCCACAACATTTTTACAACAAATCTTAAGTGACAAGTTGTTACCGGTTATTATTGTTGGGTTAAAAAAGTAATCTCAGTACTAAATTCAAATTTGAACCAATAACAACTAACCACTCATGATTTATTGTAAAAATGTTGTGGACGTAACACTTCTCAATTAAAATAGTTGCAAAATCCTAATCATGATTCATGCATTTATCTTGTAAAAAAAACAACCAGATTATGTCCAATGTAATATGATCTAAATTATTGCAGAACACTTAAAAAAAAATAATACTCAAAAAAGTAAAACCACATAAGACTCCTCTTATATAATACGGAAACAGTATAACTACCTGCGGAACGTGCTTTAGCTTGTGCTTCATCCTATCAGTCCATTTAGGAAATGAGTCAGACCAAGGTCCATTCACAATTAATGCCCTTGCACAATGCTGCTAGAAGAAAAGTGCACATCTTAAACAAACGAACTCCCAGCACCAAGCAAAAACCCCTCATGTTTGAAACCTATAGCTCATTTCCCTTCCTACTGGTAGCAAATGCTGGTTTACCTAGTGCTTCGCATGGAATCCAATCATTGACAACAACTGGAAACCCACTCACCCTAAACAGGCTAGCGTGGTTGTTGTTCTATTTGTCTTGTGTTTTTGTACCAAAGAAAAGAAGAAGAAAAAAATCCCCTCTTACGTAAAGTTTACTTGAAACTAACACTGTGATATGTTAAGCAAAAGAAAATGTAAGTTCTTAATTTGTAGATACTAGTTTATTATTCCCAGAACATAAACACAAATTAAAAGTTATATTAAACAAAACTATAAAGGTATTCCAAATAAGGACATTACTTATAAAACGTGTATAGGTGTTGAAAATATCATACCAAGTAGTGTGATTAGTTATGTTTATGTTTACACATATTTAAACATATTTGTATAATCATGTTTATGTTCTCACATGCATTTGCACGTCAAGTAAATTTGCATTCTACTAAAAATAATGAATTAAACCAGCCATTTTATTTTTCTTAATGTATGAAACAAAAAGTACTCACATATATAATAAAAATAAATACAAATAATTAAGAGTCAGTAAAACATATTTTCAAATTTTATTTAATTTATTTTTCACTTATAAAAATTTTTTCTCATGTGTATTGAGATTGGGTAGGATTTGGGATTGACAACAAGTTGTATTTTAAACTTCATTTGAAATATTACTCTTTACACTCAATATTGACTTTAAATTTCTATGGCATATATCTCACTCACGTTGTGTTGTTTTGGTTTGCAATGATTCTTTATTTTGAATCATAGTCATTTAATATTTTTTAGTTGGACTTGTAATCACAATCATTCAATTGTAACTAGTAACCGTGTATGTCTTCATAACAAAGACAAGAGAAATCTTGCTTGAAGATAGAACTAGAGTTGGATTCCATATGAATAATACATGTATGAATGTGAGAGAGAGAGAGAGAGAGAATATCTCTAAATAGTCCATGTTTACTTTTTCCAAATGCATTATATGTAAAATATATTTTTATAGTAATAAAAATCATGAATTAATTTTGAGATCTTATCTTTCTGAACGTGTAATACAAAAATTACTCACGTACAAAATAAATGAATACATTAATTTTGAGCTCAAAATACAATTTCAAATTTAATTTATTCCATTGTGGCTACTAAATTTAATGAAATGTTCAAGATTGCTAACCTTGGGTGAGGTTTTGGGATCGTATAAGTTTTTAAACCTCAATGGAAAGTAGAATCTTTTTTACATTTAGAGCAGACTCTAGATTCCAACGACATATTTCTAATTATGTTAGTTGTTGCCAATATCAAGGTAGATTTGTAGAAGCCAACTGTATAGCATAAAGTTTCCATGGAAACAACACATTGTGATATGCTAGGTGAAAGAAAAATGAAAGTTTTTAATATATGTATATATATATATATATATATATATATTCTAGTCTACTATTTTCCAAACATAAACTCAAATTGAAGTGCTATTGAATAGATCAAAACAACAATGTTATTCCAAATAAGTACATTACAATTAAAACACAAATAGATATTGAAAGTCATGTTTACGCTTTCCACACATAAACATATTTATGTAGTCATGTTTATGTTTTCACATACATTGTGTGTTATGTAAATTTGCATGCTAGTAAAAATAACGAGTAAGTTACACTTTTAGCCCTTACAATTTGGGCTGTTTTCATTTTGGTTTATGTTTTAAAATTTTCATTTTGCCATTCTTGTTTGATTACATTTTCATATTGGCTCTTTACATTTCAAAATTTTCATTTTGGTCCTTCATGAAAATGAAAATTTTGAAACGTAAAAGGTAAATGAAAATCAATTAAACATGAATGTCAAAGTGAAAACAATCTGAAACTTAAAGAGTCAAAAAAATACTTTAGTCAAATAAAAAATTAACCTGGAGATTTTATTTTTCTAAAACATGTGAAACAAAAAGTACACACATCTATATAATATCTAAATATAGAAGCACAACATTTAATGTTGCTACATTCATGTTGAGTCACATCACTCACATTTTTTTATTTATTGATTTGTTCTTCTAATTTATGATAACATTAAATATATTAACCAGTTGACTTTTACACATTCATCTTGAAATTTTTTTTTTTTTCAAATAATATTTTAGATGGTTTTAATTTCACATATACATTGTCTGTACACATTCATCTTCTTTAAGTTAGAGCATTCATAGCAAAGATGTGAAAATAGTTAAAAAGCTATTTTAACAACTCAAATCATGAAAATCAAGCTACATCCAAAGTTATTACATCTAAAATTTTTTAGCTTTCAGCTATAGTTAGCTGTATCAAGTTAAACATAAAGCTTAATTTTTTATTCTACCATATCTTTTCCTTGAATTTAAAAATTATTTCTTTCTCACTCTCCCCAATGTCTCTCTCTTTATTCTCCTCCCTCTAAGATCCCAACGCCTCTGGATTTCCTCTCATCTCTCACTCTCAAATTTCCTATCATCTCTCATTTCTCTCTTCTCTCACTCTCTCTGTTGTGTTGTGGGTTATGGCAGTTCCAGTTGTGGTTGCGGGTCTTGGTGGTTCAATCGTGGTTGTGGGCGACTGTGGGTTCATGGGTTTGTGGTTGGGTTGATTTTGGAATGGGTTATGGTGGGTTCACAGTGCTTAAAGTTTTGTGGGTTTTTTTTTCCTCCAGTGGTGGTGGTGGTGGCTGGCAATGGTTGAAGTTCGGGGGTTTTTTTTTTCCTCCAATGAGTTGCTTTTTCTCTTATTTGTGGTTTAATTTAATGGGTTTTTTTTTCCTCTGACGGGTTGCTTTTTTCTTGTTTATGGTTGAAGTTTTATGGTTTTTTTTCCAGTGGTGGTGGTGGTGGTGGTGGTGGTGGCTGGTAGTGGGTTGTGGGTTCTTGTTTTATGTTTTTTTTTTTAAACCAGTGGTGGTGGGTATGGGCGGTAGAGAAGAGAAGGAGATGGAGAAGAAGAATAGATTATAGAGAAAGAGGAGAGACTAAGAACAAAAAAATAAAAAACATTAAAGAAAGAATATTAAAATGAAGTTCTAAAAAAATAGAACTTTTGATACGAGGTGTATTATAAAGTAAGGTAATAAAATAGATAAAGTTGATTTTTGAGTTGTTAAAAGCTAAAAATTTTAACTCCTTTGATGTGAATGTTTTAGAAAGAACTCTAAGAGCACTAGCATCTAAGGATGCAAAAAAAAAAAAAAAAACCTATTCTACATCATTAAACACCATTTTATTTATTTTACCAACACATTTTACAACTCGCCCTACATCCCAATTTTTATTTTTACATACAACTTAATAAAATAATACAACTACCAAATAAAACTATAAATACTACTTTATGAGAGAGGGGAGAAAGAGGAGAAAAGTTGACAAGAAAGGGAGGCAACCAATGAGAGAAGGAGAGAGGGGAAAGAGAGAAGAAAAAAATAATTAAAAAAGGCAAGTAACTGCTACAATGGGGTTGCAAATGTTTTTAGATATAACAATCCGGTTGGAGCTTGTTTCGTAAATTTGGTGGGTAAAATAGCAACTTGGAAGGTTTTACAACCCCCAACGCTGATGCTCTAACAAGCTAAAATTTTCAACTCTCTCCGCACTTCTCTTATTCTTCATTACTCTTACGGTCTTACTTCAATTCATTGCGTCCCCCTCTCTTTCCACCCATCCTCTACCCATCAAACCCGAATAACTATTCAAATTTCAGGTGCTTCAATTGCTACTCCCCTAGAATTAAAAGTCCAACGATTTTTTCCAAACTTCTGTCCCATGCTCCCAAATGCTATTACCGACATGCAATGGTAACCCGGTCTACTGGCCATCAAAACCACCGTCCAGAAAACAAGTTGCCTCACCTAAATCAGCATTAATTGTCATTGTCACAATATGCCACCTGCAAAGCATTTATAGAACACCAGTGAAAGTGAGTTCTAGTAAATGAAGTACCGACAATAACAGCACAATGAAACAATGACACAGAGACACAATGGGAAATGAATGAGTACAAAATAAATTCTATGAAAGAGAGAAGAAAAGCACATGCACTACAATCTTGCTGAATTGTGCCAAGTACATTCAAATAAGAAAGAGCCCAGACTTTCCGTCTGCAATACTTGTGACACTGGTACTCCACTGTCCACCCCTTTGCAACAGTTGACTACTATGAAGAATAAATGCTAAAAAGGAACTACCAACCATTCTCATTTTCTGGAAACTTATTCAAATTAACGAAGCCATGTGTATATATATATGTGTGTGTGTATATGAAGCCCAGTTGTTAAGTTAAAGCAAAATATCATTTTTTTAGGATCGGCAGCACAAGTTTAAAATAGAACAGAGGCTCAGGAGATTATGAGTACTGCTCACTCTAAATTAGGATCTGTAGACAAAATCATATGGCCCTACTCAAAGCAAAGTGAAAGGGTAAATCCGAGCACAGGAAGTCAGGAACCAGTCTTATTAAATGGTTTAACTATTACAAATGGTAATAGTAATTAGTGTACATAATCAACAAATATTTATTGACTTATAATATTACTCAATATATGTCATGTGTCACGACTAAATATAGTGGCTCTAAGGTTTAAATGTGATCTAATTAAGTAATGTTAAGTTAATCTTTTTCTAATTAAGTGAAATAAAATAAATAACTAGATGAGTTTAAAATGAGTTAGAATTCACTAATAAATATATATATATATATATATATATATATATATATAATTTGGATTAAATTAATCAAATTTAATAAAATTTGGAATGAGTTTAAGAACAATATTTTTTTAATAAATTTATATTTAAAATAGATGTTCTCAGCCAAAATCTATCTTTAAGTAAGTGCAAAAATTGAAACGAAATGAATCAAAGCAGATTGAATTAGATCAAATAAACCAAATTTCAGTCACAATTTGATTGATCTCAATTAAAAGTATTTTTTGGTTCAATCTCCTTTCTGCACCTTAAAATCCATCACTTTTCTAGTTTTTTGAAAAGTCTGGTTTATAAGACATGGGATGCCTTGTAAATATTTTTAAGGGAGGAATACAAGATTTGTTTACCCCCTTGATAAGAAACATTTAAATCAAACTACTTTATAGAAGAGGAAATGGTATTTAAAAATAAAAGAGAAACAGAAATGGCCATAAAATAAGATTAAAATAAAATAAATTGGGAATTATATTGAAACAACATACATTTTTACAAATATTTTCCGATTAGAAAGCACTTTTCAAAACTGCAGCTGAAACCCTTTCTCAGCTAACAATGCTTTTCTGTGTTTCCCATTAACTAGGCATTTACTACTTATTTTTCCTATTTCTTTTTACCTTTCTCTTTTTCCCATCATTTACATGATTATACCCCCCACTATATTCCTTACACTACCCACCTATGTACAGAAAACCCCAATAACCCTCTTCAAAGCCATGCAGAAGAAGCATATAACCCCAGAGACAGGCTGGGGGAAACACTAGATGTCATGAACACCCTCTTGTCTAGATAAATGCACTGCAGCTTTTTCAGGAATCATATCATTCAAGTTGTGAACTTGCAGAAAGAATTAGGATTAGAGTTGCACTAGTCCGATGGATAGAAAACTTGATGGCCATCGTCATACCGAAGAATCACATCATATAACCTGAACAAAAATAAAAACTTTATAATTAAAGTCCAGTATTGGAGTCAACAAAAACACCCCCATTGCTATACATTATGCATCATCCCTCAATAACCTCGTACTCTTGTTGGGTAAGAATTGGATATGCTAGTGAGAGTGAGTGTAAATAATCCAATCAAAAATAATATGGAAGAAGAGAAGACAGAAACTTACCTAGTGATTCTGTGGACAAGGGGGTCCAACAAAAACTGCCTTCAGGAGTTCAAGATCCACGGACAACACATGCAATTCAAAAATTCTGCAGATATGCCCTCAGCCTATGGACAGAAAACCAAATGAAGAGCCATCTGCGTACTATGAAGCTTCAAGGCTTATTGACGCTTTTGTGAAGACACAAAGAACAAATGGTGCTTCTTCCCCAGGGTGTATAGTTGTAGGCACTATTGAATAACCCTTTGGATCAGGGTCCAGAACCATTTCACATGATATTTCTCTAGAATTGACATAATCCGTCCCACCAACTAATTCATGCAGGTATATGTTGTAAGCAGCACGGCGGCCACGGGTTTTAAGTATCCGCATTCCAATGTAAAACATCATAGAATCATGACTGGATTGATAATTTCTAAAACCAGCTGCAGTTCTTGAGAAACCCACAACCTACATACAGAAAATGACAGAAAAGTTGGAAAAGACCCTGTGAAAAACCATTAGTCTCTCTATACATACAAAATTGACTGACGATTCATTTCTAAGTATGACTGAGTTAAGGTTATGAACACATGAATTGGTAATGATGCGTCGGGTCCATTGACTCTCAATCGGAACTGTGAAAATAGTTACAAAATCCTGATCATGCATTTATCTTGTAAAAAAACAAACAATCAGATTATGTCCAATGTAATAGTATGATCTAAATTATCACAGAACACTTACTCAAGAAAAATATAACTCAAAAAAGTAAAACCGCATAAGACTCCTCTTATATAATACAGAAACAGTATAACTACCTGTGGAAGGTGTTTCAGCTTGTTCTTCATCCTATCAGTCTATTCAGGAGATGAGTCAGACCAAGGTCCATTCCACTCAACTTCATTAGCCCATGGCTTTCTAATTTGAACAAGATTGTGGCCATCAACTTCTCTAACCTAAATAATTGTTAATTAGAGAAAATTTATCACCATCAATTTGTATTTTTTATTTTTCTAAAACATGTGAAACAAAAAGTAGACACTTATACAAAAAAAATAAATAAATAAATAGACAAAAAAATATAAGCTAGTAGAAAAATTCTATTTTCAAATTTTATTTAGCTTTTCATTTACTAATAAATTTTTTAACCTTATCAAGTTCGGAAGGTTTAAGCTTGGATATGGGATTAGGATCCATCATCCATGGCTGGTTGTTTTTTAAAATTAATTTGAAATATAATGGTTTAACACTCAATGCAGGTCTTCGATTATTATGTGGAAACTAGTAAACATCCCATACTAAAGTTTGACCATATCTCTCTCCATATATGAATCCGAATTATTATGCTAGTTTTTTTGGTCTCTTCTTCTTTCATTCATGTTCGCTTGGTTTTTTTTTTAATATACTTCTAATGGATTTTTAGATGAGACAGAAAAGAAAAAAGAAAAAAAACTAAAAAAGCATAAATCATTAAACCTAACAAAGTGTTAGCTAACAAATGGTATTGTCATGAGAAACTGAGAAAATTATTATATAAAATTAAGAAACCAACTCAGTAATAAAAAAGGAATATGAAGAAATTTTCATTCGATGAACTATAGCTTGAAGTAAGATTGCATGGAAAACATTACATTGTGATGTATTCAGAAAAATAAATTGCAAGTATTTTACAAACATTGATTTTCCATTTCCCAAATCTATACATGTCTTAGAAGTGAAGTTGAACAAATCGTAACAATAATTATATTGTAAATAAAAATATCACAATTAAAACACATTAAAATTGGAAAAACCGTAACGATTGACGGTCAAGTTTTTTATTTTCCACACATGACACATATATAACATATGTGTATGGTTAGGTTTATGTTTATGTTTCCACGTGTATTTTGTTTTATAAAAATCTTCCACACTAGTAAAAATCATGAATTAAATTGGATATATATATATATATTTTTTTTTTCCAAATGTGAAACAAGAAGTACTCATAGGATAAAAACAATGAGTATATTACACTTTCAGCTCTTATAATTGGGCTTTGTTTCATTTTGACCATTAATGTAAAACAAGAAGTACTCATGTAAGTTCTTAATTTGTAGGTACGTACTGGTTTACCATTTTCAAAACATAAACACAAATTGAAAGTGATATTGAATAAAACAAAATATAATGGTATTCCAAATAAGGACATTACATTTAAAACTTGAATTGGTGTTGAACATATCATATTAAGTAGCATGATTAATTCCATCAAAAAAAAAAAAAAAAGTAGCATGATTAATTATTTTTGTGTTTACACATATATAAACATATTTGTATAATTATATGTTTATGTTCTCACATGCATTGTATGTTAAGTAAATTTGCATACTACTATAAATATGAATTAAATTAGCCATTTTATTGTAACAAAAGTACTCACATACATAATAAAAATAAATATAAAAGATTAGGAGTTAGTAAAACACATTTTTCAACTTTTATTTAATTTATTTTTCACTAATAATTTTTTTCTCAAGTTTATTGTGCTTGGGTTGGATTTGGGGACGACAACGAGCTGTATTTTAAACTTACTTTGAAATATTACTCTTTACACTCAGTATTGACTTTATATTTCTATGGCATGTATCTCACTCACGTTGTGTTGTTTTGGTTTGCAATGTTTCTTTAATTAGAATCATAGTCATTTAGTTTTTTTTAGTTGGACTTGTAACCATAGTCATGCTCACAATTGTACCTATTAACCAATGCAATCTTTGTATCAGAGATAGGAGGAATCCCGCTTGAAAAAATGGATGTGACCAGTTTTTAGTTTGAGAGAGAGAGAGAGAGAGAGAGAATGACTGTTATACAAGTTTCAGGGGGTTTCCTTTACTTATATTCCTAAAAAGAAAAAGATCTACCTGTAGCTTTGCTGATAAGTGAAAAACAGATTGATATAAAGCCTTTCAAAGTAATATTAAGCAATGATCCATGTTTATTTTTTCCACATGCATTGTATGTGAAATAAATTTTTATAGTAATAAAAATCATGAATTAATATTGAGATTTTATCTTTCAAAACGTGTGATACAAAAAGTAGTCACATACAAAATATATAAATACATTAATTTTGAGCTCAAAATAAAATTTCAAATTTAAGTTATTTCATTGTGGCTACTAAATTTAATGGTATTTTCTAGTTTGCTAACTTTGAGTGAGGTTTTGGGATCATGTTAGTTTTTAAGCCTCAATGGAAAATAGAAGCTTTTTACATTTGGAACTGACTCTAGATTCCAAGGACATATTTATAGTAATTTCATCAGTTTTTGCCGATATCAAGGTAGATTTGTGGAAGCCAATTGTATAGCATAAAGTTTCATTTGAAACAATACATATTTTGATATGTTAGGTGAAAGAAAAATGTAAGTTTTTAATTTATATATTCTAGTCTAATATTTTCCAGATATAAACTCAAATTAACGTGATATTGAACAGATCAAAACAATAGTGTTATTCTAAATAATTACATTACAATTAAAATACAAATAGATATTGATAACCATGTTTAATGTTTTGTAAATTTACATAGTAGTAAAAATAATGAGTAAAGTACACTTTCAGCACTTACAATTTGGGCTTGTTTTCATTTTGGTTTATGTTTCAAAATTTTCATTTTGCCATTCTTGTTTTATTTTGATTACATATTGGCTCTTTACATTTCAAACTTTCATTTTGGTCCTTTATGAAAATGAAAATTTTGAAACATAAAAGGTAAATGAAAACAAATAAAACATGAACGCCAAAATGAAAACAATCTCAAATTTAAAGGGTCGAAAAAATACTATAATCAAATAAAGAATTAGCCTAGAGATTTTATTTTTCTAAAACATGTGAAACAAAAGATATGCACATATATATAATATCTAAATGTAGAAGCACAAATTTTAATATTGTTACACTCCTGTTAAGTCATAATATCGGCCGCGTCACCTTTTTTTTATTTATTGATTTGCTCTTCTAATTTTTTGATAATATTAAATATATTAATAAATTGACTTTTACATATTCATCTTTAATAGTTTTTTTTTTCAAATAATATTTTGGGCGGTTTTAACTTCACATATACTTTGTTTGTACACATTCATCTTCTTTAATTTAGAAAGAACTCTATCCGCACTTTGCTTTTTCTTCATTACTCTCACAGTCTTACTTCAATACATTGCCTCTCCCTCTCTTTCCACCCATCCTCTACCCATCAAACCTGAATGACTATTCAAATTTCAGGTGCTTCAATTGCTACTCACTAGAATTAAAAGTCCACCGATTTTTTCCAAACTTCTGTCCCCTGCTCCCAAATGCTATTACCCACATGCAACGGTAACCACCATCCAGAAAACAAGTTGCCTCACCTAAATCAGCATCAATTGTCTTTGTCACAATGTGCCACCTGCAAAGCATTTATAGAACACCAGTGAAGGTGAGTTCTAGTAAATGAAGTACTGACAATAACAGCACAAAAAAACAATGATACACACACAATGGGAAATGAAGGGTAATTGTAACACCGAAAAAGTAACATAAATTAAAGAAAAAAAACAAATATAGTGTCAGAAAAAAGTGTGCTTAACGAACACCGCACGGTGCCCATTAAAACAACCCCAAAATAAATTCTACGAAAGAGAGAAGAAAAGCACATGCACTACAATCGTGCTGAACTGTGCTAAGTACATTCTAATAAAGAAAAAGCCTAGACCTTCCATCTGCAATACTTGTGGCACTGATACTCCACTGTCCAGTCCTTTGCAACAGTTCCTTAATTGACTACTATGAAGAATAAATGCTAAAAGTAACTACCAACCATTCTCATTTTCTGGATTTGTAAGTTGAAGCAAAATATCTTCTTCTTTTTTTTTTTTTTTAGTATCTGTAGCACAGGTTCAAAATAAAACAGAGGCTCAAGAGAATCTGAGAACAGCTCACTCTAAATTAGGATCTGTAGATAAAATCATATGGCCCTACTCAAGGCAAAGTTAAGGGATAAATCCGAGCACAGGAACCAGGCTTATTAAATGATTTAATTATTGCAAATGGTAATAATAATTAGTATACATAATCATATAAAATTACTAGATATATGTCATATCTCACGACTAAATATAGTATTTTAGAACTTAACAATATGATTTAATAGTGTTTTAGAACTTAAAAATATAAGTGATGTTAAATTGGTCTCTTTTTAATTAAGTAAAATAAAAAAAAATAAATAAATAGATGAGTTTAAAATGGGTTTGGATTTATTAATAAATATATATCAAACAAATTTGGATTAAGTTAATCAAATTCAATAAAATTTGGAATGAGTTAAGATCTATATTTTTTAATAAATTCATATTTCAAATAGGTACTCCCAACTCAACCCAAATCTATCTTTATTCATTCTTAAGTAAGTGCACCAAAATTAACCAAAATAAACTGAATTAGACCGAATAAATTAAATTAGACCGAATTGACAAGATTGGACCAAATAGACCAAATTGGATGTCACAGTTTGATTGATCTCAATTGAAAGCATTTTCTGCTCCAATCTCCGTTCTGTACCTTAAAATCCATCACTTTTCTAGTTTTTTGAAGAGTCTCGTTTATAAGACATGGGATGTCTTGTCAACATTTTTCAAGGGAAGAATATAAGAGTCAAAATTTGATGCGATGGTCACTCTACAAGTATAAATGCTTAAATGTGAAGGGCAAAGGCCGAAGTTCAAATCTCTAGAAGAGAGCTTTCACATACATATATACTTAGATTAGACTAAAATAGAATTTCTATCTTGTATTAAAATAAAAAATAAAAATAAAAAATAAAAAGATTTGTGTTACCTCCTAGATAAGAAACATTTAAATCAAACTACTTTATAGAAGAGGAAATGGTATTTAAAAAGAAAAGAGACACAGAAATGGCCATAAAATAAGATTAAAAAAAATAAATTGGGGATTATATTGAAACAACATACATTTGTACAAATATTTTCCGATTAGAAAGCACTTTTCAAAACTGCAGCTGAAATCCTTTCTCAGCTAACAATGCTTTTCTGTGTTCCCCATTAACTAGGCATTTACTACTTATTTTTCCTATTTCTTTTTTACTCTCTTTTTTTCCCATCATTTACATGATTACACCCCCCCTATATTCCTTCCACTACCCACCTATGTACAGAAAACCCCAAGAACCCTCTTCAAAGCCATGCAGAAGAAGCATATAACCCCAGAGACAGGCTGGGGGAGCCACAAGATTTCATGAACACCCTCTTGTCCAGATAAATGCACTGCAGCTTTTTCAGGAATCATATCATTCAAGTTGTGAACTTGCAGAAAGAATGAAGATTACAGTTGCACTAGTCCGATGGATAGAAAACTTGATGGCCATCCTCATACAGAAGAAGCACATCATATAACCTGCACAAAAATAAAAACCCTATAATTAAAGTCCAGTATTGGAGTCAACAAAAACACCCCCATTGCTACACATTATGCTTCATCCCACAATAACCTCGTACTTTTATGGGGTAAGAATTGGATATGCTAGTGAGAGTGAGTGTAAATAATCCAATCAAAAATAACATGGCAGGAGAGAAGACAGAAAATTACCTAGTGATTCTGTGGACAAGGGGGTCCAACAAAAACTGCCTTCAGGAGTTCATGATCCACGGACAACACAAGCAATTCAAAAATTCTGCAGATATGCCCTCAGCCTGATGGACAGAAAACCAAATGAAGAGCCATCTGCGTACTATAAAGCTTCAAGGCTTATTGATGCCTTTGTGAAGACAGAAAGGACAAATGGTGCTTCTTCCCCAGGGTGTATAGTTGTAGGCACTATTGTATAACCCTTTGGATCAGGGTCCAGAACCATTTCACACGATATTTCTCTAGAATTGACATAATCCGTCCCACCAACTGATTCATGCAGGTATATGTTGTAAGCAGCACGGCGGCCACGGGTTTTAAGTATCCGCATTCCAATGTAAAACATCATAGAATCATGACTGGATTGATAATTTCTAAAACCAGCTGCAGTTCTTGAGAAACCCACACCCTGCATACAGAAATGTTGGAAAAGACCCAGTGAAAAACCATTGTTCTCTCTATAGATACAAAATTGACTGAAGATTCATTTCTAAGTATACCTGAGTTAAGGTAATGAAGACATGAATTGGTAATGATGCATCTGGTCCATTGGCTCTCAATCGGAACTGTGGATTTTGATGCCACGTATCATAATCTTGGCACCCACCAGCACTGTAACCACGCCATTGGCCATGAACAGAATAGCGCATCTCTGGGGGGTATACACGGCAAACATATATTGATCGGAAATGAATCTGAAAGTCTTGCCAAGACATCCAGAATATACCATCTTTTGACTGTTCAAGAAGTAGAAATTCAGGCGATTAGCAATAAGATTTTCACTAAAGACAACAAATTAAAATAGTTACAAAATCCTGATCATGATTCATGCATTTATCTTGTAAAAAAAACAATCAGATTATGTCCAATGTAATACGATCTAAATTATCGCAGAACACTAAAGAAAAAACAAAACTCAAAAAAGTAAAACCACATAAGACTCCTCTTATATAATACGGAAGCAGTATAACTACCTGTGGAACGTGCTTCAGCTTGTGCTTCATCCTATCAGTCCATTCAGGAGATGAGTCAGACCAAGGTCCATTCCACTCAACTTCATTAGCCCATGGATTTCTAATTTGAACAAGCTTGTGGCCATCAACTTCTCTAACCTAAATAATTGTTAATTAGAGAAAATTTATCACCATCAATTTTTTAAGTGGGTATCTGACAGATATTATCAGATAAGTAGCTTCAGAACATACCTGCAATAAAGAGTAAGCATGCCCTTGCACAATGCCACTGGAAGAAATGTGCACGTCAGAACCTGATGGACTCCCAGCACCAAGCAAAAACCCCTCTTGTTTGAAGCGCAACAATTGAGACCACAGTCTACCACTTGCAAGATCAATTTGGGCCTGGGAACTCCTCATGTCAATTTCCTCACCAGCACCCCCAGTGAGGTCCACTAGAGCATCCTGAACAAGCCCACCTTCTAATGCCTCGTAAGAGCCATGCAATTTGGCATACGCCTTCTCCAATACAGAAACCCAGAGCTCATTTCCCTTCCTACTGGTAGCAAAGGCTGGTTTACCTGGTGCTTCGCATGGAATCCAATCATCGACAACAACTGGAACCCACTCACCCTAAACAGAGACAAAAAACCATAATATGCAGTTGCTACCATACTAATCACAAAAATAACCAACAGAAACTATTGTAACAAACATCAGGTATCTATCATGGCAAGACATAACATAGCACTCAATATCACAATTGATGACAATAAGTCGTCAAGAGTGGGAACCACAACCTACCAAAAATCCATATTCCTGGAAAGAAATTTAGCAAGGTAATTCTTCAAGCAAAGCCAAGAGGGATTCCTCTAAAATGGGTCTACACCCCAACTACTAAAGAACCAAAACCATACCAAATTGGATCATTCCCAACTTGGTGAAGAGAAGTTACACCCCTAGTCCCTTTGGTGGAAAGCGGGGCATTGGCATTGCCCAATGTCTTAATGCAATTATCAGCTAATTGCCCCAGATAGAGTTTTTTTTTTTTTTTTTTTTTTTAATAAGTAATGTGAAATTTATATAACTAAAACCACCCAATTACACTGGAAATGTACTACAGGGGCAGAGCATCAAGAGCCCAAAGCAGGTAAAACTAGCCTCCATTGAAGGAGAGTAAGAAAGAAAAGAGACTTGATCTCGGAAATTGACCATTCACAATCCTCAAAGCATCTAGCATTCCTTTCCCGCCAAAGACACCAAAATAAGCAATGAGGCACAAGCCTCTAAAGAGCTACATTTCGGTGTCAACTGAACTTACCCAGCCAAGAAGCAAACAGCTCAATAACCCTCTCCAGCATAACCCAATTAATACCAAACAAACCAAAGACCATGGACCACAACTTATACGCTATGGGACAGTGAAGAAGTAGACGGTCCACCGATTCTGCGCACCTTTTGCACATATAGCACCAATCAAGTACTAAAATACGTCTCTTCCGAAGATTATTGATAGTTAGGATCCTACCTAAAGAAGCAGACCAAGAAAAGAAAACTACCCTACTTGATGGCATGGAGACAACTTCAATTCCAAAATTATAGACATTGAATAACTTTTCCGCAACAAATTTATAGCATTTGAACCTTCTAATCATATTCTGAAATTCTATGATGGAACTGGGAATATATATATTGAGAGATAGTTTTCCACACAAGCTTTTTAAGTGCTTTTAGAACTTTTGGTTCTTTCAGCTAACACGTCAAAGGCCTTTCTGCTAGTACCAGAAAAGGTTATTAAATTTGTTCATTACATTACAAGAGAAGTCAAAAACAGGAAACAAGCCATTGGTTCTCCACACCCTCCACCCATAAAAAAATAAAAAATAAATAAATAAATAAACCCAAAGCTAATTACCTGAATACAGAAGCGGACTGTGTAAATTCCTTCCTCATTATATTCTGGAGTTATAATCACCTCTGATATTCGTGAGACCTCCGTTAAAACTGCTACAGCGCTCAAAAACCAACAATCACCCAATCGGCCCTGTTCAATAGATAATTGAGCAATTTAGTATAGCAAGAAAAGCACTCAACCAACTTTTTCAAGAGATGTAACTCTAACAAAAATGTACATGGTTCAGACTAAAGCTTCGCATAACATGTTGCAAAATGGACCAAACCTGACAAACATCTGAAGGATTTGCGGCCCCTGTAAATAAGCATGGACCAGAATCCAGACGGCTCTCTTTCACAATTTCAGTAGGCCTCATCCACTCAGAAACAACCTATATTGGGAAGCCAATAAGATTGCAGCAACCATGTCAATAACACATCACTGACCCCCCACCCCCCCTTCAAAAAAAGCATAAATATATATAATAATAATATAAAAATACATCCAACAGCAATCAATTAGTCAGGAAAACACACCTGTAACTTCAAAGGGGGATTTTCAGTATCTACAAACAACGATTGATCATTTGGAGGGAACTCCTGATCAGTGAAATGTCTTTCTCCTCTTGCACAGAGGGCTTCTTTGACAGCCAGTTCCATTGAAAGCATCCGTTGATTAATTTCTTCCTGTGTTTCCATCCTGGGTTTCCTAAACCTCCGGGCAAAAGAATCCACGTCAACCACAACCCCATCACGGTCCGACCTTCTTCTTCTCCCACTTGAATACTGCCCATCCCAATCTACATCATCCCTATCATATAGATCTACATCCGCAGGATCACTGTCCCATCCATCAATCTATAGAGAGCACATTAAGCAGTAAAGAGTGAACAGGTTCAGCAAAACACGTTAAATATCATCTTCAGCCTTTTTGAAATCAACCAAATACACTATGATGTGATATATTAAAGCATTGAAAGGCACATACTCTAGAAGGTGAATCGGCCCATTGCCAATTATCTTCCGGAAAATCAATGGCATTGTACTCAGCTGATCCAACAGCAGCATGAAGAGCAGCGATCTCGTCTTCAGTTAAGCACCTTCCCCAAATGAAAACATCCATGATATGCATCTTGGACTCAACTCCTTCACTATCCGATCTCCCAAATGCATCAATATCTATAGGTGGCCTAACACCAACCCAAACTTCTGTCCCTTGCTCCCAAATGCTATTACCCACATGCAATGGTAACCCAGACTGGTAGCCATCAAAACCACCATCCAGAAAACAAGTTGCCTCACCTAAATCCGCATCAATTGTCATTGTCACAATATGCCACCTGCAAAGCATTTATAGAACACCAGTGAGTGAGTTCTAGCAAGTGAAGTACTGACAATAACAGCACAATGAAACCATGACTCAGAGACACACAATGGGAAATGAACGAGTACAAAATAAACTCTACGAAAGAGAGAAGAAAAGCATAGGCACTACAATCTTGCTGAATTGTGCTAAGTACATTCTAATAAAGAAAAATCCCAGACCTTCCATCTGCAATACTTGTGGCACTGATACTCCACTCTTTTGCAACAGTTGTTTGTCTATCACCTTTAGTAATCAGTCGAAGCCCAACTTGTCCAGCCTCAATACCTTGTTCAGAACCAGCTACCAGAATTTCCCAACATACTTTTTTCTGGAATTCAGTGCCTAATAGACAAACAGGTCCAGACTCTGGTTGGATCATCACCGCAATGGAAAAACTGACCTTTTGACTTTGACATACACTGGGATCAATCTGGCCACAGTTTCTGCCACTTGCAGTTGGTTCATCATCAAGAACACATACAGCACCAGTAACCCCCGTCTGCCAATGACATTAACAAGCAATAGTTTCAGAGTCAGACTGGTTGAGAAAGTTTCAGAGTCAGACTGGCTGAGAATACCAAAAATGAATGGTCTCCATTGACTATCAGAAATCAGGGTGGTCCAAATAAATTAGACTAGAACAGATGGGCAAAATATTTACGTAAGATTGAAATAAATGTAGGTGATGGTCTGGATTCAATGTTAAGTGTAGATATGTATATGGTGACAATAAGATGGGGTTAGTGGATCACCTTCCCGTCGAAAGAAATGTGGATATGGCTTGGACAAAATTTGCACAGATCTAGAAAACTTCATGAGTGGGACATTGAATACAAGTGGTAATTTGTCAAAAATCCAAAGAAAGAGTATCTAATATAAGTGGTAATTGTGCCTAGAGGCAAAGGCGTAATCATTCCTGTTGTTTACTTTATATATATTAATGTTTGACTGGCCAGCCAAAAACCAAATTATAATTGAAAAACTCAACCTGCAGTGCTCGGCGAGCTAATTGAGCTGTGCGTATCCTTCGTGCAATGCTTGCAACCCTTTCTCGTGCAAAAGAATCATCAAGAACAGCATCACCTCCAACTGCACGAACTGCAGCTGTCATGGCTGCAGCCTCTCTGTTGCCAGCATTGGGAATAGACGAAATAAGTGAAGCTTCTATCTCCTTCCATTTACGTTCTTCTTTCTCCAGGAGAGCCTTCCTTCTTTCTTTTCCTCTTCCCTCTTCTTCACGTCTCTGCGTTAAGATTTCCTCTTCCATCTCCTTTTCTCTTATGTAGCTACAAAATTCATTTAGATAGAGGTTTAGAAACACTAAAAATTTAGGATTTTCCAATATGGAAAATAGCAAAACCCAAATTCACATGGGGCAAAGTATTTCTCTTTCAACAAGTAACTACCTCTCCTGAATAATTTCAAACTGCCTGCGGTCCTCTGGCATCCATTTTTTTATTTTCTTGGCGCTTAAGTCTGAAAATCCTATGCTATCAAGAAATAGTCTCAGGCGAACCTCATCCTACAACAGCACAAAAACAATTATATCATTATCTACAATCCAAAACATCATGCATGGAAAGCAGTTCAGGATTTCTTTTTATAGGTCACCTGAACTCGTTCTGCCTTAGCAGTCAAACCAAGCAAAAGCAGTAAATAACCACCAAATTTATCCCACATGTACACCCATTCAGTGTCGATGGCCTCTTCCAAAGCCAAAATACGTGCATGAGCACACATTTCTCTTCTGTGATCTACATCATTGGCAGGTTCACAGCGGAAGATTCTTTTATATCTCATTCTGCAGAAGCATGATCCAGCAACTAATTCTTCATTCCTTAAACGGTCTCTGAGTTTCATGACATCAGCCCTAGGAAGCACAAAATTTCCAGCCCTGTCTCTCATAATGGTAGGGTCTCCTACCAAAAGAGCTGCTGAGCTGGCAGATCTCTGAGGAGCCGAGTAAGTTCCAGATAGTGCATTTCGGGTCTGTGAGACAAATAAATTGAACTCCAATGAACTTCACAATTAAAAAGGAATAATTTCCTTCTAAAAGTGTGCCAAAATTATTAAAAAATAAAATATGTGACACTGAAAAATTGAGCTACCATCCTGAAATAAGAGGTAAACTGGTAAAGCAAATACAAGTTTCTAGCTATGTTTTGAAAAATATAAATTACTGTTAGCAAAAGACATAGCTACCATATATGGCTGATATCTAACATTGTTGTCAATGCTATGATGACACTACCATCGAATATGTATCATGCAAGGAGATAATAACTTATGACATCAATAAATTTCCATTGGGCAGTTTAGTTCATCATCCAACACCAGCATTGTTGTATTAATCAAAAAAATTGAGTTTTCTTGTTGCACCACTTCTAATAGGTTCTCAGATATGTTTTCACAAGTTAGTATTTTTGGCATCTAAAAAGTCTGCTTTGGTTCTGGACAACTTAATCTTTATCCTTTGTAGTATTATTATTCTTAGATGAAAACTCCCCTATGTGCCTCCATTCCCTTGTGTTTGAGGTATCGCTTCCCAATCATTTGCTGGAAGAAAAAATTTAGTGCTTAAATGTAGATAAATTTTGATATCTCTGCCTGACAATCTGTATATTATTAACTTATTGAAACAAGAACTTGTCCAAAACTGTTCCATGATTGTAGTGCCAGCAAATGGAAAGCACATTGGGATTATTTATAACAAAGTATCTAATAAGTTTTTGACTATGGTGGATATCTTCTGTAACAATTTTGTAACCATTACGATATCATCAATCATCACATTGTCAAAAATCAGTATCACCACCTCTAATCATGAGCAATGTTGAAATGCAAGGGAACCACCATATATGCCTTGGCTAAAAGAGGGGAAGAGAAGGGGTGGGATACACTCATTTCAATGTTTTAATTTCAACAGCAGTTTAATCTATATCACCTCAGAAGCAGAACTCGTAAAATTAGTTCAAATTATATACCGTGGTCAAGGAGTTTTTATTAATGACTACCTTCTTTAATATTGCCTGGCCCAATACCAGTTATATTAATGACAGAATTTGTAGTACATGCAAGCTTCCATATTAGACAACACCAGTAAGATTTTTTGAATATAGCTTTGAACACCAAGCATAGCACCATAATCACAAGCACATGGGAAAAGTAAGGAAATAAACAAAGACCAAGTAGAACAGTATTAGGTGCATCTCACCAACATTCAAGTACAAGTTTATGCAATGTTCTAATAAACAGACAAAACTGACTAACCATAATGTGTATGTGCGCGCACACGGGCATGTGTTAACGTATGTATGCATGTGTAGTGGTGAGAAAGAAAACCAAAGACAAACAATAGCATTGATCAGAAACTCTAGATAACAAAAAATTAATTGATATACCAAACTGCAATAGTCACAGAAAATCATGCTTGGTTGAGTTGAGTTGACAAGATAATCAAGAACAAGCTACACTTCAAATATAACAAATCTCAAGCCACAGTGATGAATCCCAACCAACCCCCCCCCCCCCCCCAAACAAAAAATAAAAAGGAAGGATTGTTGGTAATTATCTGGAAATCTTAGGATAAGGTTCAAAAGCCAACTTGTAACAAAATCGAACACACCTTTGTTGCAGATCGAGCAATTGCTTGAACAACAGTTTCCTTGCTGAGGAAATGCACAGCATCTTCCATCGTCTGTAGATATTGAAGTAAAAAAATTCTTCTTAATGGAAGCAAAACTATGAAGAGAGACATGAATCAATGAACACAGTTCTTTCATATAACAATCTCAAAAACACCTTTCATGCTATCATGACATAAGACCGGTGATCTGCCAATTGAGGAAATTATTTTAGAAATAAATATAATTTTATTCAAAAGAGGATATGGTTCACATACACAGGATGTGTAACCAACCATTCCTAAAGAATTGCAATCTCATATTCAAAACTCTAAGAAATCAAAAAAGAGAGACAATGAGGGAATGATGCCCAAGGCAGACGTTTAATCATACACGGACCTCAACATATTGGTCACAGCGCACAAACCTTAAGAGTCAAGCATGGCCGAGAGACAGCAAATCCAAAGGCTACAACAAGAGTAATTGCTGACACAGCAGCACCAGCAAATGGTGGATAAATTTTCAAACTGGCAACAACCCCCCAGCCCTCAGTTGCCAACGCAATCCCATAAAGCATAAGAAATGCAGCACTGTCAAGCAATTTAATTGACAGATATTAGATGTGAATAAACTATTTGATAACTCATTACACAACATTTTGATAGCGAAAGTACAGCACAATAAGTTACAAAAGAGTTAGAATACACTAAAATGAAAGAAAAATTAAAACAGGACACTTGACAAACCTGACATTCTTTCCACAATCTGCATGAGCATCGTAGACATATACAGGCAATACTCTTGGAGAATAAACAACAATTGGAGGTGAAAGAAGAACCTGCAGAAAATAGATTATGCTATAAAGCAAATGTAGATAAGGTAAAACAACCAGAAATAAGACAAAATTAAACACAAACATAAAGATTCAAAGTTTGAATGAAGTTAGATCAATGCAACTCACAGTCAATGCTCTTCCAGCAAGAAGAAACAGAAACAAGAAATAACCAACCGATGCTCCAACAAATGGTTTATCTGAATAGAAAAGGTCAAAAAGGAAATGTCATAAGCAGCATCATGATGTTTTTTGCAAGAAAACTATGACAATGTGGGGGTAGAAAAATAATATTGGGTGGTAGTGGATTCTGTTTTTCACCTTCAAACCATCCAACAAGAAATGCTGCCAAAGCCAAAAGAGAAGCAAGAAAACAAACAAAGAACATCTGTGTTCTGGTCAAATAAAAATTGTTTGAAGCCCAGTGGTGGATAGCACCAATAGCTAGTACCATCATGAGAAGAACCAAAAGAAATGCTACTCCGATCTGTTTCCAATTAAAAAGAAAGAGGCACCAAGTTAGACAGGTGCACTACAACTTTAATCTAAAATAAGCTGCAAACACCAAAGTGAGCCTCACACTCCAAGGTTTGACAACAACTGTAACAGCTGATATTGCACCAAGCAGAAGGAGAAGGCCAATGCTAACAAATACATATACACCTCGAGAAAGTCTCCAATCATCATCTTTCCTACAAAATTTACCATAGCGCATTAGAAGGAGAGCAAGCAGCCATCATACTATAGAGTGGCTGCTTCTTTAAAATTTCTGAACAATGCGCCTGTTTAACTTAAATGGTACAGCTAAGTTACTAAATTAAATTAACACGAGTAGTTACTTACCATCTACAAAAACCAGAGCAAAGTGATAGCACTGCTGGAATACAAACTAAGTTACTAAACTAAATTCACATGAGTAGTTACTCACCATTTATAAAAACCAGAGCAAAGTGATAGCACTGCTGGAATACAAACCAAAGGCAGTAAAGCAGCCAGGAAATCAGTGTTTGTTGGAACCTGGTCATCCCTTGATTTGACAATTTCCAAGTAGGATGCACCACAAAATGCCACAAGAACAACTACGAAGAAATCGCAGCAGCAAAGAATACATGGATTAACATGTCAATATAACCCAATGGAGTTCCAATTGAAGGGTACAGAAATCAAAGCCAAAGAAAATTTAGACAATCTACCTGAGAATATCCCAACACAGATGGCAGAGGAAAGAGAAAACCGATACGTTGCAAACCACGAAACAATTGGCAGCACACCAGTGACCACTAAAACAATTGCAGATGCCATCGCCCAGCCAAGGTACACGGATGACACATAAGGAGAGCTAAAGCTTTTCAGGTCACCACTCAATCCCTTGTATCCTAAATCATCTAGAGGCTTTGCCGTTATTATTGCACCTAGAGCTAATACAGATCCAGTAAATACTGATATGCAAATGGCCAGAACAACACCCTGAAAGAGAACAATTTATAACAAGAACTGAGAAAGGAAAGCTAGATATTTTAAAACAAATTCCAGGATAAAAGAAAGAGTAAAGAGTGAAAACATTATTGGATTAATTCAAATGCACAAGTGCCTTAAAATTCAAAGAATGATATGATGTGTCATTAGATGTTACAGCTAAAATACAAACAGCTAATAAAGCTCTGCAAGAAAGACTATATTTAAGGCGCTTTATGTAAACAGCCAGATAAGATTATTGAAAGTAATTAGTAATAAAGGGAAGTTATAATGGAGAAAGAAAAATGAAGCAAGGAGATCTCTCAGTCAGCAGTATATAAAGAAAGAAAGGAAGGAAAAATTTAATTGGAAAACAACAAAGTGGAAAGAAAAGTGTAACATGGGCCTTCAACAAATAAAGATTTGTTACTGCCTATATTATTAGATTTTATGTAAATAAAAATCTTTATTAAAGCAGCAAAACTTTCAGGTACACAGGAAGTATACAAAGAAAAACCAACATCAACGTCTCACCGAACATAGCTCTAACAAATTTGAAAAAGAATCACAAGAGAGAGCTTCAAGAGCAACAACTGAATCCAGGAAAAAAAAAAAAAAAAGAAGATTTAAGCTGTATGATGGACCACTCACGATCCTCAAAACTTCTAGCATTTTTCTCCCACCACATTCACCACATTAGGCAATATGGTACAATCTTCCAAATTGCAGCATTACAGTGCCGACCAAAACTGCCTTGCCACGAGACTAGAAGATCCGTAACCCTCAGTGTCATAACCCAATGGATACCAAACAAACAAAAAACCAAGGACCACATCTTGGAAACTATAGGACAATGTAAAAGTAAATGATCCACATTTTCCCCATTATGTTTACACATGACATCCCCATCAATCATTCTAATACCTCTCCTTCATAAATTATCCCTAGTCAAAATCCTCCCCAACACAGCACTCCAAGAGAAGAAGGCAACCCTAGGAGGGATCATAGATCTCCAAATAGATTTCCATGGAAAATGGATTGAATTAGGGGGACATAAATGCCGGTAATATCCTAATACCTCAAAACCCCTACACTTATTAGGCTTCTGACACATCTTGTCATCTCTCTTTCCAAGCACAGAAGATGAATAAATTAAATCCATAAACCAACCCAATGAGTCCAGCTCCCAATCTTGTACCGACCTGGAAAAATGAAGATCCCAATGCTTCACCCCATTGTTGAATTGCAGTAAATCTGCAATGGAAGAATCTCTATCCCGACTTATCAAAAATAACTCTGGGAACTCCTTTAGAGGGGAATCCCCACACCACAAGTCATATATATACATGTCAAGACCAGAAATATCAGGAAAATGTAGCTAATCTAAAATCAGCAAAAAAGCAAGGAGAAGGAGAAGAGGCAGTATAAATAAGAAAAGATAAAGCAATATACAAAGGAACAAACAAACAGAGGATTGTGATTTAATTTACAAAGGAAAAGTACATGTATGGATAGCATAAAATAAATGAACACGCATTCAACAAAACTAATCCTATCTTCACTAGCCACACTTTTGAGCACATGTTCTGTGCATTAGTTAATATAAACGGCAGAAGCACATCTGGTAATACCAATGTAGCCAACACCAGCCTCCCCAAGAGGACATCAATAAATAAGAAGACAACGAACCTTCAAAGCAGTGGAAAGGCCAAAAATGTTAATTATGACTAATAGAAATATCTTACCAACTGAAAAATAAATATATAGTGCGTGCATGAGATTTCATACAAGAACACATATCAAGATCTCATTTACAACTGTATATTTTAAAAATAATCATGTAGTTACATAAGTGCAGGGAGGGTGAGAGATAAAGATCAAACCTCCTTCGTCCCAGGAGTTCGATGATTTCCAGCATTACCAGCACACTGTACTCGAGGAACCCAGAACTGGTAATTATTACGGATCCATATGGGAATGGCAACAGAAAGGCATGCAACCATTAGTGGAACAGTCAAAGACAATCCAAGAAGAACTGAAGATTTGCTGCAAAACAAACACAGATATTAATCAAAACATTGTATTCAGCTAATAAAACAGCCACATCAAAAATAAAAAGAAACAAAAGTTTTTTACTTCAGATTTTAAATACAAATCACTCATCAAAATTGATTCATGAATATAACGAGGATGAGAAAGAATCTGATTAAGAAAATGTTCTTAGCAATCATATTGCATTTCTGTATTGTCTTGTTTGTAAGTTTGAACCTATGATATACCCCAATCACTTAATAACATATTTAATTATAATTTAGTTGTTTGAGTTCCTAGACAAATATTAGGTGTCTGGGTACAAATGAATCACTCTTTCTTCACTTCAAGACCTAAATACTTTTTTTTATAAGTACTTCAAGACCTAAATACAAAAAACATATGTAAACTAGCCAGTATAAAGTGACCATTAACCAACTGATAAATTATGCTAGTTCCAAAAGTTCAAGCTGATAATCAAAGGGTAAAATTAATGATTTTGATCACTTAACCATTAATCCTACACTGCCCCACATATGTGGGCCTAAATTCCTGCTCAATAAGTAGTGCCCAACAAGTGGAAATTTTAACCATTTAAGTGGAAGGTAGAGTGGAGACAAGATTCAAGGTCCATTTGAGAACAACTTATCTAGCTTTTTGCCGAAACCTTTTTTATTTCAGTGTGCTAAAGTATAATTGTACCTTGAAAAAGTGAGAAAAAGCGGGAAAAAGTGAAATTTTAAAAAGCTATACATAAAAATTAAAAGCTAAAAACTAAAGCTTAAAGCTGATGCCAAACTCACCCTCAAACTCAAGTTCACCTACTTTGATGCCATAACAAATTACCGTCAATCCCAAAGACTTAGCTAATAGGAAAGGGTATTAACCATTATTCTAAACTCCCATGCTACCATATAGCTAGTAGCCTAATACAATGGGGTGATTGGGAAATTAGAACTCTCACGGTTCTCACTCAAGCCAAAAAGTGTTGTTACTTGACATAGGCTAAAGATAGAGAGACCACTAAAACATGTAAGAAATAGAACCATGGAAACATCTAATAAGGAAGAAAAAGATTGAGTCTAACCCCTTCCCCCCCCCCCCCCCCAAAAAAAAAAAATAGTTAGATGCATATGTAAAGGTGCAGCAAGCCCCATTCCGAACACATTTTATCAATTACATAATCCTTTTTGGCCACTCTGCTCAACCTCAAGCCACATGCAGTGCCTTCGACTATCTTTCTCACTTACTTGTCTATCTTTTTGGCCATCCTCTATCCATGTGGTGCCTTTACTGATCTTAATCAAACATGACCAATTAACCATAATTGTTATAGACATACATCTCCCTAACTGCACACCCTGCGGTATATCATAGAACATTAATTGGAGCCTAGCCTTGTAGCCTCCTAACAAGTTCTTCCATTTAGTATGGTTTTTATCCATAGGACACACCATTCAATGATGCACTTCTAATTTAATCATTCTTCTCTATCAATCTCACTTTTATATACCTCTACTTTATATGTAAACCAACAACAACAAAGCCTTAGTCCCAAATTTTTGGGGTCAAACTATGAATCCTCAATATATTAGTCAGGATAGGCCATAGGTATTTATATGTAAACCATAAATAAAAATTAAAAAGGACGCTGTTGAGTATTATGCATCTTTCCTTCAGCTGTACCATCTTTTACAAAAATTACAACAGAGAATCAATCTTGAAGTCCAGCTGGATTGGCAATATTTCTACTGTTACTAAATAATTTCTTCATTATTGTTGTGTTTCTCCTTGAGTTGTAAAATGCTGTCACAAATTCAAACACCATACATTTTTTTTATAGGTAACAAAAAACTTTATTAAAAAACAAGCCAACCCGAGTACATTGGGGATGTACTGTGGGGGCAAAAATCAAGAACCATACATGAAAGGGAACTCCACTACAATTCCTGCAGTCTTTTCATTGATTCACCATGCATTGTGACAATGGCCTAAGCATTGATAGAGGCCACTCAATGAACATACTACACAACCATCTAGAACCTATTGCTGTTATAATCTCATATATGATGAAGTGTATGTAAGATAATCAATTAAGCTGATAAACAATCAAATTCAAAAATGCTGCATTAAAGCTCGATTTCGGAACTACAAATAACTATGAAAATGGAGGATTCATTTTGTTCACATTGATAACCATGTGAACAAAATTTAATATTTTAAAAAATGAAAAATGAAAGCAAATTATATGCTAATTAAGAAAGGATTTTGGATGTTAGGATCTACCGACATCAGTCAACCATTCAAAGGAACCTCTAAAACAGTTGTATAAATTCACAGAATCATTATGTTTATACATCAAAGGATATGCGCTCCATTAAACATTATCAGCACAGTAGAAAGAACGCGAACAGATAACAATGATCTATTGAAACATATGGACCATACCTCAGGAAAGAAAGCAACAGTCCAACGCAAGTGCTGAGTAGCCAAGCAATAAAGCCATACTGCAAAAAATTGCAAAATAGAGATAAAACACCCAATAATGCTATTAGAAATAGCTTATAATGGATACTGATGCACAAAGTTAAACACATTCATAATTACATATTGCAATAGATAGCTTTTTTAAGTATTAGAGTTAGAAGTAACAATTAGTTTTACGATGGAGATAAACTATTTGGTACAGGAATTTGCAACTGAACTACAATATTTATAAAGTCACCTTAGATTAGAGATGGAGTAAGTGGTAGTGCCAGCCTTTGTTAAAAGGCTTTTACTCTGTGTAGGAAAGCTGGGTTAAAGAAAAAAAATTAAGTACGCAAAATGCTTGTAGGCTCATAGCAGCTTTTCTCCTACATATTCCTTTATTTAGATAAGCACTTTCATTCAACTTACAGAAAACAACTGATCAGAAAGACAAGCAAGTAGGCTTCCTTCAAGAACGAACAGTTTATTCATTTATACAGGTTAATTACAAGACTATATACATATCCAACTCAACTTTAAAGACTTCCACACTGCAGAAAATTCAACTGTAACCACTTCCAACATAAAAACCACCATATTTCCATATCCAATACAGGCACTCATACCTTGCGGGGTTTCGATGTCGTGCCCACATCTTCCACTTGAAGTGATCGTAGGAAAGCCATAATTGAACATACAACTGGAGAGAGCAGCAGCACCGCGAAGCCAAATTCAAACTACAAACACAACATTTCCACCAAATATCTATATGAGGTGAAACAATGTCATACCAAAAACACCTCTAAAGTATAAAAACCCATTTAGTTCCCACCATCAAACTGGAATGATTTAAAAACCCATCAGACGGCCACCAAATAAAATGAAAATTAGTCGAAGGAAGAGAGATCCTAATACCTGTTGGTGTGTACCATTAATGATTTTGATGGTCTTTGGACGAAAAATTGCCACAATGATTGTTTCAAGGATGAAGACAAAACTAAAAAGAACCCACGCTCGCTCTGGAGTACCTGCTACATGGTGTAATACAAGTCTAGACAATTGAAGCCATCTTTCAAGCCCATGAAGTCTCAGCTCTTCTGACAAAGAAATTTGGTGGGGCATAGCATTGTCAACACTGTTTGAGTCAATTACAGTGATATCAGTGTTGTCACGATGATCCCTATCTGCATCCAAACTACTCCTCTGTAGCAATGCCAATATAGTTGGATCCAAGTTCTTCTCCTTCAACATCATGGCAAAATTAGGATCCAATCCTTTATCTTGCAATAAGTTAGTCAATTCTAGGTCACCTTGCCTTGCCCTTCTTTTCAACATAGATGTAATCCGAGGGTCATTCAGCCTTTCTTGGAAGGCAAGAGCTAAATAGTCTAACGCTTGTTGATTTGCAGAAGTTGAAGCACTAGACTCACATCCTTGGCTTTCGAGCCCACTACTAGAACAAACCATCAAGGAGCTAGTGTGATCAACATTTTTATCAGCACACGACGTCCCTATCTCAGCCTCTTGAATGACAGAACGACAGGAACTGCTGCGTAATGCTAAACTTGGCCTTCCACTATCTATGCTCTTATCACTGTTTATTCCCTCTTGTGAACTAGCTGTTCGACACAGGACAACATTATTCCAGGAACCACCATCAACTGTGCATTGTGCCATACCTCTGCCACTTGCTTCAATTACATTACCAAGGTGACCCGCTTCAACACTACTACTGCGTTTCATACTTGAGCCGCAACCTTCAGAAGAGCTAGATGAACTGTTCTGTTCCTTTTTACGAAATCCCTCTCTTAGACGAATCACTGTGCTCTGTAAGGCATCCCTCCTAGCTGCCAATGGATTCATAGCTGATAAATGACGAGAAACTGCAGCCCCCAGTAGAACAGATGCTACAACGGCATAACTAACACAATGCCCCAAGTACCTAAAATGAAGAAGAAAATACAATGACTGTGACAACAATGACAAAAACTAGTGACATCACAATTGAAGTTTGAGATCAGAAAGTCTATAACAAACCAGTAATGCACTCCAAAGCAAATTAGAAAAACCCGAGATGTGCCAGCTACAAACAATGCTGCAACACGACTGTTAAGAAGCTTAAAGCCATACAGGCATGCGCCCATATTCCAATCTACATGACAACAAATGCATTTGAATAAATTAGCACCATAATAAGTAATAACATCTTGTTGTTGAAGCAAAGACAGTAATATACATTGCCAATTACATACTAATAGAGTGATTAAAAACATACCAAGAATGATAACTGCAGCTGATGTAATGGCTCCCAGCCAATGAGCCTCCTTTGCTGTTACACCATATAAGATGGAGTACACAAGAAGTACCATAAGTGAGCCGAGGTAGAGAAGTCCGAGATGTGAAGCCCTATAAATACAAAGCAAAAAAATTAAAATATGGAAGACAATGGAACAAGATTCAAGAGGAAGAATAAAATTCAGATATATCAAATATCACCATAATTGTCAAGTAGAAATTGAAGCAAGGTTAAACTGCATATTCGGTCTTCAATATTTGATCTTTGTTAAAATCATCCTTACTCTTTAAAAATTGTTTAAATTTAGTCCCTATACTTTCAAAATTGTTTCAAAAAGGTCATTATCATCGTTTGATTGATGGAAATGCTGATGTGACAAAGAAAATTCATGCCATGTCATCAAAGTGATCACAGTTTCACAAATTCTGTTTGTTACGACTTCATTTTCCATCCATCAAATGATGGTAAGGACCTTTTCTTTTTATAAGTAATAATGGTAAGGACCTTGTTAAAACATTTTAAAGTATAAGGATGATTTTGAAACAAATGTCAAAGGTTGAGGACCAAATATGCAATTTAAGCTTTAAAAAGGTCAAAATCTAACACCCAATCTAATTTTAAAACAACCACACCCTCCCTTCCCAGAAAGAGAGAAGAAACATGTCAACCTCAATGAAGTACAATAATAATCCCTACTCTATACTGCACAAATCCCCATTTTCAACTCATCTACATTGAACCATGAAGAAGGTTGTGAAACAAATTATGCAACTATTTAAATCACAAACTTAAAGAACCTTGCCATCCTAGTAATAACCAACAGCTATCAACAATATGAAGATCCAGCAACAGCTGATTAAATATAATAGCTAAACTTCAGCGCAAAAATAATGACTTGCCTACGAGATTGACGAGGATACAATTCATTGGGGTCTGGTGGCTCTGGTAAACAAGCCACAGGACCAACTTCTATACAATCAGAATAAGCAAATTTGTATGCCCGCCGCACATACTCGTCCACATCTAAGCCATTTCCTGCATAGTAGGGAAGAAAGTTGTTAAGAAAAATAATAGCAGTAACTACAAGATTCATGCCTTGAGTAATTCAAAGTACCACAGTGAAATTATACCCCTGTAATCACGTAAGTGAAGAAACAAGCATTAGGATGAGAAATTACAAGGCTTACCATTAAATACCATTCTGCAAATAAAGAGCATGTTGATTGCCAAGGCAATTGCTGATACACCAAAGAAGAAACCAGAAGGTGAATATCGCTCAGATGCACTTGAACTAGCAGTAACATACACAGCACAAAGTTCATATGCACAGAGTAGGAAGACAGCCAGAAGAAGTAGAATAGCAACAGCCCCTGTTAAAGCAAAAAGGAGGAAGTTAAATGCATGGATAAAGTCCACTTTATAAGACTGTGTGTGTGTGTGCAAACATGTTAAGACATACTATAAATCTTTTTTTTTTTTTATAAGACATACTATAAATCTATAACAGAAATTATTCCCCCACCCTCTATCCTTCATTCTCCCTATCAGTATTGAAAAGAAAGCTTAACAACTAAATTAGAGATAATAACAACAAGATAGAAACAAATCTATGCCAATGAGCTCTAGCTCGAATGGCACCTCATTCCCTAGTAAGACTAAGGTGGAAGGTGAGGTCATGGGTTCAAGACGCAATGGGATCATAACTTACCTATAAAATAAAAGAGAGAGTGAGAGAGATAGAAATAAATCTATTTAACAAAATAAAATATAACCTCCAATCAACCATTACTCAAAGAACACATTTTTACAACAATTAACAAAGAAAATTCTCTGATTGCTCGTTTTATCCATTCTTTCATTTCCCTTTTTCTTAATAGGTTGCTCCACCCACCAATTATCCTTGTTAATTTCCCTATTATCCGTTTTCTTCTGCCTTTCTCATTCTTTCTTCTTCCTAACCTATCCCTCTTTGTATCCACACCTCAAAATTTAAACCATAATCAACAAATAATAAAATAGTACGTAGTTGCTCCTTAATAGTATGTTTTTCTCTAAATACTTAAGGCAGTATGTTCACTTTGTCTTACCCACTATGAATCTATAAAAGTTCAAATATGCCATCTGAGGTGGGCTTTCTTAGCACACTTTATTTGAAAGTGTAAGGATCCATTCCACTCATGTTCAGAAAGCTTTTGCAAGCTTTCATTCCACTCATATGGTTTCTGTTTTTCAAGTTGGAACGAGACCACTCTGAGCAGACAAATTATAGTCAAGCAGCTGGACTATAAACTACCAAAATTTAAGAGTGTAGCCACCATTACTGTGCTAGATCTAGATCCTAATTCCTAACTCCAAAAGTTAATTTTTTAACAGGTAAACTTTTTTTTATTGGTAAGCTACACATACCTGTTGGGCCTTGAACCCATGAGCTTACCTTCCTGCTCTTACAATGGGGAGGAAGTGCCATTTAAGCAAGAGTTCGTTGGCACAGTGGATAATTTGATCAAGAGGAAAAAAAGGTTTTTTTACATTGGTGCTGTTTGTTTTTAGATGGAAAGAGACCACAGTTTAAGCAAACAAATTAGAGTCATGCAGCACAACTATAAACTACTAAAGTCTAACCGTTTAGCCTCCATTACTGAGCTAGATACTACAGCTGTTGGCTTCCCTTGGAATGCTATATTGCAGGCTAAGGTGCCTCCAAAAGTTGACTTTTTTGTCCATGGACAGCATCTATGAGAATACAGTGGATTTTTTTATATATTATTATTTGTAAAGCTGGGGTCTTTAACTCATGACCTCACGCACCATGCTCTTACAAGGAAGAAGGTGTCATTTGAACTAGAGCTCATTGGAGTGGATAATTTGACTAGGGGAGAAAGGATTTCTGAAATTGGTGCTGCAAGTCAAGTAAAACTGAAAGGGTGGGGATCACCAATTTCTTAGCTGCCATATTGAAAGAGAGACGTGGTAGTTATTTTTCCTATTGTTTGAAATTAAAAATTCCAAATTCAGGGGGTTTTTCTTTTTTATTGCTAATAATGGAAGTTTGGGTGACAGAGCACAGTGTTTGGAAAGTGGTACTATTGTGCCTAATGTTGACAATATGGCAGGGAACAAAATAAGACATTTCAACAGGCATAGTATAGGTTTCCCAGGTTGTTGTATCAGTGGATTGCTCCTTTAGGCAGTACGTCTTCTTCTTCTTTTTTTCTTGGATTCCTTATTCATGCAGTTGTGTCTTGGGGACTATACAGTCTATACTGTGTGCTTTAGTTCCCCCTTCTTTAATAATTTTTTATTATTATTTATGAAAATAAGAAAATATTTAGGAGAATCTTATGTAAACATTGTGCATGCATGACGTCTCTTCTCATTCTAATACAACTTATTAAAAGAAAAATATTCCAGGTTTTTAGCGCCTATTTGAGCATGTAAATTGACTCCATTTGGTTCCCATTGCAGATGAAATATTCAAAAGCCCATTGCAGATGAAATATTTGAAATCCCTTTACGAAAGTTCCATTAAAAAATGATCTCCAATCACTTAAAAGGCATCTGTAATTTCAAATTTAATAGACTACCATGCAGAATAAATGTTGAAAGGAACTACCAAACATTCTCATTTTCTGAAAACTTATTCAAAAGAAGCCAAAAATAAAAATTATTTAACATATATATATATATATATATGAACCTCATGCAAGTACAAGCAACCAGAAATATCACTTTGGAAGCGGGAATTGCATCCAAAACAGCATGCATCTTGCAAAACAAGCCCAATTGTTAAGTTGAAGCAAAATATCATTTTTGTTACCAAACATAAGAAACTCAGTACAAACTCTAACTTAGGAACTTGATCACCAACTAAATAAGATTAACAAATCAGAGTAGCCAAAACTAGTAATTTAATTAGTTCAACAATAAAAAGGTCAACAGAATACATACTTGAGCTCTGCCATTGTGTTCTCCACCAAAGCATGATTGAATAGAATGCCAAAAGAAGAGCAGTACCAGCCATTATTACAGCCAACCCAATTATATCTCGACCCAATATTACAGTCAACCACCATCCCCAGGAAATAAGCACCACAACTGGAGAAATAACAACCATCCATGCAGACAGATTCAAGATACCACAAAGTAAACGGAGATGCGGCCCTTGCAAGATATCTGGCCATTTTCTGGCAAAAATCCAACTGGAAAGAGAAACAAAGGGAAAAAAAAAAAAAAACAAACAAACAAACTGAGTACAAAAGCCACAATACTGTATTTTGGGCAAACTACAGGATGAGCAAGGAAGAATTGGCAGTATGTAATAAACTGATACTCTGAACTTAAGAAACGCATCACTTACAGTAATTGTAAAAGATAAAATTTAGAAACCATCAGTGTACAAAAGAATTTAAAACAATTTTTCAATATTGGAAAAAAAATACAATACAATCAGCAATAGCATATCAAGTTTAAGGCAAACCAGAGAAACATAATTCATATGTTCTCATTTTTCAAGTATTTCCATATATCTAATAGAAAGTTTATCCTTAATTATTCCGTTATAGTTTCCAATTACCGAACCCTTACTCTTTCTCCTCTGTTTTGCTAAAGTTCCTCACTAGTTTTCTTTACAGTCATTCTCAGAAGTTGTTCATTTAAGTATACTTCCCCTGTACTAGGGTTGCACCCATTTTAGTGTTTTTTAATACATTACCTACTAATCTAAAAAAATTTCCCACTGAGAAAACTTACATATTCATCCATCATATCCTCCTCTCAATCTTTTCCATCATCTCTCCCTCAAGATTCCTTATTAGAATGCAAGGTCTTTCTAAATTTTACATTTTCCTACAAAAGTATGGACCTAATTTTTTTTTGATAAGTAAAAGTATGGACCTGATTACCTGCCTCTGTTACCATTTCGCTGCCATTTTCTATCCTTACCATCGTAGCAGCAGAAGTCAGGATATGAGGAAATAATTCACAAATAAAAAGCAAGTGAAACGCAATTTTCAGCTCTTCAAATACAATTTTCAAATATGGTGATCAGAAAACAAATTGGAACACACCCCCCCAACCCCCACCCCCCCCCCCCCCAAAAAAAAAATTTTTGAAGCACTTGCCCATTAAAAATTCTTAGTTACTAAAAAGGGACTATTTTTCTAAAGATAGAAAACAGCTTGTTAATTTTCTATGTTTCTCCAGAAGACTTCATAAAAACATTTCTCAAAATGCCCGGCCAAATGTGTTCGCAATACCATATTCTGTTCTCAGCACTTTACAAAAATCTAAAGTAAATTCCAGATCACTAGCCATATGCAGCCTTAATATTTAACTATGCATTTAAAACACATAAAGACAAAGGCTGCCAAATTTTGTGTTAAACCAATACAATAATGCAACTTAACAAGAAAAACGATACAATCAAACCAATTATACTGTATATAAGAATCCCGTGCACTGGTATAAAGTTTATTACTTATCAATAGCCAAGGACAGCGAATGAACTGTTTTCTCGTGCCACATCCATTTGCCAACATTTCCAAACAGCTTTCCTCTAGGCTTCTGTCAAATTCTAAGTAATTTCCAATTTTACTCTCCCAATTTTTTCTTTAAACTGCAATTTTTCCACCCCTCTTACATGTGCCCTTGCCATTATCTTTTCTGGTTATGGTAAGGAAGCTAACAAATCAAACTTTGGGATCGTCAAATCCATGAATTAAAAACAGTTCTGAGAAAACCAATTACTTGCCCATATATGAGATAAATAATAAACTCGTTATGTTCAGGTCATTTTGATAGTTAAAGGGGCCAGAATGTTCCAAAAACATATGGAATTGGTTTTTAGTGTTCAATTAATTATGCCTTTAAATTCCATTAAAACTAAAGCCAAAAATTTTACATACATAACAACCTTTAACTGTTAATTAAGAACCAAATACAATAAATCCTAATAATGCAACCTTAGATTAAAATCTAATCCCATCTTGGCAATAATAGCAACAAACACAAAAGTTTCCAAAGTTAAAAAAAAAAAAAAAAAACTAGTTACCTATAAATCCTCCAAGGCCTCCAATTCACAGCCCACAGAATAGAAAATGAACCAGAACCCAAAACTGTAAAAAGGGTCCCTGAAATCACACACGCCAAGAGAACTCCATGCTCGTCCCCTGCCATGGCTTCCCCCACCTCTTTCTTTCTCTTTCAGCTACACCCACATGCACCAAATCAAAACCCCACAACAACAACAACAAAAACAAAAAAAGATCAAAAATTTAAACAAACAAACATCAAAATTAAAGACTTTATAGAGCACATTAATGTGGGTGAGCTTTACCTAGCCCGAAATGGCAATGACATGATGGTGAATTGAGGGCAAATGGGTCATTTTGTAAGTGGTTTTTGAAGTCTGAAACTAGGGTTTGGAGCTGAAATTTGAGCTGGGCATAGAGTCTAAAGAGTAAGGGTTTAGCTGAATAGTCAAACAAACAAAAGTAAAGCTAGGATTTTTAGCAAAAGTAAAATGAAGAAGAAGATGGGAATTTTAGGGTTTGGCTTAGAATTTTCTTGCTTAGGTTTTCTCTTCAGATTAAACCCTACTGTTCTCTCTCTCTAACACTCTAGTCTCTATGTGGGTGTGAACTGTGAAGTGAAAAAAAAAGGGGATTTTTAGTGAGAGAAAGTGTAGAGAGAGAAAGACAGGACACTAAGAAAATGAGAAAAGATTGGAGAGTGGCTATAAAATACAATAACAGCTATCTTTGTGCTGTGTCTGAGTTTCACTCACCTGCACTGTGCAACTGTAAAACACTCACCAATTGGGAATAAGGTGTTGTATTGATGAGGCCATAAGGGTCTACCTGGTGGGTCATGATTGTTGGGTGGTGTCACTAGTTTTTTGAGTGAGAGTGGGATTGGGATTTTTCATGTTTGGACTGTGTGTGAAATTTTTTGGAACCATTTTTCAGACAAGGATTAAATAATTTTTTGGACAAAATTTTTTTACCTCAAAGTGACCTATCAATATTACTTTTTAATATTTTATGGGGTCAATTTTTGTTGATGTGGGAAAGTAATTTCTTAAATTAGTAGGTGAAGAATTTTTGCAAGTCTTCAGACATCATTTGTTTAATTAGGTGAAGAATATGGGATGGTTGGTTTTTGTATACTGTGTAGAAATTGACTTGCTGACAGCTTTGGTCATTTGCACAAAAACTATATTCCACTATTTTTTGGTCTTCTCTCTTCTGTGAAGTAAAGGACTCGGGGTGATCTAATAATGTGCAAATCTATGGACAGTCAAGGTCTTTGTATTCTCCCATTGGGCCATGTACCCATCATAAACGGTTTTTTTTTTTTTTTTATGAGAAGGTTTTTAATTTTATCAAGACCAATATTATATATTCATTGGTTTAAAAAAATGCTTTAGATCAAATATTTATTTAGATTGATAACCAATAATTATAATTGGTGAGACATACTCATGTCACAGTACAGTATATGAGAAAATATAGAGAATAAAATAAATGTTATATCATATATATAGAGAGAGAGAGAGCATCAAATTAATGTTATTAACAATTTTACGAAATTTAGCACAATTTAAAATTTAAACATTAGGTTTTACAAATTAAGATTAAGATAGATTAACTTACATCTTATTCATGATCTACCATGTGCATAGACATACGATACAAACTTTATCCATTTATTTTCTCCCCAAAAAAAACTTCATCCATTTAAGTTTTGATTCAAATAATACAAATTTAAGAATACTATTTAGTTAGGTTTGACTTATATTTTGCTCATTTTTCTATATTGTGTGAATAAACAGGTGAAGCAAAACCTTATCCATTTAAGCTTTGGTTGAAACAATGGGAATAAAATACCACTATCGAATTAACCAACAACAAAAGATGGGTATAAAATTCTTTTAAATTTAAAACTTAAAGCACTTTAAATTATTTTATTGCTAAAACAATCAATTAAGAAGGTTTTATCATAAACTACGTAATTTTAATGATATCTCGTAATATGTATCAAGTTTGTTTCAAAATTATAAGTGCATATGTGATTTTTTTTTTTTTATACAAACCATGATTAAGTTTGACGGTTTTATCTCTTCTACTTAGAGCATTCATATCTCAAAATGCAAAAACACTACAATGTAAAATAGATAACAGTGTAGCTCAATTTCAACAAAAATGCTGCCACATAGTTATTTATTTTTGTTACAAATTATACAACTTTCTACAGCATTAGAGCATTCTCATCAAAGCTTTTAAAAATTTTAGTATTTAATATCTTAAAAAGCCATTTTATCAATTTTAACAACTCATTTTACAATACTTCCAACATCAAATGTTCTATTTTTTTACCATTTCGTTTAAAATAATATAAACTACTCATTAAAATAATAAAAAAACAACTACACAAACCACCTTTTTCACCACAAGCATTAAAATAATAATATTTTTTTAAAGATTGGAGCTACAGTGAGCTCTCAAAGATGAAAGCTCACTGTAGTTCAGTTGCTATTTTTTTTAAATTTAGCATTTTGTTGTACCTTGCTTTTTGGTGCTTTTTACAAACTTGATATTAAAATTTAACATTTATAGCATTTAGCATTCTTAATAAGCATGCTCTTATGTAAAATTCTCTCTCATCTTTCCTCTACAGACAACCAAACCACAATATTGCCTCTCTCAACGCCGCTGCTGCCAATGACCATTTCCATAGTCATCAATGATAAAGCTACTTAAATTTTCAGAATATTAGATTTAATCATGAATCAAAATTAGCTTTATTTTGTAATTGACTATATTATTTATATTACAAACCGCCTTATTATGAGTTAGTTTATTAACACAACTTAAAAGAGTAGCATAATTGCATTGTAAGAGCCCCCAAGACCATTAGCCATGTAATAATTCAATTCAATTTGAAGACAAATGAATAGATAAGGAAGGTATTGGGATGTAAATTGTTGTAACTGTTTTTATTTGAATTTAAATTAAAATGCAGGGTGTGTGGATAACATTGAAACTGCTGGTAACTGCTAAATGAGACATTAGAAAGGAGAAACTTATAGGAGATGTAAAATTGGATGAAAAAAACTGCTTTTCAAAATTTACTTAAAATTTAAGAGATTTTAAATTAGTAATTTTACATGTTTAACCACAATATATATATACTTTCTAAACATGTAGATTTGAGTGTGTCTGGGCACATAAAAGTGGAAGTCCAAACATGTTAAGCCCCTTGAATGGTATAGATAATAATTCAACCCTGAGAAATGCATTAATATGCTTGAATTGTGAGCTAGTCAACTATATGAAATGATTTTTCAAAAACCTTATTTATGACTAAACCTCAATTTAAGACACCAAATCATGACGTAATTCTCTTGTTCAATTGATAATCCCACCTCCCCTTCTTGCACTATCAATCAATATATATATATATATATATATATAAAGGTCTTATTCAAATCAAATTGAAACAATCTAGTATCACAAACTATTCCACAATTTCTTGGCTACAATTGTGATGTAGTAAACTGTGAGTAGTTGTTTATCACTTACACATGAATCCACTATTTTTTCATGACTAAATCTAAATTTAAGACAAAGTAATCCTCTAATTCAAGCAAAATATAAACAAATAATTATATTAGGGATGTTACAAATTTATTAGGTAAGCCTTACAAATTTATGTACGAATATTTAAATCTACAAAAAAAATAATTAAAAGAATTATTATTATGTTATTAATATGATCAATTTATATCTTTTTTTTAGAGATAGTTTCAACTATGGGTTCCACTTCTGATAATTTATCTTTATCATCAGACTAAGACATCAATTAGTTTTTAATATAAGTGAAAATTAAATATTATATCTTTTATTTGACACAAGAGAATTGAATCCCAATTTACGTTCATTTATAAATTTTTATTGTAAAATGAATAATAAGTTAATAATATCTCTAGTATTTGTCTAAAACAAAAGAAGGATAAAGTGGATAATTCATGTGGCTTTGTTCAGCTTTTCTTTTTTTCTTTTTTTGATCACATTGTTCAGCTTTTCTGTTCACCTATAAATATCATAAATTCATAATAATGAGATCATGTGGCATTAAAATTTTACCACTTAAAAATTAGATAATTTTTTTTTCTTTTCCTTTTCATTTTTTCTGGGGACAACAGTAGCAACTGTGTCATAAAGTTGTAAACATTTTCATATTTTGTTAAGGAATAGTGAGACACTACAATTAATGACACTTCAAATCCGGGGAGTGGTATGCATTCGAGGAAGACCCATAACATTAAATATATCATGATTCGCACCTTAGTAGTAAATTGCATTTATATATGTTCCAACTCGACCGCCATTATTTTTTTTCTTTTTTTGGAAGCAACTCGACCATCAAATTACCACGCAACAAACGAAGTGTACACTCCCTATCAAAAAAAAAAAAAACAAAGTGTACACTCTTTTATGAAGACATCAATGTTTTCCACGAGTTATGCATCCATTTCTATCCAATATAAATCATCTATATAGTTTAATTCCTTCACCAAAAAAAAATTCAAAATATGCACCATGTTTTTTTTTTCCTTCAATGTTTGATGAGACCAGGATTTATTATATGTTGCACTTGAATCAATTTTCTAGAAATAGAGTCATTTTATTTTGAAAAAAATAATGCCCTATTTGGTAAGTGAATCTAACTCACATTTTCATATTTTAAATAATATTATACATTTTTTCACACACTTTTTCACCACGCGTATATCAAAAACACTCAAACAACATAACTCAAATTCCTCTCTCAAACAAACCCTAAGACATTTTTTGCTAAAACAATTGGAATAGAAGTAATGTAGCTATGAAGTTATTCAATATAGAATTAAGTAGTTTAGCATTAAGATTAAGATTGGCTATTTCCTTTATCTAGTAAATACTAGTAAATAAATAAATAAATAAAGAAGAAGATTGGCTATTTCATCTATAGGACAATTGAATAAGATGGGCTATCTATTTGGCTGCAAAGTTGGAGGTGGTCCAAATTATTCATCCTTAGCCTTGGTGACTAGAGACTGGAGAGGGGATTTGGTTTTTGCTTGCTCTCAAAAAGCGAAAACCACCTTCCCTCTCCAAACTGAGGCTGAAGCTATAAGATGGGCTATCTGTTTGGCTGCAAAGTTGGAGGCGGAGAATGTTATTATTGAGACAGATTCTAAGATCTGTCAGGATGCTATTCATGAGCTGATGATGCCCCCGCCTTGGAGAATTGCTTCTATCCTAGCGGACATGCAGTCTCTTCTTGCATCTTATTCTAATGTATCTGTTGTTTGGATTCCTAGGCTAGCTAATATGGCAGCTCACTCCCTAGCTAAGTGGTCTTTAGCTTGTAATTTTTTTGGTTCTTTTGATTGGGGTAGCTGTCCTCCTTGTTTTGCTTCTGTGCTTAGGAAGGAAAGGCTAATTTAGCCTTTGTTTGTTTTTGTTTCTTTGGTCAATAAAATTTTCTTTCCATCAGAAAAAAAAAAAAAAGGTTTGTGTACATAGACAGCGTCTACAATAATTTTTTTAACAAAAAGATGGATGAATAATAGAGATTTATGGCTTGCCAAAGCATGAAACAATCATTATATTAATTCCAATACGGACAATAAAAGTGAATGAATTAATTAGCGAAAAGAGTAATTGACTTGGCAGCTTTGTAATTAAACATTTCACTGTCAGAAAACTTCATTCGTGTTGTCGAAGGTTTCTTTTAATGTTACATAGACACCATGCATGATAATTGAACACGTTTTAATTAATTAATGAATATAAGTTAAAATACGACGGTATAAACTAGATTGTCCTTTTGTTATCTAAATTACCTTCTACGGTATTTATTTTTTTAAAAAAATTATCTTCTATGGTCATGCACTAACAAAATTTCTATAACCATGACTAGGAAATTTGGAGGGCCTTTACTTTTTTTCTTTTTCTTTTTTTCTTTTCTTTTCTCTTCTCTTCTCTTTTTTTAAGAGATAAAAATGTAGACCAACACACTAGCAAATCCTCAAAAATCCAAGACATTACCTCATATTGGATGAGCAAATGTAATTTCTAGTTTGGCATAGGCACTATGAGAGAGTTAAAGATATTAGAGAAAAAGAGTATAGGGGTGCTGTTGAGAATGGTCATATGATACATCAGAAGCTAAGGCAATTGTTGGGGTAGGCAGATAAGCAAAATATGTTCTCACCTTGTCCTCTCTTATGGGCAGAGAAAACACAAGCAGAACAATATAAAGCTGCTTGGTAGGGATTCTAACAGCACACATGTCCTTTGGTGTTAAGATGGCTATGAAGGTAGTCATTAGAGAATAAGGTAAAAAAAAGAGGAAGGGGGGGGGGGGGGGGGGGTCAATAATGGCAGAACAATATAAGACTGCTTGGTAGGGATGCTAACCGCACACATGTCCTTTAGTGTTAAGATGGCTATGAAGGTAAGCATTCACAATGGGGCTTGTATATGCCAAATGTTAGGAACATTTGGCATTTAAGCCCTAAAACTGCTCAACAACTAGAAGGCCATATTGCATATGCCAAAAATTTTTTGAGATTTCGCTACAGTACCATCTCAAATGTAAGATGGTACTGTAGCTGAATGGTATAAAAAAAAAAAAAAAATTTAATGCTCTCATTTCTCTCTCCTCTCTTATTTTAACCCGGCAAATTCTCTCTCCTCTCTCATTTTTTCTCTTTCTTTTCTCTCTCTTCCTTCTCTCTCTTTCTTTTTGCTCTCTCTTCTTCTTGCTCTCTGATTCTTCTCAATGTCTTTCACTTTCTCTGGCAACTCTCTAATCGGCGTTGGGTTTCTAGATTAGTGGTGGGTCTCGAGATCGGCAGTGGGTTTCTAGATCGGTGGTGGGTCTCCGTGTTTTTCCTTCTCCGGCAACTCTCTAGATTGGTGGTGGGTCTCCACTTTTTTCCTTCTTCGGCAACTCTCTAGATTGGTGGTGGGTCTCCGCTTTTTTCCTTCTCCGGCAACTCTCTCTCTCTTTCATTTTTCCTTCTCCACGTGGGTCAACAAAATCAACTTCCTTCAAGGCGAATCCGCTTCCTTCGAGCTTCGGCGGTGGTGGGTCTGGTTTTTGATCATGGGTGGTTGTGTTTTTTTTTTTTTTTTTTGGTGGTATTGATGGGCGGAGAGGGTGGTGGTGGTGTTGATGGTCAAAGGGCAGTAGGTGCAGCGGCGTGGTTCTGGTCTTTTTTCTTTTTTTTTTTTTTGGTGTTGATGGGCGAAGAAGGTGGTGGTGGTGGTTTTGATGATTGGAGGGCAGTAGGTGCAGTGGCATGGTTCTGATCTTTTCTCTGGGGTTTTTTTTTTTTTTTTTTGGGTGTTGACGGTAGATTATGGGTTGCCGGTGGTGGTGGTGGTGTGCAGCGATGGTGGTGATTGTGGTTCTTGAACAGAAAGAAAGATAGAGAAAGAATAAATAATGGGTTATATTGTATAATGGTAATTGTGAGATATATTATTTTATTACGGTAGAAATATTATTTTAATGAGTAGAATTGGGAAATAAAAGTTGGAGTGTTGGAGAATTGTAAAATTGTATTGTATAATTGATAAAGTGACTTTTTGAAATTGTAAAATAAGATGAGATTAGGATTCCAGATGGGGATGCTGAGAATAAGGCAAAAAAAAAAAAAAAAAGGAGGGGGGGGGGTCAATAATGGCTACGTGTCAATCTTAGGAGAGAAGTAAATTGAACATCCAATTAGAATGTAAAAGTAAATAAAAGGTTTTTAGGGAAAGCACGTATCGAGTAAGTTGGTTTAATATGTGTTGATGGAAAGCCGACACTCAAACCAATAAGGTGCTCTACACTACAAGCTTTAGATTCAATCATTTCATATCATATTAAATTGGACGAATACGGTGTTTTGGGTTGGAGTTTACTTGAGCAATCGGGTAGGATGATTGATCAAGTGCGATGTGGAAAATTTAGGACAACAATAAATTTTGAAGTTTGTATCAAAGAAGAACTGTGACGTGACACATAAATATGCAATGAAGTATCATATGCTAATTCCAAAAAAAAAAAAAAAAAAAAAACCTTGAACTGCTGCACAAGAAGGCAAAGGGCGTAAAGGCCTTCAATTCAATGTCATAAATAAACGAGGTAGCTGCATACGAAGGTTGGTTCCCAAATAGAGGCTTTTGGAGTCAACATCTAAACTTGGCCCATATGAACCCCATCAGATATTAATTATTCCAAAGTGCCTCGTCGAGCATCATAAAGTTCACAACCAAACATAATAAAGGACGGTCAAAAGGGCCATTTGGACCCAAACCCACTCCAATGACACAAACTGGTTATGTGGGCTTGAGATGCACTTATTCCAAAGCCGATAGCATAGAGAAGCACACCTCCCAAGTGTAAACACTTTGGGGAGATGAAGCTTCAAAATCAGGCACTAATTAAAGAATACAGACGCATCGTTGTCACACGTATGGGAGCTTATACATGTGGGTCCTCTGTATATATAAGAGAAGTATTTTATATATGGCAAATAGTTTTTGACACTTAGATTGTGTTTGAGATTAGAGATTAAAACCAGTTATTTTATTATTTAGCTTTGGATTTGATTACTATTTAGAGTTTAAAGTCAGTTTGGGATTAAGTTGCGTTTTATATTGGCTGAAAAATAAAGTTTTTGAAATTTTTTTATTATTTAACTTATTTTTGCTACTATTCATAAGTCTCATTGTAATTTTTGGTACTATTTATGGGTCTCACTGTACTATTTCAGCTAACTTTTAGCTTTATCTATAGTACTTTAAAAAAAAAAATCAGCTTATTTTACTATCTAACTTATATATATTTTGTTATTTCTTCCCTTCTACCAATACAAACAACAAATTGTCATCTCTTATAAAGAAAAATGGGGAAGACTTGTACTATTTGCTCAAATTTTCAGTATAAATATTTTTGCTAGAGGCATTTTCCTTTTTTCGAAAAGTACTAGGTAGCCAATTTTCTGGTGACAAAGGTGCCAAGAAATACCCCATTTGACTCAAAACTACTTCTTTGATGGGTATGCTGGAAAGCATTTTAAGATTTTTGCTCGGTGCTTTTTTAACTCATATACAGCTCCTTAAAAGTTTTTTTTTTTTTTTAAGGTACAATTGTACTTTTATCCAACTAATTTTTTTAAAGTCTAATAAGGCAATGAATGTAAAATTTCTAAGACAAGCAAACTAATAAATTTCATAGTTCAACTAACGACAATGGTAGGTCTCAACCGTAAATTAGCTTCTGTCAACACAAGTATCATTACTGCTTAAAACTAATTCACATATAAAGCCATCTATTCTTCTCAGTCAAATAATTATTTTGTGGAAAATGAAGTAGCCTTCCAATATAATTTAAGCGGTTGGATGAAAATGACATAAAAACATCTAGATCATCCTATAAATGCATTTAGCTTTTAAGATCCTTTTGGTGAAGGAATCTAAGTTGTTAGCCCCAGTTCTGATCAGATAATGGAGGAACCTAGCATAGACATTGAAAGCCGGATAAGGATAAATATTTGTTAATACCAAGTGACTGGCTAGGGTGTGGTGGAGTGGAAATAGAAGTGGGGCTCTTTACAAAAGGAGCCGCACAAGTGATATGAAAAGTTCTGCCATCCACTCACATGCAAGACTGATCTAAATATCTTTTCAGTATTCTTCAGGCCCTTCCCATCAAAAAGCAAATTCGAAATTGCTTCAAGAAACAATATATAGGCTTCTTCACACAAATGGAATTAGAATATCCCAATTTGCAACAAAGTAGCTGTTTTTCAGCTCAAACACCGATATTCATTCATTAACAAACCACTCCCAAGAGAGGAGTAAACAAACAAATAGAATACAGAAATTTATAAAGGCCTGTTTCTTTTAGGCTTTTGAGAAACTTTGGCCACCTTCCCACCACTTACATGGAGAATCTTTTAAGTAAAAAAAGAGAGTCAAAACTTCCCACTACAGAAAGGTTTAGGTTACTGGTTATAGCCCCACCTAAAGAGTAAAAAGAGAAGGGTATACAAGAGAGAGAGAGAGGCATTACACTAGATTGAATGATACATAAGAAGATTAAGAGGGTGAAATGGGGTTTTTCTTCAAGCACAATTTGCATTTCTACCAGGGCCTCCATAGTAAAAGAACTGGCCCCAATCCCCATTTCTGCCTAATTGGACATCATAGCAGTTAGATTGCTCAGTAAAGGTACCAATCCCTTTGGGAGCCTTGAGATTGTTTGAGCTATCAACAACTTGGACATTCCTGAAATAACTTGACTTGCCAAACCCCTCCTCAGGAAAATGACCACTGCCCATTTGAGTTGAGGTGTGCTGACCAGCAGGCTGTGAGTTCACAACTTCACCACCCCACTCAATCATGGAAGCACTTTCAGCCAAGTATGAGAATAGGAAAGAAGGCCAATAACCCAATACATAGTCATTGCCAAACTGCATCCACCAATGCCCCTCTGTTGGATCCTGCAGAAGTTCCCAAAAACAAATTATAAATTATAAAAGTAGTCAATTTTTTTAAGATATTAAGGAAAAAAAAAAAGGATTTTGTCAGGGCACTTGTTTCACTCAAAAGGGGCACCCCAAACTACGTTAACCAAAGGCAATGAAAAGCTAGAATAAAATTATAGTGTTATAAAATGTTTTATGATGTGCAAAAAAAGAATTAAAAAAAGAATAAAGGCAACTCTAAACTTTTCAATGTCTGTAAGTAATAGTTTTCTTTCATCATTTACAGTGAGTATCCGAATCAATGACCAAAAGAAGTTGGCAAAAGATTCTTAACATCAGAACTGTCCAATGATGTCTTTTGACCCCCTACCCTCAATTATACATGGAGGTACTGATTTTGCTGCTGACAGTGCCAAGGATCAATTTGCACATCTAATGGAAGTACCCTATGAAAAGGACAATCAACATTGACGCTCACATGCATCCATCCTTGGCAGTATCAGCTCCATCTACCCTTTCTAAATCCTATTATTATAAAGGGTGGTCAGTATTTTATCAGGGGCTGAGTGAGGGTGCTTTGGCCTTTACCTTCCAGACAAGTATACTAATATCATATTGGGAATTGCGATATGCAGAAACAGGAGAGATGCTTGCTCCCATTGCTATCTCGCTGTTAATTTGAATAAAGCCTGAGCAGAGGAGGTTGTAGCAACCTGTGGCTTGGTACGCATCACTCTGAAATACATTCACAGAAAGCAAAGTGTGAGATGAAAATCCATTAACATATCTATTAAAATCAACAAGAGGCATACACAAAACGACATGGAGTTCAGGAGAAGTTGAAATATGAAAGCTTAGCAGCTTACAGTCCAGTAGGTGAAAAGTCTTGTATTGTTATCACCATATAGATCTGGGCTAACCTGTTTCATGCATGTTCAAGTAGTAATTTAGCAATGGGCTTAAAGATTGAAACAGTGTTACCTGTTTCCAATTGTCAGTTTAATTACTTTTTTGTCAAAGTCCAAGTATTTATTATAATAATACCTGCCACCCAGCTTCAATGCTGTTAAGATCTTCACCAAAAGAACCTCCTAATATCCAAAGCTGAGACAAGCTGAACTCATTAGGCTGTTGTATTTTGGGTTCCCAAACATTGATGGTTGCTTTTGCTCCATAATACTTATCTCCTTGGACATAAGCTATTGCATGCTAAACAACCCCAAAAGAAAAAGACCAAACAAAAGCAACAAAAAAATTAGAAACAATTAAACATGATAACAATGAGAAAAGCCACTTTGCTACTTTAAAAAGAAAAAAAAAGGTCACAACTTTAATTACCTGATGACCACTCTGATTGATGAGATCAGGATCTGCTGACCTGGGCTGAGGGGCGGTTCTTCTCTTCTTCCTTCCATATCTTTTGATTGAGCTTGCTCTCAAAATATCATCCTCCTTTGTGCGCCTGACGGGAATGGTGCCCTCAGGGCACTTGCCTTTTTGGTGCCACAGCTGTTTAACTGGGCTTGATCTTTCTATGGGGTTTGCTGCCACTTTGTTCTCATCAAATAGCCCTTCTGGGTGGTAACTAGGCCTCATCTGATAGACCAAAAAGACCAAACAAATTAGTAGCAGTTAAAAAAAAAAAAATTTAAAAATCATGGAGATACATAGGTGAAGATTATGGACCTGAATTTTATGGTCTTTAAGGAATGGATGATCAAAAGCTGGCTGGTGAGACATGTGAACACAATCGATGATGTCCCCATCTGGACTCTGCTTAAACACAAAATATCAATTAAGTAACATGAGAGATACACTATGATGAAACATTTCGGAAACACACAAATTTTCTCACAATATGAAGAAGTTACTTTCAAGTGATGTGAAGGGGATAAATTAGAAGCCTTTAAATTAACCCAAAAAGAAAAAATAATTACAAGGATTAAAATGAATAAATAACTTTGACTGAAGTACACAGTTGTATTTATGCAATACATCTCTGCTTGGTTGCAGAGATAGTGAATCAATTATCATTACAGTATTTTTTTATAAAAAAAAATACTGAATATTGCTCCATCATATATTTTGGTGGTTTTCATTATTGTTTCAAGTTCAATAAATACATAAAAGAGAAATCATTGTAGAGAGAGAAAGACTGAAAAAAAGGAAATATAATCAGAAAATCATTGCTGCCTCAAAAGCCTGAATACCCACGAAAAATGCTACATATTTTAGGTGGAAATTATAGAGCGAGACTGAAACTTGAGAAATACCCATTTGCATATATGCACCATACTAAAAAATACAAAAAATAAAAAAATAAATAATGCATTTTTGATAGTTCACTCTCTATAATAGCAAAAACAAAAGGCACCCATTTCACCAAAACAACAGGAAACACCAACTTTCAATCAGAAAAAGGGTATTCTGTCCTTCACTTTCTCTCACTTTCCTTCATTTTCTCACCGTCCAAACAGAGGCCAAATAGTATTTTAAAAATTAAAAAATCACACACACATACAAGAAAGTTAGAGAAAAGAGAAAGTAAAGTGTAGAGAAAAGAATGGGACCTCAATGCTTTTCACTGCAGGCTTGTTCAAGCGGTTCAAATGCTTCTGGACCTCAAGTTTCTGCCTTGAAGCACTCAATCTAGCTGCACAACACATTGAGATCAAACCCCATAAGCAGAAAATCACTGCCAAGCCTCTACTTGTTCTCCCTCTACTACTAAACTGAGAAAGACCCATTTTTTTTTCTCAACACCACCTCTAAAGTTAGTAGCTTTCTCACACTATACACAAAGCTCAAAACCAGTGCAGTTTGAAGCAAAGGCTTTGTTGTTACTAGTTACACAACCATTACAACCTTAAGTTAATAAGAAGAAGCTCTCTCCCTCTTTGCTTATCTCACCAAACCTCAAAAGCCCACAACTTTGGCAGTGGGACTGGTTCTTGTTCCACAAAAAAACCCAATAAAAACAAAACCCCACTAGTGCTCAGTGCCCACCTCTCCTTCTCTCTCTAAAAAAAAAAAAAAAAAACAATGACTTTCTCTCTCCACACAATGTCATTTTCTCTCACTTACTTTTCCATTAAAAACTATCCCTATTTTTTTTTCCCAATTTCTCTCTCTCTCTCTCTCTCTCTGTCATTTTGCCTCTACTTTTTCTCCCATTAATAAGAATGCCACACTGTCCACCTCTCTTTCTCTCTCTAAAAAAAAACTTTTCACTTTCTCTCTCTAATTGCATGAGGGGTAAAAGTGGAATAGGAAAAGTTGTGATGGGAAATGGGTCGTTTCATGGAAATGGAGGAGGTTACGGAAAACGGAACAGGCGCACACATACGCACAGGCAAAGTTTTGTTTGTCGTTTGGGGTGGCCCACAATGGACATTTTTATTGGGTTTCCCATTTTGCCCCCATCCCATTTGAAATGTGAGCTCTAGGAACCTAACATAATTACCAATTTGCCCATTTCCTCGTGCTTAATTTAACTTTCTATTTTCCTTAATCAATTGCTTAACTTGGGAAATGATTGTCCAAATTCAAATGTTGTGCCTACTTCTTATAGCTGTAATGGCGTCTCTAGATATCCTAGTGGAGATTTTTACCTATATATATATATATATATATATCTTATTAGAGATGGTCAAATTTCAAATTATGATAAGTTTGCATGTAATGGAAGGTTTTTTTTTAGAATGGGTAATGGAAGAATTAGAGGGTAATTGGATCCTTGCTCAAAAAAATGAAAAAAGAGGGTAATTGGATCTATATGCATTTATACCTAAACAGAAAAGGAAAGAAAAGATTATTTAAACAGAAAAGGCTTTTGGAGTGTCACCCTCAAAGTATGGATTGAAACTCTAATTTAAGTCTAATCTAAGTTTACTCTAATTTAAGTCTAATCTAAGTATACTACCGCACACTCTTGATGTAATGGTCACTCAAATGCTTGTGAGGTGTAGAGAGCAAGGGCCGGAGTTCAAGTATCTAGGAGAGAGTTTCACACATATATACACTTAGATTAGGTTATAGTATGATTCTATCTTGTATAAAAAAATTTTAAAAAAATCTAATCTAAGTGTACGGGAATGAAACTCACTCTTAAAGATTTCTGACTCAACGCTTGCCCTCCCCTACTTTACAAGAACTTATACTTTTAAAATAACCATTACGCTAAGGGTGTGTGATAGATACAATTATATTATACTCAGAGCCCATTTGGAATGTGGTTATTTGCTTCAGCTTATTTAAGTTTTAGCTTCTTTTTGGTATTATTCATGGGTCATATTGCATTTTTTTGTACTATTTATGACTTTTATTGTATTATTTAGCTAACTTTTAACTTTTATTTTTACATTTTGCGTAAAAAATTTTCAGTTTCAATTAAATAAATTGTTCCCAAACGGACTGAAAATGCAGTGAACTCTCTCTTTTTTAAGGTTGGTAACTTTTCTTTCTAAATTATGAAAGCATCTTGTAAAATGTACCATAACAATTATTAAAAAAAAAAAAAAAAAACATTTGCAATGTTCACTGGAAATTACGAGAACATTTGTAATGTGCATCACTAATTTAGATCGACAGTGGACTGGAGTTGAAGTGTTGATTTCCAAGTTTTGAACTTTCAAGATGGATGTTGCAAATACCCCTTTTAGTTATATTGGATAGCTGCAATCAAAACTGATTTTTGGTACTTTATTTTGTAATATTTTCCATGTTATTTAAATTATTCATATTCATTAGTGTAGTTTTGAGAGCCAGAATTTTAAATAAAATCCATCATTAGATAGATTTACTTTGCTTTTCTTTTCCTTTTTACCCTTGTCATGATTGGTTGAACCATATTTGTTTATATTCATAATGAAATTTTAGAAATCACTTTAAATGTCATGTGTTTTTTTAAAAAAAAATAATTGTAGATTATGGCCACATATAACACCTTTATATTCTACTAGATGTTGGAGATTTCAAACATTTCCATAATTTAAAATCATCTGTACGTAAAAAGTTAAAATCATATTCTAAACCAAGTGATTTACTTTTTAAAATAAATTACTCAAAATCATCTTGTTCATTCCCATTTGTGTAAATTATCTTTCATAGTCTTAAAATGTTTAATTCAAAGAGTGCTTCATCATTTGTCATTGTTTTTGGTTCTTTGAGAATTGGAGGTTCTCCATCATTGCATAATTGATTTTGTGATCTGCATAAATGAATAATGTAGGGTCATTTTTTCCCCCCTGAAATTATTGCATACTTTAACCATCATTTAAAGGAATCCAATGAGAAATCTTACTACTCAAAATTATATTAATGTGTAAACATTACTCAGTAGGTGCTCAGAGAATCATTTACAACGTGGCGTTTCATCTACGAACGTGTTCTATGTTATTCTAGACAAAGATTCTTTTGTTCCACTTCTATTTATACGTTTTTTTAACGTATCAATACTCATTAACATTTTAATAATACTAATAAAAATAAGCATGATATAATTTTTTAATGATTTACATTTAAATATTCTCACATTAAACATTATGAAGATACTCGGAACATTGGTCAAATTCAAAATTTTATTTATTCAACATTAATGTCAGTGCACAATTTTCCAGAACATAGTTAAAAGATATGCATTATTATGGTGGCCATTAATAAAATAATAATACTATATATTTATATTTCATGCAAAATGTTGAAGACATAAAAAAGGTCTTGTTTTTGTTTCTTTTGGTTCTTTCCAATATATGACGTTATTTAGTTTTTATATTATTTTCAATGACATGGAAATAATGGAAAATTAATAGCTACTCTCAATTCAATAGTTGCACAGTCCAAAAAAACTTGTAGTTCACATTTACTTATTTAGATTCTAATTTATCATCAATCATTAACCTTTGTAAAACTCTTAACACAGACGGTTCTTGGAATGTCAAAATATAACAAAGTTTTGTAACTGTGCATGCCAAATGTCAATTCTATAAGGAAGTAATTATATATGGTTTCAGTTAGTTTGACTAGTAAAGTCTCCAATAGTTGAATAAAATAGGAGTTCAATTACCGCATATACCAAAAACCAATTAGTATATTGATCTGACAATAAATAGTTATTATTAGAAGTGGACGTTATAGATTGAAATTCTCTTAAAAAAAAAGAAGTAATTATAAGGATATTATATGAATAGGGTGAGGTTTGGATCTAGTGTCTAATTGCACTAGACTCCTTGAGATTATAATACGTGTCTACTTTTGAACACATGTCACTATTTTAACAGGTCCAGTGTACATTATATGTATCAGACCTAAGTCTCACCCATATGAATATTGATTTTTCGAAAATAAAAGAAAACTACAAGATTATTAATTTGCACACACACTTCCGCACATAAAACCCTAAACCAAACAAAGAGCAGTAAAATGTAGCAAATTAGAAACGCACATTTCATTAAGGGGATCAGATAATTTATTTTTCTTTGTAATGCTCCAATTGTGATGTGCTCTCATTATTCTCTAGTGTTGGGAATCCAAATCTTTTGTCTCACTTTTCCTGCTCCACTCTATACTCCACCAATAAAAATTTGCCACGTGTTCACTTAATTAATTAAATACTATCATTATTGACTTATTAATACTACCGTTATTAATTAATATTAGTATTTAATTAATTAGATGAACACGTGGTAAATTTTTATTAATGGAGTATAGAGTGGAGTAGAAAAAGTGGGACAGAATATTTGGACTCTAGTGTTGGTGGATACTAGAATTAGGCAAAATTCTTAGTGCTCGTTTAGGATAATTTATTTTAATTAGTTTATTTGACTTGAAACATAACTTGAGTAAAAAACTAAAAATATATTTGTATCTACAAAAGAGTGTAGATTTAAAAATTGTAACTAAACCAAATAAGTTGAATAAGTTAAACATAAGTCATGGCAAACAGATAAAGTTGATAAAAGCATAACATTTTAGGAGACCAGGGAATGGTTAATTTACTTACTTGATCTTGCAAAAATATATTATCATATATAACATTTTAACGTATAATTTTCTTAGAGTTGTGATTAATCTAATGTCAACTTTTCCTTCTTCTTCTTCTTCCTATTTTTTTCCTTGCTCGACATGCCATGGAGAATTCATTTTCAAACAAAAGTATTAAGAAATAGAACAACAGATTTTAGTAAAAAAAAAAAGTGTTTTTTGTTTTTATTTTGTTTTGTTTTTTTTTTTTGGGATGTCTAACCCAAAACTTGAGAAACAAAGGAGAGCAAAGCAGGATTTAACCCAAAGCATGACTCGTAAAGCAAGAGAGATGGTAAGGTGTATGCCATTATTGATCGAGCTCAAGCTCAATGGCTAAAAATAATTATACTTAGTTAATTGATGTTTCAAAATTTAGTCCTAGTCCACTAACTAGCCAAAAAACTTTAACATGATGGATCTTAAACTAAAAACAATACAAACATAAACGAAGTTGCCAGTGCAGGTGGTGGTTGGGTGGCTGCTAGTAAGAAGGTTTGTTTGATGATTTTAAATGAGACAAAGTTTAGTTACAAAATTAGTTATAGCCTTAAACTATAACCTTACTCGGTATTTTTTTATTGGAGGTAAATTTTGACAAACCCACTATTATATTACATATTTTTCTTATATCTTTCATGCCTACAAAATTTTTAGAAAATTAAAAATTAATAGCTATATTATCAATAAATTGTTTAAATTACAAATTTTTGTAGTTTAAAATTATGCATAAAATATAAGCTTATAAACCATATAGTAAATAATATTCGATTGATACAAAATTTGACATGTGTATTAAGAGCGTAATCCAATGTTTGTAGCCTTAAACTATAACCTTACTCATTATTTTTTTTATTGGAGGTGAATTTTGTCAAATCCACAATTGAATTACATCTTCTTCTTATATCTTCCATACTTACAAACTTTTTAGAAAATTAAATATCAAATTATTAATAAATTGTTTAAATTACAAATTTTTGTAGTTTAAAATTATGCATAAAATATAAACTTATAAACCATATAGTAAATTGTAGGAACCTGATTCGAGCACTATTCCTAGAGAATGAGTGGACTCGAGCCTAGCTGGCCCAATACAATAAATTTGTAGAGAGCGGGTCAAAGAGCTAGGCCTTAGCGAAGGTTGTGCGATTAAACATGGTAATGCATGGTCCGATTGACAAGAATATAGATTGAAAGTATGGAATTAGGCTCCTCGGCCATTTTTTCTGATAGTATATATATTTCCTATATCTTTCATAATATTGGGTTACAAAGATTTTCCCAATTACTATGATCTTTTTTCTCTCCTCCAAACTGCCGTCCTCATTTCTGGAGGACTTGTTACATTTTATACCCCCCTCTGGTTAATCTCTGTCCTCCATCTGTCAATCATGCAGGTTATCACTCCAGTGCCTGTCCTATCAGCCACCTTCCCATCCTTTCTGTGAGTTGTAGTAGTTGAGGCGGCACTGTTCAGGAGTTACTTCTCCATTTAATGCGGCCAGAACATTAGTTGGGGGCATTTAATGTAGAAGTGATAGTTCCTCTTGGGATTGCTCCTCCACCATGCTGTTATGGCTAACCCGTTGTACTTGCCTTTGTCTTGAATTCGCCTTGGAAGGTTACCTCTGAAAGTGCTTTGCTCATCCTTTCAGTGATCCGTGTGGGCCGAGGACATGGTTGTCCTCGGCGATATTACTGGCGAATGGACCAGTCCTCGGACACATCTTTCTTCCTCGGCATGAGCCTTGGGCTTAACGTAGAGTGGGCTGGGGTTACCAAATTCTCTGGCCCCACATAAATAATATTCAATTGATACAAAATTTGACATGTGTATTAAGAGCGTAAAAAACATGCAATTCAATTATTAGATTTTCAAAATATGTAGTAATATTTATTTTATTGAGTAAGACTTTAGGCTAAAACCAATTTTGTAGCTAAATTTTGTCCTTTTAAATGAGGAGAAAAATCAAATCCCATTTTTCCTATGCTTTACTAGTAGGGCTAATAAACGACCCTTTGATCTATGTCGTTCCCAGTTCAATAGCTAGGAAGGGGCCTAGAAGTGCCTACTACTACACCATACTACACTTGGCTTTACACTTACACATTCATAGAGCTAACCCTCGTCCCAAAAAGATAGAATATCACTGTGTGAACATAACATTAAGTTACGAATGTTTTTATGGCAAATGAAAGTGCAAACCATTTTCTACCATAAGTGCTTACAATTCCTACCTGACCAACAATTTCAGTAGTCCCAAACATTGACAAATGAGAAAAATATTTTTCAAAAATCAATTTTTCCATCGAACCAAACACCACCTTAAGCAACCCTTAAAAAGAATTCAACAAACTCTTGTGGAAGCAAGTTTGTTTCGACCTTAAGCAACCTTTAAAAAGAGTACAATAAACAATAAACTCTTGTGGAAGCAAGTTTGTTTCGACCTTAAGCAACCTTTAAAAAGAGTACAATAAACTCTTGTGGTGGAAGCAAGTGATGTTTATAAACTCATATGTATTTTTAAGTTAACTTATCTTTTGTCGAATAAAAGAATTGAGTTCAAATCTCACTTAAAAAAAAAAAAAAACCATGGTATATATAAGAAAAAAGAACATATATTCTTACTAAAGCCCAAAAACCAAAAAGAAAAAGAAAAAGAAAAATCCAATAATATATATATGATTAAATCCAATAATATATGATTAAACATCTACCATACCAAAAAGGTTTTAAAATGGAGTATATTTTTTAAATATAATAAAGTTATAAACTACAAGGGTGGTATAGTAATTTCAGCTCAATTTCAATTTAAGGGCAAACCGAAATTCTATTTCCCAACGAACTATTAAAAACCCTCTCCTTTCCTTTGTCGTTAGTCGTTAATACCAAGGCGGTAATGCATTGAAGACCACTGTCCGTTTACGTTTATTTTAACGCCGTTTAAAAATTCCATCACCCGCGGGTCACATTCTATATTTCTAACCGATCGCCAATAATCCAAGACGAACAGGAAATGACGTAAAGTGTGTTTTCACAAAATCATAACCACACGTACCCCTACTTGTAGGGTCCCATCGCATCATCATTCACTCTACACGTGTACGGCTACTGTGACACAAAACGCGCCCGTGAGCAGCCTTTGTACTAGTTTATATCAGCACGAATTACTAGGACTGGTAAATTTAAAAAAAAAAAAGATTAAAAAAAAAATACCCCAACGGTAAAGTGGAAAAAGAATCCAATGGGGTGAATAGGGTTAAAGTCATAATTAGATTCAAAAAAATGGCACAACCCACGTAGTATTCTGTGTGTGTGTAAGTTCCATTGGGATAAGAGTCAAAATTAGATTCAAAAAGGACAAGATTTTATTTTATTTTTTCCTGCATTTGGGAATTTGAGAATTGAGATGGCTACACAATTTTTTCATTATTTTTTGCTCAATTTGTCAATGTAGATCAAATGTTAATGATTTCAATTTCGTCAATTTTGAAATTGATTCATTTTTATGATTAAGAGTCTTTTTTTTTTTTTTTTTCTTTTCCTTTTTTTATATATTTTAACATGACTATCAACAAGTAAATGATTATGAAATGACATATAATATGGGTTCGTTTTTAAGTCAAACCTCATAGCATTGTGGGGTCACTATTAAGATTTTCTCCACGTAATAACTTGATTTTGGTGGGATTGGAGGGATTACAAATATTTAAGAAATAATTAGGTATTTAAAGAGCGGGAGAAGTAAGAGTAAGACAAAGTAAAAGTAAGACAAGAAACATTTAAAGGAACAATTATGCAATGAAGAACTCTAAAAAAGAAGAAGAAGAAAACATGTTAAGAATTTTAGGAGAGAATGAACTCAATAATGAAGTTGATATAATTTTTTTTAAATGATAAAAAAATAAGAATATTCCAATCCATGAACTCATCCTTCGCCCACGAGTTCTTTAACTCTTGTGATTATTTAGAAAAAACGAAAAATAATGTGTGAATGGTATGGTTATTGGCCGTGGCCTGGGTGTTTGGGTCTGTTTTTGTCACTGGCCACATGGTGCTTCTGAAGCTGAGCTGTGTGTGCAAGTGTGTGGTGATTGGTACTTTGTCAGAAATGAATATCTTATCTAGGAAAATCCAAGTTCAGGTTTGTGTGTCTGAAATGTATATGCGTGCATGCATTTTGCAGATTTGGATCACAATGAGAGTACAATTCTTTAATCATGCTTGTAATGTCAAAATTAGTGTGATGGAATGATCTTTGATTATAAGAGCATCCGCATTTGGATGGCTATATGCTAAATACAAAGCACATTTGGCATACAAGTCCAAAAAAAGGCCAGCAACCGGAAGACCATATGTTAAAATGCTAAAAAAATTTGAGATATAGCTACAGCCTACAGTACCATCTCAAATGTAAAATAGTACTGTAGCTGAATTGTAAAATTTTTTTTTTTTAATACTTTCATTTCTCTCTCCTCTCTCCTTTTAACCCGGCCATTTCTCTCTCTTCCCTCATTTTTTCTCTTTCTTTTCTCTCTCTTCCTTCTTTCTTTCTCATCTGCTCTCTTCAGACCGAACACCCTGTGGTGGAGATCGGCGAAGTGGAGATCGTTGGGTGGCGAGATCGGCATGGCGGAGATCGGTGGGTGGCGAGATTGGCACGACGGAGATTGGTGGGTGGCGAGGGCGTTGTGATCCAGTGTGGGTGTTAATGGTTTTTTTTTTTTTTTTTCTCTGGGTTTGCTGGTATATGTGATCGGCGTTGCAGTGGCTGTGGCGTGGTGGAGATCGGTGAGTGGTGAGATCGGTGGAGCTGTGGTGGTTGTGGTGTTGTGATCCGGTGTGGGTTTGCTGGTATATGTTTTTTTTTTTTGTTTTTTTGTTTTTTTTCTGGGTTTGCTGGTATCGGCGTTGTGGTGGCTGTGGCGTGGCGGAGATCGGTGGATGGTTTTTCTGGGTTTTTGGGTTTGAGAAATTTCTGGGTTTGTGGGTTTGTGGCGTGGAACGGTTTGTGGGTTTGTGGTATATAAATTTCTGGGTTTGCTGGTTAATGGTTTTTTTGTTTTGTTTTGTTTTCTTTTCTGTTTCGCCGATCTGGGTTGTTGAGGAGTTGGGTTGTTTTGCTGGTTAATGATGGAGGAGTTGTGTGGAGGAGTTGGGTTGATATGGATGATGGATTTGGAGAAGGAGGCTGGAAGAAGGTGAAAAGGAAAGGAATGGAGAATGACGCCCGTGGGGGGAGAAAATTGAGAAAAAACAAAAAAACAAAAAATATATTTTATTACGTAAATATATTATTTTAATGAATAGAATAGGAAAATAGAATTTTGGGATGTTGAGTATATTGTAAATGGTATGGTATAATTGATAAAGTAGATTTTTAAGATGGTAAAATAAGATAGGATATAGAATTCGGCTGCGGATGCTCTAAACTTTTTTCATGTATATCTTATATTGATTGTTGGTTTGCCAAAGGCCTTATAGCTGAATTGGCACATCCTCATGCACAAAGTGCTTTGGGTCTAGGGGGAAAAATGTTCGAGCTGTGAGGTTAGCAGCATGTGGTAATTATCTCTTAAAAAAAAAATATTGAGTGTTGGTTTGGAAATCTTAATTTTGATAGGGAAAACTTAAATGAATCAAGTTGTTTGTGTTTTTTTTTTGGGGTAAAAATTGTTGTTTGTGTTCATATGTTTAGGAAACAAGCAACTCAAGCACAAGTTTTGACTTGAATATTAAACAAACAAAGCTCAAACATAATATAAATATTCGTGAATAAGCTCATGACATGCATGCTTGATTTAACAATATAATATATTATTTTTATATGTATACATGTCCAAAAATATACTTATATAGATTTGATAATGGATTTTGTAAGTTTGCAACTAGTTAGGTTCATCTAATATCAAATTTGTAATTATAATTTATTGATTAAATAGTTCATTCGTAGTTATATTTATAGATTTGTGAATGAATAAAAAATTTTAGCGCTAAGGTACCATGCAACCGTATGATTGAATTCAATTGTGAAATCTAAGGTACACAACATCTAAGTAATTGTAAATAAATTTTATTCTCTCTCTATATATATTCTTTGGATTTAAAGCAAAAGTAGGATAAAAGTACAACTCTGTCTAGAAATAATATAATTTTAAAAAATGTAGATAAGTTCATTTGAATAAATAACTTCGTTCTCTTCTATTGCTCATCCAAAAGAACACTAGCAAAAAAATTAGATTGGGAGGAGGAGGGGGAGTGTGAATGTTACTTGGAATTATTCCCATTATTTGTTCTAATTTTTATTTTGCTAGAATTGGAAACATACTATGAAGATCAAAGATTTATTTGTCTATTTGATTGCTTAAAAATGAAGAATTTTCACTCTCAAAAAAAAAAAAAAGAAAAAAGAAGAAGAAGAAGAAGAGTTTTAGTGGTGACAAATGGAGAAAATGACTAGTAGGTTAAATCAATGAAAGGGATGTTCTTGCTTTTGTAAGAAAGAAAAAGATTAGATTTAGAAAGGGGAAATAAAAGGAAGATAAAAATGGAAATGTTTATTTTATTTTATTTTATTTATTTTTATATTTTTTATTATAGAAAGCACAACATTAACTCTCTTTCTAAAGCATTCAACAAATGATTTTTTTTTTCTTCTATATTCGTCTATAGTCAAGAACTATTATATATAGTAAAAGTATTGAACTAAGTGGAAACTTTATGCCTTTGTGGTGTTAATTATTAATATTGTGAATAGAGTAATGGACCCATGATTTGTTAGGCATCAAGGCCAAGTATTGATTGTTCTTATCACATTCCACTCATGTATGACTTTTAGATATATGTATTATGCTACATTGCCAAAAGTGACTTTTCCATCATTTTTTTTTGGTTCAAATCTTTATTCCTATTAGTTTTTTAGTATTCAACAAGTGCTTTGTTGTTATAAAATTCTTAGATTCGAAATAAGGGAAGAGAATTTTATTTCCAAAGCTATCATAACACCACAAAAAAATTCCATCACAATGGTTCTTCTTGTAATGCATTATTATTGCACATTATATTTTATAAAGGCATCTCATTTTTTCATGGACCCAATTGAAAAAACAGACTCATGTTGATTCTATTTAGTATTTTGCTTATGGCAAAAGATTTTTCACCACTTTCCCGCTCTCTCTTTAAGAAAAAAAGAGGGCTTTTGGTGTGGAATCATGGAGCTCTAGGTTGAACCTCAATTGCAAAAGATCACTCTTTTGTTTTCCCCCTTCCTAAAAAGATAACTAATCATACATCCTTGTTAATCTTTTCTTACAATCATGAAAGCATATTAACCAAAAACCATAAATTTTTATTTTATATATATATATATATATATAACCATAAAGTTTTCAATCAAAAGAAACTTTTCTTTGTTGTAGGGTTAAAGAGGGTGGGGTGTTGAGATGAAGAAGGTATCTCTTAAACAGCTCCATGGAGCCTTTTGACTATGCTCTTAGCAAATTTCACATAATCCTCCCAAGTTGAGGAGCATTAAAGCTTAATCTCATCAAGATGACATAGAAGAGAAAAGCTTGAATTAAATTTTAGGTTACCATTTCACATTTTTTCCCTACAGTCACAAATATAATTAGTAATATACATCTATGAAACTCTACCAAGATGAAATTATGTTTGACTTTGTCGGTGAGCCATTGGCACCATTAGCTCCATCTTCAGGTCAATACAAAAATCAATGAGTAGGTGTTGAACACCCATCATATGGACAGTGCAGTGGTTTGAGGCACCTCTTGGCACAGAATTTTCTTCAACATAATAAAATAAAGGAATTGATGCAGAGATGACTTTATTGTGGCATACTAGAGGCCAAAATTTTGGTGGGACAATTTCTTGTGAAATTGCTTGTGAATGGACAAGGCAATGGTGTCTGGACATTGTTGAATGTTAGTTGTATTGGGCATAGTTTGTCTACAAAGTACTACAAAATATGGAATACAGCCAGAAATTTTTTTTTTAAAAAAGGAAATCATCTTATGGGGCCTACCTTTTGAATGCTTTTTATCCAAATACAGAGGAAAAATTGGAAGTGCGTTCTTATTTTTCTATAGAATGGAATAGAACATATCATGATCTAGATTCTAGTTTCTAGACAGTGTAAAATTAATGACTATGTATAGTCTTCTTAGAAATGTAGGTGGAAAGTACGAACTGTAATGAGCGTGTGCTAGTAATTTGCATGTAACTTTTGATATTAAATTAGTAATCATATGTCAAAGCAAACAAAACAGATAAATTGATTAATATAAACTTAGGCTAGTGGCAATCAAGCTGTCATAGATAATTCAATTCTCTTCCAAAGAATTCATATGATTACGCATTTAGAATCAGGCAAAAGATAAGTTTTTGACTAACTTTCACTTGTTTTTAATTTAGTATTTTAAGGGTATTTTTATTTTTCATTTTAGTCATTTAATTTCTATTTGGTTCTAATGTAGTTCTTCTATCCAAGCCAAACTACTGAGTCCATCCAAAACAAAATCGTTTTGAAAAGTGAAAAATACTAAAAAGTCTAAATCTAACCGCAAGATTGGACAAAAGATGAAAAGACTAATTAAAGTTAAAAGTATTGAAATGAAAAATGGGAAATTTAAATCACTGAATTGAAGTTAAAATTAGAGGATAACCATCGCGCGCACCGTTGGTGCGGGGTCACTCCACAAGTATAGGCCAGAGTTCAAGTTTTCATGAGAGAGTTTCACATACATATACACTTAGATTAGCCTAGAGTAGAATTTCTATCTTGTATTAAAAAAAAAAATTAGAGGATATAATTCATCATTTATCAGTTTTATTTTTGTTTGTTAGGTTTTTTATTTTTTATTTTAAACAATGGATTGATCTTTAATTTCATAAATTGCAATTATGACGAAATGATATTTGAAACTAAAACCACTCACTTTGTAAAGATGAGATTAAGTATTAGTGGAGAATAAGATACTAATTATCTGTACATTGATCATTCTTATACAGGCTTTTAGTGGCATAAACATAACTCACCACACCATAATCCCACAAAATGCTTTTCACAGAATAAGCCAAAAAGTTATATTAATAGGGACTGAAAATGGAAGTAATTGATCTTTGAAGATGAGTACCAATAAAGAAAAATAATGTAATCTGTAGAAATATATGGAAGTAATCATTGCTTACCTAAATATTGTTGTAAGTTTCGTTTAAAAATTGAAGTTTTCCAAATTGCTTGTAATTGTATGGTTACCACTACCACACCAGAATTGTTGAGGCAAATCTTCTCCATGTAAAAGTGCTTCTATTGGCCTTATTAATTTCATTCAACAGTGGTCTTTGAGTTTTTCATAGTACCCTCACTGTTTCAACCATATATACTAGGTGGCCATAATTTTAGGCTTGACTTTTTCTTGGAAACAAACAGGGAGAGAAGTCAGGAAAATTTTTCGCACTCCACAGCCATAGCCCCACCAAATGAAAAGCTGGAAAGGTGGGGAAGAAAAGGCCAGCAGTCAATGTCTACTAACAAAGAAAGAAAGAAGTGTATCTTTAATACTTTTGTATTAGGTTTTGTAAATGTGATACGGTCATTCTTAAATAAATAATAGAAAAAAAAGATGAGGGTCGGTCCATGCTTTTTTGCCTCCTTTTTCCACCCTATAATTGTGCTATCTGATTCTTATTAAAATGCTACCACTTAGCCATCCATGGATACAAAGATACCCTTTCATTTGGACAATAGAAAATTGAAGGCAAAAACCCCACATGTACCGTGATTGATGCAATGCCATCACTCCTAGTTTACTTTTAATTGTCCTTCCATGGAAATAATTAATCCACACCAATGAGCAATGTTCCATATCTATGGTCGTCACACATAACATGTTATAATCCTGCAGTCTTCTTTTTAGTCAATGGCCAACTGTATGTATAGGATACTTTGGTGGATGCCAAACTAGCACATATTGGGTCAATCACTCAATTGCTCTAGCACATATTGGTTCATTGCATTATGGCAAGAAGTGGGAATGCAGTACCCAAAAAAGAAAGAAAAAGAACTCTATATACGATAATGATATAAACGACTTTTTTTACAGTTTTTTAAGGTGGCAAATTAACTGATTGTTACACGATCTCTTTGTTGACATCACTTTATTATCTTTCAAGAACAGAACAACTTGTTGCCTCGCTTCAACATTTGTAAAAAAGTTGTATTTGCAAACTTATTGTATAGTACTATGCGTCCCTTCCCTTGAGGAAAGCATCGAGCTTCCATTGAGGTATATTTTTAAGTTATTGGGTATCGGTTGCAATATATTAATTGCAATGGTTGCTAGGAACATTAATATTACTAAAGAATGTTTGAGCATGCATTTTAGTGACTGAACAATCTCATTGATGACATGACTAATAATGTTGAATTGGTCATCAAGTGTAAACATTGGTCCAAGGGTAAGTGAAAAGCATGTAATCCTCTCATTCTCTTTATGAATAACGAGGATTAGAGTAAACAACTTGTGTTTGGTGTGTAATATGCACTGTAAAAGTAGACGTTTATCCATTCTCTTCTTGTCCTTTTTGTTGTGTTGTTGATGCCATGGCCATGGGTTATAAGTCGAATAAACATTAATAAATCTTGGTTCCATAATTGTGCCATTTTTTAAAGAAGACAAGTATGGACCGCATGTTACATGGGAACAAAATGCTCGCTGATGATGGTTACCTTTTAACTTGTTTTGATGATATTATAATAAAAAATCCAAATCGTACCTGTAAGAAATTAGAATTTCACAATAGTGTAGCAAAAGTAGACTGCATAATGCAGCTACCATTAACATTGAAATAGTAAAGAATGGCCAAAACCAACAACAACATGAGCGTACATCATTTTAGAGAAGATGTGATAGCTTTAGAACATGGCCGGCAGGTTCTAAAAGACCTGAGTGAAGCTGAAACAGCTGAGAATGCTAAAGATATCACAAGTTGAGGAGTCCTAGTGATTCTGCCAGTACGTACAGGGGAAAAGTTCTCAGCTCTGAGACATTTCTTTGTATCAATCAAGCTTTGAGATAGGTCTGAAGAGCATATTTGCCAATTTAACCTTGATATTGTCAAAAAAAAAAAAAATGATAGGATGAATCAAAGTAACAAAATCCTGATATGAACCTTTTGTTTCTCAAGTTACTGAAAACCTTTTTCAATCTTGTCAATCACAAAGCATCGGGTCGTTATGAGTTAATTCTTTCAATCCTAGTCATCAAAGCATCTCATTAGTTAGAAAAATACTAAAAGCATATTTTAATTAGTTGCGTAGCAGCATCCCTCCAATTTGGCATCTGCAAATGTTCTATTCTCTACCACCACAAAACAAGTTGATATTCTCTAACAACATAGCACAAGCCGATATTCTCCACCGCCAGTGTACAAGCAAATATTCCCTACCACCATAGCACAACCCAATTCCTAGCTGAATTGGACATCCTTCCATCCTACCAATCTACCTTCAATAATTATCGCTTACCTTCTTGAGGAAAGGAATTGGACTAACATACCAGCAGTTAGGAGTTAGCATGGGTCGGGTTAGGTCAAGTTAATGAAATTTTTTGACCCAACCTATCATGGTAGGTTAGAAAAAATTCAACCCAACCCAACCAATCATATAAGTCCAACCCACATGGGTCGGGATGAACTCATGGGTTGGACAATTTTTTTTTATTACTATTATTATTAAATTGGGCAAAAAAAAATATAAATATAAATATAAATATATTAAAAAAAAATCTAAAGATTAGTATCAATGTAACTCGTTAAAAGCAAACAACAATAGTAAAAACAATAAGGAGAGGGCTAGACAGAGACAAACCTACAAAGTAAGATAGAGAGAAAGGGACACAGCAAGTCGGCAAGAGAAAATATTGTAGAGTAAGAAATAGACCTGTAAGTTGAGACAAAGTAAAAACATTTAAAAATCAATCAAAAGAAAACTAAGAAATTAACAAAGCAAAAGCTAAACATTGATCCACCACGGCAAGAAAGATAAGCAAATAGAGCGAGAGAGAGGAGAGAGAGAAGCTAGAAAAAGAGAAATAGAGCAAGAGAAAGAAACCCAAGTACCTACACCTAACACTGGAAGAGAGAACCACCAGAGTAAGAAAGAGACCTATTGTTGAGACAACGCAAAATCATTTAAAAACTAGTAAAAAGAAAACTAAGAAATCAACAAAGCAAAAAATAAATACTGATCCACCACGGTAAGAGAGATAAATAGATAGAGTGAGTGAGAGAGAGAGAAGCGAGAGAAAGAGAAATAAAGCGAGAAAGAGAAACATTGAGAAACTTTACCTAACACTGGAAGAGAGAGCTACCACCGGAAAGATAGAATCACCGTCAAGGCGGTGATAATAGCTGATGGAAAACAGTGGCTTAGTAGAGGGAGAGAGGGTTAGGGTTCAAAAGGGAGTGAAGTGGGAGAGGAGAATGGGAGAGGGGAGTAGGAGGCGACATATTAAGAGAAAATGTTCTAGGATTTGTGTGAACTAATTAGTTTTTATATAGGATAGGAAGAATTGGTTATTTAAAAAAAATTTATTAATTATATAATATATTTTAAATACATATTAAATATATAGGTGGGTCGGGTCGGATTTGGCGGATTTAGAATTTTATGACTCGAACCCAACTCGACTTGTTATCAAAATTTTTTTTGTAACCCAACCCAACCCACCAAGCCCTAAAACCGATCCAACCCAGCGAGTTGGGTTGGTTTTGGCGAGTTAGCAAGTTGGCTACGCACCCCTATTGGTAGTACTTGCCAGAGATCACATATTGTTGATTGTTATCCACTTATTTTTTTTTTTCACTTTCTTTTATGGAAGAAGGCTGTGAGCATTAAGATGTGGAGGAACATCCTCCATTACATCAAAAAAACACTAAAATATTTAGCGTGTCTAGTAAAGTTATGAGCTATAGAATTACTCTATATTCTAAAATGGAAAAAAAAAAAACTACTTCAACAAAGGAATATGTTAGAAATTTAGCCTCGTCTATAAGATGATCATATGAGGCAAAAGAAAAAATCTTCGCAAATCAATGTCTTGATGACTACTTCCGAATCACTTTCCAAAATGATGATAGAAGAGGCACCGATTTTCTGAGCAAAGAGTAAAGCAAAGATAGAAGGTTTTTAACTTCCCCTCTTAGCTCTCTCACTCGTAAATTAGAGCCAGTCGTCAGAGCTTCCCTCTAAGCTTGTGAGCTTCCTTTTTTTTTTTTTTTTTCTCAAGACCTCTTCTAATATTTCCACAGCATTTTCAATTCCAAGAACTCAAAGCTTTGCTACACTTTTCAATTTTGTGAACTATCCGAATAGCTAGACCATCGTAGTCAACACTAGATCACACGGCTTCCACTGTTCCAGTACATCTTCTGTCAAAGAGCCACATATCTTCAAAGTGGAATGGTTTAGTGAAACAAATAGGTTCCAATTCCTTGGCACCATCCACAGAGGAGAATGATCAGAGGTATTGCAACTTAAATGGTGAAACTTAGACTTGACAAACTGGAGAAGCCAATCATTCGTAACAAAGCCATGGTCTAGCATTTCCCATACTGAATGTCCTGCCACAAAATGCTTCTGCCATGTAAATTGAGAACCTGTAAAACCAAGATCCAAAAATCCACATTTATCAATTGCTTCTCTATAAATTTGCATTTGTGCTTGACTCCAAGAACTACCACATTCCTTCTCTGAACTTCTCAAAATTTCATTGAAGTCACTAGCACATAACCATGGTAAATTCGTACGGTTATTGAGTAGCCATAGTAAATTCCATGATTCAAGCCTCTTATGTATGTCAGGTTCCCCATAAAATCCTGTAAATCTCCAAGTTTCCTCTGTGCCCTTTTCAATGATGGAGTCAATGTGATTTTTTGGAATATGTTTCAATTGATAAATCAATTGAATCCTTCCAATGCATCACTTAGAACGTATATTTCTCTTGAATTCCTTTAGCCTTGCTTCATTCGCCTGTGTTTTGGCTAAAAACACAATAGATGGATCTTTAACCATGACAAATTTATACAACTCATTGTTCTTGGAGGGGTTACACAGCAGCCTCCACCATTAATTGCATTAGAATGAACTTCGTCATCCTTTGAAACCTACAACCTCTTGCTAGGTAACTCAGATTAACCCTCATTAATTTCATTCCCCAATCTCTTACCCAAAGTCCAACCCTGCATAGATGAGTCTTCACTGATCAACTGACAAGCAAGTCTTTTCCAATTTCATCAGCCTGTGGTAGTGTCTACTGTCTAAATTATCCACTAAAATAACGTTATTTGAATTAAGATGGGAAGGAGTAGAGGAGTCCCAATATTCCAACCCTTTTTTGGATATATCTTCCTTGAATAATATTGTCAAACCCTCATCAATCTGTTGGAAACTAATATCAAAAGGGATTGAAGGAATATGAGATTTATCCAAAAATCATAAGTAACACTAAACGCTTATCAGAACTCCATATGTCTCATTCAATACCGTTCTGGATCATTTTCCGTTTCAAAAACAAAAAAGAATCACTTGATTTCCTACATCACGGATCATGAAATCCCTACGAGTATTCCATAAAGGTTTGAAAATTCTGCCAATAGCTTCGACATTCAAAACACGCTTGGTTAAGAACTTTGCTGCTAAAACAAACTCATCAGTACTACTATATATTCCTATCAAGGTTGGCATGCATTATCTGTAATAGAGAGTTTGTTCGAATCATTTAGAAAGGACTCCATACCAAAGATGATAAACAAAAAGAATAAGAGAAACAAAAGAAAAACTGTATCCCCACACTCGAAAGAAAGCCCGACAAACCCTACCAATAACAGTGTTAAAGTAGGGAGGGAATTATCATTCCTAAGGAAAGATAAGAATTGCTACTGTGAAGGTTCCATGACTGAGAGCCACAGAAACCCTAGTAGGGAAAAAGTAGCCCATGCTCAACCTGACTGAAGATCATGTTCATAATATCAAATGAAGGCCAAAAATATAACCCAAGAATGCCTGTGGAATAGGTTCAAGAGATGCAGTTCAGGCACAAATGATAAGAAGTCAAGAATTTTTCATTTTTTAGTTTAGATCTCACTTCAAGTAATAGAACATAGCAAAAGGACTCGTTGAGTCAAGTCGATACAACGATAGATGGACTTTTTTTTTTTTTTTTTTGAGAAACAAACACACACAAGAAAGAGGGAAAATAGTTCTAATACAAAGACACATCACAACTCCACTCAAAAGCTATGGTAACTTTTAAGGGAGGGTGGGGCAAGTTATACTATACATAGCACACTCTTTTAAGCAATGTGGGACAATTACTTTTTTTTTTTTTTTTTGAGAAACAAACACAATAGATGGACTTGACTTCATTTGGTTATAACTAATTTAATGTTCAATTCCAAGCTTTCGTGCAATGCATTTGCGAGGTTAGAGCAAAATTTAATCAATTTTTTTTCCCACTCCCTTACATAAATAACAATTAATAAATCACCTAGAAAAAAGAGTATTTTAATCATCATTAATTATTATCCACATATAATGCCCTAGTCATAATTTGAATTAATTCTAATATTTTGATGACGACTCTTTTTATTTTATTTTATTTTGTAGATATGATAGTTTTTAATATTTTGTAGATAAGATAATTTTTAATTTATAACGTTCACTCTTGATAATTATCTTTCATCATCACATTAAAATATTAGTTAATTTTTAGTGTAGACGAAGATCAAATCCCATATTCTTTATTCAATGACAATAAACTTTTAATAATAACTCATTTTGAACCAATTGTTTCTTCATCTCTTGGGAGATTAGAGGCCTAGCCACTAAGTCTCCCAAAGAGATGGGTCTCCTATGATGCTATTCCGGATGGAAATGTTGGTCTGGACAATTTATCGTCCACTATACCTCCCATTAAATACTAGTTAATTATAAAGAAAAATATTAATTAGTCTAACTCAAATATAAATTTGGTGCTTCCCTATTGCCTCTTTAATTTAGACAATAAGCTATGCTAGATAACTATACATGATATGTTGTAGAAAGATTGAGCAAGCTGATAAGGGGATGACTAAGTTGTTCATTTTAGGCTTAATTTTAGGCTTGTATAATAAACAAGTTAAGCTTGAACAACAAAATTTATTTAAGAACAGACTCATGAACAATATGGCTCAATTAAAAAAAAAAAAAAAAAAAACCAAGCTGAGTTTAGGTTGGTTAATGGGGCTTGATAATAAGCATGATATGAGCTTGAACAATAAACTCATATCTTACTAACTTAATTTTTAATTAATTAGGAGTTGGGATCACATGTTTAAACAAAATGGGTTTGATAATGTGTTTGCATTGGATCTAGAGATCAAAAAAACTTGATATTGAGCTTGAGCTTGGCTAACTTAACTTATGAATCAAGCCAAATCAAGCTTAGTTTAAGCTTTTGGACTCAAATAACAAACTTAAGCTCAAACATAGCCAGGCTCAGTTCAAGCTAAACCTCTGCTCTTTTACAGCCCTATCAAATTGTATGTTTGAGTATTTTGTAAATCAAAATAATCAAAACTAGCATTAAGATGTGCACATGGTTATTTAACAAATTTTTTTAATATTTTTGTAATCAAGCAAAAAAATAAGATGTTTGTGAATTAAATCATCTTCAAACTAATCTTCAAAGAAAGCGTCTTTTCTAATTCCTAATTTATCCACTAGATGCGTCCTTCTTAAAGTTGAGCTGTAATTGTAATTGAACTAATCATCTAGTCATTGTCCACAGAAATAATCAACTCATCCATTAGAGAGAATTTCAGTGATTGAACTCATTTCTCCAAAAACAATTTTACAAAAGAAGTCAATCAATAAATTATTTTACTTTAACAAAAAAAATTAAAAATATATTTTTAATAAAAATAACCCAAATTGCAAATTGCATCCTGTGCAATCTCAAATATTTAGATGGAGAAAAGTTATAACTATTTACATAAAATTCTTAATCCTATAATTAGTAAGAATTATTAGATAAATAAAACCAACTGACTGCATCCATAGTAAATTCAAAATTGCTACATTGAGCACAATTCTTCAAGAGCATGTTTATCACCTATGAGGCTAAGTTTCTAAGCAAGTTATAGAGAGTCAACTTCATCTAGTTTGAATTCTTCATTATCATCGTCGTGTTCACTATCGTTTTCATCCCCAAACATATCTGCATTGTCATATTCAATATCGCCTAAAGATGATACACATTCATCTTCATACTCTTTCGTCTTCATTTCCATCTTCTTCTTCTTCTTCTTCTTCATCATCATCATCATCATCATCTTCACCTTCACCTTTTACAATACATATTTTCAGCCTACGAGGATGATGACTTCTCAATATATCTGTAATTAATCCAATCCAACTCACATCAAAGTCAAGAAGAGTATATCATTTTAATGGAAATAATCAAAATATCAAGAGAATGCATATATATTTATACATCTTTATATTTATCAAAGTCAGGTCAGGTTAAGTACACCTCGTAACCCAAACACTACAAAAGAACCCTAAAAATAGAGAACATTTTATATTCTATATCAAATTTTATAGAAACCAAAGAATCAAATGTAAAACTTAGAAAAGTTGGGGAGTTTGGGTTTGCAAAACACCAAGCTTTCAGATATTGTGTTAGTCATGAAAGATGGGGTCTTAGATTCTGTTTAAACTATTCAAACCTACAAGAATCAAAACTTAAAAGTTCAAAACTGTTGGGAGAGAATATTAGGGAAGGGTGCTTGTTAATGAAGGCTGATGAAATCAATAAAAAAGAGGGTTAACCACCCTAAGAAGGAACCGTAAATCCTCGGAACCCCTCAATTTGAAAGCAAGTGAAGAAGTTGGACCTAAAATCATAAAACATGAAAGTATAGAAAACCGAAAATCTTAATAGTCATACCACAGATTATTATAATCCACTTAATGTTGTAGCTGTTATCCTGTGGCAAAAGGAAAAAAATATATAAAAGAAAAGAAGAAGTCAGATTTTATCAAAATGGGAGTTGAATCTTTAAAAAAGCTTATACAAGCAAATGAATTCCACACACAGCTCTACTTTACCTTCTAGGACAGGAAATTACAACAATTCTTTCAGAAGAGATAAAGAGAGGAAAAGTTCCACTTAAAAATTGTTCAACTCACTTTCCAAATTATAAGAAAGGCATCATATAGTACATGCTTCAAGACATTCAAGATCAACTTGGCTTGCTTTAATAAAAAAAGATTGTTGTCTTCCTCAACAATACATTCACAAATACTTACATAAAACAATACAGTCTCAAACAGACTCATGTCAATGGAATCAACTACATGATCTATGATTCTCAACATATTTATCAGTATCAGCCAAGCGTATTCGAGGACTATAATAAAACACAAAAATAGATCAATGCCTCAAGTCAATCAGCAGCGAGACAAGAAAGTCCAATGTAGGAAAAATCAATTTCATGACCCGGATAATTCAACAATAATCTTAAAAAACATAATAAACAAAAAAACAATGCAAAAAAATGCCTTAAATTTTGCTACAAGTGATAAAAGGAAGGAATGAAGGGAGATGTTATACAGCAGCCAACAATAAAGGTAATATAAACCAAGGAATCACATCAATATCATGACCAAGAATAGCAAGACAGAATATTGTGAACAAACAATAGATGGAGAGAGATAGAAAGAATCAGGAAAGCGGTGTACTGACCTCTTAATATATAAAACGAAGTACAGAAAGTGTCTAAGGACAATTTCTTGGACTGATCTTTGGTTTTCTTGATTCATCAAGGTCGTACTCGTAAGCAACCCTTTTTAGATCAAGCTTAGTATTTTGAAGTTCTTCAAAAAGAAAATCATAACGGCGGTCCTCTAGATTAATCCTGAAATAATGCCTAGCAACCTCTGCTGCGAAAAACAGATTAAATAAAATATAATTAAATCTATCAAGAAAGGGATGAAATTTCGTAGGCTCAAACTAAAGAACTGGCACCTTTTTTCTCTCTCCATGTTCTGATTTTGGAGCCAAAGATTCTACAGGTGAATCTTGTGATTGTTGCATGATAGCATTAGGTTCTGTGGTTGTCTCAATTGCTGACTATTTATGTCACATTAAAAAACAAAAAAACAAAATCAACAAGTAATCACGGGAGTTTTCTAAATGAAAGTCAGATCAATCAACGAGTAAAGCATTGAAATTCATACCAAAAACATCACAGAATGCCCGACTTGATTACAAATCCACTCTGCTCTTGTTAATTCTGGTAAATGAATGATTTTCTTACTGTTTCATGTTAAAAAAAAAAAAAAAACAATTCTCTTATACAACTGGAACCAAAAACCTTGCACTTTGATGAGAAGATTCGTGAGTAACGATTTACAGTGCTTTTGAAGGTCAACATGAAGTATTGGACTACTGCAGTTAAAACTGCAAGTTTAGAATGGATTTTGAGAAAGACGAGCAGAAAAAATCATATTGTTAACTTGTTAAGAGCCCAATTGTAATCTATTACTAGTAAAAAGGAGATTATTAAAGCCGACAGGCATTATACATAACCCCACTAAGGCATGGAGAATGCGTAAGTGATTGAATCTAGACTTTACATGTGGAGCAGCTATGAGGCAAGGGAGAGTAGGTGATGGTTAGGAGATTTTGTCTTGGTCAGTTCTGAAGGCGTGACTGCCTTGAGAAGGAAGTAAGATTTACACTTGACATAGTATTTAAGCACCCACAAAAAGGGAGATAGTGAACTTCTAAGGTTAGAGGCTATGAGGACACCCCTTATTGACTGAGTACACCATAAGTCACCATGGGAACATATGTACCAATCACAGTACTCCTGATGTCCCTCTTAATGTCCAAGACTTGTCTCCTAAAGTAGTGGCAAAGCTACTTACCCACAGGTCCCAACGCCACGTTGGCATAATTCTTATCCTTTAGTCAGCAGATAGCATAACAGCTGTAAAAAGATCTTAAGAGAGAGAGTATGATGACATGACACCTGTCCTTGTAACCAGGAGCATGATTTTATTTCCTTTGATTGTCCGCATGTGGACATTAGAAACGTTTTAGATGAGGACTCTGCCGGGGTATATGTAAACAAAGCATGCTCTGTAACTGATGGTTTTGTTTAGTTTTAATGAAGTTCGTTTTCTAACCAAAAAAAAAGAAGACACCTGTCCTTGTATCCATCCATGTTCCTTAGAGTATAAAAGGAACATGCAGCTGAACTTCTAGGGCAAGAACCCAAGACACCAACTAGATATTTTGAGATGAAAGTAGAGAGTTGGTAGGAGAAAAAGACAACTTCATTATAAATTGATCTCTTTCCCCATACATAATACAAGCTGAGTCGAGCAAGAATGTTTTGTTCTTGCTCAAATCGTAGTTTTTTTTATCCCTTCTCTAGGGTTTTTTACATACATCCTGTGTTGTTTTCTTGATTAGTTTCTTTTTTTTTGTTTAAATGTGCGTCTTTTTCATTTCCTACCACGGCTTTCTTTATTTCTTGTTTGAGTGTTATGTCAAAACTTGCAATTTCTTGAGCTTTCTCATATAAATATACTATTAGATAACTTATTTCACTCACATAAATAAGCTCAAATCTAACTTGCACGTACAGGCATCATATTGCAATGATTATTTGACTCAAATTTTGATTGAAATTCTAATTTTAGATATGTTTTTAGTCATGAAATTTGGTTATTTGGTTTTATAATATGATTGATTACAAGTTATTCATTCTTCTAAAAAAAAAAAAAAAAAAAAAAACTTGTTTTATTCATATATCAGTCATTATTACTTAAATGCTTAAAAATAAATAAATAAAAATTCTTAGGAAATAATTTTCTTCTTGTCCTTTAATGAATCGTGGCAAATACAGCAACTCACAAGCTTCGGCAATAGGCTTTGGCTGATTCTTGTGATCCTTCTTTTTATTATTACTAGTTTTACCAGACACGTTGTGATATAGACATATATCTAAGACACGTTGTGATATAGACATATATCTAAAACTGAATGTACGTCTGTATCCCAGTGTGTTCAATAGAACTGGCCCCTGATCACAAGACCAACCCATGGATATGATACTCTCATTTTCAAGGCCAATATCAAAATGCAGGCATGCTTAAAATTTGGCTAATTTAAGATTGCTTGAAGCACTTTCAATTATTTCTGTTTTTCTCTCTATATGAATTGTAGAAACTTTGTATAGGAGTCTACCAAAAGTACACTTTTTTTTTTTCTTTTTCATGGGTCACAAATTGGTTTACAATTAACAACAATGACAATGATGTCATGGTGAGATGTTTCTAAAGGGATATCTAATAATAATAATAAAAAGTAAATGATACTCAACCTTAAACCTGAAAAGGAAAAACACTCTTATCCCTTGAGATTTGAAAAAAATACCACTCCCCATTTACCAAAATTTAACCATGATTAGTAAAAATATAACTGATAAATTTAGAATTAAAATGCAAAATTTATCAAGTACCAAAATACTTGCAACGACAAATTTCTCCACAGCTCTTTGAAAAAAAATGAAAAAGAAGAACAAACAAAAGTCATACTAAATATTTTAAATTAATCTTTAATTAAAAATTTAAAATAAGGGATTTTAATTGTGAAAGACAGGATAATTTTGAAAAACTGCCCTTAAGCTAAGGGTAAGTCAGTATACAACATTTTTATATTAATTTATCAAAATTTAGTTAAACAGAAGATAGAGAGAAAATGATTTTTCCCTGGAGATTTGGGGTGAAGTGTCATTCCTCTGAATCTTAAGGGAGGGGAGTTTTAACATCTCAATATGATAGTAGGGATTCGTGGTTTGCATTTCTTAAGGTATGGCTGTCTAGCATTTCTTCCCCCTCTTTTTACACAACTAAGGCACTCAAACAGGATTTGATTTGTGATGTGAGTGTCGAACGTTAGTCCATACTCTTGATGTCTTTTTTGTTGTTGTGTTGTTGATGCCATTAGACCAGGGATGTCATGGCCATGGCCATGGGTAAGTTAATTGAATAAACATTAATAAATCTTGGTTCCCTAATCGTGCCATTTTTTAAGGAAGACACGTATGGACCTCATGTTACTTGGGAACAAAACGCTTGCTGATGATGATTACCTTTTACTTGTTTTGATGATATTATAATAAAATCCAATAGTGTAGCTACCATTAACATTGAAATAGTAAAGAATGGCCTAATCATCACCAACATGAGAGTGCATCATTTTAGAGAAGATGTGATAGCTTTATAACATGGGATGAATCAAAGTAAAAAAATCATGATATGAACCTCTTGTTTCTCAAGTTACTGAAAACCTTCTTTCAATTTTCTCAATCACAAGCATTGGGTTGCGCTATGAGTTAACTTTTTCAATTCTTAATTATCAAAGCATCTCATTAGCTAGAAAAATACTAAAAGAATCTTTTACTTGCGTAGCAGCATCCCTCCAGTTTGGCATCTGCATATGTTCTATTCTCTACCACCACAAAACAAGTTGATATTCTCTAAAAACATAGCACAAGCCGATATTCTCTACTGCCATAGTACAAGCAAATAATCCCCACCACCGTAGCAAAAGCCAATTCCTAGCTGAATAATACATCCTTCCATCCTACCAACCTACCTTCAATAATTGTCGCTTACCTTCTTGAGGAAAGGAATTGAACTAACATACAGGCAACGCAATAGTTGCCAGAGATCACATATTAACTGCAGACTCAGCAATACAGCAATTTAAGAAGGTCAAAGGAAGCAACACAGAGGATCACACCATTGAACGAAAGGTTGTAGAAGTTCATGTCAGACAGCTAAATTGTTGAATAGAGGTTGCGCTTTAACTATCATGAAGCAATGCTCATATAAGGATGTGAAGATTGTGCTTTGTTAAATGGAGTGGTAATGTACAGCTTTTTGTATTTTAGCAATCATACTGAGCTCTTTAAAATCATTAAACAGAAATTCTCAAGAGCAAATAAACTCTTAACTATTTACCTAAAAATTACAGAAAATTAAAAATAGATAACTGAAATTTGAAAAAGGAACTAAGGTAACAGAAGTTTATATACATGTATGTGAACAGAACCAATGGCTTTGATAATAGGTTGGGGTGAGTGCAATAATCTCATAGGCATCAATGCAAGTGAAACTTTAAGAGATTAAAATCCCATTCTTTATGAAACCGACTTGGACATACTGAAGATTTAAATATGGTTGCTCATGGTATTTGGATCAAATGTGATGTCCATAAACCACAACCTATTATCAAAGCCATAACACATTATCAGTATTATATTAATAAGTAAAAAAAATTCTTTATTGCTAAAAAATAGATACTAATGATTCATTTGCATTTCCATTGGCATTCATTCCATGTCATGAATAGATGGCGATTGGCTTATCCAATTGACCAGCATTTTCATGTTTGTATTCCACTACTATCGAAGTCATTCAGTTTTGTTTTTATATCATTCTATTAAAAGTTTGAGCCACATTTACAAAAGATGGTCTATGCCTCTGTTATGTAGGATCATTAGGGATTTAGTACTAAGATTTCTTGATGAGTTCTTGAAGGGTTTATGGATAAGGATTGATGTTTAAGGGTTTAGGTAAAGAAAAGATTGAATCTTGAATATGTAGATGGCTGTTTGGTGTTTAAGTAGTGAATAGAACAAAAAATAAAGAAAGGTAAACACTAAGCAATTACACCCAGGTTTTCCTAAGCAATCACACTTAGGTAGGAGAAGGCAATCATATCCTCAAAGCTTAAAATAAGCTGCTGGAATTTTATTAGAATCAATCTCACAATGAGTGTAATTGACTACAATAAACCTTTATATAGGCTATAGCTAAGTCCCTTCCTAGAAAGACTACGACTCCTAAATAACCTATTCCTAGGAAAACTAGGATTACTAATAACAAAGAAAAAGTACTTCAAAGCTTCTAAATCAAAAAGGAAAAGGACTTAAAACATAAAATAAGATTCATGGGCCTTTGGCCAAAAAAAAGAATATTATGTATTTGGCATATGTAACCACTCTCTCACATAAGGACGGATCCCACAAGCATGGAACCCACCCTTATGTGAGAGGATGGTTATATATACTGGACAGTGGACACACTATATACTCCCCTCCTTTGATAAATCCAAGGACAGCCCATTCTGGAAATCTTGAAATTACCAAAGTGCCCTTATTCTAGTAAAACTAAATTAAAACTGGTCCAGCAGCAAATAAACAAAAAAAGAAAAAAGAAAAAAAAGACCCTATTCAGCTTTAAAATGACTAAGTAAGGTCCCAAGAGAGCCCTCTTATAGTCTTTAAAGGAGGCTAATTTTCTTGCTTTTTTTAATGTCTATTGTATATTAGTGATGATGATGAGGCTGATTAAATTTTTGCAAATATGACGTGACTCGTAAACATCAACCCAAGCAGGAAAATTGTGATTCCTAAATATCATCAAATAATCACTTGTAAGGATCTAAGACTCTCTAAAGCTATTGTTGTACAAAGAATGCAAGACGAAAGGTTTTTAAAATAATCTTAGAGTAAAAGGCCTTTTGTCAATACCAAGAAAGTATATGTAGCAGTTACTAGGCAAGAAAACAAAGACCAACCATATATACATTGCAATCATCTCAGCCAGTTCCCTGGAAGTTAAACTCTACAACTATTAAACATGGCCAAGAGGTTATGAGATCAACCTCCTATCCTTCAAGTTCCTACAAACATTATGGTACTCAACCAGATAATGCCTTAAGAAATCAGATCATCATGCATAGTTGCACTATTTCCCTATACAGAGGAAAAAAAAGAGATCTAACTTCTAAGCAGAAACGCAAATTAGAAGAGCAACTATCTTCCTCCAGCTGTATCCTATCCACATTTCTCAACAAGAAGCTAACTCTTTAAGAGCAGAAGGGTCTTGCTGATATTTCTCAGGAATCCTGTCAGGTATGTCAATACCAAAAAACCCAAAATGAGTTGTTACAAATTCTTAATTTTGTAAAGCTTGATGGTATTTCCTTGGCAAGAAAATTGGATATCTTAAGTCTTGTTCATTTTCCTTTTCTCTTGGAACCACTAAATCAAGCCAAAGAGAAAATAAGACCCACATATCTGCAACTTCTTTTTAATTAGATACATATCTGTAACTTCTACTGGAGAAAGAAAAGAATTCACCATTTTTTTTTTAAGTTTTACAAAGCCACCATACATTTCATGTCAACAACTATACATAAGCATATATCCTATTCCTCATCAAAACCCTATTTCCAGTAACAGTATTGTTCAATATCCTCCTCTGCTACTGTAGACTTCAACACACATTTGTATTGTGTTGCTCTATTGCACACGTCCTAAACAGTGAAAATTGGCTCTCCCTTACTTTATAAAAGGTTTAGTTCACTCTATTTTTCATAAACATGGCAAGTCAAGGTTTTAAGTCCTCATCTCACAATTTCATCATTCTCATTAATCTCTCATTAATCTAGTACATTATTGATTTCAATACTTCTAAAGGTGAATTTTACATGCTTTATGTTAGACTTCTTCAAAAGTATCAGAATCCTCATTTAGATTTTTTTATTTTTATTAGTAATGTGATAGCATTAAAATTAAAAAAAAAAAAAAAAATACGGGAAGTATAAATGCAAAAGAAAGAACAGCATAACACCGAAAATTAAAAAACAGGCTCAGGCTCTTGGGCTAATATGTAAAGAGGCTATGAAATCCAGAAAAGCAGTGGTAGAATTGTCATTTAGAATCTTACAATTCTTTTGTCTATAAGAAAATAATACTCATTACATCATCAAGTATAAACAAAGCGAAAGACACAACCTCAAACAAAATATGTGACCACAAATTATTCATGCTATACAAGTGTTATCTAAGTCACATATATCACCCTGCTATGAAAATAAAAACCTCTATAGATCCAGTAATCAGATGCAAAGATCTAAGACTTCACAACTGCTGTTATACAAAGAGAGAGTTTAAAAATAAGTGGGGTCCTCTATATTATCATACTGGGAAAAAATTTCCTTGTTACCCTGCAATGACCATAAAAGTGAGTAAACAAGTAGCCTAATCCGGCTTTGCAATGATCCCTGGTCACTGCTCCGTCAAACCCCACAATTCTATCACATGGCCAAGAATCCAAACAAAGAATCTATCTCTATCCATCCTGCAAGTTCCTACAGAAATTATTAAACTCCATAAGCCAATGAAGATGTCAAATCATGATTCAACACATACACTTTTTCAAAATCAACGTGCAAAACATCTAAGTTACTTAATGATTAGGCAAGCAATAAAAGCGACCTTCCCATGACCTCTCCCTAACTCAACTCCCCAACAAGAAACCAACACTTCTAGAAGCAGCAGCAACCCTGGAGGGAACTCTGAGGAACCAGTCCAGTGTATGCAAATAATAAAATTTAAGCATAAACTGTAAGGTTTAAAACTTGAAAACCTGTGAAGCTAATCATCCGCTAGAGAAGAAAATAACTTAGTGTGGAAATCTTGATCCACACATCCCAAACACTGCAATGGCTCTTCCTCCATTACTTAAGAATGGAAATTCTAAACCTTCAACTGTCCATTGCATCATCCTCATCTTAGTTCTTACCAAGAAAAGATTTCTAGGCTAGCAAAACTTGCTTTATAAGGCAAACCTAACCCCTTACTCTATCCGAAAAATATCGTTAGTTCAACTGAACATGCCAGTAATTGACCTAACACCCATAAGCGTATCCCCATGAAACCCAACTGTTTTAATTCCATGAACAATCTCATCAATTTATCCTAAGAAAAAGTTTAGAGCTATTGGGAATTCTTAAAAGTATTTATCATTGATCAAATTTAGTGAATATTCTCAGGACTTGCTTTGCTGTCAAGACCATGAACTATCATCTCACATCACCATTGTAGTTCTCTTTGAACAATCTTTGCCACTAACTAATCCTACTGGATTGTGATTTTGCTTATGTTGCAATTTACATGCTTGCTTTTTGTCAGACTCATTGCTTTTCTACCAATAATCTCTACAATTCCTATGTTCGAACCTATAAATGCTTTGTCTAAAAAGCAACTAAATACAACAACAAACAAAGTCTTAGTCCCAAAATTTTGGGGTCAGCTACGGATCCTCAACATATTAATTAGGATCAATCATATGTATTCTTTGCCTCCATTCTATTCTATTGAAAGTCATATTTTCTATTACTCGCTTAATTAACATGTCATTTTTTTATTACTTCTACTAATGTGATTTTTGGTCTTCCTCAACCTTTTTTCGTTCCCTCAACTAGGATATATATATATATATATATATATAGTAGCTACTCCAGAGTTGACCTAGGTATTAATTAATAATAAGGGCAGCATATATGAACCACAATAAGTGGTAGCTGAAATTTGCCCAAAGGTGTGGCTTCCCACCAGCACGATCCTTTCAATTTCATCTTTCTTAGTTAAAGGAACACTTTGTTATCTCAAACTTTCGAAGGGCAGCACTAATTTTTCCAGACAACGCAATTCATCAATTCAAACAAAGTACTCAAAACATCAACCAAAACAAAGTTCCACCCTCTGATCATCACAAGTCTTCATAAACCCAAAATTACAAACTTGAAAAAGAAAAGATTTTGCAAACAACCCAATTCGTATATCCCCATAATTCAGCTAAAAAACCAAATTTGCAACCAACCCAATTCGTACATCCCCATAATTTAGCTTAAAAAAAAAAACTTGCAAACAACCCAATTCATATATCCCCATGATTCAGCTAAAAAGGTCAACCAAATGATTAATCAGGCAGAAAATTAGCACAAACCCCACATTACAAAGACAACAAAAAAAAGCAACAAATTGAAAGAAAAAACAGGAGAGAGAGAGAGAGAGAGAGAGAGAGAGAGAGAGAGAGAGTTACTGTGCATGAATCCCAATGAGAGAGAGTATCAATCTGAATGGGAATGATAATAGTATCCGTTGTTGTAATTGAGAGTGGAGGAAGAGTCATCATCATCGTCATCATCATCAGAAGATGAAGAGGAAGAGTAATAGGCGTAGGAGTAGAAGGAATCAGGAGGAGGGAGACAGAGGAAGGTCCAGAGGCAGAGAGCAAGGCGACCCAGTTGCTGCAAAGGGAAGCAGCAGATTAGATCCAATAGCTGATGGCTGCTCAGCCTCTCTGGGTTGCAAGCTATGTATTGCCATGCGTCTGCCGATACGTGAGCCACTGACAGCACCATCAAACTGTTGAAAACCATTTTTTGGCCCTGTTTTGCTCTGTTTTCTTTCTCTCTGTTTTTTTGGCCTGTTTTGCTTTGTTTCCTCCCTGTTTTTCTGTGTCTGAAATAGAAGCAAAGGCAAGGCAACAAATGCTCTGTTTCTCACACTCTTTATATTTTTAATTTTTATAAGTTTATATTTCTGTCTTAAATTATGGTTTGGTGTTTGATTTGGTTTGTTTGTTCAATTGGTCGTCATGTTTCAAAAATGTAAAAAAGTCTCTATTTTTGTTTGATTGCTTTTTGGTTGAATGAGTCAATGTCTTTATCTATTTATTTTTATATATAAAAAATAATATTACAGCCTTTCACCATTCTTTTATCTATGAAATATTTTAAAATTTCATAAATTGATAGTACGACGGACTGAATTTGATCGCTTAGGCTTTTGGATTTATGTCATGCTTATAGTGTCTTACGGAGATATAAGCATATATACATATTCATTACATATAAGATTTTTATACAATTGGAGTATTTTACCGGCTTTAGTTTGTTGTCCTCTCCTCTCTTTCTTTAAAAAAAAAAAAAAATTGTTATCCAACTCTTTATTTTATAAAGGGAAAACAAAAGAGGATAGAGTTCTTAATTTTTATCACACAATTCGCAAAAAAAAAAAAAAAAACTCCTTTCCAACACTCAAGATGTGGATGCTTTTTAGACTTTCCTCAAACTCTTTTCCGACAATCAACATGTGGGTCTTCTACATTTTCCTTAAAGAGGTATTTCATTTTTATTTTAGTATTGACTGTTGACTTCTGTCGGCAACACTGTAACCTATTATGTATTTCCCTAGATTACACCTAAAGTTAGGCCAATAGTTGTTACCCAGCAAAGGTTAAGGCACTATCCCTATCCTTTATATCATTATAACCTATCTCTTTGTCCCTTTGTGTGGAGTGATGGGAGACTTCAAACTCATGCTATGCGAGATTGTTCCATTGTCCAATCCTTTAAGAACCAGCAAGGAATTCCTTGGCGTAGACATCTCATTTCTCAAATATATATTGAGAATTCAAACAGCAATAAAAATGCGGTAATCTCAAGTTTTTGGAATCCATTATGAATCCTTAATAAATTAATTAGAGTTGATCACATGTATAAAGAATGCCACAACAAGTAGTTACTATATTTTATGACGACGGTTAGCCTACAACAACTCTCCTCTTTTTCTTGAGCTTGAAACCGACTATGAACAAAATAAATAACACTAAACATTAATATAGTAATATATTGAAAATTTAAGGCAGGAATAAAATTGGTGTTTCAATTTTCACATGCGCATGGGCAAAAAAATGCTACTTCTCAAGAATTTTTAAGGGTAAACATTTGCTCACTCAACAACCAACAAAATACGTGCTCTACATAAACATAGGAAAGGGGGGTTATTTTTATTTTTATTTTTGATAAGTAATAGGAAAGAGAGTTGTGTGAATACTGGCGTGGACATCCTTTTTTTCTATGGGAGGCTAAACTAAATATATCATGAAAAAAATAAATTCAAATAATAACCTATGAATCACATAAACACATATATGTATATTATATTGTAGGGACCTGGTTCGGGCACTTCCCTCCTGGGGATGAGTGGACCCAAGCCCAAGCAACCCTATACAATAAATTTGTAGAGAGTGAATAGAAGGATTATGCATTAGTGAAAGATACAACAGTTGGTGTGGGTTTACAGGATCAATAAGTGAGATTTGGCTAAGTGTTCTAAGGGAAAATTCGTCCTCGGCCCAGTCCGAGGAGCCCTTCCTTGATTACTAGTGGGAGTTAGGGTTGTCCTTGAACACTCTGAAAAACCCCGATCCAACCTCCAACCCCCTGAACCTTGGGGGTTCATTCTATTATATAGTCTTGTTCAGTTGATCTCTGCCGCCCACTTGTTGGTCATCAGAGCCTGTGTCTGAGAGCTTGTCCCATTAGCCACCTTTTGCAAACTTTCTGTTAATTGAAGTAACCAAGGCATCACTGTTTACTGATCAATTCTCCATTAATGCGGCTAGAGTGTTGGTTGCGTACATTTAATGTGTGGATGACAGCTTTCCTTCTTCAATATTGGTCGGCCGAGGACATGGTTGTCCTCGGCGATGCTCCTTGGTAGTTTGGGCCTTCCCCGCCCATCCTCGGATACTGTATTGTTTTCAGCATGGGCCTTTGGGCCCGATATGGAGTGGGCTAGGATTGCTTAAAACTTTGGGCCCTACATATATATATACTAGCATTATGCCCGTACGATGCACAGCTTAATAAAAATTTATATGTAAATAATTTTTTATTAATTTACTTAAAATAAATAATAAAAATAAAGGAATATTTTACTTTTAAGTTATATAATGAATGCATGTTGTGTGAAACTAAGGTATCATAAAATGCACACACACACACACACACATATATATATATATATATATATAATTGAATGGAAGATGGTAGAGGTATCTAAAAATATATATATAAAATGATTTTCAATAATACATTGAACTTTAAGACTCAATTAATCACACATATTTAAATGGAAAACCCTTGAATTTAATAGTTAAAAACTATCCAAAAAAATAATTGAGATCATGTTTAAGTGAAACCTCAATTCAATAATTAAGAACAATCTAACTTATTAAACATTCAAAAATTTGAAGTAGAAAGAGACTCACTTGAGAATTTAATTTTTATTCTTGAAAGCATGGAAGAAGGTACTGAAACTTGAGTGAGTTTCACCCTACCAAGTTTAAGTTTAAACTTAAAGTTTAAGTTCTGTGCGTTGCACGCTACATGTGTGTGTACATGCATGAAAAATGATATGAATTTAATATTTATTGTAGAAAAGAGGTGGCATAGTCTTACCCCTGTCTAGCTAATTCTTGTTATAATTCATTCGTGTAGCATGTGTATATGAATGAAAAATGATTTGAATTTAACATTTATTGTAAAAAAAGAGACAGTGTAGTCTTACCCTTGTCTAGCGAATTCTTGTTATAATCCCTTCGTTTTACAAGGAGGGAGAAAACCCTTCTTTTATTAAAAAAAATAAAAATAAAATCAGCATTAATACATAATAGCTAAAATATTAATCTCTAGAAGTGGTATCTCATACAGATTAGTATTTCAATTGTGGGTTTTGGTAGTTAGAAGCTAGCGCATAGTAGTTAATAATTAGAAAATTACTTTGAAATTTTTTTAAACCAATCGCTTAAAAAAGTTTTAGTAGAGTTTAAATCAGGTTAATAAATTATCTCTCTATTCAATTTTTTTTTTTTTTAAAATCATGTTAATAAAAAGTTACTAATAAAACTATTATTAGTAAACATTTTTTAGGCTTATCTATTTAGCTTTGTTGCCAAATTTATATAAACCCTTTTATTTTATTTTATTTCTTTTTTTTCCGAAGAATATAACACTGCCAAAAACCTATAAACAACAATTTACATTCAATGTAAAGAATATAATCAAAATTATTCATAATTTAAAATTAAGAAATTAAGACAAATTATAAATTAAGATATAAATATAGAAAAAGAACAAATAATAAACCTGTTTGTTTTCTTTATCACTTTAAGAGATGAAAGTGTGAGTATGTAACAAAAACCTGAACCAATTATTGTAGAAGAGAATAAATGAGTACAAAAGTTTAATATTATGAATTGGGTTAAAATGTATGTGAGAAGTTTTTATTAATTTTTCTGAATTTAAAGAAAAATAGCTTAAACAAATTGAAAAAATAATAATGAAGAAAGAACGCATACCTGTCATGGGATTTAGGCATTCACATATTGGAATAAACTTCACTTCAAAAAGTGTGTATACATATATATATATATATATATATATATATATATTAATATATAGGTAGAGTTTCATTTGATATAGAATTTAAATCCTATTAGAATTAAGATTTCTAATCAATTTGTTTGTTGCTATCTCATAAATCCCATTAAAAATGGGTTTAAAAAAAGGCCATATGAATAGTAGAAAGAAAAAAAGAAAACATTTTTTTATTGAAAAAGGAAACTTTTCTTTTGTGGGGCCCTATTGCACTAACCACGTTGGCCCACTACGTGCGGCCCAAGGCCCGCGCCGAGGATAGTGCTAAGGCCGAGGATCATGGGAAAGAACCCATGGGAAAGAACCCAGGACGTCCAAGGCCCGCGCCGAGGATGACCTGTCCTCGGCACACCGACCTCACTAAAGGGAAAATATCCCACCTTCGTTGAATATATCTCACCAACACTCTGACCACTTTAATGGTGAGGTGACCTGGAAACCCTAAAGCATCAGTCACTTCAACTATTACAAAGCCTGCAAAGGCGGCTGAGAAATAACATAAAGCCTGCATATACAGATGATGGGACAATCTCCTATGCCTAGAGGCTCAGATGATTGCCAGATGGACGGCTAAGATGAGAAGAAGGAAACAATATATAATGGAGAGATTTCCCAACAAGGGGGGGGATCCTCGGCCTAGCCCAAAAAAGAAGAAGCTTCATAAACACTTAGCCAAATTCTGACATTGGGAATCGAATAGATCTCATACAATCAATTACCCACGATAAACATTACATCGGCCATTGTTTACTTCGGTGATGCCAAATTCTTGAACCCACTTCTCTACAAATGTTATTGTTGAGGGTTCGTTACAGATCGAGCCCCCACAATTGGCGCCGTCTGTGGGAACGAATTTATGCGCTGGCAAGTATGGTGATCGGTGCAAAGAAATCAAGGGCAACTTTTTCAGAAACAATTTACCAAAAACGATACAATCTACTACAGCAACAATCGTTCAGAAGTCAACAATCACAAGAACAAAAATATGCGAAAAATAGAAAGAGTAAAAACAAGTCTACTTCTTTTATTCATACATAAAGAAAAATTTATTACATCTCTTACAAGTGAAGCCCGTGGGGCTTGTTCTAAAACTAACTACAAAGGCAGACGCTTGACAAAGCCGGCAGAGAAACAAATGGTAGAAAGCAACGATGGCAGAAGAACAAGAGAAAAAAAAGAGAGTAGAGGAAGAGATGAAGAACAAATATTAGAAAAGAAGTGAAGGACGAGAGGAGGAAAGAAGAGAAGAAGGCTCGTTGAAGAGTAAAAGAGAGAAGAGAGAAGAAGGATTAGAAGAAAGGAAGGCTACATAGGAGGTGGAAGAGGTCGCGGCACAGGATGGCTCCGCTTCCGGGTTCCGCCTGATTTCCCTCCCACCCCCACTGCAGCCGGCTTGGGGGGTCAATGACCCATACCCAAGGGGAGGTGGTTACGTTCTTCCTGGATCCTCCTCCAGACGGCGAGGAGGGCTCCTTCTCTGGTTAGGTTGAAAAGAAGGAGAATCTTCGGATCTCCCATACACCCATCCCAGCGTAGCGGCCAGGGTTGGAGTGCCATCCTCGGCTCCTGGTAGGGGCTTTGCATCCTCAAGATTGCCCTTTCCAAGGGCCAACTTGTTCGTGGGGGCACAGGCGGCTATGTTTGGCAGAGCCTTTTTGGGGAGGTATTTTTGGGAGAAATTTGAGATGGACGTTTGTCAAAGTGTGAAGGAGAAGGTTGCCCTGGAAACGTCTTATATAGAAGGTGAGATATTGATGAGTGCCAATTTGCCATAAATCCCAGGGAGAAATTTTCGGAGGCAATAATACCGCCCAAACTTCCAAGGGGCTTGCCAACCGTTAGATCCTCGTAGATCCATGGCCGGTATTAATGAGGAGACGACTCATTAAACGAGAAGACACCGAAACGTCAAAACGCGTCACTTGGACAACCCAGGAGACGCCTCGTTATCTGAAGAGTCCTACCAAACGAAAAGGCAAGACACGGCAAGGTCTTATCCTCCACCAACTCCAGCCTACATTTATTATTATTATTATTACCCTGCTTGAAAAATGTGGTTATTTAATGCTTATTGTAAATTGTAGTAATGTAAAATTAAACGGCTACGGATAAGTAGATAAAACTGATTAAAATGAGAAAACTAAGTACTGGACAGAACCAAGGCATTGCATGGTCCTCGGACCCAAGCCTCTGGGGAAACCAAATACTTCAGATGATTAAAATGAGAAAACTAAGTACTGAACAGAACCAAGGCATTGCATGGTCCTCGGACCCAAGCCTCTGGGAAAACCAGATACTTCAGATGATTAAAATGAGAAAACGAAGTACTGGACAGAACCAAGGCATTGCATGGTCCTCGGACCCAAGCCTCTGGGGAAACCAGATACTTCAGGTGATTAAAATGAGAAAACTAAGTACTGGACAGAACCAAAGCATTGCATGGTTCTCGGACCCAAGCCTCTGGGGAAACCAGATACTTCAGGTGATTAAAATGAGAAAACTAAGTACTGGACAGAACCAAGGCATTGCATGGTCCTCGGACCCAAGCCTCTGGGGAAACCAGATACTTCAGCTGATTAAAATGAGAAAACTAAGTACTGGACAGAACTAAGGCATTGCATGGTCCGCGGACCCAAGCCTCTGGGGAAACCAGATACTTCAGGTGATTAAAATGAGAAAACTAAGTACTGGACAGAACCAAGGCATTGCATGGTCCTCGGACCCAAGCCTCTGGAGAAACCAGATACTTCAGGTGATTAAAATGAGAAAACTAAGTACTGGACAGAACCAAGGCATTGCATGGTCCTCGGACCCAAGTTTCTGGGGAAACCAGATACTTCAGGTGATTAAAATGAGAAAACTAAGTACTGGACAGAACCAAGGCATTGCATGGTCCTCGGACCCAAGCCTCTGGGGAAACCAGATACTTCAGGTGATTAAAATGAGAAAACTAAGTACTGGACAGAACCAAGGCATTGCATGGTCCTCGGACCCAAGCCTCTGGGGAAACCAGATACTTCAGGTGATTAAAATGAGAAAACTAAGTACTGGACAGAACCAAGGCATTGCATGGTCCTCGGACCCAAGCCTCTGGAGAAACCAGATACTTCAGGTGATTAAAATGAGAAAACTAAGTACTGGACAGAACCAAGGCATTGCATGGTCCTCGGACCCAAGCTTCTGGGGAAACCAGATACTTCAGGTGATTAAAATGAGAAAACTAAGTACTGGACAGAACCAAGGCATTGCATGGTCCTCGGACCCAAGCCTCTGGGGAAACCAGATACTTCAGGTGATTAAAATGAGAAAACTAAGTACTGGACAGAACCAAGGCATTGCATGGTCCTCGGACCCAAGCCTCTGGGGAAACCAGATACTTCAGATGATTAAAATGAGAAAACTAAGTACTGGACAGAACTAAGGCATTGCATGGTCCTCGGACCTAAGCCTCATGGGGAAACCAGATACTTCAGATGACTAAATGAGATAGAGAAACTCGATACTTCCAGCAGGAAGAACGTTTCATCATGAAAATTAAACGTTAAGGAAAACCAAGGTCTTGTATGGTCCTCGGACCCAAACCTACATGGGAACCAGTCACTATGAGACAATACAAACGCCGAACGGAACCAGGGCTCTTGTCCGGATCGTGAGTTCAAAACTTAGGCGAAGCCAACTCCCTTTCAGGCGCCAAATAAACGAGTCCCATTAGGGACAAAAACCATGAGAAACTGAGTGCTATAGCACAAACAACCCAAGCCTGACCGTCCTCGGGCGACACTTTGCGCAAAAAGAAAGCTGCAAAAACAGCTGAAATAGCAATAAACACTGACAATAAGATAAAACCCAACAGGCCGAGAAAACGCGCCGAGGAAATCAAAATCCTCCTCCCCGCCCAAGGGGACGTGCAGCAGAATTTTGAGGGGCTATTGTGGGGCCCTATTGCACTAACCACGCTGGCCCACTACATGCGGCCCAAGGCCCGCGCCAAGGATAGTGCTAAGGCCGAGGATCATGGGAAAGAACCCAGGACGTCCAAGGCCCGCGCCGAGGATGACCTGTCCTCGGCACACCGACCTCACTAAAGGGAAAATATCCCACCTTCGTTGAATATATCTCACCAACACTCTGACCACTTTAATGGTGAGGTGACCTGGAAACCCTAAAGTATCGGTCACTTCAACTATTACAAAGCCTGCAAAGGCGGCTGGGAAATAACATAAAGCCTGCATATACAGATGATGGGACAATCCCCTATGCCTAGAGGCTCAGATGATTGCCAGATGGACGGCTAAGATGAGAAGAAGGAAACAATATATAATGGAGAGATTTCCCAACAAGGGGGGGATCCTCGGCCTAGCCCGAAAAAGAAGAAGCTTCATAAACACTTAGCCAAATTCTGACATTGGGAATCGAATAGATCTCATACAATCAATTACCCACGATAAACGTTACACCGGCCATTGTTTACTTCGGTAATGCCAAATTCTTGAACCCACTTCTCTACAAATGTTATTGTTGAGGGTCCGTTACAGATCGAGCCCCCACATCTTTTATAACCAAATTTTTTATTTAGAAGGACAAGTTTATTATATATAGAGACTTTTTTTTTTTTTTTTAGAAGAAAGAGAAGGTGTTTACTTTAAACTCAAATATTTATTACCTTATTTACAATTTAAAAAATTTATGCAATTTAGTGCAGTCATTTGACACAACCACGACTTCTAAGCCTAACTTTTATTATATAGTATATGATATATATATATATATATATATTCATTTAATCGATTTGTAAACCGTTAGCTATCTCTTAAATCTTATTGATAACTATTATTACTCTTTAAACAATTTAGATCAAAAAATTTTTTTTTTTGTTAAAGAATTTAGAGATAATACGGTTAGAATATAATAATAATTAAAAAATGATAAATCAAACAAAAATTTAAATATTATAAACATTACTTTACATACCTTAAGTAAACTAAAGTTAGGCTTCTAGTTGGTTTATGATGCCATAAGGTCAAATGGTCACCATTAACAAGGTAATCCTCGAATTGTTAGAAAATATTTAAGGAGAATCCGTTAGAAGTTTCATTTTCTTTTTAAGCAAATAAAACCTATACTCATCATTTCACCACTTTTCCATTGGGTTATCACCATTTAGACCACAAAAGGTGATCGTATCTTAATCAAGAGCTATAAATTAAAATTAAGTTAACAGAAAGATAAAGCCAGATAATTCACCATTGACCAATTATTTCCCATCAACCAAATCCCTTTGATTTCTGCACACCCATCGGTTTACACAATTTTTCGCTGCATGTCCCACCATTCTCTTATTCTATCAACACCAAATCCAGAAAGAGGTCACAAAAGAGAGAGAGAAAAAAAAATATGGGTTACAAGCATTTAGCCATGTTGATATTGATCTCTATGTGGGTGGTGAGTGTGACCAATGCAGATAAAAAAGCAGATAAAAAAGCAGAAAGATTCGCAATCTGCATCAAAGAGTGCACACCTCTCTGCATGAGTTTAGATGGTGCAACAAAGCCAGCTTGTGACCCTGCTTGTTTTCTTGGTTGCAAACAGTTACAAGGTAAAGGAGCTGTGAATTCACCTGCAAAGGATAATTGATTTTGAGGTTCTTGCAAACTATATATCTGGTTTTGTATTGTTTTTTGTTTTTATGATTCGGGAATGGTGATTTGTAACAATTTGTGAATGGACCAAAAAGTGAGTTTTTATTAATGTATTTCTGTTTCTAAATAGTTTTTGAACAAATGCAAGTCTATGTTAGCGATGAGCATGCATATATCTAGATAAATAAACACATCACATTACATTGATCGGAGGTTCATAATTTTCATCACAGATACATAATATGAGAGCATGATGTATTTTTTGTTTGCCACAAAATGAATTGGATGATTTCAAGTGAATAAAAAAATGATATATTTTCTATATTCACACTTTTCCATTATTTATACTCTTTTTATCGTTCCAGTTTTCGATGATTCGAATCTAATTTAATTCAAATGAGTTAATGAAAGGACACACTTTGGCCAAGGAACCCATGAACTCGTGCATGTACAGTTGTGAGAATACATTAATTCTCAAATTAATATAAACCCCCTAATTTTTCATTTTTTAAAAAAGGGGCGCTGAATGCATTCTTTGCCCAAATGCTCAACAATATGATTATATATCTCTTAATCAAGTTTCTTTTGTAAAAAGAAAAAAATTGCAATGGGATTGTCTCATAATGAACCTGTCACTAGCTCTTTTATTTTTAAAGAAGATTATGCTATCAATTTCAAAACTATAATCTTATAATTGGATCAAGAACTTCTTAATAATCCAATGACAGGATAAAGGTTTCATCATGCTATTTGAGGCTTAAAACACAGACTTTAACTGTAGCCTAATTTCCATTTATTTATTCATATATACATTTCGTTTTTTTTTTTTTTTTTTTTGGGGGGGGGGGTGTGTTACAATGGAAAACACAAGTCAACAGAAAACAAACCAATAGATTGAAACATGTTTTCCAGAATATTACATTCTCAACGGACCATAAAAATTAAATTTTACACCACAAAAAAATCTCAAAAATAATTTATCTCTTAGCAAAAAAGAAAGAGACTAGAGGGCAATAGAGCCATAATCAACAAATGTCTTGGAAACATAAGGTGCCAACGAGTCGAGTAACAAGACTCTTAGCAACAAAGTTGAGTGTTAATTTGCTTTTCCTATAAATATTGTATCATCCAAGAGACTATAGGGCAATTGGTTACAACAATCTTCTTACAAATTAATAAAACAATGGGTAATGACTTTTTTTGTGTAGTGATTTTACGATATAAATTTGGTACGAAAGCAACCTAGAAAGTACAAGCTGCTTCATAAAATTATCAAAACAAAAAGTCTAATGCCTTAATTTTTTTCAAAATTAACATTGATGTATCATCATAAAAAGTAATATAGTAACAAGATCATACTAAAATAATGTCATGCCTATCACAACTTATCAAATTTGCAAGTTACAAAAAAAAAAAACAAAGGATGCTCTTAACATTACTCTTGACAAAAAATTGAATTAAATCAAATGCAGATTTCATTTTTTTTCTTCTTTCTATTTATTTATTGAATATTCAAGGCTAACAATCTTTTAAATTCACAAAAATTTGTATAAAAAGATTCAAAATTGTTTCATGTAGTTTTGAAAAAATGGATTTTTTTTTCCCTTCAAAAAATTAAAAAGAATAAAAAAAAGAAAGAAAGAAAAGGCCAAGGCCATTTGAGGTCCAAACTCATAGGTAGCACACGCTAGTGGATAAACCCACACACACATAAACCCCTTATTTAGCTTAGCAAAGAAGAAGAAGAAAACAAAGAAAGGCAAGCAATGGAGGCACTGAGAGTGTGGAGCCTAACGACGTCGCAGCCATTGAAGCACCTCTTTCGCCTCGCTACCGCTACCACCACCACCGCCACCAACTCCGTCAGATTCGTTCTCAGATGCTCCTCCACCGCCGCCACCACCACCACCGGAGGCCGTAACCGCCGATCTTCTTCTTCTTCTTCTTCTTCTTCGTCTTCCACTTCTGACAAAGATGCCGTTCGTGCCATTCGCTTGAAGAAGGTAATCTTATAATTTTATCATTTTGGTTTATGTGAGGGAAGAATGGAAATTCAAATGTTGAACTTGTGGAGTTTGAATTGTAGTTACGAATTGTTACTTGGAGAATAGGAAGTTAAAATGTTTAATCTGTGGATTTTGAATTGTATTTCAAGGCAGAGAAGAAAGCAATCAGATTGATTTATCTAGTAGTATTTGTCCAACTTGCACGGTTCTAATATTTGCGAAAGTTTTGATTTTGATTTTTTATACTCTCTGTTTGGTTGCTGAGAAAAAGTGGGGAAATGTTGGCTTTTTATTTTTTGGAACTTTAAAATAAAAAAAAAAACTAGAGTTTGAGGGGGCAAAAATGCTTGTTTTATAGGTTGAAGAATTGAGGAGCAAGGGGTTGGACCCGTATGCTTATAAGTGGGATAGGACTCACACAGCTAATCAGCTGCAAGATATCTATAGACATCTAGGGAATGGTGAGGAGTCGAATAGTGAGGCTGATCATGTTTCAATTGCGGGAAGAATTGTGGCTCGCAGAGCATTTGGGAAGCTTGCCTTCTTTACGCTGCGGGATGATTCTGGGACGATTCAGGTTTGCAAAGTTGCTTTGTTTTTGGTTTAGCATTGAGATATTTGACTTCACGGTTTATTCACCGGTTCAATACTTGTTATGTTGGTACAAAGTTCATATTCCTTGCATTTTCGTGAATGTGCCAGATGGTGACGGCTAATATGGACTCTCTCTTAAAGTTGTAGTTGAAAGTCTAGTGGGTTCCAAAAGATCAAGTGAAACGTTTTGGATCTTTTAATTAAGTGTGTAGAAGCATGTGGTTTAAGCGATTTTATTCTATAGATTAAGTGGTAATGCATAGAATCGGGTCTATATATAATTAACATTTCACTTAAAAGATTCTCAGTTTGTTGAGTTTATTTTGGTGCTACATTATATATCTTCTAGGTGTATATATACCCCTAGGGTAGCAGAATTGATTGGGGATCATGTCTCATGAAGCGGAGGTCACTAGTTCAAACTTGAAATCTCCCCTTTTGCCTTCGCTTTGGGCCAAAGCTTACTTGCTACAAAAAAATTATAGATGATGTTATTAAAAGTGCCAGCATTTTCTGCTGCAAATTACTATAACAGGGCACCCACTGAAGCAATGAAATTATTGGTATCAGCTTTACTGCGAGAAGGAGAGGCTTGCAAATGATCAATTTGACCAGTTAAAGACGCTCGTTGATATTGGTGATATACTTGGTGCAAGTGGTTCAATTAAGAGGACAGAGAAAGGTAAGTCTGCATGATATAATGATTCGTAGTTTTCTTTTAAAAACAATCTGGGTAGAGAAAGCTAGAATCAGATTTCTTTAACTATTATACTCTTGAATAGCTGCTGACAATATGTATGTATGCACAGTGTTTGGGGACATTTTAAACATCCATGTTAACTAAATAATAGCTGAATGTAAAATCAAGGCATACAAAGTAGTCATTTTGGAACTTTTTTTTTTCCATCATTTTGTAGAAACAACTACTTCTAGAATCTAGATCAGTTCGGATGGGCCACCTAGAAAAAAAATTACTTCTTATAACAAAAGGCTATCTTTTTTGTTTATTAGAAGAAGTTTTAAATTGAGTGAGGGGGCTTGCAGAGACCCTTTTCCTTAGCTCAGCTTTCTTGCTTTGTATTGGTTATAATTTCCTTCTTTTTATTTTTCTATTTGTTCAGTTGGGGTCCTTGTACGCTGCATGTGTACCAATTTGTTTCCTTCTTCTAATGTAATATTACATATCAGAGAAAATAAAAAGAATATTAATACTGTGATTCTGAGTTTACCTTCTGTTCTGATATAGATGTGGTTGTTGGGCTTACATGCGAACTTCGGTGACACTAATGTTACCTGATTAGTTCAGGGCATCCAACATAACCTGTTGCATATCAACCATATTTTCATTCTAGTCTGGAATATCGAAAATGCCTTGGTTGTAGCCATGCCACTTTCTTTCCTGATATTTTATTATGACATTTTGGGACATCAGCTTAGACCTAAGTTCTTTTCTCCTTGGTTTATTTTCAGGGGAACTTTCTGTTTATGTGAATTCATTTGCCATTCTTACTAAATCTCTACTCCCACTGCCGGACAAATTTCATGGTCTAACTGATGTGGATAAGCGCTACCGCCAAAGGTGAGTTCATATTGTTGATTTTATTTATTTATTTATTTATTTTTTTGAGAAACAAACACACACACACACACACACACAAGGGAGGAAAATGCAATGCAAGTGAATCACGTGAAAAAAGAGTGACTTCATTAAGATAATTTCTAATGTAGGCAATTGAATTATGTATGAAGGATGTGATTTTCATAATATTTTTATGAAGATAGCCACTGATGTAGGAGATATTCTGGTTTTCAAGTTGCGTTGAAGCTCTTTCGTTATACAGTGTGATATTATGAGCTCTTCTAGCTGGTCAAAATTTTATATAAATTCTGAATGGCATGCATTTGGAAAAATAACTAGTGGATATATGTATTTTTATTTTATTTTTATTTTATAAGTATGGATATATGTATTTTCTTTATCAAGCACAAACTCAATTTCAAGTCTCGAGCACTAGTAAAATAATGTAATTAAGTACCTATGTCCGGTGTTCACATGTTTCTGTTGAGTACTTTCTCTTTGAGTTACTTCTACTCTCTTGATTGCTTTTTCTCCAGATGCATACATAGGCTCTCTTGTGTGTTTGTTTAGGTAACCAACAGGATCTACTACCAAACTTTTTAAATGAGCTTTCTTTGGTGGAACACTTACATATGTATCCTACTTCATTGTTTCAATTTCATTTGGATGCAACTCGTTACTCATCCATCCGCCACTGTAATCTATTTTCAATTATCTCCGTGGTCATACTTATTTTCCTTAAAGCTTGATTCTTTTTTTAGTCTCTGGCAAATTGGTTAAGTTCTGATGCCTAACTATATCTGTATGTATCTTATCTATGTTTAGGTATGTAGATATGATTGCAAATCCTGAAGTAGCTGATATATTCCGGAATAGAGCAAAGGTAAGTCATCTTCCTTTCCCCTCTTCCCAAAAAGTAACAAAGGACCTTATGGAGCTCTCAAGTTTTCATTTTCTTTTCTAAATATAAGTTTTTTGTATAATTTAACGTAAAATTGCCAGCTGTGTGATATTTCTGTACATAGGTTTCATGCAGCTGTTTTATATCTCTTGATACCATCAATAGAATATGACTTTTTCCCCCAACATTTAATGTTAAACATCTTTGTAGCAATGTTAAGTTAGCATTGTCAAAGAATTTCACAACATGAAATTGCTAATGTTATTGTGATGTCAACTGGCATCTTGAAGTAGTGCTCACTTTTTCTCCAATATATCACCTATATTACTGTTCAGCCAGCAAGTACTTCAGTAGTGCAGACTTTCTAATATTTTTCAGTGTCTACTTTTTAAGTTCTCTCTACAAAATCAGAGCCTCTAATTGATTGGCATGAAAGCTATGTAATCTATAAATGCTTAAGGAATTGGATAAATGGAAGTTAAACTGACATTTATGAAGCTTCCAACTTCCTGCACTGTAATCAAGGTTTCTGATTTTGTTATAGCATCTGTTATGGATTTTGGTTGAATTGAAAGTTTCTTTTGAATTATCAACTATATTTAAATGATAACTTTGTGGAAAATTCTTCACTGATTTTGAAATTTCTGTTTATATAATTGGCGGATTGGCTCTAATTTAAAAGGAGAGTTTGAATAATCTTATTGTATGGCCGGGTTTTCCAACCTAGTCCCAATGTGGTATCACAGATTGCTTTTCATTAGATTGTCCTGTTCTTTTTTTAAGGCCTGAGCAATTAAAAGCTAAACTTTCTGAGCAGATTGTGTCAGAGATACGTAAGACAGTGGAATCATTAGGCTTTGTTGAAGTTGAAACTCCAGTTTTACAGGTTTGTTAATATCTTCGAAGTTTCTTCCCTTTATATAGTGCACAATATCATAATGTGCATGAATTTCAGGCATGGAACTTGGTTTTAATTGATTTGATTAACTAGGGAGCAGCTGGTGGAGCAGAAGCTAGGCCATTTGTTACACACCATAATTCACTTGGAAGGGACCTTTATTTGAGAATAGCGACGGAGCTTCACTTAAAGAGAATGCTGGTGAGAATTTACATGTCATTCTTTCCCTATTTTAGTAAGTTATGACTTATGAGTGGTCTTGTCAATGCCTATCTATTGTTCATTAATAAACTGTTTGTTTGCAAGATAAGGCACACTATTCTCAAAGTAATCACTGATCAGGTATCGTTAATTTTAAGGGACATTATGTGGCATCCTTGTCCTTTGGGATTCTGTCACTTGTGCAAGATATTTAAAACCTTCCCTTGGAGTGTTGGAACTGATAAAGTTGACGGTGATTCTTTAGCCAGTAGAGCAGCTTCTCTGAAATAGTGTTGGGAGATTTAGTATCTTCTTTTTAAAGTTTCATAGTCTTGCACTCTCTCTCTCTCTCAAATTTTAATGTAAACCTGTTGTCTTGCTTGAGTTGTGTCCTCTAATGAGTATCAGTTTCCTTGTTTCTCTCCCTTTCTTTGTTTAGTGGATTTCATTTTCTTTAATATGAAGAGGATCTTTTTGACCAACTCAATTCATTCTCTTTTTGGCCCTATCATTGCTAGTGTAGAGCCTTCATTCTGAACCAAACTAATCCTTTCTTTTAGTGTAGTCATGCTCTCCTACAAATAGGACTTGATCAACATTATGGTATCTTTTTAGGTGCTTAAATGTCACTACTATCTTCTTGTCCTATACATTTATTTCATGATTGCTGAAACTTTTCGCATGGGTACTTGCTGGTCTTGTAACAATAAAATAGCTATGTTTTCTTCCAATGTAAGTTTTGAATTGGTTTTTACTAATTTATATCTTCAATAAAACCTGTGCCTGTGGATGATAGGTTGGGGGGTTTGAAAAAGTATATGAGATTGGGAGAATATTCAGAAATGAAGGCATTTCAACTCGTCATAATCCTGAATTTACCACAATAGAGGTAAATTTATTCTTTTGGATAAAATTTTTGCTTTTGTTGGACCTAGTACATAATTAATGTTGGTGCACTCTATGTGAGGTTAAATGTTGATTGCCTGTAATAATATATGCTTTTAACGTTTCAATCTATTAAATGAAGCTCTTATTATTATTGGTATTAGTTTGATCATAGATGTATGAAGCATATTCAGACTACCAGAGCATGATGAACATGGCGGAGGAAATTGTTAGTCGATGTGCTGTTGCAGTTCATGGGAAGCTTACAATTGACTACCAGGTGATTGTTTTCTTACTTGCAGTTCTGTAGCACCAACAAATACCTGTGCTTAAGTGGAATCTTCTGGAATTGTTTTTATTGCCAAATAAGAGAAACAAAAAAAGTAGTCACTGTGAATTAAAATTTAACTGAACATCACCTCTTTTCATTTCAACCTTGCTTATAAGATTAGCTCTTTTTCCCCCTATTGAGCTTTAATAATCCTGGCCTGTGTCTGTGTTCAAGGTAATCTTGGTATTGAAAGTTGTCACAATTTAGGCATGCAACTTGCCCAAAGTATGAGATACCTAAAAGTTCTTGGTAAGCAAAATGCTAAATTTGGGAGAAGCTTTGGTTGCTTCACATGCTTGGAATTGCTGTTGAAGAAACAAATTAGAATGACGCCTCCTGTTAGTAATATATGGCAATGATTGATGTTTTAATCTGCTAAGCTGGTGTAATACATCTATGTAGGGTGTGGAGATATGTCTTGAGCGACCTTGGAGGAGGGAAACCATGCACAATCTTGTAAAAGAAGCCACTGGGATTGATTTCAGTGAGTTGGGAAATGATCTTAAAACTGCCAAGGAAGTAACTCTGAAGGCCTTTGGAATTGACCTTGAGAACAAAGACAAATCTTCTATTGAAGCAAGTCCATCTGTTGGCCACCTTCTTAACGAGGTCAGTAAGCATCTATATATCAAGGAATCTAGATTTAGTGTTTTATTTTATAATAATAATAATAAAAATATTATTATTATTATTTTTATGTTTTTCTTATGTGCAATTGCAATGTACATAGAGTATTTTCCTTAATTATTGTTACTGTTGGTGGACTTTTTTTTCCGCCCTTCTAGTCTTTGTTTTCCTTTATTTCCAATTTCATTAAATCTGCAATTTTCTTTTAATTTGCTTATAATTTTTTTTCCCATTTAAGCACTGCTGTATGAAAAACAATAATGCTGAAAAAGAAGAATTTCTTTTTATGTGTACTTGCTTTTCTTTTTGTTATCCAGACTTCCTCTTTTATGCAGCCCTTCTCAGTATTTAGTCTTGCCTCCATAATTTTTCCAGGTATTTGAGATTGTTGTAGAACCGAAACTTCTGCAACCCACATTTGTTTTGGACTATCCTATTGAGATATCTCCTCTTGCAAAACCACATAGAAGGTAATTGAAGTTGCATGGTGAGATTGTTTGCTATGCAATGCCACGACTTTCAAGAACAATTTAAAAGATATGGTGCAATATTTCTGTTACATGTATTTCATATGTAATTACCATGTCAATTCCATTTATGCATCAAATATGACTTTGATTTGGAATCAAGTTTATCTTGTGATTTAAACCTGAATGTCTCCACATCTACTGTACTTCTGGCATTCTAGAGCCTTCTTTTTGCATGAAACCATTCATTGAAGAATGAAGATCTTCATTCATTTCTTAAGATGCATGGACACAGACACTAAATCAATGGTGTGGTGGGGATATAAAAATTAATTAATATATATCTTTAGGCACATTTTATGTTTATTTTAAGTTTTCAAAATAAATGACAACTATAATTTAAAACATATCTAAACTGGAAGTTAAAAAAAAAAAAAAAAATTTAAAATCATTCATTGAAGATCTTCATTGCCTAAGATGCATGGAAACGGGCACTAACACACATAGCACGGTGGGGATACAACAATTAATTAATTAAGATATATCTTTAGGCATATTTTATTTTTTATTTTAATTTTTAAAAATAAATAAAAACTATGTAAATCTTTTAAAACACATCTAAGATTAGAGACTTAAAAAAAAAAAAAAAAAATTTCTCCCCTCCTGACCCACTGAGGACATTCATGCAAGAGTGTCCTTGGTATGTCTGTGTTTGCTGTTTGACACTTGTTTGACATGGACACACCAAGGATTTTGGAGTGTCCGTGCTTGTTAGTATTGCACATGGCCAGGCTGACTCAGCTAGTTTTGTCTTGATGTATCATATACTGGGTTATACCTAGGTTTGCTTTATGCACATGGCCAACTAACAGATACCCTGTCCTTATACATATATAAACGTATGAGGATGTTATTTTCTTTCCTCCTTGTTTCCCACCAGTTTATTCTTGTTTTTCCTGTCCTAAGCAGACTAATCGTTACAACCAAACCATTATGTACTTATTTCTGATAAAACATGCAGAATTCTCTCTGTGTGTGTGTGTTTTTTAATTAATAGTTCCTTTTACATGCATTGCCTTGCATCAATGAAGGAACATGTTGTAGTGGAGAGATGATTGAAAGAATAACTTATTTGTTATTTTGGATGTTCTTCATAATCTAATCCTTAATCTTTCCACCTTAGGCATGCAGGGTTAACTGAGAGATTTGAGCTTTTTATCTGTGGTCGTGAGCTGGCCAATGCATTTTCTGAATTGACTGATCCTATGGATCAGGTGAGCTTATCCTACATTTTTGGATTTCCTGATTTTCCTTCTATCTTGCTAACTGTCAACTTCTTGCAACAAATTCACAACTGAGGAGCATCCGATTTTGAAATATTTACTCTGGATGAGTTATGAACTAAGTGTCTGTAGGTTATGGTTGGATTCAAATGTAATTCAGTTACATTCACTTCACGAATCCATTAGAGTCAATGAATAAAGTCAGTGATTTTGGCGTTCTTGCTTCTTTATCTGGCCTTCCTTTATTTCAATGCAATGACAATTGCCTTAACTTGAGCTTAGTAGGCAATTACAATTTATAGAAGTTTTAGGAATGCTTTTCATAATTAACGAAATGTGTGGGGTATTTTTTTCCCCGTTAACAAGTGGGGATGGGGGGGGATTCAAACCCAGGTTCTCCCTATGAGGGAAACTGGGCAATGCTACTGAGCCACAAGGATCTGCTTTTGGCAACAACATGAGTAGATTTGTATAAAACTCATTATGGTCATCATTTAAGCCATCCCCATTTCTCTTGGTGGCTGGTAGATACAGAATCAGAGAGTCTTGTTCCTTTTTATTTTCCCATGATTTCTAGTTTGATTTATTCCACATTTCTCTATGTATTTTTCCATGCACACAAAGACAATTTATAATTTTTCAGAATACTGAGTCTAAAAAATGTGGTTGTGGTAGAATGGTTGATGTGGTTTTGGATTTGAAGAAAGTGGAGTAATGGTTTGGATAGCATCCACCAACCAGATTTTTCTTTGGTTGGACTTGGATAATTATTCTTCTAGCTAGAATTTAAAATGGGATTTGGGAGCTTGTATTGGGGTTTATGTCCTGAGCATAATTTAGTATTGACTGGTACTGAAGTTGATGTTAAGTTCATTTTTTTTTATACTTGTTTGTGGTTGTTTTTGTTGTTCTGTTAAAACCTGTAGATAGTGTGGTTTTGACTAGAAAGCAGAGACTGGTTGTCATTAATCTTGTCTTTTGGCAGAGAGGACGCTTGGAGGAGCAAGTGAGGCAGCATAATGAGAAAAGAACAGCAGCTGCTATGGATACAAACTGTGGGGAAGGAAAAAGTAATAAAGATGAGGATGGCTTATATGAAGTGACACTTGATGATGACTTTCTGACGGCTTTGGAATATGGAATGCCTCCAGCTTCAGGAATGGTATGGTTGTCCTTTTGCTGTATATTAATTTTGCTTGGTTTTTTTTTGGAGGAATACTCAATAAATGATTACTTTAGCTACAAATTTGAATGGGTTGAGCTCTTACTATTTCATGCATCTAGAAAGTGCATCAATTTTATTAAAATGTTCATACTCTCTATTTATGGTGTTTGATTTTATTTTGGAGGCAAAAGGCTACTCAACAATTGATCTGTATTTTCCAACCTTTTTTCTTTTGTACAAACCTTAACAATAACTACATTAAGTAAACTTATATACCATGTTAAACAGATAAGCTAGTGCCTATTAAGTTTTTTAATTTTAAAACAAGTAAGTAACAAACAGAAGACCAATTTAACTGGTCCTTAAGATATAAGGTTAAGCAAAAGAAATCTGGTGCTGAAATTATGAATTTAAAATAGCTACTAATATCATTTCAAACTGATAATCTTCATTTTGTTGATCCTTTTTTGAGACCCTTTGTGTGTGTGTTTACTGTATATATGATTATATGATAATGAAAAGTTCAAAATACAAAATTGGGTTAATGGTGATCTCTTTTGTAATTTGCATTATAATGCACACATTTTTACTACAAATGGTGCATGGGCTGCCTGTACTGTATTATGTTTGGTAATTTCTTTTTAGTATAATACTAAAAAAAAGATACAATTATGTTTAAATGTTAGTATATACTATTATATTTGTACATATATATGTATATATTTATATTTGGAAAGTTAATCAACATTCTGGTAATTCATTTTTATGAAGGAAATTTTTTGAAAGATTATGATTTTTTTTCTCAGAAAAAAAAAAGATAATGAATTAAAAAAAAAAAAATAGAGAATACACATTATAACCTACTGAATAAAGTTGGTTCCTAAAAAATTATGATATACTTGGAATTGTTAATTATTTATAATATGAAATATAGAGGGGCCTGCTGTGTTCCCATGGCTTTTCCAACGTTTTAATTTTTTCCTAATAACGCAACTCATTTTCTTGCATGTTCTTCTAAGTTCTAACTGAAATGCCTGCTGTTGCAATATTTCACATAGTAAATAATTTCAAGACCCTGAATCAGTATTTATATACAAGAAGACATTGTAAGAAATGTGTGCATAGGTGGGTGGTTCCATGTGTACATCTACTACATCTATTCATTCTTGCAAAGAAAATGAAGGATTGAGAGCATTAGTGATTTTATTTTTCATTCAACTGCTATTGCTACGCATCTTCCTGAGCATTCCTTAATTGAAAGAATTTGTTTTCAGGGACTTGGAATTGACAGGCTAGTGATGCTCTTGACCAACTCTGCCAGTATCCGAGATGTAATTGCGTTCCCAGTCCTTAAGATTCAGCAGTAGTGTTGCAGCAAAAGGAGTAGTGGATGATAATTCTTTTGGATTAGTAATTATGTTGTAGTTTTTAAGAGGATTATAGCTGTCTCCAATGTCGACCTTTTGGTGGTTAGAGCCTATGCTGTTTTGTTCAATACATTGTGATCATTTTAGGAAAATTTTGGCTTGCATGTGGAGTGATGTAGCCTGGATGAAAAAAGCTTCAGTATTTGTTCTTAACGCAAACACATTACAGATTTTATTATTATTATTTAATTTTTTCGGTCCAGGGTGTTCATTATGCGGCTGGCTGTAAATTATGACTAGATTGAGACACTTGAGCTGTAATACAGTTTCAATGAAATGAATGAATATGATAGTTTTGTTGCCTATTCTGGATTCTGGATTCATGCCTTGTCTTCCTTTGCTGGCTTACCATAAATCCTGCCTATACATCTTATTAGCAGAAATTATGTGGTCTTTGCTACTGTGGGAATTATGGTTTTAAAAGAAAAATATAAATTGGTTTCAAGGGGGAAAAAGTGAGAAAAAAAGAGGGGGGGGGGGGGGGGGGGAGCTGTTGTATCTCTCTTGAACTATAGCCTATATCAAGTATCTTTGAAAACTCAGCATTTTCCAATGTGCAATGGTGGTGGGTTGCTTTAAAAAGCATGATTTAAGGACCCACAAAATGTCTCCCAACAATAGCTTTTTATGCAAAAAAATAAAATAAAAATGGCTTTACACATTAACTTTGTTACTTTGATGTGATATATTGATGATGTTACACGTTTTCTTGGCGTGAACAATGCTATATGTGTTTTTTGGCCAGACAACAATGTGGTATGTTTGATTCACAGCTGTTATCATGTCTTTTCAATTTTTTTTTTGCTGTTTATTATGAATACAGCCAATAGCTTCCATCGTTGTGAGGGGGAGCAAGATTCAGACTTCAATTATTGGGATGAGGGGGTATATATTTTTTGGGGAATTGGGGATTAACTATGGAGTTGAGAAAAATTCATTTTTATGTAGCTAAATAAATATAGAATTTATTTACCTAAACAGACAAACACAAGAGACGGTTTCTTCTCATTACGATACCAATGGGCATCACCTTTAGCCTTTGTGTTAGGGAAAAAGTTGGATGAAAATTTCTCCCACTCACCATATGACGATTGATAAAATTTGTGTAGTTTTAGTCACATGACCTATTTAATGAGTCCTGTAATATGCTTAAATGATACATGTCAATTGTTGTATGAGTTACCATGTGATAGGTTGGAGGAAAACTTTGTGAGAATGTTAGCTAACATTAAAAACTAATGAAAATCAAATCTGAGTTAGGAATTTGCTTACATGAGATTATAGGTTGCATCTTCTTGTTATAATGATGTACAAAATAGTAAACCTTCATGATTGCATGCAACTCTACTCTAGACATTACATGTTGTCATCATGTAAGACAGATTTGCAAAAGGGTAGGGACCTTTGTTCCCACGCTCAAATACATTTGGGCATGCGCTTGTCTCTATAACACAAAAAAAGAAGCTAAAAGCCTAAAACTGACATCCCCTATTCCATACTTTCATTGATAATACTACTCTGGTTTTCAATCACCACTCATCAGCTTTAATTGGCTTTCTATCTATTCTAATGATGTTGCTTTCCAGATGTTGTACATTTGTTTGAAGGGCCACCAGTCCCATGCCCATCTTAACCTATGGCAAGCCTACATATTAATTGAATATTTATTCACAATAATTATCTTAGGAATCATGATTTTGATGGACTCAAAAGCTTTGCGGATTTGGCTCCTCTATTGGGAAGCTGTGCTTTACTATTGGGTCGGTTCTAAACAATCATGGTTGTTTTTTTTTAAATTTTTTTTTAAAACAAATTATCATTATTGATGTGACAGATTCATTGTCGGTAACATCTCTTAGAGGCTTAACCTGGAAGTATTAGAGTCTGCATTAATAATTTCTTACTGTGAATCGGAATATGAGTACAGCAATAAAAGGATAAAAGAAACAAAAATTTTTGATGCTTTGACTTGGTACCATTATTCAATGTCATTTTCAAGAGGCAATTGCAGAAGTTGGGGATAACTGATTGATGGTGGTTAAAGTATCTTGAAAAGTGCATGGACTGATGGCGTGTATTAGTTATATTACCTAATAGAACAGGACAAAGAAAAGGAGATACCTATTTAATCTTGAATATATGTATGGTATTTTACATGTTAAAAGGAAAAGAAGAATTGCTAATAAAGAAAAAAGTTGCATCATATACCCATCAAGTTATCTCACCCAAAAGTGAAAAAGGAAAATAAAAAAGCTTGTGGGGTCTTCCAAGATGGACCTTCCATTTAGGAAAAGGCCAGACAATTTCATAGTTCAGGAAGATTAGAATAACACAATTTGGGTTAGTAATTAGTGTAAAGCCTTAAAGGTCAATCCCCAATCCCTAAGAAATCAAAGGTGGTTGCTTTGGCTTAAATCTTCTCAAATTCCTTGAAATCCTCATGCAAGATCATTAGAATATGCACACATGTGAGGCAACTTGGAAGCCTTGGAGGCTAATAATGCAAAATAGAGGAAACATGAGGTACTAAAGGGAACAATAGGTAATGGGAAGTCTTGCATAGTGGGGTATCCTCATTGAAGGTGTAGGTTAAGAACTGCTCCTAGGCACACAATAGAATCACTCATACAAATACAATTAACAATTTAATTTTATTAAAACAAAAAGCAGACATTTTAATGGCTTTGGTTGAGGCTTCAAAAAAAAAAAAAAAAAAAAAAAAAAGGCTTTGGTTGAGGTTGCATATTGGTTTTAAATATGTGGATGGAGTATTAAAATTCTGCATATGTTCTTTTCTTATACCATTTCGTTGACCACAGATCTTATGTGATCGTAGTGAGGTTCTCATTCTAGCTATTATTTATAATATCCTTATTTAAATAAAAGAAAATACTACTATATAAAATTTTAAAGTAATGTTAGTGGTTAAAAGAAAGATATATTTTAAAGTTCAAAAGTTCTTTCATTGTATACAGTGTAGAATATTTATGGCAGTTACTATTTAAGTTGATTTTGGAGGGACAAACAGTTACTATTTAGAATGTTGGACAGTTGGATTTGTCTTCAAAACTTCCAATTTGGTCACTCTCTTTCCAGGCCTTCCAGCTAAGGTTTTCCTCTCTTTCAGTTCTTTCTTTTCTCAGTTATTACATTAAGATTCTTCTTCCCTTTAATCATCATTGACAATGAAAGTGAAATCCTGAGAGAGGGTAGGATAGTCTTTTTAGAATCCATACATTGGAGTAACTTGTTTCTCACCTGGTAGAATACAAAGAAGGAGTCTTTTTCCTGCAAAGAAACAGGGGAAACAGAGGTTTCTGGATAGTTATAGGCTTGTTTCTTAGTTACAAATTTCTCTTAGAATTGGACTTTATTATCAGAAACCTCCAAAATTCAAAATTCTTTTCTGGGTTTCACTTCTTTCACTGCAAAAATTTGTCTTTCTTTCTCTATCAAATCCTAAATCTCTGAAACAATAATGAATGTAAGCCTTATTTAATTATTTCTTTTTGTTAATCAGTATTTTCATTAATTTGGTTTTATTTTTGTAAGATTTTGCTATTTGCCTATTTGGGTCCTTTTATATAAAAGATTCTTATGATGAGTGCCAACTTGACAAAAATCTCACCATTTAATGTACTTTGTTTGTGAAATTCCCATGTTTGGTTTTTCTCTCAATAGTGAATACACTTTAATCGAAGGGTTCATGATTTAATTTACATTAATGCGTTCTATTTGGAGTTGTAAAGAGATGGGCTAATCGTAGTAGCAAACAGTTGTTAATCAGGCAAATATTTCATGAGGTTTTTGTTCTGCAAGATCCATTGTCCGTCCTTCATTTGCTTTTGCAAACCCTCTCCTCACATATACACTGCTGGACCATTGAAGTTGGAAAATTCTCCACATGCGCCTTCAAAATCTGTCTCAGTTCCTGAAGCCTCTGATAAGTTACCTGGTGAGACCGTTGAGGTCAAGGAAGAGAGCTTAGATGGGAAACAACAACCAGTTGTGAAATGCCTAAAAAGCAGTCTCCGGAAGCCGACTTCAGAGTCTGGTTCTGTGAAAGAGGATCAGAAGAAGAAAGTACAATGGATGGACTATATAGGAAAAGAACTTGTTCAGATTAGAGAATTTGAATTGAGGTAGGCTCTCTTCTTCTCTATCTCCAATCTACCTTTGCATTTCTGCCTCAGTGTTCATTTGTTCAATTTTGTTTGCAGTGGAATTTCTTATTAGCTATATACTTTTTGTTAGTTGCTAATAGAGTACTAAAGATTCATAAAGATGTCACTTTATCTGTTTAATACTGTTCTTGATGTGTTGTTACTTTAGAAAGTAGCAGGACTTGAGGATTGCTCATATTAAGAGAAATTCGGAATATTTATTGTCTTGTATTTCTTTTATTAATAAGGTTCCTTGAATTAATTGAAAAATATATTGGCTAACATATTTATGAGAAAAGGGTTAGTGTGAATGAGTGAAGGGAATCGGAATTGTTCGTGTCAATCTAGAGAAGAAATGGGGTTTGATGGATAGCTTAAAGTCATATTTTTTATGTTCTGGTCTTTTGCAGAAACCTTGAATTACATCGGAAAAGATAATAATAATTGTTAATAGTTTTGAGCAGCTAAGATGAAAATGCTATGCTTGTTTCAGAAAAATGAGTATATGAGTAACATAAAATAAAACCCAATCAAATTGGAGTTTGTGGCTTTATAGGTATTACACTTCCAAAGATGTCCTAGTCCAAGAAAGAGCATCAATAACTGAAGGCAAATATTTTCAATAATGAAGATAATTGTGGTAAAATGGAAACCGGTTCATATTGATAATAAGTGAAAAAGATTATTTTAGGCATTTATTTCAATCCTCAAAAAGAATGTGCTTGAAGTTTCATGAGGACACCATATAATATTGAACTCTTGAAGCCATAAAACTGTATGGGTGTCGTTATTTCCGTGTTGATGAAACATTCTGCTGCTAATGCTAAGAGGGGAGTAATCTTGTACTAAGCATCATTTGTATGTGACAACGTGATTGATGTAACTTTCCATTCCATTTTTACATGTTTTTTTCCTTTTGTTTTCCTTATGAGCCTGAGCGAAATAATTGGTGCGATTGAAATGCTCAATATATATCTTTTTTCTGCCAGGCCTTGAAAATTATTTCTCATTCACTGAATGGTAGGATTAATTTTTATGTATAGCATGGATGTGAAAAACTACTATCATGATGCCTTTACATTAATTTAAACCTATTGGTGTCTCCTGGCAAGAAGCTTCATCATAGGGAGGGTGAAAAGTGAAAACACTTTGGGTGAAAGGAATTTCAATGCAAGTTTGGGATTCACGTGAATTTTCTAGTTCAGATTTTCCCATTCTTTAAGATATTGGAGATGGGATCAAAGGATAGGAGAAGTATTGGGATGACTGTATTGAAGAACATACAAGCATCCATTGGTCTGGATTCAGAGAGATGTAAAATAACTAATTCAATTTTGTGAGCTATAACATGTTTTGATGTGAAAGAAAGGCAGAATGAAGGTAATACTGGCATTTCAATGTGAGTGAGCACGTGTTCCAAGTAATTTGTTATGACATTTATTTGTAAACCACATGAAATTATTCGTGATTCACTAAAGGCCATTGTGAATATGATGATGCCATGAAGAATATGAACGAGTTTGGAGTAATATAGCTTCAGAACTAATGTCGCTGAGATTTAAAAGAGACAGGTTTTGGCTTAGCTTTTAATTAATTTTTTTCCCCCTTGGGCATTGGTTCTGAATGAACTGGCTTTTCTTGTTTAAAACGAAGTCCCTTGATGAAAGGAGTGCCATAATGATAATCTAGGCTGATGAAGGAAAGCAACTTTCATCTTCTTCTCATTACCTTGTTTTACTTAAGGCAGGATATATTAAGGCAGTTTCTCATAGAATTAGAGGTTAAAACAGAATGGTAAAGTAGAAGTGTGCGTCTTCATTGCTATGACATCTAACAAAGATCAGTAAAATGTAATGAAAGAGAAGGAAGATCAGGGAACACTGGATCCTATGGCATGGTAATGTCAACAATCAGTATGACAAGTGAGCATGCTAGTTAGATGAGGCTAAGTTGGTAGCTGACAAAAGTTGAAGGTGTGAACTCTTCATTATTATTTTTTTTTGGGGAGGGGGGGGGGGGGGGGGGTGGTGAGGAGATGGATGACATGCAAAGAATTAGTGTAATAACAATTAAAGTTTGATTCTTCAAACTGAGATACAATTTTCAATCAATGGCCAAGTATTTAAGGCCAAATCCAAGTTAGAATGTGCGTTGTGGATGTTAAACATGAAATACCATTCTCTCCTGGATCTGGATGCTTCAGTTATTTCATAATTACGCTTCAACTTTCTGTAAATTATGTCTTTTTGAAGTGCAATAAAAATCAAATCTAGCTTGGTTAAAATTTCTTAGATTATTTGGGATATGGATTTTAAAATTTGTCTTCAATCACCATTGTCTTCAACCAGTCAACGTGTGCTTACTTACATGTGTCTGTGTGTTTAGTTTAAATGAATATGCATATGTTTTAAATTAATGCAATCGGAAGGACTTTCAATGGCACATTGCACATTACCTATTGCTAATTGAGGGATCCATATTCATTTTATGCTCATTATGCGGTTGTGTTTGTGATTTGCTTACATTTCATTCTTTTTTTCCCCCGACAGTGAAATTGAAGATACTGATAATGACAGTGATGACAATAAAGGCTGTGTTTGTGTTATTCTTTGAACCTGTTCAATCAACTTCTACTCTACAATTTCAGCAGCAACTACAACAATGACAAGGGAGGCAAAACAGTTTAATGGTTTTGAACTTCAGCATATTCATCATATGGATATGGAATTGGAAAGGAGCTATGTTGGGCTCAACATTTAACTTTCATTTACTTTGGTGCCCCCTCATCAGCTCTCTAATCAAGAGAACTCTAAAAAAATTCTGTACACTAGATAGTTAATTTTCTATTGTAAGAATATCAAGCTATTGTTTATTTTATTTTAAACAACAACATTGGTTTCTTCAGCTGTCTATGAATTTCACAGAAGCTCTAATCTTTATCAAAATATGGTTTATTCCGTTTTCGTGCTTACTGTTTCATCATATTCAAGGTTTCAACACACAGCACTTTCTTAGAGCTATTAACAAATTTGGTTCCTGAAAACACCTTACATCAATCCGTATCACATAAAAGTTGACATGAAAAAATGATATGTTGTGTGATAGTGTTTAGTGTAAATGACTAGCTTTTAACACGATTAAGGAGTAGATCAATATTAATATGGCTTATTTAACATGCAAAAAACTTGAAATGTCCTAATTTATATAAATAAATGTCATCTTTATCTACCATAAATTTAAATTTTAAATATAAAACTGAGTAATTAAAAGAATTTAGTATCCAACTCATCAATGAATGGACCAAAGTGGACCAAAAAGAAAGAAACTCACTTTAGGATTCTATTGGTTCAATGAATGGGAGAGGTGAGATGACAAAGAGGGCATTTAAAAATCTAATAGGAAAAAAAATCGGTGGAATTTTAAATTTTAATTCTAGGGAGTAGCTAATGAAGAACCTCAATTCTGAATAGCCATTCGGGTTTAATGGGTAGAGGAAGAGTTAAAAAAGAGGGAGCAGCAATGAACTGAAGTAAGAGTAATGAAGAAAAAGAAAAGTGTGGAAATAAATTTTTCTAAATTAAAGTAGATCATGAATGTATAAAGACAAAGGATATATGAAGTTAAACCACCCAAGTTATTAATAGAAAAAGAAATCATCTAAGATGAATGTGTCAAAGTTAGTTAGTTAATATATTTAAGGGTTTCGTTAATGGATGCCCTTAGGCCAATTGTTAATAAACAATTTTAAGAAAGTTTTGACACCACTTTCATGGAAAATATAAAAAAACCGTCATAAAAATTAATTGCTTTTTTATTTTCCCTTAAAAAATTTATAAAAATATTTCCTAAACTAATACTCTTAGAGCATTAGTCAACTTTTCCCTATATTTAATATTGTCAACAAATTAGATGAACAAATCAATAAAAAAATGCTGATGAAATGGTTTAACAGGAGTGTAGTAACATTAAATGTTACGCAACATGTTTTAGAAAAATAAAATCTTAGGTTAATTCATTTTTTGAATAAAATATGTTTTTGACCCTGGCAATTTGTGATTGTTTTCATTTTAAATCTTTATGTTTCAAAATTTTTATTTTGGTATTCATGTTTAATTTGTATTCATAAGCCCTTTACGTTCCAAAATTTTAATTTTCATGAAGAGCCAAAATGAAAATTTTGAAATGTAAAGAGCTAATATAAAAATAGAATCAAATATGAATGGCAAAATGAAAAATTTTAAACATAAGTCTCAAAATGGTAATAAGCCCAAATTGTAAGGGTTAAAAGTGTAAACATAGAGCTAATTATTTTAACTAGTATATAAATTTACATAATATGCAATGCATGTGTAAACATAAATATGATTATATAAATAGGTTTATGTGTAGAAAACATAAACATTATTTTCAATATCTAGTTTTTTAGTTTTAATTATAATGTTCTTATATGAAATAGCACTATTATTTTTATCTGTTCAATATCTCTTCCAATTTAAGTTTATGTTTTGGAAAAAGTAGACTTGCATATACAAAGTTCGCCCAACATATCAAAATATGTGTTTTTTCCATTGAAACTTTATGCTATATAGTTGGCTTCTACAAGTCTGACTTGATATTGACCACATGATTATTCAAGGAGATTTTTTTTCATCTTTTACAAAAACACAAAATGCATAGAAAAACAACCAATGTGATTAAAAATATGTACTTGGAATCCAGAGTCAACTCCAAACGTAAAAAGCTTCTACTTCCACTGAGGCTTAAAAACCAATCTAATCCTGAAACCTTACACAAGGTTAGCAAACTTGAAATTTTTGTTAAATTTAGTAGCCCACAATGGATTCACTTAAATTTGAATTTTTTTTGAACTCAAAATTTATGTATTTATTTATTTATTTTGTACATGAATACTTTTTGTATCACACGTTCTGAAAAATAAAATCTAAAAATTAATTTATGATTTTTATTACTATAAAAATTTAATTCATGTACAATTCATGAGGAAAAAATAAACATGGACTATCGTTCATTATGTTATATTTAATATTATTTTGAAATGTATTTTTAGAAAATCAGTATACCTATTTGGAAAGTCAGAAATGCACCTTACATATTCTTCGACAATGGTTTTTAATATCGGTTTTAACTCAAAATAATTCATATCTGTATGATGTTAATAGCTAGCAACATATATCGTGTGCAAAGGCACACAATAAATTGAAAAAATTAATAAATCTGATTAAATGTTAACAAGTTCAATTAAAGAAAACTAAATGATTATGATTTTAACTAAAGAACCATTACAAAACCAAAACAATTCAATGTGAGTGGGATACATGCCATTGAAATATAAAGTCAATAATGATTGTAAAGAGTAATATTACAAATGAAGTTTAAAATACAACTTGTCATAAACTTGAGAAAAAAATTATTAGTGAAAAATACGTTTTGTTTTATATGTCAAGAAAAGTAAAATTGGTAAGTTAATTCGTTATTTTTAGTAGTATGCAATGTATTTGATGTGCAATGCATGTGAGAACATAAACATGATTATACTTATATGTTTATATATGTGTAAAACATAAACATAATTAATCACGCTACTTGTTATGATATATACAACACCTATTCATGTTGATTCTCAAAAAAAAAAAAAAAAAAACACCTATTCATGTTTAAAATGTAATGTCCTTATTTGGGATACAAAATGCAACGTAAATGCATATATAGAACAACACAAAATGCATAGAACAACAATCACAAAAATGCAACGTAAATATGAAATATGCCCCTGCAACACTAAAGGTATAAAGGTTATACTTTCAATAAAGTTAAAAAAAAAAAGAAAAAAAAAAGAAAAAAAAAAAAAAAGAAAAGAAACCATCATGTCATCTATCCCAAACCCCATGCAAGACTAAAAAAGTTGAAATTTTCAATAAATGAATTATCCCACGATGGATTAACTTAAATTTGAATATTTATTTTGAGCTCAAAATTATTGTATTAATTTATTTATTTTGTATTTGAATATAACTATAAGAAATTTAATTCACATACAATGCATGCGGAAAACATAAACATGGACAATCACTTTACTTGTTATGCTCTATTCAAAATCATTTCGAAGGTGTGATTATAGTGTCAACATTATGAGCTTGAACATACTCTATATGTCTTGCTTTGTATGTCATTCATCATATTCATACCCATTAGACAGCTCGCATACATTAAGAAGATCATCCACTTGATCAAATGGTTCCTTGAAATTAGCTTCACATTCTGCACCACTAATCGTGGTGTACTTCAAAAAAAATTGGTCCACTCAATCCATTTAGTGAATTTCAGTCTACTTCGTCAATTTTGGTCTAATTTGGTCATTGTCACTCCATTAAGTCTAATTCAATCTATTTTGGTCATCTTCGATATATTTTGATCCACTTTTGTCCATTTCACTTCATATTGGTCTACTTCGGTTCATTTAATTTATATTGGTCCACTTTTGTGTACTTACTTAAAAATAGGAAAAATATAAATTTAGGCTGAGAGTACCTATTCTAAATTAAAATTTATCAAAAAAATATAAATCTAAAACTCATTCCAAATTCTATTAAATTTCAATAATTTAATCTCAAATTTGTTTCACATATATTTATTAATGAATTCAAACTTATTTCTACCCTATCTATTTATTTTATTTTATTTTGGTTAATTAAAAAAAAGATGAACTTTACATTATTTTCTTTCTCAAAAAAAAAAAAAAAAAAACTTAACTTTTTTTATTGTTAAATTCAAAAACACTATTAGATCATATTCAAACCTTAGAGCCACTATGTTTAGTTGTGAGTTATGACATATATACACACACACACATACACACAACTATACTAGCATCCATTGGTTAGGATTCAGAGAGATGGGAAATAACTTACTCAATTTTGTGAGCTATAACATGTTTTAATGTGAAGGAAAGGTGGAACAAAGGTAATACTGGCATTTCAATGTGAGTGAGCACATGTTCTAAGCAATTCGTTATGACATTTATTTGTAAAAACCCATATGAAATTATTGTGATTCACAGAAAGTCATTGTGAATATGATGATGCCATGAAGAATATGAAAGTTTGGAGTAATATAGCTTCAGAACTAATGTTGCTGAGATTTTAAAGTGACAGGTTTTGGTTTAGCTCTTATTTTTATTTTTCATTGTGCATTGGTTCTGAATGAACTGACTTTTCTTGTTTAAAACGAATTAAGTCCCTTGATGAGGGGTGTGCCATAATGATAATCAAGTGACGTCTAAACAACAACATTTATTTCTTCAACTGTCTATGAATTTCACAGAAGCTCTAATTTTTATATCAAAATATGCATGGTATATATATTCAGTTTTTGTGCTTACTGTACTTCTTAGAGTTATTAACAAATTTGGTACATGAAAACACCTTACACCCATCCACACCACATAAAAGTTTGACATGAAATTATGATATTTTGTGCGCTAAAGTTTAGTGTAAATGAGTAACTTTAACACGATTAACAAGTGGGTTCTAATTAGCTCAACTGGTAAAGTCTGTAATAGTTGTATAAGAGATCTGGAGTTCAATCCCTACTGATTGATATCTTGATCTGATGATAAAGAGTTATCATCAAGAGCGGACGCCATAGGTTGAAACTCTAAAAAAAAAAAAAAAAAAAAAAAAAGATTAACAAGTAGATCAATTACAAATGGACTTATTTAACCTGCAATCAACTTGACTGTATGAAGAGGCTAAACTTGGCAAACAACGGATAAATCTCAAAACGGAGGCTTTTCTGGGTCATCTTGAGTCCAAACTTCTTAGTCCATAGAGCTTATGTGCCAAGGTTTATATTTGGGTATACCATGAAAAAGAAAACATGTTTCTTTTTGTTCGGTCCAAATGGGGTTAATTTTCAAGCGTTAAAAACTGTTTGGATAGCCGAAGGAAAGCCTCCATTATTTCGTATCCAATCAGTTAGACAATGAAACTTGAACTCTTGGTCACTCACTAATATAGGATCTGCACCATTTAGGATAGGATCCCCAGGGTCAAAGAATAAACATGAGAAATAAGCGCCAGGTTGGGGTAGGATAAGAGTCCCACCGGTCTAAAAAGAGGGTTCAAACATGATTGTGTGGATTACATGCCTCCACTCCTTTGTAGAGGATGGTCATGTCACTTGGACGACTCAGTTTTTACAAACGGAGCCTTGGTATTGGCTAGCCTCTCCTAGGAATGCATAAATTTCAAAGCTGGGTAATATCACTTCCCTTTTTCCCTGTCTACTTGAAACCAATTTTTATGGACATGTTCATATCATTTGACTCACACAAGCATGCATTTTTAAACACAAGCATTTTTGAACATAAAAGCTCATTCCTTTTTGTTTGTTTGCTCATACATGCCCATACTTGAACACAGTTTGTTATCAAATGCTCAGATTCATATCCATACATGAACACAAAATCCCATTTCAAAAACACAGCCACAGCCAAAACTCCAACCTTTTAAACACCCAAAACCTGAAACAAAAAACTTTTTGTTTCTTAAACCCCCAACCCCAAACCCCGACTCATCAACCAACATGCAATCAAACAGAAACTTAGAAAGAAAATAAGATAAGAAAAATAGAGAGAGAAGAGAGAGGACGACAACCATCACGATGGTAGGGCTGGCCGTATAGGCTCGGCCATGGCTGGGTTGAGAGAACCAAGAAAGAGAGAGAGAGAGAGAGTCTGCCCCAGCAGCAATGAAGTGGCAACAGAAAACAAAGATGTCAAGAAAGAGCTGTGATTTGATTTCCGCTCCATGTTGGATATGCTATGAGGCTACTGGGCCGTTTCATTTCATAATCATCTCTAACAGCCAATTAGATTTGGACTGTCTTAGATAATCCTCATAGTTTATCAAAGGTAACTGGGCCTAACATAAACAAGGAAAACAGATTTGGCCCACTGAAATGCAAGTGTACAAGGCCTTCACTCAAAAGCCTAACATTGCAACAAAGGCCATTGTCTCTCCAAGCTGTGAAATATGGGAAAATTGTTTTTTAATCTTTTTTATATGGGAGTCCAAATTTCTTTTTATTTCTTGTTTCTTTTCTCAATACATGTGGACATTCAAACAGTAATATATTATAAAATTATGTACAATTACTATTTCTTTAAGGAAAAAAAAAAAAAACTAAAAATATATCCACAAAGTCATTTATTCAAGAGGAACAAAAAAAGGAATACAATCACAAAGAAATATACAACCATATAGCTCAGTCTATCACCGTGGATTAGGAGTAATCCAAAAGGTGGTGGATCAAATTTCTCCAAATCATAATGGTAAAATTGCCTAATCTCTTCATCATCTAAATTGAACAATCCAAAATCATGGCCACCATACAAGTATTCCACGTCCATCTCAAACCATCGATCATCCAAGAAATAAATTGAATTTGATATGCATTCTGAAAAATCATGACTGGACAATGACATCGACTGATTTCCACCCAAAAACACAACTTGATCCTTCAAAGACTCCCCCTTTCCCAATATTTTCTTGCTGAAATCTAACTTGTAGACACAAAACAACTTTGTGCGGTATGGACAAACCAAAGGTTGAGTGTCATTGGAACTGAGTACGTAAGATTCATCAACAACATCTCCTTCTTCATTTACAAAATTTCCAATGGTGCATTAGATGATCAAGAAGTCACTTTATGTCTTCACCAAATACAACTGAGTAGAAACTTTGTCTCTAGGAAGTTTACCATCAATATGTTTCAGTGGTGTTGTTGAAGCCTTGAATGTTCAATGCTCAAGATTTTTGTTGGAAGATCACTTTGAAACTCCCATACTTTCATTGAACAATTGTATCTTAATGCGTAAAGCCGATTATCGTGGCATATAATGTCAAAGTAGCCTCGATTTTCACCCAAAAAGTTGGTCCATATTGTGTCTCCTTGCTGACAGAATGCAAGGCTTGAGAGATTGCCATAAATCATCACCACCACCCCAAAGTTGTTGGAATGTGATGGATTTCCATACAAGATAGCTTTGTTGACAAAATGCTCCTTAAATTGGGCAAATTTGGACCTATCAATTGGGTTAAAGAATAGAATAGGAATCAATGGGAGTTGGATGTGAACTCTGGAGAAGGGATTAAAGAGAACTGGGTTGGCTTCATCATCCAACATTACCAGCCAGCCGTGACAAGAACCCACACGCCAAACATCATCACCAAAAGCCTCAAACACATCCTTCAACTTGTAAACCTTCTTTTCTACGAGATTAAAGAAGCGACTTGTTGTAAAGTCACGTTCTTGGTCACTAGGAACCATGAGCCAAGGAGTACTTTGAATGGAATGAGGTTGTGCTTGTGATTTCCTAACTGCGGATCTCCAGGAAGAACACACAGCTTTGCAGCGAATAGTGTCAACAAAGGGAACCTTTCTTAGGATGAGTCCTGAGAATTCAAGAGGGAGGTCTAAACATGAACATGCTGATGAGCACTTTGCTTCAGTTTCAGCCTTCCATGCTTTGCTTGAAATTTTTCTTCTTTTTCCAAATCTCTCTCCCAAAAATTTTCTTCTTTTTCTAAAGCTCTCACCCATGATTGATTTTGTGTTCTATCGACTAAGGATTTCCTATCTGGAGTTTTGCTTTTAATTTGTACTCAAGACTGACTTATTTATAATTGAAAACACTACTGGGCACAAACTTTGTTTTTGGTGTTTTGATACGCCAATTTTGATTCAAAAATTCTAAGTGGGAAGTATTTTTTTATTTTTTTTACCGGTCTTTCCTAATCCTTTTAGGACTAGGATTGGGACTAATTTACTACTCCTTTTAGCAATAGGAGAAGATGGAGATAGCTTTTTCTGAACCAAAACCTCTACATCTCAATTCAATTCAGCTTTATCTATCTCTTAATCTTTGTTTTACTACTAGAAATCTCTTTGTCAATAAACTGAAATTGCAAGTGTGTCTTAAATATTTTTGCAAATTAAGTTAGAAATATTTATGATCAAGTAGGAGAAATGGGTTCTTTTTAAATATAATATAACTAAATTGTTAGTGATTCTCAAAAAAAAAAAAAAAAAAAAAAAAAAAAAAAAACTAAACTGTTAGTGTTTTAATGGGTTGGAATTATTTATTTATTTATTGAGTTTAATCTGAAATTTAATGGGTCTTAAACACGTTGTGTTAGGTTTTGCTTAGATGATACATGTGTTCTAGTCCTCCTATGTTGCATCTTTGGCTTATTGATAGTGACTGTAATATCTGAGTTGAAGTTATTTGGGAAAGATGGCTGATGTTTGTAGCCGTATGAATAGAGCTTTGTGTTTCAGAGAAATCTCTTTCGCAGTCCTCGCAACATTGCTCAAGAGATAATTCTAAAAAGAGTATGCTAAAAGCATAATTTTCGGCCACTATTAGCACTTCGGTTTTCAATTAGGATAGAAAGAGCTTTATCTATATAACGCTATAGTGGATTTAGACTAGAATTTAAGAACATATAAATTGGTAGTTGAATTTAGGAATATACTATATATTATGTATGTCTGTGTTATTTTGCAATTGTTGTTTCGAAGCCATAAATTTATTGATCTAAATCTGCCTGTCAAATTTGCACGAACACTAATATGGGTTTTAAGGAATTGTTGAATGCATCAAATTTATATTGGTTTGCTTTCCATTTTGTGTGTGCTTTCCTTTTTTGATTGATAAGTTTATGCATACACTTAGTGGGTTTTCAATTCATGACCTTATGTTTTGTGTGTTTTTCTAAGATTAATACGTGATAGAATACGTGATACAAATAAAACTTTGTGTGGGAGTATTCAAATCAAATTAATTCATAGGCGCTTTACGTTACAAATTTTTTTTATGAAACGCCAAAAAGCATGAATGGCAAAATGAAAAATTTGAAAAAATAAAGTGCCAAAATGACAACATGCCCAATTTGTAAGGTCTAAAAGTGTACTTTATTCATTATTTTTACTAGTATATAAATTTACATAATATGCAAATGTTTGTGAAAAACATAAACATGACTATAAAAATATGTTTATAAACATACACATGATTTTTAGTATTTATTTGTGTTTTAATTGTAATGTACTTAGTTGGAATAGCATTATTGTTTTGATCTGTTCAATATCACTTCCAGTTTGAGTTTATGTTTCGGAAATAGTAGACTAGCATGTACAATTTTTACCCAACATATCACAATATGTGTTGATTTCAGGAAAACTTTATGCTATACAGTTGGCTTCTACAAATCTGCTTTGATATTGATCACATGATTAACCAATGAGATTTTTTCATCTTGCACAAAAACACAAAAGGCATAAAACAATAACTAATGTGATTAAAAATATATACTTGGAATCTAGAGTTAGCACTAAACGCTAAAAATCATCGAATTCCATTGAGGCTCAAAAATCAATCTAATTCCAAAACCCCGCCCAAAGTTAGTAAACTTGAAAATTTCATTAAATTTAGTAGGCCAAAATGGAATAACTTATATTTGAAATTGTATTTTAAGCTCAAAATTAAAGTATTTATTTATTTTGTATGTGGTTTTTTTTTTTTTTTGTTTTTTATTTATTTATTTATCACATGTTTAGAAAGATAAAAGCTCAAAGCTCAAAGTTAATTCACGTACAATCCATTTGGAAAAAATAAACATGGACTATCGCTCATTATATTGTATTCAATGTTAGGTAGTTTAGATATTAATTGTCCTATTTGGTATGTTAGAATGAATATATATATCTACGAAAGAACAATGATTTCAATAAAATAACTACTTCAAACCAAAACAATTCAACGTGAGTGAGCTACATGCATGCCATTGAAAGATAAAGTCAATATTGAGTGTGAAAGATAATATTTCAAATGAAATTTAAAATAAAACTTGTCATCGATCCCAAATCCTAGCCAAGCCCAATATACTTTACAAAAAAATATTAATGAAAATAAATTAAGTAAAGGTTGAAAATGTGTTTTACAAACTCATAATTTTTTGTATTTATTTTTATTATGTATCTGAGTACTTTTTGTTTCATATGTTAATAAAAATAAAATTGGTAAGTTAATTCATTATTTTAGTAGCATGCAAATTACATAACGTGCAATGCATGTTAGAACATAAACATGATTATACAAATATGTTTATATATGTATAAAACATAAACATAGTTTATCACGCTAATTGTTTTGATATATTCAACACTTTGTTCAAGTTTTAAATTTCACGTCCTTTTTTTGAAACACCATTATTGTTTTGGTTTTTTTAAGTCAATTCCAATTTTTGGTTGTGTTTTGGAAATGGTAAACCAATATCTACACGTTCAGAACTTACATTTTCTTTCACTTAACATATAACATATCACAATATGTTTTACTTTCATGCTTCCTTTATTCAAGAGGTTTTATTTTTTTTGTTGTTGTTGGTCTTTACTACAAAAACACAAGATGCATAGAATAACGACCACAAGAATGCAACGTAAAAGAGAAATATACCCCTAGAATCTAGAGTCAGCACCAAAGGCTAGCCTAGCCTAGCAAACTTGAAATTTTCAAAAAATTTAGTAGCCTACGATGGATTACCTTAAATTTGGAATTCCATTTTGAGCTCAAAATTACTTTATTAATTTATTTATTTTGTATTTGAATATAACTGTATGATGGAGGAACCATCTTCCTTTCATAAGCAGATGCATGTTTTGAAAAGAACATACAACCAACATAAAGAAAATGTGGCAAACCATAGAGTTATTATATTTATCCTGAAACTTGACATATATTGAATAATATTAATTTATAAATATTCTTTGAACATTTTGTGATTAATTTATGTCTAAGAATTACTATTACTATTACCATTTGTAATATGTAATATATAAAAAATCTGATAATATCAAATTTACGAAAGAAAAAAATTTATATAAAAAAAGTAAAAAGAAAAATGCCTCCATAGTCTTGTTTACGCTAAAAATGCAAGGCGTGGAGCTAAAAACTACTTTCCCGAGTGTTATATAGATTCTTCTGTAAGACACAAAAAAGTATTTTCCTGAATAAATTTTAAACTTACATCAAACTACTAAAAAAAGTGCAAAAGATAGGAAATAGTGCTTGCTTCTTTCATATTGGTGAAGTGAACAAAGTTATGGTCAAAAGACTCAAAACATAAAAGTTGTGTTCGTTCAAAACCTTTCAAATCGCATGGTTTGAAGTTTGGAGTGCCCATTTTTTTGCTCTAAAGATATTGCACTTTATTTATATAAAATAATTTCAATCTTTTTATTTGTTCTCTATATATTTTATTATTATTAATGTTTGTTCTCTAAGGGCTCAAGCGTTTGTTGGACCACAGAAGCCATGTTAACTTATTTCTAACTATAACAATTTTGTTATTGATCCCTAAGATTAACTATAAAATAAAAAAAAAAATCTGTTTGAGGACTCACAACCTCAATTCAGCAAGTTATAAAAAAAAAAGTTGTGTCTAATTAAAATTACCAAGACCAAACTATTATTTTGGTCATTCCTATATATTTCTCAACATGTCATTTTTATCTAAAGTGCACTTTTGGACCTTTATGTTTTAAAATCTCATTTTAATTCTTCACGTTTGATTTTTATTTTCATATTAATTGTACCATCTATTTTCATTAATAATCTAATTGTTAAGTGTATTTCATATTCAACTATTTCCTAAAATTTTAGCGCTAAAATGTTGTGGAATGTAATAACTTTATTGTCGTTGACAAAAACACACTCATTATGGATAGTCATTTTAGTAATGAAAACCAAGAAATGAATGATAAAGCTTATATAAAAACAAAATCAAACTTGATCGGTTAAAATGAAAATTTTGAAATTTAAAAAATTAAGTTAATATAAAAATAATTCGAAACTTTAATAACCAGAAGTATATTTTAGTCTAAAGATTAAGCTAAGATGAATGGGTTGCTGGGTATATGGAGTTTCACCTAAGGCACTACATATCATGGTCTCGTCCGATAAAGTAAACAATTGATGAGGTGGAAAAGAAGAAACTGAAAAGCACATACGATGTGATGTGGGTTTAAATATTAGTGGGTGTGGAGGGATTTTAATGGGCTTTTCTCGTTAACTTCCATAATGGGCTGTTAAATCCAATTCGTTTGGATCTGTCTTCTTATATTCCTTTCCTATTGGGCTCCTTAAGGTCCTTAAGTCCGATATAATATTAGATCTTTATCTGGGTTTTCTTTATAGAGTTTTTAGTTATTTCTTTAGAATTCTCAAAAATTCAAAAAAAAAAAAAAAAAAAAAGAAAAGAAAAAAAAGAAAAGAAAACAAAAAGCCTTTTATGGGTGCTAACTTGAGATCAATCTCACCATATAATACAACTTTTGTGGAATATTATTGCAAAGTTTGAGGATCCGGTTATTTCAACTTAAGTCCATTTTTCTACGATAGTATCTTGAGATGAAATAACAGTTTATTAATTAATCCTATAACAAAGTTATGTGGAACTAGTTATTGAATCTTCTATTCTTACAAGTTGTGATGTAGACAATAATTGCAATCTACACCCGTACAATGATTGAGGTTACTAATATTTTTCTCTAGGAAAAAAAAGAAAAAGAAAAAGAAATGGTATAAGGAGAGAGAACAATTAATGTGAATTTTATAATTGCTTTTAATATGTTACATATTTCTTTTCACTTGCCCTCTCACTTTGATTTACATTTTTGATATATAGATAATTTATTGATACTATCTAATTGAAAAAAAGAAAAAGAAAAAAAAAGAAAAATTGATTGATAGTTATGAATGGCTATTGGTTACATTCTTTAATTGAAAGGGAAAAATTACAAAATTATCAAATGGTTTTGAGTCTTTGACCGCTAGCATTTAACACCAAAATTATTGCACTTGATAAATTAAGAATCGGTTTAATTGTTCTTGTTTTGTGGCTTTGTAACCATAAACAAATCATACATAACAAACCTTATCATAGAGAAAAACCAACTAAGGGTAAAGAATCGTGATGGGAAACATAATAATTACAGAATTACTAATGAATAATTTTAAACAGCTTGTTGGAACATTAAAACACCATCTGAAGGTCTTCCTGTTTCAGCTTAAGCCCATTATCCAAAAGTGTGAAATTGAAAATCAAATGCCAGTATGCAGTCCAATAACAAAAGCTATGAGAACTAGGAACTCAATGTTCTATTTTTTATAGGCTATGATGAAGGCAACAGTTTGTTGTAAACAATTGTAAAATGACTATGGTTTATATTTCTTTTGGCTAAAGAAGAAAGAAAAAAAATGGCATGACGAGTTGAACTATTTGCATGGATTTATATCATCAGAATATCAGATATCGGATATATTTCTCCTCAATGGCCCTCTTACCTTATCCTACAATTTAATGACAGAGATTCTTTTAGTTGAATAACCAAGATTTTACTCAACCTCAATAATCAGGCATAAACAGGAAACAATACAACTAGCAGCAAGTTTGCAAACACCACCACCCCCCCCCCCCCCCCCCCCCCCCCCCCCCCCAAAAAAAAAAAAAAAAAAACTGAACTTAATAAAAATTAAAGCAGCAACACTATAAGCCTCACCGGCTAGTGGCTACTAAATTACAACAAAAACAACAACCTAACAATCAAAAACAGTAGAGGGATTCCCCGAAACATCATAGCACCCTGTTCTGAACCCTATTTGCAACTCCATTTCACTTCTCACTTTACCATTGTGAACACCTTTCATTTTTATAAATCCAAATATGATAAGTGGTAGCCCCTCAAGCCAACTTGTTGATACGTATGAAATATTGTTTGCTTGATTGAAAGTCTTTACAATGCTGGGCTTCATATCTCCATACTGCATGCATAACTTATAAAACAATTGTAATTTATACCCTTTGCCTTCTTTGTTGATAGTGATGATTTGGAGGTTTTGCTAGGGCAAAATTTTTAGTAATAGAAGATTCCCACTACTACAAAGAAGCCAACGGCATATCCAAACTCCATTCCTTCCCATGAAAACTGTGTTTCCTTACTTTCAACTTCTTGTGGTTTTATTGGTGACATGTCTTCTGGACATGGCACCTGAATTTGCATACCACATAATCCACTGTTGTTGGCATAAAATTTTGGATCATTCATTGTATCCATTTGACTACCAATTGGAATCTTACCCGTAAGCTTGTTGTTACTTACATCCAAAATAGTAAGTTGTTGTAACTTTGCTAGTGATTGAGGAATTGAGCCCAATAGATTGTTGTGAGACAAGTCCAAACTCTCTAGATTCTTTAAATCACCAAGACTTACTGGTACTCTCCCATAAAGTTTGTTATGTGAGACGTTGAGAAGCTTTAGAGCCTTCAAACTTCCCAATGAAGTTGGAATTTCACTAGAAATTTGGTTCATGGACAAGTCTAGCAAAGAATAGATCTCAATATTGTTCCACGATAGACCTTGTTCCACCCTCTTCCAATTGACAATTAGATCATGAATCTTGGTTTTGAAGCCATTAATTACACTGAAATATGAAAATCCGTTGGGTGTTTCAATCATACCAACAAGATTTCCTAATTTTGTAGGTATTTTTCCAACAAGATGGTTGCTTGAGAGATCAAGAATGTGGAGCCTAGTAAGATTCGAAATACAATCAGGGATAGAACCTTGGAGGGAATTTTTTTGTAAATTTAGGATTTGAAGGGTGGAGATTTGACAGATAAAATATGGCAATTCACCTGTAATGTTGTTTTCATTGATGCCTAGGTATTCAAGCTTGCTCATATTAGTAAGATTTCTAGACAAGTTCCCAGAAAACTTATTTTTTCCCAATGAGAGAATTTTAGTTAATCGGGAAAAGCTTGTTGGAATTTCACCCGAGAATTCATTTGAAGATAAATCAATGATTTCAAGACAACAAATGGAGCTAAAATTTGGTAGGGTGTTGCTAGAAAATTTGTTGTATGACAAGTCCAATAATTCGAGTCTATCCATATTGGTGATGGATTCAGGTACCTTCCCTGAAAATTTGTTTCCATCCAACATAAGAGCAATGATTCTAGAGGCATTGCCAATGTTGTTTGGTAGTTCTCCATAAAAGTTGTTCCGAGACAGGGAAAGAGTAATCAAATTTTGGGAGTTGAAGAGACAAGAGGGGAGAGAACCTGTGAGATTGTTACCTGATAGAAATATTTCAGAAACATCCATTTCGATAAGCCATTGTGGGAACATTCCTTCCAGCTGGTTCTCACTCAGGTCCAGAGTTTGAAGAGTCTTCTGTGTAGAAATCCAATTTGGAATTTCTCCTGCAAGACCACAAGACTTCATAGACAATGCATATAGCATACAAGTTGGCACCATTTTTGCTTTGTTGTTCCATGTCAGATTATTGCTACCGATAAAAAGATACTTTAGGCCCTTCATATCAAATAACCATAATGGAATTTCTCCATTGAGAAAGTTGTTATCCAAGCGAAGTGTTTCCATTTTCATCAATTTTTGTATGGATAGTGGGATGGCACCTGTAAGCTTGTTGTAGCTCAAGTAGAAATTTTTTACATTAGATAGATTGCCAATATCAATAGGAATTCCCATTGAAAATGAATTGGAGTGCAAGTCCAAGTTTTCCAATTCCTTCAAATTCGTAATTGAAGATGGAATTTCACCAAGAAAATTGTTTTCATAAAGAAACAACTGCTGTAACTTTGTCATATTCCCTATCTCCTTAGGGATATTTCCATGGAATGAATTGAAACTCATATCAAGATATTGAAGATGGGCCAGTTGAAAAAGCTGAGAAGGAATGGAGCCATTGAAGTAATTGTACCCCAAATTAAGATAAACTAATTTGGTCAGATTAGCTAAGCTCTCACCTGGCAATTCTCCTTCTATATGGTTGCTGGCCACTTCAAGGTGCATCAAGCTTCTGATGCGAAAGAGCGGCGTCAAGATGATGGGAGATAACACTACTGGCTCTGTGGACCATATGATGGTAGACAGATATAGAGCAGTCACAGTCCTTGAACCAAAGTGAGAGTTACAACGGACCCTGTCCCAGTGGCAACAATCTATCCTAGGACTCCATGACTCCATATCTACAGACGGGGTTTCTAATAAAGAAGAATTATCAATAGCATTGAATAGAGAGGCTTTAAAGTCGAGAAGGGCTTGTTTTTGATATTCAGGACAAGAGAGAGAAGGGGTGAAGAAGATGACAAATACAAGAAGTCGTAGTAGTAGTACGCTCAGTTTTGCCATTGTTGCATGTATCTTTCTTTTTTGTTGGAATTGGATGGGTATAAATACAATAGAGGTTCATTTGGTGCACTACTGAGTAGTGATCACCGCAATGGTCTTGAAGTTATTTGGAAAGAGGTGGGAAAGAATACAGACTTGAAGTTTGTTCATGGGTCCGTTTGCTCATAAACTTCTCTAATGACTCATCTCATCATGAGATTCTCATAATCTCATGTCACCTATTTTAATCCGACTTGGCTTAGGGGCAACTTTGCGAGAAATTATAAGGTTCATATGGTAGACAAGTGATGTGGTTTACCATTCTATTAAAAAACTGCCACTTGTTTAAAATTGTTTGTTAGAATTTTTTTTTAAACAGAAATTAATTACTGACTTAACAATTTTAAATAATCGGAAGTTTTTTAGTAGAATGGTGGACAAGTGATGTGAGTCACCAAAAAATTCTATAATTTCTCCAACTTTGCAGCATTCCGTGTGTGGAAAGTTTAGAGAGAGAGAGAGAGAGAGAGAGTAGTGCAAAGAAAAGAATGGAAGTGCGTGTCAGAGAGCAAAGAAGAAAACACGAGGAAAGAAACTGGAAGGCACTTCGGCATATGTGGGGGTCAAAAACACTCTTTTCCTTCGATTGAAAGGGTGAGGAGGAATAATAAAATAATAGAATCCTAACAATGACAACTACCTGTAACTAAAGATTTATGGGGATAAAAAAGAAGGTAGCTAGAAATAGTCGAATAGAGAGATTATGAAAGCATTTTAATCCATGTATCGGGGGTGAGTACTGATCACGGCAATGGTCTTGAAGTTTCTTGGAAAGAGGTGGGAAAGAATACAGACAGCAAGTCACATTAACTTGCCCCTTTCCCTGGAATTAGTTTAGTCAAAATTTTGGCGACTTCTTTCCCTTAAAGTGCAGAAACGTGATTTACTGAAGAAATACCAAGAAGCATGCTCTAATTTTGATGGGTCTGGACTCTAGAGGGATATGTGAATGGGTCTACTTATGAACTTCTTTTTCCTTTAACTGTGAGACATCAGACACGCACAAGGGTGGGAAAAATTGGGGTTTTTTCTGCATTATTGTGTTGCATTGTTCTTTGTTCGATGGTTATGAAAAGTTGGAAGGAGTGTGAAAAGGAGACTCACATACTGGACCAATAATCACGGTGTACTCAAAAGTCTTAACTCAATGGGTACATAGCAGGTAGTTTTTCGAAAATTGGTGGGAAAGGAAAGAAACTGGAAGGCACTTGGCTTGTCTGGCGTCAAAAACTAGGGACAGGGTAAAGCTAGTATGAGTAAACGAAGAATGAGAGACACTATTCTTATTCAATTGAACATTGGGAGCGAATAATAATTGAGTTCTACAAGTAACGACTGTAGTTTAACTAAGAAGATACATACAATTAAATACGACATGTCGTATAGCAGCAAGAACTCAGTTAAGCGTGAATGCGACATGTGCAATTGAGCAATGAATTACGAGGTAGAAATAGAGGAAGATTTTGAAAGTATTTCATCCATGAATTTGATACATCATGAATAAAGCCCCTTATATTATCTAAATATTAGATTCTTACTAACAATGACAGGTTCTTGTTGTGCTCTTAACATCAGTGAAAAAAGATTACACATTCACAAATGGTATATATTCCATTCTCTTTCTTTCCTTTGTGGTACCAAACACAATGTTTCAAATTATAGGTTTCAAATTCTATGGCTTCTTCAAGTTTAAGTTGTTGATCAGCAGAATATAATGTTAGCATTTTGAGCTTGAACATACTCTATATTTCATGCTTTGCTGGTCACCCATACCCTTTAGACAACTTGCATACATTAATAAGAGTGTATACTCAAATGGTACCTTAAGAGGAAGAGGATAGTATATTTGGTTGTCTCCATTAGAAATACTAAAAAGTATTAACCAATTAAGTTACAAGAATCTTAATTAGTTGGAAAATAAAATTTGTAGTATCAGTAAAGACAGGGAGGTAACTAATAAGACATACCAAAATTATCATGTATGGTCATAACATAGGATTCTTATAACATAGAACAAATTTATTGGAAATAAGCTGAAATCTAAATGGCATTGGAAAAGTAACAAAAAAGAAAAATATAAATTTGGGAAAATTTTAAAGTACATCCAAGCGAGTCAAACTCACTCGGAAAATGTAACAACAAAATAATAGTTTTAAAAATTTTGAAATATTTGGTAATATTTTTTAGAATAAAACTTTAAATCTCTTGAAAGATAAATAATAGAATTGTACCTAAATTAAACTAACTTTAAATCTTATCATTTGATTTGAGGAAATATATCCTACCAATTACAAAAAAAAAATTAATTTAATAATTAACGAGAATGTAATCATTTATTCTAGAAAAGAGATAGTCACTTAGCACAAACACGGCTTCTAGCCTAGTATAGTATTTGATGTAAGAAAAATGATTTAGAAAAATGGTTAAAAGGGCAAGAAAAAAAAATCCGAAAAGGATTGTGTGTTTTGATTAGTAGTTGAAGGTTAACACAACACCTATTTGATTGGTCGAATATCAAAGAATTTTCAATTCTATCCAAAAAAAAAAAAAAAAAAAAAAATCCCTTGTTTGGGTGAATTATAAGGAGAAATCCTGTCATGAACGTGGGTTTAAAGAAATTTTAATGGATTTTTTCATGAAAACATTTCTAATCCCTTAAAAAAATAAAAATAAAATAAAATAAAGAAAAGTAAAGGGAAACATTACTTCCAAACTCAATAATTGTTATTATTTTTATCAATAAAAATTTAAAAATTTTGTATACATGGGCTTATTGGGAAAAAAAGAAAAAAGAAAAAAAGAAAGGTAATTATTATTATTATTTTTTTAAAAGAGGGCAAAATGCAGATGACAGTGACATAGTATGGTCAACGGTCAACTCTGTCCTGGGTTGGGTTTCGTTTATGACATGTTTCCTGTGTGGGCTTGGTATTAGATATCAGATCTTTCTAAGACTAAATGGTGAAGTCCAGTTTGGGCCGGGCTGGCATAATGAGGATGTAGTGTAAATTATAAACTACTTAGTCTGGGTCGTTTCGTTTCGGTCCTGGATTTGCAACCACAAAAAGGACTGGCCATGGACTGAACATTAAGTACATATAATTTTTTTAAAATTTTATAATAATAAAAAACCTAAGTGCTAATACATATGTGAGAAAAATTTTAATGTGAATGAGCAAAGGAAATTGGAATTGTGAATGTTAATATAGAGAAGATATGATACATGTTAAGGATTTGAAATTGAGTATATGATTGAGTAACAAAAATTGAGTAACCCAAAATAAAATACAATCAAATTGGAGTTTTTGGCATTAGAGACATTACACTTCCAATGATTTCCTAGTCCTGGAAATAGCATCATTAGCTAAAGGCAATTATGTTCAATAAATGAAGATAACTGTCATAAAATGGAAACTGGTTCATATTGATGATTGGTGAAAAGGATTTCTTTTTGGGCATTTATTTCAATCCTTAGAATAATTTTCTTGAAGTTTCATGAAGACATGACCCAAGAATGTTGCACGTGTAATGGTGAACTTTTGAAGTCATAAAACTGTATGTGCATGTATCATGATGATGAAAAATTCTGCTGGTGACGCTATATGTGTATCTAACACTATTTATGTTTGTTAGATTTGGAAAATTCTAGCTAGTGCCAAAACATATCAAATTTGGAATGCAATGAAATTATGAGGAGGTAAAGAAGGTTGACAGGTGTAAAATTGGATGGGACCAAGTGAGTATTATAATTGTTGGCACAAGTGAACAAGGTTTTTTTTTTTTTTTTTTTTTTTTGAGAAAGAAGTGAAAAAGGTTAATTGCAAGACTATAGTAAGATTTTCTCTCTCTCATTTTCAAGTAATTTATTTGTTAATGTGTGAATAAGATAATGATTATTGCTAATGTTGTGTAAAAAAAAAACGCTTGTAATTAATAGGTGCTAAGAACGAGTAATTCTTGTTAAACATAATAGAGATTCAGTTGGTGCACTTTTTACTGATTACTGATCACGGCTTCCAGCAAATATAAACGAAAGTAGTGATCATGGCCATGGTCTCTGTCCCCGGAATCGGACAATCAGTTTAGTCCAATTTTGGCCACTTTTTTCTTTGAAGGGAGGAGCATGGCCTGTAAAATGGATATTATTTTCTGGGTTTCCTTTATAGTGCATTGCTTTCTTTCCCAATAATAAAGGAAGACAAAAATTAGATAAAATGAAAACGAAAACAAAAACCTTTTGATAAGTGCCAACTGGACAATCATCTCACCGTTAAATACAACATTCTTGTTAAATTCATTGATGATCAGGCAAGATTCATTGCCCATCCTTCATTGAAATCGATAAATTGTCTCAGTTCCTGAAGCATCTAATAAATTACGTGGTGAGACTATTGAGGTCAATGAAGAGAGCTTAGATTCAGTTTTGAGAATTGCCTAAAAAGTAGTCTCCGGAAGCTGTCTTTGGTTCTGATTCAACTAACTTTCCATGTTTAAACTGAAGGCACTTGATGACAGAAGTTGTACGAAAAATGATAATCAAGGCTGACGAAAGGAGGCAAATACTCTCTCATATAGCCATTTTGATGTCATACTAATTTCACATATAAAGACAATTCTTTCATAGTATTTTTTATTACGGGACTGTAATGTAAGACCAGAAAAGTGTTTTCTCAAATCAACTACATACTTGTATTAAACGAATACAGAGAGGGCAGGAGATAGGAAATGTTGCTTCATTCTTTTACATTGGTAAAAGGAACATACATTATGGTGAAAAATAATAACATATAATGTTGATCTTTCAGATTAGCCACTGATCACATGGTTTGAGTCTTTGACTGCTAGCATTCACACTAATTTTTTTTTTTTTCAGTTTAGTTTATAAAAAATTAAAAATTTGTTTACTTGTTCTTGTTTAATAGCTTTGTTACCAACAACAAATCATGCAGAACATACCAAAACCATCATCGTTGCTAAATGCATTCTCATTCAATACACCTCTAACTTTTGCAATGGACCATGCCAGCCAAATCAACTGAGGGAAGTCGCATCCATGATGGGAAACATAATAACATAACATCAGAATTATAGACCAACAGTTCTAAACAACTTGGTGGAATATCACAGAACTATATGAAGGTCTTGCAATGACAACTCAAACCCATTATTCAATTTCAAATATGTAATCTTGAAGATGAAATGCTGGAATGCAGAAACACTAAGACAATAAGAAATAAGCCTCGTTAGAAAATAAACTACAAAAGAAACAACCTAACAATAAAAAATAATAAAGGGATCCCACACAAACTTCATAATCTTCCTTGTACATCATAAGAAATAGCTTTCTGCAACTCCATTTCACTTCTCACTTTACCATTGTGAAACCTTTCTTTTCTATCCCTCCAAACACGATAATAGTAGCCACTCAAGCCAACTTACTTGTTTATATTTATGAATGACTGCTTTTCACCACTACTGAAAGCCTTTACAATGTTGGGATTTAGATCTTCGACCATAGATTGCATGCATAACTTTGTCTACCTGAAGTTTATACCCCTTGCCTTCTTTGTAGACTACAATGATCAGGAAGTTTTGCAGGAACAAAATACTCAACAAGATATAGGATTCCCACTGTTACAAAAAAGCCAATTGCATATCCAATTTCCAGTCCTTCCCACGAGAACCATGTTTCCTTATTTTCAACCTCTAGTGGTTTTGTTGGTGACAAGTCTTCTAGACATGGCACTTGAATTTGCATTCCGCACAATCCACTGTTATTGGAATAGAAGTTTGGGTCATTCATTGTATCCATTTGGTTACCAACTGGAATCTTACCTGTGAGTTTGTTGTTACTTACATCCAAAATAGTCAGTTGTTGCAACTTTGCTAATGATTGTGGAATTGAGCCTAATAGAATGTTGTGGGACAGGTCCAAACTCTCTAAATTCTTTAAATCACCAAGACTTGCGGGTATCCTCCCATTAAGGTTGTTATGTGAGACGTTGAGAAGCTTTAGAGCTTTCAAACTTCCTAATAAAGATGGAACTTCACCGGAAAGTTGGTTCATTGACAAGTCTAACAAAGAATAGATCTTAAGGTTGTCCCATGATAGGCCTTGTTCCGACTTCTTCCAATCCACAATTACATCATGAATCTTTGGTTTGAAGATGGGATTAGAAACTATAATACCACCTAAATACGGAAATTCATTGGGTGTTTCAACCATAGCAACAAGATTTCCAAACTTTGCTGGGATTTCTCCAACAAGATGGTTGTTTGAGAGATCAAGAATTCGGAGGCTAGTAAGATTGGAAATACAATCAGGGATTGAACCTTTGAGGGAGTTGTTTCGTAAAATTAGGATTTGAAGGGTGGAGATTTGGCAAATAGAATTTGGTAATTCATGTGTGATTTTGTTGTCATGGATGTCTAAGTATTCAAGCTGCCTCATGTTAGTAAGCTTTCTAGACAAGTTGCCGGAAAACTTATTTTTGCCCAATGAGAGAATTATAGTTCCATAAGGAAATTTGGTTGAAATTTCACCTGAGAATTCATTTGAAGATAAATCAATGATACCAAGATTTTCATTAAGGCTAAAATTTGGTAAAGTGTTTCTAGAAAACTTGTTGCTCGACAAGTCCAATAAATAAAGGCTCTTAATGTTGGTGATGGATTCAGGAACCTTCCCCGAAAAATTGTTTGCATCCAACATAAGAATACCGATTGTTGTGGCATTACCAATATTGCTTGGCAATTCTCCATTAAAGTTGTTATGAGACAGGGAAAGAACAATTAAATTTTGAGAGTCAAAGAGACGAGGTGGGAGAGAACCTGTAAGTCTATTATCTGACAAAATTACATGTTCAACTTCCATTTCAGCAAGCCATTGTGGGAACATTCCTTCTAGCTGGTTCTTACTCAAGTCTAGAGTTTGAAGAGTCTTCTGTTTAGAAATCCAGTATGGAATTTTTCTTACAAGACCACAAGAGTTCAAGGACAACTCGGATAGCATAAACTTCGGCATAATCTTTGCATTGTTATTCCAAGTGAGATGATTGCCTCCGAGAAGAAGACTCTTCAAGCCCTTGATATTGAACAACCAAGTTGGAATTTCTCCAATGAGCAAGTTGTTTTCCAACGAAAGTGCTTCCAACTTCGTCAAATTCTGTATGGATGAGGGGATTGTACCGTTGAAATTGTTGTAGCTCAATCCCAATCTAATTATTTTAGATAGATTGCCAATATCAATTGGAATCTCCATTGCCAATGAATTGGAACTCAAGTCCAATGTTTCCAATTCCTTCAAATTCATAATTGAAGATGGAATTTTACCAAAAAAATTGTTTCCATGAAGAGACAATTGCTGCAACTTTGTCATATTCCCTATCTCCTTGGGGATATTTCCATGGAATGAATTGAGATTCATACCAAGATATTGAAGAAACCTCAAGTGAAAAAGTTGAGAGGGAATGGAGCCACTGAAGTCATTCTGCGACAAATCAAGATAGACTAATTTGCTCAGATTGGCAAAGCCGTTGGTTGGCAATTCTCCATGTATTAGATTCCCGGTCAAGTCAAGGTTCATCAAGCTTCTAATGTGAAAGAGTGGTGTCAAGATGGTGGAAGTCAACACTCTTTGATTCTGCGATACGTCAAGGAGGTACCATAGAGATAGAGCAGTCACAATTCTTGAACCAAAGTGAGAACTACACTCAACCCTGTCCCAATGGCAACAATCTGAGCTTGAATTCCATGACTCTAACCTATACAGCTCAATTTTTGGTGAAGAAGAAGTTGTAGCATTGATGAGAGAGGCTTTAAAGTGGAGAAGGGCTTGTTTTTGATGTTCAGGACAACAGAGAGAAGGGATGAAGAAGATGAAAAGTACAAGTAGCAGTAGGCTCAGTTTTGCCATTGTTTATATGTATGGAAAGTTGGGTAGGAGTGGGCTTTGGGATAAAAAGAGCTTCACTTGCTGCACTTCACTAACGTCCATGGTCTTTTTAAATAATTGAGAGGTGAGAAAACTGGAAAGCACCTTGGCTTGGCTCTTTCCTTGTAATGAGTTGAGTCAAATTAGGACAAACGTGATTCACAAAGGCTAGTAATCTCACCATATTAACTCTTCATCTACGTTTCCATTATAATGTTTTGTTTTCCTTACTGATAAGATATTTCTTTCAGAAGAATAAAGGACGAAAAAGTGAAAACAAAAAACTTTTGATGCTTTTCAACTTGACAACAATCTCACCATTTAATATGAAAGGTAGTCAATGCATTGGTTGTTGATTTCATTATAAATGCATGCTTTCTATTTGGAATTGTAAAGAAATGGGTAATTGTTGTAACAATAAGTTGTTAGAACTCAGAAGTCAGAACAAAGAAGCTGAGTTTTTTTCCGCTTTTGTGAGACACACATGGGTGGAAAACAGTGGGGTTATCTCCGAGTTTGGCCATTATTGGGTTTTCTTTGTTTTTTGTTGGATGGTTATGAAAAGCCGGAAGGAGTGTGATAAAAAGAGATTCACAAACGGCATTCTTAGTTGTACACTCGTGTGTACCATGTATATATGTCATGTCATATGAAATTATGAGTTCAAAATATAATTTCATTTAAATTGTGAAAACACAACTGCACCATTTCAAAATTATAACTGAAACTATGGCACCGTTTGGATTGCGCATCTCTCACGTCCACATTTTGCATTTTTTTTAAATTTTTTTTTTTTTTTTTTAGCTCAGCGCCTCTTACCCTGTTCATGTTTCATGAACAATAGAAATAGGCAAATGAACAATAACCCTCGTGTGAACAGTAACTTTTTTATTATTATTTTTATTGTTTTCAGTTTTTAGCAAAATAAGCGGTATCTAAACGCACCTATATTCAAAACACAAATTTTCCTCTAGTGTGTATGGTTTGTGCAGTTCTAGTGTGTGCAACAATTTTCTGGCCACTAATTGTGGAGAAATTATAAGATCTATATGGTGGACAAGTGATGTGGTCTACTATTCCACTAAAAAACTGCCACTTGTTTAAAATTGTTAGTTAGAAAATTTTTTTAAACAGAAATTAATTATTGACACAGCAATTTTAAACAAGTGGAAGTTTTTTAGTGGAATGGTGGACAAATGACGTGGTCCACCAGAGAATTCTATAATTTCTCCTAATTGTGATCTATTCAAAGTCTAATTCAATAAGTACGTAGTATTAATTTCTTGAAAATTGGTGGGAAAGGAAAGAGAGACGGCATTAATGAAGCATGAGAGCACTACATGGAATTTGTTTATACTAAAAAATTTGACTTCTAGAAGAACTTAAATAATAAAGAGAGCAAAACGTGAAGAGCATTTTTGATGTTTTGAAGAAATGAATACACGCTTCTGAATAAACGACTTGTCGTTTTTTATCTCTTGCTTTATTTATTGCAACAAGTCGTACGTGTATAACTGCGTAGTGTTGTTTAGTTTTGTAACTTTAATCGTTGCAAGATGCTGTAAGTCGTGCAGGATATTTGTTTCCTTCACGTGCAATGCTCATGCTTCTTTAACACACATGTCTTCTTTTGATTGGATAAGTTGTTTCACCACCCACAACCTATCAATTCAATGAATTATTACCAAAAAAAAAAAAAAGTTGTATCACTAGAATTATTCTACTGAATATTTATAAGACCAAACTATAATTTTGGTCATTTCTTACATATTTCTCAACATGTCAATTTTATTTTATGTAAAATGGGGAGGAGTGGGCTTGAGTTTTGCTATTATTGTGTTTCTTTGTTCTTTGTTGGATGGTTATAAAAATTAGATAAAGTGCATATTTTATCCTTAATTAAAGTTTAGATTGCTTTAAGCGTTTTATGTTTCAAAATTTTCATTTTGACCCTTCATGTTAGATTTTATTTTCACATTAATTTTGCTGACCATTTTCATTAATATATATATATATATATATTTTTTTTAGGGGAATTTTCATTAGTAATTTGATTGTTAAGTGCCCTTTATGTTTAACTATTTTTCCAAAAAAACTGTGAGTAAAACCTAAAATTGTTTATTGTAAATTGGGTTTGTTTTGTTAAAAACCACTATTATGATATGTATTCTGATTTTTCGAAACAGTTTGACCCTGCCTGAAATAGAGAAAAAAAAAAAAAAGAAGCCGTCCTCAAAGACATAGATGCCGAAAAATATGGGAAAAGAACTTTTCCCTGACGCACCAATCCAACCTAATCATTTTTTCTGAATTTTTTTATCATGTCCCACATTTTACATTTAACGTTTTTTACCCATTTCACTATTCAAGTATTTAAGTTTATTGCTTATCTCATAAATGAACATATATTATAATAGTAGTTAAATGAATAGTAAAATGCCTTTTTAATTGTTTAGTCTTTTAGATAGGATGAAATTTTTTTCATTTTTCTTTTTCAGAATCAAACATTTTCCCTTTTTTTAAGAATCATCAGATAGGATGAAGCTAAATTCAAGATAATATTTTTTATTTTTATTTTTTTATCATCAATTCAATTAGTGGGTCCCATATATATATATATATATATATATATATTAAAAAAAATACTTAATCTTCTCATAATGTACCAAAACCCTAGATTTTTCTGAATTTTTTTATCTTGTCCCACATTTAACGTTTTTTACCCATTTCGCTATTCAAGTTTTTAAGTTTCTTGCTTATCTCATAAATGAATTGTGGGGCCAGTTGCTTGAAAATTTAAACGGAGAGTACATAGGAGGTGGGCTTGTGGCCCAACAGGCCCAGTCCGAGGACCCTCACATGTCCGAAAATAATGTTTATTGCCCAAACCACGTCTGAGGATCAGATCCACCTCGGATACCAAACTCCGAGGTGGATGTAACTATCTTAGCAATTAAGGTACTCCGCAAAATTGTGTATAAACTGAAAAAGTAAATATAGAACGAAGGAGGAACCGGGAAAGACGGAAAATATCTCCTGAAAGCTGCTACCTCCACATTAAATGCTTCCCAGCTAACTCTCTGACTGCATTAATGTGGAGGTGATACTTGAACAGTAATCAAGCAACCTTATGGCCACTAAACGGAGGATCCAGGAAGTTCTGGATGGAACAGAAAGAAGTTCTTAGAATGGAACCTACACGTGTACGGTGAGAGCAGGATGAAGAAGGTAGTATATAACGTGAAATCAAGAGACAAAGGGAAGGGGGAAGAAAAAAGAAAGAATCAAGAGTGAGAGATATACACTAGAAACCAAGCCGAGGAGAGAAAAAAGAGTGTTTTTCTTTATTTACTTTGAAGTTCCTTTTTGCTACACGAGAACGATGTCTTTTTCCACTAACTGGAACTAGTTCTTATACCCACTCTCTAAAAATTTTATTGTTTGGGCTTGTTGGGCTCGAATCCTGTTTCTTTTCTAGGTCCAATACAATTTGAGTCCTTACATGAATATATACTATAACAGTAGTTAAATGAATAGTGAAATGCCATTTTAATTTTTTAGTCTTTTAGATAGGAGGAAACTTTTTTCTTTTTTTAGAATCAGATAGGATTATTCTCAAAAAATAAAAAGAATCAGATAGGATGAAGCTATTTTTTTTTTTTGAGAAACAGATGAAGCTAAATTCAAGATAATATATATTTTTTTATCATCAATTCAATTAGTGGGTCCCATATATATTATATAAAAAAAAAATTTAATCTTCTCATAATGTACCAAAACCCTAGAGCCTCCAACCCTACATTATATACTAATTTCTTGCGTGGTTAGTTGAGGAGGGTTGTAAAAATTAATAAGAACCCAATGAAATGGTGCAATTGCACACCAACCGTAGGAAAAATAGGGCTGGTATGGTTTGCCAAATGAAAAGTTACATCTTTAATTGTTTTTAAATTTAGACGTGGCAGTAATTTATATTTCTAAGAAAGATTAACGAAAAGAAGTTACTAAATGAAGAAATCGTTTAGTATTATTTTTGCTACCGTTGGTGTGACTTGATTCTTGGCCTTTTCACTATTAATTCATCAGTTTCTTGTGTTTTAAAAAAGATGAAATGGTAGAAGTTGAGAAAAGTTACTAAATAAATATAAACCACTATTTATACTCAAAGGATTATGACTCTTTAACAAGCACCTTTTCATTTAATATGTACATTTTCATTCAATAGGTACATTTTCGTTCAACAAGTACCTTTTCAGTCAATAGACATCTTTTCATTCAAAAGGCACAACTGTTCGATGTTATTAATTGTATACATGGCATAAATTTGTTTAGTCACATGGCGCAATAATGAGTAGTTAACAAAAAGTCAAATGTTTCGGGTAACTAATCTAGATTTTTTTCAAATCAAAGAAAGGAAAAGTGTTACAATTTAATAAAAAGTTGGTATGCACATTGAAATACATAACCAAATATTGTGTGAAACTCAAATGCCCATTCCAAAAATCCACAAAATATTAACCAAAACTCAAATCAAACCAAAGTGACGAAAACACAAAACCTTTGATCGGGAGTTAAACACCTAAACATATAAACCAACACAGATATACCAAATAGAGCAAAATGCACCAGCTTGAATTAGAATTGAATTGAATAACATTCTAAAATTTTTAATACTTTGGTAACACTAACATAGCAAATTAGATGCGGTGGTTAAGTAAGCATTAACAAAAAGAACCATTAGAGAAAAAATATTGTTGATGATGTACTGATGATGTGGTGTAATAAGAGTTTTGCAAAATTACATATGATGCTTCCATTATTATATATAGGTATAGATATTTTATATAAATCTTCTTAGTTACCCTCTCACTTTGTTCTACATTTCAATGTAGTCTGCATAACTTGTATGAGACTGAAAATTTAAACTCTTTGCCTTTTCTGTTAGTTGTGATAATTTGGAAATCCTACAGGAACAAAATACCTAGTATGATATAGGATTCCCACTGCTATGAAGAAGCCAAATGAGTATCCAATCAACACTCCTTCCCATGAAAGCCATGTCTCCTCACTCTCATCTTTTGACGGTTCTATTGATGGCAACTCTTTAGGACATGACACTTGAATTTGCAGTCCACACAACCCACTATTATTGGCAAAAAGATTTGGATCATTCATGGTGTCCATTTGGCCACCAACAGGAATCTTACCTGTGAGCTTGTTGTTACTCACATCCAAAATAGACAATTGTTGCAGCTTTGCTAGTGATGGTGGAATTAAGCCTGATAGTTTATTATGTGACAAATCCAAACTCTCTATACTCTCCATGTCACCAAGACTTAAAGGTATCTTCCCAGACAGTATGTTATGTGAGATGTTGAGAAGTTTTAGACTCTTCAGTTTTCCTAATGAAGTTGGGACTTTACCAGAAAGTTGGTTCATTGACAAGTCTAACAAAGAGTAAAGCTCAAGATTGTGGCTTGAGAGAGCTTGATTCGACTTCTTCCAATTCACTGTCAGATCATTAAACTCGATTAAGATGGTGTAAAGCTCACGGATTAATGAAGTTCTTTTTGGTATTTCATTCATACCAACAAGATCTCCAAACCTTGCAGGGATGTTCCCAACAAGATTGTTTCTTGAGAGATCAAGAATTCTGAGGCTACTAAGATTGGAAATACCATCAGGGATGGAACCTTGGAGGGTGGTGTTTCGTAAATTTAGGACTTGAAGGGTGGAGATTTGGCCAATAAACTTTGGCAATTCACCTGAGATTTTGTTGTCATGGATATCTAAGTGTTCAAGCCGACTCATATTGGTCAAGTTTCTGGGCAAGTTGCCAGTAAACTTATTTTTTCCCAATACAAGAATTCTAATATCTTGTGGAAAGTATGTTGGAATTTCACCAGAGAATTCATTGGAAGAAAGGTCAATGTACCCGAGCAATACATTGGATCTAAAATCTGGTAAGTTTCCAAGAAATCTATTGCTTGACAAGTCTAATATTAAGAGGTTATAAATATTGGAGATAGATTGAGGAACCTTCCCTGAAAAATTGTTTCCATCCAGCATGAGAATTCTGATTTCAGTAGCATTACCAATGTTGTTTGGTAGCTCTCCAGAAAAGTTGTTTCTAGATAGGGAGAGAATTATTAAACTTTGAGAGTTGAAGAGACGAGGTGGGAGTGAACCTTTAAGACTGTTATCTGATAGAATTATACTTCCAACTTCCATTTCAACAAGCCATTGTGGATACATTCCTTCTAGCTTGTTCTCACTCAAGTCCAAAAATTCAAGAGTCTTCTGTTTAGAAATCCAATATGGGATTTCTCCTGTAAGACCACAAGACTTCATATACAAATGAGATAGCATACACTTTGGCGCTATCTTTGCATTGCTATTCCAAGTAAGATGACCCCCCCCCAAAAAAAGACGCTTCATGCTCTTGTTATTGAACAACCAAGATGGAATTTCTCCACTTAGAAGGTTGTTTTCAAACTGAAGTGTTTCCAAATTCTTCAATTTCTTTATGGATGATGGAATTCTCCCTGTCAACTTGTTGTTGCTCAATTTCAAACTAGTTATATTGGATAGACTGCCAATAAAAATTGGAATCTTGTTTGACAAGAAATTGTCCCTCAAGTCCAATACTTCCAACTCCTTCAGATACAAAAATGAAGATGGAATTTCACCAAAAAAACTGTTGTTGCGAAGATATAGCTGCCGCAACCTTGTCATATTCCCTATCTCCTTAGGGACATTTCCAACAAGAGAATTTTCTTCCAAGTTCAATACCCGCAAGTTTTGAAGAGAGCCCACTTCCCCAATAAGAATACCATTGAATGAATTGCTACTTAAATCAAGATATTGAAGATACCTCAAGTGAAAAAGTTGAGAGGAAATGGAGCCATTGAAGAAATTATTCTTCAAATCAAGATAAACCAATTTGCTTAAATTGGCAAAGGCATCACCTGGCAATTCACCTTGTATATGATTCCCAGCCATGTCAAGCAGCATCAAGCTTCTAATGCGAAAGAGTGGTGTCAAGATGGTGGAAGTCACCACTATGGGCTCCGTGGATTGCATGGAGACAAGGGAGTCAAGATATAGAGCAATCACAGTCCTCGGATGAAAACGAGTACTACAAATGACCCTTTCCCAATTGCAACAATCTGAGCTGGAATTCCATGACTCTAACTCAGACAGTGGGATTTCTAATGATGGCGAACTAGTAGTTTTGATGAGAGAGGATTTAAACTCGAGAAGGGCTTGTTTTTGATCTTCAGGACAACAAAGAGAAGGGGTGAAAAAGATGAGAAGTGCAAGAAGCAGGGTGAGTTTAGCCATTGTTGGTGTCTCCTTTGTTCTTTGTCGGATGATTATAAATAGTTTTAGGAAGAGTGATAGAAAGAGGTTCACATGCTGCACCACTAATTGCGGTGTACTCGAAAGTCTAACTCAATGAATACGTAGCAGTAATTTTTTGAAAATCGGTGGCTAAGGAAAGAGAGACTAGAAGGCATTTTGGCCAGTCTGGTCTCTCTTTTCATGGCGTGAGTTTACTAAAAAATTTGACTTCTATCAGGACTTAAAGAATAAAGAGAACAAAACGTGAAGAGCGTTGTGACTTATGATATTTTGAAGTTTGAACAAATGATTAAGCACTTCCCATAAAAAAAAAAAAAAAAGATTAAGAACTTCTGAATAAACGACTTGTCGTTTTCCTACTACTTTATTCACTGCAACAAGTTATGTACCACTCCGTAGTGTCGTTTATTTTTGTAATTTTTTTTTTTTTTTTTTTTTGAGATGGAATTAGTTCTATAAGTTAGGTTGCGTTTGACATTGGCCAAAAAAGTAAGTTTTTTTTATTATTTAAATTATTTTTGCTACTATTCAACTTATTTTTATCATTATTCGTAAGTCTTACTATACTGTTTCAGTTAAATTTTAGCTTTATTTACAGTACTTTTAGCAAAAAGTTTTTAGTTTCAGCTAAATAAGCTGTTCTCAAATGGACACTTAATTGTTGGAAGAAGATGTAATTCGTGCAGTGATATTTGTTTCCTTCACATGCAGTGCTCATGGTTCATTAATATGTGTGTCTTCTTATGATTGGATATGTGAATGTTAGCATGTGTGAGTATTTGTTTAATTAATTTGCTTGTTTTTCGAGTATGTGTGTGTGTGTGTGTGTGTGTGTGTGTGTGTGTGTGTGTGTGCGCGCATAAAACAGAGCTTTATTTTTTAATATATTTTTATTGATTTTTTTTAAATCAATTTTTTTTTTTGTTAATAAATTAAAACGGATGCATTTGAGATAACAATAATGTCAAAAATGATAAAATTGATACAAATTAATAAATTTTATATAAATTAAATAATAAATGTAAGTTTCATTCGAATAAAGTGTATTGTGTGATATAAAAAAATATATTTAATAGTGCTAAAAAATAAGTAGATATTTTTTCTTTTATAAATGACAAAGTAAATTATATCCCAAACTTTTAACAATAGGATCATGATATCTTCTTTTCTTTGGGGGGGGGGGGGGGTGGGGGGATTCCTATATCCTTTATTCTCTTAAAGCAAATGAACATGAGTTTGTTTTTGAAAAAAAAAAAAAAAACCTTTACCAAAGAAATTTACTTATATTTTTATAAATATATGCTTTATATGATCTCAAATTAATGAGTTATATAGGGAGGAGTGAATGTTAGTTTAAATGAGTGTTTACTTTTTTTCAAGAATAAAAATAAATTGGAGGGTGTCATTACCAAAAAGCCACTCATGGTTTTTAGATTTTAATAATAAAATAGTGGGGGAGAGATTATTTTTGAAAAGTCACTGGGAGGGTTCATGGCCCCCTCTCTATTTACCATTGAATGTTGACTATTTACTATGTAAGAAATTGGTTTACAAAAATTAAATTCTGAGACTGTTAGGAGAAATTAATCATCATTAATGATTTATACATTTACAACAATATATATATATATATATATATATATATAACCGTTTAGGGTTTCGACTGGGTTAGGTTTTTATTTATCTAATATGTTGGAGGCCTTGTTAGAGACCTAGAGGTGGGAAAATAGTATATCATTTTTTTCAAGGAAATTATTATCATAGATTTTGGGTCTTTTTCTATAAAGGAAGTAAGGGGTTTTTGTAGTGGGGGACTTAGACCTAGGCCTAGTTGGCCTACATTGTTGGGTTAGCCCACTTATCATCAACACCACTTTTATTTCACGATTCACAACCTATCAATTCAACAATTTGTAAAAGAAGTTGTGTAGCTGGACTTATTCTAATTAGTATTTTTATGACCAAACTATAATTTTTGTCATTCCTAATATATTTCTCACCATGTCAATTTCGTCCATTGAAAGTTGGGAGGAGTAGGCTTGCGATTTTTCAAATGTTGTGTTTCTTTATTGTTTGTTGGATGGTTATAAAAATTAGAGTAAAATATACTTTTGGCCCATAAAGTTTTGAGTTATTTTCATTTTTGCTTTTATATTTCAAAATTTTCATTTTGACCTTTCATATTTGATAATGTTTTCATATTAGCTTTATTGACCATTTCTATTAGTAATCAGACCGGTAACTGCCCTACATGTTTTATTATTTAATGAAATATTAGCTCTAAAATGTCGTGGAATGCAAGAATTTCATTGTTGTAGGCAAAAAAAAAAAAAAAAAAAAAGAAGATATTATGGACAATTTAGATCAATAACGAAAATGGACAAAATGACCAATTTGAAAACAATCAAACATTTAGGGCCAAAATAAAAAATTTAAAACATAAAAGGGTAAAATTAAAACAACCCAAACTTGAATAACTAAAAACAAAAACCAAAAAAAAAAAAAAAAATATATATATATATATATATATATATATATATATTCAAACTATTAAATATAAAAATTAAGTTGGGAGGAGTGGGCTGCAGGATAAATAAAGTTTCACCTATTGCATTAAAAATCATGGTTTAGTCAAATAAAGTAAATAATTGTGGGTTCCAGTTAATTCAACTACAAAAGTTTATTATCATCAAATAAAGTTTATTGTTATCAAATAAGAAATTGGGGGTTTGAACTCGTTTATACCAAAAATCATTTGGTACCTTAGCCTAATGGTAGAGGACACTCTATAAATTAAAATTTTATCAAACCTATTAAAGAAATAGTAAATAATTGATGATGTGAGACTCGAGGGCACATTTAAAATTCTATCTATTTCCCTTCATCAAATTTTGACAACATTAAAGTTTAAAGGGAAAAGCGTGATTCTTAAAATTAAAAAAAAAAAATTAAAAATTAAAAATAAAGAAGAAAAGAAAAGTATGGAGAAGCACTAGCATCTCCATGACATTTGGATGTGATGTGGGTTTAAATTTAAGTGGGTATACGCTTGTGGTATTTGAATGGGTTTGCTCATGAACTTCCCTAATGGGCTTTAAAATCCCAGTTGTTTCGATGAATCTCCTCAGATCCTTCCCTAATGGGCTCCTTAATGGCCTATTTGGATGGCGGGACGAATGAGGGGGAGTGGAGGGGAGTAGAGTAGTGTTAGCTAAAAATAAGCTAATTTTGTGCCAAATCTACTCTACTCTACTTTACTCCCCCTCCCTCCCCCTCAATCCAAACGAACCATAAGTCCCTTAGATCGGATATCAAAAGCCTTATGATGACTACCAAGTGCCCACTAGAAAACAATCTCTTCATTTACTACAATTGTACGTGGTGGAATTTTATAGCACAGCCTGGCAAGTCCGGCTATTTGATATTTCAGCTTAAAGCCCATTCTCCCAAAGATGAAGAGGTTGTTTGGTAATGCTGTTCTAGTAATGTTATTTATTTTTTTAGAAATACGTATGAGTGAAAAAGTGTGTGGAAATGCGTGTAATGTAGTTTAAACACTGAAAACTATTGCTTTAAACACCCTACCAAATAGTTTTCAGTGTGTTAGTTCTATAATGAAGCTCTATGGAACAAGTCATTCATTCCTTCTTACAAATTGTGATGAAGACAATAATTGCAATCTACACATGCACACAATGATTGAACTTTTTATATATTTTCTTCTAGACAAAAAAAAAAAAAAAAAAAAAAAAAAAAAAAAAAAGAGGAAAGGAAGAAAAACTAAAAAGAAATGGTATGACGAGAGAGAACGATTTACCTGGATTTTATATTTGCATTTATAATGTTATATATTTCTGTGTAGTTGCCCTCTCACTTTCATTTACGTTTCAATTGCACAAATAATTTATTGATACTTATGAAGGGCTATTTGTTACATTGTCTAGTTGAAGGACACAGTTTGTGTCTAGTGCATTTTTGCATTGGATATGATATGATGCAGACATGTATCCAAAACTGAAAACGTGTTCTAATCATATTGTGTTCAATTAATGCAAAAATACACTACACAATAGCTTCACCTTTAATTGAAAGCCTTTACAAGTCAGGAATTATATATTTGACTATAAAACAAACAACATAACTTGTGTGAGACTAGAAATTAGAACTTCTGGCCCATTTCGTTGGCTGCTACAATTTTAGGAAGTGGTTAAGGAGCAAAATACCCGGTATGATATAGGATTCCCACTGCTATGATGAAGCCAAATGAGTATCCAATCACTACTCCCTCCCATAAGAACCATATCTCCTTATTCTCATCCTTTAAAGGTTTTGTTGGTGACAGCTCTTCTGGACATGGAACTCGAATCTGCATTCCACACAGAAGACTATTGTTGGCAAAAAAGTTTGGATCATTCATGGTGTCCATTTGACCACCAATTGGAATCTTACCAGTGAGCTTGTTGTTACTCACATCCAAAACAGACAATTGTTGCAACTTTGCTAGTGATTGTGGAATTAAGCCCGATAGTTTATTATGTGACAAATCCAAACTCTCTAGACTCTCCATGTCACCAAGACTTAATGGTACCTTCCCAAACAGTATGTTATGTGAGATGTTGAGAAGTTTTAGGGCCTTCAGTTTTCCTAATGAAGTTGGGACTTTACTAGAAAGTTGGTTCATTGACAAGTCTAACAAAGAGTAAAGCTCAAGATTGTGGCTTGAGAGAGCTCGATACGAGTTCTTCCAATTCACTGTCAGAACATTAAACTCGATTAAGATGGTCTTAAACTCATGGATTAATGAAGTTCTTTTTGGTATTTCAATCATACCAACAAGATCTCCAAACTTGGCAGGGATGTTCCCGACAAGATTGTTGATTGAGAGGTCAAGAATTCTGAGGCTACTAAGATTGGAAATACCATCAGGGATGGAACCTTGGAGGGTGGTGTTTCGTAAATTTAGGACTTGAAGGGTGGAGATTTGGCCAATAAACTTTGGCAATTCACCTGAGATTTTGTTGTCATGGATATCTAAGTGTTCAAGCCGACTCATATTGGTCAAGTTTCTGGGCAAGTTGCCAGTAAACTTATTTTTTCCCAATGCAAGAATTCTAATATCTTGGGGAAAGTATGTTGGAATTTCACCAGAGAATTCATTGGAAGAAAGGTCAATGTACTTGAGCAATACATTGGATCTAAAATCTGGTAAGTTTCCAAGAAATCTATTGCTTGACAAGTCTAATGTTAAGAGGTTATAAATATTGGAGATAGATTGAGGAACCTTCCCTGAAAAATTGTTTCCATCCAGCATGAGAATTCTGATTTCAGTAGCATTACCAATGTTGTTTGGTAGCTCTCCAGAAAAGTTGTTTCTAGATAGGGAAAGAATTATTAAACTTTGAGAGTTGAAGAGACGAGGTGGGAGTGAACCTTTAAGACTGTTATCTGATAGAATTATACTTCCAACTTCCATTTCAACAAGCCATTGTGGATACATTCCTTCTATTTTGTTCTCACTCAAGTCCAAAAATTCAAGAGTATTCTGTTTAGAAATCCAATATGGGATTTCTCCTGTAAGACCACAAGACTTCATATACAAATGAGATAGCATACACTTTGGCGCTATCTTTGCATTGCTATTCCAAGTAAGATGATTCCCCCCCAAAAAAAGACGCTTCATGCTTTTGTTATTGAACAACCAAGACGGAATTTCTCCACTTAGAAGGTTGTTTTCGAACTGAAGTGTTTCCAACTTCTTCAATTTCTTTATGGATGATGGAATTCTCCCTGTCAACTTGTTGTTGCTCAATTCCAAACTAGTTATATTGGATAGACTGCCAATAAAAATTGGAATCTTGTTTGACAAGAAATTGTCCCTCAAGTCCAATACTTCCAACTCCTTCAGATACAAAAATGAAGATGGAATTTCACCAAAAAACCTGTTGTTGCGAAGATATAGCTGCCGCAACCTTGTCATATTCCCTATCTCCTTAGGGACATTTCCAACAAGAGAATTTTCTTCCAAGCTCAATACCCGCAAGTTTTGAAGAGAGCCCACTTCCCCAATAAGAATACCATTGAATGAATTGCTACTTAAATCAAGATATTGAAGATACCTCAAGTGAAAAAGTTGAGAGGAAATGGAGCCATTGAAGAAATTATTCTTCAAATCAAGATAAACCAATTTGCTTAAATTGGCAAAGGCATCACCTGGCAATTCACCTTGTATATGATTCCCAGCCATGTCAAGCAGCATCAAGCTTCTAATGCGAAAGAGTGGTGTCAAGATGGTGGAAGTCACCACTATGGGCTCCGTGGATTGCATGGAGACAAGGGAGTCAAGATATAGAGCAATCACAGTCCTCGGATGAAAACGAGTACTACAAATGACCCTTTCCCAATTGCAACAATCTGAGCTGGAATTCCATGACTCTAACTCAGACAGTGGGATTTCTAATGATGGCGAACTAGTAGTTTTGATGAGAGAGGATTTAAACTCGAGAAGGGCTTGTTTTTGATCTTCAGGACAACAAAGAGAAGGGGTGAAAAAGATGAGAAGTGCTAGAAGCAGGGTGAGTTTAGCCATTGTTGGTGTCTCCTTTGTTCTTTGTCGGATGATTATAAATAGTTTTAGGAAGAGTGATAGAAAGAGGTTCACATGCTGCACCACTAATCGCGGTGTACTCAAAAGTCTAACTCAATGAATACTTAGCAGTAATTTTTTGAAAATCGGTGGCTAAGGAAAGAGAGACTAGAAGGCATTTTGGCCAGTCTGGTCTCTCTTTTCATGGCGTGAGTTTACTAAAAAATTTGACTTCTATCAGGACTTAAAGAATAAAGAGAGCAAAACGTGAAGAGCATAGTGACTAATGATATTTTGAAGTTTGAACAAACGATTAAGCACTTCCTAAAAAAAAAAAAAAAAAAAGAATTAAGAACTTCTGAATAAACGACTTGTCGTTTTCCTACTACTTTATTCACTGCAACAAGTTATATGCCACTCCGTAGTGTCGTTTATTTCTGTAATTTTTTTTTTTTTTTTTGGAGATGGAATTAGTTCTATAAGTTAGGTTGCGTTTGACATTGGCCAAAAAAGTAAGTTTTTTTTTTTTAAATTATTTAAATTATTTTTGTTACTATTCAACTTATTTTTATTATTATTCGTGGGTCTCAATGTACTATTTCAGTTAAATTTTAGTTTTATTTATAGTATTTTTAGCAAAAAATTTTTAGTTTCAGCTAAATAAGTTGTTCTCAAACGGACACTTAATTGTTGGAAGAAGATGTAATTCGTGCAGTGATATTTGTTTCCTTCACATGCAGTGCTCATGGTTCATTAATATGTGTGTCTTCTTATGCTTGGATATGTGAATGTTAGCATGTGTGAGTATTTGTTTAATTAATTTGCTTGTTTTTTGAGTATGTGTGTGTGTGTATATATATGTGTGTGTGTGTGTGTGTGTGCGCGTGCGCGCATAAAACAGAGCTTTATTTTTTAATAAAATATTTTTATTGATTTTAAAAAAAAAATTTTTAAATCAAAATTTTTTTGTTAATAAATTAAAACTGATGCATTTGAGATAACAATAATGTCAAAAATGATAAAATTGATACAAATTAATAAATTTTATATAAATTAAATAATAAATGTAAGTTTCATTCGAAAAAAGTGTATTGTGTGATATAAAAATATATATTTAATAGTGCTAAAAAATAAATAGATATTTTTTTCTTTTATAAATGACAAAGTAAATTATATCCCAAACTTTTAACAATAGGATCATGATATCTTCTTTTCTTGGGGAGGGGGGGGGGGGGGTGTCCGGGGGGGATTCCTATATCCTTTATTCTCTTAATGCAAATGAACATGAGTTTGTTTTTGAAAAAAAAAAAAAAAAAAACCTTTACCAAAGAAATTTACTTATATTTTTATAAATATATGCTTTATATGATCTCAAATTAATGAGTTATATAGGGAGGAGTGAATGTTAGTTTAAATGAGTGTTTACTTTTTTTCAAGAATAAAAATAAATTGGAGGGTGTCATTACCAAAGAGCCACTCATGGTTTTTAGATTTTAATAATAAAATAGTGGGGGAGAGATTATTTTTGAAAAGTCACTGGGAGGGTTCATGGCCCGCTCTCTATTTACCATTGAATGTTGACAATTTACTATGTAAGAAATTGGTTTACAAAAATTAAATTTTTAGACTGTTAGGAGAAATTAATCATCATTAATGATTTATACATTTACAACAATTTAAATATATATAAATATATATATATATATATATATATATATATATATATATATATATATATAACTGTTTAGGGTTTCGACTGGGTTAGGTTTTTATTTATCTAATATGTTAGAGGCCTTGTTGGAGACCTAGAGGTGGGAAAATAGTATATCATTTTTTTAAAGGAAATTATTATCATAGATTTTGGGTCTTTTTCTATAAAGGAAGTAAGGGGTTTTTGTAGTGGGGGACTTAGACCTAGGCCTAGTTGGCCTACATTGTTGGGTTAGCCTACTTATCATCAACACCACTTTTATTTCACAATTCACGACCTATCAATTCAACAATTTGTAAAAGAAGTTGTGTAGCTAGACTTATTCTAATTAGTATTTATATGACCAAACTATAATTTTTGTCATTCCTTATATATTTCTCACCATGTCAATTTCGTCCATTAAAAGTTAGGAGGAGTAGGCTTGAGATTTTTCAAATGTTGTGTTTCTTTGTTCTTTGTTGGATGGTTATAAAAATTAGAGTAAAATATACTTTTGGCCCATAAAGTTTTGAGTTATTTTCATTTTTGCTTTTATATTTCAAAATTTTCATTTTGACCTTTCATATTTGATAATGTTTTCATATTAGCTTTATTGACCATTTCTATTAGTAATCAGACTGTTAACTGCCGCTACATGTTTTATTATTTAATGAAATATTAGCTCTAAAATGTTGTGGAATGCAAGAATTTCATTGTTGTAGGCAAAAAAAGAAAAAAAGAAAAAAAGAAGAAGAAGATATTATGGACAATTTAGATCAATAATGAAAATGGACAAAATGACCAATTTGAAAACAATCAAACATTTAGGGCCAAAATAAAAAATTTAAAACATAAAAGGGTAAAATGAAAACAACCCAAACTTGAATAACTAAAAACAAAAACCAAAACAAATATATATATATATATATATATATAATCAAACTATTAAATATAAAAATTAAGTTGGGAGGAGTGGGCTGCAGGATAAATAAAGTTTCACCTATTGCATTAAAAATCATGGTTTAGTCAAATAAAGTAAATAATTGTGGGTTCCAGTTAATTCAACTACAAAAGTTTATTATCATCAAATAAAGTTTATTGTTATCAAATAAGAAATTGGGGGTTTGAACTCATTCATACCAAAATCATTTGGTACCTTAGCCCAATGGTAGAGAACACTCTATAAATTAAAATTCTATCAAACCTATTAAAAAAAATAGTAAATAATTGATGATGTGAGACTCGAGGGCACATTTAAAATTCTATCTATTTCCCTTCATCAAATTTTGACAACATTAAAGTTTAAAGGGAAAAGTGTGATTCTTAAAAAAAAATAATAATAATAATTAAAAATTAAAAATAAAGAAGAAAAGAAAAGTATGGAGAAGCACTAGCATCTCCATGACATTTGGATGTGATGTGGGTTTAAATTTAAGTGGGTATACGCTTGTGGTATTTGAATGGGTCTGCTCATGAACTTCCCTAATGGGCTTTAAAATCCCTGTTGTTTCGATGAATCTCCTCAGATCCTTCCCTAATGGGCTCCTTAATGGCCTGTTTGGATGGAGGGATGAATGAGGGGGAGTGGAGGGGAGTAGAGTAGTGTTAGCTAAAAATAAGCTAATTTTGTGCCAAATCTACTCTACTCTACTTTACTCCTCCTCCCTCCCCCTCAATCCAAACGGACCATAAGTCCCTTAGATCAGATATCAAAAGCCTTATGATGACTACCGAGTGCCCACTAGACAACAATCTCATCATTTACTACAACTATACGTGGTGGAATTTTATAGCACAGCCTTGCAGGTCCGGCTATTTGATATTTCAGCTTAAAGCCCATTCTCCCAAAGATGAAGAGGTTGTTTGGTAATGCTGTTCTAGTAATGTTATTTATTTTTTTAGAAATATGTATGAGTGAAAAAGTGTATGAAAATGCATGTAATGTAGTTTAAACACTGAAAACTGTTGCTTAAAACACCATACCAAACAGTTTTCAGTGTGTTAGTTCTATAACGAAGCTCTATGGAACAAGTCATTCATTCCTTCATACAAATTGTGATGAAGACAATAATTGCAATCTACACATGCACACAATGATTGAGCTTTTTATATATTTTCTTCTAGCCAAAAAACAAAAAAAAAAAAAAAAAAAAAGAGGAAAGGAAGAAAAACTAAAAAGAAATGGTATGACGAGAGAGAACAATTTACCTAGATTTTATATTTGCATTTATAATGTTATATATTTCTGTGTAGTTGCCCTCTCACTTTCATTTACGTTTCAATTGCACAAATAATTTATTGATACTTATGAAGGGCTATTTGTTACATTGTCTAGTTGAAGGATACAGTTTGTGTTTAGTGCATTTTTGTATTGGATATGATATGATGCAGACATGTATCCAAAACTAGAAACGTGTTCTAATCATATTGTGTTCAATTAATGCAAAAATACACTACACAATAGCTTCACCTTTAATTGAAAGCCTTTACAAGTCAAGAATTAGATATTTGACTATAAAACAAACAACATAACTTGTGTGAGACTAGAAATTAGAACTTCTGGCCCATTTCGTTTGCTGCTACAATTTTAGGAAGGGGTTAAGGAGCAAAATACCTGGTATGATATAGGATTCCCACTGCTATGATGAAGCCAAATGAGTATCCAATCACTACTCCCTCCCATAAGAACCATCTCTCCTTATTCTCATCCTTTAAAGGTTTTGTTGTTGACAGCTCTTCTGGACATGGAACGCGAATCTGCATTCCACACAGAAGGCTATTGTTGGCAAAAAAGTTTGGATTATTCATGGTGTCCATTTGACCACCAACTGGAATTTTACCAGTGAGCTTGTTGTTACTCACATGCAAAACAGACAATTGTTGCAGCTTTGTTAGTGATTGTGGAATTAAGCCCGATAGTTTATTATGTGACAAATCCAAAATCTCTAGACTCTCCATGTCACCAAGACTTAATGGTACCTTCCCAGACAGTATGTTATGTGAGATGTTGAGAAGTTTTAGGGCCTTCAGTTTTCCTAATGAAGTTGGGACTTTACCAGAAAGTTGGTTCATTGACAAGTCTAACAAAGAGTAAAGCTCAAGATTGTGGCTTGAGAGAGCTCGATACGAGTTCTTCCAATTCACTATCAGATCATTAAACTCGATTAAGATGATATTAAACTCATGGATTAATGAAGTTCTTTTTGGTATTTCAATCATACCAACAAGATCTCCAAACTTTGCAGGGATGTTCCCAACAAGATTGTTGATTGAGAGGTCAAGAATTCTGAGGCTACTAAGATTGGAAATACCATCAGGGATGGAACCTTGGAGGGTGGTGTTTCGTAAATTTAGGACTTGAAGGGTGGAGATTTGGCCAATAAACTTTGGCAATTCACCTGAGATTTTGTTGTCATGGATATCTAAGTGTTCAAGCCGACTCATATTGGTCAAGTTTCTGGGCAAGTTGCCAGTAAACTTATTTTTTCCCAATACAAGAATTCTAATATCTTGGGGAAAGTATGTTGGAATTTCACCAGAGAATTCATTGGAAGAAAGGTCAATGTAAATGAGCAATACATTGGATCTAAAATCTGGTAAGTTTCCAAGAAATCTATTGCTTGACAAGTCTAATATTAAGAGGTTATAAATATTGGAGATAGATTGAGGAACCTTCCCTGAAAAATTGTTTCCATCCAGCATGAGAATTCTGATTTCAGTAGCATTACCAATGTTGTTTGGTAGCTCTCCAGAAAAGTTGTTTCTAGATAGGGAAAGAATTGATAAACTTCGAGAGTTGAAGAGACGAGGTGGGAGTGAACCTTTAAGACTGTTATCCGATAATATTATACTTCCAACTTCCATTTCAACAAGCCATTGTGGATATATTCCTTCTAGCTTGTTCTCACTCAAGTCCAAAAATTCAAGAGTCTTCTGTTTAGAAATCCAATAAGGGATTTCTCCTGTAAGACCACAAGACTTCATATACAAATGAGATAGCATACACTTTGGCGCTATCTTTGCATTGCTATTCCAAGTAAGATGATCCCCCCCAAAAAAAGACGCTTCATGCTCTTGATATTGAACAACCAAGATGGAATTTCTCCACTTAGAAGGTTGTTTTCAAACTGAAGTGTTTCCAACTTCTTCAATTTCTTTATGGATGATGGAATTCTGCCTGTCAACTTGTTGTTGCTCAATTCCAAACTAGTTATATTGGATAGACTGCCAATAAAAATTGGAATCTTCTTTGACAAGAAATTGTCCCTCAAGTCCAATACTTCCAACTCCTTCAGATACAAAAATGAAGATGGAATTTCACCAAAAAAGTTGTTGTTGCGAAGATATAGCTGCCGCAACCTTGTCATATTCCCTATCTCCTTAGGGACATTTCCAACAAGAGAATTTTCTTCCAAGTTCAATACCCGAAAGTTTTGAAGAGAGCCCACTTCCCCAATAAGAATACCATGGAATGAATTGCTACTTAAATCAAGATATTGAAGATACCTCAAGTGAAAAAGTTGAGAGGAGATGGAGCCATTGAAGAAATTATTCTTCAAATCAAGATAAACCAATTTGCTTAAATTGGCAAAGGCGTCACCTGGCAATTCACCTTGTATATGATTCCCAGCCATGTCAAGCAGCATCAAGCTTCTAATGCGAAAGAGTGGTGTCAAGATGGTGGAAGTCACCACTATGGGCTCCGTGGATTGCATGGAGATAAGGGTGTCAAGATATAGAGCAATCACAGTCCTCGGATGAAAACGAGTACTACAAATGACCCTTTCCCAATTGCAACAATCTGAGCTGGAATTCCATGACTCTAACTCAGACAGTGGGATTTCTAATGATGGCGAACTAGTCGTTTTGATGAGAGAGGATTTAAACTCGAGAAGGGCTTGTTTTTGATCTTCTGGACAACAAAGAGAAGGGGTGAAAAAGATGAGAAGTGTTAGAAGCAGGGTGAGTTTAGCCATTGTTGGTGTCTCCTTCGTTCTTTGTCGGACGATTATAAATAGTTTTTGGAAGAGTGATAGAAAGAGGTTCACATGCTACACCACTAATCGCGGTGTACTCAAAAGTCTAACTCAATGAATACGTAGCAGTAATTTTTTGAAAATCGGTGGCTAAGGAAAGAGAGACTAGAAGGCATTTTGGCCAGTCTGGTCTCTCTTTTCATGGCGTGAGTTTACTAAAAGATTTGACTTCTATCAGGACTTAAAGAATAAAGATAGCAAAACGTGAATAGCGTTGTGACTTATGATATTTTGAAGTTTGAACAAATGATTAAGCACTTCCTAAAAAAAAAAAAAAAAAAAAAAAAAGATTAAGAACTTCTGAATAAACGACTTGTCTTTTTCCTACTCCTTTATTCACTGCAACAAGTTATGTACCACTCCGTAGTGTCGTTTATTTCTGTAAATTTTTTTTTTTTGAGAATGAATTAGATCTATAACTTAGGTTGCGTTTGATATTGGCTAAAAAAGTCAGTTTTTTTATTATTTAACTTATTTTTGCTACTATTTAACTTATTTTTATTATTATTCATGAGCCTCACTGTACTGTTTCAGTTAGGTTTTAGCTTTATCTACAGTACTTCTAGCAAAAAGTATTTAGTTTCAGTTAAATAAACTGTTTTCAAATGGACACTTAATTGTTAGAAGATGATCTGCGCTCATGGTTCATTAATATGCGTGTCTTCTTATGATTGAATATGTGACTGTTGGCATGTGCGAGTATTTGTTTACTTAATTTGCTTTTTTTCGAGTATGTGTGTGTGTATATATATATATATGTGTGTGTGTGTGTATGTGTGCGCGCGCGCATATAAAACAGAGCTTTATTTTTTAATAAAATATTTTTATTGATTTTTTTTGAATCAAAATTTTTTTGTTAATAAATTAAAACTTATGCATTTGAGATAACAATAATTTCAAAAATGATAAAATTGATACAAATTAATAAATTTTATATAAATTAAATAATAAATGTCAGTTTCATTCAAATAAAGTGTACTGTGTGATATAAAAATATATATTTAATAGTGCTAAAAAATAAATAAATATTTTTTTCTTTTATAAATGACAAAGTAAATTATATTCCAAACTTTTAACCATAGGATCATGATATCTTCTCTTCTTTTTTTTTGGGGGGGGGGGGGGGGGTGGGGGGGGATTCCTGTATCCTTTATTCTCTTAATGCAAATGAACATGAGTTTGTTTTTGAAAAAGAAAAAAAACCTTTACCAAAGAAATTTACTTATATTTTTATAAATATATGCTTTATATGATCTCAAATTAATGAGTTATATAGGGAGGAGTGAATGTTAATTTAAATGAGTGTTTACTTTTTTTCAAGAATAAAAATAAATTGGAGGGTGTCATTACCAAAAAGCCACTCATGGTTTTTAGATTTTAATAATAAAATAGTGGGGGAGAGATTATTTTTGAAAAGTCATTGGGAGGGTTCATGGCCCCCTCTCTATTTACCATTGAATGTTGACAATTTACTATGTAAGAAATTGGTTTACAAAAATTAAATTCTGAGATTGTTAGGAGAAATTAATCATCATTAAAGAGATATATATATATATATATATATATAAACCGTTTAGGGTTTCGACTGGGTTAGGTTTTTATTTATCTAATATGTTGGAGGCCTTGTTAGAGACCTAGAGGTGGGAAAATAGTATATCATTTTTTTTAGAGGAAATTATTATCATAGATTTTGGGTCTTTTTCTATAAAGGGAGCAAGGGGTTTTTGTAGTGGGGGACTTAGACCTAGGCCTAGTTGGCCTACATTGTTGGGTTAGCCTACTTATCATCAACACCACTTTTATTTCATGACTCGCAACCTATCAATTCAACAATTTGTAAAAAAAGCTGTGTAGTTGGACTTATTCTAACTAGTATTTATATGACCAAACTATAATTTTTGTCATTCCTTATATATTTCTCACCATGTCATTTTTGTCCATTAAAAGTTGGGAGGATAGTAGGCTTGAGATTTTTCAAATGTTGTGTTTCTTTGTTCTTTGTTGGATGGCTATAAAAATTAGAGTAAAATATACTTTTGGCCCATAAAGTTTTGAGTTATTTTCATTTTTGCTTTTATATTTCAAAATTTTCATTTTGACCTTTCATATTTGATAATGTTTTTATATTAGCTTTATTGAGCATTTTTATTAGTAATCAGACTGTTAACTGCCCTACATGTTTTATTATTTGATGAAATATTAGCTCTAAAATGTTGTGGAATGCAAGAATTTTAATGTTGTAGGCAAAAAAGAAAAAAGAAAAAAGAAAGAAAGATATTATGGACAATTAGATCAATAACGAAAATGGACAAAATGACCAATTTGAAAACAATCAAACATTTAGGACCAAAATAAATTTTTTAAAACATAAAAGGGTGAAATGAAAACAACCTAAACTTGAATAACTGAAAACAAAACCCAAAACAAATATATATATATATATATATATTTAAAATATTAAATATAAAAATTAAGTTGGGAGGAGTGGGCTGCGGGATAAATAAAGTTTCACCTATTGCATTAAAAATCATAGTTTAGTCAAGTAAAGTAAATAATTGTGGGGTTCCAATTAACTCAACTACAAAAGTTTATGTGGGTTCCAATTAGCTCAACTGGTAAAATCTTTGATGGTTGTATAAGAGATGTAGGGTTCAATCCCCGCATATACAAAAAAACTGATTGATGTCTTAGTCTGATGATAAAAAGCTATCGTCAAGAGCAAACGCCATAGGTTGAAGCTCTCTCTCAAAAAAAAAAAAAAAAAAAAAAACACTACAAAATTTTATTATCATCAAATACAGTTTATTGTTATCAAATAAGAAATTAGGGGTTTGAATTTGTTTATACGAAAAATCATTTGGTGCCTTAGTCTAATAGTAGAGGACACTCTATAAATTAAAATTTATCAAATCTATTAAAAAAATAGTAAATAATTGATTATGTGAGACTAGAGGGCACAATTAAAATTCTATCTATTTCCCTTCATCAAATTTTGACAACATTAAAGTTTAAAGGGAAAAGCGTGATTCTTAAAATAAATAATAAATAAAGAAGAAAAGAAAAGTAAGGAGAAGCACTAGCATCTCCATGACATTTGGATGTTGAAAGCTCAAAAATGTGTTGAAAACACAAGAGCTATTTACACCCCCAAAACAAAGTTTCGGCTCGATAGATTTTACTCTAACTTAATACTAAGTGCGGAATAGAGTAAATGCGAGCAGATAAACAAACAAGCTACTCTAACCCATAAACATTATAACACAGCAGTAAAAGCAAGGTAAAAGAGTAGGGAAGAAAGATGTAACCACAAGATAACACGACGATGTGTTATCGAAGAGGAAATCGAAGAACTTGGCGAAAAACCTCTCCGCCGCCCTCCAAGCGGTAATCGATCCACTAGACAATTTGTTGGGATACATGGATTAGCAAGAGACCCACCAAGCCTAATCTACCCGATGTACTTAAGTTCTCCAAGCTCCTACTTCAACAAGGCTTCTCGGAACCGTGTCTTGTCTAGCTCTCCGGATCCCGCAACAAGCTCCATGTTGCATCCGCCATCCTTGGCATCTTCCAATGCTTCCCAGTAGCACCAAAAACACTCTCAACACTTTGAATGTGTGTGGGTAGTGTTTGGGTAGAAATCTCCTCTCAATAGGTATAACAATGGGAGAGGGAATGAGAAGAGACTACTAAGATTTCTCTCTAAGAATGGGTAGCTCTTTCTAATAGGTGGGTGTGTTGTAGAAACCTCTCTTAGAGTTTTTCTCTCTGAATTGGCTCTACTACACTTTGTGGGTAATGAGGGTATATACAGTATAGGTGAAGGGTAAGAAAGTCACTCATAAAAATCCTCCAGGCAGAATGTCTCATGACTACCTCGCAAGATGGCCTTACCCGTAAGATACTCACGAAATAGATAGCTTGGCACGACTCTTCAGCTTCCAATCATGTGCTTCTCACATGCCCTTTTCGCGGGAACCCTTCTCGCGAACTTCTCGCAAACTAGTCGCGAAATGCACTGATTCTTCAATTAAGCTTGAGTCTTCACCAACTTAATACTAAACCCAATACAATAAAATCTCACAAAATACAAGAAAATAAATTAAAGCAATTACAACACTTTTTGTCATGGAATAAAACCAACATAAAATATCGTTGTAAATCACAACTTTACAGATGTGATGTGGGTTTAAATTTAAGTGGGTATATGCTTGTGGTATTTGAATTGGTCTGTTCATGAACTTCCCTAATGGGCTTTAAAATCCCAGTCATTTCGATGAATCTCCTTAGATTCCTTCCCTAATGGGCTCCTTAAGTCCCTTAGATTTGATATCAAAAGCCTTATGATGACTGCCAAGTGCCAACTAGACAACAACCTCATCATTTACTACAACTATACGTGGTAGAATTTTATAGCACAGTCTTGCGGGATCGGCTACTTGATATTTCAGCTTAAGCCACATTCTCCCAAAGATGAAGAGGTTGTTTGGTAATATTGTTCTAGTAACGTTATTTATATATTTTTAGAAATACGTATGAGTGAAAAAGTGTGTGGAAATACGTGTAATGTTGTTTAAACACTGAAAATTGTTGCTCAAAATACCCTACCAAACAGTTTTCAATGTGTTAGTTCTATAAGAAAGCTCTATGGAACTAGTTATTCATTCCTTCTTACAAGTTGTGATGAAGACAACAATTGCAATCTACATATTCACACAATGATTGAGCTTTTTATATATTTTCTTCTAGCCAAAAAAAAAAAAGAGGAAAGGAAGAAAAACTAAAAAGAAATGGTATGACGAGAGAGAACAATTTACCTGGATTTTATATTTGCATTTATAATTTTATATATTTCTGTGTAGTTGCCCTTTCACACTTTCATTCACGTTTCAATTGCACAAATAATTTATTGATACTTATGAAGGGCTATTTGTTACATTGTCTAGTTGAAGGATACAGTTTGTGTCTAGTGCATTTTTGCACTGGACATGATATGATGTAGTGTCCAAAACTGGACACGTGTTCGAATCATATTGTGTTCAATTAATGCAAAAATACAATAGACATAATAGCTTTTCCCTTAATTGAAAGCCTTAACAAGTCGGGAATTAGATATTTGACTATAAAACAAATAACATAACTAGTGTTAGACTAGAAATTTGAACCTCTAGCCCATTTTGTTGGCTGCTACGATTTTAGGAAGTGGTTAAGGAATAAAATACCTGGTATGATTTAGGATTCCCACTGCTATGATGAAGCCAAATGAGAATCCAATCACTACTCCCTCCCATAAGAACCATCTCTCCTTATTCTCATCCTTTAAAGGTTTTGTTGGTGACAGCCCTTCTAGACATGGAACTCGAATCTGCATTCCACACAGCAGATTATTGTTGGCAGAAAAGTTTGGACCATTCATGGTGTCCATTTGACCCCCAACTAGAATCTTACCAGTGAGCTTGTTGTTACTCATATTCAAAACAGACAATTGTTGCAGCTTTGCTAGTGATTGTGGAATTAAGCCTGATAATTTATTATGTGACAAGTCCAAACTCTATAGGCTCTTTAAGTCACCAAGACTTATTGGTACATTCCCATGGAGGATGTTGTGTGAGATGTTGAGAAGTATTAGACCATTCAATCTACCTAATGATGCTAGCATCTCACCAAAAAGTTGGTTCATTGACAAGTCTAACAAAGAGTAGAGTTCAAGGTTATGGCTTGACAAACCTTGTTTCGATTTCTTCCAATTCACTATCAAATCATTATACTTTAGTGAGATGGTGAAAATATTAGAGAGTGATGAAAATGATTTGTTTGGTTTTTCAATCATACCAAGAAGATTTCCAAACTTTGCAGGAATGTTGCCAACAAGATGATTGCTTGAGAGGTCAAGGATTCAGAGGCAACGAATAAGATTGGAAATACCATCAGGGATGGAACCTTGGAGGGTGGTGTTTCGTAAATTTAGGACTTGAATGGTGGATATTTGGCCAACAAACTCTGGCAATTCCCCACTGATTTTGTTGTCATAGATATCTAGGTGTTCAAGATGGCTCATATTGGTCAGGTTTCTAGGAAAGTTGCCAGTAAACCTATTTTTTCCCAAAGCAAGAATTTCAATTTCTTGGTAAAATTTTGTTGGAATTTCACCTGAGAATTCATTAGAAGAAATGTCAATGTACCCGAGGAATACATTAAAGCTAAAATCTGGTAAGTTTCCAAAAAATCTATTGCTTGACAAGTCTAGTAATTGGAGGCGACATATATTAGAGTTAGAGTGAAGAACTTTCCCTAATATGTCTTTAACATGAATTTTTTTTTTCTATAAAAAAAAGAGTTATTATATACTTTTTTTTCCCATATATAAGAAATTTTATTAAGGCAGTTTTATATAATTTAAGACAACTATTTTCTTTAAATAAGTCATGTGTAATTATCCCTTTTTTTTTTGAGAAAGTGTGTAATTATCCTTTAAATTATTTAATCACATTCAATATGTTTTAAATATTTTAAATCAAAGTTTTTTGTTAAATAAATTAAGACCTAAAACTGACACATTAGAGTATAACAATAATTCAAACCGAACATTTTATTATAGAATCATAACCCCTTCTCTTCTAGTGGGGGAAAAAAACATTTTATTCCTATGTCCTTAACTCTCGAAATGCTTTTCCTCAAAAAAAAAAAAAAAAAAAGACTCGTAATGCAAGTGAAAATAGTTTGTTTTTGGAAAAGAAAAACATCTCAAATTAATGAGTTATACAGGGGAAAAGTGAATGTTACTCTAAAGAAAAAGTCTAGAGATACAAAAAAATTTGACACTTGCTTATGTGGCAAATTGTTAATGGTAGATAAAAAAAAAAGTAATGTTAGTGATTGACTCAAATAAGAACTAGTGAAAACTTGCTAACTTAACTAGTGTGAAAAAAGTTATCAAATTTTTTGTGTGCATGAAAGCATTACTCTAGTGGAGAGGAGGTTCATTAGTTCATGTCCCCCCTCCCTCTCTGTCATTGAATGTTAACAATCTGCTATGTACAAAAGGAAAATGGTTGGTTTACCAAAATTAAATTCTCAAATTGTTAGGAAAAATTAATCTTCATTAATGATTTGACAATTTTATAACATTTAAAAAAAAAATTCACCACACACCCTTAGCGTGATGGTAACTCCACAAGTATAAGTGCTTATAGGGTGTGAGGGTAAAGGCCGGGATTCAAGTCTCCAAGAGAGTGCTTCACACACATATACACTTAGATTAAGCTAAAGTGAAATTTTATCTTGTATAAAAAGAAAAAAAAATTTAGGATTTCAATTGGTTTAGGTTTTTATTGGTCTAGTACGTTGGAGGCCTTGTTAGAGGTGTGAATATAGCGTATTCTTATTTTTATTTAAAAAGGACAATTATTAATTTATTATCATAAAATTTGGGTTTTTTAACAATGGGGTGGACCTTTTTTATAAAGGGAGTGAGGGATTTTTGTAGCGGGGAACTTGGGCCTAGGCCTAGGCCTAGGTGGCCTACATGTTGGATAGCTCTTGCTCATCACAAACACCACTTTTTTCTTCCACAACTCACAACCTATCAATTCAACAAGTTATAAAAAAAGTTGTGTCACTAGTCTTATTCCACTTAGTATTTATATGATCATACTATAATTTTGGTCATTCCTTATATTTTTCTCATCATTTCAATTTCATCCATATAAAGTTGGGAGGAGTGGGTTTGAATTTTTCCATTGTTGTGCTTCTTTGGTTTTTGTTGGATGGTTATAAAAATTAGATTAAAGTACATTTTTGACCCTTAAAACTTGGAGTTGTTTTCATTTTTGATTTTTACATTTCAAAATTTTCATTTGACCCTTCATGTTTGATTATGTTTTCATCTGACTTTATCGGCTATCTCTAGTAGTAATTTAACCATTAAGGTTCCATTTGGAAACAGTTTATTTAGCTGAAATTGAATTTTTTTTTGCTGAAAGTACTATAGATAAAGCTAAAAGTTAGCTGAAATAGTACAGTGGGACCCATGAATAGTACCAAAAAGTGCAATGAGACCTATAAATAGTACTAAGAATAAACTAAATAATAATAAAAAGCTGTCTAATATAAGCTATCTCAAACACAACCTAAGTGTTCTACATGGATTGCAAGATCAATATGAAAACACAATCAAACATTTAAGGCCAAAAATAAAAATTTTAAAATATAAGAGGCTAAAATGAAAATAACCCTAATTTTAATAACTAAAGGAAAAAAAATTAATATAAAAATTAAGTTGGGAGGAGTGGGCTGCGGGATAAATGGCAGAGGGCATTCATTAAGGAACGGATGGAATAAATTAAAATTTTATCGAATCTATTAAAAAAAAAAAGAGTAGATAATTGATAATGTGAGACCGTAAAGCACATTTAAAATTTTATTTATTTCGATGAATGGGTCTGCACATGAACGTCTAATGGGCTATAAAATCTTAGTCGCTTCGATCAATCTCCTCAGCTGCCGTCCCTAATGGGCTGCTTGAGGCCCTTAGGTCCGATATCAAAAGCCTTATGACGACTACCAAGAGTACCAACTTAACAATCGATACAACTGTGGTGGAATATTATAGCACAATCTTGAGATTCCGGCTATTTGATATTTATTAGCTTAAAGCCCATTCTCCCAAAGATGAAATGGCAGCGTGTTAGTCCTATAGCAAGGTCCGTGAAGCTAGTTACTCATTCTCTCTTACAATTTGTGATGAAGACAGTAATTACAATCTACACATTTGCACAATGATTGATCTTTTTATATATTTCTTCCAGCCAATTTTTTTTTTTTTTAAAAAAAAAAAAGAAAAAAAGAAAGAAAGGAAGAAAAACTACAAAGAAATGGTACGACAAGAGAGAACAATTTACGTGAATTTTATATTTACTTTTATAATCTTATATATTTCTTCTCAGTTGCCCCCTCACATTCTTCTACATTTTAGTCATAGATATATAATTTATTGAGACTTATGAATAGCTATTTGTTACAATATTTAATTGAAAGTTTTTGCATGTAAACTATTAATTGCCCAACAAGGGTTGTGAGTTCTAAATACCAAAATTCATTGAACACGTTGGATGTACACATGTAAGTGAAATCTCACATTGAATAAAGATAATAAGAATAAGTAGTTAATATAACAAAATTGAGCACATACTCATTAGGCTTAGGCCTTTTGGGTTAAACTGCGTTTTTATGTGTTATATTAATTATTCAAGGAAGCTCCCTAAGGAGTTTATCTCCCCAACACGTAGTAGTAGCAGCAAGAGCCTCTACTTCCATAAACACGACCTCAGCAGAAAAACTCTATTTATGGGTGAGTCTCAGCATGTAGAAAAATGAGAGAAGGATAACAAGAAAGCATCAAAAGCTTAGGAAGGAAAGAAGGATGTCATGAGGAACACCAAGCAAAAAGTAAAAGAAAAAAGAAATATAAGAAGAGAAGAGGAGGTGAAAATATAGCTCTTCTACTTTTCAGCAGCATTATTAATTACAAAGAGGACAATGGCAGACTCACACCAACATAAATCTTACTAGCCAAACGAAGATATGAAGGCTGTACAAAATAATGGGGATGTTTGTAGAAGATGAAGAGTAACATTTGATTAGCAGACCTTCAGTGAATTTGGTCGTCTGTAAGATTGCAAATCGTCAGTAAAACAGGTCGTCAGTAACATTGATGATCGTTACACACATTAATGCTCAGATATAAATTCTTCACTTAAATGGTGCAAGTGTAACGAACGTACAGCCTTTCCAGCCACCAACTCACAGTTGTTACAACTACCTCAAGCTAATCATTACACAGCTGTTACTGAACATTGAATGGAGAAGTTAAATGGCTATTAAATGAGCTTTTAAGCGTCCAACTCAACCATAACTAATGGATAGCGATAAAACGCTTGTCCATATTACAAATCGTCCATGTTAATGATGAGTAAAAGTATGGATGAGCGTAAATGCATTAGTTCCAGACAGCATTTAATGTCCAAATGATAAATGAGAACAGATCCGTTACTGTTGTCCAATTATGCGCATTTAATGGCTGTTACAGACGTTAAAGGGCTGAGGATAAATGGTCATTATTAGGCCATAAATCCTCCAGTTGTGATACAACATTAGAAAGGCCAGTAAATTGAGCATTTACTCATACAAAGGCTATATAAAACTAGGGGAGACAAGTAATTGGGGCATGTTGAACACACTCACAAATTACTCTATAGATTATAGATTTCTAAAGAGTTTAAGCTAACTTAAGCATCGGAGGGTCCTTGGCAGGCCCCAAACCGGTGTCATTATCTTCTTAGTTCTTTCTTTGGTACAAGATCTCCAGGACGTTCATCGTACTAATGAGGTACATACTGACGAACTCCAGGTCGTCCATCGCACTGACGAGGTACATACTGACAAACTCCAGGTCGTCTATCGTATTGACGAGCTCCAGGTCGTCTATCGTACTGACGAGGAACATACTGATGATGTGAAATTCTGCTTCATCAGTTTGGCGCTGTCTGTGGGAATGATGGGCTATCAATCAATAAACCATTGAATTCTCTACTGACTAAGTTCCTTAGAACCGATGGACTCTACCACAACTGTGCCACTAAACTTGGTGGTGATGGCTCAACAAATCCAAGCACTAACAGCCAATGTGCAAGAATTGAAGAAACAAAATGAAGACTTGAAGTGGAGGGTGCGTTCAAATGACACGAATACGTCATAGTCATGGCGTAATCGCAATGACAATGACAATGAAGCCCATAGTCCAGGAAATAGTAGAAGAAAAACTTCTAAGCACATCGCATAGTCAACTCATGGCAATGCTCAGATGATGAAAAATATGAGGAGGGAGTTAGATAAAGTCAAGAATGCCATGAAGAGAAAGACATCGATAAATCTTGATGGCATGATCGAGAGGATAAACTCACCCTTCATTGCCAGTGTTTTGGAGTGCCCCTTGCCTTCCAAATTTTGTCTCCCACAGTTGGAGGTTTACGATGGCACCAAGGATCCCCTAGATCACATAGGGGCATTCAAGACAATATTAAACCTCCAGCAGGCCCAAGATAAGGTAATTTGCGGATCATTCCTTGCAACCCTTAGAGGAGTAGTAAGGGTGTGGTTTAGCAAGTTGCCCGCGGCATCTATCGTGAACTTTGAGCAATTAAGTGACTCTTTTGTCCGCCATTTCATTGGGGGCTAATGCCATAAGAAGCCCACCTTACACCTGCTAATTGCGAAGCAACATGAAAGGGAAACTCTGAGAGAGTATGTAAAATGCTTCAACAAAGTAATGTTAGAAATTGATGAGGCAAATGATTAGGTGATAATGACGACCTTCCAAGCGGGGTTGAACAATCCTGACCTTGTCTTCTCTCTAGGGAAGACTCCGCCAACTACAATGACAGACCTCCTATTCAAAGCCCAAAAGTACATGAACAGAGAGGATGCATTAACGACAAATGGAGTAGATGGCAAGCGAAGAATGGAAGAAATTGACAAGCTCCAACACAAAAAGAAGGGAAAGAAGGATTATTCCCCCAGTCAAAAGAATGACAACGAAAATACGCAGGCTCATACAAGATCGACAAGTATTCCAAAAGAGGAACTTGTTACCTTGAATCATTCAATGGCAAACAGTTACCTCGTCCATGGAATGTAAAGCACTTCAAGAGGTATTATTGCGAGTTAGATTATGTTTTCAATTTTCTTTCATCAAATTGTTTCCTAAGCAAGAATGAATAAGGGGGCATTTTTTCCCCACATGAATAAATGTCGTTCTCTTGAAAGATCTGAAAGTATTATTTATCATACAAAAAAAAAAAAAAAATTGAAAAGAAAGCCCGTCATTGAAAGTCCAATGAGTAAAACCAAGTACACGATAAAAATCTCGATAAGAGTAAAATCATCACTGAAGAGTAACATTTGATCAATAGACCTTCAGTGAATTTGGTCGACTTAAGATTGCAGATCGTCAGTAAAACAGGTCGTTAGTAACACTGATAACTGTTACACATATTAATGATCTAGTCTTAAATCCTTTCCTTAACAAGGTTTGAATGTTACAGACTTTAGCAGACAGCCTCAGACAGCTAAGCTAATCGTTGTAAAACCGTTACAAGACTTTAAAAAAGGATATAATGGCATTCAATAGGCTATTCAAAGCCTCCAACGTTTGGCACAATAAATGCCTTGAGCATTTATTCACTGACATGCTATATAAGGCAAACAACAAAAAGTAAGCAGGGAGCTATGCATACACTTACTCATTATACTCAGACTATCTCTTGCATTACTTTGTTTTTCAACGAGATAGACTAACTTAAGCATTGGAGGCCCCCCCGGGACCCCAAGTGCCCTATTACATTGTTTCTTTGAAACAGGTATTGACGGTCGTCCATACCAGTGACAAGGAGCATACTGACGAGTTGCAGTTTTCTGCTTCATCAGTCACATAAGGTTCAATTTGGATAAGTATAATCATAATGACAATCAAATTCTCAAAGCGAGAGTAAGTCATATAATTAAATTCATATGGTTAAAAACCGATGAGTACAATCATAATGTCGATCAAATTCTCAAAGCGAGAGTAAGTCATATGATTAAATTCACATGGTTAAAAACCGACGAGTACAATCATAATGATGATGAAATTCTCAAAGCGGAAGTAAGTCATACGATTAAATTCACATGGTTAAAAACCGAGTACAATCATAATGACGATCAATTTCTCAAAGCAAAAGTAAGTCATATGATTAACTTCGCATGGTTAAAAATCGACAAACATAATCATAATGACGATCAAATTCTCAAAGTGAGAGTAAGTCATATGATTAAATTCGCATGGTTAAAAACTGAGGAGCACAATCATAATGACAATCAAATTCACAAAGTGAGAGTAAGTCATATGATTAAACTTGCATGGTTAAAAACCGACGAGCAGTTTTTCTAAAAAGGAAAACAAAAATCAAGGCGTGCGGGAAGCTCATGATGAAGAGAAGGCACGTGTCAATCACCTAACGAGAAAGACACCTTGCATTAAATGTGATGGGACGAGAATCTCAGGACACAAAGGGGAGATTGAACTGCCAAAAACCTTTCATATTCCTATGCTCGTCCAAACAAAGGAGGACAAAGGAATAAGGGGGCAACTGAAGAGTAACATTTGATCAGCAAACCTTCAGTGAATTTGGTGGTCTGTAAGATTGCAGATCGTTAGTAAAACAGGTTGTCAATAACATTGACGACCGATACACACATTAATGCTCTGATATAAATTCCTCATTTAAATGGTGCAAGTGTAACAGACGTACAATCTTTCCAACCACCAGCTCAAAGCTGTTACAACTACCTCAAGCTGATCATTACACAGTTGTTACTGAACATTGAATGGGAAAGTTGAATGGCTATTAAATGAGCATTTAAGCCTCTAGCTCAACCATAACTAATGGATAGCGATAAAACGCTTGTCCATATTGCAAACCGTCCATGTTAATGATGAGTAAAAGGATGGACGAGTGTAAACACGTTAGTTCCAGACAGCATTTAATGTCCAAATGATAAATGAGCACAGAACCGTTATTGCCGTCCAATTATGCACATTTAATGGCCATTATAGACGTTAAAAGGCTGAGGATAAATGGTCATTATTAGGCCATAAATCCTCCAGCTGTGGTACAACGTTAGAAAGGCCAGTAAATTGAGCATTTACTCATACAAAGGCTATATAAAGCTAGGGGAGACAAGTAAGTGGGGCATGTTGAACATACACACAAATTACTCTACAGATTACATATTTCTAAAGAGTTTAAGCTAACTTAAGCATTAGAGAGTCCTTGGCAGGCCCCAAACTGGTGTCATTATCTGTTTAGTGCTTTCTTTGGTACAGGATCTCCAGTTCGTCCATCATATTGACGAGGTACATACTGATGAACTCCAAGTCGTCCATCACACTGATGAGGTAAATACTGATGAGCTCTAGGTCGTCCATCGTACTGACGAGGAACATACTAACGACGTGAAATTTTGCTTCATTAGAAGATATGAACTTACAAAACAAAAAGATGATTCAGCAGCAAGTAAGTTCCTTTCCTTTGTGGCTAGAAGGCCCCTTACTTGAAGACAAAGCCATAAAAGAAGATAGAAGCAAAGAAGAAGATGAGTACCACATTTCCTATCAAGAAGGTTTTGAAGAAGAAAGCAAAAGGAGAAACAAGGATAAGGGAGAGATAAATAGAAGTGAAGGGATGTGTGGGTTTGCAGAGGAGTAATAATGAAAAGAACGAAGCGAGGCATAAAAGAAGCAACACATTAAGTGACTAGTGGCTATTTTTTTGAATAGTAATTAAAGGGAAATACCTAAAAAGATGACTCTGTTCACAGAAGATTAGAAGAGAAGAAAAAAAAAGAAAAAAAGAGAAAAGATAGGAAGGAAGAGAAAATATGGGGATTATTATTCAAAATCCTCCGCAAAAGAGAGAAGAAAATATTCGCATGTGTGGTTGTAAAACAACCCACATGCTTAAGGGGTTAATGTTGATACCTAAAATTCCATACATTTTGGGTCAAGAAGTAAAGCCCAAGACATAATGAATTCAGGCTTTAAGGAGTAGAGAATTTAAGCCCAATGTACATAGTGGCATTTCAATAAATTTGTATTAAGGGAAGGCAAAATGGTAATTGTACTCACACTTCATGGACAATTCAATCAATACACATGGACACATATGGACTAAGTGTCACACCTACCAAAGTCCACTAGTTCCAGGCCTTTTGAATAAAAGGAATTGAAGAATGGAGAGAAGCCCATACTTCCTTGGGCACTTCTACGGATGAGAAAAGAGATAGAGATGAAAATTTCAATGCATATATTCTGCAGAATGACTTTGGCAAATTAGGGCGAACTGGGTCCAAGATCCTTTTGATCTAGTAAAGAGTATTTGGCCCATAAAGGCCTAATTTATTTTTTTATAAAAAGAATGCGAATAACCTACTATCACCTCCAATTCGAGACACGATAAAAGAAAATAAAAGCGGCAGCAGTAGATAATGCGTGAAGGCGAAAAAAAATTAAGAGAAATACAAGAGTAGCAAGGTAGGTGAGTAAGGTAAATTCTAGGCTCTACCTTTCTGCATCCCAGCCAAGCAAGGACCCACAGCCGACGAGGTGCAGAGGGTGTAGTTTGATGAAGGGGGGGAAAGGACCTAGATTTGACATCTCATTGAGACCACTTTTGGGAATATGCTTTTATTGGAAAAGCATCTTTACCAAAATAGGAAAAGAGTAGGTGGGAATCATCTAATGCATGTTAGTGGGTAGGGACAAAGAGAATTAATGGAGGCAATTACCATTTTAGGGAAAGAGATGTGAGGTGGCTACACAGTAGACTGACCTTTATCCAAAATGAGGAGGTTATTTATCGTGAGGGATAGACTAAGTCTCCTTAATGGAAGTATATAAGGCTGAATGTAGGTAGTGGGGTAGCACCCAACTAGACACAGTCAGGGTGTGGGCAATATGTTCAATGGCTGAAAGCACGCTGTAGAGAAAAGAATTCATAAGGATGAGGGAAAAATGGTAAAAATAGGGATCAAAGTTTGGGTATAAAAAGATGGAATAGTACCCATGAATTGGCAAGATGGGTAGCACAGAAACCAAGGAAAACATATGAGACAATTTGAAGAGAAAATGAGATAGTGAAAGAAGAGAAAAAAGACAAAGAAAATGACATTTGAGAGAAGAGAGAATACTATTGCTCTTAATTAGAGCATTCGCATCTCGAATCTTCAAACTATTCTATGTTACCATCTTAAAACTTACTTTATCATTTATACCGTACTATTTTACAACCCTCCCAATATCCCAACTTTTATTTCTTTTATTACTTTATTTAAATATTCTTTATTTTTTTTTTTTTACTGTTTCTCTCACTCTCTCTTACTTTTCCTCTCTCTTTTTCTCCCTCAACCAGCTCCAGCAAAACCCATTAAAACACCACCACTCACATCCCATTTAACCCACCAGACACCGGTCAGCAACCACCATAACCACCACACCACAACCCCCACAACCCATAACCTACCACGCCCCACCTTGCCACCACCATGCCAAAAAAAAAAAAAAAACACACACACACACACACACACACACACACACACACACACACACACACACAACAACCAAACAAAACCCACAACCCATAACCCGCCATTGCACCACCACGCCATTGCCACGCCCAAAAATAAAAAACACACACACACAACAACCAAACAAACCCACAACCCATAACCCACCACTGCACCACCACGCCCCACCCACCATAGACCCACAACCACCATGCCTCAGACTACCACGAGCCAAACCCACAACCACCATGCCTCAGACCCACCACGACTCCCCATGCCCCACCCACCACAGACCCACCACTCCCCACACCGGAAAAACCACACACACAATTGTTGAGCAAAACCCAAATCAACCAAGTAAATCACAATAAATCTAAAGCCCAAACCCAAAACACACTTCCACACAAATCAAAATCCCACTACCCACTACCACCAAATACCCACATCCACTGCCACCACCGTGCCACATCACAGATCAACCCACACCACAAACCCACTCCGCCACCACAGACCATAGACCACCGACTTAGACGCACTTCGCCACCACTGCCACACAACCCACGCCGTCGCCACAGGGAAGACGGCGTTGTATTGAAGGACCTACGCCTACCTCTGCCGCTACCACCACCACACGAGGTTTTGGGGTTTGAGAAAAATGGGGTTTTGGGTTTAAGGAGAGGAGCGAGCAGAGAAGAGAAGACAGAATGTTTTGGAGAGAGAGAGAGAGAGTGTGTGTGTGTGTGGCTTTATAGGTGAGAATAAAAAAAAAAAAAAAATATATATATATATATATATATGTGTGTATATATATATATATGTGTATATATATATATATGTATATATATACATATATATATATATATGTGTATATATATATATATATATACATATATATATATATATATATATATTTTTACAATGTTGCTATAGTACCATTGTAAATTTACGATGGCACTGTAGTAATATTGCAATTTTTTTGCAATCCTAACCATTTGGCAGTGCGGGTGTTGGATGGTTTTTGAGCTAAAATGCTAAATCTGTCCTACATATGGCATTTGGTAGTCCAGATGCGAATGCTCTTATGTCTACTGAAACTTTTGTTACTTTTCTTTTATTACGTACTGAACTAATCATTATTTTGTCATATGTGTCTGTAAACACACACACATACACACACACACACATATATATATATATTTGTATCTTTGAGGGTTTTTTTTTTTTTTCTTCTGCTTAGGCTGGTTCCTAGGTGCCTCTTGCAGAGAGAACCAAGCCCAACTCTCCAGCCCTATCTATAGAAACCTTGGCCCAAAAGCACAAAAAGGCACCAACCCCATTCTTAATGGCTAGTAATTGTTTTAGCAGTCCCTTGAGAAAATTTATCCATTTTTATAATATATTTAGAGTCATGCTACAAGCACCAACAATACAACAAAAATTTTACAAAGTCCCACAAACATTCATTCCACTTGGACCCCATCGCAATACAAAAAGAAAGGAGCCTGTAAAATTATTTAGACTCTCCATTTTATTGAGGACAATTATTGGTTTACATTGTACTATTGATGTAAGATTTATATTGTTCACTAAACAAAAGTGTGCAACATTGTACATATTTGTAAAAAGTGTACAATATTGTCCACATTTGCATAAAAATGTACAATTTTAATCTTACATTGATGAACTAATAACTTTCCTTTTATTTATTAAGACTGTGCAAACATACAAAAGCCTGGATTTACAATGGTGAAGCCTCCATCTATGACAATATTATGTCCACTCACATATTTTGACTCATCACTTCCGAGATAGAGAGCAGCCTCGGCTATATCCTCTGGCTTGAGAACTTCACCCTTGAGGTTGGAATAAACACGATAAACTCCATCATCATCTAGCTTCAAGAAATCCTTTGCCAAAGGTGTAGCAATCAAATAAGGTGACACACAATTCACACGAATTCCAAACTGTCCGAGCTCCACTGCTGTATTTCTCATTAATCCAACCAGACCATGTTTTGAGCTTGTGTAGCCATGAGATGAAACTCCTCCTATGGTTGAACATACACTAGCGGTATTGATTATACTACCTTTTTTAGCCGGAATCATCACACGGGCTGCATGTTTGGTGCCAAGGAAAGCACCTACAAGGTTGACACTAACCACTTGCTCAAATTCAGCCTTGGTGTTGTCAAGGATGTTGGGTTTGGCTACCCCAGCTATACCAGCATTGTTGTACATAATGTCTAACTTACCATACTTGGAAACAGCATGGTTAACTGCATTTTCTACATCTGTTTCTTTAGTAACATCACAACGGACAAAGGATGTAGATTGAGGATTTAGTTCTTCGCATACAGAGTGGCCCAATTCATCTTGGATGTCAGCAATTACAACTTTTGCTCCATGTTTAGAGAAGAGTCTTGCAGTGGACTCACCAATGCCGCTAGACCCACCAGTGATTAATGCCACTTTTCCTTCAAGCCTGTCAAATTAATTTTTACAAGATATTATCTCTCACTTTTATTATTCAGCATATTTTAGATGGCATAATTGCACAAAATATTTGCTACAGTCCATGGTTAATGGATGCAGTGTCCAACAAAACAAATAGAAAAAGTATTTACCGGGAGAGAGAGGATTTTTTTTTTCACAGAGTATTGTTCTTTAACAAATTAAACATATTGAGGCAAGACAGCTAAAACAAATTTCATACCTTCTTGCTGCAGCCGAGAGTAATGAGAAACTTCCCATGGTCGAAGGAGTAAGAATATGTGTTGGAAAAAAGAAAATGAAACCCTAATACATTCACCATTTTGCTTTGTTATCTCTCTTGTAATATAGCTGAGATGTCATAATCAAGCAGAATTTAGTATTTACCCTGGACCCACGGCAAGTTAGGTAGAATAGTTAAACTGGGCTACATGCTGTACTAAGTATTAACCACTAAATTTCCATTAAAAAAAGTATTAACTACTAAATTTATCGAGTAAGTATGGTATTATAACTAATTCTATAACTTTATCACAATTTTACCACGTAATGATCCGTGAATAGTAGAATTATAGACCCAATAGACCCATCATTTCATTTTCATTACATACAACTCGCCATATAGATAAATTGTGGCTAAAATGGTAAAAAATTGTTGTTACACTAGACTTACTAAATTTATTCCTGTTTGGATCAAAAAACAGGTGAAGTTATAGTGGACGGTCAGATGGTTGTTAGAATCCCCATGGTCGAAAGATGCTTCTAAATTTTTTATAACTTTCTATTGGTGTGCAGTTAAACAAAACCATACGTCTCATTAAATTGAATGATATTACATGCTACTTGATCTAATGTAATTATATAATATAATATTAAAAAAAGCATATAATAAGATAATATATATAATTACTCAAATGTAAACATCAAATAAACAATAACTAGCCATTCAGCCAAAAAAAATAAACAATAACTAGCCACAATTATCAATTTTAAAAATAAAATAAGATAATATAGATCATAAAAAGATGCTAGACTATGTATATGAGATATATTTCTTTTTTGTATTGACTAGTAGAGACTGATTCACGTGGAAGAGGAATCCTTTTATATCTTAGAGATATATAGAAAGGATTTTTTTCCCCTTGTATTGCTGAGTTGGGATTATTATTATTTTTTTTAATGGATTTTTCAATAGAGTTTTTTTTAGGTACAACTTTTTCAAACAATTCCTTTTTCAAATATGAAAAATAATCTATACCAAACAGATACTAAATATGCTAGTATACTGCCATACTCTTTTATTTTATTTTTTTGAACAATTGTATCTAGGCGTACTCATGAACGCACACACGTGGCAAAAAATGCAAGCCAACACCGACGGACACACTGCAAATAAATCATACCGATGTTGAGCATAAACCGAACATCTGTCACAGTAGATCAATGCCACAGAGAAGACTCTGTCACCACACTTTTGACAAATAGTCACCATAGTGGAGAGAATGAGAAGGGACCACCATAAAACCCGGGAATATTCTCGGGAAAGTGATAAAAGCTAAGCAGCAGCGACAGAGCGATGGGAAGAGAGATTTTAGGGTTGCGGAAATAGATGCTACACCATATGTCGAAATCTCTCAGAGGACAGAGCAGAAACCCTAGCAGAGAGAAATAAAGAAAATTACTATAGAGAGAGAGAGAGATGCGGGAGTTGAGGCGCGTTGGGTTTGGTTATTTGTTATAGATTTTTGATGTTAGGATTTGGAAGATTATGGACCCAAGGGAATTGATGGGCCAAATGGTATTTTATTTGGTTCTTTGTTTCAAATTGATTTTTGGCTAAAATGCAAATACACTTTTTAAGTTTAGGACAAAGTTTAATTAACTTATCTATGATTTGACTAAAATTTAAATTGTCTATTTGTGGTATAAAAGTTGGCACTTTGCCTATCTGATATTCACTCCTTTAAACTTCCGTAAGCCACATATGTAATTTCACCGTTTTGGCTTAAGGACATTCTTCCTTTTTATAAGAACATTCTCAAGCTTATCAATTCAAACCAAACTGTCAAGGGGATGGAAAAGATTGAGAAAAAAAATTTGTGCTGTGTTTGATTTGGTTTTAATTTTTGGCTGCAGTGGCTATAGGTAGATTTCTGGGTTTAGTTCTTGGTTTGATAGCCACTTCTGTTAGATTCACTTCAATGCCGATGTGGGTTCAGGTGTGGGGTTTATCTTTCGATTTGTTATTGGAGGAGGTGGGTAGGGATATTGGCAGTGGTTTGGGAGAAGTATTGGAAATTGATTTAAAGGCGTTTTCGTCTGACCAAGCTCGCTTTATCAGAGTAAGGGTGGAGTTGCCGTTAGATAAACCATTACGTTGAGGAGGAGGAGTTGTTGCTAGCCTTGAAGGAGATAAGGTTTGTATTGGTTTCAAGTACGAACGTGTAGTTGGGCTCTGTTATTAGTGTGGTTGGATTGGTCATGAGGTCAGGGATTGCTTTGTTCAAAGGGATCGAAAACAGGGAGGTCTTCCTTATGGGGAGTGGTTGAAGGCGGGTATCGTAGAAACTATGGTAATGCAAACAAAGTAAGAAGTAGCCTGAGGCGGCGGGATGATGATGTCTAAGCTGATCAGGGGAATCGGGTTTCTTCACAATGGAAGGTAAATGAGCAAGGTAATCTAGCAATTGGAAGTGGAAGTGGGAGTACGTCTTTAACGCAGTTGGGCAGTTTACCTGAAGGTGGTAGCTTTGACGGTGCTCCGGCAAACGGTGGTGTTACAGCCGATAAGGGTGCAATCTTGACTGTGAAGAAGCATGTTCCAGATTTTGAGGAGTTAATTATGGAGATTGATCATGCTATCCAAACCGATTCAAATTTTTCAAATTCAAAAGCAACTCCAACTAATTGCGTTCCAGATAATAGCGAGATTGTCTCTGACTTGATTGAGGTGGTAGTCATGGATGAGGATACAATCACCCTCAGAGATATGTTTTAAAGTTGGTTGTGGTAACGGGTAAGGTAACAAGAGCAATAGTAAGGGCCAGCCCAAAAGAAGTAGTAGTAAAGTGTTGGTGCAAATACAATGATAATGGAAATAATACAAAGAGAAACTGAATAATACTACTGAATTTTATTACTTTAAAGAGAGAAATTACACAACACTATTTGGACTGAGGCGCGGCACTCGCTCTCTTTAAGGAGATTCAAGCCCTTGGTTGGCTAAACTTTGTAACCGGTGCAGACCTTCTCTGACTTGTCTCCCCTAGGATACAACAGCCCAACAAGTGTCGTATGGCTAGAACAACCTCTGCACAAAGTGTTCAAGCCCAAAGCTCCACCAGAAAGAACACATTTCCTTGCCAAGAACCTCTCTATCTTTTAGTGTATTTTTTGTGTGAGTATTGTCGTAACCAGGATTGAGTCTAAATGAGTCTATTTATAGGCTCAATGGGCCTTACGAAATTACTACCCAATTTATTCTGATTAATTAGGTCCATTATTCTGATTTAGTGGGTGTTACAAGATTAATTGTTAGACATTAATCTGATGGGCTGGAGTTACTGAAGAATGAAAAGGCCCAAACAGATAGTCCATTAAGTGGGTTAATGGCTCTTTATTTTCCATAGTAAAAATGGAGTATTAATTCGGGCCATTTAGGAGGATCCAAGAGGCTGATTCATTTCCAATTTTGATACCTCCACTCTTCACCTCCCCCTTGCGCACGTATCTAACCTAATATCTGAGACAATTCATTTTAGCCCATTAATCACCACAATTAAAAAGAATAAAAAAGTCTCTCTCCTTTTCAATGTGGGATTAAACATTTTCACTAACTCCTCATCTTCCATATTCACTCCCATATCTTTTCATTTATTGTTATAACATTTATTTATTTTAATTATTTAATATTAAAATGCTCTAACATAAAGATAAGGGTGTGAGTCAAGCCATGCATAGCCCAAAAATAGTTGAGTCGGTGGAGAAATCTACAATTGGAAGCCCGAAAGCAATGATGAATTGGAAAAGGCTTACCACAAGATCTCAAACTCTTATTAATTCTTCAATTGTTGATGTGGAATTTGGGCAAAAAAGGAAGCAAGTAGAAAACATGAATAAGGAGGCTACCGATTGTTAAGGGAGAAAAGAAACATAGAACTGTGGAGAATGAGCAAGATGTTGTGTCAACTATGGGATTAGCGAAGGTTGCAGGGCAACCATGCCGGGCATGAAGCCACTCCTAAGATGCAAAAAAAAAAAAAAAAAAAAAAAAAAAAAAAAAAAAAAAAAAACTCATCACTTTGATGTCCATGTAAATTAAGAAGGTGTCGTTTGACATTTTTTTTATTTGGTTTTCTAGGCATCCAAGTGAAGATTCACTTTTCTTACTGTAGTTTGGATTCTAAAGTTTTTCTTCTTTGTTTTTCTTTGTTCTTTTCTTTCTTTTCTTTACGATGTAATGGTGTTACTCTAGAGTATGCTAAAAGATAATGAGGGGGTCACATGTCCCTCTTTCTCTTCCCCATTGTGTATCATGTTTCTCTATTAATAAAGTATACTATCATTTCCTCTAAAAAAAAAAAAAAAAAATTCTTGGTTTGAGTTTATGTCCAAAAATTCTAGAAACATAAATACAATCCTATGCAATTGCTGCAATACTGCCCAAATAAAAGTCCCAACTATTTCAAGGTCCAAAAATGGAAGATTTTTGGATAAGAATTAGAGAAGAAGTACCCGGCTTGGGGACATATGACCGTTTGATACAATAAGGGGCATTTTTCCTCTGTATCCAACGGTCAATTTTTATTCGATCAATTTTATTCGATCAATTTTTCCTCTATATCGGATTTTTTATTCGATCATTTTTTTTTTTTAAGAAGGAATTAGTTCTATAACTTAGGTTGCATTTGACATTGGCTGAAAAAGGCCAGCTTTTTTTTTTTTTTTTTTTTTTAAAACTTATTTTTACTACTATCTAGCTTATTTTTTCTATTATTCATGGGTTTCACTGTACTGTTTCAGTTAGGTTTTAGCTATATCTACAGTACTTTCAGCAAAAAGTTTTTAATTTCAGCTAAATAAGCTATTCTCAAACAGACACTTAATTGTTGGAAGATGATGTAATTCGTGCAATGATATTTGTTTCCTTCACATGCAGTACTCATGGTTCATTAATATGCGTGTCTTCTTTTGATTGGATATGTGACTGTTAGCATGTGTGAGCATTTGTTTAATTAATTTTGCTTGTTTTTCGAGTGTGTGTGTGTGTATATATATAAAACAGAGCTTTATTTTTTAATAAAATATTTTTATTGATATTTTTTAAAAATTTTTTAAATCAATAATTTTTTTGTTAATAAATTAAAACTGATGCATTTGAGATAACAATAATTTCAAAAATGATAAAATTGATGCAAATTAATAAATTTTATATAAATTAAATAATAAATTTTAGTTTCATTTGAATAAAGTGTACTGTGTAATATAAAAAAATATATTTAATAGTGATAAAAATAAATAAATATTTTTTTTCTTTTATAAATGACAAAGTAAATTATATCCCAAACTTTTAACCATAGAATCATGATATCTTCTCTTCTTGGGGGTGGGGGGGGGGGGGGGGGGGGTGGATTCCTATATCCTTTATTCTCTTAATGCAAATGAACATGAGTTTGTTTTTGAAAAAGAAAAACAACCTTTACTAAGAAATTTACTTATATTTTTATAAATATATGCTTTATATGATCTCAAATTAAAGAGTTATATAGGGAGGAGTGAATGTTAGTTTAAATGAGTGTTTACTTTTTTTCAAGAATAAAAATAAATTGGAGGGTGTCATTACCAAAAAGCCACTCATGGTTTTTAGATTTTAATAATAAAATAGTGGGGGAGAGATTATTTTTGAAAAGTCACCAGGAGGATTCATGACCCCCTCTCTGTTTATCACTGAATGATGACAATGTACTATGTAAGAAATTGGTTTACATTCTTAGACTGTTAGGAGAAATTAATCATCATTAATGATTTATACATTTACAACAATTTAAATATAAATAATAAATAAATAAACCATTTAGGGTTTCGATTGGCTTAGGTTTTTATTTATTTAATATGTTGGAGGCCTTGTTAGAGACCTAGAGGTGGGAAAATAGTATACCATTTTTTTTAAGGAAATTATTATCATAGAATTTGGGTATTTTCTATAAAGGAAGAAAGGGGTTTTTGTAGTGGGGGACTTAGACCTAGGCCTCGTTGGCCTACATTGTTGGATTAGCCTACTTATCATCAACACCACTTTTATTTCATGATTCGCAACCTATCAATTCAACAATTTGTAAAAGAAGTTGTGTAGTTGGACTTATTCTAATTAGTATTTATATGACCAAACTATAATTTTTGTCATTCCTTATATATTTCTCAGCATGTCAATTTTGTCCATTAAAAGTTGGGAGGAGTAGGCTGGAGATTTTTCAAATGTTGTGTTTCTTTGTTCTTTGTTGGATGGTTATAAAAATTAGAGTAAAATATACTTTTGGCCCAAAAAGTTTTGAGTTATTTTCATTTTTGCTTTTATGTTTCAAAATTTTCATTTTGACCTTTTATATTTGATAATGTTTTCATAATAGCTTTACTGACCATTTCTATTAGTAATCAAACCATTAACTGCCCTGCATGTTTTATTATTTAATGAAATATTAGCTTTAAAATGTTGTGGAATGCAAGAATTTCATTGTTGTAGGGAAAAAAAAAAAAACATATTATGGACAATTAGATCAATAATGAAAATGGACAAAATGACCAATTTGAAAACAATCAAACATTTAGGGCCAAAATAAAAATTTTAAAACATAAAAGGGTAAAATGAAAACAACCCAAACTTGAATAACTAAAAACAAAAACCAAAACAAATATATATATATATATATATATATATATTTAAAATATTAAATATAAAAATTAAGTTGGGAGGAGTGGGCTGCAGGATAAATAAAGTTTCACCTATTGCATTAAAAATAATGATTTAGTCAAATAAAGTAAATAATTGTGGGTTCCAGTTAACTTAACTACAAAAGTTTATTATCATCAAATAAAGTTTATTGTTATCAAATAAGAAATTGGGGGTTTGAACTCATTTATACCAAAAATCATTTGGTACCTTAGCCTAATGGTAGAGGACATTCTACAAATTAAAATTCTATCAAACCTATTATAAAAATAGTAAATAATTGATGATGTGGGACTCGAGGGCACATTTAAAATTCTATCTATTTCCCTCCATCAAATTTTGACCACATTAAAGTTTAAAGGGAAAAGCGTGATTCTTAAAATTAAAGAAAAAAAATTAAAAAAAAAATAAAGAAGAAAAGAAAAGTATGGAGAAGCACTAGCATCTCCATGACATTTGGATGTGATGTGGGTTTAAATTTAAGTGGGTTTATGCCTGTGGTATTTGAATTGGTCTGCTCATGAACTTCCCTAATGGGCTTTAAAATCCTATTCGTTTCGATGAATCTCCTCAAATTCCTTCCCTAATGGGCTCCTTAAGTCCCTTAGATCCGATATCAAAAGCCTTATGATGATTGCCAAGTGCCAACTAGACAACAATCCCATCATTTACTACAACTGTACGTGGTGGAATTTTATAGCACAGTCTTGCTGGTCCGGCTACTTGATATTTCAGCTTAAAGCCCATTCTCCCAAAGGTGAAAAGGTTGTTTGGTAATGTTGTTCTAGTAAAATTATTTATTTTTTTAGAAATACGTATGGGTGAAAAAGTGTGTGAAATACATGTAATGTTGTTTAAACACTGAAAATTGTTGCTCAAAACACCTTACCAAACAATTTTTAGTGTGTTAGTTCTATAACAAAGCTCTATGGAACTAGTTATTTATTCCTTCTTACAAGTTGTGATGAAGACAATAATTGCAATCTAAACATTCACACAATGATTGAGCTTTTTATATATTTTCTTCTAGCCAAAAAAAAAAAAAAAAAAAGAGGAAAGGAAGAAAAACTAAAAAGAAATGGTATGACGAGAGAGAACAATTTACCTGGATTTTATATTTGCATTTATAATGTTATATATTTCTATGTAAATGCCCTTTCACTTTCATTTACGTTTCAATTGCACAAATAATTTATTGGTACTTATGAAGGGCTATTTGTTACATTGTCTAGTTGAAGGATACAGTTTGTGTCTAGTGCATTTTTACACTGGACATGATATGATGCAGACATGTGTCCAAAACTGGACACTTGTTCAAATCATAGTGTACAATTAATGCAAAAATACACTAGACACAATAGCTTCACCCTTAATTGAAAGCCTTTACAAGTCGGGAATTAGATATTTGACTATAAAACAAACAACAGAACTTGTGTGAGACTAGAAATTTGAACCTCTGGCCCATTTCGTTGGCTGCTATGATTTTAGGAAGTGGTTAAGGAACAAAATACCCGGTATGATATAGGATTCCCACTGCTATGATGAAGCCAAGTGAGTATCCAATCACTACTCCCTCCCATAAGAACCATCTCTCCTTATTCTCATCCTTTAAAGGTTTTGTTGGTGACAGCTCTTCTAGACATGGAACTCGAATCTACATTCCACACAGTAGATTATTGTTGGCAAAAAATTTTGGATCATTCATGGTGTCCATTTGACCACCAACTGGAATCTTACCAGTGAGCTTGTTGCTACTCACATCCAAAACAGACAATTGTTGCAGCTTTGCTAGTGATTGTGAAATTAAGCCTGATAATTTGTTATGTGACAAGTCCAAACTCTCTAGGCTCTTTAAGTCACCAAGACTTATCGGTACATTCCCATGGAGGACGTTATGTGAGATGTTGAGAAGTTTTAGACCATTCAATCTGCCTAATGATGCTGGGATCTCACCAAAAAGTTGGTTCATTGACAAGTCTAACAAAGAGTAGAGTTCAAGGTTATGGCTTGACAAACCTTGTTTCGATTTCTTCCAATTCATCAAATCATTATACTTTAGCGAGATGGTGAAAATATTAGAGAGTGGTGAAAATGATTTGTTTGGTTTTTCAATCATACCAAGAAGATTCCAAACTTTGCAGGAATGTTGCCAACAAGATGATTGCTTGAGAGCTCAAGGATTCAGAGGCAACTAAGATTGGAAATACCATCAGGGATGGAACCTTGGAGGGTGGTGTTTCATAAATTTAGGACTTGAAGGGTGGATATTTGGCTAATAAACTCTGGCAATTCACCACTGAATTTGTTGTCATGGATATCTAGGTGTTCAAGATGGCTTATATTGGTCAGGTTTCTAGGAAAGTTGCCAGCAAACCTATTTTTTCCCAAAGCAAGAATTTCAATTTCTTGGTAAAATTTTGTTGGAATTTCACCTGAGAATTCATTAGAAAAAATGTCAATGTACCCGAGGAATACATTGGAGCTAAAATCTGGTAAGTTGCCAAAAAATCTATTGCTTGACAAGTCTAGTAATTGGAGGCGATATATATTAGAGATAGAGTGAGGAACTTTCCCTGAAAAGTTATTTTCAGCCAACATGAGAATCAAGATTTCAGTTGCATTACCAATGTTGTTTGGTAGTTCTCCAAAAAAATTATTTCGGGAAAGGGAAAGAATTGATAAACTTTTAGAGTTGAAGAGACAGGGTGGAAGAGAACCTGTAAGATTGTTATCTGACATAATTATATTTCCAACTTTCATTTCAGCAAGCCATTGTGGAAAAATTCCTTCCAGCTTGTTCTCACTCAAGTCCAAAAAGCCAAGAGTCTTCAGTTTAGAAATCCAAATATCCAATATGGGATTTCTCCAGCAAGACCACAAGATTTCATGTACAATTGAGATAAAATACACGTAGGCTCTATCTTTGCATTACTATTCCAAATCAGATTATTTCCTCCAAGAAAAAGATGCTTCATGCCCTTTATATTGAACAACCAAGATGGAATTTTTCCACCGAGCAAATTGTTTTCCAATTGAAGTGTTTCCAACCTCACCAATTTCTGCATGGATGATGGAATACTCCCAGTGTACTTGTTGTTGCTCAAGGACAAACTAGTTATGTTGGATGGATTGCTAATAAAATTAGGAATCTTCTTTGACAAGGAATTATCCCTCAAGTCCAATACTTCCAACTCCTTCAAATACGAAAATGATGATGGAATTTCGCCAAAAAATTTGTTGCTGCGAAGGTACAACTGCCGCAACTTTGTCACGTTCCCTATCTCCTTAGGGATATTTCCACCAAGAAGAATTTTCTTCCAGGTTCAATACCCGCAAGTTTTGAAGTGAGCCCACTTCCCTGGTAAGAATATCATGGAATGAATTGCTACTCATATCAAGATAAACTAATTTGCTTAAATTGGCAAAGCCTGGTAATTCACCTTCTATTTGATTCCCTGCCATGTCAAGAAGCATCAAGCTTCTAATGCGAAAGAGTGGTGTCAAGATGGTGGAAGTCACCACTATGGGCTCTATAGAGTGCATAGAGATAAGGTTGTTAATATATAGAGCAATCACAGTCCTTGAATGAAAACGAGAACTACAAATGACCCTGTCCTAGTTGCAACTGTTAGAAATACTGAATGCAATAGTATAGTATTTCTCAAATGAAAGAATATACATGAGTGCCTTTATATAGGAGGCATATGAGTGCAGTACAAGTAAGAGTGTAGTGCAAGAATGTGTGCTATATGTTGGAGCATTTTAATTTTAAATAACTAAAAATGAATAAATGTAAAGATGTGGGAGTAAATATGGAAGATGAGGAGTTAGTGAAAATGTTTAATCCCACATTGAAAAGGAGAGAGACTTTTTTATTCTTTTTAATTGTGGTGATTAATGGGCTAAAATGTATTGACTCAGACATTGGGCTAGATACGTGCGCAAGGGGGAGGTGAAGAGTGGAGGTAACCTAATTAATCATTCAGACTCAATCCAAGCTACTACAATACTCACAAAAAAAAAAAAAAAAAAAACTAAAAAATAGAGAGGTTCTTGGCAAGGAAGGGTGTTTTTTCTGGTGGAGTTTTGGGCTTGAACACTTTGTGCAGAGGTTGTTCTAGCCATACGACACTTGTTGACAAGTCAAAGAAGGTCTGCACCGGTTACAAAGTTTAGCCAACCAAGGGCTTGAATCTCCTTAAAGAGAACGAGTGCCGTGCCTTAGTCCAAATAGTGTTGTATATTTTCTCTCTTTAAAGTAATAAAATTCAGTAGTATTATTCAGTTTCTCTTTGTATTATTTCCATTATCATTGTATTTGCACCAACAGTTTTAAGGAGATTCAATCACATGGAGCCTACACAAGAGAAACCAAATGAGCCTGTTGGAGATCTTAACAAGCCCTTTCGCTTTAAGGGAGCCCATTTCAAGAGGTGGAAAGGAAAGGTCCTCTTCTACTTGAGTCTTCTCAAAGTCTCCTACATCCTTACTGACAAGAATCCATCAAAAGTTCCTACCGATGAGATGAGTAATGAAGAATATGTTCTCCATCAAGAAAAAATAGATAAGTATACAAAAGATGAATATAATTGTCGCTCTTATCTATTGAATTGTCTTGCCGATCATTTCTATGATTATTATGATACAACTTACAATTCTGTTAAGAAAATTTGGAAAGCTTTACAAAGCAAGTACGATACCGAGGAGGCAGGTGCAAAGAAGTATGCTGCTAGCAGATTTTTCCGTTACCAAATGGTGGATGGAAAATCGGTGGTGGATCAAGCACAAGACTTCCAAATGATCGTGGTAGAATTGAGATCCGAAGGCGTAAAGATTGGAGACAATTTGTGGTAGTTGGCATAATTGATAAACTACCACAATTTTGGAGGGAGTTCCAAAAGACTTTGCGGCCCAAATAAAAGGAGACATCCTTGGAGACTTTGATCACACGCATCCGTGTGGAGGAGGAGGCTAGAGGACAAGATGCACTCATGACACAAGAGAGCAATGGTAATTCCATCACAAAGGTAAACCTTATTTCAGCCAATAATAATATGCCCAAAAATCATTTTCCTAGAAATGGTCAATTGAAGCCTAAAAAGAGAGCCTTTAAAAATAATAATAGACCTCAAGGAAGGGGAAACCCGAATAAAAATTACAATAAGAACCAAGGACCCTCTTCACAAGATCAATTTAATAGATCCTGTTTTGTCTGTGGCAAGAGTGGGCATATTGCTCGATTTTGCAAATTTCGGAAACGTGAATCTGTCCCGCAAGCTAACGTAACCGAAGAGCCTTTAGTGGCTATGATTACAGACATCAATATGGTGCAATATGTTGAAGAGTGGTGGGCAGATTCTGGTGCTAATAGGCACGTCTGCCAGGGGCGGAGGCAGGGGGGGGGGGGGGCGAGGGGGGGCACCTGCCCCCCCTGACTCCTAAATTTTTCATGTATATGTAACCTTAAGAAGTAGTTCCACGCATAGAGAAAAAAACAAAAAAAGCGACTCCCACTTGGTTGAAACAAAGTGGCTCTGACACAAGAAAAAAGAAAGCAAAAAAAAGTTTTCTCAAACATCAAATCTTCCACCTTGTCACCTATTTTACTGTCCTTGTAGGTAGCTTTTATCTTGTCCCAAGTTTGACACCTGTTTCACAATTTTTTTTTTCTTTTCTATTATTTTTTTCACCATTTTCACTATTAATGATACTCTTTACAATATTTTATTGTCGATTGATGCTAGAGATACTACAAATTTTACTACTTATATCTTATAAATTGATATGTCACAAATTACAAAAAGTAATTTCAAACATTTATTTATTATATATTGTTTAAGTAACTCTAATAACATTTTTACCATATCAATTTGTAAACATTTTGTTGTAAATTTTGTAGTATGAATTGATTATTTTTTTTTTAAATTTATTTTAATGATATGAAATATATTTATTTTCTTACAATTGTTTATTTATTTTGTTATTATTATTATTATCGATTAATATTTTTTAGATCAATTTCACTTTAAATAATATTTTTTAATTTTGCCCCCTCTGAACTAAAATTCTGGCTCCGCCACTGACGTCTACTATAACAAAAATTGGTTCAAATTGTACACTCCTTTTGAAGAAGAAAAAACTGTTATGCTTGGTGACTCTAGCAAAACCAAGGTTCTTGGGAGTGGTGAGGTTGAATTGAAATTCACTTCTAGACGCTTGCTAACATTGAAAGATGTTCTTTACACTCCGTCCATGAGGAAGAATTTGATGTCAAGTTTTTTACTTAACAAGGCTAGCTTCAAGCAAACTATGGAATCTGATAATTATGTAATCACTAAAAAGGGATTATTTGTGGGCAAGGGTTATGCTTGTGATGGAATGTTTAAATTGAATGTTGAGAATAATAAAGCATCTACCAGTCCAGTTTATATGATTTCTTCTATTAATTTTTGGCATGCTCGTTTGTGTCATATAAATGGTAGATATGTGGGAATCATGAGTAGTTTAGGATTAATTCCAAGACTGTCAAAAGATTTTGAAAAATGTGAAACTTGTAGTCAAGCTAAGATTACAAAAAGGCCTCATAAAAGTGTTGTAAGAAACACCGAATTGCTTGAGTTAATTCACTCCGATTTATGTGAATTTGAGGGAATTTTAACTCGTGGAGGAAATAGATATATTATCACTTTTATTGATGATTTCTCTAAATATACAACTATTTATTTGTTGAAAAATAAAAGTGATACTTTTGAAAAATTTCAAGATTTTTTAAAAAAAGTTGAAAATCAATTTGGTAGAAAAATAAAAAGAATAAGAAGTAATAGAGGCCGTGAGTATGAATCAAGTGCATTCAACTCATTTGTTCAGTCTTTGGGAATTATCCATGAAACTACTGCACCATATTCACCTGCTTCTAATGGTGTGGCTGAAAGAAAAAATAGAACTTTAATTGAGTCAACAAATGCCATGTTAATTGAATCTGGTGCACCTTTACATTTTTGGAGTGAAGCAATTTTAACTGCATGTCATGTTTTGAATAGGGTGCCACATAAAAAGTCACACACCATACTTTTTGAGATGTGGAAAGGACATAAGCCAAATTTGGGATATTTGAGAGTATGGGGTTGTCTTGCTTATGTAAGACTAACTGACCCTAAAATGCCTAAATTGGGTATTAGAGCTACTACCTGTGCTTTTCTTGGTTATGCAATTAATAGTGCAGCCTATAGATTTTTTGATCTTGAAAACAAAATAAGTTTTGAATCTGGTGATGCAATTTTTCATGAAGGAGTAAAAGAGCTAGAGTTGAAAAGGATTTTGGTCCTGATTATTATGTTTTTAACATTGAGAAAAATCCCAAAAATTTAAAAGAGGCTTTAACATCACCTGATTCTATATTTTGGAAAGAGGCTATAAATGATGAGATGGAATCTTTAATTTCTAATAGAACTTGGAAATTAGTAGATCTCCCACCGGGTTGTAAGACCATAGGTTGTAAATGGGTCCTTAGAAAAAAATTGAAACCGGATGGATCAATAGATAAGTTTAAAGCTAGATTTGTTGCAAAAGGCTTTAAACAAAAAGCAAATCTTGATTTCTTTGATGCTTTTTCTCCGGTAACAAGAATTACATCTATTAGATTGTTAATTGCTATTGCTGCAATTTTTGATTTGAAAATTCATCAAATGGATGTAAAAACTGCTTTTCTAAATGGGGACCTAGAGGAAGAGATTTACATGGATCAACCCGAAGGCTTTATAGAGCCTGGACAAGAAAGCAAGGTATGTAAGCTAACTAAATCCCTATATGGCTTAAAACAAGCACCAAAACAGTGGCATGAAAAGTTTGATTCCTGTATGATTGAGAATGGCTATAAATCAAATGAATGTGATAAATGTATTTATTCTAAATCATGGAATAATTTACATGTTATTATTAGCCTCTATGTGGATGATATGTTAATTTTTGGCTCAAATATGCATGTTATAAATGAGACAAAAAATATGCTTAAAAGCCATTTTGATATGAAAGATCTTGGTGAGGCTAATTTTATTTTGGGCATGAAAATTACAAAAGTATGTGATGGAATATATCTTGATCAATCACATTATGTTGAGAAAATATTGAAAAAATATAATTTTCATGATCACAAAAGTGTAGCTACTCCTTTTGATTCTAGTGTTCATTTATTTCCTGTGAATAATGATGATGAGATTTTTAATCAAAAAGATTATGCTAGTATCATTGGTAGTTTGCGTTATGCTACTGATTGTACTAGACCTGACATTGCATATGTAGTAGGAGTGCTTAGCAGATTTACTAGCAAGCCTAGTAAAGATCATTGGCTAGCTATTGAGTGAGTCATGAGATATTTAATTGGTACCAAAAGCTATGGCTTATTTTATAAAAAGTACCCTGCTGTGATTGAAGGTTTTAGTGATGCCGATTGGAATACTTTGTCAGGTGATTCTCTCTCTACCACTGGTTATATTTTTACTTGAGGTAGTGGTGCTATTTGTTAGAAATCTAAAAAGCAAACAATAATTGCTAATTCTACAATGGAAGCTAAATTAATAGCATTAGCTTCAGCTAGTGAAGAGGCAAATTGGCTTAGAGATTTATTATATGAAATTCTACTTTGGGAAAAGCCAATTCCACCTATATTAATTCATTGTGATAGCACTGCTGCAATTGGTAGAGTTAAAAACCGTTACTACAACGGTAAATCCAGACCTATAAGAAGAAAGCACAGTACCGTGCGATCTTATTTGAGTAGTGGCATCATAGCTGTGGATTATATTAAATCTAATGATAATCTTGCAGATCCATTTACCAAGGCCTTGGCAAAAGATAGAGTCTGGAATACATCGAGGGGGATGGGACTAAAGTCCATAGAATCATGAGCCATGTATGAGGATACCCAACCCAAGGACCAGAGATCTTGAGAATTGGGTTCAATGGGAAAAACGAATCATATGATGGTCGTAAGAAATGCACAATTATTTATTTTGTAAATAATTTTTTAATTGTTCATCCCTATGATGTAAGTGCATTTATCCTGTAATGTGGAGAGGTTGAGTAAAAAACTCTTAATGAAATTTGTAGCTCGTATGAGTGGGGTGTTAGAATTACAGGAGCACCCTTGACAAATTTCACCTATGTGAGTATGGGTGTGGGGCCGCTCCCTATGAGATTTGGACTTAGTCTCAAATACACTCATGAAACCGGGATCAGCACATGGCCGTAAAGTGCTAGCTATAAAAGCTCATGTCAACACCTGGATTGTTATGTGTAAGCAGTGACACTTAATTTCCCTAAAGCAGTCTTAGTTTAAGTCGGAGACCATTACGACTCTGGAGTTGAGATCGCTGTTTTACTAAGTGAAGGTTCAATGCAGAGCATACCTTCATGATGCATAGTGACCCGTCTTTGCCTGGTAATCTCTCTTTAACTAAAAAATTTAATATTAAAATGAGTGGGGGATTGTTGGAGCATTTTAATTTTAAATAAATAAAAATGAATAAATGTAATAACATAAATGTAAAGATGTGGGAGTAAATATGGGAGATGAGGAGTTAGTGAAGATGTTTAATCCCACATTGAAAATGAGAGAGACTTTTTTATTCTTTTTAATTGTGGTGATTAATGGGCTAAAATGTATTGACTCAGATATTGGGCTAGATACGTGCGCAAGGGGGAGGTGAAGAGTGGAGGTATCAAAATTGGAAATGAATCAGCCTCTTGGATCCTCCTACTTGACAGCCCATTTAGAGTAATTACCATATCCGTTGGTGAGTAAATGGCCTGAATTAATACTTCATTTTTACTACGGAAAATAAAGAGCCATTAACCCACTTAATGGACTATCCGTTTGGGCCTTTTCATTCTTCAGAAACTCCTTATCTCACAATTAATTGTGTAACTCTAGCCTATCAGATTAATGTCTAACAATTAATCTTATAACACCCACTAAATCAGTATAATGGACCTAATTAATCAGAATGAATTGGGTAATAATTTCGTGAGGCCCATTGAGCCTATAAATAGACTCATTCAGACTCAATCCAAGCTACTACAATACTCACAAAAAAAAATACTAAAAAATAGAGAGGTTCTTGGCAAGGAAGGGTGTTTTTTCTGGTGGAGCTTTGGGCTTGAACACTTTGTGCAGAGGTTGTTCTAGCCATACGACACTTGTTGGGCTGTTGTATCCTGGGGGAGACAAGTCAAAGAAGGTCTGCACTGGTTACAAAGTTTAGCCATCCAGGGGCTTGAATCTCCTTAAAGAGAGCAAGTGCCGCGCCTCAGTCCAAATAGTGTTGTGTAATTTCTCTCTTTAAAGTAATAAAATTCAGTAGTATTATTCAGTTTCTCTTTGCATTATTTTCATTATCATTGTATTTGCACCAACATTATACAAGTAATCTAGTTAGGCCTAAAACCCACAACATTATACACGTTAACAGCCCCCCTCAAACTCAAGGTGGATTTGAGACCAACTTGAGGTTGTCAACCAGAGTACGAAGGAGTCCTTTGCGATGTGACTTGGTGAAGATATCTGCAAGTTGATCTTTAGAGGAGATTGATATCAGCTTGAGAGAACCATGGACAAGATAATAATGGATAAAATGACAATCAATCTCGATGTGTTTAGTTCGTTTATGGAAGACATTATTATGAGCAATATGAATAGCACTTTGGTTGTCATAATAAAGAGGAGTAGCAGAGGATATAGACACACCTAAGTCTTTGAGAAGCCATTGTAGCCAAAGGAGCTCAGATGTGGTATCAGCAAGGGCATGATATTCTGCTTCAATACCAGAGCGGGCCACATGAGTTTGTTTCTTACTTCGCGAAGAAATCAAAGAAGAACCAAGAAGAAAGCAATAACCAGTGGTGGACCTGCGATCAGTGGGATCTCTTGCCCAATTGGCATCAGAAAATGCACGAAGAATAAGAGGAGACTAAGCAGAGTAGAAAAGATCATGGAAGAGAGTGCCCTTTAGGTATTGAAAAATGCGCAGAATAGCAGCATAATGAATCAATCGTGGAGCAGACAGATATTGGCTCACCTGGTGAACTACATAAAAAATGTCTGGATGAGCGATAGTGAGATAAACTAGACTGCCAACCAAGCGTCTTTAAAGAGAGAGATTAGACAATGGTTTCCCCCCTGAGGGAGTCAGATGCGCATTAAACTCAACTGGAGTGTTAACACTCTTGCTATCAGTAAGGCCAGCTTGAGGCAAGAGTTCAGAGGCATACTTGGCTTGAGTAATATAAAGTCCATCTATAGAATGAGTAATTTCAAGACCCAAGAAGTAGCTGAGATGTCCAAGATCTTTCATCTCAAATTGCTAACTGAGAAAATCCTTGAGTTCTTGAATGCCACTGAGGTCATCACCAGTTATGATCATATCATCCACATACAGGAGAAGTAAAATAGTGCATTTGTTAGTGCGATGAAGAAATAAGTCAAAATCATAATGACTGGCCATGTAACCCAAGCGAGAGATGGTAAAGCTGAATTTGGCAAATCAAGCTCGTGAAACTTGTTTAAGGCCATAAAATGCATGTCGAAGGTGACAAACCTTGTTGGAGTCAACAGAGAGACCAAGAGGCGGTTGCATATAAACTTCTTCACTTAAATCCCCATTAAAAAAAATGCATTTTTGACATCCATCTAAAAAAAAGGTCTCATTTACAGGCAACAGCAATAGCTAAGAGGGCACGAATAGATGAGATACGAGCAACCGGAGCAAAGGTCTCTTCATAATCAATCCCATTCTCCTGTGTAAAACCTTTTGCAACGAGACGAGCTTTGTAGTGCTCAATGGACTTATTAGAGCGAGTCTTAATCTTGTAGATCCACTTACAACCAACCACAGTTTTCCAAAGGGGAGTGCCACCAAATCCCAAGTATGGTTTTTAGATAATGCATCAAGTTCATTTTTCATTGCAATCTGCCATAAAAGGGTCAGTGGAAGCCTCACGATAGGTGTGAGGCTCGTGTAGTGTATCAAGGGCAGTGTAACAATAATAGTCAAATAAATGTGCAGGAATGGATCTTACCCGAGTTGAGTGACAAAGTGGAATGTCTTGTGCAAGATCTTCAGGCGGAGCAGCAGCAGGGGACCAAGCTCAGGGTTGGGGTTAAGTAGCTCGTCTTCGACTTGTTCATCTTCCACCTGTTCATTAAAGGGTGAACTAGGAAAGGGATCAATGATATCTGGTGGTTGGACAGAGAAGTCTATAGGAGAATCAGGAAAAACTACAGGAGGATTAGGAGCAGCTACAGAAAGAATATGTGCCTTATCTAGAAAAAGATCTAAGACAGAGGAGGAAGATAGGGAGGCACGGAAGTGAGAGAGCTTAACAAAGAGGCGATGTTTCTAAAAGAAAACATTGCGGGAGATACGAAGACGATGAGAGATAGGATCATAACACTGATACCCCTTTTGAGTTTCGCTATAGCTAAGAAAACAACAAAGCCTTGACCGAGGCTCAAGTTTGTTATGCTCATGTGGCTGAAGAAGAATGAAACAAGCAGAATCGAAGGAGCGAAGGTGGTGATAGTCTGGAGGTGACCCAAAAAGGCGCTCATATGGAGTTTGATTTTGGATAACAGGACTTAGAATGCGATTAATAGTATGAGTAGAATGAAGAGAAGCTTCACCCCAAAAAGGAGCAGGAACTTTGGTAGAGAGAAGGAGAGCACGAACAGTGTCAAGAATATGACGAAGTTTTCTTTCGGCTCTACCATTTTGCTGAAAGGTACTGGACAAGTTAGTTGATGAACAGTGCCATAGGAATGCAAAACAGCTTGGAAAGCATATTGAGTGTACTCAAGAGCATTATCAGATCAAAAAATATTGATGCGTTTGAAAAACTGAGTTTCAACCATTTTTGCAAAATTAGAATATACTTGCAATAATTCAGAACGTTGTTTCATATTAAAAATCCAGCTATAGTGAGAGTAATCATCAACAAAAACAACAAAATATCGAGACCCACCAATACTAGAGACAAAGGAAGGTCCTCAAATATCAGAATGAATAAGGTCAAAGATATCAGTGGATATTGATTCATTAGTATTGAAAGGTAAAGCTGGTTGCTTTCCTAACTGACGTGAGACACAATCAAAATTTTCTGTAGACAGTGAATCTAACAAACCTCTAGAAGCCAATTGTTGTACCCGAGAGGAAGATGTGTGACCAAGTCGAGCATGCCAAAGTGTAAGGGAAGGAACAGAAGAAACTGCAACAATTGCAGCAACAGAAACAGGAGCAACAAGTGGAAGACGAAGGTTGTCCACGGGAAACATACGCCCAACTCTGGGACCGGTCCCAAGCTCATGTCCCATCCTTAGACCCTGCACAATACACCCAGAATAATCAAAGATAATGCAATAACCCAACTCAGCTAATTGTCCCACAGAGAATAAATTGTAAGAAAGGTCAGGAACATTAAAGACCCCAGGAACCGAGAGGTTAGAGGTTGAAACGGAACCTATATTATAACCAGACATTGTGGAACCATTTGCTGTGTGAATATTAAGAGGGTGTGGTGCAGGTTTAAGTTCATAAAATAAAGACAAGTAAGGTGTCATGTGATTGCGAGCAGAATCCATAAGCCAAGAGGTAGGAGACATACCAGATAAAACTGAGAGAGAAGCAAAATAAGATGCATACGAATGACATTAGCGATGATATTTATATGGTCATCTCTGGAAATGGTGAAAGTGGATCCAAAAGACTGAGACTGTGCAGAGACGGGAGCCATTGGTTGGACACTCTCAGTGTTAGCAACAGTAGCAGCAGAAATTGAAACAGCTAATTTGTTGCGATGATAGCAAGTCTCAATACTGTGGCCAAAACGTTTACAAAAATTGCAAAAACGTTTACTGAATTGTCAGCGATGATTGTTGCAAAAGGAAGAAGACTTGTCCTTATTCTTCATTTAGAAGCAAAATATGCAAAAATGGACTGCAAAAATGAAATCTACGTGAAAAACTGGGTAAGGAGCACCTGGACTGCAAAAGTCAACTATGGCAAAAAAGTCAATGGTCACCCGGTCAAAGTCAACTATGGAAGTCAACGGTCAACGCTGTCAAGTCAACGGATGATGTCAGCAAGCTGACTGGGAGATGACGTTAGCTGATGACAAGACAATGACGTCAACTAGGGCTGACATGGCAGAGCTGTTGGCGCTTGTCACGCGTGAGACAACGCAGACGACACGTGAGGCGCGTGAAAACTGTGCAGCATATACCAGCGGCGCGTGGAAGCACGTGAGCTACCCAATGAAGCTGATTCTTTTCCGAAAATGTAGATCGGAGAAAGACGAGTTCAATGGTGGCGGAGGTAACAAGATTGGAGCAACCTTGGTGGCGTGTGAAGTGTGTGGAAAATTTGTCCGTAACTTTGACCGGCGCGTGGATAGTTAGATGAAGATTTAACCAACGACGTTGAGTAGAGGGATTGAAATCTACACGGTGATGGGTCTTATGTCCTAATCGGAGGTCAGAAGTGATAGATTCGATGATGGTAGTGGTTTTGGCGGTGGAGGAGGAGCTTCTGGCGGTGGAGATTCAACCCTAAAGACCTCTGACTGCAACAGGGCAGTCAGGAGAGGGAACTGAAAGGGTTTACTGACCACAGAAGTTGAGGCAGCGAAAAATACTGACAAAATAAGACTGCAAGACACAAGAAAATTAGAGCAGTGGCTCTGATACCATGTTAGAAATACTGAATGCAATAGTATAGTATTTCTCAAATGAAAGAATATACATGAGTGCTTTTATATATAAGGCATATGAGTGCAATACAAATAAGAGTGTAGTACAAGAATATGTGCTATATAAGTAATCTAGTTGGGCCTAAAGCCCACAACACTATACACGTTAATAGCAACAATCTGAGCTGGAATTCCATGACTCTAAGTCAATCAGTCGGCTTTCTAATGAAAGAGAACTAGTAGTTTTGATGAGTGAGGATTTAAACTGGAGAAGGGCTTGTTTTTTATCTTCAGGACAACAAAGAGAAGGGATGAAAAAAATGAGAAGTGTTAGTACCAGGCTGAGGGCGCTCAGCGCTGGCCATTATTGTTGTGTTTCCTTCTTCTCTGTTGGATAGTTATAAAAAGTTTGGAGGAGTGTTATAAAAAGAGGTTCTCATTCTGCACCAGTAATCACGGTGTACATAAAGTCTAATTCAATGAGCACGTAGCATTAGTTTTTTGAAAATCGGTGGTGGAGAAAAGAAAGACTGCAAGTGGAAGGCATTTTGGCTAGTCTGGTGTCTCTTTTCATGGAGTGAGTTTACCAAAGAATAAACAGAGCAAAACGTGAAGAGCATTGTGATGTTTTGAAAAAAATGATTAAACACTTACGAGTAAACGACTTGTCCTTTATCTCCTGCTTCATTCACTGCTTACTATCGTTTAGTTCTGTAACTTAATGGTTATTAGTTGGATATGTGAGTGACTCAGTGTTAGGGGAGTTAGAGTTTTGCTTGTGAGCCTAATCATAATTAATAAGAATGAGTTGCATTCTCCCATTTTCTTCTCCGTTTTGATAATTTCTGTTCTTATTCTTTAAACAAAATGAAAGAAAAGAGACCTATTTGTTTGAATCCGCAAAATAAATGTATATAAATAATTTATATTTATAATATGTCTTTAACATGAATTATTATTTTTTCTGTAAAAAAGAAAAGAAAAGAAAAGAGAAACGAGTTATTATATACGTTTTTTCCAATATAGAAGAAATTTTATTAAGGCAGTCTTATATAATTTAAGACAACTATTTTCTTTGAATAAGTCGTGTAATTATCCTTTAAATTATTTAAGGAGTAGAGGATTTAAGCTCAATGTACACAATGACATTTTAGTAAATGCGTATTCAAGGAAGGCAAATTGGTAATTGCACTCACACCTCATGGGCAATTAAATCAAGACACATGAACACATATGGGCCAAGTGTCACACCAAACAAATTCCACTAGTTCCAAGCCATTTGAGTAAAATGAATAGAAAAATGGAGAGAAGCCCATACTTCTTTAGGCATTTCTACATATAGAAAAAAGAGATAGAGATGAAAAGTTCAACGCATATATTCTGCAAAATGACTCTAGCTGATTAGGGTGAACTGGGTCCAAGACCTTTTTGATCCAATAAAGAGTAGTTGGCCCATGAAGGCCTAAATCCTTTTGAATAAAAGGATGAGAATAACCTACTATCACCTCCAATAAGAGACGCAATGAAAGAAAATAAAAGCGGTAGTGACAAATAATGCATGAAGGAGAATTAAAATTAGAGAAAATACAAGAGTAGCAAGGCAGGTGAGTAAGGTAAGGTCTGGGCTCTACCCTTTTGCGTCACAGCCAAGTAAGGGGAGTAGGGCCTATGGTCAACAAAATGCAAAGGGTGTAGTTTGATAGAGGGGGAGAGGACCTAGATTTAGCATCTCGTTGAGACCACTTTTGGGAATATACTTGCTGGAAAAGCATCTTTACCAAAATGGGAAAAGAGTAAGTGAGAACCATCATGCTAGAGGATGGGAACAAAGAGAATTAATGGAGGCTTTTACCATTTTAGGGAAAAAGATATGAGGTGGCTACATGGTAGACTGACCTTTACCCAAAATGGGGAGGGTATTTGTCATGAAGGATAGGCTAAAGGCTCCTTAATAGGAAAAATTATATTATGTTTCAGGTGTATATGTCATCTCTCTCACAGCAGCTGGGTCCCACATAGCTGTGGGACCCAGTTGCTGTGAGAGAGATGGCATATACACCCGAAACATGATATACTATCTCTCTTTTCAGGTGTATATGTCATCTCTCTCACAGCAGCTGGGTCCCACATAGCTGTGGGACCCAGTTGTTGTGAGAGAGATGGCATATACACCCGAAACATGATATACTATCTCTCTTAATAGGAGTATATAAGGCTGAATGTAGGCAGTAGGTTGTGGGGCAGCACCCAACTGGACATGGTCAAGGTAGTGTGCAATGTGTTAAATGGAAGAATGCATGCAGTAGAAAAAAGAATGGATAAGGATGAGGGAAAAATGGTAAAAATAGGGATCAAAGTTTAGGTATAAAAAGATGGAATAGTACCCATGAATGGACAAGATGGGTAACACATAAACCAAGGAAAACATATGAGGCAATCTAAAGAAAAAATGAAACAGTGAAAGAAGAGAAAAAAGAGAAAGAAAGTGACATTTGAGAGAAGAGAGAAAGTAAAGTATATACAGTAAGAGAGTATAACATGCATTACTAGGAACCTTTTCCCTCCCTCAGAAAACACTAAAGATGACTACTCTGGCTCATGCTCCAAACTAGGGGCGGAGCTAGAAATTTTTGTTTAGGGAGACCAAGTCTAATATATTTATCAAGACAATCCCCCCCCCCCTCCCGCCACACACACACACACACACACACACACACACACATATATATACACACACTTTTTTATTTGATAAGTTATATATATACACACACCCAACAAAAGAAAAAAAAAACTTAGTATTTTCAATTAAAATTTATTTTTGATGGCGATTTTTCATAAAATAAAATTCATTTTTTTCATAGTAAAATTCTTAAAATGTTTCATTTTAAATACAAATTATCAAATTTTATATTGAAGTAAGTAAAAAACTTTTAATTGAACTAATGAAATTTTCAAAAACATGAATGATCCAAAACTTGGAGGAATAAGTTAGACTCCAAACATATTTAAAACTACCTTGCTCTAACTCATTATGCGACAACTAAAGACACATTTAATGTGTAGTTTTGGTGACAAAATTTAATTTTTTTAATGAGTCAATGACTTGTTAATTGTCACATAACAGGTTGAAAAAGATAGATTTGAACATGTTTGATACCAAACTTTATCAAATATTTAACAAATTTAAGAGCATATTTTACAATAAAAAATAGAATTGCGAAAAATAAAGTTATATCTCATAACTATTAGACCAATTATTTTTTTTTAGAACATTATTGGACTAATTCAAATATTTGGGGGGGCCAACTCTTATTTTTGTAGACTAAATTTTGAAAATATTATAATAATTGTATATATACTTTTAAAAAATTCAAAATTTTGAGTGGCCATGGCCCCCCACCCTTATACACACCTCCGCCTTGCTCCAAACCATATAACTTTATAGTCTTATTTGGTAATAAGGTTGTGTCAGTTGCGGTTGAGATATTTTTAGTCAACATCATGTTGAGAACACTATTTCTCTTAATTATGTCTATTGAAACTTTTGTTACTTTCTGTAATTATGTACTGTAAGTTTCATTTTGAACTAATCATTATTTTGCTATATGTATCTATGAATATAAATATCTAAATATATATATATATATATTTGTATTTTTGATGATTTTTTTTTTTTTTTTTTTGTGTGCCCAGATTGGTTTCTAGGTGTATCATGCAAGGAGAACCAGGCCCAACTCTCCACCCCTATCTATAGAAAACTTGACCCAAGAGCACAAAAAATGCACCAGCACCATTCTTAATGGCTACCAGTTGTTTTAACAGTCCCTTGATAAAATTTGTCCATTTTTATAATTTATTTAGAGTAATGCTACACGCATCAACAATACAACAAAAATTTTACAGTTTGACAAACATTCATTCCACTTGGACCCCATCGCAATACAAAAAGAAAAGAGGCTGTAAAATTATTTAGACTCTTCATTTTATTTAGGACAATTATTGGTTTATATTGTACTATTAACGTAAGATTTACATTGTACACTAAATAAGTGTACAACATTGTATATATTTGCAAAAGGTATACAATATTATATACATATACATAAAAATGTATAGTATTGTACACATTTGTTTAGTGTACAATGTAAATCTTACATTCGTAACTCAATGTAAACTAATAATTTTCCTTATATTTATTAAGACTGTGCAAACATACAAAAGCCTGTATTTACAATGGTGAAGCCTCCATCTATGACAATGTTATGCCCACTCACATATTTTGACTCATCACTGCCGAGATAGAGAGCAGCCTCGGCTATATCCTCTGGCTTGAGAACTTCACCCTTGAGGTTGGAATAAACACGATAAACTCCATCATCATCCAGCTTCAAGAAATCCTTTGCCAAAGGTGTAGCAATCAAATAAGGTGACACACAATTCACACGAATTCCAAACTGTCCGAGCTCCACTGCTGTATTTCTCATTAATCCAACCATACCATGTTTTGAGCTTGTGTAGCCATGAGATGCAACTCCTCCTATGGTTGAACATACGCTAGCGGTATTGATTATACTACCTTTTTTAGCCGGAATCATCACACGGGCTGCATGTTTGGTGCCTAGGAAAGCACCTACAAGGTTGACACTAACCACTTGCTCAAATTCAGCCTTGGTGTTGTCAAGGATGTTGGGTTTGGCTACCCCAACTATACCAGCATTGTTGTACATAATGTCTAACTTACCATACTTGGAAACAGCATGGTTAACTGCATTTTCTACATCTGTTTCTTTAGTAACATCACAATGGACAAAGGATGTAGATTGAGGATTTAGTTCTTCGCATACAGAGTGGCCCAATTCATCTTGGATGTCAGCAATTACAACTTTTGCTCCATGTTTAGAGAAGAGTCTTGCAGTGGACTCACCAATGCCGCTAGACCCACCAGTGATTAGTGCCACTTTTCCTTCAAGCCTGTCACATTTTTACAAGATATTATCTCTCACTTTTATTATTCAGCATATTATAGATGGCATAATTGCACAAAATATTTGCTACAATCCATGGTTAATGGATGCAGTGTCCATCAAAACAAATAGAAAAAGTATTTACTGGCAGAGACACTGGTGGCTTCACGTTAGAGTCAGGGTGGTCATAGGACCACCTGGCCTGAAAAAAAAACCATTATTATATATAAAATTTTAAAATTTTATGATTTTCTTACCTTAAAAAAATTTGACCACCCTAAATTTTTTTTAGGTCCAATATAATTAAACTTTAGACAAAGTTTAGCAACAAACTTGATTGTAGATTAATGCTTCAACTCCACTCAATATTTTTTTTATTGGATATGAATTTTAACAATTTCACAATTATATTATATATATATTGTGGGGCCCTGTCGCACTTACCACGCTGGCCCACTACATGCGGCCCAAGGCCCGCGCGGAGGATAGTGCTAAGGCCGAGGACAGTGCTAAGGCCGAGGACAATGGGAAAGAACCCAGAACGTCCAAAGGCCCGCGCCGAGGATGACCTGTCCTCGGCGCACCGACTTCGCTAAAGGGAAAATATCCCATCCCCGTCGAATATATCTCACCAATATCCTGACCACTTTAAATGTGAGGTCACCTGGAAACCCTAAAGCATCGGTCACTTCAACTATTATAAAGCCTGCAAAGGCGGCTGGGAAATAACATAAAGCCTGTAAACTACAGATGATGTGACAAACTCCTGTACAGGATGATCAGATAATTGACAAGTGGATGGTCAAGATCAACGAAAAAAAGACTATATAACTAGTAAGATTCTAAAGGGAAGGGGGGGGATCCTCCGGAGAAAGAAAAGGAGATCCTCGGCGAGAGCCGAGGATCAATGTGCCTTCCAAACACTTGTCCAAAATGATAAAGGAGATGGTCTGAAAGATTTAGCCACAGTAAGAATCTTTCTTACAAAAACTTGAAAGTCCAGTTCGTTTAGAGGGATCCGCCCGAAAATTCGTTGCTTGCCCGTCATATGCCTAGTCCTTCCTACCCATTCTCTACAAATTTCATTGTCTGGGGTCCATTACATTTTGAGCCCTTACAATTGGCGCCCACCGTGGGGCGGACTTGTGCGTTAGCGGCACGACGTAAAGAAAACAAAACGACAAATCAATCGAGAACAGATGCAGATTCATACAGTTTTTAGCAACAATATTCATCCGGCAGTCCACAACAACAAGAAACAAGTGCAAAAAAAAAAAAAAAAAAAAAAAAAAAAAAAAAAAAAAGACAACACGTAAAATAAGTCTGCTTCTTTTATTCATATATGAAAAAAGATTACATCTTTTACAAGTAATGCCCAGGGGGCTTGTTCTAAAGCTAACTACAAAGGCAGACGCTTGACAAAGCCGGCAGAGGAGCAAATGGTAGAAAGCAACGATGGCAGAAGAACAAAAGGTGGATAAGAGAGGAGAGAGTAAAGGAAGAGATGAAGAACAAATATTAGAAAATAAGTGAAGGACGAGAGGAGGAAAGAAAAGAAGAAGGCTCGTTGAAGAGCAAAAGAGAGAAGAGAGAAGAAGGATTTGAAGATAGGAAAGCTACATTAGGGGCGGAAGAGGTAGAGGCACAGGACGGCTCCGTTTTAGGGTTCCGCCTGATTTCCCTCCCACCCCCAATGCAGCCGGCTCGGGGGGTCAGTGACCCGTACCCAAGAGAAGGTGGTTACGTTCTTCCTGGATCTTCCTCCAGACGACAAGAAGGGCTCCTCCTCTGGTTAGGCTGAAAAGAAGGAGAATCTTCGGATCTCCCACACACCCCTCCCAGCGTGGCGGCCAGGCTTGGAGTGCCATCCTTGGCTCCTGATAGGGGCTTTGCACCCCCAGGATCGCCCTTTCCAAGGGCCAACTTCTTCGTAGGGGCTCCGGCGGCTGTGTTTGGCAGAGCCTTTTTGGGGAGGTGTTTATGGGAGAAATTTGATATGGACGTTTGTCAAGTGTGAAGGAGAAGGTTGCCCTGGAAACGTCTTATATAGATGGTGGGATATTTATGAGTGCCAATCTGCCATAAATCCCAAGGAGAAATTTTCGGAGGCAATGATGCCGCCCCAACTTCCAAGGGGCTTGCCAACCGTTAGATCCTCGTAGATCCATGGCCATCATTAATGAGGAGACGCCTCACTAAACGAGAAGACACCGAAGCGTCAGAACGCCTTACCCGGACAACCCAAAAGACGCTTCGTAGTCTGAAGAATCCCACCAAACGAAGAGGCAAAACACGGCAAGGTCTTATCCTCTACCAACTCCAGCATTTACTATTATTATTATTCTGCTTGAAAACTGTAATTATTTAATGCTTATTGTAAAACGCGGCAAGAATTAAAAACGGCCACGGATAAATAGATAAAATAAATAATTAAATGAGAAAACTAGGTACTGGACAGAACCAAGGCATTGCATGGTCCTCGGACCCAAGCCTCATGGGGAAACCAGATACTTCAGATGATTAAATGAGAAAACTAGGTACTGGACAGAACCAAGGCATTGCATGGTCCTCGGACCCAAACCTCTGGGGAAACCAGATACTTCAGATGATTAAAATGAGAAAACTAGGTACTGGACAGAACCAAGGCATTGCATGGTCCTCGGACCTAAGCCTCATGGGGAAACCAGATACTTCAAATGATTAAAATGAGAAAACTAGGTACTGGACAGAACCAAGGCATTGCATGGTCCTTGGACCCAAGCCTCATGGGGAAACCAGATACTTCAGATGATTAAATGAGAAAACTAGGTACTGGACAGAATCAAGGCATTGCATGGTCCTCAGACCCAAGCCTCATGGGGAAACCAGATACTTCAGATGATTAAATGAGAAAACTAGGTACTGGACAGAACCAAGGCATTGCATGGTCCTCGGACCCAAACCTCTGGGGAAACCAGATACTTCAGATGATTAAAATGAGAAAACTAGGTACTGGACAGAACCAAGGCATTGCATGGTCCTCGGACCCAAGCCTCATGGGGAAACCAGATACTTCAGATGATGAAATGAGAAAACTAGGTACTGGACAGAACCAAGGCATTGCATGGTCCTCGGACCCAAGCCTCATGGGGAAACCAGATACTTCAGATGATTAAAATGAGAAAACTAGGTACTGGACAGAACCAAGGCATTGCATAGTCCTCGGACCCAAGCCTTATGGGGAAACCAGATACTTCAGATGATTAAAATGAGAAAACTAGGTACTGGACAGAACCAAGGCATTGCATGGTCCTCGAACCCAAGCCTCTAGGGAAACCAGATACTTCAGATGATTAAAAACGAGAAAACTAGGTACTGGACAGAACCAAGGCATTGCATGGTCCTCGGACCCAAGCCTCTGGGGAACCAGATATTTCAGATAGCTAAATGAGATAGAGAAACTCGATACTTCCAGCAGGAAGAACATGTCATCATGAAAACTAAACGTTTCGAAGAGCCGAGGTCTTGTATGGTCCTCGGACCCAAACCTACATGGGAACCAGTCACTATGAGACAATACAAACGCCGAACGGAACCAGGGCTCTTGTACGGACCACGAGCTCAAAACTAAGGCGGAGCCAACTCCCTTTCAGGCGCTAAATAAACGAGTCCCATCAGGGACGAAAACCATGAGAAATTAAGTGCTATAGCACAAAACGACCCAAGCCTAACCATCCTCGAGCGACACTTTGCGCAAAAAGAAAGCTGCAAAAACAGCCGAAATAGCAATAATACTATCGGTACGATAAAACCCAACAGGCCGAGAAAAGGCGTCGAGGAAATCAAAATCCTCCTCCCCGCCCAAGGGGACGTGCAGCAGAATTTTGAGGGGCTATTGTGGGGCCCTGTCGCATTTACCACGCTGGCCCACTACATGCGGCCCAAGGCCCGCGCCGAGGATAGTGCTAAGGCCGAGGACAATGGGAAAGAACCCAGAACGTCCAAAGGCCCGCGCCGAGGATGACCTGTCCTCGGCGCACCGACTTCGCTAAAGGGAAAATATCCCATCCCCGTCGAATATATCTCACCAATATCCTGACCACTTTAAAGGTGAGGTGACCTAGAAACCCTAAAGTATCGGTCACTTCAACTATTATAAAGCCTGCAAAGGCGGCTGGGAAATAACATAAAGCCTGTAAACTACAGATGATGTGACAAACTCCTGTACAGGATGATCAGATAATTGACAAGTGGATGGTCAAGATCAACGAAAAGAAGACTATATAACTAGTAAGATTCTAAAGGGAAGGGGGGGATCCTCCGGAGAAAGAAAAGGAGATCCTCGGCGAGAGCCGAGGATCAATGTGTCTTCTAAACACTTGCCCAAAATGATAAAGGAGATGGTCTGAAAGATTTAGCCACAGTAAGAATCTTTCTTACAAAAACTTGAAAGTCCAGTTCGTTTAGAGGGATCCGCCCGAAAATTCGTTGCTTGCCCGTCATATGCCTAGTCCTTCCTACCCATTCTCTACAAATTTCATTGTCTAGGGTCCATTACATTTTGAGCCCTTACATATATATATATATATATATATATATATATATATATATATATATATATTTTTTTTTTTTTTTATCCTCCATACTTGCAAAACTTCAAGAAGATTAAAGATAAATAGCCTATGTCATCAATCAAATGTTTAATTTTCGATTTTTTGTAGTCTAAAATTATACACAAAAAATAAGTTTATAGATCAAATAGTAAATAACATCCGATTGACATGAAATTTGACATGTGTTTCAAAAACATAAAAAAATATACAATTCAATGGTTAGATTTTCAAAATATATATTCATGTTAGTTTGTTTAGTGAAAGTTGTAGTTTTAGGTTACAATAAGTTTGTAGTCAAACTTTGGTTATTTTAACAATATATTGAGCCTTTACAAAAAAAATGAAAATTCCAAAAAAAATTTATTTAACTAAAATTTTGAAAGAGATATAACTTGCAACATTGATAATGAAATATAGCTATCTTTTTTATTAAATACTGTATAATTTAAATTTCTTGATGATCACCTTGAAAAAAAATTCTGGAGCTGCAGTAGGGCAGAGATGATTTTTTTTTTTCATAGAATATTGGTCTTTAACAAATTAAACATATTGAGGCAAGATAGCTAAAAAAATTTCATACCTTCTTGCTGCAGCCGAGAGTAACGAGAAACTTCCCATGGCGAAGGAGTTAGAATATGTGTTGGAAAAATGAAAATGAAACCCAAATCCACCAATTTGCTTTGTTATCTCTCTTGTAATATAGCGGACATGTCAAACCCAGTATTCCAAGTATGTCATAATCAAGCACAATTTAGTATGTACTCCAATCTGATTTCCTTAATTTATAAGAGCTTACCTTTTTCTCAAAAAAAAAAAAAAGTATGTCATAATCAAGCACAATTTAGTATTTACCCTGGACCCACAGCAAGTTACGTAGAATAGTTAAAGTGGGCCACGTGCTGTAGTAAGTACTAACTACTAAATTTTTTATTCTTTATTTTTTATAGCTTTCTATTGGTGTGCAGTAACTGCAGTTAAACAAAACCAAATGTCTCAATAAAATGAAGAAAAATGTTAACGAGTGCTTTTAGGGTAATATTTAATAATCTATTTAAAGAAAATTTTTATGAAAAATGAAAAAAAAAAATAATTAATATTTTGACAGTTTTTTTCATTTCCCATAAAAGTGGTATCAAAACTTTTCTAAAATAAATTATTAACGAGTGCTCTAAGGTAGCATGACCCTAAAATGAATGATATTACGTGCTACTTTTTTGTTTCTCATATTAAGTGCTACTTGATCAAATGTAATTATATAATATAATATTACAAAAAGCATATAACAATAAGATAATATATATTATTACTCAAACCAATGTTGTCGAATGTAAACATCAAATAAACAATAACTAGCCACAATTATCAATTTTAAAAATAAAATAAGATAATATAGATCATAAAAAGATGCTAGACTATATATATGAGATATATTTCTTTTTTGTATTGCCTAGTAGAGACTGATTCACGTGGAAGAGGAATCCTTTTATATCTTCGAGATATTTAGAAAGGATTTTTTTTCCCCTTGTATTGCTGAGTTGGGATATTTTTTTTAATGGATTTTTCAATAGAGTTAGATTTGGATATTCGTTATAGATTTTTGATGTTAGGATTTGGAAGATTATGGACCTAAGGGAATGGATGGGCGAAATGGTATTTTATTAGGTTTTTTGTTTCATATTAATTTTTGGATAAAATGCAAATTGCACTTTTTAAGTTTAGGGTAAATTACAATTTGTTCACATGACCCACATATGTAATTTCACTATTTTGGTTTAAGAACATTCTCCCTCTTTATAAGAACATTCTCATGCCTATCAATTCAAACAAATTTGTCAAGGGGAAAGAAAAGATTGAGAAAAAATATTGTGGTGTATTTGATTTGGTTTTAATTTTTGGTTGCAGTGGCTGTGGGTAGATTTCTGGATTTAGTTCTTGATTTGAGTTTATGTTCAAAAATTTTGGAAATGTAAATACAATCTTATGCAATAGCAGCAATACTGTCCAAATAAAAGTCCCAACTATTTCAAGGTCAAAAAATTGAAGATTTTTAGATAAGAATTAGAGAAGAAGTAGCCGGATTGGGGACATATGACCATTTGATACAATAAGGGGCATTTTTCCTCTGTGTTTTTTAATAATACAATATGTTATAGAGGCATAGTGGTAATGCAAAAATTCAAAAGCTTAGGAACAAATTTCAATTACAAAGTACAATATGATAATATCAATCTTTTTTTTTTTTTTTTTTTTTTTTGCTGAATATGATAATATCAATCTGAAAGAACAAACAAATCACAGGTCCTATATAAAAAACAAAACGGGAGAAACGTGGAGAACAACCTCGTCGTCCATTTCGACAAAGACATTTCCTAAAGTTTTGTTTGATAGCCGCCCCACGTTCCCCACATGGCTTTCCGCATTTGTGATAGAATTGGCACTCAACCGGCCATAAATTTGAACATAAACCCACAGCCACTGCAACCAAAAATCTATATATATAATAATAGGTAAAGCAGAGAGAAAATCCAATTAAATTTTAAATTGAAATCCAATTAGAGTCTAATTTTGTGCCACATGTCATCTAATCTAAATTTTAGAATTTTTTGCCCAGTGAGTTAATTTAGTGAAAAAAATTGAATTTTAATTAGAGTTTAATTTTGTTTCACGTGTCTTATCTAATCTAAATTTTTAAATTTTGTGCCAAATTAACTAATTTAGTGTAGAAAACGAGGAATCCAATATAATAAATCATAAAAAACATAATCATATAACTAAAAAAAATTCAAATTTATAAGTCATTTATATATCTATATCTATATATATAATAAATCCAATTAGAGTCTAATTTTGTGCCACATGTCGTCTAATCTAAATTTTAGAATTTTGTGCCAAGTGAGTTAATTTAGTGAAAAAATTGAATTTTAATTAGAGTTTAATTTTGTGTCATGTGTCACGTGTCTCATCTAATCTAAATTTTTAAATTTTGTGCCAAATTAACTAATTTAGTGTAGAAAACAAGGAGTCCAATATAATAAATTATAAAAAACATAATCATATAACTAAAAAAAATTCAAATTTATAAGTCATTTATATATCTATATCTATATATATAATAATAGGTGAAACTGAGAGAAAATCAAATTAAAATTTTAAATTAGAGTTCCAATTTTGTGTCATGTGTCTAGGTTTATGTGAGGATCACACCATGATTATCATTCCAATTTTTCAATTCAAATATGAAATTGGAGTCCAATTTTGCTACATCTATCTAAATTTAAGTGGGACCACATTATAATTATCTATCAAATTATCAATGCCCACTCTCATTAAAACAAACGTTGTGCTCCTTTTTTTTTTTTTTTTTTTTTTTTTGCTGAATAACACGTTAGGTTAACCGTTAACCTCCCCTATCTAGAATTCTACATTTTACGTTTAAAGGCTGTGCTTTTTTTTTTTTTTTTTTGCCGAATAAAACCTTCTTAATAGTGTCAATTAAGTTTTTTAGTACAAAAAACGAGGAGCTGATTGTTTTAATTTTTGTGCAGGAATTTATACCACTTAGAAAACCGAGGGGCCTAATTCGTTAAAACTTAAAAACCAAGAAAGAAGTGGCAAACAGAAAGATCAGTTCTCTGTATATAATTACATATTGCTTATAATCTGCCATGGACGAACAAAATAGAGGGCGGCCAAGTACTAGGGATTTTGTATAACAGTTTAAACTGTGAGATCAATTATGGTCTCTCAAGATTCCGCCAAGGCTAAAGACATTTTTATGGCGAGCAAATACTGATTCACTCCCCACGAAGATAGCACTATTGCGACAAGGTATTTTATCAGATCATTTCTATAATAATTGTAATGAAGTTCCACAAGATACTCTTCATGTATAATGGCATTGTCCACGTTCAAAGGGGGTTTCGTCCATTCCATATGTGTCCTAAACTACTCCAACGTTCATACATGATGAAAATTTATATTGGTCATATTTTAGTAATTTTACACGATGCCAGACGTTACACCAAGAATTTTGATGGGTGTAGACATGTAGTTTTGCTTTGTCCCATGTAAGTCCATGGCTCACTTACTAGCTCAATTAATATGCTCGCCATGTGGACTCTTTTCAGGTGTGGATGGAATAGCTTCAACCATATTGCTTGATTAAGCTTCAACCATATTCCTATGTAATGAAAGTTATTGCTATTTTCACTTCCAAAAAAAAAAAAAAACCAAAAGAGAGAGAGAGATCTGAGGGTTACCACTTATCACCCTTTCGCCTTTGTCAAATTGTTGAAACAGCTTTTGGTAAATTTTTAATTTTTACTTTTTAAATCTGAGCATTATATATGATTTTTGTTTGAGTAATTGGTAGAAGATATTGTTTCTTTTTTTGGGGTTAATTTTGTAAGACCTATTACTTTTAATGTGTCTACATTTCTTTTTCTTTTTTACTTTTACAACGACAAGTTTTTAGCTTGCAATTGTTATGATTTATGATTGTTGAGTACTCCTACGATCAGTACACGATAAACGAATCATTTGGATTTATCATTTTATACTCCCATGTGTTGATAATATATGTTTAATGTATAGCTACAGCATTTTCCAAGTAGTTTCCATATTTATTAAGGAGTTGTGACGTGGGAGATTTCAAGAAATGTAATGAAGCATCTTACTCAATACATCTACGATCAATTATTCAAATAATCAAGCCATTTTTATTACTATTGGATGCAATTTGCAATATCGCATCTATGATTCTTATTACTTGGTATTTCTCATCTATTAGATCCAAATAAACGTAACTTTAAAATTTAGTTTTTTCTTTTGTTTATATTTGATTATTTTTGTTTATAATTTTGAATCCTCAGTTTTAATGAAGTAAGTTGTAGTAAAGATATTTGTGATCCTTAGCTGATTTAAGGGTTAAGTCTGAATTCGGTAAGGATGGGGCCATCCAAAAAGAAATTGCCACATTAGTTTTTTACTTAAAACTCAATAGATCCTATCACACATAATAACATCTCATTAAACTTATAGTTAAGTTGGATTTTCATATGGGTATTAGAATTGATTGAGTGTAGTTCTGTCTATTCTTTAATACATATAATATGATGAAGTGACATGTTGGGATTGGAGGAGTAAAGCTTCATTTTTATCCCACATTCTTATAAAATTTAATCTCTTAAGGCTTTAGCCCTAATGCTACTTTGACTTATCGAGGCCCCTTGGCAATTGGGAAAAATGATTTTTTTTTTTAAGCGCAAGCTTAAATAAATATTTTTTGTTTTTTGTTCTTATTGAATATTTCTTTTATAGTCTTAACAATATGGATTTAAATATTATTAATGGGGCATTGCCATTAAGGGATCTCTCTTAGAGATCAGTATCAGGTGTTGTAAAAATATATCATTTTAACACATCAAAAACCTACTTTACCTTTTTTTATGTATTATCAAAAACAAAAAAGGCACTTAATTTGGCTCTTTCTGATGATAGTTAGAGTTTATTCTCTAATGAAAATTTGAAATTAATGTGTATATTCAATAAAATTTTTATATATTTAATTGTGATTATTCATAAATGTAACTATGCATTATAGTAAGAAACTTAACGTAACTAATATCATGAAAATTGAAAGGAAAAATCATTTTAGTACCTTCAAATATCCTTATTGAACTAATGTTCTATATGTTCAATAACCCAAGCTAACATCAATAGTACCATTACAATTGACAATACCCGTGCGTAAGCACGGGGATACATACTAGTTAAAATAAAATCAAACACACCATAAATTTCTTCCTCAACTTTTTTTATCCCCTTGGCAATTTTGTTTGGATTGATAGGCTTGAGAATGTTCTTATGAGGAGGAAGAATGTTATTAAGCCAAAACTTCACAATTTTAAGAAACATGCATTTAGATCTTGGTTTTTATATTTTTGTTGTGTTTTTAATGGTGAAAGTATATAAGTAGGTTACGAAAGCCTAAAGGAGTGAAGCTCATGTGGGCAAAGTGCTAACTTTTAAACCACAAGTATGCAACATAAATTTCGGTCAACCCACATGTGGATAAGTTGTAATTTACTCTTAAGTTTGACTTAAATTTATTTTAGTCTTCTAACTTTGTTTTTGTTCAATTTTGTCATCTAAGTTTCAAATTTATTCAATTCAAGTCTTTCGCTCAATTCCATTAAAAATTTCAGTTAAGTAGGCAATTAATTTTGAAAATAATTTTTTTAAAAATAAAATAAAATAAAATTTATCATATGAAAATAATTTTTGAAAAAAAAATGCTATTCCTTATTTTAAAATAAAAAATAAATAAAACCCTAAGAGGAAAATGCATTAAAAACAAAAGTAAAATCAAACTATAACATACATATATATATACAATTAATGTTGAAATTTTGACCCCCTATCAAAATTTTTAAAACAGTGGGGTCCTAGGAGGGTTTGTGGGTCGTGTCCGATTTTGCCACCCTAGAAGGGAGGGACCCATGATCCCCTAGCCCCTTTTTAGATCTATCAGACTGCCACAGATTTAATACATGAAAAATTAGAGTGTATCAAATATCAATAACCTCCATAGATACGCCATTGGTCTAATACATGTAAAATTAGAGTGTAACTATTTCCTTAGGCTTTTTCTCTTTCCCTAACCCTAAATAATAACATGCATATTTTGGTGGTTCCTCCACTGTCAAACTTTTTTTTCTTTCTATTTTTTGTGATAGGAACTTCCACTATCATATTATTTTAATAAAAATTTCTTTTCATTAACCTTATAAAATGGTAAAGTTTATAATGTAGTTACAATAAATCCATCATGACTCAATTAAATTCGCTAGGATATTATTTTAATATAACCATTCCAGCATGATAAAAATGCATTGTTTGTCTCATACTCCATTTCTATTTCTTTTTTACTGGAGAAAAGTTTTTTTCTTGCACTGCCACTTATATAGGAGCACACGAAAAGATTGTGTTAAATACGGCAATGTGGTGGATGATGTGCGCCATTTAACTTGTGGGTTGCATTAGGTAATTTTCGGTTGTATTAGGAGAGGGGGTAACCAGGTAGCTCATGCTCTTGCGCAGCATGCTAGGAATATTTTTGAGAATGTGTTTTGGATGGAGGATTCACCCCCACCAGCTTTTAAAGCCTTGTATCATGATTCTCTTTTGTTATAAATAGATAAATGTTCTAGTTTCAAAAAAAAAAAAAAAAAAAATTACCATAGCTAGCTGGTTAACGCCCATGTTTACATAATAACTTTTTTATTTATTTAATTTACAAAAAATAAAATCATAAAAAACAGTGGGCTTCCGTGTGTAATCATGACCCGTAGAAGATAAAGCCTTGCGCTCCAGTTCTCTTTATATATATATATGGTTGAGTTCAAGTTACACTTGGTGTAATTTTAAGTAATATTACACCACCTAATATTTTTCAATTGAATGCGAATATTAACAAATCTACCGTTAGATTACATTATCTTCATATATTTTCCTTGTTTGCAAAATTTCAAGGTGGTCAAAGATTAATAACCATGTCATCAATCAATTGTTAAAATTCAAGTTTTTGTAGTTTACAATAATGCATAAAAGATGAGTTTATAGATCAAATGGTAAATAACATCCGATTGATATGAAAATTAGCATACATGTTATGAACATATAGAATATGTAATTTAACGGTTGGATTTTAAATATATTAATTGAATAATAAGTTATTGGGTGGTGTAACATTATTTAAAGTTACTTACACAAAGTGTAACTTGAACCCAACTTTTATATATATATATATATATATACACATATGCGTGTGTGTGTATACCACTACTAGAATAACATAAAAATTGTCTATACCCACACTTTTTTTGAGGGGCTGGGGGCCCTTACGCTTGACACTTTTTTTTTTTTTTTTTTTTAAAGTTACTTAAACGTGGGTTCCAGTTAGCTCAACTGGTAAAATTTCTGATGGTTGTATAAGAGATTTGGGGTTCAATTCCCGCCTACACCAAAAACTGATTAGTGTTTTGGTCTGATGGTATAAAGTTATCATTAGGAGCAGACGCCATAAGTTGAAATTCTCTAAAAAAAAAAAAAAAAAAAGTTGTTCAATGAATTTAGGTATCTAGAACTTACAGCCCCTGTTAGGCAATTATTAGTTTGCACCATGTGGGTGTTGTGCAAAACTTTTTCAAAATTGTTGTTTTCACAAAAAGATTTCAAAATCTAAACTTTGTTTATTCAAAAGAAAACTTTTTTTTCATCTTTTATAAAAAATTTAAGTTGAAACTCTTTTTTTTTTTTTTTTAATTGGGTAAAAATCATGGTTTCCAATTAAACTATGAGAACCCTTTTCTCAAAATAAAATAGTATTTTATCCTATCTATCTAAAAAAAATGAAGAAAAACTTTTGTTCTCGACAAACCTTGGAATCCATTTTCTTGAAAATAAATGAAACTTTTTCTCACCAAAAAATGCTTTTTTAATTAACCTCTTTTCTTTAAAACCAACGTTCTTCTTCCATTCTTTTATCAAGAAAAATCCTTTTTATATATTAAAAAAAAAAAAAAAAACCTCCAAGTCTTTTACTAAAAAAAAAAGGGCAAACTTGTTTTTCTTCAAATAAACTCTTTTTTTCAAAATAATTTGTGCATTCGCTTTTAGGTAATTTTTTAAACTTTTCATCTTTACACATTCAAGCATCGTTGTTTTAAATCTTTTTCTTAGAATTGCATCTTTTAGAGGTTTGTGCCTACGGTTCAATTTCATTGAACCAATAGGCACCAATCAAGCTAACATGATTCCCCCCTTTTTGGCACTTATGTTTTATCCTATTTTGTTGTTGCATGAAAAATGAGAAAAATATGGTGGACGAGTGCTACCTTTTTACTTTCCATCTTTTTCTTTTGTGTTGTAAATATTCACATGCTAAATATATAGTATATAAATATTCACATACTATTGTATATATTATTTCTTGCAATGTGGTAAAATGCTTCTCACATGCTATGTTAGGGGTGTCAATGTTCAACCTAACCCGTGAACACGACATAAACCTGATACGGGGTTTTGTGGGTTAGGGTTGGGCCTTAATGGGTTCGGGTCATAAACGGGTCAACCTAAAAGTAACACGATAAGAAATATGTCATAAGCGGGTCAACTCGCGTAACTCACAATAGACACGTTTGACACGCCAATTTATTTGTGTCAACCCGAAATGACCCACTTAACACAACCCATTTAACTCGTATAACAAATAAATATTTATTTTATTTTAGATTTGTCAAATACCTTTTATATCCAACATATATTTTAAATTTAAAAAGGAAAGTGAGTAATTAATTACAAAAACTTACAAGGGATATAATTGGAAATTGAAACTTTACAGACCCTAGATCTCTAAGCCCTTCAAACCCTAAATCTCTAAACCATCTTATAAATATCCAATTTTATTTTTTTTATTTCATCCGTACTACTCAGTCTATTATCTTATAGTCTCATGCCCAATTCTCAAACTCAAAGTCTCAAACTGATTATTGCTCTCTCTCTCTCTCATATGTTTAGTGAGTTTTAGAATTAAAGAAAACCGTTTTCTTTGTGTTTCAAAATTCTGTAGTAATTTTTTCTACATAATGTTTTTGTTCTATAAACTTTAGTCTACTATTTGCTCCAATTCTTTCAACATTGATACTTAGCATTTGGTGAGTTCCAAAGATATTATATTTTTGTTAAACTGTGTTATTTTATTTTTGTTAAACTATGTTATTTTGAATTTAGATTGAAGTGTATGCACTTCTTTTGGAGTGTAAAGAACTTATTTCTAGATGAATGTTATATTTTTGTTGAATTATATTATTTTGAATGTGAGTTGAAGACTTGAAGTGTATGTACTGCTTTTGGGATGTAAAAAAAATTATTTTTGGATGGATATTATAGTTAATATTATTTAGGTTGAAATGGGTTGCGTTACATTCGATCGTGTCAACCTAACATGACTCGTTTATTAAGCGTGTCAAATGGGTTGGGTCAGGTCAACCCGCCTTATTAACAGGTTGGGTTAGGGTTGAAGGATCATAACACGATTATTAAAAGGGTTGGATTAAGTTTTGAGCCATTTAGTCGAATACCCCTACCTTGACATGACATGAACCCGACATGCTAACTCGAATTGACACCCCAGCTATGTATATATATTTCACATGATTTGTTTGTAAATAATTCTTTGAAATAAATATTCACATGCTACGTTAAATATAAATTTTTTTTTACAAAACCTTTTTTGAAAAACCAAAATATCAAGTATCTAATTTCTTCACTAAAAAAATAATGTTAGAATTAAATTAAAATGGGGGCTATCCTTTGGATAGGTGTTGTGGGGTGCCTAACACCTTCCCCACAAGTAACCGAATTTTTGAGCCCAAGGTCTTTGGTTTGAGACTTTTAGTTTACCTTAATTAATAAACCATTAAAATTGGTTTAGTTAATTAGGAAACTTAAAAATAAAAATAAAATAAAAAATTAGACAAGTAGGTAACTGATCACACCTCATACAAAACCAATGGTTGGTGACGACTCTTAAAATAAAAATAAGAAAAAGGGACTCACAGACACACACATACACCTCACCCTAGAAATACATGCACACAAAGAGTCACGACGCTAAAGACACAATGTTCGATAAACCAAAAAAAGAAGAAGCTTTCAACAAGCTTTTTTAGCGCTCTCTTTTTTGGGGCATCCACAAGGGGCATTACCAAAAAGTCACTCAAGATTTCAATAATAAAATAGCGGAGAAGGGGGTCCACGTCACCCCTCCCCCCCCCCCCCCCCCCCCTCCTCCCCCCCTTCCCTTCTCTACCATTGAATGTTGACAATTTGCTATGTAAGAAAGGAAAATGGTTGGTTTACCAAAATTAAATTCTCAAATTTTTAGAAAATATTAATGATCATTAATGATTTGAAAAATTTACTACATATAAAAAACAATAATTTAGGGCTTCAATTGGTTTAGGTTTTTATTGGTCTAATATGTTGGAGGCCTTGTTAGAGGTGGGAAAATAGCGTATCATTTTTTTTAATTTAAAAAAGACAATTATTATCATTAAATTTAGGCCTTTTAATAATGGCGTGGGACATTTTTTATAAAGGGAGCGAGGGATTTTGTGGTGGGAAAAAGTTTTGCTGCATACTTATATACAGCAATTGCTACATAATGGGTTATGTGACAGCAAAAAGAAAACAACATATGTCCAAGGGTCATGTGCAATGCACATGATTAGGTGGATCCTTAAACACTTGTCACTTTCTTTTTGCTACCACATAACCCATTATGCAACAAAACATTTCCCTTTGTAGTGGGGGACTTAGGCTTAGGCCTAGGTGGCCCACGTGTTGGACAGCTCATTACAAACCAAGGAAGTCAATTCCGTACCGTACCAGCCGGTATATACCGTACCGACCAGTAAACCGGTACAGATACCCCATTTGTTTCGTACTGGAAAAAATACTGGTCGTACCGACGAAATCCGGATGTTTTGGCCGGTAAATGCATATCAGACCTGAAAAAAAAAAAAAAAAACGTTCTCACTCTCTCATCTCTCCACTCGCCAGCGTTACTCACAGTTTCTCAAACTCATAGCGCATGGTCTTTCCTCCCTCAAATTCCAGATCTTCTTGACCGGTGTTCTCTTTCTCTCTTTCATATTTACTTTCTCTTTCCTCTTTCTTGGTTGCGTCCAACTTAAGGCCAATAGCCTGAATTTCAACTTCTTTAAACACCCAATAAAGTTGACAGCTTGCAAAAGTTATGTATAGAGTCAAAAGCAACTTTCATATGTCAGATTTTTTTTTTTTTTTCATTTTTTTAATTATTTCCTAGCCCCTAAAAACGGTCAAAAGTCCTCTCACATGTTAGTTGTTGTTGTTTTTTTTTTTTAGCCCTCAGTTAGTTCACGTGTGAAAGCATTGAAAGGTAAGCTTAGTATTTTAGATTTAACTTGATTTTTAATTCTTTTTATAGATATAGATGTATAGACTTGGGCTTGGGCTTGGGCTTGGGCTTGGGCTTGTGTGGGCTTTGAGATTACAAATTAGTCTAATCTATGAATTTATATATATATATATATATATATGGGCTTTAAACACTATATATATATATATAGCGGAAAACTCGAAACAGTACAACGATATTGATCGGTATCTGAAATATATCGTATCGCTGGCCAAACCGGTACAGCCTCCGGTACAGTATTGACTCCCTTGTCACAAACACCACTTTTATCTTCCACGACTCACAACCTATCTATTCAACAAGTTGTAAAAGAAGTTGTGTCACTAGACTTATTCTACTTAGTATTTATATGACCATACTGTAATTTTGGTTATTCCTTACATATTTCTCATCGTTTCAATTTCATCCATTTTAAGTTGGGAGGAGTGGGTTTGAGTTTTTCCATTGTTGTGTTTCTTTGTTCTTTGTTGGATGGTTATAAAAATTAGACTATAGTACATTTTTGGCCCTTAAAGTTTGAAGTTGTTTTTATTTTTTATTTTTACGTTTCAAAATTTTAATTTGACCCTTCATGTTTGATCATGTTTTCATCTGACTCTATCGGCTATTTCTATTAGTAATCTGACCATTAAGTGTCCTACATAGATGACAAGATCAATATGAAAACAGAATCAAACATTTAAGTCCAAAATGAAAATTTTAAAACATAAAAGGTTAAAATGAAAATAACCCAAACTTTAATAACTTAAAGTTTGAAGTTTGAAGTTGTTTTTATTTTTTATTTTTACGTTTTAGAATTTTAATTTGACCATTCATGTTTGATTATGTTTTCATCTGACTCTATCAGCTATTCCTATTAGTAATATGACCATTAAGTGTCCTACATAGATGACAAGATCAATATGAAAACAGTATCAAACATTTAAGTCCAAAATGAAAATTTTAAAACATAAAAGGCTAAAATGAAAATAACCCAAACTTTAATAACTTAAAGGAAAAAAAAAAAAAAAAAAACTTTAATATAAAAATTAAGTTGCAAAGTGTGGGCTGTGGGATAAATTGTAGAGTACATTCATAAGCGAACGGATGGAATAAATTAAAATTCTATCAAATCTATTAAAAAGATAAGGTAAATAATTGATAAAGTGAGACCGGAAAGCACATTTAAAATTCCATCTATTTCGATAAGAGTAATGTTACAGCTACAAACTATTTTACAACATTTTTACAAAATGTTGATGTGACCAACCTCTTATTGGTTTTCATCTAAGCCCATTATTAATATCATTTTTTTCATTTACCACTAATCACTTACCACATAAACAGTTTGTAAAATAATTTGCGTATTTAGCATTATTCTTTCGATAAATGAGTTTGCAGTCTGCACATGAACGTCCCTAATGGGCTTTAAAACCCCAATCGTTTTGATGGATCTTCTCAAATTCCTTCCCTAATGGGTTGCTTGAGGTCCTTAGGTCTGATATCAAAAGCCTTATGATGACTGCCAACTTGACAACAATCTCATTATTTAATACAACAATGGTGGAATATTATAGCGCAGTCTTGAGATTTCGGCTATTTGATATTTTAGCCAAGGGAGTCGATTCCGTACCATACCGGCCGTACTGGCCGGTATATACCATACCGGCAAGTAATCCGGTACATATAATCTCTCTGTTTCGTACCGAAAAAAATACCAGCTGTACCGGCTAATTTCGGGCAATACCGACTGGTACCGGGCGTACTGGCCGGTACAGAAAAAAGTTTTTTTATTTTTTTTTATTTTTAAGTTCTGTAATTTTTGAATTTTTGTTAGGGCAAAATGGTAACTTATTTGCATTAACTTATTAGTATTATTTGTTTTCTTAGTATACAATAGTAACTTTTAAGCTTTCTATTTTTTATATTGTTTTTTTTTTTTTTTTAATTGATACTAAAGTCTAAAACCATGAATAATTAGTTCTGAATTGAGGGAATGTTTTATGGTAAACTTTTATATTTATTATAATATATATATACACACACATACATATATATATATATATATATGTATATATTTATTTATTTAAAAATATAAAAAATAGCGGTACACCCGAAACGGTACACCGGTATTCGAAATATATCGTACCGCTGGCCAAACCGGTACAGCCTCCAGTACGGTATTGACTCTCTTGATTCTAGCATAAAGCGCATTCTCCCAAAGATGAAATGGCGGTGTGTTAGCCCTATAACAAAGCTTACTGGAACTAGTTATTCATTCTTACAAGTTATGATGAAGACAATAATTTCAATCTACACATTTGCACAATGATTGAGCTTTTTATATATTTCTTCTAGCAAAAATAAAAAATAAATAAAATAAATAAAAAATAAAAAAAAAAGAAAAAAAAAAAGAAAAAAAAGGAAAGAAAAACCACAAATAAATGGTATGACAAGAGAGAACAATTTACGTGAATTTTATATTTGCTTTTATAATCTTATATATTTCTTCTTAGTTGCCCCCTCACTTTCTTCTACATTTTAGTCACAGATATATATTTTATTGAGACTTATGAATGGCTATTTGTTACAATGTTTAATTGTAAGTTTTTGCACGTCAGCATTTTGATATCTATCTATGGAACAAACAACATAACTTGTGTGGGGCTAGAAATTTGAACCTCTTGGTGCAAGAACAAAATACCTGATATGATATAGGATTCCCACTACTATGAAGAAGCCATATACCTAATCTGAGCTGAAATTCCATGACTCTAGGTCAATCAGTCGGCTTTCTAATGAAGGAGAACTAGTAGTTTTGATTAGCGAGGATTTAAACTGGAGAAGGACTTTTTTTTTATCTTCAGGACGACAAAGAGAGGGGATGAAAAAGATGAGAAGTGTTAGTAGCAGGCTGAGGAACTTTTTCCTTCCTTTAGAAAACACTAAAGATGACTGCTCTCATACTCCAAACCATACAACTTTATAGTCTTATTTGATGATAAGGTTGTGTCAGTTGGGGTTGAGATATTTTTAGTTAACATCCTATTGAGAACACTATTGCTCTTAATTATGTCTATTGAAACTTTTGTTACTTTATGTTATTATGTACTGTAGTTTCATTTTGAACTAATCATTATTTTGCTATATATATATATTTGTATTTTTTCTGGTTTTTGTTTTTTGGCCAGATTGGTTCCCAGGTGCATCTTGCAAAGAGAACTAGGCCCAACTCTCCACCCCTATCTATAGAAACCCTGACCCGAAAGCCAAAAAAAGGCACCAAAACCATTTTTAATGGCTACTAGTTGTTTTAACAGTCCCTTGATAAAATTTGTCCATTTTTATAATTTGCTTAGAGTCACGCTACACACACCAACAATACAACAAAAATTTTACAAAGACCGACGCACGTTCATTTCACTTGACCCCATCACAATAAAAAAAGAAAAGAGCCTCTAAAATTATTTGGACTCTCCATTTTATTTTGGACAATTGTTAGTTTACATTGTACTATCAACGTAAAATTTACATTGTACACTAAATAAAAGTGTACAACATTGTACACATCTGCATAAAAATGTACAGTATTGTACACATTTATTTAGTGTACAATATAAATCTTACATTGATATTTTAATGTAAACTAATAATTTTCCTTTTATTTATTAAGACTGTGCAAACATACAAAGGCCTGGATTTACAATGGTGAAGCCTCCATCTATGACCAGATTGTGTCCACTCACATATTTTGACTCATCACTTCCGAGATAGAGAGCAGCCTCGGCTATATCCTCTGGCTGGAGAATTTCACCCTTGAGGTTGGAATAAACACGATGAACTCCATCATCATCTAGCTTCAAGAAATCCTTTGCCAAAGGTGTAGCAACCGCATAAGGTGACACGCAATTCACACGAATTCCAAACTGTCCAAGCTCCACTGCTGTATTTCTCATTAATCCAACCACACCATGTTTTGAGCTTGTGTATCCATGAGTTGCAGCTCCTCCTATGGTTGAACATACACTAGCGATATTGATTATACTACCTTTTTTAGCTGGAATCATCACACGGGCTGCATGTTTGGTGCCAAGGAAAGCACCAACAAGGTTGATGCTAACCACTTGCTCAAATTCAGCCTTGGTGTTGTCAAGGATGTTGGGCTTGGCTACCCCAACTATACCAGCATTGTTATACATAATGTCTAACTTACCATACTTGGAAATAGCATGGTTAACTGCATTTTCTACATCTGTTTCTTTAGTAACATCACAACGGACAAAGGATGTAGATTGAGGATTTAGTTCTTCGCATACAGAGTGGCCCAATTCATCTTGGATGTCAGCAATTACAACTTTTGCTCCATGTTTAGAGAAGAGTCTTGCAGTGGACTCACCAATGCCGCTAGACCCACCAGTGATTAATGCCACTTTTCCTTCAAGCCTGTCACATTAATTTTTACAAGATATTATCTCTCACTTTTATTATTCAGCATATTTTAGATGGCATAATTGCACAAAATATTTGCTACAGTCCATGGTTAATGGATGCAGTGTCCAACAAAACAAATAGAAAAAGTATTTACCGGGAGAGAGAGGATTTTTTTTTTCATAGAGTATTGTTCTTTAACAAATTAAACATATTGAGGCAAGATAGCTAAAAAAAATTTCATACCTTCTTGCTGCAGCCGAGAGTAATGAGAAACTTCCCATGGTCGAAGGAGTTAGAATATGTGTTGGAAAAATGAAAATGAAACCCAAATACATTCACCAATTTGCTCTGTTATCTCTCTTGTAATATAGCTGAGATGTCATAACCAAGCAGAATTTAGTATTTACCCTGGACCCACAGCAAGTTAGGTAGAATAGTTAAACTGGGCCACATGCTGTACCAAGTACTAACCACTAAATTTCCATTAAAGAACAAGTATTAACTACTAAATTTATCGAGTAAGTATGGTATTATAACTAATTCTATAACTTTATCACAATTTTACCGCATGACGATCTGTGAATAGTAAAATTATAGACCCAGATAGACTCATTATATTATTTTCATTACCTTCAACTCGCCACATAGATAAATTGTGGCTAAAATAATAAAAATTGTTGTTACACTAGACTTACTAAATTTATCCCTGTTTGGATAAAAAAACAGGTGAAGTTATAGTGGACGGTCAGATGGTTGTTAGAATCCCCATGGTCGACAGCTGCTTCTAAATTTTTTATAACTTTCTATTGGCGTGCAGTTAAACAAAACCATACGTCTCATTAAATTGAATGATATTACATGCTACTTGATCTAATGTAATTATATAATATAATATTAAAAAAAAAGCATATAATAAGATAATATATATAATTACTCAAATGTAAACATCAAATAAACAATAACTAGCCATTCAGCGAAAAAAAAAAAAAACAATAACTAGCCACAATTATCAATTTTAAAAATAAAATAAGATAATATGTATCATAAAAAGATGCTAAACTATATATATGAGATATATTTCTTTTTTGTATTGACTAGTAGAGACTGATTCACGTGGAAGATGAATCCTTTTATATCTTAGAGATATAAAGAAAGGATTTTTTTCCCCTTGTATTGCTGAGTTGGGATTATTTTTATTTTTTTACGGATTTTCAATAGAGTTTTTTTAGGTACAACTTTTTCAAACAATGCCTTTTTCAAAACTGAAAAATAAGCTATACTAAACAGGCACTAAATATGCTAGTATACTGCCATACTCTCTTATTTTATTTTTTTGAACAATTGTATGTAGGCTTACTCATGAACGCACACACATGGCCAAAAATGCAAACCAACACACACAGACAAACTGCAAATAAATCATACCGATGTTGAGCATAAACCGAACATCTGTCACAGTAGATCAATGCCACAGAGAAGACTCTGTCACCACACTTTTGACAAATAGTCACCATAGTGGAGAGAATGAGAAGGGACCACCATAAAACCCGGGAATATTCTCGGAAAGTGACAAAAGCTAAGCAGCAGCGACAGAGCGATGGGAAGAGAGATTTTAGGGTTGCGGAAATAGATGCTACACCATATGTCGAAATCTCTCAGAGGACAGAGCAGAAACCCTAGGAGAGAGAAGTAAAGAAAATTATTAGAGAGAGAGAGAGAGAGAGAGAGAGATATGGGATTTGAGGCGCGTTGGGTTTGGTTATTTGTTATAGATTTTTGATGTTAGGATTTGGAAGATTATGGACCCAAGGGAATGGATGGGCCAAATGGTATTTTAGGCTGTGTTTGTTTCGTGTAAAACGTTCTCTGGAAAATACATATTTTTTGGAAATGCTATTTTCCGGAAAAGGAAAATATTTTTAAGTGTTTGGTTGAATTATGAAAATTATTGTGGAAAATATTTTCATGTGTTTGGATGTATTCTAAAATGCTATTTTCCGGAAAATTTTTCACATTATTACAAAAAATTTTAACATCACATCCAATTCAACAACAATTTCCGGCAGCAAATTCCGGCAACAACAACACAACAACAACAACAACAACAACAACAACAACAACAACAATAATCAGTTCATCCAAAAAAAAAACAACAACAATCAAATTTAAAAAAAAAAAAAAAAAAAAACGGAGAGATCGAGGAAGAGAGAGTGTGGAGGCGATGGGTCTGGGTCGGCGACGAGATCGAGGTTCGTGGGTTGCTCTGGGTTCGTCGGTTCGTGGGTTGCTGGGTTCGTCGGTTCGTGGGTTGCTCTGGGTCGACGGCGATGGGTTGCGCTGGGTCGAAGGCGATGGGTTGCTCTGGGTTCGTCGGTTCGTGGGTTGTTGGGTTCGTCGGTTCGTGGGTCGAAGGTCGCCGGCGGTTCGTGGGGCTTCGTCGCTGGTCTGGGTCTCTCTCTCTCTCTCTTTCTTCGTGCTCTCTCTCTCTGTTTTCCGGAAAATAGAGTTTGAAGTGAAAATAGAAGGTGAAATGAATTTCACCCGTGGGAGCTCTATTTTCCGGTCAAAGCTGAAATGATTTTCAGTTGACCGAATTTTCCCCTTCAGCCAAACACCCCTATTTTACGGAAATGGTTTTCCGGAAGCAATTTGAAGTCAAAACAAACACACCCTTACTTGCTTCTTTGTTTCAATTGATTTTTGGCTAAAATGTAAATTACACTTTTTAAGTTTAGGGCAAATTTTAATTTACCTATCTATGGTTTGACTAAAATTTAAATTGCTTACTTTTGGTATAGAAGTTGGCACTTTGCCTACTTGATATTCGCTCCTTTAAGCTTTCATAAGCCACATATGTAATTTCACAGTTTTGGCTTAAGGACATTCTCCCTCTTTATAAGAACATTCTCAAGCCTAGCAATTGAAACAAAACTGTCAAGGGGATGGAAAAGATTGAGAAAATAAATTGTTGTGTGTTTGATTTGGTTTTAATTTTTGGTTGCAATGGCTATGGGTAGATTTCTAGGTTTAGTTCTTGGTTTGATAGCTACTTCTGTTAGATTCACTTTAATGCCGATGTGGGTTCAAGTGTGGGGTTTACCTTTCGATTTGTTATTGGAGGAGGTGGGCAGGGATATTGGCAGTGGTTTGGGAGAAGTATTGGAAATTGATTTAAAGTCGTTTTCGTCTAACCAAGCTCGCTTTATCAAAGTAAGGGTGGAGTTGCTGTTGGATAAACCTTTACGTTGAGGAAGAGTTGTCGCTAGCCCTGAAGGAGATAAGGTTTGTATTGGTTTCAAGCACGAACATTTAGTTGGGCTCTGTTATCAGTGTGGTTGGATTGGTCATGAGGTCAGGGATTGCTCTGTTCAAAGGGATCGAAAATAGGGAGGTCTTCCTTATGGGGAGTGGTTGAAGGTGGGGTATCGTAGAAACTATGGTAATGCAAACAAAGTAAGAAGTAGCCCGGGGTGGCGGGATGATGATGTCCAAGCTGATCAGGGGTATCGGGTTTCTTCACAATGGAAGGTAAATGAGCAAGGTAATCCGGCAATTGGAAGTGGAAGTGGGAGTACATCTTTAACGCAGTTGGGCAGTTTACTTGAAGGTAGTAGCTTTGACAGTGCTCCGACAAACGATGGTGTTATAGTCGATAAGGGTGCAATCTTGATTGTGAAGAAGGACGTTCTAGATTTTGAGGAGTTGATTACGGAGATTGATCGTGCTATCCAAACCAATTTAGATTTTTCAAATTCAAAAGCAACTCCAACTGATTGCGTGCCAGATAATAGCGAGATTGTCTTTGACTTGATTGAGGTGGTAGTCATGGATGAGGATATAGTTACCCTCAATCGTGACTTAATGGGGAAACAGGGTAAGCAAATATCTCCACCGGGTTTTGAGGGATCAGAGATATGTTTTAAGATTGGTTGTGGTAACGGGCAAGGTAACAAGAGCAATAGTAAGGGCCGGCCCAAAAGAAGTGGTAGTAAAGATAAGGGTGTGATTCAATCCATGCATAGCCCAAAAGTAGTTGAGTCGGTGGAGAAATCTACAATTGGAAGCCCGAAAGCAATGATGAATTGGAAAAGGCTTACCACAAGACCTCAAACTCTTATTAATTCTTCAATTGTTGATGTGGAATATGGGCAAAAAAGGAAGCAAGTAGAAAACACGAATAAGGAGGCTACAACTATTAAGGGAGAAAAGAAACATAGAACTGTGGAGAATGAGCAAGATGTTGTGTCAACTATGGGATCGACGGAGGTTGCAGGGCAACCATGTCAGGCATGAAGAAACTCCTAAGATGGAAACCAAAAAAAAAAAAAAAAAAACTCATCACTTTGATGTCCATGTAAATTAAGAAGGTGTCGTTTGACGTTTTTTTTTGGTTTTGTGAGCATCTAATTGAAGATTCGCTTTTCTTACTATAGTTTGGATTCTTAAGTCTTTTTTTTTTTTTTTTCTTTACGATGTAATCGTGTTACTCTAGCGTATACTAGTGTTGTAAAAGAGAATGAGGGGGTCACATGTCCCTCTTTCTCTTTCCCATTGTATATCATGTTTCTCTATTAATAAAGTCTACTATCGTTTCCTCTATAAAAAAAAAAAATGTTATTGGTTTGAGTTTATGCCCAAAAATTCTAGAAACATGAATACAATCTTATGCAATAGCAGCAATACTGCCCAAATAAAAGTCCCAACTATTTCAAGGTCCAAAAATGGAAGATTTTTGGATAATAATTGGAGAAGAAGTACCCGCCTTGGGGACATAAGACTGTTTGATACAATAAGGGGAATTTTTCCTCTGTACGGTCAATTTTTATTCGACCAATTTTTCCTCTGTATCGGCTTTTTTATTCGACCAATTTTTTTTTTTGGAGAAGGAATTAGTTCTATAACTTAGGTTGCGTTTGACATTGGCTGAAAAAGACAACTTTTTTATTATTTAACTTATTTTTACTACTATTCAGCTTATTTTTTTTTATTATTCATGGGTTTCACTGTACTGTTTTAGTTAGGTTTTAGCTTTATCTACAGTACTTTCAGTAAAAAGTTTTTAATTTCAACTAAATAAGCTGTTCTCAAATAAACATTTAATTGTTGGAAGATGATCTAATTCGTGCAGTGATATTTGTTTCCTTCACATGCAGTGCTCATGGTTCATTAATATGCGTGTCTTCTTCTGATTGGATATGTGACTATTAGTATGTGTGAGTGTTTGTTTAATTAATTTTGCTTGTTTTTCAAGTATGTGTGTGTGTGTGTATAAAACAGAGCTTTATTTTTTAATAAAATATTTTTATTGATTTAAAAAAAATTATATCAAAAAATTTTTTGTTAGTAAATTAAAACTGACGCATTTGAGATAACAATAATTTCAAAAATGATAAAATTGATGCAAATTAATAAATTTTATATAAATTAAATAATAAATGTCAGTTTCATTTGAATAAAGTGTACTGTGTAATATAAAAATGTATATTTAATAGTGATAAAAAATAAATAAATATTGTTTTTCTTTTATAAATGACAAAGTAAATTATATCCCAAACTTTTAACCATAGAATCCTGATATCTTCTCTTCTTTTTTTTTTTTTTGGGGGGGGGGGGGGGGGGGGGGGGGGGGGGGGGGGGGGGGTGGGGGTGGATTCCTATATCCTTTATTCTCTTAATGCAAATGAACGTGAGTTTGATTTTGAAAAAGAAAAACAACCTTTACTAAAGAAATTTACTTATATTTTTATAAACATATGCTTTATATGATCTCAGATTAATGAGTTATATAGGGAGAAGTGAATGTTAGTTTAAATGAGTGTTTACTTTTTTTCAAGAATAAAAATAAATTGGAGGGAGTCATTACCAAAAAGCCACTCATGGTTTTTAGATTTTAATAATAAAATAGTGGGGGAGAGATTATTTTTGAAAAGTCACCGGGAGGGTTCATGACCCCCTCTTTGTTTATCACTGAATGTTGACAATTTACTATGTAAGAAATTGGTTTACATTCTTAGATTGTTAGGAGAAATTAATCATCATTAATGATTTATACATTTACAACAATTAAAAAAAAAAAAACCGTTTAGGGTTCCGATTGGGTTAGGTTTTTATTTATATAATATGTTGGATGCCTTGTTAGAGACCTAGAGGTGGGAAAATAGTATATCATTTTTTTAGAGGAAATTATTATCATAGAATTTGGGTCTTTTCTATAAAGGGAGAAAGGGGTTTTTGTAGTGGGGGACTTAGACCTAGGCCTAGTTGGCCTACATTGTTGGGTTAGCCTACTTATCATCAACACCACTTTTTTTTTCATGATTCGCAACCTATCAATTCAACAATTTGTAAAAGAAGTTATGTAGTTGGAATTATTCTAATTAGTATATATATGACCAAACTATAATTTTTGTCATTCCTTATATATTTCTCACCATGTCAATTTCGTCCATTAAAAGTTGGGAGGAGTAGGCTAGAGATTTTTCAAATGTTGTGTTTCTTTGTTCTTTGTTGGATGGTTATAAAAATTAGAGTAAAATATATTTTTGGCCAATAAAGTTTTGAGTTATTTTCATTTTTGCTTTTATATTTCAAAATATTCATTTTGACCTTTCATATTTGATAATTTTTTCATATTAGCTTTAATTGACCATTTCTATTAGTAATCAGACCATTAACTGCCATACATGTTTTATTATTTAGTAAAATATTAGCTTTAAAATGTTGTGGAATGCAGGAATTTCATTGTTGTAGGGAAAAAAAAAAAGATATTATGGACAATTAGATCAATAATGAAAATGGACAAAATGACCAATTTGAAAACAATCAAACATTTAGGGCCAAAATAAAAATTTTAAAACATAAAAGGGTAAAATGAAAATAACCCAAACTTGAATAACTAAAAACAAAAACCAAAACAAAAAATAAATATATTTAAAATATTAAATATAAAAATTAAGTTGGGAGGAGTGGGCTACAGGATAAATAAAGTTTCACCTATTGCATTAAAAATCATGATTTAGTCAAATAAAGTAAATAATTGTGGGTTTCAGTTAAGCCAACTATAAAAATTTATTATCATCAAATAAAGTTTATTTGTATCAAATAAGAAATTGGGGGTTTGAACTCGTTTATACCAAAAATCATTTGGTACCTTAGCCTAATGGTAGAGGACACTCTATAAATTAAAATTCTATCAAACCTATTAAAAAAATAGTAAATAACTGATGATGTGAGACTCAAGGGCACATTTAAAATTCTATCTATTTCCCTTCATCAAATTTTGACAACATTAAAGTTTAAAGGGAAAAGCGTGATTCTTAAAATTAAAAAAAAAATTAAAAATTAAAAATAAAGAAGAAAAGAAAAGTATAGAGAAGCACTAGCATCTCCATGACATTTGGATGTGATGTGGGTTTAAATTTAAGTGGGTATACGCTTGTGGTATTTGAATGGGTCTGCTCATGAACTTTCCTAATGGGCTTTAAAATCCCAGTCGTTTCGATGAATCTCCTCAGATTCCTTCCCTAATGGGCTCCTTAAGTCCCTTAGATCCGATATCAAAGCCTTATGATGATTGCCAAGTGCCAACTAGACAACAATCCCATCATTTACTACAATTGTACGCGGTGGAATTTTATAGCATAGTCTTGCGGGTCCGACTACTTGACATTTCAGCTTAAAGCCCATTCTCCCAAAGATGAAGAGGTTGTTTGGTAATGTTGTTCTAGTAATATTATTTATTTTTTTAAAAATACATATGGGTGAAAAAGTGTGTGGAAATACATGTAATATTGTTTAAACACTGAAAATTATTGCTCAAAACACCTTACCAAACAATTTTTAGTGTGTTAGTGCTATAACAAAGCTCTATGGAACTAGTTATTCATTCCTTCTTACAAGTTGTGATGAAGACAATAATTGCAATCTACACATTCACACAATGATTGAGCTTTTTATATATTTTCTTCTAGCCAAAAAAATTAAAATTAAAAAAAAAAAAAAAAGAGGAAAGGAAGAAAAACTAAAAAGAAATGGTATGACAAGAGAAAACAATTTACCTGTATTTTATATTTGCATTTATAATGTTATATATTTCTGTGTAGTTGCCCTCACTTTCATTTACGTTTCAATTGCACAAATAATTTATTGATACTTATGAAGGGCTATTTCTTACATTGTCTAGTTGAAGGATACAGTTTGTGTCTAGTGCATTTTTGCACTGGACATGATATGATGCAGACATGTGTCCAAAACTAAACACGTGTTTGAATCATATTGTGTTCAAGTAATGCAAAAATACACTAGACACAATAGCTTCACCCTTAATTGAAAGCCTTTACAAGTCGGGAATTAGACATTTGACTATAAAACAAACAACATAACTTGTGTGAGACTAGAAATTTGAACCTCTAGCCCATTTCGTTGGCTGCTATGATTTTAGGAAGTGGTTAAGGAACAAAATACCCGGTATGATATAGGATTCCCATTGCTATGATGAAGCCAAATGAGTATCCAATCACTACTCCCTCCCATAAGAACCATCTCTCCTTATTCTCATCCTTTAAAGGTTTTGTCGGTGACAGCTCTTATGGACGTGGAACTCGAATCCGCATTCCACATAGCAGACTATTGTTAGCAAAAAAGTTTGGATCATTCATGATGTCCATTTGACCACTAACTGGAATCTTACCAGTGAGCTTGTTGTTACTCACATCCAAACAGACAATTGTTGCAACTTTGCTAGTGATTGGGGAATTAAGCCTAATAATTTGTTATGTGACAAGTCCAAACTCTCTAGGCTATTTAAGTCACCAAAACTTATCAGTACATTCCCATGGAGGATGTTATGGGAGATGTTGAGAAGTTTTAGACCATTCAATCTGCCTAATGATGCTGGGATCTCACCAAAAAGTTGGTTCATTGACAAGTCTAACAAAGGGTAGAATTCAAGGTTATGGCTTGACAGACCTTGTTTCGATTTCTTCCAATTCACTATCAAATCATTATACTTTAGCGAGATGGTGAAAATATTAGAGAGTGGTGAAAATGATTTGTTTGGTTTTCAATCATACCAAGAAGATTTCCAAACTTTGCAGGAATGTTGCCAACAAGATGATTGATTGAGAGGTCAAGGATTCAGAGGCAACTAAGATTGGAAATACCTTCAGGGATGGAACCTTGGAGGGTGATGTTTCGTAAATTTAGGACTTGAAGGGTGGATATTTGGCTAATAAACTATTAAACTCTGGCAATTCACCACTGATTTTGTTGTCATGGATATCTAGGTGTTCAAGATGGCTCATATTGGTCAGGTTTCTAGGAAAGTTGCCAGTAAACCTATTTTTTTCCCAAAGCAAGAATTTCAATTTCTTGGTAAAATTTTGTTAGAATTTCACCTGAGAATTCATTAGAAGAAATGTCAATGTACCCGAGGAATACATTGGAGATAAAATCTGGTAAGTTGCCAAAAAATCTATTGCTTGACAAGTCTAGTAATTGGAGGCGATATATATTAGAGATAAAGTGAGGAACTTTCCTTGAAAAGTTATTTTCAGCCAACATGAGAATCAAGATTTCAGTTGCATTACCAATGTTGTTTGGTAGTTCTCCAAAAAAATTATTTCGGGAAAGGGAAAGAATTGATAAACTTTTAGAGTTGAAGAGATAAACTTTTAGAGTTGAAGAGACAGGGTGGAGGAGAACTTGTAAGATTGTTATCTGACAAAATTATTCTTCCAACTTTCATTTCAGCAAGCCATTGTGGGAAAATTCCTTACAACCTTTTTTTTTTTTTTTTTTAATTTTTTTTTATACAAGATAGAATTTTTACTCTAACCTAATCTAAATGTATATATGTGTGAAACTCCCTCCTGGAGACTTGAATCCCGGCCTTTACCCTTCACACCCCACAAGCATTTATACTTGTGAAGTGACCACCACACCAAGGGGGAGCGGTGGTCCAGCTTGTTCTCACTCAAGTCCCAAACGTCAAGAGTCTTCAGTTTAGAAATCCAATATGGGATTTTTCCAGCAAGACCACAAGATTTCATGCACGATTGAGATAAAATACACGTAGGCTCTATCTTTGCATCACTATTCCAAATCAGATTATTTCCTCCAAGAAAAAGATGCTTCATGCCCTTTATATTGAACAACCAAGATGGAATTTTTACACTGAGCAAATTGTTTTCCAATTGAAGTGTTTCCAACCTCACCAATTTCTACATGGATGATGAAATACTCCCAGTGTACTTCTTGTTGCTCAAGGACAAACTAGTTATGTTGGATAGATTGCTAATAAAATTAGGAATCTTCTTTGACAAGGAATTATCCCTCAAGTCCAATACTTCCAACTCCTTCAAATACGAAAATGATGATGGAATTTCGCCAAAAAAATTGTTGCTGCGAAGGTACAACTACCGCAACTTTGTCATGTTCCCTATCTCCTTAGGGATATTTCCACTAAGAGAATTTTCTTCTAGGTTCAATACCCGCAAGTTTTGAAGTGAGCCCACTTCCCTGGTAAGAATACCATGGAATGAATTGCTGCTCATATCAAGATAAACAAATTTGCTTAAATTGGCAAAGCCTGGTAATTCACCTTGTATTTGATTCCCTGCCATGTCAAGAAGCATCAAGCTTCTAATGCGAAAGAGTGGTGTCATGATGGTGGAAGTCACCACTATGGGCTCTATAGATTGCATAGAGATAAGGTTGTCAAGATATAGAGCAATCACAGTCCTTGAATGAAAACGAGTACTACAAATGACCCTGTCCCAGTTGCAACAATTTGAGCTGGAATTCCATGACTCTAAGTCAATCAGTCGGCTTTCTAATGAAAGAGAACTAGTAGTTTTGATAAGTGAGGATTTAAACTGGAGAAGGGCTTGTTTTTGATCTTCGGGACAACAAAGAGAAGGGATGAAAAAAAGGAGAAGTATTAGTAGCAGGCTGAGGGCGCTCAGCGCTGGCCATTATTGTTGTGTTTCTTTCTTCTTTGTTGTATAGTTATAAAAAGTTTGGAGGAGTGTTATAAAAAGAGGTTCTCATTCTGCACCACTAATCATGGTGTACATAAAGTCTAACTCAATGAGCACGTAGTAGTAGTTTTTTGAAAATCGGTGGTGGAGAAAAGAGAGACTGGAAGTGGAAGGCATTTTGGCTAGTCTGGTGTCTCTTTTCATGGAGTGAGTTTACCAAAGAATATAGAGAGCAAAACGTGAAGAGCATTTTGATGTTTTGAAAAAATGATTAAACACTTATGAGTAAACGACTTGTCCTTTATCTCCTGCTTCATTCACTGCTTACTGTCGTTTAGTTCTGTAACTTAATGGTTATTAGTTGGATATGTGAGTGTTGGGGGAGTTAGAGTTTGCTTGTGAGCCTAATCATAATTAATGAGAATGAGTTGGATTCTCCCATTTTCTTCTCCGTTTTTATCCTTTCTGTTCTTATTCTTTAAACAAAATGAAAGAAAAGAGACCTATTTGTTTGAATCCGCTAGGGACGGAACCAGGATTCATACCTAGAGGGGGCCAAAGCTTAAAACCAAAAATTTTTTATGAAAATAAAAACTAACATCTATTTCATATTCAACAAAATGCTACATACAAAATAAGTATTTCTTAAACATTTCATATTATAAAACACATCAACAAAGAATAATATACAAAATAAGTGTTTCTTATTTTGTGCGCGATTTTTGTTTAGTCCATATTTATTTTTTTATTTTGTTTTTGTAGTTAGAAGGGCATGAATTTTTTTATTTATTTATTTTCTTGTAGGTCAATATCTAAATATTTTAGAGGAGGAGAGACAAATATATATATATATAAGGGAAAATCTTAATTTTTTTATACTAGTTTTTTTTTTGGGGGGGGGGGGGGGGGGGGAGGGGGGCCATTATGTAGGTCTGTCCCTGGAATCCGCAAAATAAATGTATATAAATAATTTATATTTATAATATGTCTTTAACATTAGTCATTATTTTTTCTGTAAAAAAAAGAAAAGAAAAACGAGTAATTATATACGTTTTTTCCAATATATAAGAAATTTTATTAAGGCAGTTTTATATAATTTAAGACAACTATTTTCTTTGAAAAAGTCATGTGTAATTATCCTTTAAATTATTTAATCACAGTCAATATGTTTTAAATATTTTAAATCAAAAGTTTTTGTTAAATAAATTGAAACCTAAAACTGACACATTAGAGTATGACAATAATTTCAGACCGAACATTTAATTATAGAATCATAACCCCTTCTCTTCTAGTGGGGAAAAAAAATCATTGTATTCCTATGTCCTTAACTCTCGAAATGCAATTCCTCAAAAAAAAAAAAAAAAAAAAAAAAAAAAGGGCTCAAAATGTAAATGAAAATAGTTTTTTTTTTTTTTTTTTTTTTTTTTTTGGGAAAAGAAAAACATTGAAGAAGAGAGAAAAAGGAGAAAAAAGAATAAGGGAGAGATAGATAGAAGTGAAGGGATGTGTAGGTTTGCCAAGGAGTGATAATGAAAAAAGAAGACAAAAGAAAGGAAGGATAAGAAAATATGGGGATCACTATTCAAAATCCCCCTCAAAAGAGAGAAGAAAATATTTGCATGTGTGGTTGTAAAACAACCCACATGTTCTGGGGGCTTATATTGATATCTAAAATTTCACACATTTTGGGTCAAGAAGTAAAGCCCAAGACCCAATGAATTCGGGTTTTTAGCCCAATGTACATAATGACATTTTAGCAAATGTGTATTAAGGGAAGGCAAATTGGTAATTGCACTCACACCTCATGGGCAATTAAATCAAGACACATGAACACATATGGGCCAAGGGTCACACCTACCAAATTCCACTAGTTCCAAGCCATTTGAGTAAAATGAATAGAAAAATGGAGAGAAGCCTATACTTCCTTGGGCATTTCTACAGATAGAAAAAAGAGATAGAGATGAAAAGTTCAACTCATATATTCTGCAAAATGACTCTGGTAGATTAAGGTGAACTGGGTCCAAGACCTTTTTGATCCAATAAAGAGTATTTGGCCCATGAAGGCCTAATTCCTTTTGAATAAAAGGATGAGAATAACCTACTATCACCTCCAGTAAGAGACACGATGAAAGAAAATAAAAGCGACAATGGTAGATAATGCATGAAGGAGAATTAAAATTAGAGAAAATGCAAGAGTAGCGAGGCAGGTGAGTAAGGTAAGGTCTGGGCCCTACCGTTCTGCATCATAGCCAAGTAAGGGGAGTAGGGCCTATGGTCAACAAAATGCAAAGGGTGTGGTTTGATAGAGGGGGAAAGGACCTAGATTTAGCATCTCGCTGAGACCACTTTTGGGAATATACTTGTTGGAAAAGCATCTTTACCAAAATGTGAAAAGAGTAGATAAGAACCATCTAATGCATGCTAGAGGATGGGAACAAAGAGAATTAATGGAGGTTTTTACCATTTTAGGGAAAAAGATGTGAGGTGGCTACATGGTAGACTGACCTTTACCCAAAATGGGGAGGGCATTTGTCATGAGGGATAGGCTAAAGGCTCCTTAATGGGAGTATATAAGGCTGAATGTAGGCAGTAGGTAGTGGGGCAGCACCCAACTGGACATGGTCAGGGTAGTGGGCAATGTGTTAAATGTAAGAATGCATGCAGTAGAAATAAGAATGGATAAGGATGAGGGCAAAATGATAAAAATAGGAATCAAAGTTTAGGTATAAATAGATGGAATAGTACCCATGAATGGACAAGACGGGTAACACATAAATGAAGGAAAACATATAAGGCAATCTGAAGAAAAAATTAGACAGTGAAAGAAGAGAAAAAAAGAGAATGAGAGTGATATTTGAGAGAAGAGAGAAAGTAGAGTATATATGGTAGGAGAGTATAACATGCATCAACTGGAACCTTTTCCCTCCCTTAGAAAACACTAAAGATGACTACTCTGGCTCATGCTCCAAACTAGGGGCAGAGCTAGAAATTTTTGTTTGGGGGGGCCAAGTTGCAATGCTAATATATTTATAAAGATAATCTCCTCCCCCAACACACACACACACACACACACACACACACACACACACGCTTTTTTTGTACTATATACACACACTTTTTTATTTGATAAGTTATATATATACACACACCCAACAACAACAACAAAAACTTAGTATTTTCAATTAAAACTTATTTTTGATGGTGATCTTTTATAAAATAAATTTTATTTTTTTTCCATTTTCATAGTAAAATTCTTAAAAGGTTTCATTTTAAATACAAATTATCAAATTTTATACTAAAAGAAGTAAAAAATCTTTTAATTGAACTAATGAAATTTTCAAAAATATGAATAATCCAAAACTTGGAGGAATAAGTTAGGCTCATATTTAAAGCTACCTTGCTCTAACCCATTATGTGGCAACTAAAGACATATTTAATGTGTAGTTTTTGTGACAAAATTTAATTTTTTTAATGAGTCAATGACTTGTTAATCGTCACATAACGGGTTGAAAAAGATAGATTTGAACATGTTTGATACCAAACTTTATCAAATATTTAACAGATTTAAGAGCATATTTTACAATAAAAAATAGAATTTCGAAAAATAAAATTATATTTCATAACTATTAGACCAATTATTATTTTTAGAGCATTATTGGACAAATTCAAATATTTGGGGGGGCTAACTCTTATTTTTGTAGACTAAATTTTAAAAACATTATAATAATTGTATATATATTTAAAAAAATTTCAAAATTTTGGGGGGCCATGGCCCCCCCACCTTTATACATACCTCCGTCCCTGCTCCAAACCATATAACTTTATAGTCTTATTTGGTAATAAGGTTGTGTCAGTTGCGGTTGAGATATTTTTAGTCAGCATCCTGTTGAGAATACTATTTCCCTTAATTATGTCTATTGAAACTTTTGTTACTTTCTGTAATTATGTATTGTAAGTTTCATTTTGAACTAATCATTATTTTGCTATATATATCTATGAATATATATATATATATATATTTGTATTTTTGAGGATTATTTTTTTGTGCCCAGATTGGTTCCTAGGTGCATCATGCAAAGAGAACCAGGCCCAACTCTCCACCCCTATCCATAGAAACCTTGACCCAAAAACACAAAAAATGCACCAGCACCATTCTTAATGGCTGCCAGTTGTTTTAACAGTCCCTTAATAAAATTTGTCCATTTTTATAATTTATTTAGAGTCATGCTATACGCATCAACAATACAACAAAAATTTTACAAAGTCTGACAAACATTCATTCCACTTGGACCCCATCGCAGTACAAAAAGAAAAGAGCCTATAAAACTATTTAGACTCTCCATTTTATTTAGGACAATTATTGATTTATATGGTATTGTGGGGCCTCCAATATTTAACAACCCCGGCCCATTCCACATCGGGCCCAAGGTCTGCGCAGAGGAGAGGCAGAGTCCGAGGATAAGTGGATGAGGCCCAGGTGGCTAGGTAACCTCGCCGAGGACGCCCACGTCCTCGACAGGTCGATGTTGATTGATGGAAACTGTCATTCATTCATTAAATGCATGCCAGTAACACTCTGGCCGCATTAATGGTGAAGTGACCAATGAACAGTGCAGCCTTGGTTATTCCAACTAATAAAAAGCCTGCAGAGGTGACTAATGTGACAAGCCCTCAGATATAAATTCAGATGACCGACAAGTAGACGTGGGAGATCAACTAAACAAGGCTATATAATAGATAGAACCTCTAACACCGAAAAAAGGGGGGGGGGATAGGAACAAAGACTTAGAAGTGGTTTTCAGGGAGTCCGAGGACGACCCCTATGTTTGTCAGTTCTAAGGAAAGAAATCCTCGGACTGAGCCTAGGATGAACCTGCTTCGCAAACACTTAGCCAAAATCATTATAAAGATCCTCGCAAACACTTAGCCAAGGTCATTGTGATTATTCTAAGGAACACTTAGTCAAATTCCTTTGCTATTATTCCTATGAATTTCACGTCATCTATGGCTTGCTTTGCTGTGCTTAGCCCTTCTACCCACACTCTACAAATTTCATTGTTTAGGGTCCAATACAATTTGAGTCCTTACAATTGGCGCCGTCTGTGGGGAGGGACTTGTGCACTAGCAAGTGCGACGGTTGGTGTGAATAGATTAAGAGTAACACTTCCAAAAAAAAAAAAAAAAAAACCAAAAAAAACCAAAACCATACAGTTTGTAGCAACAACATTCACTCAGAAGGCAACAATCACAAGAAACAAGAATATGCGAAAAATAAAAGAGATGAAACAGGTCTACTTCTTTATTAGTATATGAAGAAAAAGATACATCTTACAATTGATGCCCATGGGGCTTGTTTTAGAGCTAACTACATAGAGAAGCGCCTAACAAGGCTGGTTGAGAAGTAAGAGAAGAGGAAATGAAGGGAGGAAGGCTGGTTGAGGAGCAAAAGAAGAGGAGAGAAGAGGAAAAGAAGGAAGGAAGGCAACGTTGAGGGAAGAAGAGGCCGCGGCACCGGGCGTTTCCACCTCTTGGTTCCGCTTGGTTTCCCTCCCAACCCCATCGCTGCCAGCTTGGAGGGTTTACTGACCTAGATCCAAGGGAAGGAGGTTACGTCTTTTCTGGATCCCCCTCCAAACAGCAGGGAGGGTTCCACATCTAGTTAGGTTGAAAAGAAGAAAAATCTTCGGTCTTCTCCTACCCCAACCCCAGCATGACGTCCAGGGTCGAGGTGCCATCCTCGGCTCCTGAAAAGGGCTAGGCATCCTCGAAACCGCCCTTTCCAAGGGCCAATTCATTTGGTGGGGCTCAAATTGCTATTTTTTGCAGAACCCCTGAGCAATGTCTTTGGGAGAGTTTAAGACAAATGTTTGTCGAGTGTGAAGAAAAAGGTTGTCCCAGAAACGCCTTATATAGAAGGCGAAAAATTGGTGAGAGCCAATCCGTATTAAATCCTAGGGAGAGATTACTGGAGGCAATAACTCCGCCTAAATTCCAAGGGGCTTATCCGCCGCTAGATCCTCATAAATCCACAATTGACATTAATGAGGAGGCGCCTCATTAACGAGGAGGAACCGAAGCGTCAAAACGCGTTACTTGAACAACCTAAGAGACACCTCGTAATCAGAAGAGTCGCGCCAAACGAAGAGGCCAGAACAGAGCAGGGTCCCCTCCTCGGCAAAACTTAAAATCAGAGAACTAGGTACTGGACAGAACCAAGGCCTTGCATGGTCCTCAGACTCAAGCCTCTAGGGAAACCAGCTACTTCAGACTAAAAACTAAGTGTTAGACAGAACCTAGGCATTGTATGGCCCTCGGACACCAGCCTCTAGGGAAACTAATCATTTAAAATCAGAGAACTAGATACTGGACAGAATCAAGGCCTTGTATGGTCCTCGGACTCAAGCCTCTGGGGAAACCAGCTACTTTAGACAAAGACAAATGTTAGACAAAACTTAGACATTGCATGGTCCAAGGACTCAGGCCAACAGAAAGACCATTTCCTCATGAAATACTAAGTGCTAGGAAAAGCCAAGGTCTTGTGTAGTCTTCGGACTCAAACTTGTACGAAAATTAGTCACTATAGGGCGATATAAGCATTGGGCAGAACCAGGGTTTTGTACTAACCATGGGCCCAAGCCTATGGTGAAGCCAACCCCTTTGATGCTAAGTAATGAGCCCTGCTAGGGACGAAAACCAAGAAAAACTGAGCGCTAAAGCACAACGACCTAGACCTACCCATCCTAGAAGAACTAACAAGGAACTCAGGCGGGGAAGTATAGACTAGAAAGAAAAGAAGACTTACAGAAACAAGGAAAAACTCCTCAGTCGGGCCCTTTGTGCTAAGAAATGTTGCAGGGGCGGTTAAAAGGATGGTGACACTAGCATAAAGGCAAGGTTCGACAGGCCAGGACAATAGGCCCGAGAACGTCAAAATCCTCCTCTCCGCCCGGGAGGTCGGACAGTAGAATTTTGAGGGGCTATTGTGGGACCTCCAATATTTAACAACCCCGGCCCATTCCACATCGGGCTCAAGGTCTGCGCCGAGGAGAGGCAGAGCCCAAGGATAAGCAGATGAGGCCCAGGTGGCTAGGTGACCTCGCCGAGAACGCCCACGTCCTCGACAGGCCGATGTTGATTGATGGAAGCTGTCACTCATTCATTAAATGCACGCCAGTAACACTCTGGCCGCATTAATGGTGAAGTGAACAGTGAACAGTGCAGCTTTGGTTACTCCAACTAATAGAAAGCCTGTAGAGGTGACTAATGGGACAAGCCCTCAGATATAAATTCAGATGACCGACAAGTGGACGTGGGAAATCAACTAAATAAGGCTATATAATAGATAGAACCTCTAACACCGAAAAAAGGGGGGGGGGGGGGAGGATAGGAACAAAGACTTAGAAGTGGTTTTCAGGGAGTCCGAGGACGACCCTTATGTTTATCAGTTCTAAGGAAAGAGATCCTCGGACTGAGCCGAGGATGAACCTGCTTCGCAAACACTTAGCCAAAATCATTATAAAGATCCTCGCAAACACTTAGCCAAGGTCATTGTGATTATTCTAAGGAACACTTAGTCAAATTCCTTTGCTATTATTCCTATGAATTTCACGTCATCCATGGCTTGCTTTGCTAGTGTTTAGTCCTTCTACCCACACTCTACAAATTTCATTGTTTAGGGTCCAATACAATTTGAGTCCTTACAGGTACTATTAACGTAAGATTTACACGGTACACTAAGGAAAAGTGTACAAAATTGTACATATTTGTAAAAGGTGTACAATATTATACACATTGTGCATAAAAATGTATAGTATTGTACACATTTATTTAGTGTACAACGTAAATCTTATATTGATAGCTCAACGTAAACTAATAATTTTCCTTTTATTTATTAAGGCTGTGCAAACATACAAAAGCCTGTATTTACAATGGTGAAGCCTCCATCTATGACAATGTTATGCCCACTCACATATTTTGACTCGTCACTTCCGAGATAGAGTGCAGCCTCGGCTATATCCTCTGGCTTGAGAACTTCACCCTTGAGGTTGGAATAAACACGATAAACTCCATCATCATCCAGCTTAAAGAAATCCTTTGCCAAAGGTGTAGCAATCAAATAAGGTGACACACAATTCACACGAATTCCAAACTGTCCAAGCTCCACTGCTGTATTTCTCATTAATCCAACCACACCATGTTTTGAGCTTGTGTAGCCATGAGATGCAACTCCTCCTATGGTTGAACATACACTAGCGGTATTGATTATACTACCTTTTTTAGCCGGAATCATCACACGGGCTGCATGTTTGGTGCCAAGGAAAGCACCTACAAGGTTGACACTAACCACTTGCTCAAATTCAGCCTTGGTGTTGTCAAGGATGTTGGGTTTGGCTACTCCAACTATACCAGCATTGTTGTACATAATGTCTAACTTACCATACTTTGAAATAGCATGGTTAACTGCATTTTCTACATCTGTTTCTTTAGTAACATCACAATGGACAAAGGATGTAGATCGAGGATTTAGTTCTTCGCATACAGAGTGACCCAATTCATCTTGGATGTCAGCAATTACAACTTTTGCTCCATGTTTAGAGAAGAGTCTTGCAGTGGACTCTCCAATGCCGCTAGACCCACCAGTGATTAGTGCCACTTTTCCTTCAAGCCTGTCACATTTTTACAAGATATTATCTCTCACTTTTATTATTCAGCATATTTTAGGTGGCATAATTGCACAAAATATTTGCTACAGTCCATGGTTAATGGATGCAATGTCCAACAAAACAAATAGAAAAAGTATTTACCGGCAGAGACACTGGTGGCTCCACGATAGAGTCAGGGTGGTCACAGGACCACCCTGGTCTGGAAAAAAAACCATTATTATATATAAAATTTTAAAATTTTATGATTTTCTTACCTTAAAAAAATTTGACCACCCTAAAATTTTTTTAAGTCCAATATAATTAAACTTTAGACGAAGTTTAGCAACAAACTTGATTGTAGATTAAGGCCACAACTCCACTCAATATTTTTTTATTGGATATGAATTTTAACAATTTCACAATTATATTATATATATATATATATTTATTTATTTTTTTTTTTTATCCTCCATGCTTGCAAAACTTCAAGAAGATTAAAAATAAATAGCTTTTGTCATCAATCAAATGTTTAATTTTTGAGTTTTTGTAGTCTAAAATTATATACAAAAAATAAGTTTATGAATCAAATAGTAAATAACATCCGATTGACATGAAATTTGACATGTGTTTTAAGAACATAAAAAAACATACAATTCATCGGTTAGATTTTCAAAATATGTACTCATGTTAATTTATTTAGTGAAAGTTGTAGTCTTAGGCTATAATAAGTTTGTAGTCAAACTTTGGTCATTTTAACAATATATTGAACCTTTACAAACAAAATGAAAATTCCAAAAAAAAATTATTTAACTAAAATTTTGAAAGAGACATAACTTGCAACAATAATAATTGAAATATAACTATTTTTTTTTTATTAAATACTGTATAATTTAAATTTTTTGATGATCACCTTGAAAAAAATTTCTAGAGCCACAGAAGGGCAGAGATGATTTTTTTTTTTTAATAGAATATTGTTCTTTAACAAATTAAACATATTGAGGCAAGATAGCTAAAAAAATTTCATACCTTCTTGCTGCAGCCGAGAGTAACGAGAAACTTCCCATGGCGAAGGAGTTAGAATATGTGTTGGAAAAATGAAAATGAAACCCAAATCCACCAATTTGCTTTGTTATCTTTTTTTTTTTTTTTTTTGAGAAACATTTGCTTTGTTATCTCTCTTGTAATATAGCGGACATGTCAAACCCAGTATTCCAAGTATGTCATAATCAAGCACAATTTAGTATTTACCCTGGACCCACAGCAAGTTAGTAGAATAGTTAAAGTGGGCCACGTGCTGCAGTAAGTACTAACTACTAAATTTTTTATTCTTTATTTTTTATAGCTTTCTATTGGCGTGCAGTAACTGCAGTTAAACAAAACCAAATGTCTCAATAAAATGAATGATATTACTTGCTACTTTTTTGTTTCTCATATTACGTGCTACTTGATCAAATGTAATTATATAATATAATCTTACAAAAAGCATATAACAATAAGATAATATATATTATTACTCAAACCAATGTTGTCGAATGTAAACATCAAATAAACAATAACTAGCCACAATTATCAATTTTAAAAATAAAATAAGATAATATAGATCATAAAAAGATGCTAGACTATATATATGAGATATATTTCTTTTTTGTATTGCCTAGTAGAGACTGATTTACGTGGAAGAGGAATCCTTTTATATCTTCGAGATATTTAGAAAGGATTTTTTTCCCCTTGTATTGCTGAGTTGGGATTTTTTTTTTTTTTAATGGATTTTTCAATAGAGTTAGATTTGGATATTTGTTATAGATTTTTGATGTTAGAATTTGGAAGATTATGGACCTAAGGGAATGGATGGGCCAAACGGTATTTTATTAGGTTTTTTGTTTCAATTAATTTTTGGATAAAATGCAAATTGCACTTTTTAAGTTTAGGGTAAATTACAATTTATTCACATGTAGTTTGGCAGAAATTTAAATTGTCTACTTGTGGTATAGAATTTGGCACTTTGTCCACTTGATATTCACTCCTTTAAGCTTCCGTAACCCATATATGTAATTTCACTATTTTGGTTTAAGAACATTCTCCCTCTTTATAAGAACATTCTCATGCCTATCAATTCAAACAAATTTGTGAAGGGGAAAGAAAAGATTGAGAAAAAATATTGTGGTGTATTTGATTTGGTTTTAATTTTTGGTTGCAGTGGCTGTGGGTAGATTTCTGGATTTAGTTCTTGATTTGAGTTTATGTTCAAAAATTTTGGAAACATAAATACAATCTTATGCAATAGCAGCAGTACTGTCCAAATAAAAGTCCCAACTATTTCAAGGTCCAAAAATTGAAGATTTTTGGATAAGAATTAGAGAAGAAGTAGCCGGATTGGGGACATATGACCGTTTGATACAATAAGGGGCATTTTTCCTCTGTGTTTTTTAATAATACAATATGTTATAGAGGCATAGTGGTAATGCAAAAATTTAAAAGCTTAGGAACAAATTTCAATTACAAAGTACAATATGATAATATCAATCTTTTTTTTTTTTTTTTTTTTTGCTGAATATGATAATATCAATCTGAAAGAACAAACAAATCACAGGTCCTATATAAAAAACAAAATGGGAGAAACGTGGAGAACAACCTCGATCGTCGTCCATTTCGACAAAGACATTTCCTAAAGTTTTGTTTGATAGCCGCCCCACGTTCCCCACATGGCTTTCCACATCTGTGAAAGAATTGACAAATTATTCCAAGAGGCACTCAACCGACCATAAATTTTGAACATAAACCCACAGCCACTGCAACCAAAAATTAAAATAAAATCAAACACACCATAAATTTCTTCCTCAACTTTTTTTTATCCCCTTGCCAATTTTGTTTAGATTGATAGGCTTGAGAATGTTCTTATGAGGAGGAAGAATGTTATTAAGCCAAAACTTCACAATTTTAAGAAATATGCTTTTAGATCTTGGTTTTTATATTTTTGTTGTGTTTTTAATGGTGAAAGTATATAAGTAGGTTACGAAAGCCTAAAGGAGTGAAGCTCATGTGGGCAAAGTGCTAACTTTTAAACCACAAGTATGCAACATAAATTTCGGTCAACCCACATGTGGGTAAGTTGTAATTTACTCTTAAGTTTGACTTAAATTTATTTTAGTCTTCTAACTTTGTTTTTGTTCAATTTTGTCATCTAAGTTTCAAATTTATTCAATTCAGGTCTTTCGCTCAATTCCATTAAAAATTTCAGTTAAGTAGGCAATTAATTTTGAAAATAATTTTTTAAAAAATAAAATAAAATAAAATTTATCATATGAAAATAATTTTTGAAAAAAAAATGCTATTCCTTATTTTAAAATAAAAAATAAATAAAACCCTAAGAGGAAAATGCATTAAAAACAAAAGTAAAATCAAAATATAACATACATATATATATTCAATTAATGTTGAAATTTTGACCCCCTATCAAAATTTTTAAAACAGTGGGGTCCTAGGAGGGTTTGTGGGTCGTGTCCGATTTTGGCACCCTAGAAGGGAGGGACCCATGATCCCCTAGCCCCTTTTTAGATCTATCAGACTGCCACAGATTTAATACATGAAAAATTAGAGTGTATCAAATATCAATAACCTCCTTAGATACGCCACTGGTCTAATACATGTAAAATTAGAGTGTAACTATTTCCTTAGGCTTTTTCTCTTTCCCTAACCCTAAATAATAACATGCATATTTTGGTGGTTCCTCCACTGTCAAACTTTTTTTTCTTTCTATTTTTTGTGATAGGAACTTCCACTATCATATTATTTTAATAAAACTTTCTTTTCATTAACCTTATAAAATGGTAAAGTTTATAATGTAGTTACAATAAATCCATCATGACTCAATTAAATTCGCTAGGATATTATTTTAATATTACCATTCCAGCATGATAAAAATGCATTGTTTGTCTCATACTCCACTTCTATTTCTTTTTTACTGGAGAAAAGTTTTTTTCTTGCACTGCCACTTATATAGGAGCACACGAAAAGATTGTGTTAAATACGGCAATGTGGTGGATGATGTGCGCCATTTAACTTGTGGGTTGCATTGGGTAATTTTCGGTTGTATTAGGAGAGGGGGTAACCGGGTAGCTCATGCTCTTGCGTAGCATGCTAGGAATATTTTTGAGAATGTGTTTTGGATGGAGGATTCACCCCCACCAGCTTTTAAAGCCTTGTATTATGATTCTCTTTTGTTATAAATAGATAAATGTTCTAGTTTCAAAACAAAAAAAAAAAAAAAAATTACCATAGCTAGCTGGTTAACGCCCATGTTTACATAATAACTTTTTTATTTATTTAATTTACAAAAAATAAAATCATAAAAAACAGTGGGCTTCCGTGTGTAATCATGACCCGTAGAAGATAAAGCCTTGCGCTCCAGTGCTCTTTATATATATATATATATATATATGGTTGAGTTCAAGTTATACCTGGTGTAATTTTAAGTAATATTACACCACCTAATATTTTTCAATTGAATGCGAATATTAACAAATCTACCGTTACATTACATTATCTTCATATATTTTCCATGTTTGCAAAATTTCAAGGTGATCAAAGATTAATAACCATGTCATCAATCAATTGTTAAAATTTAAGTTTTTGTAATTTACAATAATGCATAAAAGATGAGTTTATGGATCAAATGGTAAATAACATCCGATTGATATGAAAATTGGCATACATGTTATGAACATATAGAATATGTAATTTAACGGTTGGATTTTAAATATATTAATTCAATAATAAGTTATTGGGTGGTGTAACATTATTTAAAGTTACGTACACAAAGTGTAACTTGAACCCAACTTATATATATATATATATATATATACACATGCGTGTGTGTGTGTATACCACTACTAGAATAACATAAAAATTGTCTATACCCACACTTTTTTTGAGGGGCTGGGGGCCCTTACGCTTGACACTTTTTTTTTTTTTTTTTTAAAGTTACTTAAACGTGGGTTCCAGTTAACTCAACTGGTAAAGTCTCTGATGGTTGTATAAGAGATTTGGGGTTCAATCCCCGCCTACACCAAAAACTGATTGGTGTCTTGGTCTGATGGTAAAAAGTTATCATTAGAAGCGGACGCCATAAGTTGAAATTTTCTAAAAAAAAAGAAAAGGTGTTCAATGAATTTAGGTATCTAGAACTTACAGCCCCTGTTAGGCAATTATTAGTTTGCACCATGTGGGTGTTGTGCAAAACTTTTTCAAAATTGTTGTTTTCACAAAAAGATTTCAAAATCTAAACTTTGTTTATTCAAAAGAAAACTTTTTTTCATCTTTTATAAAAAATTTAAGTTGAAACTCTTTTTTTTTTTTTTTTAATTGGGTAAAAATCATGGTTTCCAATTAAACTATGAGAACCCTTTTCTCAAAATAAAATATTATTTTATCCTATCTATCTAAAAAAAATGAAGAAAAACTTTTGTTCTCGACAAACCTTGGAATCCATTTTCTTGAAAATAAATGAAACTTTTTCTCACCAAAAAATGCTTTTTTAAGTAACCTCTTTTTTTTAAAACCAACGTTCTTCTTCCATTCTTTTATCAAGAAAAATCCTTTTTATATATTAAAAAAAAAAAAAAAAAACCTTTCAGTCTTTTACTAACAAAAAAGGGCAAACTTGTTTTTCTTCAAATAAACTCTTTTTTTCAAAGTAATTTGTGCATTCCCTTTTAGGTAATTTTTTAAACATTTCATCTTTACACATTCAAGCATTGTTGTTTTAAATCTTTTTCTGAGAATTGCATCTTTTAGAGGGTTGTGCCTACAGTTCAATTTCGTTGAACCAATAGGCACCAATCAAGCTAACATGATTCCCCCCTTTTTGGCACTAATGTTTTATCCTATTTTGTTGTTGCATCAAAAATGAGAAAAATATGGTGGACGAGTGCTATCTTTTTACTTTCCATCTTTTTCTTTTGTGTTGTAAATATTCACATGCTAAATATATAGTATATAAATATTCACATACTATTGTATATATTATTTCTTGCAATGTGGTAAAATGCTTCTCACATGCTATGTTAGGGGTGTCAATGTTCAACCTAACCCGTGAACACAACATAAACCTGATACGGGGTTTTGTGGGTTAGGGTTGGGCCTTAATGGGTTCGGGTCATAAACGGGTCAACCTAAAAGCAACAGGATAAGAAATATGTCATAAGCGGGTCAACTCGCGTAACTCACAATAGACACGTTTGACATGCCAATTTATTTGTGTCAACCCGAAATGACCCACTTAACACAACCCATTTAACTCGTATAACAAATAAATATTTATTTTATTTTAGATTTGTCAAATACCTTTTATATCCAACATATATTTTAAATTTAAAAAGGAAAGTGAGTAATTAATTACAAAAACTAACAAGGGATATAATTGGAAATTGAAACTTTACATACCCTAGATCTCTAAGCCCTTCAAACCCTAAATCTCTAAACCATCTTATAACTATCTAATTTTATTTTTTTTATTTCATCCGTACTACTCACTCTATTATCTTATAGTCTCATGCCCAATTTTCAAACTCAAAGTCTCAAACTGATTATTGCTCTCTCTCTCTCTCTCTCTCTCTCTCTCTCTCTCTCTCTCTCTCTCTCTCATATGTTTAGTGAGTTTTAGAATTAAAGAAAACCGTTTTCTTTGTGTTTCAAAATTCTGCAGTAATTTTTTCTACATAATGTTTTTGTTCTATAAACTTTAGTTTACTGTTTGCTCCAATTCTTTCAACATTGATACTTAGCATTTGGTGAGTTCCAAAGATATTATATTTTTGTTAAACTGTGTTATTTTATTTTTGTTAAACTATGTTATTTTGAATTTAAGTTAAAGTGTATGCACTTCTTTTGCAGTGTAAAGAACTTATTTCTAGATGAATGTTATATTTTTGTTGAACTATATTATTTTGAATGTGAGTTGAAGACTTGAAGTGTATGCACTGCTTTTGGGATGTAAAAAAAATTATTTTTGGATGGATATTATATTTAATATTATTTAGGTTGAAATGGGTTGTGTTACATTCATGTCAACCTAACATGGCTCGTTTATTAAGCGTGTCAAATGGGTTGGGTCAGGTCAACCCGCCTTATTAACAGGTTGGGTTAGGGTTGAAGGATCATAACACAATTATTAAAAGGGTTGGATTAATTTTTGAGCCATTTAGTCGAATACCCCTACCTTGACATGACATGAACCCGACACGCTAACTCAAATTGACACCCCAGCTATGTATATATATTTCACATGATTTGTTTGTAAATAATTCTTTGAAATAAATATTCACATGCTACGTTAAATATAAATTTTTTTTTACAAAACCTTTTTTGAAAAACCAAAAATATCAAGTATCTAATTTCTTCACTAAAAAAATAATGTTAGAATTAAATTAAAATGGGGGCTATCCTTTGGATAGGGGTTGTGGGGTGCCTAACACCTTCCCCACACGTAACCGAATTTCTGAGCCCAAGGTCTTTGGTTTGAGACTTTTAGTTTACCTTAATTAATAAACCATTAAAATTGGTTTAGTTAATTAGGAAACGTAAAAATTAAAATAAAAAAAAAAATTAGACAAGTAGGTAACTGATCACACCTCATACAAAACCAATGGTTAGTGACGACTCTTAAAATAAAAATAAGAAAAAGGGACTCACAGACACACACATACACCTCACCCTAGAAATACACGCACACAAAGAGTCACGACGCTAAAGACACAATGTTCGATCAACCAAAAAAAAAAAGCCTTCAACAAGCTTTTTTAGCGCTCTCTTTTTTGGGGCATCCACAGGGGGCATTACCAAAAAGTCACTCAAGATTTCAATAATAAAATAGCGGAGAAGGGGGTCCATGTCCCCCCCCCCCCCCCCCCCCCTTCCCTTCTCTACCATTGGATGTTGACAATCTGCTATGTAAGAAAGGAAAATGGTTGGTTTACCAAAATTAAATTCTCAAATTTTTAGAAAATATTAATGATCATTAATGATTTGAAAAATTTACTACATATAAAAAATAATAATTTAGGGCTTCAATTGGTTTAGGTTTTTATTGGTCTAATATGTTGGAGGCCTTGTTAGAGGTGGGAAAATAGTGTATCATTTATTTTAATTTAAAAAAGACAATTATTATCATTAAATTTAGGCCTTTTAATAATGGCGTGGGACATTTTTTATAAAGGGAGCGAGGGATTTTGTGGTGGGAAAAGGTTTTGCTGCATACTTATATGCAGCAATTGCTACATAATGGGTTATGTGGCAGCAAAAAGAAAACAACATATGTCCAAGGGTCATGTGCAATGCACATGATTAGGTGGATCCTTAAACACTTGTCACTTTCTTTTTGCTACCACATAACCCATTATGCAACAAAACATTTCCCTTTGTAGTGGGGGACTTAGGCTTAGGCCTAGGTGGCCCACATGTTGGACAGCTCATCACAAACCAAGGAAGTCAATTCCGTACCGTACTGGCCGGTATATACCGTACCGACCAGTAAACCGGTACAGATACCCCATTTGTTTCGTACCGGAAAAAATACTGGCCGTACCGACGAAATCCGGATATTTCGGCCGGTAAATGCATACCAGACCCAAAAGAAAAAAAAAAAAAAAAAAAAAAAAAAACGTTCTCACTCTCTTATCTCTCCACTCACCAGCGTTACTCACAGTTTCTCAAACTCATAGCGCATTGTCTTTCCTCCCTCAAATTCCAGATCTTCTTGACCGGTGTTCTCTTTCTCTCTTTCAGATTTACTTTCGCTTTCTCTTTCTTGGTTGCGTCCAACTTAAGGCCAATAGCCTAAATTTCAGCTTCTTTAAACACCCAATAAAGTTAACAGCTTGCAAAAGTTATGTATAGAGTCAAAAGCAACTTTCATATGTCAGATTTTTTTTTTTTCATTTTTTTAATTATTTCCTAAACCCTAAAAACGATCAAAAGTCCTTTCACATGTCAGTTGTTCTATTTTTTTTTTTTTTTTAGCCCTTAGTTAGTTCACGTGTGAAAGCATTGAAAGGTAAGCTTAGTATTTTAGATTTAACTTGATTTTTAATTCTTTTTATAGATATAGATGTATAGACTTGGGCTTGGGCTTGGGCTTGGGCTTGGTCTTGTGTGGGGTTTAAGATTACAATTAGTCTAATCTATGAATTTATATATATATATATATATGGGCTTTAAACACTATATATATATATATATATATAGCGGAAAACCCAAAACAGTACACCGATATTGATTGGTATCTGAAATATATCGTATCGCTGGCCAAACCGGTACAGCCTCCGGTATAGTATTGACTCCCTTGTTACAAACACCACTTTTATCTTCCACGACTCACAACCTATCTATTCAACAAGTTGTAAAAGAAGTTGTGTCACTAGACTTATTCTACTTAGTATTTATATGACCATACTATAATTTTGGTTATTCCTTACATATTTCTCATCGTTTCAATTTCAACCATTTTAAGTTGGGAGGAGTGGGTTTGAGTTTTTCCATTGTTGTGTTTCTTTGTTCTTTGTTGGATGGTTATAAAAATTAGACTATAGTACATTTTTAGCCCTTAAAGTTTGAAGTTGTTTTTATTTTTTATTTTTACGTTTCAAAATTTTAATTTGACCCTTCATGTTTGATCATGTTTTCATCTGACTCTATCGGCTATTTCTATTAGTAATTTGACCATTAAGTGTCCTACATAGATGACAAGATCAATATGAAAACAGAATCAAACATTTAAGTCCAAAATGAAAATTTTAAAACATAAAAGGCTAAAATGAAAATAACCCAAACTTTAATAACTTAAAGGAAAAAAAAAAAATTTTAATATAAAAATTAAGTTGCGAGTGTGGGTTGTGGGATAAATTGTAGAGGACATTCATAAGCGAACGGACAGAATGAATTAAAATTATATCAAATCTATTAAAAAGATATGGTAAATAATTGATAAAGTGAGACCGGAAAGCACATTTAAAATTCCATCTATTTCGATAAGAGTAATGTTATAGTTACAAACTATTTTACAACATTTTTACAAAATGTTGATGTGACCAACCTCTTATTGGTTTTCATCTAAGCCCACTATTAATATCATTTTTTTCATTTACCACTAATCACTTACCACATAAACAGTTTGTAAAATAATTTGTGTATTTAGCATTATTCTTTCAATAAATGAGTCTGCAGTCTGCACATGAACGTCCTTAATGGGCTTTAAAACCCCAATCGTTTTGATGGATCTTCTCAAATTCCTTCCCTAATGGGCTGCTTGAGGTCCTTAGGTCTGATATCAAAAGCCTTATGATGACTGCCAACTTGACAACAATCTCATTATTTAATACAACAATGGTGGAATATTATAGCGCAGTCTTGAGACTTCGGCTATTTGATATTTTAGCCAAGGGAGTCGATTTCGTACCATACCGGCCGTACTGGCCGGTATATATCATACTGACAAGCAATCCGGTACATATAACCTCTCTGTTTCGTACCGAAAAAAATACCGGCCGTATCGGCCAATTTCGAGCAATACCGACTGGTACCCGGGCGTACTGGCCGGTACAAAAAAAAGTTTTTTTTTTTTTTTTTTTTTTTTTTTTTTAAGTTCTATAATTTTTGAATTTTTGTTAGGGCAGAATGGTAACTTATTTGCATTAACTTATTAGTATTATTTGTTTTCTTAGTATACAATGATAACTTTTAAGCTTTCTATTTTTTATATTGTTTTTTTTTTCTTTTAATTGATACTAAAGTCTAAAAGCATGAATAATTAGTTCTGAATTGAGGAAATATTTTATGGTAAACTTTTATATTTATTATAATATATATATATATATATTTATTTATTTATAAATATAAAAAATAGCGGTAAACCCAAAACGGTACACCGGTATTCGAAATATATCGTATCGCTGGCCAAACCGGTACAGCCTCTGGTACGATATTAACTCCCTTGATTCCAGCATAAAGCCCATTCTCCCAAAGATGAAATGGCGGTGTGTTAGCCCTATAACAAAGCTTACTGGAACTAGTTATTCATTCTTACTAGTTATGATGAAGACAATAATTTCAATCTACACATTTGCACAATGATTGAGCTTTTTATATATTTCTTCTAGCAAAAATAAAAATAAAAATAAAAATAAATAAATAAAAAAGAAAAAAAAAAGAAAAAAAAGGGAAAAAAAACCACAAATAAATGGTATGACGAGAGAGAACAATTTACGTGAATTTTACATTTGCTTTTATAATCTTATATATTTCTTCTTAGTTGCCCCCTCACTTTCTTCTACATTTTAGTCACAGATATATATTTTATTGAGACTTATGAATGGCTATTTGTTACAATGTTTAATTGTAAGTTTTTGCACGTCAGGATTTTGATATCTATCTATGGAACAAACAACATAACTTGTGTGGGGCTAGAAATTTGAACCTCTTGGTGCAAGAACAAAATACCTGATATGATATAGGATTCCCACTACTATGAAGAAGCCATATACCTAATCTGAGCTGAAATTCCATGACTCTAGGTCAATCAGTCGGCTTTCTAATGAAGGAGAACTAGTAGTTTTGATTAGCGAGGATTTAAACTGGAGAAGGACTTGTTTTTTTATCTTCAGGACAACAAAGAGAGGGGATGAAAAAGATGAGAAGTGTTAGTAGCAGGCTGAGGAACTTTTTTCCTCCTTTAGAAAACACTAAAGATGACTGCTCTCATACTCCAAACCATACAACTTTATAGTCTTATTTGATGATAAGGTTGTGTCAGTTGGGGTTGAGATATTTTTAGTTAACATCCTCTTGAGAACACTATTGCTCTTAATTATGTCTATTGAAACTTTTGTTACTTTATGTTATTATGTACTGTAGTTTCATTTTGAACTAATCATTATTTTGCTATATATATATATATATTTGTATTTTTTCTGTTTTTTTTTTTTTTTTGGCCAGATTGGTTCCCAGGTGCATCTTGCAAAGAGAACTAGGCCCAACTCTCCACCCCCATCTATAGAAACCTTGACCCAAAAGCCAAAAAAAGGCACCAACACCATTCTTAATGGCTACTAGTTGTTTTAAGAGTCCCTTGATAAAATTTGTCCATTTTTATAATTTGCTTAGAGTCATGCTACACACACCAACAATACAACAAAAATTTTACAAAGTCCGACGCACGCTGATTCCACTTGACCCCATCACAATAAAAAAAGAAAAGAACCTGTAAAATTATTTGGACTCTCCATTTTATTTTGGACAATTATTAGTTTACATTGTACTATCAACGTAAAATTTACATTGTACACTAAATAAAAGTGTTTGCATAAAAATGTATAGTATTGTACATATTTATTTAGTGTACAATATAAATCTTACATTGATAGTTCAATGTAAACTAATAATTTTCCTTTTATTTATTAAGACTGTGCAAACATACAAAGGCCTGGATTTACAATGGTGAAGCCTCCATCTATGACCATATTGTGTCCACTCACATATTTTGACTCATCACTTCCGAGATAGAGAGCAGCCTCGGCTATATCCTCTGGCTGGAGAATTTCACCCTTGAGGTTGGAATAAACACGATGAACTCCATCATCATCTAGCTTCAAGAAATCCTTTGCCAAAGGTGTAGCAACCGCATAAGGTGACACGCAATTCACACGAATTCCAAACTGTCCGAGCTCCACTGCTGTATTTCTCATTAATCCAACCACACCATGTTTTGAGCTTGTGTAGCCATGAGTTGCAGCTCCTCCTATGGTTGAACATACACTAGCGGTATTGATTATACTACCTTTTTTAGCTGGAATCATCACACGGGCTGCATGTTTGGTGCCAAGGAAAGCACCTACAAGGTTGATACTAACCACTTGCTCAAATTCAGCCTTGGTGTTGTCAAGGATGTTGGGCTTGGCTACCCCAACTATACCAGCATTGTTATACATAATGTCTAACTTACCATACTTGGAAATAGCATGGTTAACTGCATTTTCTACATCTGTTTCTTTAGTAACATCACAATGGACAAAGGATGTAGATTGAGGATTTAGTTCTTCGCATACAGAGTGGCCCAATTCATCTTGGATGTCAGCAATTACAACTTTTGCTCCATGTTTAAAGAAGAGTCTTGCAGTGGACTCACCAATGCCGCTAGACCCACCAGTGATTAGTGCGACTTTTCCTTCAAGCCTGTCACATTTTTACAAGATATTATCTCTCGCTTTTATTATTCAGCATATTTTAGATGGCATAATTGCACAAAATATTTGCTACAGTCAGTGGCGGCTCTAGGAATTTTATTCAGGATATTCCTTAGGAAGCATAAATTACACAATCTTATTTCTTTTTAGCCTTTAGGTAATTAGGTTTGATTCAATGTTATTAATTCTATTCCGTTCCTGCCGTAACAGCCGGAAAATACCTTGTTTGTAAACAAATTGGAATAATAGCCCACCCTATTCCACTTCGAAAAAATTTCGGGTCATTCCGGTCTATTTTGGGTGTTTTGGGGTGTTTCAATAAATACCGGCCGGAATTCAAGATTCAACTAGCTTGAAGTTTTTGCTTAGAAAAAAAAAAGTTCTTAAAACCAAAAAAAATTTGCATTCTATAAACAAAAAAACCTCAAAAGGAAAAAAAAAATGAAATGAACAAAAAAAAGATCGTATTGAGAAATCTGAGACTCAAAACTTAAGAAAAGGCACTACCGCACTAGTACTGGTAGAAAACACAGAAGTTACGAACAAGGAGGAAGGCAAAACGTAGATGTGAAAGTGTAGATAAAGATGTGATAAAATTTAAAAGTATGATGTGTAAAAATCGAGGAGACAGAAGACGTGTGTGGTTAAGAATAAACAAGAAAAAAAAATTAAAAATAAGAAGTAAGTAATATATGTTTGGTGAGGAAAAATAATACTGTAATAAAAAATAATAAAATGTTGAAAACAGTGTTGAATTGGGCAGTGTGCTTAGTCGAAGGAATCAAGTCACTGCCTAGCCTGTATTAGTTTTATTATAATTTTTTTTTTCAAATTTTAGTTCAATTTTTTTTTTTTTTTGAGTTTTTCCTTTTTGCTTGAAAGATCCCAATATATTGTTAGGCTGCTCAAATTATGGACCAAAATTTAATTTTATTGGCATAAAAAAAATTCAAGGTGGTCCTAAAAAAATTTTTAAAGGTAAATAAATATAAAATTTTAAATTATTATATATAATTTTTTTTTTTCAGGACAAGTTGATCCTGAGACCACCCTGGCCTTAAGGTAGTGCTGTTGCTGGCTACAGTCCATGGTTAATGGATGCAGTGTCCAACAAAACAAATAGAAAATGTATTTACCGGGAGAGAGAGGATTTTTTTTTTTTTTTTTTCATAGAGTATTGTTCTTCAACAAATCAAACATATTGAGGCAAGATAGCTAAAAAAAATTTCATACCTTCTTGCTGCAGCCGAGAGTAATGAGAAACTTCCCATGGTCGAAGGAGTTAGAATATGTGTTGGAAAAATGAAAATGAAACCCAAATACCATCACCAATTTGCTTTGTTAATCTCTCTTGTAATATAGCTGAGATGTCAAACCCAGTATTCCAAGTATGTCATAATCAAGCACAATTTAGTATTTACCCTGGACCCACAGCAAGTAAGGTAGAATAGTTAAACGGGCCACATGCTGTACTAAGTACTACCTACCAAATTTAACGAGTCAGTCTGGTACTCTAACTAATTTTATAACTTTATTACAATTTTGTCATAACTTTATTACAATTTTGTCATATGACAACGTGTGAATAATAAAATCATAGGCCTAAATTGGCCCATTATTTCATTTTTACCGCTTACAACTTACCATATAAACAAATTGCGACTAAAATATTTGAAATTGTTATTACACTAGACTTACTAAATTTATCCGGGTTTGGATCAAAAAACACGTGAAGTTATAGTGGACTGTCAGATGGTTGTTAGAATCCCCATGGTGGATCTGGCTGTTTGAACTTTGAATCCCCATGGTCGACAGATGCTTCTAAATTTTTTATTTTTTATAGCTTTCTATTGGTGTGCAGTTAAACAAAACCATATGTCTCATTAAATTGAATGATATTACATGCTACTTGATCTAAAGTAATTATATAATATAATATTTAAAAAAAGCATATAATAAGATAATATATATAATTACTCAAATGAAAACATCAAATAAACAATACTTCAAAAAATAAAATCAAATAAACAATAACTAGCCACAATTATCAATTTTAAAAATAAAATAAGATAATATAGATCATAAAAAGATGCTAGACTATACATATGAGATATATTTCTTTTTTGTATTGCCTAGTAGAGACTGATTCACGTGGAAGAGGAATATTCCTTTTATATCTTTTTTTTTTTTTTTGAGAATGAAGATAATTAATCATTAAAAAACTAAACCCGAAGGTCGGACCGTACAAAAGTAGAGATGTCTGGAGGAACAGACTCCATCCAGACCTCTAAAGGGAAAGAAACTCTGGCTCTCTGGGCTAAGGCATGCGCAACTGCATTTCCTTGCCTACCTATATGAGAGAAAGAACAACTCTGAAAAGAGTTTAAATGAGACAAAATGTCTTTTAAAATGTGCCCACCCTGAGAGTGAGACACGTTCCTATCCTGTAGAAGCTTGATTACAGTAGAAGAATCCCCTTCAAACACAGAATTTAAGAAGCCAGTTTCTCTGGAGAATAGCACAGCACGCCGGGCAGCAAGAATTTCTGCTATTTCCGCTGCTTGTGGTTTCACTATTTTTTCAGCAAGGGATGCCATGACCTCTCCATCTGAATTCCGAATCACCACCCCAATGCCTGCACTATCCGACTCACCAAACATAGCTCCGTCAAAGTTGATTTTTACCGTGTTTACACTCGGTAGACTCCAACGGACAGCTGGAACTGCATTTCGCAAGGGAGAGACCTGATGACCGAACCTGTCTGCATAATTTTGCAGATAGTTTCCTGCAAATTCAGCCAACCTGTTCAAAGGAAGCGTTGCTGCTTGGAGACGTGACTTGTTTCGGTGATGCCAAACAGTCCAAGCCGTGACTGCAAACAGAGGGAATAGCTTGGGATTTTTCTGCACTGATTGAACCAGGTCCGAGAAGGAGTCTTCCATCCCTTGAGAGTTTGTCAACCAACCAAACCTCCTTTGCCACACCTGACGAACCTTAGAACAACCCCACAGAGCATGTTTCACATCTTCAGGGTGTTCAGAGCAGAGATGACAGATGTTCTCTTGGATAACTGTTCTTTTCATCAGGTTTACCTTAGTGGGCAAAGAGTTAGTGCAGGACTTCCAAAGGAAGTGTTTAATCTTTCCCGGTACTTTGAGCTTCCAGATAGCCTTCCACATATTCCTCTGAGTTTCAGCCAAGTCAGATACAGTCCCATTTGGATAAAGGTCCTCGCAGAGAATTTTGTAACCCGACTTCACTGAATAAGAGCCATTCTTTTCAGCAGGCCAAACAAATGAATCGGCCTGGGGAGTGACACACAGGGGTAATGAAATAATTTTTTGAGCATCAGGGGGGTAAAAACATTGATCAATCAAGCCTATATTCCACCACCCCGAATTGGGATCAATGAGCCCATTAGCAGTAGTAGATGGAGCAAGAACATTGTTATGAAAAAGGATTCTTTCCGCATTTGAATTTGGGACCCAGGCATCATGGAAGATCCGAATACTCTTGCCATCTCCCACTCTCCAGCGACCATTCCTTTCAATTAAATTTTTTGAGCGAAGAATACTTTTCCATGCAAATGAACCCGTGGCTGACTTAGCTTCAAAAACACTGCCATTTGGAAAATACTTGGCCTTAAATACTTTGTAGAAAAGGGAATCTGTATCATGTGTCAGTCTCCAAACATGCTTCGCTAGCATTGCCTCATTAAATTTGCAAAGGTCTTTGAAACCTAAACCTCCCTCTAATTTTGGCTTACACAAGGTCTCCCATTTTTTCCAATGAATTTTTCTCCTATCACCCCTTTGACCCCACCAAAATTTCCGGATAAGCATTTCGATGTCTTGGCATAGACCCACCGGAAGACGAAAACAACTCATAGCGAAAGTGGGGATGGCTTGAACCACAGCTTTCAACAACACTTCTTTGCCCGCTTGGGAGAGTAGCTTCTCCTTCCACCCTTGAAGTTTTCCCCACACCCTATCTTTGATGTAATTCAAGCTAGCTTTCTTATTTCTCCCCACCACAGCTGGTAATCCCAAATACTTCTCATACTCTTTGATCTCGGCAACACCTAATAGGTTTTTGATAGTCTCTTTAGTGGGATCCAAGACATTTTTGCTAAAGAATAGGGTGGTTTTAGCAGAATTTATCTTTTGACCCGAAGCCTTCTCATAAAGATTCAAAAGGGCTTGGATGGCACCCACATCCTCAGTTCGAGCCCGGCAAAAAAGGAGGCTATCATCTGCAAAAAATAAGTGAGAAATCTTCGGACCGGAACGACATAGAGAAAAACCTTCAATCTGACCAGCATCAACCGCATGTTGGATAAGCCCATTCAAGCCCTCCGAGCACAATAAAAAGAGGTATGGAGACAAAGGGTCCCCTTGACGAATACCTCTAGATGGAGTGATATGGCCTTTGGGTTCACCATTTACCAAAATGGAGTAAGTAACCGATTTGATGCATTCCATAATCCACCCTATCCAAGTAGGATGAAAACCCATTTTTTCCATGATCTTTTCCAAAAATCCCCACTCCAGCCTATCATAAGCCTTGCTCATGTCTAGTTTTAAGGCCACGTGACCCACCCTACCCACCTTCTTCATCTTCATGTGGTGAAGAGTCTCAAAAGCCACCAAAATATTATCCGAGATGGCTTTGTCCGTTTGGAAGGCGCTTTGAGATTCTGAAATAATCTGGGGCAACACTCTTTTTAATCTGTTGGCCAACACTTTGGAGACAAGTTTATATAAGACATTACAAAGCGCAATAGGGCGAAATTCAGAAATACATTCCGGGCTCTTGACTTTGGGAATGAGTGTAATATAAGTATGGTTTAGGCAAGGTAATACTACTTTAGAATTTAAGCAGAATAAAACAGCATTAACAACATCATCACCAATACTATCCCAATAATGTTGGAAAAAGATTGGAGGCATACCATCGGGACCGGGCGCTTTTAAGGGGGCCATTTGTTTGAGGGCTGTTTCGACCTCTTCTTTTGTGAAGGCTGCAACCAAACCATCATTCATGTCTGAACTCACCACCCTTTTAGTATGCTGGACAACCATCTCCATGTCGCTCGGGGAAGAAGAGGTGAAGAGTGAACTATAAAAATCAACAATCATGGCTGAAACATTTTCTTCTCCTGAAGCCAAAACCCCATTTGGATCCCGGAGCTCCGATATAGAATTTCGGCGGAAGCGTTGGGATGCTCTATTATGGAAGTACTTCGTGTTACTATCCCCCGATGCCAGCCAAAGGGAGCGGCTTCTCTGTTGCCACATTTGCTCTTCCATGTGAAGGAGCTCGTTGACTTCAAATTTCAATTGCAGAAATACATCCACATTACCCCCCTGAGATGCCGCAACCTCTGCTTTACTCAGCTTTTTCTTCTTCTCCACTAAAGTCCGTGAAATATTGCACACTGAGTCCTTGCTCCATTTTTTAAGTTTTACTTGGCAATGATCAATTTTCCCCATAACTGCTGCCATAGGAGAACCCGAATGAGATGCAGCCCAAGATCGAGCCACTGTATCATGACACCCTTCCTTTTCAAGCCAAAATTGTTCAAAGCGCCATGGTCGCCGAGGTTTCACCATAATGCCCTCTAGAAGAATAACAATAGGACAGTGATCAGATTGCCCACAAACCAAGGATTGGACCTTTGATGCAGGAAACCGCTCAAACCACTCAGCCGTACTCACTGCTCGATCAAGACGTTCCCATATGCCACCTGAGGGATAATTCTTGAACCATGTAAACTTTTTCCCACTGAAGCCCAAATCCAGCAAACCGCATTCATCTAACACTTCTCTAAACTTTTGCATCTGGCCATAAGGACGAGGACGCCCTCCCTTCTTCTCATGCGACTTCACGAGTTCATTAAAATCTCCTCCACACAACCACGGTAAGGAAAACTGATTATGAAGGTTTCTCAACAAATTCCAAGAGTCAGGGCGACGATGAGTCTCAGGAGATCCGTAAAAACCCGTAAATCTCCAAGCTTTTTCCGTTCCTCCAAAAATCACTGCATCTATATAATTTAGGGAGGAGGAGACAATCCGTAAATCAAAATCTTTTTTCCAAAAAAGAGCTAGACCACCACCATGATTCACTTTTGAAACACCATGATAATGACCAAATTGTAAAGAATCACGAATACTTGCAAGCCTATCTTCAACCAGCCATGTTTCGGCTAAGAACACAACTGTAGGATCTTGTGCCCGGATAATATCCCCGAGCTCTTGAACTGTCTGCCGGTTCCCAAGCCCGCGACAGTTCCAACATAGAATACTCATAGACCTTGGCAGGGCTGGGAACCAGCCGCCGCCAACATTTCTGAAGTTTCCTTGTCATCTTGAGAAGCTATGTGTTTCTTCTTTGATGCTTCTGCTTGATCAGAGTCAACCACAAGATTTCTTTTTTGTCCTACTTGTACCCGTAGAATTTCCTTGTTGCCTGGAGCGGAGCGCAATATACGTGACCACTTTGGTCGAGGAGTAAGGACACCTTTCCTAGTTGCTGGATGAATGGAGATGTCAGCCCGCATGGGATCATGGGTCACGTGATCAATTAGAATCAAAGGTTTCTCATGCTGTGGTAAGGCCTTAGGACAGTCAGCTGAGTTTTTTGCCCCACATTCCTCAAGAGGGGGCCCACTAGGTGACACAAAAACATCCAAAGGAGCTGGATGGGACACACCATGCTCCAGGTTTAAAAAATTCCCCAAAAGCCCCTCAGAGATATTTGTTTTCTTATCCACGTGAATACCCCTCCTGTGATGTCCCTCAAAACCCGGCGGGATCTCGTCAACATGCTCCAAAAGCTCAGACACAACATGGGAGTTGGTAGAAGGAGACGTAAGAGAGGAGTTTACCTTGGAATGTGCCACCTCAACCTGCTTATGTTCCTTTTCCCACTGCATCAAGTCAGCATACCCGGTCCGAGTGGCTACTGAGCCTGGAAGACTTTCACTGAAATAGGAACTCTCTTTTCCCACAATTTCCTTAGAGCCGTTTTGCTTACCAGAATCGTGTAAAGTCCCTGGCTGTTTTCCTGGCGCTGTCAAAAGTGTTGCTGCCCCTGCCGAGTCACTGACATCTTGAGAATGCCGTTGAGAGACGTGGTCCCCTCCCTCCTCTGCCTTTTTCCCAGACATTTCGGATGTATCAGGGGGTTTTTCCGGCCCAAGTCCGGCCTCCCCATCTCTGTAACTTCGGTTAACTCCCCCACCGTGATGAACTTGGTCTCTAAGGTACCTTCTAATTGGCTCGCCTCGCATCCATGATCCATACTGAAGGCACTCCTCACCCAGTTGGTCAATAACAGGAGATAAAGGGCAGTCTCTAATTGCATGGCTGAGCAGACCGCACCGGTAGCAGAAATTAGGGAGTCTTTCAAATTTGAGTTGAACCCACCTTGACTCACCTCCTTCGATGGTGATACGTTTACCCCGGATTAGTTTTTTTGTAGCGTCCATCCGAACTCTCACCCTAAGGCATTTTCCCCAATTTACTCCGGACTCAGAGACATCAACTTCCATAACTGTCCCCAAGGAAGACCCTATCGCCCAACCCGTTTCCTTCGTTCTACTCTTCAGAGGAAGATTGAAGATCTGGATCCAAAAGGGTGCCCATTTTATCTCCATCTCCTTTGGGGTTAACTCACCTTCAACCTCTTGCAAAAGCACCAACTGTTTCTCAAAACTCCATGGGCACATGTCAAGAATTTTCTTCTTATCTTTCTCATCTCCAAACTCCACCAAAAACAAGTCAGCTTCTAACTCAAAGAAGTTTACCCATTTATTTGTTTTCCACAGCATCCGCAAATTTTTCCTCAATGTATCTAAGCTAATGCTTCTAAGTGTCATGATCTTCATAATAGCACAATTTTTCCCGACCTCTTTTGCAGCTTTTGTACTGCTACTCCCTAGTTCCACACCTTCACCCTCCTCTTCTGTGAATGACAACTTCCTCCATAGCACTTCCAGCTCATCTGCCATTTGTACACTGTTCTGCCTTCCGCCCCTCAAAAAAACAAACCACACTCACTCGACCTTACCAAGGAAGGTCACTAGAACTCTTGCAAGGGCTGCAAGACTCAAACTGCCACTACGTGCATGAAACACGAGAGCACTACTTGTGAGTGGTATATCTTCCTTTTATATCTTAGAGATATATAGAAAGGATATTTTTCCCCTTGTATTGCTGAGTTGGGATTATTTTTATTTTTTTTTTTATGGATTTTTCAATAGAGTTAGGTCTGGTTATTTGTTAAAGACTTTTGATGTTAGGATTTGGAAGATTATGGACCCAAGGGAATGGATTGGCTAAATGGTATTTTATTTGGTTCTTTGTTTCAATTGATTTTTGGCTAAAATACAAATTGCACTTTTTAAGTTTAGGTCTAATTTCTGTTTTATGTGTTAAGAGGGGTGCCAATTCAGTGGCACATTCATTGGCTAAATTTGCTAGACAAATAGATGAGGAAATAGTGTGGTTGGAAGAAAATCCCCCACTTGCTACTGAAGCATTGTATTTTGATAACTGCAATATTATGAATGAATGAGATTGTCTTTGATTTCAAAAAAAAAAAAAAAAAAAAAGGTTTAATTTCAATTTACCTACCTATAGTTTGGCTGAAATTTAAATTGCCTACTTGTGGTATAGAAGTTGGCACTTTGCCCACCTAATATTCACTCTTTTATGCTTTCATAACCCACATATGTAATTTCACTATTTTGGCTTAAGAACATTCTCTCTCTTTATAAGAACATTCTCAAGCCTGTCAATTCAAACAAAAATGTCAAGGGGATGGACAAGATTGAGAAAAAAAATTGTGGTGTGTTTGATTTGGTTTTAATTTTTGGTTGCAGTGTGGCTGTGGGTGGATTTCTGAGTTTAGTTCTTGGTTTGAGTTTATGTTTGAAAATTCTAGAAACATAAATACAATCTTACGCAATAGCAGCAATACTTACTGCCTAAATAAAAGCCCCAACTATTTCAAGGTCCAAAAATGTAAGATTTTTGGATAAGAATTAGAGAAGAAGTACGCGGCTTGGGGACGTATGACCGTTTGATACAATAAGGGGCATTTTTCCTCTGTATTTTTTAATAATACTATATATTATAGAGGCATAGTGGTAATGCAAAAATTCAAAAGCTTAGGAACAAATTCCAATTACAAAGTACAGTATGATAACATCAAAATTTTTTTTTTTTTGCTGAATATGATAATATCAATCTGAAAGAATAAACAAATCAAAGGTCCTATATAAAAAACAAAATGTGAGAAACGTGGAGAACAACCTCGTCGTCCATTTCGACAAAGACATATCCTAAAGTTTTGTTTGATAGCCACCCCACGTTCCCCACATGGCTTTCCACATTTGTGAAAGATTTGACAAATTATTCCAAGAGGCACTCAACTGGCCATAAATTTTGAGCATAAACCCACAGCCACAGCAACCAAAAATTAAATTAAAATCAAACATTATAAATTTCTTTCTCAACTTTTTTTATCCCTTTGACAATTTTGTTTAGATTGATAGGTTTGAGAATGTTCTTATGAGGAGGAAGAATGTTTTTAAGCCAAAACTTCACCATATTAAAAAATAGAGAGATGCTACGTGTACAACAATTTTACAACAAATCACAGGTGGTTAGTTGTTATTGGTTCAAATTTGAAACTAACACTAAGATTACTTTTTTGCCCCAACAATAATAACCAGTAACAACCTGCCACTTAGGATTTGTTGTAAAAATGTTGTAGACATATCATTTCTTTAAGAAATATATTTTTAGATCTTGGTTTTTATGTTTTTGTTGTGTTTTTAATGGTGAAAGTACATAGGTACGTTACGAAAGCCTGAATGTTCAATATGGGTATAAACTACCTTTGAACGTTTAGACCCCAAATTACAAATTATCAATTCAAGTTTATTATCAAACAATTAATGTGCGGAACATGAACATAAGCCAAACACAGAATTGATAAATAATCTAAGCCAAATATAAACACATCCACAGCAGTAAACAAATGGCAAAGATAAAGGAAAGGAAGATGCAAACACACGGACAACACACGATGTGTTATCGAAGAGGAAACCGAAGTCCTCGGTGTAAAACCTCACCGCCGCCCTCCAAGCTGTCAATAATCCACTAAAAAATGTAGTTGGGATACATGAATAGCAGAAGACCCTCCAAGCCTAATCTACCAAGTGTACCTAAGCCCTCCAAACTTCTTACTCCAACGAGGTTGCGTCGAACCTATTTTTTCTTTAACTTACCGGATTTTGCTATCAACCATAGCATCAACCAATAGACATTGGTTCCTTCCTAACTGCTTCCCAAAAACACCAAATGAACATTCTCACTGATATGGGTATGGTGAGAAAAGACTTTAGCTAAGGACCTCCCAAGGATGTATCAATAGAGAGGAAGAGAGTAGAGGAATTTGAAAAGTCTCTTAGGTGTAGATTGTGGATGAATCAATTTAGGTTTTCTCTAGGGTTTCTCTCACAAATTCTCTCTGGAAACTCTTTACATTTGATGGGTATAAGGGTCTATATATAGTGGTGAGTGTTTGGAATATGAAGAGACAGTTTTTCCCAAACAGAGCTGGTTGCCGGCTTGGCCTCGCGACTGGTCTGAGTCGTGAGTTCCAGCCGCGAGTTAACTGCTTGGCTAGCCTGAGACTTTTGTCCTGAAGTGCACCAGCTGGCATAATGCTTCAGCTTCCCGCATGCTTGGCACATGACTCTCATCTGGCGGCTTGCACCTGCAAGCCACCCGTGAGTTCCAGTCGCGAGTCTCTGCTTCTTTGCACATTGAGGAACATTTCTTCACACTCTCTCACACACTACCCTTACAATAATTCCACCTAAATATAGGGTTACTAAATGCTAAAATACAAGCAAATTTGGCACGGAATAAAGCCAACAAGATGGTTGATTAAATTCAACCTTACAAAACCTAATGGAGTGAACTTCAAGTGGGCAAAGTGCCAACTTTTAAACCACTAGTATGTAACTTAAATTTTGGTTAAATCACAAGTGAATAAGTTGTAATTTGCACTTAAGTTTAACTTAAATTCATTTTAGTCTTCTAACTTTGTTGTTGTTCAATTTTGTCCTCTAAGTTTCAAATTTATTCAATTCAGGTCTTTCGCTCAATTCCATTAAAAATTTCAGTTAAGTAGGCAATTAATTTTGAAAATAATTTTTTTTAAATAAAATAAAATTTATTACATGAAAAAAAAAATCTATAAAAATGATTTTTGAAAAAAAAAATGCTATTCCTTATTTTAAAATAAAAAATAAATAAAACCCTAAGAGGAAACATGCATTAAAATCTAAAGTAAAATCAAAATATAACATACATACACACACACATATATATATATACAGATATATGTATTCAATGTTGAAATTTTGACTCCCTATCAAAATTTTTAAAAGGGTGGGGTCCTAAGAGGGTTTGTGGGTCGTGTCCCATTTTGCTACTTTAGAAGAGAGGGACCCATGGTCCCTAGCCCCTCTTTAGATCTGCCAAACTGCCACAGGTTTAATACATAAAAAATTAGAGTGTGTCAAATATCAATAACCTCCTTAGATACGCCACTGGTCCAATACATGTAAAATTAGAGTGTAACAATTTCCTTAGGCTTTTTCTCTTTCCCTGACCCTAAATAATAACATGCATATTTTGGTGGTTCCTCCACCGTCAAACTTTTTTTTTTTTTTTTTTCTATTTTTTGTGATAGGAACCTCCACTGTCGTATTATTTTAATAAAACTTTCTTTTCATTAACCTTATAAAATGGTAAAGTTTATAATGTAGTTACAATCAATCCATCATGACTCAATTAAATTCATTAGGATATTATTTTAATATAACCATTCCAGCATGATAAAAATGCATTGTTTGTCTCATACTCCGTTTCTATTTCCTGTTACTGGAGAAAATTAAGTTTTTTTTTGGTTGCACCGCCACTTATATAGGGGCGCACGAAAAGATTGTGTTAAATACGGCAATACCTCTCAATTAGTATATTTCAATTACCATATAGCTGGTTAACGCCCATGTTTACATAATAAATTTTTTTATTTATTTAATTTTACGAAAAATAAAATCATAAAACAGTGGGCTTGCATGTGTAATCATAACCCGTAAAAGATAAAACCTTCTTCTCCAGTGCTCTTTTGTATATATATACACACACCAATGCTGCTAACAAAAAAATTGTCTATACCAGCACTTTTTTTGAGGGGCCGGGGGCCCTTAGGCTTGACCCTTTTTTTTTTTTTTTTTTTTTTTAAACGTGTTCAATGAATTTAGGCATCTTGAACTTACAGCCCCTGTTAGGCAATTATTAGTTTACACCATGTGAGTGTTGTGCAAAACTTTTTCGAAATTGTTGTTTTCGCAAAACGATTTCAAAATCTAAACTTTGTTTATTCAATAGAAAACCTTTTGTCATCTTTTATGAAAAAATTTAAGTTAAAACTATTTTTTTTTTTAATTGGATAAAAATCATGGTTTCGAATTAGACTATGAAAACCCTTTTCTCAAAATAAAACAGTGTTTTATACTATCTATCTAAAAAAAATAAAATAAAAAAATGAAGAAAAACCTTGGTTCTCAACAAAGCTTGGAACCCATTTTCTTGAAAATAAATGAAACTTTTTCTCACCAAAAAATGCTTTTCTAATTAACCTCTTTTTCTTTAAAACCAACGTTCTTCTTCCATTTTTTTATCAAGAAAAATCCTTTTTAGATATGAAAAAAAAAAAAAAAAAACATTTTAAGTCTTTTACTAAAAAAAATGGCAAACTTGTTTTTCTTCAAATAAACTCTTTTTTTCAAAATAATTTTTGCATTCCCTTTTAGGTAAGTTTTTAAACTTTTCATCTTTACACATTCAAGCATTGTTGTTTTAAATCTTTTTCTTAGAATTGCATTTAGAGATTTGTGCCTACCGTTCAATTTCATTGAACCAATAGGCACCAATCAAGCTAACATGATTCCCCCCTTTTTGGCACTAATGTTTTGTCCTATTTTGTTGTTGCATGAAAAATGAGAAAAATATGGTGGACGACACCATGGTGCTATCTTTTTCCTTTCCATCTTTTTCTTTTATGTTGTAAATATTCACAAGCTATTGTATATATTATTTCTTGCAACGTGGTAAAATGCTTCTCACATGCTATGTATATATATTTCACATGCTTTGTTTGTATATAATTCTTTGAAATAAATATTCACATGCTACGTTAAATATATTTTGTTTTTACAAAACCTTTTTCGAAAAACCCAAAATGCCAAGTATGTAATTTCTTCACTAAAAAGATAATGTTAGAATTAAATTGTAATGGGGACTATCCTTTGGATAGGTGGTGTGGGGTGCGTAACACCTTCCCCACACGTAACCGAATTTCTGAGTCCAAGGTCTTTGGTTTGAGACTTTTAGTTTACCTTAATTAATAAACCATTAAAATTGGTTTAGTTAATTAGGTAACTTTAAAAAAAAATAGATAAATATGTGACTGATCACACCTCATACAAAACCAATGCTTGGTGGCAACTCCTAAAATAAAAATAAGAAAAAGGAACTCACAGACACACACGCACACACACACACACGCACACACACACACACACACACACCTCACCCTAGAAATACATGCACACAAAGAGTCATGTCGCTAAAGACACAATGTGCAATAAACCAAAAAAGAAAAGCCTTCAACAAGCTTTTTTAGCACTCTCTTTTTGGGGCATCCACAAGGGCATTACCAAAAAGTCACTCAAGATTTCAATAATAAAATAGTGGAGAAGGGGGTCCATGTCCCCCCCCCCCCCCCTTCCCTCCCCTCCCCGCCCCGCCATTGAATGTTGACAATCTACTATGTAAGAAAGGAAAATGGTTGGTTTACCAAAATTAAATTCTCAAATTTTTAGAAAAGATTAATGATCATTAATGATTTGACAAATTTACTACATATAAAAAAATAAAAATAAAAACTTAGGGTTTCAATTGGTTTAGGTTTTTATTGGTCTAATTAGTTGGAGGCCTTGTTAGAGGTGCGAAAATAGTGTATCATTTTTTTTTTTAATTTAAAAAAGACAATTATTATCATTAAATTTGGGCCTTTTAATAATGGGGTGGACCCTTTTTATAAAGGGAGTGAGGGATTTTGTAGTGGGGAAAGGTTTTGCTACATACTTGTATGCACCAATTACTACATAATGGGTTATGTGGTAGTAAAAGGAAAGCAACATGTGTCCAAGGATCATGTGCATTGCACATGATTAGGTGGACCCTTAAACATTTGTCACTTTCTTTTTGCTACCACATAATCCATTATAGGACAAAACCTTTCCCTTTATAGTGGGGGACTTAGGCTTAGGCCTAGGTGGCCTATGTGTTGGACAGCTCTTGCCCATCACAAGCACCACTTTTATCTTCCATGACTCACAACCTATCTATTCAACAAGTTGTAAAAGAAGTTGTGTCACTAGACTTATTCTACTTAGTATTTGTATGACCATACTATAATTTTGGTCATTCCTTACATATTTCTCATCGTTTCAATTTCATCCATTTTAAGTTGGGAGGAGTGGGTTTGAGTTTTTCCATTGTTGTGTTTCTTTGTTCTTTGTTGGATGGTTATAAAAATTAGACTATAGTACATTGTTGGCCCTTAAAGTTTGAAGTTGTTTTCATTTTTAATTTTTACATTTCAAAATTTTCATTTGACCCTTCATGTTTGATTATGTTTTCATCTGACTCTATTGGCTATTTCTATTAGTAATCTGACCATTAAGTATCCTACGTAGATGACAAGATCAATATGAAAACAAAATCAAACATTTAAGTCAAAAATGAAAATTTTAAAACATAAAAGGCTAAAATGAAAATAATCCAAATTTTAATATATAACTTAAAGGGAAAAAAAACTTTAATATAAAATTAAGTTGCGAAGAGTGGGCTGTAGGATAAACAGTAGAGGACAATCATAAGTGAACAAACGGAATAAATTAAAATTCTATCGAATCTATTAAAAAGATAAGGTAAATAATTGTCAATGTGAGACCCGAAAGCACATTTAAAATTCCATCTATTTTGATTAGAGTAATACTACAGTCAAAAACTATTTTACAATATTTTTACAAAATGTTGATGTGGCCAACCTCTTATTAGCTTTCTTCTAAAAGTCCACTATTAATATCATTTTTTCATTTACCATTAATCACTTACCACATAAACAGTTTGTAAAATAATTTATGTCTTTAGCTTTATTCTTTCAATAAATGAGTCGGCAGTTTGCACATGAATGTCCCTAATGGGCTTAAAAACCCCAATCGTTTCGATGGATCTTCTCAAATTCCTTCCCTAATGGGCTGCTTGAGGTCCTTAGGTCTGATATCAAAAGCCTTATGATGACTGCCAACTTGACAACAATCTCATTATTTAATACAACTATGGTGGAATATTATAGCGCAGTCTTGAGACTCCGGCTATTTGATATTTCAGCTTAAAGCCCATTCTCCAAAAGATGAAATGGCAGTGTGTTAGCCCTATAACAAAGCTTACTGGAACTAGTTACTCATTCATTCTTACAAGTTATGATGAAGACAATAATTACAATCTACACATTTGCACAATGATTGAGCTTTTTATATATTTCTTCTAGCCAAAAATTAAATAAATAAATAAAGAAAGAAAGAAAGAAGGAAGAAAAACCCCAAAGAAATGGTATGACAAGAGAGAACAATTTACGTGAATTTTATATTTGCTTTTATAATCTCATATATTTCTTCTCAGTTGCCCTCTCACTTTCTTCTACCTTTTAGTCACAGATATATATTTTATTAAGACTTATGAATGGCTATTTGTTACAATGTTTAATTGAAAGTTTTTGCACGTCAGGATTTTGATATTTATCTATGGAACAAACAACATAACTTGTGTGGGGCTAGAAATTTGAACCTCTTGGTGCAAGAACAAAATACCTGATATGATATAGGATTCCCACTACTATGAAGAAGCCATATACCTGATCTGAGCTGGAATTCCATGACTCTAGGTCAATCAGTCGGCTTTCTAATGAAGGAGAGCTAGTAGTTTTGATTAGCGAGGATTTGAACTGGAGAAGGGCTTGTTTTTTATTTTCAGGACGACAAAGAGAGGGGATGAAAAAGATGAGAAGTGTTAGTAGCAGGCTGAGGGCCGGCGCTGGCCATTATTGTTGTGTTTCTTTCTTCTTTGTTCGTTGTTGGATGATTATAAAACGTTAGGACTTAGGAGGAGTATGATAAAAAGAGGTTCTCAAGCTGCACCCCTAAATCTCGGTGTAATCGCGGTGTTCTCAAAGTCTGACCAATGAGTACGTAGCAGTAGCTTTTTTGAAAATCGGTGGTAGAGAAAAGAGAGACTGGAAGTGGAAGGCATTTTGGCTAGTCTGGTGTCTCTTTTCATGGAGTGAGTTTACTAAAAAATTTGACTTCTATCAGAACTTAAAGAATAAAGAGAGCAAAACGTGAAGAGCATTTTGATGTTTTGAACAAATGGTTAAACACTTCTGAGTAAACGACCTGTCGTTTATCTCCTGCTTCATTCACTGCTTACTGTGGTTTAGTTCTGTGACTTAATTGTTGCAAGATGCTGTAAGTCGTGCAGGGTTTTTTGTTTTACGTGTGTATATATAAACATAAAACAGAGCCTGTGTAAGCCTAGTCATAATTAAGTGAGAATGAGTTGCATTATCTCATTCTCATTACAGTTTTTGATAATTTCTGTTCTTATTCTTTTAACAAAACGAAAGAAAAGAGACATATTTGCTTGAATCCGAAAAATACATGTATATAAATAATTTATATTTATAGTATGTCTTTAACATGAGTCATTATATATGTTGTTTTCTCATATGTATAAGAAAATTTTATTAAGGCAGTTTTATATAATTTAAGACAACTATTTTCTTTGATTAAGTCATGTGTAATTATCTTTCAAATTATTTAATCACAGTTAATAATTTTTTAAATCAAATTTTTTGTTAAATAAAGTAAAACTAACACATTAGAGTATAACAATAATTTTAGACCCAAATTTTAACTAGAGAATCGTATCACTTTCTCTTCTAGTGCGAAAAAAATTCATTAGGGAGCGAGAATTGGCTTAGCTGTGAAATTAGGTGTATATCTGCTTCGCCTTCAATTCTCAGGAAGATCCTTAACTGAAAGACATATCCCTAAATCGAATCTAGAGCCTTGTAACCTTGTAATACGAGATTGGAAGGTTGTTGAAAGAAGTCAACTCAATTTCCCTCTCTTTCTCATTACATGGAACTCTTTGTATTTCTATATCCTTAATGCTCTGTTTGTTTTGCAGTAAAATATTTACAAATGTAAAATGTTTCACATGTAAAATATTTTCAGTAAAATATTATTATTTTGCTATGTTTGATTGTCAATTTGAAAATACAGTGAAAATCATTTTCCAATTGTATACTTTACTATAAAATAAATTTTTTTTTTCATACTTCTCAAAACTCAACTGGTGCACAGACCTTCAACAACAACAAAAAAAAAAAAAAAAAAAAAAACTGGTGCACAAACTTGTGCAATGTGTACAAACCTTCAACAAAGAAAAATTGGTGCACAGACCACCACCACCAACCCCCCCCCCCTTCCCAAAACTCCACATCGGAAGGAAAAACAATCACCAAAACACCACCAACCATTCAAAAAATAGCCACCAACCAACAAACCACCACTGACCACTCAAATGACAACCACCATCAACCAAAAATCCAAATCGGAAAAACCAGCCAAAAGACAACCACCATCAACCAAGAAAAACCTCCACGAACTTAGATTGAAAACCCAAGAAACAAAGAACATAATATGAAAATCTAAGCCCAGCAGAGGCAAGATCGAGTAGCCACCAAAAACTTAAGATCGTCATCAGATCCATGGCAGTGCAAGAGAGAAGAGAAGAAGGATTTGTGTAGAAGAGACATGATGAGGTTGGTAGTGCCAATGACGGCGGTTGGGGTCGGTCAGTGGGTGGGCAACGGTGTGAGATGGGTGGAGATGAGAGGGTTGTGGCCTTGTGACTTGTGAATGAGAGCTGAGAGATGGAGAGAGGAAGAACTGACAAAGTTAAGAGAGCAAAAGCTGATAAAGTGTCGGGTGTGAAAGAGGAGAAGGAATTGTAAAATGTTTTACCGATTTTTTAAGTGTAAAATATTTTACAGTTTTTGCCTTTGATTTTCCCTTTGACTGAAAATATTTTACATTTGACTGATTATTTTATTGCAAAACAAACATGGTAAAATGTGAAAATATTTTCCTGAAAATATTTTACATCAAAACAAACAAAGCGTAAGTCTCCAAATGCAAATGAAAATTAGTTTGTCTTTTGGAAAAGAAAATCAACGTCTCGAATTAGTGAGTTTTATAGGGGGAAAGAGTAGATGTTACTTTAAAGAGAAAGTTTAAAGAAACAAAAAGTTTGACACCTGGTTATCTGGCAGATTGTTAGTGGTAGATAAAAAATGATGTCAAGGATGAGCTAAAATGAGAACTAGTGAAAACTTGCCAACTCAACAGGTGTCAAAAAAAGGTCAAATTTTTTGTGTATGAAACATTATTCTACTTTAAATGAGTGTTTTCTTCTTTTTTAGAAAAAAAAAAAAAAAAATAGGACTTGGGGGTGTAGGGAATATACACGAAATTCCCAAATCTATGAAATGCATAATAAAGAAAAAAAAATGCGCCAAAGAAAATAATCACACAAGACAATATTTATATGGTTCAACAATCTGCCTACATCCATGGAGTTACAATGATTTCACTATTCACAAGGAAAAATACAAGATATGGCAGTACAATTTTCTCTCTTAAAACAACACACACCAAACCCTAATCTGAAACCATAGTTTTTCTATCCTGCACATAGCTCCAGGTTGGGCCTATTGGCCCAAGCCTCCACTCTATGGACTACATCTCAGAAAAAAATCTCATTAAAAACTGTAGAACTTTTTTATCAAGCCGGGTCATAATCTAGATCAAACACAACTAAGCTCCACATAGCCCAACAGAGGGCATTACCAGAAAGTCACTCATGATATCAAGATTTTAATAATAAAATAGTGGGGGAGGGGGGTTCATGTCCCCCCTCTCTCTCCACCATTGAATGTTGACAATCTACTATGTAAGAAAGGAAAATGTTTGTGAATGTTCAAATAGCGTGTAAAAAACACCCTTGAACATTTAGACCCCAATTACAAAATTATCAATTCAAGCTTAATGTCAAACAATAAATGTACGGAATATGAACATAAGCTAATAACCGAATTGATAAACAATCTAAACCATAAATAATCATAATCACAGCAATAATTAAATGGTAAAGATAAAGGGAAGAGAGATGCAAACACAAGGACAACACTCGATGTGTTATTGAAGAGGAAACCGAAGCCCTCGGCGTAAAACCTCTTCGCCGCCCTCTAAGCGGTCAATAATCCACTAGAAAATGTAGTTAGGATACATGAACAGCAATAGACCCTCCAAGCCTAATCTACCCAATGTACTTAAGCCCTCCAAGCTTCTTGCTCCAATGAGGTTGCGCGCCGAACCTTTTTCTTTTCTAGCTTACTGGATTCCACTATAATCCATAGCATTAACTAATATGAATTGGTCCATTCCTAACTGCTTCCCAAAGCACCAAATAAACCTTCTCACAGATATGGGTATGGTGAGAAAAGAATTTGGCCAAGAACCTCTCAAGGATGTATCAATGGAGAGGAAGAGAGTAGAGGAATTTGAAGAGTCTCTTAGGTGAAGATTGTGGATGAATCAATCTTGTTTTTCTCTAGGGTTTCTCTCTCTCTGAAAGCTCTTTACATTTCGTGGGTATAAGGGTCTATATATAGTGGTGTGTGTTTAGAATGCGAAGAGTCAGTTTTTCCCAAACAGGGTGGTCTGGCGGCTTGGCCTCACAACTGGTCTAAGTCGTGAGTTCCAGCCGCGAATTAACGGCCTAGCCAGCCTAGGACTTTTGTCTTGTAGTGCGACAGCTAGCGTGACCCTTCAACTCCCCTGCATGCTTCTCACGTGTGTTGTAGTTGGCGGCTTGCCAGTCGCAAGTCAGCCACGAGTCTCTACATCCTAGCACAATCTTGAGCATTTCTTCACACTTTCTCACACACTACCCTTACATGAATCCCACCTAAATACAGGGTTACTAATTGCTAAAATACAAGCAAATTTGGCACGGAATAAAGCCAACAAGATGGTTGATTATATTCAACCTTACAGTTTGGTTTACCAAAATTAAATTCTCAAATTGTTAGGGAAAATTAATCATCATTAATGATTTAACAAATTTACAACATTTTTTTTAAGTAAATAATTTAAGGTTTCAATTGGTTTAGGTTTTTATTGGTCTAATATGTTAGAGGCCTTGTTAGAGGTGGGAAAATAGTGTATCATTTTTTTTAATGACAATTATTATCATAAAATTTGAGTTTTTTTTTATTTTTTTTATTTTTTTATTTTATTAATGAGGTAGAGACTTTTTAGAAGGGAGTGAGGGATTTTGTAGTAGGGGACTTAAAGCCTAGGGCATAGCTGGCCTACATGTTAGGCCACTCTTGCCCATCACTAACACCACTTTTATCTTCCATGACTCACAGCCTATCCATTTAACAAGTACTAAAAGAAGTTGTATCACTAGACTTATTCTACTTAGTATTTATATGACCAAATTATAATTTTGGTCATTCCTTATATATTTCTCATCATGTCAATTTCATCCATATAAAGTTGGGAAGAGTAGATTTGAGTTTTTCCATTGTTGTATTTCTTTGTTCTTTGTTGGATGGTTATAAAAATTAGACTAAAGTATACTTTTGGTCCTTAAAATTTGGAATCGTTTTCATTTTTGCCTTTTAAATTTCAAAATTTTCATTTTGACGCTTCATGTTTGATTATGTTTTTATATTGGCTCCATCGACCATTTGTGTTAGTAATCCGACTGTTAAAGGCCTTACATGTTTAACTATTTCAAGAAATACTAGTTCCAAAATGTTGTGAAAATTGGGATATCAGATTGAAGGCGTTGCTTGGTTCCCAATATGCGTGGGAGATTATGGAGAAAGGTTATGTGGAGTCACAAAATGAAGAATCTTTGACCCCAAAAACAAAAGGAAGCCTTGCAAAAGGCTTAGAAGAAAGATCAACAAGCTCTTACGATGATCTATCAAGGTTTGGATGAAACTATGTTCGAGAAAGTTGCAAATGCAATTTCATCCAAGCAAGCATGGGAGATTCTTAAAGTGAAGAAAGTTCACCTTCAAACATGAAGAGGTGAGTTTGAAGGTTTGCACATGAAAGAATCTGAATCTATTTCAAATTATTTTTCAAGGGTATTGGCAATTATAAATCAATTAAAGAGATATGGTGAGAACTTAGATGATGTTTGTGTGGTAGAAAAAATCCTATGGTCATTAACTTCTAAATTTGACTATACGTTGTGGCGATTGAGGAATCAAAAGACTTGGAGTCAGTGACCATTGACCAGCTCATGGGATCATTACAAGCCCATAAAGAAAGGCTCAATAAGAGAAAGCAAGAGCCTTTGGAGCAAGTCCTACAAGATAAGCTCACCTTGAATGAGAAAGGATGACATGAAAGTAGCCAAAAAGGTCAAGGACGTGGACGTGGACGTGGTAGAGGGAGAGGATCTGGAGGAAGGAATGGTCAAAACTCTCCCACTTTTGAAGAAAAGGATCAAAGTTCACAATCCACAAGAGATCATGGAAGAGGAAGTTTCTCAAGACCATACAAAAGAAGGTACGATAAGTCTAATATTAAATGTTATAATTGTTAAAAATATGGGCATTATGCTTCTGACTATAAAAATGCTGCTGACACTGTTGAGGAGAGAGCTAACTATGTTAAAGATAAAAATGAAGAAGTAGAGCCGACTTTGTTGTTGGCATACAAAGGAGAAGACAAGGAAGAAAATGGTGCATGGTATCTTGACACTAGTGTTAGCAACCATGTGTGGTAATAAAAGGATGTTTATGGAGATTGATGAATTGGTGGTCTGGAATGTTACCTTTGGTGACTCATCCAAAGTTTCTATGAAGGGGATAGGTAAAATTCTTATTCATTTAAAGAATGGAGATCATCAATTTATTTCTGATGTATATTATGTGTCAAGCATGAAAACTAATATTTTGAGTTTGGGACAACTCCTTGAGAAAGACTATGATATTCAGTTGAAAGATCGTAGTTGCTTAATAAGGGATCATTGAAATAATGTGATAGCTAATGTGCCTATAACAAGAAATAGAATGTTCTTGTTAAATATTCAACATGATGTTATTAGATGTCTGAAGGCTTGTTTTAAAGATTCTTCTTGGCTTTGGCATCTAAGATTTGGGCACTTAAACTTTGGAGGACTACAGTTATTGGTAAAGACAACGATGGTGAGAGGATTGCTTTCCATTAAGCATCCTAACCAACTTTGTGAAGGATGTCTCCTTGGCAAGCAATCAAGGAAGAGCTTTCCAAAAGAAGCTAGTGCAAGAGCAACCAAGCCATTGCAACTTGTTCATACTGATGTGTGTGGACCTATTAAGCCATCATCACTTGGTAAAAGTAACTACTTTCTTCTCTTTATGGATGATTTTAGTAGGAAAAACGTGGGCTTATTTTTTGAAGCAGAAATCTGAAGTTTTTGGTGCATTAAAGAAATTTAAGGCATTTGTAGAAAAGCAGAGTGGCCATGAAATTAAGGCCTTAAGACCTTATAAGGAGGCGAATTCACATCAAATGAATTCAAAAAATTTTGTGAAGCAAATGGGATTCGGCACTCTCTTAACAGTTCCAAGGTCACCACAACAAAATGGTGTAGCAGAAAGAAAGAATCGTTCAATTCTTAATATGGCCAGAAGCATGTTGAAGAGCAAGAAAATGCCTAAAGAATTTTGGGTTGAAGCTTAGATTATGCAATCTATTTGCTCAATTGTAGACCCACAAGAAATGTACAAGCAAAAACCCCACAACAAGCTTGGAGTAGGAAGAAGCCTATAGTTTCCCATCTTTGTGTGTTTGGGAGCATTGCTTATCCATATGTACCAGATCAAGAGAGGTCCAACTTAGACGACAAAATCAAGAAGTATGTGTTCATTGGCTATGATCCAAGCTCTAAGGGCTATAAGCTCTATAATCCGAGCATTGGAAAAGTTTTTGTTAGTCGAGATGTGGAATTCGATGAAGAGGGCTTTTGGGATTGGAGCACCCAAAAAGAGGAGAAGTATGATTTCTTTTCTCTATCTGAAGAGGAAGAGTAAGGGAATGGAGTTCATGAAAAGCCTATCACTCCACCTCCATCACCAACAACATCATCTCCCATTCATGAAAGTCCATTATCATCATCATCATTATTAGAAGGAAGTTCTGGTGAAAGACCAGAAAAAATGATAAGTCTCCAAGATTTTATGATTCAACAGAGATTACAGATAATGTAACACTTTTTTTTTTCTTCTGTTTGCTAATTGTGAACCTACAGGATTTGAAAAAGCTGTGCAAGAAAAAAAACGAAGAAATTCTCTGGACGAAGAGATCAAGGCAATAAAGAAGAATGATACACGAGTGCTTACAACTCTTCCAATTGGAAAGAAGACAATAAGTGTAAAATTGGTGTACAAATTGAAGAAGAATGCAAAAGGAGAGATAGAGAGATACAAATCAAGATTGGTGGTGAAAGGCTATAGTCAACGGCAAAGTATTGATTATGATAAGGTATTTGCCCCAATTGCTCGTTTGGAAACTATACGATTGCTAATTTCTTTAACAGCTCGAAATCATGGAACTTTCCAAATAATTGTAAAATTAGGGGTGTGTATGGGTCGGGTTGGGTCGGGTTAAGGGAATTTTTTGACCCGACCCACCATGGTGGGTCAAAAAAAATTCAACCCAACCCAACCCATCACATAAATCCAACCCAACCCACATGGGTCGGGTTGGGTCGGGTTAAACCCACGGGTTTGAAAAATTTTTTTTATTATTATTAAATTAAGTAGAAAAAAAATATAAATATTAATATATTAAAAAAACTCAAAGATTAGTATCGATGTAATTCCTTAAGGGCAAACAACACCAATAACTAATGTGGGTCAAACTTAAAATTTAAGTGGGTATACCACGTACCCTCATGGGATTCCCATTCGTTTTGATGAATCTCCTCAAATTCCTTCCCTAATGGGTTCCTTAAGGCCCTTAGGTCTGATATCAAAAGCCTTATATGATGAGTGCCAACTTGACAACAATCTCATCATTTAGTAGTTAATACAACTACTATGGTGAAATATTATGGCACAGTCTGAGGAGAAAAAACTATCATGTATCCGAAACATATAATATTACCTATAGTATGAGTGTTCGGCTATGTGATATTTCATATTTCAACTAAATCCCATTCTTCAAAAAAGAAATGCCACTTTGTTTTGTTTGTTTGTTTGTTTGTTTGTTTGTTTGTTTGGTTTTTTTTTTTTTTTTTTTTTTTTTTTATGAGAATGCCACTTCGTTAGTACTACAACAAAGCTCTGTAGAACTAGTTACTCAATCTTCTATTCTTACAAGTTGTGATGAAGACAATAATTACAATTTACACATTTGTACAATGATTGAGGTTTTTAATATATTTTTTTCTAAAGAAATGGTATGATGAGAGTGAACAATTTACGTGGATTTTATATTTGCTTTAAATATCTTAGATATTTCTTCTCAGTTGCCCTCACTTTGTTCCAATTTCAGTGACACAAATAACTTTGTCCTAATTTCAGTGACACAAATAATTTATTGATACTTATTCATGGTTATTTGTTACATTGTTTAATTCAAAGCGTTTGCATTTCTGGGATTTAAATATTTGACTATAGAATAGACTGCATAACTTGTATGAGAGTAGAAATTTAAACTTGTTGTCATTTTCATTGGCTGCGACAATTTGGAAGTGGTTCAGGAACAAAATACCCGGAAAAATATAGAATTCCCACTACTATGAAGAAGCCAAATGAGTATCCAATTCCCACTGCTTCCCCTAAGAACCATGTTTCCTTACTCTCATCCTTTGATGGTTCTATTGGTAATAACTCTACCGGACATGGCACTAGAATCTGCATTCCGCACAACCCACTATTGTTGGCAAAAAAGTTTGGATCATTCATGGTGTCCATTTGGCCACCAACAGGAATCTTACCTGTGAGCTTGTTGTTACTCACATCAAAAACAGACAACTGCTGCAGCTTTGCTAGTGATCGTGGAATTAATCCTGATAGTTTGTTATGTGACAAATCCAGACTCTCTAGACTTTCTATGTCCCCAAGGCTTATTGGTATCTTTCCAAAGAGGATGTTATGTGAGATGTTGAGAAGTTTTAGAGCCTTCAATTTGCCTAATGAAGATGGGATTTCACCAGAAAGTTGGTTCATTGACAAGTCTAACAAAGAGTACAGCTCGAGATTACGGCTTGAGAGACCTTGTTTTGACTTCTTCCAATTCACTATTAGATCACTAAAATTGATTGAGATGGTGAAAATATCAGGGATTGATGATTTGTTTGGAATTCCAATCATACCAATCAGATTTCCAAACTTTGCAGGGATGTTACCAACAAGATGGTTGCTTGAGAGGTCAAGAATTCGGAGTTTACTAAGGTTGGAAATACCACTAGGGATGGAACCTTGGAGGGTGGTATTTCGTAAATTTAGGACTTGAAGGGTGGATATTTGGCCAATAAACTCTGGCAATTCACCTGTAATCTTGTTGTCATGGATATCTAGTTGTTCAAGATGGCTCATATTTGTCAGGTTTCTAGGCAAGCTGCCAGTAAACTTATTTTTTCCCAATGCAAGGATTCTAATTTCTTGGGAGAAGTTTGTTGGAATTTCTCCTGAGAATTCATTAGAAGAAAAGTCTACGTACCCGAGCAATACATTGGAGCTAAAATCTGGTAAGTTGCCAACAAATTTATTTCTTGACAAGTCTAGTAATACGAGGAGATCAATATTGGAGATAGATTGAGGAATCTTCCCTGAAAAGTTGTTTCTTGCCAACATGAGAACCAAAATTCCTGTAGCATTACCAATATTGTTTGGCAATTCTCCAAAAAAGTTGTTCTGAGATAGGGAAAGAACTGATAAATTTTGAGAGTTGAAGAGAGAAGGTGGAAGAGAACCAGTAAGATTGTTATTTGATAGAATGATACTTCCAAATTCAATTTCAACAAGCCATTGTGGGAAAACTCCTTCTAGCTTGTTATCACTCAAGTCCAAAAACTCAAGAGTCTTCTGTTTAGAAATCCAAGATGGGATTTCTCCTGTAAGACGACATGACCTCATAGACAACTGAGATAGCATGCAGTTAGGCACTATCCTTGCTTTGCTATTCCAAGTCAGATTATTCCCTCCGAGAAAAAGACTCTTCATGCCCTTGATATTGAACAACCAGGATGGAATTTCTCCGCTGAGCAAGTTGTTTTCCAAATAAAGTGTTTCCAACTTCGTCAATTTCTGTATGGATGATGGGATTCCACCAATCAACTTGTTGTTGCTCAAGGCCAAAGTGGTTATGTTGGATAGATTGCCAATAAATTTAGGAATCTCCATTGACAATAAATTGTCCCTCAAGTCCAATTCTTCCAACTCCTTCAAATCCAAAATTGAAGAAGGAATTTCACCAAAAAAATTGTTGCTACGAAGATACAACTGCCGCAACTTTGTCATGTTCCCTATCTCCTTTGGGATATTTCCACCAAGAGAATTTACTTCCAGCGTCAATACCCGCAAGTTTTGAAGAAAGCCCACTTCCCCACTAAGTTGAGAGGAAATGGAGCCTTTGAAGAGATTATTCTTCAAATCAAGAAAAACCAATTTGCTTAAGTTGGCAAAGCCGGCACCTGGAAATTCACCTTGTATTTGATTTCCTGTCATGTCAAGCAGTATCAAGCTTCTAATGCGAAAGAGTGGTGTCAAGATGGTGGAAGTCACCACTATGTGCTCCATAGATTTGTTGGAGAAAAGGTAGTCAAGATATAGAGCAATCACAGTCCTCGAATGAAAACGAATACTACAAAGGACCCTGTCCCAGTGGCAACAATCTGGGCTGGAATTCCATGACTCTAACACAGACAGGGGGATTTCTAATGAAGGTGAACTAGTAGCCTTGATGAGAGAGGATTTAAACTCGAGAAGGGCTTGTTTTTGATCATCAGGACAACAAAGGGAGGGGTTGAAAAAGATGAGAAGTGCTAGTAGCAGGTTGAGTTTGGCCATTGTTGTGTTTCTTTGTTATTTGTTGGATGGTTAAAAAGAGTTTTGAAGTGTTATAAAAAGAGGTTCTCGTGCCTGCACCACTAATCACGGTGTACTAAAATTCAAACTCAATGAGTACCGTAGCAGTAAAAATCGGGGGGAAAGGAAAGAAAGACTGGAAGGCATTTTGGATAGTCTGGTCTCTCTTTTCCATGGAGTGAGTTTACTAAAAAAATTGACTTCTAGAAGAGCTTAGAGAATAATCAAGCTTGGAATGCATAACGTGAAGAGCATTTTGATGTTTAGAAGAAATTAGTCACTAACCGGTGCGATGCACGGGAAAACTATTGGAAAATAAATTTAATTCGTCTTTTTGTTCTATTAAATTTAATCTTTCTTTTATTCTTTTAAAATAAGAGTTTAGGTTTAATGATAAAAAACAATCATTGTGTAACAGACGCAATAGATTAACATCATTTTGAATAGTAAATCTATAGTTTTATAACATCTTAAACTTTTTTTCTTAATGGCATAATGTATTAGGATCACAAAGGAGTTTGTGTAAAATTTAACCGTGAAAAGTTGTTCTTAGAGGTTCAGAAATGCATTAATTTTGTTAAATATAAGCATAACTTTTATTACATTTTATAAGAACTTTACAAATTTATAGCATTCATCTTTGAGTTAAGGTTGTATTAGAGGATTGGAGTTTTTCTTAATTGGATGTGTTTACAGTTAATATTTACACACTTTTGTTTCAATGGCCAATTAACTTTTTACAAAATTGACCAAAATGACATTTTACACTGGTCAAAGTTTGCATCAAATTTTTCAACAAATAATAATAATAATAATAATAATAAATAATTTAAACCATTATTCTACAAGAATTTTTCATCGAAGAGCCAATTTAGATTCAACTTCCGCATAAAGCACGCAACAAACCATTTCCCAATTTTCAATTTCATTATTAGTTGTCTCAACTTCATATTGCTACTATACCAAACACTTGTTTAGATGCGTACTTAGAAGCGTAGCATCCTATAAAAACCTCTTGCCCAATTAACATAAAGCCAGAAAAGCAATCAGCCCCAAAAAACATGCAACCACTTCACACTCTTGGGTTTAGTGTTCTTGGAACCAAATGCTTACTAAACACCAGATTTTGTATATCAAATTGTTGCACACTCTAAATGTTTTTATTCATCTGTTAACAATTTCCACAATTACTACAATAGGCTATTGAAAAAAAATTATATAGTAATAGTAACTAATAATGCTAGGTCTATCTTTATCTTAAAGCTAAGATAGTGATGTTTGAGGGAACATTTCAACTTAATGGGATGCAAGCAAAATGCAAATCAAACATAAACCACTACTATAAAAAAAAAAAAAAAAATGCAAGTCCTCCCATTCCCTCTTGCAAGCCAATAGTAGTTGCAAGAGTGATCATGATTGCTCAATTCCATGAGAGTATTCCACCTAATGGTCTTGACCCAAGCATCCTCCTTCTTTATCCCATCCCCTGCAAGTTAAAATTTTTAAGAATGAAAATTGTCAATCAATGGTTTCAAGCAAAAGTTACATTTGTACAAAATATAAGCAACCTAAGTCATTTGCTTGAGGAAAGAAAGACTAACACCTCAGTTAAAATTTCTGACTACAAATAGGAAATTACTTCAATTTAGCCGAAAAAAAGAAAGAAAAGAAAATGCAAAGTCTACAACGCTTCCCAAACCTAAAAGAAAATAAAAAGAATGAAAGAAAATGTTCGTCAAAGCATTATTCACAGTAATATATATATAAGTGCTAAAAAGAACTACAATATACACACGAAAAAAGAGCCTCATGTGGGGATTAAGCTACTCTTTAAGTTAACTTTAAATCTCACTTATCAAAAAGTAGAAGTTTTTTTTTTAATCTCTCACCATTTTGTGAGTATCATCATCAATTGGAAACAACTGGAGCTTCAGCTTCATAGGAGTATATTGTTCTCAACAAAATATTTTTGCAAAAAGGAAGGCAAAGGAGGCAAAACTTTGCCAACAAAATTAGAATCCTTTTGGTCTGGAATTTAGATTGGAAACAAATCATGCCATCAAAAACTTTAGATGTCTAGTATTTAAATCCTTTTAGGAATACAGAAAGAAAAAAAAATAAGCACCCTCCTAGAGCACCTAGGTCATGTTCAACCTCTTTATCCATAACTACCTGCTACAATTGCTCAGTTGCATTGAAAACCAAAGAAAACCTAACAAATGTAGCTTTTTTGCATTTATTATAAGTATATGATGAGATGACACCAGGTAATATCCATTTTAATGACCTTCATGAAATATTAACATTGTGAATTTGTGATACTGCATACAGCAAGATTAAAGATGGTTAGTCACTATGGTTCTTTTGTCAATCATAGTAATAGGGTGCTAAGTAAACTGCTTAGCCCCTCAGGGGTGAAAAGCCCTTGAATTAAGCATCTCTTATGAATGAAAATATATTCAGCCAATCACAACAATTTAACCCAACAGAGCAAGTTGTTAAACATTTGTTTTTGATGAAAATAAATAATTTTCCTTTGAGACAAATAGAAGCTCATTTAGCAAATATATGTTCCTGAGAAAATAGCAAGACGTAGATGTAATAGAAGATGTAGCCCACTTTATCAATGAAGAAAAGCCAAAAGAATTGGTGCATAGAAACGTGATTTTATCAAAAATTTCTAATAGCCATTAGTCACAACAGCATGCTAAATTCTTATATGTTTCTAAAAGAAATTTCACTGAACACATGGTATGAACAATAACTAAAAATAACAAATATTGAAAAGTGTAGGAATATCACAATACTATTAATGCCGACTCCCCAAAATAGAACACCAAAACCTTCTCATAGCAAACTCGTAAATAATAAATTAATAATTGAGACTTTGAGACTTTGCAAATACTAAGTCCCTCTAAAGATGCTTCTTTCACAATCACGTGAAATTTGAATATGAAATCTGAAGAATTGGCTCCTTTAGGATATGGAATTCTAGAATGTGCAAGCAACTAAAAGGTGTGTGTCTGATGTTTCTTCACCAATCTGAAAGGTAGGTTTGCTCATGCTATGACAGAGGCTAAGGTTTTTGACTTTCTTATTAAAGATTATAAAACTATCCCCAGTTATTTTTAAGTCATTATAGTAGAGATCAATTGTAAATCATATGTAATGTCAATAATTTTGTATCCTTGTGAAACATGTTCAGGTACTATAGATTTAACCTTACATAGTGGGCATAAGTGCATAAACCCCTCTGAGATTAATACCAAAACACAATCAAATTAGTAAGTAAATATATGCATGTCTACTTATATTCATTTCCAACAACAAAATAAAAAATCGAGGCCAATGACAATGTATCCAAATCAGAGTTGTGCTTCCAGCTTTTCTACTTATCATAACAAAAATCACTTATTTTTAAGGATTACATATTTATTGAGAGGATAAATAATACATAATCCTCATATTTTCCTAACGAATGTTATCAAACATAATATACAATGTACATTCAGTTGAATTAAGTAGTCAATTGAAAACCTTCTCCACTAATAGATGCTTTCATGTAAGAATGTAGTATTATTCATGAAATAGTAATATCAATTCAATTCTGACAAATAAAAGAGTATCACCAACATTAAACATGTCGATATTACAAATTAACTTCTAGTAATTTTAGAACTCTAATAACTAAAAATCATTATCATGCGGCCATTATATATGGGTTCAAAAGTATCCTATCAATCATTCAGACCCATTGCATTATCTAATAGTAGAAAAAAAAATTATAAATTTAAGCAATGATAGATCTTGATGATCCTAAAAAACCATCTAAAATGTTAGATCTTGATTAGCTTGTAATACATACCTGATACCGACAGGAGGTCTCTATATACACTCTTCAACAACCACTCTTGTCTGATTAGTTTTCTAAGCTTCCATAATTTCCATATCAAGATTAGAAGCCGTCTGCACCAAATTCATTGTTGTCTAGCTTCATTCACCCACTTTTGGTTCTGATTGTACCAAAACAGCTAGGCTATATTCAGCATGAACTCCACCTCAATGACATGCCCATTTTGTTAATAACACCATACCTATGGAAACATCATGGTTGGTCTCTAGACTTCAAGCACTTCTGAGCACTCCCATATTTCATGTGTCACTAATTCTGCACTATCCCCACATATTTCACTTGAGAATGATGGAATTATTTTCCTACAGTAAAGATTGAGCTTATTCATAGGTAAAATATTGTGGATCACCTTTCAAGCAAAAATCAAAAGTTATGGCTGCACATTTAGTAACCAATACAAAGAGAAGTACTTTTTAGCATGTCACAGCACATCATGCTCTTTAAGAGTGACAAACCACATGTGCAATATAGACCACTCCAATAAGAGCAATTGATGAATTTTGAATGTTCCCTAAATCCTAAATTAGACCTTTACCAAAACTATCTAAATGTCATTTTCTACAATATAAACCTATCCCACCATCAATACCAATCCCAATATCTAACATATGAATCATAAAAATTCAAACCCATACCAATCCCCATATCTAACATATGAATCATAAAAGAATTTCAAATACACAATCTCAAAGAATTAGAAATTAAAATTCCTTATGAACTTCGAATTTAAATCCCCAAACTATACACTAAAATCAAGTTTTTAAGCGGTAGCCACATGAACTCAGATAAAAATTCACAAAATTAAATCCAAAAAAACTAAAGAATTATAAATAGAGTAATAAAAATTTAGAATTGTAAAGCGAGCAAAAAAATTTCAGAAGAGAGGAATGAAAAATACAAATTTTTAGCCGTGAGTTGCATGGTAACTAATAATCCCAAAAAAAAATATTATTTATAATATAATATAGGGTTATGGATTCCTAATCAAATTTGGTTAGGATTATGGATTCCTAATCAAAATACAATATAGGGTCATGAATTCCTAATATGTCAATGGTATAGAAAATTATTTACCAGCAGTGGCGGTGTCTGGTTTGATTTTCTCTTCAAGCTCTGTTGTGGTCCCATCGTCACCTTTGCTTCCGGAAAAACTCTTCGACTGTGAAACTATATGGTTGGTGATGCCTTTTTTCTACCTCGGACCTGACAGTGTGGGGATGGCTTCTTGGTAGGATTGATTTTCAGTGTTGGGTTTTGGGGAAGGAGAAGGTAGAGAAATAGAGAAGAGAGACGAACGGCAGAGCTTTTTGGACCTGACAGTGTGGGGATGGCTTCTTTGCAGGATTGATTTTCAGTGTTGGGTTTTGGGGAAGGAGAAGGTGGAGAAATAGAGAAGAGAGACAAATGGCAGAGCTATTTTTTGCCCTTCTGTTTTTTTATATTTAGGTTTTTATCGGGTTTTAGAATAGGTTTTTCTTCGTTTTTTTTTTTTTTAATAATATTTTTTCGCTTTTTTTTTTTTGGTTTTTTTTTTTTTTAAATACTGTGCTGACGTGAAAAATTGTGGAAGCTTTTCAATTTTATATATAGTATGTGTTTGGATAACACAACAAGTTGCGGTGCGTTTCCAAGTTCACGTTTCGGAACTTTTTTTTTTTTTTCAACGCATGAACAGTAAAATTACTATGCAAGAGACAATTACTACTGTTCACGCACTGTAGCGCACTGTTTACGCATTGTAGCAGCATTGTTCATGCATTAAAAAAATAAAAAAAATAGGTCCCACGGTACTATTTATACATTTAAAAATTATTTTGCTACAGTGTTTTCAGCAACAATCAATTTTCACCAACTTTCACCAACTTTCAGCAACTTTCAGTAACAATAAATTGTATCCAAACGGACCCATATATATAGATGATTAAACACTTTAACATAAACGACTTGTCGCTTTTTCTCCCGCTCTATTCACTACGACAAGTCACGCATCATTGCTTAGTGTCGTTTAGTTCTGTAACATAATTTGTTTCATGGTTCATTAATTAATATGCTTATATGGGTGTCTTTTTTTTATTTTTATTTTTTATCTGAGATAGAAATAATAAATCTAATGTATATGTGTGAATTCTAAGTTTGAAATTTTTTTATATAAAATTTTCTCGTATATAGCATGGGTTAGCGACTAGTTTATATAATAATTACAAGCAAGATATTTGAAAAGCATATTACAATAAGAAACGTAAGAGCATTCACAATAATAATGTTAAAAGCTAAAAAAGTTATTTTTTAGCAACTCATTCCAAAAACACATGCTACAATAAAAGTGCTATTGTTAAATTTTTTGACAACTAAGCTATTGTAGCTCCAAAGTTTTTTATTTTTTATTTTTTATTTTTTTAACTATTTTAATGTGTTGATGGATGTGATATTTGTTTATTGTGTTGGATATATTATTTTATTGTGTTGAGTGCTAAAATAAAACTTTTAATATTGGGTGTATTATAAAGTGAAGTGTTAAAATAGATTAAGTAGTGTTTTGAATTGTTGAAAGCTATATTTTTTAGCAACCTTGCTGTGAATGCTCTTATCAACTATACAACTTATCCATATCAATATAGCTGACAAACATTTGAAACTAAACCACCTGAGCCTTGTTATCTATTGTTAACCATCTTTATTTTGCTTTTTGGGTATAAAAATAATGAGAATTTTTTCACATCTCTAACGCAACGTATGAGGAGAATTTTTCTTGGTTCTCTGTGATATTGCCATGTGTTTCTAACACTTCTTCAAAAAAAGCATATGGAGGAGACCATCTAATTCTACATGATTAGAACAATGTGTATGTGGCTTGATTTTTTATAACAATGATGTGAGATTAGATTATTCTCATGAGAATATTTACATAGAATTGAAAGTTGAAACTTCCTCTGACAGTTCTGTGTTTTTTTGGGTGGATTCATGTTGTTAAATTGTCCTCTCATTCCCATTTAGAATATGTACACCGTGTGTTTGACAAAATGTCTCACTTACTTTTGCATTTTTCTATATTTTTTGGGTGGATTCATGTTGTTTTAGTCCTTTCATTCCCATTTGGAACATGTACACCATGTGTTTGACAAAATGCCTCACTCACTTTTGCATTTTTCTTTTTTGATAATTTGATAGTTATACTCTTACATTAGTTTAAGTCAACTTCATGGTTTGTCTCTTGGTTTTAGTTGTGAAAGGAATCAATAACACATTGAAACACCACCTGTAACACCCCAACTTAATTGCATATTTAATTTTATGGTTTATATGCATGTTATTATTTTAATTACTTTTAAGTGCATGAAGCTTTGATTTTGTACATATTATAAATAATTGAAATAGCTAGTTGTATTATAAACATATACTTAGTATGATGCATAGTTGGTATTTTAATTAGATATAAGATGCATGGCATGTGATAGTGGAAATTCAATCCACATGCAACCAATGAGAATTCAAAACAACTAATACTAAAGCAACATGCAAGTTGACAAACCAAAAGGCCAAGGCTTGGCCGGCCATGCAATTCACCAAGAGCCACTTTCCTTGACTTTCTCAAGCATTAGAACATCCAAGAAGTTATCCCCCTCAATTTTCCACGGGTACACACACATAAATCAGAAAAGTCCACTCCTTATCTTCTTGGCTGCCCCAAAAGTCTCTCTTTATCTTTTCTTTTGCTGGAACCAGAAAGTTCAGCACTCTTTCTCTTCTCCTTCTTCTTTATTCTGGTTTCTTTCTTCTTCCCCTCTCACACGGCTGTAACTCTCTTTCACCCTCTCACCAAAAATCATAGACAACTCTCTCTAAGGAGAAATTAAGAGCCTAAACACTAAGGTTTCATCTTCAAAGTGTGTGGGTAAGTAAGTTAAAGCTCATCTGATTTTGTGTACTTGGAATAGTATGATTGTTTGTTTATTTTCATTCTTTATCCTCTGTTCTGTTTTGTGAGACTGAACTTGTGATTCTGTTTTTTTTGTAAGTTTAAAGAGTGATGGTGTTATGAGCTATTGGATGCTTATTAGGGTTTTTTAAATATGTATTGTATAGGTATAAAAATACCCAAATGAAATTAAGGCCAATTGCTATTTGTTGATGATTTTAAAAAGAACATGCACTGAAGCTGTCCCTGTGACAGATTTGATGTTTACAAAAAGAAAATTCTGTATTAAATCATTTTTTGTGAATTAGGATGCTAGGAGTAGTTTTTATGAACCCTAAGACATGTAGGGTTGTTATGGAAGTGGTCTCACAGTATTTGGATGAGTATAAAAATAATGGTGTAATTTCTAAGTTGCATGAGTTTCTGCCAGGACAGATTTGAACATGTTGTATTGTATGATTTGTAATAAATCATGGGTTTATGTTTTGACTCCAAAATTTTTATGGTATATACTGGACATACAGGGGAGTAACAATGTAAAATTTCATGACTTGTGGATGTGTTTGAACAGCCCATTCGTATTTTACAAATAGGGCTTTTGCTGCTGTAATGACCAGTAAACAGGGTAGGAAAACTTTGACTTTGTGGATTTAATTTTGAAGCTAGGGTGAATGTTTTGAGCTATAATTTTATATGCTCATCCTTTGTTATGTTTGGAGCATATATAAATTTTATGCCTTGGTTTCTCTTTGGTTTGGATGCATAATGTGTTTAATGATTGTCGCATATGCTTTGGAGAACTTATTGTGATGGGAATTAAGATTTTCTTAAGTTTGAGAGTTAGGTTGTGTTTGAGGTATAAGTTTATATATTAGGGAGAGTTGGTCAGTAATAAGTTTTGGTTTTTCATTTAGGTGACGAGGACGAGAACACGGACACTTGAGCTCCTTTTTATACAATCTCTCGCGTCTTCGGTTTTCAGGTAAGGGACTTGTGACATGTGCTTTTAATAAGTATAAAGGTTATTTCGAAACGTATTATGCATTAAAGCTTTTGATTAGAGATATTACATATAAGCATGATTTAAGTAAAATATATATTCGTGAGTTGTTCAATCTTATATATATGATAATTTTAGCATATTAATGCTAGTACTTATATCACGAACATAATTTTTCAGAATGAAGTGGATATGCTACTATTATGAAGTAATTACATAAAAGCATAGTTATCAAAAAAAAATATAGCGTTCGGGTTATTCCATTGTTATGTTCTGAACTCAGCCAGTAGGGGTTAATTATTGGCTTTCCATGGAAAAAATATTATATGTTTGGCCATTTAAAATAGAGGAAATGGGGCTGCCCGTAACTCTAGGCCATTTAAAGTAGAGGAAATGGGGTTGCCCGTAACTCTAATATGAATAAGGCCTTCTCCCCAATGTGTACGGACGGCGGGGAGGAATAAAACCTTAAGGAGATGTGCCATCAGGCCTCTCAAAGAGGACAATATCATGCACACGAAGTCACCCAACTGTGATGAGGCCTTCTCTATACAGACTTATCAGATGCGGATTAACCAATATGTTATGAACAGCTATATTACGTTATTGATCATGAGAGAATAATTTTATTTAAATGCATTATGAAAAGTTAAAGGCTCTCATGAAAAGAAGAAGTTTATGATGAAGCATTTTATAATTTTTAAGTTAAAGTTACTGAATTATGTCTATGTTCCGTATTATGTTCTTTTATTATTATATGAAAGGAAAATAAAGTATTTCCATCTAAAGGCTCGTAAATCATCTTAAGAACCATATGAACAGTATGAAGGCTATTTTATCGAAACTGGCATATCCATAAAATATTTGATTTACATACATTCTTATTAAAGGCCCATGGAGCTTTAAAACCTTACTGGGCTTCACAGCTCACCCTATTATATTTCAGTGCACAGGTTCTTTTTGGAAGCAGCAAGAGTATTAGAGGTGGCAAGGATTCTGTGTTTTCTCGTTGGATAGAATGTAGAGCTTTTGTTGTATCGTAGTTTAGCTCTTTTGTTGTATAGGAGGAATCAAGATATACTTGATTCTTGAGCACAGATGTAATTTCGTATTTTAGTTTGTTTTGAACCCCAGTTGTATGCCTTTGGAGTTAGGTTTGTAATAAGAGTTTTACTAAACGTTTAGCTATGTAATATTTACAGGAATACCCTAAGTTTCAACTAGGTGGAAAGCTTCCAAGTTTAAAGAAAATGAAATTTTAAGGTTTTCATCATTTTGTATATGGTGGCTTTAAAGCATGAAAATAAATAGGAATTCAAGAAACAATTCTTGTTAAGCCCTTCAGTTTAAGTTGGTTCGTGTTAGTATTGAGATAAACTTGATATTAACATGCCGGTCATGCTCTAAATCCTGAAGTACATGTTTGGGTCGTGACACCACCCTTGTGACAAACCAAAAATGCTATTGACAATTGACAAACCAAGCATGGTGGATGTTACTTAAACCCAAGCATGGCAAGTATTTTTGAACCGGAAAAATTAGTGTAAATGGGATTTAAGTTTGAAAGCACATTTAGAAGGTAATTCTCACTTTTCATGGTAGCAAATTGAGGGGGTTTTATTTGGACTGATGAAGTTATTACTTTAATGCCCATTGAAGTAAATGAAGATTCATTTTGCATGACAACAGTGTAAAGAGCTAGCTGATGGCAGCTAGATGGGGAGAGTTGGAAATCACCAGGTCCTACTAAGAGCCAGTATCTCAATAATCCTTTTCTACACTTGGAGGCACTCATAGAATGAACAAAACATATTCATTACAGAGCAAACAAAAAATCAAAATTAAATTGCTGAAAAACCATAACAGAATAAAAGGGCCTAAAACAAAATTGGAACAAAAAATTAGTAATTCCATAAGCAATCTTTTTTGTAATTTTCGTAATCTATAAAATAGCTTGACTTGACTATGAAAAGAGAGAAACAAAATCATATGAAACCAACATGTTCTCCAGAACAAAATAGGATTACAAAAACGTACCAAGCTTTAGAGGCCAAGACATGAGCCAACATAGGCGAATAGAGAGAGTGAGACTAAGAGAAGAGGTGAAGGGTCTGAGCCAATCAGAAAGGGATGAGGTGAAGCGTGAAGAAAGAAGAGTAAACCGGTGTCTAGGATGTTCAGTTCTGGCTGAATTTGTGTTTGTGTCTATTGGGTTTTGTTTATTTTTAAAGATAAGTATTGGTTTTTTTTATTAAAGATACATATCAGGTTTTTGGAGAGAAAATTAGTGTTTTTAATTTTATTTTTTAATTATTGTACTGACGTGGAAAATTGTGAGAGTTTCAAAGGTTTCGGTTATATATATATATATATATATAGATGAAATACACATAGAATTCTGGTCATTGATTTGAGCTAGCTTCCGTTCACACTATTTTTCCAAACTAGATTCCCTCTTGAACTAATTTGTCAAACAAAAAGAAAGAAAAGTGACCGCGAACAATATTGGTTTGTCACTTTCTGTGAAATAACTATTTTAATATTTCAGCAAATATATAGTTATAGGCTAAAAAATAATTCACATATAAGTCTTAATATTTTGTCCATAAATCTTAATATTTTGTCCCACAAATTTAACAATGGACAATACCCTCACCAAACCTAGCGATACCATCAATTGCTCACTCTATGCCTTTCTTTCTCTCTCTTCACTCTGCTCTCTCTCTCTCTCTCTCTCTCTCTCTCTCTCTCTCTCTAGGTTTCTCGTTCTCTCTCTTTTTTTTAGAAAAATGTGATAAAATGATTAAATTTACCATATCCCAATAGCTTAAACTTTTTGGACAATCGATAATTTAATATAGTATCCAAGCATGAGATCCTAAGTTCAATCCTTGTCTCCTCCACTTTACCTCCTATTTAAATTCCCACATGTTGGGCTTCACTTATTAAAAGGTAGTTTCTACCCACACATGAGGGAGAGTGTTAGAAATATGTGATTAAATAATACTTAATTTTAACACTTTTCAACAGTGAGGAGGTTGATCTCACCGACGCTGATGTCAATACTGGCCAAAATTAAAGATTTGGCCGAAATGCAGAAGTGAAAAGAAGAAGAAAAAGATGATGCAAAGGCCGTGTTAGAGGGGAAACAAAAAGTAAAAAGATGAGAATAAGAGCTATTTGGTATATCTACTAACTATATAAAAAGTGTCAATAGCCTCTGTGGGGCCCCAATCGTTAACTACTCAGGCCCACTCTATACCCGGCCCAAGGCCCACGCCGAGGATATTGTGAAGGCCGAGGATAATGAAAATAGCTCAGGTCACCCAAAGGCCTTGCCGAGGATGACACGTCCTCGGCACACCGACTTCGCTAAAGGGAAAATATCCCTCATTCGTTGAATATATCTCACCAACATTTTGGCCGCTTTAATGGTGAGGTGACCTGAAAACCCTAAAGCATCAGTCACTTCCACTATTATAAAGCCTGCAAAGGCGGCTGGGAAATAACATAAAGCCTGCAAATACAGATGATGAGACAGTCCCCTATACATAGAAGCTCCGATAATTGACAAGTGGACGGTGAAGACTAACAAAAGTAAAAATACTATATAACCAAGAGATTTCCCAACATAAAAGGGGGGGGGGGATCGACTATAAGAAAAAGGCATCCTCGGAGGAAGCCGAGGATGGATATACTTCACAAACCCTTAACCAAAGTTATAAGGATCCTCACGGATACTGATCCAAAGTCATTACAAAGATCCTTACCAACACCTAATCAGGGTCATAGTCCTTACCCTTAGAGAAAACACTTAGCAAAATCATTGTGTTATGATGTTGATTTCATCTCAACCGTCGTTTGTATTGCTAATGCCTAGCCCGTATACCCACATCTCTACAAGTTTTATTGTTAAGGGTCCATTACGAATTATGCCCCTACAATTGGCGCCCACCGTGGGGCGGACTTGTGTATAAGCAGTGCGACGGCTGGTGTATAAAAAAAAATCAATCAAGAGCAAACATAGAACTATACAGTTTACAGCAGCAATATTCATCCAGAAGTCTACAACAACAAGAAATAAGAATATACGAAAAAGAAAAGAGATAATACACAAGGCAGGTCTACTTCTTTATTAATATAAAAGAAAATTATTACATCTCTTACAAATGATGCCCAGGGGGCTTGTTCTAAAGCTAACTACAAAGGCAGACGCTTGACAAAGCCGGCAGAAGAACAAAAGGTAGAAAGCAAAGCTGACTGAAGAACAAAAGATAGAAAAGAAGTGAAAGAAGAGATGAAGAACAAAAGGTAGAAAGCAAAGCTGGCTGAAGAACAAAAGATAGAAAAGAAGTGAAGGAAGAGAGGAGGAAAGAAGAGAAAGAAGGCTGGCAGAGGAACAAAAGATAGAAAAGAAGGCTGGATGAGAAGCAAGAGAAGAGGAAAAGAAAAGAGGAAGGATCGTTGAGGAACAAAAGAAAAAGAGGAAAAAGAGAAAAGAGGGAAGAAGAGCTACATAGGAGGTGGAAGAGGTCGCGGCACAGGACGGCTCCACTTCTGGGTTCCGCCTGACTTCCCTCCCACCCCCATTGCAGCCGGCTTTGAGGGTCAATGACCCATATCCAAGGGAAGGTGGTTACGTTCTTCCTGGATCCTCCTCCAGACGGCGAGGAGGGTTTCTCCTCTGATTAGGTTAAAAAGAAGGAAAACCTTTGGATTTCCCCTACTCCAACCCCAATGTGACGTCCAGGGTCGGAGTGCCATCCTCGGCTCCTGATAGGGGCTGTGCATCCCCGAGATCGCCCTTTCCAAGGGCCAACTCATTCGAAGGGGCTTGAACGGCTATGTTTGGCAGAACCTTTTTGGGTGATATTTTTGAGAGAAGTTTAAGATGGATGTCTGTCAAGTGTGAAGGAGAAGGTTGCCCTAGAAACGCCTTATATAGAGGGCGGAATATTGATGAGGGCCAATCCGCAATAAATCCCAGGGAGAGATTTCCGGAGGCAATAATTCCGCCCCAAGTTCCAAGGGGCCTATCAACCGTTATATCCTCATAGATCCATGGCCAGCATTAATGAGGAGGCGCCTCATTAAACGAGAAGACACCGAAGCATCAGAACACGTTACTAGGACAACCTAGGAGACGCCTCGTAATCAGAAGAGTCCCATCAAACGAAGAGGCAAAACACGGCAAGGTCTTATCCTCCACCAACTCCAGCCCGCATTTATTATTATTATTCTGCTTGAAAAGTGTAATTATTTACTGCTTATTGTAAATTATAGCAATGTAGAATTAAACGGCTACGGATAAATAGATGAAATAAATGATAAAATGAGAAAACTAGGTACTGGACAGAACCAAGGCATTGCATGGTCCTCGGACCCAAGCCTCATGGGGAAACCAAATACTTCAGATGACTAAAATGAGAAAACTAGGTACTGGACAGAACCAAGGCATTGCATGGTCCTCGGACCCAAGCCTCATGGGGAAACCAGATATTTCAAATGACAAAATGAGAAAACTAGGTATTGGACAGAACCAAGGCATTGCATGGTCCTCGGACCCAAGTCTCATGGGGAAACCAGATACTTCAGATGACTAAAATGAGAAAACTAGGTACTGGACAGAACCAAGACATTGCATGGTCCTCGGACCCAAGCCTCATGAGGAAACCAGATACTTCAAATGTAAAACGAGAAAACTAGGTACTGGACAGAACCAAGGCATTGCATGGTCCTCGGACCCAAGCCTCATAGGGAAACCAGATACTTCAGATGTAAAACGAGAAAACTAGGTACTGGACATAACCAAGGTATTGCATGGTCCTCGGACCTAAGCCTCATGAGGAAACCAAATACTTCAGATGTAAAACGAGAAAACTAGGTACTGGACAGAACCAAGGCATTGCATGGTCCTCGGACCCAAGCCTCATAGGGAAACCAGATACTTCAGATAACTAAAATGAGAAAACTAGGTACTGGACAGAACCAAGGCATTGCATGGTCCTCGGACCCAAGCCTCATGGGAAAACCAGATACTTCAGATGTAAAACGAGAAAACTAGGTACTGGACAGAACCAAGGCATTGCATGGTCCTCGGACCCAAGCCTCATGGGGAAACCAGATATTTTAGAATAAAAGCCAAGCACTAGACAAAACTTAAACATTGCATGGTCCAAAGCCTCAGGCCAGTAGGAAGAACATTTCCTCATAAAAACTAAGTGCTAAGAAAAACCAAGGTCTCGCATGGTCTTCGGACCCAAACCTATCCATCCTCGGGCGACCTTTTGCGCAAAAAGAAAGCTGCAAAAACAGCTGAAATAGCGATAACAGCCCAACAGGCCGAGAAAATGCGCCGAGGAAGTCAAAATCCATCTCCCCGCCCAAAGGGACGTGCAGCAGAATTTTGAGGGGCTATTGTGGGGCCCCAATCGTTAACTACTCAGGCCCACTCTATACCCGGCCCAAGGCCCACGCCAAGGATATTGTGAAGGTCGAGGATAATGAAAATAGCTTAGGTCACCCAAAGGCCTCGCCGAGGATGACACGTCCTCGGCACACCGACTTCGCTAAAGGGAAAATATCCCTCATTCGTTGAATATATCTCACCAACATTCTGGCCGCTTTAATGGTGAAGTGACCTGAAAACCCTAAAGCATCAGTCACTTCCACTATTATAAAGCCTGCAAAAGCGGCTGGGAAATAACATAAAGCCTGCAAATACAGATGATGGGACAGTCCCCTGTACATAGAAGCTCCGATAATTGACAAGTGGACGGTGAAGACTAACAAAAGTAAAAATACTATATAACCAAGAGATTTCCCAACATAAAAGGGGGGGATCGACTATAAGAAAAAGGCATCCTCGGAGGAAGCCGAGGATGGATATACTTCACAAACCCTTAACCAAAGTTATAAGGATCCTCACGGATACTGATCCAAAGTCATTACAAAGATCCTTACCAACACCTAACTAGGGTCATAGTCCTTACCCTTAGAGAAAACACTTAGCAAAATCATTGTGTTATGATGTTGATTTCATCTCAACCGTCGTTTGTATTGCTAATGCCTAGCCCGTATACCCACATCTCTACAAGTTTTATTGTTAAGGGTCCATTACGAATTATGCCCCTACAGCATCAATCTACAGTAATTTTTAGTTTATTCAATTGAGTTGGGCTTTTTTTTTTTTTTTGGTCATAGTATGCCAGTGTTTTAGTTTGCGCTCTTTTTGTTTTTTTTTTTTTTTTTCCTTTTAAATATTTATATGTGTGGACACAATATTGTTATACTAACTCAAAATATTCTTACAATATTTTCACAATTATTGGAGGTATTAATTTCTTTTAGCTTAAAATAAAATAATAAAATATGAGAATGGACCAATTATAATTGAAAATAAATATATTGTGAAAATATTATAACATCTTGTTATTTTTACAATATTTTTACAATTGCTGAGATCTCATTTCACAATATTTTCACAATAATTTCACAACAAATTCTAAGTGACAATATGTTATTAATGAATAAAAAGGTGATATCAATAATGGATCTGGTTTAAAACCGATAACAATTTGTCATCAAAAATTTGTTGTGAAAATGTTGTAGAAGTATTCTTTAAAATAAAATAATAAAATATCATATCAGCACCTACGTACCATGGCTGAAAATTAAGGTATTTTGAAAATATTATGACATTTTGTTGTGTTCTTGGACTTTTTTTTTTTAGTCAATATGGGTGAGTCAAAATTCATTATTCACACAATTTTCTTGTGTTTTTTTTTTAATACACAATTTGAAGTGGTGGTTTCAGTTTAAAACCATTAACAGTTTGCCACTTAAGATTTGTTGTGAAATTATTATGGACATAAAAAATAAAATATCAGATCGAGACTTACCACAACTGGAAATAAAAGATATTGTGAAAATGTTGTGATATTTTGTTGTGTTCCTAGGCTTCCTTTTTGGTTTAGTAAAATTTGGTGAGCCAAAATTTACTATTCAGACCCAATTTTCGTCAATTGGCTTTTTTTTTTTAATGCACAGTTTAAAATCAATAACAATTTACCACCTAAGATTTATTGTGAAAATGTTGTAGACATAGTATTACTCTAAAATAAAATATTAGACTAGAACCCACCATATATAGCTAAAAATAAAAGTATTGTAAAAATATCATGAAATTTTGTTATGTTGCTAAACTTTTTTTTTTTTTTAATGATTAGTCAATTTGTTGAGTCAAAATTCATTGTTTTATGCACATTTTTCCTACGCGGACTTTTGTTTTAACACATTTTTAATGTTTAAAAACACAAACACACACACACACACATATAGTTTTACACACACACGAGTGCGCATGCGCGCACACACACACAAAGAGAGGCAAAAAAGCACTTTCACCCTTTATATTTGGTTTAATTCCTTCCCTAAACTAAAGTTGAAAATTTTCCTCCTTTATATTTTGTAAAGCAACATATACCCCAACTGTTATACTCTTAGATAAACTTTAACGAAATCTTATGATTTCTAAAATATTCTATTGTGAAAATGTCTAAAATACACCCCATTGAATTTTTATGTTGCAAAACTTTTCTTCGTGTATTTTGAGTTTCTTGTGATAGTCATGCCAGGAAAGTGAGAATTGTGATATATGGTGTTCTATTTTTTACCTAGAAAACACTAATTTATTAAGTTTAAAACTTTAAATCTTCTATACTTATAATTTTATATAATGGAAACTTTGATGGCATATGTCTTTCGTTATCTTGTTATTTTTTTAATTTATTTTCTTGCTTAAAAGGGTTTTTCATTTTAAAAATTAAGTTAGTTAAACATCAAAGTTATGCTCATAAAATAAGAAAATAAAGAGAGAAGTATGCATGGATAACGAAATCTTCATTGCAAATGATTGCAAGTATTTTATTTGATTAAGAGTTTTAATTGAAGCATATATCATTTATTGTGAAATTTTATATATTGTTACAATGTCTTATCAAAATTTAGTTGTTTATTGTCGAAAGATAATGACATTTATTATCATTCTTAGTATAATTTTATATTTTGCAAATAAGTTCTAAGAAATTATCATAGTAAATAAATATTCATATATTAAAAAACTATTTTAAATTTAATTACATATCTTTATACTTTTTCCACAAAAAAATTACATTTTAATTTTCTCACAAAAAGAGCGGAACTGCCTCCCATACTAGTAATACCAAAAAGAAGGAAGTGAACATTTTTGTCTCTTTCTTTTAGTTGAATAGTTTAAGGCGGTCCGACCTTTTTCCAAAAGCTCTGCCTCTTTTGTCGATCTGCCCAAATAAATTATTGATTTGGTACAAGAAAGGGAGAAAAAATAATAATAATAATAATAATGGAGGAAAGGTCGTTGGTACTTGCCACTTGGTAGTGGCAGTGCAGTGGGGCACAGGGAAAGAACATGACCACGTGGCAAACAGAAATCCACGTGATGTTACTGTAAAAACTCTTATTTTGATTGATCTAATTCGGCATTAACTCCGTTTTCAAAACCCAAAGCTTCACATTATGTATCACATGTGATGTATAAAGTAAAAAGAATATTTAAAGTTCCTTTGCCAATGATAATATGCACTAAGTTAATCAAATGAGAAATCACATGGTGCATGAATCACATATCAAGTCTTTTAGAGCATTCACATCAGCATGTTTATTTTACACATCCATTTTTACGCTAAAAACTTACTTTTTCTATTTTACACGTTCACTTTTACAAAACACCCACATCAATTCATTTATTTTACAAGATATTTTAATAAAATATTCATTATACCCTATTTTTTTATTATTTCTCTCTAACTATCCCCTCTTAAGTACGTGCTCTCTCACTCTGTTTCCACTCATTTTCTGATTTCTTGTTCCCTCTCTCTACACCCATCTCTCTGCCTTCCTCTTCCAAATCACAAAACCCATTCGCTGAAACCGATCCAGCTCTCTGTCGATCCAGCTCGCCACCGATTTCCTCCACTGATTCGGCCTCCCTCTGGCAATCCAACTCTCCGTCGATCCAGCTCGCCGCCGATGTCCTCCACCGATTCGGCCTCCCTCTGGCGATCCAGCTCTCCGTCCCTCTTTCCTTCGCCCCTCCCTCTCTTCCTTCACCACCGATCCTTCGCCTCCCACCCCCAACCTTCGCCTCCCACCCCCAACCGACGACAGCAATGGAAGATCTGGCGGATCGGGCGGCAGCACTGGTAGCAAATCTGGCTCCGTTGGGCATTTCACGTGAGTTTTCCGTTGAGTATGGTTTGGGCTGGGTTTTCCGGTGGGGTTGTACTGTTTTTGGGTTGGGTTTACCGGTGAGTTTTGTTTAATTTTCTGTTATTTTTGGTTTAATTTTCTGTTGATTTTGGTCTAATTCTCTGTGCGGTGGTTGCTGGTGGCGCTGGGTTTGGTGGTTGGTGGTTATTCTGGCACGCTAGGTAGTTGATAATATTATTTTAATGTATACACGATCTACAGTACCCGTGTAAATATACACGGGTACTGTAGATCGTGGAAATATATACACGGATTTACATATTTTTACACCCACTGATGTGGGTGTTTTTTTGCTCAAAATGTGTAAATTTTGTACTGTACATCTATTTTAGAAGATTATAACCGAGCTGGTGCGAATGCTCTTAGAGTTTAATCCCATCAAAAAAAAAAAAAAAAAGTCTTTTAGAGTTTAAAATTTTCCTTTGCTAATAATGACGTGCAACAAATCAATCAAATGAGAAAATAATAAAGAATAAAATCACTTAGGAGTTTTTTTTTTTTTTTTTAATTTTTTTTTTATAGAGGATTTCATCCAATGACATCTGCTTTTAATGATATCTTGTTATCATCAAATCAAGATATTAATCGGTTTTTTATATAGAAATTAAACTTCAAATCTTTTATTTAACCGTCAGAAATTTTATCAGTTTTTTTTTTTAGAGTGGAGATTTTATCAGTTGAGTTAACTAAAACCTATCATTTAAGAGTTAAGAGCATAAAAGAAACTTGATAACAACAAGATGGTGCTCAATTTTGGTATACTAGATATTATTGCTAAGATGGGCTCAAAATTTTTTTTATTTATTTATTGTGCAAGTGATAATTTGACCATTAGCACAGGACCCACATATGATTCATAAACGTTTAAGGGTGTTTTATTATTTATTTTTTTGACATCCGAATAAATATTTAAATATTTTGGGTCCTTAAAAAAATAAAAATGTTATCAGCACTCAGCAGCACTTGTGTCTACGTGACAGTGAAGTGGTCTAGAAATTTTGTTCTCTTTAGGGAATAAGAAAAGGACTAGCGCATATGTAAACAGAGGAGGTGAAAGTACATTGATAGACAAAATAATGCAGCGGTGTTTTGAGAGATAAAAAGTATGAAAGAAGATGAGAAAATTGGAGAGACCAATGACGGCGACATGAGAAAGAAAGATATAATGAAGTGATTAAGTGGGGATGAGAAGAGAAGAGGCGATAGATTTGACTTGGTGAGTTCGATCAAGATACTAATTGGCTTTCACGTGGGTGGGTTTGTGAAATGGGTTAGGAACCTTCTTGAAAATTCTTTGGGTAGAATACCAACATGTTAATTTTATTCTTTTTAACATTAAGGGTCTGTTTGGATAATATTATTACTGAAAATTGAAAATTGAAAACTAAAAACACTATAACAAAATAATTTTTAAATATGTTAATAGTGTTGTGTGACTCAATTTTAAAGTTAAATTTACAGTGCACGAGACCCAACCAAAAAACGCACACGCCAGCACAAACACAAATGCGTTTGTATCCAAACTAACACTAACTGATAACATGCCCATTTTATTTGAGATTTTTTTTAATAAGACAACTATATTAAACTTGTTATTTTCTATAATAGTAATATATATAATATTTTAAATTTTATATACAGTAACCCGAAACACCCTTAAACAGTACATTGAAATAAACTAGTACCAAAATATTTCCTTCCAAAAGACAAGCTGAAATAGGGTCCAAAACTGTATTGAGTATGTTTGTGTGGGTGAAATGTAGTGTGGGGTTTGGATGGAGCTTGTACCGATTGTGGGTTGTATCCCTTAGGACTAGGTTTTTTTTCTCAAAAATATTGTTCAATCTCTCTCTCAAAGTAATTTGAAATTCAATAAAACAAATCAAGAACAAGAAAAATGAACACTGGAAAAGTAGAAATTGTAGCAGCAACATTGTGGTGGTTGGGATGGTGAGAGGAGAGAGGAGAGAGAAAAAAATAAATATTAAATGAAGTATGAGGAAAGAAAGGAGAGAGGAGAGAGAAAAAATAGATAATTAAATGAAGTAAAAAAAAAAAAAAAAGAGTATTGAGTCTAATGTGGGTGCATAAAAAACTTGGAGAGTTAAACTAGAAAAAAAAAAAAATTTTTGGTTTAATTTAGCTAAACATTTGAGAAAGCTGATGTGAATTACTTTAATATTGTTAAATGAACCACAAAACCATGACCAAGTGTGAAGACTATATTAAATTTTACATATTTTTGTGTCTTGTAAAACACACATTGGTCCAATGAATTACTAACTTCAAAGATTTAAGAGAAGAAAACAAGGTAGAAGTAGAGGAAGATTGTGTAGGTTCAGTTAGCCCAACTAGTAAAGTTCAAAAATTAATTGGTGTCTTAGTCTGATGATAAAAAGCTATCATCAAGAGCGGACGCCATAGGTTGAAACTTTTTAAAAAAATTAATTAATTAATTAATTAAAAATTTAAAAAAAAAAAAAAAAAAAAAAAAAAGGTAGAGGAAGATTGTGAAAGCAATTTATCCATGGCGGTGATTGAACCGAAGATAGATTTTTAACGTTCCAAGAGCAGTGTTGATAACGATTTACTATCAGTAAATCATCAATTTGTTCCAGAAATAAACTGCTTTATTTAATTGAGATCCCAATAGTTGATCATTTCATGGTTTATGCAAAAAAATGAAAATAAAAATTACGTGCCGGCGCCCAACAAGGGTATAGCTAAATTCAGGCCTTGATCCATACTTCCCTCTTTCGAGGGGTAATACACTAATACCAATGAAAATGACATTATCAATTTAGATAGGATTCCAGGACCTTCCTAGATCAATATCTCGAAATGGTTTTTGAATGTGCATTTGTTTACTTATGGGTACATATTATCCAAAGAATGGAAAGTTAAAGTAGCCTACCCCAGTTTTTGATAATGGGTTTCTATAAACTTAGCGTCTTATTGTGCATTCAATATGCAAAGTTGTTTGGGACTCAAGAGCCTTGTGATTCAATAAATTCTCTTATTGAGGAGGACTTAGATTCAAATCCTCTTCATTACATGTCATTAGAAAATTAAATAGAAAATACAAAGTCGATATTTTTTCTTTTAAATTTTTTTAAAGATAGGTCCACCGTGGTTTTACTTCCTGGTCAAGAAAGAAGAAGTAAAGTGATTACTCGCTCCCTCTTTGATTTCCTTCTTTCTTTTGGTGGCTTTTTTATTTATATTTTTCCTTGCATATGTGTGATGGATTTATCATTTTAAGATTTTTAAAGATGCTAATTTAATTTTATGATGATCACTACCTTCCAAGTACCACCAAATGAACCAAAATATTAAATTTGAAAGTTTAGAAAGCTATAGTTGTACCCAATAAAATTTAGGAAAACATAACCAATTATAACACAAGTTAGAAAAATATGACCTAACTCAAAAAGCTTCATAAAATTTGTCTTTAATTTATACACATGCACGAATTAACCATATGATTTTCTGGTATGATTAGTGAGGACAATTTACTTGAATTTTATATTTGATTATAATTTTTGTATATTTCTTCTTAGTTCCCTGTCACTTTGTTCTAAATTCCAATAAAAATTATTTATTCATACTGAGAATGGCTGTCATTGTTTTATTGAAACCCATTACATTTCAGGATTTAGATCTTTATCAATAGACTCTCAGCAAAAAATAAACTAATTAATGAAAGATCTTTAGCAATAGACTACATAACTTGTATGTGATTGAAAATTTAAACCCTTTGTCTACTTCGTTGGCTGTGGCGTTTTGGAGGTGGTGCAAGAACAAAATACCCCGTAAAATATAGGATTCCAACTGTTACAAAGAAACCAATTGAGTATCCAATTTTCAGTCCTTCCCATAAAAACCATGTCGCCTTACTCTCATAATTTGATGATTTTGTTGGTGACGGCTCTTCCGGACATGACACTTAAATTTGCATTCCGCACAACCCACTATTGTTGGCAAAAAAGTTTGGATCATTCATGTTGTCCATTTGGCCACCAATTGGAATTTTACCTGTGAGTTCATTGTTACTCACATCCAAAATAGACAGTTCTTGCAACTTTGTTAGTGATTGTGGAATTAAGCCAGATAGTTTGTTTTGTGACAAGTCCAAACTCTCTAAATCACCAAAACTTATAGGTATCTTCCCAAAGAGGATGTTATTTGAAATGTTGAGAAGTTTTAGACCCTTCATCCTACCTAATGAAGCTGGGATTTCACCAGAAAGTTGGTTCATCGACAAGTCTAACAAAGAGTAGAGCTCTAGGTTACGGCCAGGGAGACCATGTTTTGACTTCTTCCAATTCACTATCATATCATTATACTCAATCGGGAAGATGAAAACCTCGGGGAGTGAAAATTTTTCAAGTGTTTCAATCATACCAACAAGATTTCCAAATTTTTTAGGAATATTGCCAGCAAGACGGTTATTTGAGAGATCAAGAATTCGAAGACTACTAAGATTGGAAATACAATCTAGGATGGAACCTTGGAGGGTGGTGTTTCGTAAATTTAGGACTTGAAGGGTGGATATTTGGCTAATAAATTTTGGCAATTCACCTTTGATTTCGTTGTCAAGGATATATATCTAGGTGTTGAAGCTGGCTCATATTAGACTATTAGTCAAGTTTCTGGGCAAGCTACCAATAAACTTATTTTCTCCCAATGCAAGAATTCTAGTTTCTTAGGAAAAGTTGGTTGGAAGTTCACCTGAGAATTCATTGGAAGAAAAGTCAATGTACCCGGGCAATAAATTGGAGCTGAAATCTGGTAAGTTGCCAAAAAATCTATTACTTGACAAGTCTAGTAATAAGAGGCGATAAATATTGGAGATAGATTGAGGAATCTTCCCAAAAAAATTGTTACCAGCCAACATAAGAATCATGATTTCAGTAGCATTACCAATGTTGTCTGGCAGTTCTCCAGAAAAGTGGTTCCGAGATAGGAAAAGAACTGATAAATTAACTTTGAGAATTGAAGAGACGAGGTGGGAGAGAACCTGTAAGACTATTATCTGATAGAATTATACTTCCAACTTCCATTTCAACAAGCCATTGTGGGAGCATTCCTTCTAGCTTGTTCTCACTCAAGTCCAAAATTCCCAGAGTTTCTTGTTTAGAAATCCAATATGGGATTTCTCCTACAGGACCACAACACTTCATAGAAAAGTGAGATAGCATACACTTTGGCAGTGTCTTTTCATTGCCATTCCAAGTTAGATAATTCCCTCCTAGAACCAGACGCTTCAAGCCCTTGATATTGAACAACCAAGATGGAATTTCTCCACTGAGAAAGTTGTTTTCCAACTGAAGTGTTTCTAACTTCGTCAATTTCTGTATGGATGATGGAATTCTTCCTGTCAACTTCTTGTTGCTCAAGTCCAATTCTTTCAACTCCTTCAAATCCAATATTGAAGATGGAATTTCACCTAAGAAATTGTTGCTGAGAAAATACAATTGCTGCAACTTTGTCATGTTCCCTATCTCCTTGGCGATACTGACACTAGGAAAATTTTCGCCCAGCTTCAATACCCTCAAGTTTTGAAGAGAGCCCACTTCCCCACTAAGAATACCGTGGAATGAATTGCTACTTATATCAAGATATTGAAGGTACCTCAAGTGAAAAACTTGAGAGGGAATGGAGCCATTAAAGAGATTATTCTTCAAGTCAAGATAAACCAATTTGCTCAAATTTTTAAAGCTGTTGCCTGGCAATTCTCCTTGTATGTGATTTGAGGACATGTCAAGCAGTTTCAAGCTTCTAATGCAAAAAAGTGGAGTCAAGATGGTGGAAGCCACCGCAATGGGCTCCATAGATTGCATGAAGACAAGGGAGTCAAGATATAGCCCAATCACAGTCCTGGAATGAAAGCCAGAACTACAAAGGACTCTTTCCTAGTTGCAACAATCTGAGCTGGAATTCCATGACTCACAATAAGCTTTCTAATGAAGAAGAACTAGTAGTTTTAATGAGAGAAGATTTAAACTGGAGAAGGGCTTGTTTTTTATCTTCAGGACAACAAAGAGAAGAGGTGAACAAGATGATGAGAAGTGCTAGTAGCAGGCTGAGTTTGGCCATTGTTGTGTTTCTTTTTTCTTTGTTGAATGGTTATGACAAATTTGGAGAGGTGTGATAAAATGAGGTTTACATGCTGCAGTACCACTGATCATAGTGTACTGAAAGTCTAAGTCAATGGGTATGTAGCAGATGCTTTTGGAAGATCGACTGGAAAGAAAATGAGAGACTAGAAGGCACTTTGGCTTGGATGGTGTCTCTTTTCCATGGAGTGAGGTTTACTCAAAAGAATTTGACTTCTGTTATTGTATTCTTTGAATAAAACCAGAGGAAAGAGGCTGGAAGTCAAATTGGTTTGTCTCTTTCCGTGAGATTAGTTTACTCAAATTTTGACTTTTTTTCCCCTACTTTTATTTAAAGAGAGAGAGTATTTAGTTATCTATTATTTCACGGGTATGGCTTCTGTCCTGGATCCTCTCCGATCGTGACACTTGTCTATTTTTGACACGTATCATGATCGCAGTGGGTCCATTATACAAAGGCACTGGACAGAAGCCATACCTTTGTTTCACGAACCACAAAACTATGACCAAGAGTGAAGAGTAGATGCTATATATTAAAAAATTATATTTTTAGGACAGTTTCTCTTCAAATTCTTTTTATGTCTTTTTATCGAATGTGAATTTTGACAAGTCCACCATTAAATTACATTTTCTTACTATATCTTTCATATTTGCAAAATTTCAAGAAAATCTAAGATTAATAACTACGTCATTTATCAAATATTTAAATTTTTAATTTTTGTAGTGTTAAATTATACATAAATAATAAATTTATAAATCAAATAATAAATAATATCTAATTTGACCAAAATTTAACATGCATGTTAAGAATATAAAAAATATACAATCTAATTATAAGATTTTTAAAATATAATTTGAAGGGTTTTTTTTCTAAATTTCAAAAAACTGGGTCTAAGAGACTAAGACCGGGTCTAGAAGAAACAAAAAAGAAAACCGGAGGTCCAGTAAAAAAATGCCCCCAACTCTATTCTTTACATCCGAAAGGTAGTCTTGAGCTAAAAGCCAACATTATGTCATTTTTCGTTGGCTCAGATTTTGACAGGTTTTGGGGCCCAAATTGTGGAGTGACTCCAAGACTCCCATGTATTTTTGTTTCTAAATAGGCTCAAATGCACAATGACTATTACTATAGACATACGGTAGTAAGAGCATCCACATCCGAATTTCAAATCCCATCCTATTTTACCATCCTAAAAAGCTACTTTATCACTTATACCATACCATTTAATAATTCACCCAACATCCCATATTTCATTTTTTCATTCTACTTATTAAAATAATATAAATTACACAATAAAATAATATAAAAAATCTCTCTCTTCTCTCTTCTCTCTTCATCTCTGTTCTCCGTCTCTCTATTTTCCCTCTCTCATCCACCCACCACCAACCCAAACCCAGAACAACCACCCACCAATACATGCCTGCAACTTGAAAAAATCCTTGATTTTTTTTCTTCTCTTCACTGCCAATTCAGCCATATTCACAAAGAAAGAAAGAGCAGAGATAAAATTCAACCACCATCCATATCAAACCCATACCCAATTCAGCCATACCCACCTCTTCCTTAAGCCATCAGTCACAACAGAAAAAAAAAAAAAAAAAAAAAAAAAAAAAAAAAAAAAAAGAGAACCCAGATCGCAACCCAGAAGAACCCAAACCTCTTCCTTTAGGCATCGGTCACAATGAAAAAAAAAAACACACACACACACACACAGAACCCAGATTGCAACCCAGAAGAACCGGATCGCAACCCACTTCGGCAACACTTTTTGACACCAGATTCTCCACTTCAGCACCTACAAACTCGCGTTCATCGCTTTCCTCCACGCCATCACCACCATGCCACCACTACCTTCTACCCAAACAAACCCAGCAAACACCGAAACCCACCATCAAACCCATGGAACAAATCCCCCAACCCATCGGAAAAAATCACAACCACCGGACCTAAATCCAACCACCCAACGCCAACCCAAACACCACCCAAACGCCACCCAAATCCAACCCAAACGCTGGAAACCGGAACCAAAAACCCAAAATAAAACCCACCACGGCCATCGCAGCCGTGCCACCAGCCTCGCCACCACGCCGATCAAGAAATCCGATCCGACGTGAGCTCCGATCTGGCCTGGTGATTCGGCGTGAGCTCCGAGAGAGAAGGTTGACAATGGTGAGAGAGAGATGGGATGAGAAACAGAGAAGGAAGAGAGAGAAAAGAAAGAGAAAAAATGAGAGAAGAGAGAGAAATTACCCGATAAAAAAGCATTAAAAAATTATTATTTTTTATACAATTCAGCTACAATACCATCTTACATTTGAGATGGTACTGTAGCAAAATCTCATTTTTTTTTTTGCATATAGGATATGGCCTTCCCATTACTGATGGGTTTTGGGGCTTAAATGCCAAATGTTCTTAACATTTGGCATTTACAAACCCAAATGCGGATGCTCTAAGTAGTAGCTTCTATTCTAGTCAACCGTAATGGGCTCATAGTAACTTTGAATCTTCAGCTCCACTCAACAAGCGAACCCATCGAAAAAAACTGAGAGAGGTAAAGCCACGCGCCATTGTAGTGGGAAAGAAACACGGTTTTAAGAGGAATATTATTATCGGATACATGAATCTTTTCATTTATATGAAGATGGATCTTATATTTGTGGGGTCTATTCTCATGTGAGTGGAATGATTCGTGCATCTGAAACATAGTGTATTTTGTCCTATTTTTAGTCAAATTTCAGGTTTTGCCACTCTCGTCGTAATACTTTTAATATTCCATTAAATTTTATATTAATTAAAAAAATTAGTTAAATTATTGTAAGGACTCAAATTATTTTGGATCCAAACAATAACATTTGTAGATCATGGGTAGAAGGGCTAAGCACCAGCAAAGCGAACTATGGTCGTCGTGAGATTCATAAGAATAATAATAAAAGAATTTGATTAAGTGTTTGGGAGGATAATAACAATGATTTTTGCTATGTGTTTGTGAAGAAAGTTCATCCTCGGCTTAGTCCGAGGATCTATTTCCTTAGAACTGACATACACAAGGGTTGTCCTCGGACACCCTGGAGATCCCTTTTTCATTTTTCTTCCTGGGTCCTCTTTTCTTATGTTGGAGGTTCTATCTATTATATAGTCTTGTTTAGTTGATCTCTGTCGTCCACTTGTCGGTCATCTGAACTTATGTCTGAGGACTCGTCCTGTTAGTCACTTCTGCAGGCTTTCTGTTAGTTGGAGTAACCAAGGCTGCACTGTTCATTAGTCAATTCACCATTAATGCGGCCAGAGTGTTGGTAGCATACACTTAATGAGCGAGTGACAGCTTCCATCCTTCAACGCCACCAATTCGAGGACGTGGGAATCCTCGGCGGGGTCCCTTGATGATTTGGGCCTCATCCGCTTATCTTCGGATTCTGTCTCTCCTCCGCATAGACCTTGGGCCCGATATGGAGTGGGCTGGGGTTGCTAAATATTTAGGGCCCTACAATAGCCCCTCAAATTCTGCTGTCCAACCTCTTAGGCGAGGAGGAGGATTTTGACGTTTTCAGGCCTATTGTCTTGCCCTGTCGAACCTTGCCTTTTTGTCAGTGTATCCATCCTTTCAACTGCCTCTGCAACTTTCTTTAGCACAAAGGGCTCGCCCGAGGAGTTTTTCCTTATTTCTGTAAGTCTTCTTTTCTTTCTATTCTATACTTTTCCGCCTGAGTCCCCTCCTAGTTCTCCTAGGATGGGTAAGTTTAAGTTGTTGTGCTTTAGCGCTCAGCTTTATTTGGTTTCCGTTCCTAGCAAGACCCATTACTTAACACCAAAGGGGTTGGCTTCGCTGTAGGTTTGGACCTACGGTCAGTACAAAACCCTAGTTCTATCTAGTGCTTAGATCGTCTTATAGTGACTAGTTTCCCCAGAGGCTTAAGTCCGAGGACCATGCAAGGCCTTGGTTCTGTCCAGTACCTAGCTTTCTAATTTTAAGTAGTTAGTTTCCCCAGAGGCTTGAGTCCAAGGACCATGCAATGCCTAGGCTCTGTCTAACACTTAGTTTTTGTCTGAAGTAGCTGGTTTCCCCAAAGGCTTGAGTCCGAGGACCATGCAAGGCCTTGGTTCTGTCCAGTACCTAGTTTTCTGATTTTAAGTAGTTAGTTTCCCCAGAGGCTTGAGTCCGAGGACCATGCAATGCCTAGGTTGTCTAACACTTAGTTTTTGTCTGAAGTAGCTGGTTTCCCCTGAGGCTTGAGTCCGAGGACCATTCAAGGCCTTGGTTCTGTCCAGTACCTAGCTTTCTGATTTTAAGTAGTTAGTTTCCCCAGAAGCTTGAGTCCGAGGACCATGCAATGCCTAGGTTCTGTCTAACACTTAGTTTTTGTCTGAAGTAGCTTGTTTTCCCAGAGGCTTGAGTCCAAGGACCATGCAAGGCCTTGGTTCTGTCTAGTACCTAGTTTTCTGATTTTAAGTAGTTAGTTTTCACAGAGGCTTGAGTCCGAGGACCATGCAATGCAATGCCTAGATTCTGTCTAACACTTAGTTTTTGTTTGAAGTAGCTGGTTTCCCCAGAGGCTTGAGTCCGAGGACCATGCAAGGCCTTGGTTCTGTCCAGTACCTAGTTTTCTAATTTTAAGTCGTTAGTTTCCCCAGAGGCTTGAGTCCGAGAACCATGCAATGCCTAGATTCTGTCTAACACTTAGTTTTTGTCTGAAGTAGCTGGTTTCCCCAGAGGCTTGAGTCTGAGGACCATGCAAGGTCTTGGTTCTGTCCAATACCTAGTTTTTTGATTTTAAGTAGTTAGTTTTCCCAGAGGCTTGAGTCCGAGGACCATGCAATGCCTAGGTTCTGTCTAACACTTAGTTTTTGTCTGAAGTAGCTGGTTTTTCCAGAGGCTTGAGTCCGAGGACCATGCAAGGCCTTGGTTCTGTCCAGTACCTAGTTTTCTGATTTTAAGTAGTTAGTTTCCCCAGAGGCTTGAGTCCTAGGACCATGCAATGCCTAGGTTCTGTCTAACATTTAGTTTTTGTCTGAAGTAGCTGGTTTCCCCAGAGGCTTGAGTCCGAGGACCATACAAGGCCGTGGTTCTGTCCAGTACCTAGTTTTCTGATTTTAAGTAGTTAGTTTCCCCAGAAACTTGAGTCCAAGGATCATGCAATGCCTAGGTTCTGTCTAACACTTAGTTTTTGTCTGAAGTAGTTGGTTTCCTCAGAGGCTTGAGTCCGAGGACCATGCAAGGCCTTGGTTCTGTCCAGTACCTAGTTTTCTAATTTTAAGTAGTTAGTTTCCCCAGAGGCTTGAGTCCGAGAACCATGCAATGCCTAGGTTCTGTCTAACACTTAGTTTTTGTCTGAAGTAGCTGGTTTCCCCAGAGGCTTGAGTCCGAGGACCATGCAAGGCCTTGGTTTTGTCCAGTACCTAGTTTTCTAATTTTAAGTAATTAGTTTTCCCAGAGGCTTGAGTCCGAGGACCATGCAAGGCCTTGGTTTTGTCCAGTACCTAGTTTTCTAATTTTAAGTAATTAGTTTTCCCAGAAGCTTGAGTCCGAGGACCATGCAATGCCTAGGTTCTGTCTAACACTTAGTTTTTATCTGAAGTAGCTAGTTTCCCCAGAGTCTTGAGTCCGAGGACCATGCAAGGCCTTGGTTCTGTCCAGTACCTAGTTTTCTGACTTGCTCTGCCGAGGAGGGGACCCTGCTCTGTTCTAGCCTCTTCGTTTAGCGTGCCTCTTCTGATTACGAGGCATCCCTTAGGCTGTTCGAGTAACGCGCTTTGACGCTTCGGTGCCTTATCGTTAATGAGGCGCCTCCTCATTAATGTCCTTGCGGATTTACAAGGATCTAGCGGTGGATAAGCCCCTTGGAAATTGGTTGGAGTTATTGCCTTCGGTAATCTCTCCCTAGGATTTTGTGCGGGTTGGCTCTCACCAATTTTCGCCTTCTATAAAAGGCATTTCAGGGACAACCCTTTTCTTCAAACTTCACAAACATCTGAATTCGAATTTCACAAACACACTGTTCAGGTGCTCTGCAAAAATAGCACTTTGTGCCCCAAAAAATGAATTAGCCCTTGGAAAGGGCGATTACAAGGAAGCCTAGCCCCTTTCAGGAGCTAAGGATGGCACCCCGATCCTAGACGTCATGTTGGGGTTGGGGTTGGGGTAGGAGGAAGCCGAAGATTCTTCTTCTTTTCAACCTAACCAGAGGTGGAACCCTCCTTGCTATTTGGAGGGGGATCCAGAAAGAACGTAACCTCCCTCCCTTGGATTTGGATCCGTCAGCCCTCCAAGCTGGCAGTGATGGGGTTGGGAGGGAAACCAGGCGGAATCAAGAGGCGGAACCGTCAGGCGCCGCGGCCTCTTCTTCCTTCAACGTTGCCTTCCTTCCTTCCTTTCCTCTTCTTTTGCTTCTCAACCAGCCTTGTTAGGCGTCTTTCTTTGTAATTAGCTTTAGAACAAGCCTGCATGGGCATCAATTGTAAGATGTAATTTTTTCTTCATATATTAATAAAGAAGTAGATCCATTTCATCTCTTTTATTTTTCGCATCTTTTTGTTTCTTGTGATTGTTGCCTTCTGAGTGAATGTTGTTGCCACACGCTGTATTGTTTTTTTTTTTTTTTTTTTTTTAGAAGTCTTGCTCTTAATCTTTTCACACCAACCTCCGCACTTGCTAGTGCACAAGTCCTTCCCACAAACGACGCCAATTGTAAGGACTCAAATTGTTTTGGATCCAAACAATAACATTTGTAGAGCATGGGTAGAAGGGCTAAGCACCAGCAAAGTGAACTATGGTTGACGTGAGATTCATAGGAATAATAATAAAGGAATTTGACTAAGTGTTTGGGAGAATAATAACAATGATTTTTGCTATGTGTTTGTGAAGAAAGTTCATCATCGGCTCAGTCTGAGGATCTATTTCCTTAGAACTGACATACACAAGGGTTGTCCTTGGACACCCTGGAGATCCCTTTTTCATTTTTCTTCTTGGGTCCTCTTTTCTTACGTCAGAGGTTCTATCTATTATATAGTCTTGTTTAGTTGATCTCTGCCGTCCACTTATCGGTCATCTGAACTTATATCTGAGGACTCGTCCTGTTAGTCACTTCTGCAGGCTTTCTGTTAGTTGGAGTAACCAAGGCTACACTGTTCACTGGTCAATTCACCATTAATGCGGCCAGAGTATTGGTAGCATGCACTTAATGAGCGAGTGACAACTTCCATCCTTCAACGCCACCAATCCGAGGACGTGGGAATCCTCGGCAAGGTCCCTTGACGATTTGGGCCTCGTCCACTTATCCTCGGATTCTGTCTCTTCTCCGCATGGACCTTGGGCCCGATGTGGAGTGGGCCGGGCCTGCTAAATATTTGGGGCCCCACAATTATACATAAATATTAACAAAAGCACTTGATTATAGTGAATTTATGCGTTGGTAGAGAGTAAAAACACTCATTTTTACAGCCAATATTTAGATTTTGCTACCTTGGCCCTACTACTTTTGATGTTCCATCAAAGAACTATTTTCATGTATAATTATTCATGTGATATTTGATTAAATTATTTTTTATATATAGTAAACATCTTGATGTACGCGGCCAAAGGCTTGTGTACGCAGGATTTAACCTGCGTACGCATGCTCATGGCATGCGTGCGTGGACTTGTTCACAAACCTTAACCCAGAAAAACGAAACAGAAAAACAAAGCACAAAAGAAAACCCTAATTCTAATAGCTAAACATGCTCAAAACATAAAAGAACTATAAAACTAACCTAAGCAAACATAAACTAAGCAAAGAAACGAGATTAAAAGAGAAAAGAAAGACTAAAATGAAAAGAGAAATGTTGAAGTTTTATATCTCAAAAAGGAGTTCCCAAACTTTGATTTTGACCGTTTTTCTTAGTCAAATCTATCACAAGTCATGAAACAAATGATTAGTAACGTTAAACTAAAAGGATTGGGCCAGAAAAGGTCTCAATCAGATAAAATTGACTTGAGAGTGTTTTGTGAAAAACTCTCTTTTGATTTACTATTTTATAGTGAATCTTAAGTTTTTCTCATGAGATTTCTCTGTATGTTGAAAATGTACCATGTAATGCTTTATATAATGAAAAAAATAGGGTTTAGAATGGCTCCTAGACAATGTGAGATTCATCACAAATCTCAGTCATTATTGTAGAAAACTTGTCTTTCTTATGTTTCTAGAACCCTAGTTACATATGCAAGAGAGTGCTTGCGTACGCAAGCCGTCGCCCACGTATGTGGGCTGAGGGCCTCTTTGGTCATTTTATTTTCAAAAATATATTTTTGCTCATTTAAAATGTTATATTTTCCATTTTAACACTTCTCAAGTCAATTTGATATTTGATTGGACTCTAAACTGGCCTTGGGCCCTAGAGTTTGAGCATCATTAAAAAATAGGAGTCTGAATCATAAGGAATACAAAATGTGATGTTTGATGGTTATGACAAGTTTGGAGAGGTGTGATAAAATGAGGTTCACATGCTATAGTACCACTGATCATAGTGTACTGAAAGTCTAGTCAATGGGTATGTAGCAGATGCTTTTGGAAGATCGGCTAGAAAGAAAATGAGAGACTAAAAGCCACTTTGGCTTGTCTGGTGTCGCTTTTCCAAGGAGTGAGGTTTACTCAAAAGAATCTAACTTCTGTTATTGTATTCTTTGAATAAAACCAGAGGAAAGAGGCTGGAAGTCATATTGGTTTGTCTCTTTCCGTGAGATTATTTTGCTCAAATTTTGACTCTTTTTTTCCTTCCTTTTATTTAAAGAGAGAGTGTATTTACTTGACCATTGTTTCACAAACCACAAAACTATGACCGAGAGTGACAAGTGAAGGCTATATATTAAAAAATTATATTTTTGGGACAAAGTTTTCCATCAAACTCTTTTTATATTTTTTTATCGAATGTGAATTTTGACAAATTCACTATTAAATTACATTTTCATACTATATCTTTCATATTTGTAAAATTTCAAGAAGATCTAAGATTAATAACTATGTCATTTATCAAATATTTAAATTTTAAATTTTTGTAATCTTAAATTATACATAAATAATAAATTTATAAATCAAATAATAAATAATATCGGATTTGACCAAAATTTAACATGTATGTTAAGAATATTAAAAATAAACAATCTAATTATAAGATTTTTAAAATATAATTTGAAGGGTTTTTTTCTAAATTCCAAAAAATTGGGTCTAAGAGACTAAGACCAATGGGTTTAGAAGAAACAAAGAAGAAAACCGGAGGTCCAATAAAAAAATACCCCCAACGTTGTTTGTATTTTTTTGGAAATACATGTGGGTAAAAAAGTCTGTAAAAATTCGTGTAATGTTGTTTAAACATTAAGAACTATTGTTTAAACAAAGGTAACAAAAGGGCCCATAATTTTCCAAATGCTTGTCTTCTGAACACATTTGTGTATTTGGGTTGAAGTCAAATTTATTTTACAAGTTGGAAATTAATTCTTTATTACCACCAGAAAGGGGAGATTATTAACCATTTGGTTGTTATAGTGCTTTGGTTACTACCTAATGCCATGGTTGTTGTTAATGATTTGGAAAATTAAGCACCACCAAATCCAACTTAATCTCAGCAATTACAAAATAGAATTCAAAGCTTACCAACCATAAAAGTTGGTATTCTATAATATAATATATTTCAAAAGTAATTCAATACCAAACACAATTCTATGTATCTCAAAGCACTTCTAACATCAACAGTTCAACACAAAAAATCTTTAATTGGACTGACAAAGTAAACAAAGGTTAAAGCACGAAAATTTGAGCTTACCAGTCCCTTTCTTGGTCCAAGGAGAGACCATAATTGTTGGTACACGAAAACCAAGCCTATCAAACTTGAAGAAAAAAGAAGCTGGCGGGGCTAGGATTTGGGCTATTGCCAGTGACGGCCAAGGCTTGGATCTCCATCGGTAGCGGATTAGTGCTTGAGTTTCTTCACTCTCTCGTGGGTGTTTGTGATTTTTTTTTTTTTTTTTTTTTTTGGGAGAAGCCGTGGGTTTGTAAATCAGTTGCAAATACTGGTTTTAATTTGGTAGGGTGTTTGTGATTTTTTTTTTATTTTTTTATTTTATTTTGGGAGAAGCCGTGGGTTTGTAAATCAGTTGCAAATACTAGTTTTAATTTGGTACCAGTTTGTGAATTTCTTTCGTGTAAATTTATTTTGTAATTTTTTAATAAAAAAATGCCATATCATTAAAAAAAAAAAAAAGTTATTGTTCTGTTAGCTACGTAAGTAACACTACTAACGGCAATTAGTAAAATGATTAATACAACTCAGTTTTAAGGATTCAGATCCTTTAGAGTTTCTAGGGTACTCTACCAAGTAGATTTCTTTAAATCTTAACCGTTAGTTAATGATTTAAAGGTCCTAGATTTTGCCATGTCAGCATTCTATTAATAATAATCTTAATTGCTTGGTTTTCAACATTATTATATTATTTTAAGAATATTATTAGTGGAATGCTGATATGGCAAAATCTAGACCATTAAATCATTAAAGAATGGTTGGGATTTAAGGAAATCTATTGGTAGAGTACTCTAGGAACTCTAGAAGATCTGAATCCCAGTTTTAAAACTTGATGAACTAATTGTGCTCGCTTCAAACTTGAGAGACTAATTACGCACACAAGGTAAATTTAAGAAACCAACATTGCAATTTCGCTAAATTATTTTGTCTAAAATTTTTTAAAGGGTTGGATTGTTTGTTTTGAGTAAAATTTGTTAATTGGACTTAAATTTTTTTTTTTTAATTTTAGATCTATAAATTTTTTTTATGGTCTTTAAAAGAATAATGATATTGGTAAGAGGGGCAAGTGTAATTTATATTTATGGACAAGATAAGACTCTCCCTGTCATTTATCTTGTTTGTTTACATTTACAAATTGTGGTTAGAACTTCCATGTAGTGCAACTTTGCGCCTTAATTCTCCGCTTTAGTTTCGTCCATGGCGTGGGGAAATATAAGATCGCTCCGTTCCTTCTCGAATGTTCGGAATATCTTTCAGGTTTGTAACTACTTTTTTTTTAATTAAATTATAATTAATATAGTAATTAATTTAATCGTGTTCTGATTATCATCTAATTACAAAATTAATTTAACTTCTTTATTTTATTTTATTATAATTGGCTGTTTTTCTGCATAATAGGTCTGGTTTTCCCTGTATTGATGTTATTACAGGGTTCTTACGTAATGTTTTCTCATATTTTATCTAATAAAATTTCTATCTTTTATCTCAAAAAAAAATAAAATAAAAAAAATATTGGAGTCATTGAAAAGAAGATAGATTTTAACGTTCCAAGAGCAATGTTGATAAGAATTTACAATCAGTATAATCAGCCTGTTCCAGACATATACTGCTTGATTTTGAGATCCAAATAATTGATCCTTTTATGGATTATGCAAAAAATAATAATGATATTTAAATGCCTAACAGAGGGTATAGCTAAATTCAGGCCTCATTTCCATACTTGCCTCTTTCGAGAGGTAATACTAATGAAAATGACATTATCAATTTAAATGTGATTTCAGGACAAATATAAATGCTTTGTACCTTTTTTTGTATATCACTCTATATTCTACCAATCACTGTTTGCCATGTTTTGATTTTATTTTCTTTATAAAATAATTGAAGTTTAAAATAGAAAGCAATCATATACATGATAACTAATGATTGGTGGAATATAGAGTAATACACAAAAATAGTATAGAGAATTTGAATGTGCATTTAATTTACATATAGTTCTATGTTATCTAAAGAATGGGACGAAAAAAAAAAAAAAAAAAAAAAAAAAAAGAGACCACCCCAATTTTTGATAATGAGTCTATCAACCTGGTATTTTATTTTGCATTCAAAAATATGTAAAGTTATCATGAGTCTTGTGGCTAAGTGAATTCTCCAATTGAAGAGAACCTAGATTCAAACCCTCTCCATTACTTGTCATTAGGAAAAAAGAAATGAATGTCTCTCTCTCTTTCTTTCTTTCTTTCTTTTTCTTTTTTTTTTTTTTTTTTTTTTTTTTTTTTTTTTTTAAGATAGGTCTGCCATTTTTTTACAATTCCTTTGCCTTTGTATAATTATACCTTGCAAACGGGTCAGAGTCAAGGATTTTGGTTCAAACCAATCGGGCTTAGGTCAAGTCAGGTACGTGTCGAACTAAAACAAGATACAACCCCTACAACAGCTAACTACCAATTTTAATGAATTATTCAAGACATAATCTAGGTAGTTATCTGGTTAGGATTCAAATGACAAGGTTTGCATGGATAAACATATTCAAAACAGTTTATAATCAACACATCCACATAGAGACAGTGATTTGTTCACAGGGTGAAAACTCAAAACAATAGAAACAGTACTCTGGGACAAAACCCAACTCAAAAAACCCACTATTGATGGTTGTTGCAGTAAAAAAATTACTCATGCAACTTATTGGAAACTTAGTCAAACTAAATACTCGAGCTCCCTACCCTTGCTAGCAACTGTAGACTTCTGCTATGTGCCTTCAAAGTTACTCATTGTTGCAAGTCGATTCACAAACCACAAACGAATCTCTTAGTCACTCCTAGACTTCTTGAAGATTTGATATAGTCTTTTTGGTTTCAACAACACATCCAACACAATTAAGGTGAAATTCTGTGTTTGGAACACTTAGGCCCCATTTGGAAATTGTGTTTAAACAACGAAAACTGTTGTTTAAACACCACAACACGTATTTTCACACACTTTTTCACCCACACGTATTTTCACAAAACTTAAACAATATTGCTGAAAATCTCTTACCAAACGAGCCCTTAACCTCTCAAGGATATTCAATTGGAGAGGGTTGGAAGACAAAGATTTGGCTTTTCAAGGTTTTTCTTGGTGTTTTAGTGACCGTCTTCCTTTTGACGAAATTAGGGTTGAAATAAGGGTTTTATACAAGTAGGGTTTACACCTACATAAACTACCCTAGACGCAAACCTTAGAATTTCCAAAATAGGATCTTGGTTGACCGAATGTCTAACGAGACTCTAACAACAGTTTTTGTCTGATCCCACATGACCAAGCCTTGGTCTGGCTTGACTGAGGTTCACCATTCAACCCATTACCACAATACTTGGTACATTTTTAAAAAACCCAAAAATTGCAACAAAAAAAAAAAAAAAAAAAAAACCATGTAATTAGTCAATACTTAAAAATATTTGGCTCTCCCATCCCACCTAACCAATGCTCTTCCTCCAACTATTGCTCTCCCCTTTTTTACTCTTCTTCTCCCCATTATATCCCACCTTACATTATTCTTCCTCCAATCATTTACCTCTTTTCTGCCATCAATTCTTATTCCCATTTAATCATTATTGTTTTTTACATAAATTTACTATTACTAATTCTGAAAATTTTCTCTCCCAATCATTCCACATTTTATCCCTAAAAAAGAATAATTACTAGCTCTTTATTTGATCTTCTTCTTTCTTTGAGTGGATTTTTTTTTTACTTGCATCTCTGTGGTGGATTTCCGATTCTTTCTAATAGCTAAGCTTTCAATTGATTGTTATAAAATCTATCTTCTGATTTTGATTTCATTCTAATTTTTTTAAAGATAATATTTTAATTTTATGATGACCTTTGATTATCATTATCAAATTAAAAGAGTTTCTCAAAAAAAAAAATTATCAAATTAAAAGATAATCATCTTGAGAGTAGGAGAAATTTCATTCATTGCACGCATGTTCATGACCACTGCCTTCTGATCAGTTGCCACCAAATGCTCGTATAAAAAAATTTTGGAGAAAAAATTACCACCAAAAAAATTAAATTTGAAGCTTAGAAAAATTGTAGTTATACACGATAGAATTTAGAAAAAAATAACCAACTATAAGACAAGTTAGAACTATACAACTCAACTCAACTCAAAAAATCTTCATGAAATTTGTCCTTTATTTATACACATGCACAAATTAATCATATGATCTGTTGGTATGACTAGTGAGAACAATCTAGGTGGATTTTATATTTTATTATAAAAACTTATATATTTCTTCTTAGTTTCCCTCTCACTTTATTCTAGTGACAAATCATTTATTGATACTTATTTCTCGATGATGTCGCGGAAGCCTGAAGAAAGCACACACGATGCTCTCTTGATGGAACAGAAACTAAACTGTTAGTTTCTGGTAGTAAACCTCGAATCCACGAGGGGTTTCCCTGAATCCACAAGGAGAATAAAACTGGAATCCACCAGAAGAAAATTTGACAAAATGTCTGTGTTTATTAATAATCAACTAACTTGCCACTGACGGCTACAAAACATATAAATACTAAGGAAAACGTCTAAAACCCTAATTCGCACTAATTACGCGATTAGGGGACAAATTACTGAATTTTACCAAAAATAGAAAAATTGAGTTAAATGCAGAATCATAACCTACTGACCTTAAGGGTCGTCCCAAAACAGACGGGACCTTATTCTGACTTTTAAACTAAAAGTTATTAAGGAAACACGAATAATACTATAAATAGCAAAAACAATGTTTTCAGGGCCTTAACGAAGGAATTCGCCTAAATTTTGGCGACGTTCATGGCATGAATCTGGATCAGAACGCCGTTTCCCTTCAACCTGCCAAATTTCATGCAATTCCGACACTGTCACCCCGATGACCCCCTACTGGCACCCCCCTTTGAGCCTGCGTTGTGACTTCCTGCGCCCCCGCTGCTCTAGGAAGGCATGTGCTGTCTGTTCTACATCAGTCCCCCCCACTTGAAAAGAACTCGACCCCGAGTTCCCCCTATCTGGTTCATCAGGAGGATGATAATCATACAAGTCAGCAACATTGAAGGTAGAAGAAATGTTCATATCTGGAGGAAGAGCAACCACATAAGCATTGTTGTTGATCTTCTTAGTAATCTGAAATGGCCCATACTTCTTGTCCTTCAATTTGTTGTAGGTACCAACAGGAAATCTTTCCTTTCTAAGATAGACCAGCACTAAATCCCCAACATTGAAGATCTTCTCACGCCTCTTTTTATCAGCAGCTTCCTTGTACTTGGCATTTGTAGCTTCAAGCTTCTGCCTCACCTCCTCTTGTATGGCCTGAATACGGTCAGCCATATTCTCTGCTGCTTGACTCACTCCTGGAAGCTCAGGTAAAGGTACCAAGTCCAAAGCGTGTTTTGGGGGCACGCAGTAGACGATGGCAAATGGAGACTTACCAGTGCTTCTATTAACTGAGCTATTGTATGCAAACTCTGCTTGGGACAATGCAAGATCCCACTGCTTGGGCTTTTCCCTGAGATACACCGGATCAGATTCCCCAAAGTGCGATTAACCACTTCTGTCTGGCCATCAGTCTGTGGATGACTAGTGCTGCTGTAATTCAAGGAGGTATCAAAACGCTTCCACAAAGTCCTCCAGAAGTGACTAATGAACTTAGTATCTCGGTCAGAGGTGATGGACTTTGGCACTCCATGCAAACGCACAACTTCTTTAAAGAACAAATTGGCCACTCGAGTAGCATCTGAAGTCTTCTTGCATGCTATGAAATGGGACATCTTCGAGTACCTGTCAACCACAACAAAAACAGAATCCATACCTCTCTAGGTTCGAGGAAGACCCAATATAAAGTCCATAGACAGATCCTCCCATGGTGCTTGGGGAACTGGCAGAGGCATGTATAAACCAGTATTCTGAGACTGACCCTTAGCAGTTTGGCAGATTGGACACTTCCTCACATGATTGCCAACATCCCTCTTGAGTTGTGGCCAATAATACCTCTCTTCCACCAGTGCTATAGTCTTATCTCTGCCCATATGTCCACCTAGACCTCCACCATGCAGCTCCCTAATAATCTGCTCCCTTAATGAACTTTTAGGGATGCATAATTGGTTACCCCGAAAGAGGAAACCATCCTGGATGTACATACTGTTGATAGCAGTATGAGTTTGATGACACTTACCCCAAATATCACCAAAATCCTCATCATTCTCGTACAGCTCCTTGAGGCAATCAAACCCTACAACTTCAGTACGTAGGGTGGTCAACAAAGATGCTCGCCTGCTGAGTGCGTCAGCCACCCTATTAATGACACCAGACTTGTGCTTCAATGTGAAATGGAAGCGTTGTATATAAGCCACCCACCGAGCATGCATCCTGTTAATGCTAGCTTGACTGTTGATGTGCTTCAATGCCTGATGATCCGTATATAATACAAACTCTCTCTGAATCAGGTAATGCTCCCAATGTTTAAGAGTCCGTACTACAGCAAAGAACTCCAGTTCATAGGCCGACCATTTACTTCGAGCCTCACAAACTTTCTCACTGAAGAATGCTACTGGTCTGTTGTCTTGTGAAAGAACAGCACCTATCCCGACCACAGATGCATCACACTCCACCTGAAACACCTTGTCGAAGTTGGGCAATGCCAAAACAGGGGCTGTGCTCAACTTTTCCTTGATCAAGGCAAAGCTTTGTTCTGCCTCATTTCCCCATAAGAACCTCCCCTTCTTCAGACACTCAGTGATAGGGGCTACTATGCTACTGAAATCTCGAACAAACCTCCGATAGAAGGTTGCTAGCCCATGAAAACTTCGCACATCACTCACTGTTTTCGGGGTTGGCCATTCTCTGATTGCACGGACCTTGTCCTCATCCACATGAATTCCATCTGCACTGACCACATATCCTAAGAACAGCAACTTATCAGTCAAGAAGCTGCACTTCTTCAAGTTGATATACAACTCATTGGCCTGCAGTATCGCCAATACTTCCCGTACATGATTATAGTGGGCTGCTTCTGTCTTACTGTAAATCAGGATATCGTCAAAATAAACAACCACAAACTTTCCAATAAATGGTTTCAATACCTGATTCATAAGTCTCATGAAAGTGCTGGGAGCATTAGACAACCCGAAAGGCATTACCATCCACTCGTACAACCCCTCCTTTGTCTTGAAAGCTGTCTTCCATTCATCTCCAGGTCTAATCCGAATCTGGTGATAACCACTCTTGAGATCCAGCTTGGTGTAACACTTGGACCCGCTCAACATATCAAAAATGTCATCTAGTCGGGGAATAGGAAATCGATACCTGACTGTGATCTTGTTGATGGCTCGACTATCCACACACATACGCCAGCTCCCATCCTTCTTCGGTGTTAACAATGCCGGTACTGCACATGGACTCATACTCTCTCTAATCTGCCCCTTGCTCAAAAGCTCATCCACCTGCCCCTGTAGAATTTGACCTTCTTGAGGATTCAACCTGTAATGTGGCAGATTTGGCAGACTAGCTCCAGGAACTAAATCAATGCAATGCTGGATGTCACGCATTGGTGGTAACCCTGCAGGCAGCTCTTCTGGGAAAAGCCCTTCAAACTCCTTGATCAATGGTTGAATTGCTTTAGGTACCTCAACAACCTTCTTTGGCTCGCCATCCGTCACCACTACAGCATATACCTGTTTCAATTCCTTACATTCCCTGTCAAACTCATCCTCATTGTTAACGATGAGAAGTGATGGCCTCCCCTCCACTTTAGAAGCTTTGGGTACACTGCCCTCCTTAATAGGACCAAGGACAATTTTTCTGCCATTCTTAAAGAACACATACACATTATCCTTACACCTATGAGTAGCATCTACATCATACTGCCAAGGCCTACCCAATATTAAATGACATGCATCCATCTCAACAACATCACAAACTACTTCATCTACATAACATTTACCCATAGAAAAAGTAACACGACACTGTTGAGTAACAAGAGTTTCCGTACCTTTCTTGATCCAACCTATCTTGTACGGAGAGGGATGTTTTTCTGTTTTTAGTCCCAGCTTGGTAACCAAACTCCTCGATGCAATGTTCTCTACACTGCCACTATCAATGATCAAATCACAGACCCTCTTATTGATGGTACATCGTGCTCGAAAGATCTCATTCCGCTGATCACCGTATTCCACCCTTGGTGCGAGCAACAACCTCTGAATCACCAAAGACCTCCCTAATGGCTCGCCTTCCTCATCTTCTTGGACCTCCTTGGGATCATAGGCATATGGATCAGCATCGTTGTACCCCTCTTCATCCTCCTGTTCACCTTCTATCTCGCCCTCTTCTGCCACCACCAGATTCACTGCGGCTCGCTTAGGGCAAGTACTAGATCGATGTCCTGGTTCTCCGCATCTGTAGCACTTGTTCCCAGTTGGCCTAGCATAAGGGTTGGCATTCGCTACCGGCTAGGCTGCAGAACCTGCTACTGCCACTGTAGACTGGTTGACACCACTGTTCTCCCTAACCACGGGTTGTGATCGTGGTGTAAACATGGGCTGTTTACCTTTGTTGGCAGTGGAACTAGAGGACTCCGAATTGCGATTGGAAAACTTCGAACCTGCCCTGAGATGCTGATATTCTATTTTCTTGGATAAGGTTACAGCCTCATTCAAAGTATATAGGGTTTGTAAGGATACCTGATCTCGGATGGAAACTCGTAACCCGTGTACAAATCTGGATATCCGTTGATCTTCAGTTTCCTCCAAATCATTGCGATTCGCCAACCTGTCAAACTCCTCCATGTACTCATTAACTGTCCGAGTACCCTGCCTGCAATCCTGGTACTGCCTGAACAATTCCTGCTGGTAATCCGGTGGTAAGAACTGATCTGCCATTAATCTTTTCATTCTCCTCCATGATCGAATTGGAAGCTTTCGTTCACGGGTACGGTTTAATTGAACACGATCCCACCAGGCAGATGCTCCTCCCTTCAATTTGTAAGCCACCAAACACACCTGTTTGTCATCCGGTGTACCCATATAATCGAAAAACTTCTCCACCTCACTGACCCAATCCAGATACTCTTCAATTGAGACATTACCATTAAAGGATGGTAACTCTATTTTCATCCGATAGTCCCTCTGCTCCTGATAGTCTCGGCCATTATCCCTCATAGGACCACGATGATTTCCAAGGACTCTCTCTGCATACTCCTCGTCTTCACTGTCTTCTTCATTGTAGTCTGGCTGCCTGTTCCGGTTTGGACCACGATAGGGAGGGCCACACGCTCGGTTATCACGTCGCTCTCCGTCATCGCGATTAGGGTTTCTGTTAAGTAAGGCGGCAAGTGCTTCTTGAATCTGGTCCAGAGTCTGCTGGGTTGATTCACGAAATTGTTGATTTTCATCACGAAAATCAAGGAACTCAGCCCTAGTGAGGACTGGGTTGTTGACGTCGTCACCGCCGTCATTGTTGTGGTGGTTACCGTCTCGCCGGTTAGCCATCAGACCAGGGTAAGTCAAGGCTCTGATACCAACTGATGTCGCGGAAGCCTGAAGAAAGCACACACGATGCTCTCTTGATGGAACAGAAACTAAACTGTTAGTTTCTGGTAGTAAACCTCGAATCCACGAGGGGTTTCCCTGAATCCACAAGGAGAATAAAACTGGAATCCACCAGAAGAAAATTTGACAAAATGTCTGTGTTTATTAATAATCAACTAACTTGCCACTGACGGCTACAAAACATATAAATACTAAGGAAAACGTCTAAAACCCTAATTCGCACTAATTACGCGATTAGGGGACAAATTACTGAATTTTACCAAAAATAGCAAAATTGAGTTAAATGCAGAATCATAACCTACTGACCTTAAGAGTCGTCCCAAAACAGACGGGACCTTATTCTGACTTTTAAACTAAAAGTTATTAAGGAAACACGAATAATACTATAAATAGCAAAAACAATGTTTTCAGGGCCTTAACGAAGGAATTCGCCTAAATTTTGGCGACGTTCATGGCATGAATCTGGATCAGAACGCCGTTTCCCTTCAACCTGCCAAATTTCATGCAATTCCGACACTGTCACCCCGATGACCCCCTACTGGCACCCCCTTTGAGCCTGCGTTGTGACTTCCTGCGCCCCCGCTGCTCTAGGAAGGCATGTGCTGTCTGTTCTACATCACTCGAAATATATATTTTTTGATACTTAAGAATGGCTATTTGTTTTTATTGATTTTTTGAAACCCATTACATGTCAAGATTTAGATCTTTGACAATAGACTGCATAACTTGTATGCGATTGAAAATTTAAACTTTTTGCCTTCTTCATTGGCTTCGACAATTTGGAGCTAGTGCAGGAACAAAATACCCCGTAAGATATAAGATTCCAACAGTTACAAAGAAGCCAGTTGAATATCCAAACCCCAGTCCTTCCAATAAGAACCATTTCTTCTTACTCTCATACTTTGATGGTTTTGTCGGTTGTAGTTCTTCTGAACATGGCACCTGAATTTGCATTCCACACAAACCACTATTGTTGGCAAACATGTTTGGATCATTCATTGTGTCCATTTGGCCACCAATTGGAATCTTACCTGTGAACTCATTATTACTCACATCCAAAACAGACAATTGTTGCAACTTTACCAGTGATTGGGGAATTATGCCTGATAGTTTGTTATGTGACAAGTCTAAACTCTCTAGACTCTGTAAATCACCAAGGGTTACTGGTACCTTACCAAAGAAGATGTTATGTGAGATGTTGAGAATCTTTAGACCCTTCAATCTGCCTAATGATGCTGGGATTTCACCAGAAAGTTGGTTCATTGACAAGTCTAACAAAGAGTAGAGCTCAAGGTTGTGGCTCGAGAGACCTTGCTTTGACTTTTTCCAATTTACTATCAGATCATTAAACTCGATTGAGAATGAGAAAATATCAGAGAGTGATGAAAATTTTTCTTGTGTTTCAATCATACCAATAAGATTTCCAAACTTTCTAGGGATATTGCCAACAAGATGGTTGTTTGAAAGGTCAAGAATCCTAAGACTACTAAGATTGGAAATACCATCAGGAATAGAACCTTGGAGTGTGGTATTTCGTAAATTTAGGACTTGAAGGGTTGAGATTTGGCTAATAAACTCTGGGAATTCACCTTGGATTTTATTATCATGGATATCTAGGTGTTCAAGCTGGCTCATACTAGTCAAGTTTCTAGGAAAGCTGCCAGTAAACTTATTTTGTCCTAATGCAAGAATTCTAGTTTCTTGGGAAAATTTTGTTGGAATTTCTCCAGAGAATTCATTGGAAGAAAAGTCAATGTATCCAAGTAATACATTGGAGCTAAAATCTGGTAAGTTTCCAGAAAATCTATTGCTTGATAAGTCTAGTAATAGGAGGCGATAAATATTGGAGATAGATTGAGGTACCTTCCCTGAAAAATGGTTACCAGCCAGCATGAGAATCATGATTGCAGAAGCATTACCAATATTGTTTGGCAGTTCTCCAGAAAAGTTGTTCCGAGATAGGGAAAGAACTGATAAACTTCGAGATCTGAAGAGACGAGGTGGCAAAGAACCTGTAAAACTGTTATCTGATAGAATTATACTTCCAACTTCCATTTCAACAAGCCATTGTGGGAACAAACCTTCTAGCTTGTTCTTACTCAAGTCCAAAAAGTCAAGAGTCTTTTGTTTGGAAATCCAATATGGGATTTCTCCTGAAAGACCACAAGACTTCATAGACAATTGAGATAGCATACACTTTGGCACTATCTTTGCGTTGCTATTCCAAGTTAGATAATTCCCTCCAAGAAAAAGACGCTTCATGCCCTTGATATTAAACAACCAAGATGGAATTTCTCCACTGAGAAAGTTATTTTCCAACTCAAGTGTTTCTAACTTCGTCAATTTCTGTATGGATGATGGAATTTTACCTGTCAACTTGTTGTTGCTCAAAGCCAAAGTAGTTATGTTGGATAGATTGCCAATAAAAGAAGGAATCTCCATTGACAAGAAATTGTCCCTCAAGTCCAATTCTTTCAAATTCTTCAAATCCAAAATTGAAGATGGAATTTCACCAAAAAAATTGTTGCTGCGAAAATACAATCGCTGCAACTTTGTCATGTTCCCTATCTCCTTAGGGATATTTCCACCAAGAAAATTTGCATCCAGCTTCAATACCCTCAAGTTTTGAAGAGAGCCCACTTCCCCACTAAGAATACCGTGGAATGAATTGCTACTTATATCAAGATATTGAAGGTACCTCAATTGAAAAACTTGAGAGGGAATGGAACCATCAAAGAGATTATTCTTCAAGTCAAGATAAACCAATTTGCTCAAATTGGTAAAGCTGTTGCCTGGTAATTCTCCTTGTATGTGATTTGAGGACATGTCAAGCAGTTCCAAGCTTCTAATACGAAAGAGTGGAGTCAAGATGGTGGGAGCCACCACAATGGGCTCCATAGATTGCATGAAGACAAGGGAGTCAAGATATAGACCAGTCACAACTCTGGAATGAAAGCCAGTACTACAAATGACTCTGTCCCAGTTGCAACAATTTGAGCTGGAATTCCACGACTCTAACTCAAACAATAAGTTTTCTAATGAAGAAGAACTAGTAGTTTTAATGAGAGAAGATTTAAACTGGAGAAGGGCTTGTTTTTGATCTTCAGGACAACAAAGAGAAGGGGTGAAAAAGATGAGAAATGCTAGTAGCAGGCTGAGTTTGGCCATTGTTGTGTTCTTCGATCCTTGTGGGATGGTTGTGAGAAGATTGGAGAAGTAGTGTGATATATAAAAAGAGGTTCACATGCTGCACCACTTATCGTGGTGTACTCGCCATAGCCCTTGGAAAATCTGTTGGAAAGAAAAGAGAGTCTAGAAGGCACTTAGGCTTGTCTGATATCTCTTTCCATTGAGTGAGATTATTCAAAATTTGACTTCTTGTCTTATTCTTTAGAAATAAAACCAAAAGGAAAGATACTGGAAGTCAAATTGGCTTCTCTCTTTCCTGTGAAATGAGTCTCCCCCTTGTTTAAAGAGAGAGTGTATTATTACTTTGCTATTGTTTTGCAAAAAAAAAAAAAAAAAAAAGTAGGTAAGTAGCCTTAGGTCCGTAGCTTTGGAAAATCTGTTGGAAAGAAAAGAGTGTCTGGAAGGCACTTTGGCTTGTCTAGTATCTCTTCCCATGGAGTGAGATTATTCAAAATTTTTACGTCTGGTCTTATTCTTTAAAAATAAAACCAAAAGGAAAGATATTGAAAGTCATATTCGCTTTGGGAGAAAGTTTTTCTGCAATCTGAATGGGAGGAAGTCTCTCCAAATTGTGACGTTGTAATATCAGAGAATGACACATGTCCCACTCTACTAAAACTCAAACTCAAGAGATAACTCCCGTTAACTCAGGCATTTTTCCATATTTTTTTATTAAAAAAATAATTAATTATTTCACACTACCATCACCTAAACTATAAGTCCTCTCTCTCTCTCTCTCTCTCTCTCTCTCTCTCTCCTTCAACGCAAATCGGTTCCCCATCTCTCTATTTTGTTCCAGACCCTTCTCCCTATATTCGATCATTTTCAGCCCCAACCAATGCTACCTCCACTGGTCTCCCCGATTTCTCATCTCTGACAATCCCACCCATCCACTACTCTCCACCATTCCACCCATACCCAAAATAAATAAATAAACTCAATAAACCCCATCACCCCACTGGTCCACCACCTATGTTCACCACCACCGGTCCACCACAACATTGCCGGCGACACTAGCAAGAGGTGGCCGACACCTTCATCGCTGCCATTCACGACTAACCTTTACCTCTGACAAACCCATCTCTCTTCCACTTCATCCCTCTCAAAACCCACCTACCACCACAAAAAACTTACCCAAATTGATTAATTATGTCATTAATTATGTCAAATTACATGCAAATAGGGGAGGCACTAACAAATCACAAAATAAACTAATATGCAGCAAAAAATAAATAACACGGTGATTTGTTAATGAATTGGGAAAACCTCTTGCAAGGCAAAAACTCCACCGAGTGAATTTTAGGTCATCACTCCCAAAAATCCACTAATTAAAAACAAGCGGTTATAAGTATAAAGAATTTTACCACTACCCTAGACTATCCCAAAATACCAACCTATAGCTAACTTTTTGCTCTAATACCCAATTGGACTTGATCATGTAGTAGATTTCTTCACTTTGCACAAATTTTCAATCTGTGACTAACTCCTTTGCACGGATCCTAGTACGTGACTAACTTCAGCAATTTGATTAATTGTTGTTGGCCAAACAAAAAAAAGCTGGGTAAGTAGCTGTAGGCCCATAGCTTTTGGAAAATCTATTAGAAAGAAAAGAGTGTCTGGAAGGCACTTTGGCTTGTCTAGTATCTCTTTCCAAGCAGTGAGATTATTCAAAAAAAATTTCTTCTGGTCTTATTCTTTAAAAATAAAACCAAAAAGAAAGATACTGAAAGTCTTGTTGGCTTTGTTGGGTTAAAATAGATTGACCAAGATTAATTAATATAATTACTCAAATCGGTTCCCCATCATTTGACAAGTCCACCATTAAATTACATTTTCTTACTATATCTTTCATATTTGTAAAATTTCAAGAAGATCTAAAATTAATAACTATGTCATTTATCAAATATTTAAATTTTAAATTTTTGTAGTGTTAAATTATACATAAATAATAAATTTATAAATCAAATAATAAATAATATCTAATTTGACTAAAATTTAACATGCATGTTAAAAATATAAAAAATATACAATCTAATAATAAGTTTTTTAAAATATAATTTGAAGGGTTTTTTTCTAAATTTCAAAAAATTGGGTCTAAGAGACTAAGACCAATGGGTCTAGAAAAAACAAAAAAGAAAACCGGAGGTCCAGTAAAAAAATGCCCCCAACTCTATTCCATACATCCGAAAGGTCGTCTTGAGCTAAAAGCCAACATTATGTCATTTTCCATTGGCTCAGATTTTGACACGTTTTTGGGGCCCAAATTGTGGAGCGACTCCAAGACTCCCAAGTATTTTTGTTTCTAAATGGGCTCAAATGCACAATGACTATACACATACAGTAGTAAGTAGTAGATTCCATTCTAGTCAACCGTAATGGGCTCATCGTAACTTTGAATCTTCAGCTCCACTCAACAAGCGAACCCATCAAAAAAAACTGAGAGAGGTAAAGCCACGCGCCATTGTAGTGGGAAAGAAATACTGTTTTAGGAGGTATATTATATATTGGATACATGAGTCTTTCCATTTATATGAAGATGGATCTTACACTTGTGGGGTCTACTCTCATGTGAGTGGAATGATTCATGCATCCTAAACATAGTGTATTTTTTCCTATTTTATAGTCAACTTTCAGGTTTTGCCACTCTCGTCGTAATACTTTTAATATTCCATTAAATTTTATATTAATTAAAAAAATTAGTTAAATTATACATAAATATTAACAAAAGCACCTGATTATAGTGAATTTATGCGTTGGCAGAAAGTAAAAACACTCATTTTTACAGCCAATATTTAGATTTTGCTACCTTGGCCCTATTGCTTTTGATGTTCCATCAAAGAACTATTTTCATTTGTAATTATTCACGTGATATTTGATTAAATTATTTTTTATATATAGTAAACATCTTGATGTATGCGGCCAAAGGCTTGTGTACGCAGGATTTAACCCGCGTACGCATGCTCATGGCATGCATGCGTGGACTTGTTCACAAACCTTAACCTAGAAAAACGAAACAGAAAAACAAAGCACAAAAGAAAACCCTAATTCTAATAGCTAAACATGCTCAAAACATAAAAGAACTATAAAACTAACCTAAGCAAACATAAACTAAGCAAAGAAACGAGATTAAAAGAGAAAAGAAAGACTAAAATGAAAAGAGAAATGTTGAAGTTTGATATCTCAAAAAAGAGTTTCCAAACTTTGATTTTGACCGTTTTTCTTAGTCAAATCTATCACAAGTCATGAAACAAATGATTAGTAACGTTAAACTAAAAGGATTGGGCCAGAAAAGGTCTCAATCAGATAAAATTGACTTGAGAGTGTTTTCTGAAAAACTCTCTTTTGATTTACTATTTTATAGTGAATCTTAAGTTTTTCTCATGAGATTTCTCTGTGTGTTGAAAATGTACCATGTAAAACTTTATATAATGAAAAAAAAATAGGATTTAGAATGGCTCCCAGACAATGTGAGATTCATCACAAATCTCAGTCGTTATTGTAGAAAACTTATCTTTCTTATGTTTCTAGAACCCTAGTTACGTACGCAGGAGAGTGCTTGCGTACGCAGGCCGTCGCCCACGTATGTGGGCTGAGGGCCTCTTTAGTCATTTTATTTTCAAAAATAGATTTTGCTCATTTAAAATGTTATATTTTCTATGTTAACACTTCTCAAGTCAATTTGATATCTGATTGGACTCTAAACTGGCCTGAGGCCCTAGAGTTTGAGCATCATTAAAAAATAGGAGTCTAAATCGTAAGGAATACAAAATGTGATGTCTGATGGTTATGACAAGATTGGAGAGGTGTGATAAAATGAGGTTCACATGCTATAGTACCACTGATCATAGTGTACTGAAAGTCTAAGTCAATGGGTATGTAGCAGATGCTTTTGGAAGATCGGCTAGAAAGAAAATGAGAGACTAAAAGCCACTTTGGCTTGTCTGGTGTCTCTTTTCCAAGGAGTGAGGTTTACTCAAAAGAATCTAACTTCTGTTATTGTATTCTTTGAATAAAACCAGAGGAAAGAGGCTGGAAGTCATATTGGTTTGTCTCTTTCCGTGAGATTATTTTACTCAAATTTTGACTCTTTTTTTCCTTCCTTTTATTTAAAGAGAGAGTGTATTTACTTGACCATTGTTTCACAAACCACAAAACTATGACCAAGAGTGACGAGTGAAGGCTATATATTAAAAAATTATATTTTTGAGACAAAGTTTTCCATCAAACTCTTTTTATATTTTTTTATCGAATGTGAATTTTAACAAATTCACTATTAAATTACATTTTCATACTATATCTTTCATATTTGTAAAATTTCAAGAAAATCTAAGATTAATAACTATGTCATTTATCAAATATTTAAATTTTAAATTTTTGTAATCTTAAATTATACATAAATAATAAATTTATAAATCAAATAATAAATAATATCGGATTTGACCAAAATTTAACATGTATGTTAAGAATATTAAAAATAAACAATCTAATTATAAGATTTTTAAAATATAATTTGAAGGGTTTTTTTTTCTAAATTCCCAAAAATTGGGTCTAAGAGACTAAAACCAATGGGTTTAGAAGAAACAAAGAAGAAAACCGGAGGTCCAATAAAAAAATACCCCCAACGTTGTTTGTATTTTTTTGCAAATACATGTGGGTGAAAAAATGTGTAAAAATTCGTGTAATATTGTTTAAACACTAAGAACTATTGTTTAAACAAAGATAACAAACGGGCCCATAATTTTCCAAATGCTTGTCTTCTGTACACATTTGTGTATTTGGGTTGAAGTCAAATTTATTTTACAAGTTGGAAATTAATTCTTTATTACCACCAGAAAGGGGAGATTATTAACCACTTCGTTGTTATAGTGCTTTGGTTACTACCTAATGCCATGGTTGTTATTAATGATTTGGAAAATTAAGCACCACCTAATCCAACTTAATCTCAGCAATAACAAAATAGAATTCAAAGCTTACCAACCATAAAAGTTAGCATTCTATAATATAATATATTTCAAAAGCAATTCAATACCAAACACAATTCTATGTATCTCAAAGCATTTCTAACATCAACAGTTCAACACAAAAAATCTTTAATTGGACTGACAAAGTAAACAAAGGTTAAAGCACGAAAATTTGAGCTTACCAGTCCCTTTCTTGGTCCAAGGAGAGACCATAATTGTTGGTACACGAAAACCAAGCCTATCAAACTTGAAGAAATAAGAAGCTGGCGGGGCTAGGATCTGGGCTATTGCCAGTGACGGCCAAGGCTTGGATCTCCATCGGTAGCGGATTAGTGCTTGAGTTTCTTCACTCTCTCGTGGGTGTTTGTGAATTTTTTTTTTTTTTTTTTTTTGGGAGAAGTGGTGGGTTTGTAAATCAGTTGCATATACTGGTTTTAATTTGGTACCAGTTTGTGAATTTCTTATGTGTAAATTTATTTTGTAATTTTTTAATAAAAAAATGTCACATCATTAAAAAAAAAGTCATTGTTATGTTAGCCACGTAAGTAACAACACTAACGGCAGTTAGTAAAATGATTAATACAACTCAATTTTAAAACTTGTTGAACTAATTGTGCTCGCTTCAAACTTGAGAGACTAATTATGCACACAAGGTAAACTTAAGAGACCAACATTGTAATTTCGCTAAATTATTTTGTCTAAAATTTTTTAAAGGGTTGGATTGTTTGTTTTGAGTAAAATTTGTTAATTGCACTTAATTTTTTTTTTTTTTTAATTTTAGATCTATAAAAAAAATTTTATGGTCTTTAAAAGAATAATGATATTGGTAAGAGGGGCAAGTGTAATTTATATTTATGGACAAGATAAGACTCTCCCTGTCATTTATCTTGTTTGTTTACATTTACAAATTGTGGTTAGAACTTCCATGTAGTGCAACTTTGCGCCTTAATTCTCCGCTTTAGTTTCGTCCATGGCGTGGGGAAATATAAGATCGCTCCGTTCCTTCTCGAATGTTCGGAATATCTTTCAGGTTTGTAACTACTTTTTTTTTAATTAAATTATAATTAATATAGTAATTAATTTAATCGTGTTCTGATTATCATCTAATTACAAAATTAATTTAACTTCTTTATTTTATTTGATTATAATTGGCTGTTTTTCTGCATAATAGGTCTGGTTTTCCCTGTATTGTAGGGGTGTCAATGTTCGACCCAACCCGTGAACACGACACGAACCCAACACGAGTTTTTTCGGGTTAGGGTTGGGCCTTAATGGGTTTGGGTCATAAACGGGTCGACCCGAAAATGACACGATAAGAAACGTGTCATAAGTGGGTCAACCCGCATAACTCGCAATAAACACGTTTGACACGCTAATTTATTTGAGTCAAATCTGAAATGACCCACTTAACACAACCCGTTTAACTCGTATAACAACTAAATATTTATTTTATTTTAGATTTATCAAATACCTTTTATATCTAACATATATTTTAAATTTAAAAAGAAAAGTGAGTAATTACAAAAATTTACAAGGGATATAATTGAAAATTGAAACTTTACAAACCCTAAATCTCTAAACCCTACAAACCCTAAACCTCTATGGATGATAATCGTGGTTATAGTCAGGAATAGTCTAATGTTTGCTCAAATTCTTTCAATATTGATACTTAGCATTTGGCGAGTTCTAAGGATATTATATTTTTGTTGAACTATGTTATTTTATTTTTGTTAAACTATGTTATTTCGAATTTGGGTTGAAGTGTTGCACTTCTTTTGGAGTGTAAAGAACTTATTTCTAGATGGATGTTATATTTTTGTTGAACTATATTATTTTGAATGTGGTTTGAAGAATTGAATTGCATGCATTGCTTTTTGGAATGTAAAAAATTATTTCTAGATGGATGTCATATTTAATATTATGCAGGTTGAAATGGGTTGGGTTACATTCATGTCAACCCAACACGACTCGTTTATTAAGCGTGTCAAATGGGTTGGGTCAGGTCAACCCGCCTTATCAACAGGTCGGGTTAGGGTTGAAGGATCCTGACACGATTATTAAATGGGTCGGGTTAGGGTTGAACCATTTAGTTGAATACTCCTACCTCGACACGACACGAACCCGACATGCTAACCCGAATTGACACCACTACTGTATTGATGTTACAAGGTTCTTACGTAATGTTTTCTCATATTTTATCTAATAAAATATGATGTTACAGGGTTGTTACGTAATGTTTTCTCATATTTTATCTAATAAAATTTCTATCTTTTATCTCAAAAAAAATAAAATAAAAAAAATATTGGAGTCATTGAAAAGAAGATAGATTTTAACGTTCCAAGAGCAATGTTGATAAGAATTTACAATCAGTATAATCAGCCTGTTCCAGACATATACTGCTTGATTTTGAGATCCAAATAATTGATCCTTTTATGAATTATGCAAAAAATAATAATGATATTTAAATGCCTAACAGAGGGTATAGCTAAATTCAGGCCTCATTTCCATACTTGCCTCTTTCGAGAGGTAATACTAATGAAAATGACATTATCAATTTAAATGTGATTTCAGGACAAATATAAATGCTTTTTACCTTTTTTTGTGTATCACTCTATGTTCTACCAATCACTGTTTGCCATGTTTTAATTTTATTTTCCTTATAAAATAATTGAAGTTTAAAATGGAAAGCAATCATATACATGGTAAGTAGTGATTAGTAGAATATAGAGTAATACACAAAAATAGTACAAAGAATTTGAATGTGCATTTAATTTACTTATAGTTCTATGTTATGTAAAGAATGGGACGAAAAAAAAAAAAAAAAGACCACCCCAATTTTTGATAATGAGTCTATCAACCTGGTATTTTATCAAAAATATGTAAAGTTATCATGAGTCTTGTGGCTAAGTGAATTCTCCAATTGAAGAGAACTTAGATTCAAACCCTCTCCATTACTTGTCATTAGGAAAAAAGAAATGAATGTCTCTCTCTCTTTCTTCTTCTTCTTCTTCTTCTTCTTCTTTTTTATTTTTTTATTTTTTTTTTTTTTATTTTTTTATTTTTAAGATAGGTCTGCCATTTTTTTACAATTCCTTTGCCTTTGTATAATTATACCTTGCAAACGGGTCAGAGTCAAGGATTTTGGTTCAAACCAATCGGGCTTAGGTCAAGTCAGGTACGTGTCGGACTAAAACAAGATACAACCCCTACAACAGCTAAGAGCATCTCCAACCGGAAATGCTATCCTATCTCATTATAACATCTCAAAAAGCTACTTTATCACTTATACCATACCATTTTTCAATACCCCCACCATCCCAACTTTTATTTTCCTATTCTACTTATTAAAATAATATTTCTACATAATAAAATAATATTTCTCACAATTACCAACATTTACATTACAACACATTATTTATTCTTTCTCTCTCTTTATTTCTGTTCAACAACCACAGTCACCACCACCGCCGCACTACCACCACCACCACCACCAACCCATAATTTACCGTCAACACCAAAAAAAAAAAAAAAAACCCAGTCAGCAAACCCACGCCGCCAAACCCAAAGCCCACTCTGACGGAGCCACAGACAGCCACCGTTGGCCCACCAGCCACAACCACGAACCCCAGTAGCTGAACCAAAAAAAAAAAAAAAAAAAACACAATCCAATGCCAACACAGCACAGCTACCACCCACGTCGATCTCCACCAAACCCACCACCAACCACAAGAAGAAGCCACCACAGAGAAAAAAAATACGCAAACAAGCCTCCAAAAACCACCAACAACAACCACATCCACAAGAAACAACCACCACATAATCACCAAGAAAAAAAAAAAAAAAAAACACACAATATTGAAACCCAAAAACCCACCACTGCCGGTCTTCAAACCCACCACCGCCGATCTCGCCGATAACCCACAACCAAAACCGACCCATGACTGAAACCCACTCACGACGGCAACTACAGAGAGAAACCCACTCACGACGAAAACTGACTGAAATCCACCATCCCCCAACACCACCGACCCAGACCCACGCCGCCACATCGCCACATTAACGGAACTTTTATGCCACGCCTACCTTTGCTGCTACCACCACCACACGGGGTTTTGGGTTTGAGAAAATGGTGTTTCTGGTTTGAGGAGTAGAGAGGGCAGAACAAGAACAAGGCAGAGAGAAGTGATGGAAGACAGAGAAGGTTGTGATGGAGTCCGGACTGTAGCAAGAGAGAGAGGGGATTAAAATACACTAAATTGATTTGGCATAGCACTACAGTACCATCTCACAAATGAGATGGTACTGTAGCGCTATGCCAAAAAAATTTGGCCTCTGATGGTTTTAGCCATCCAGTTGCTGGCTTATTTTGGGCTTGTATGCCAAATGTGCTTTACATTTGGCATTTGACAAGCCCATTGTTGATGCTCTAACTACCAATTTTAATGAATTATTCAAGACATAATCCAGGTAGTTATCTGGTTAGGATTCAAATGACAAGGTTTGCATGGATAAACATATTCAAAACAGTTTATAATCAACACATCCACATAGAGACAGTGATTTGTTCACAGGGTGAAAACCCCAACTCAAAAAACCCACTATTGATGGTTGTTGCAGTAAAAAAATTACTCATGCATCTTATTGGAAACTTAGTCAAACTAAATACTCGAGCTACCTACCCTTGCTAGCAACTGTAGACTTCTGCTATGTGCCTTCAAAGTTACTCGTTGTTGCAAGTTGATTCACAAACCACAAACGAATCTCTTAGTCACTCCTAGACTTCTTGAAGATTTGATATAGTCTTTTCGGTTTCAACAACACATCCAACACAATTAAGGTGAAATTTTGTGTTTGGAACACTTAGGTCCCATTTGGAAATGGTGTTTAAACAACGAAAACTATTGTTTAAACACCTCAACACGTATTTTCACACACTTTTTCACCCACATATATTTTCACAAAACTTAAACAATATTGCTGAAAATCTCTTACCAAATGAGCCCTTAACCTCTCAAGGATATTCAATTGGAGAGGGTTGGAAGACAAGGATTTGGCTTTTCAAGATTTTTCTTGGTGTTTTAGTGACCGTCTTCCTTTTCACGAAATTAGGGTTGAAATAAGGGTTTTATACAAGTAGGGTTTACACCTACATAAACTAACCTAGAAGCAAACCTTAGAATTTTCAAAATAGGATCTCGGTTGAGCGAATGCCTAACGAGACTCTAACAACAGTTTTTGTCTGATCCCACATGACCAAGGCTTGGTTTGGCTTGACTGAGGTTCAGCATTCAACCCATTACCACAATACTTAGTACAATTTTAAAAAACCCAAAAATTGCAACAACAAAAAAAAAAAAAAAAAAAACCATGTAATTAGTCAATACTTAAAAATATTTGGCTCTCCCATCCCACCTAACCAATGCTCTTCCTCCAACTATTGCTCTCCCCTTTTTTACTCTTCTTCTCCCCATTATATCCCACCTTACATTATTCTTCCTCCAATCATTTATCTCCCTTATTTGCCTCTTTTCTGCCCATCAATTCTTATTCCCATTTAATCATTATTGTTTTTTACATAAATTTACTATTACTAATTCTGAAAATTTTCTCTCCCAATCATTCCACATTTTATCCCTAAAAAAGAATAATTACTAGCTCTTTATTTGATCTTCTTCTTTCTTTTAGTGGATTTTTTTTTTACTTGCATCTCTGTGGTGGATTTCCGATTCTTTCTACTAGCTAAGCTTTCAATTGATTGTTATAAAATCTATCTTCTGATTTTGATTTCATTCTAATTTTTTTAAAGATAATATTTTAATTTTATGATGACCTTTGATTATCATTATCAAATTAAAAAAGTTTCTCAAAAAAAAAAAATTATCAAATTAAAAGATAATCATCTTGAGAGTAGGAGAAATTTCATTCATTGCACGCATGTTCATGACCACTGCCTTCTGATCAGTTGCCACCAAATGCTCGTATAAAAAATTTTAGGAGAAAAAATTACCACCAAAAAAATTAAATTTCAAGCTTAGAAAAATTCTAGTTATACGCGATAGAATTTAGAAAAAAATAACCAACTATAAGACAAATTAGAACTATACAACTCAACTCAACTCAAAAAATCTTCATGAAATTTGTCCTTTATTTATACACATGCACAAATTAATCATATGATCTGTTGGTATGACTAGTGAGAACAATCTAGGTGGATTTTATATTTTATTGTAATAACTTATATATTTCTTCTTAGTTTCCCTGTCACTTTATTCTAGTGACAAATCATTTATTGATACTTATTTCTCAAAATATATATTTTTTGATACTTACGAATGGCTATTTGTTTTTATTGATTTTTTGAAACCCATTACATGTCAGGATTTAGATCTTTGACAATAGACTGCATAACTTGTATGCGATTGAAAATTTAAACTTTTTGCCTTCTTCATTGGCTTCGACAATTTGGAGCTAGTGCAGGAACAAAATACCCCGTAAGATATAAGATTCCAACAGTTACAAAGAAGCCAGTTGAATATCCAAACCCCAGTCCTTCCAATAAGAACCATTTCTTCTTACTCTCATACTTTGATGGTTTTGTCGGCTGTAGTTCTTCTGAACATGGCACCTGAATTTGCATTCCACACAAACCACTATTGTTGGCAAACATGTTTGGATCATTCATTGTATCAATTTGGCCACCAATTGGAATCTTACCTGTGAACTCATTATTACTCACATCCAAAACAGACAATTGTTGCAACTTTACCAATGATTGGGGAATTATGCCTGATAGTTTGTTATGTGACAAGTCTAAACTCTCTAGACTCTGTAAATCACCAAGGGTTATTGGTACCTTACCAAAGAAGATGTTATGTGAGATGTTGAGAATCTTTAGACCCTTCAATTTGCCTAGTGATGCTGGGATTTCACCAGAAAGTTGGTTCATTGACAAGTCTAACAAAGAGTAGAGCTCAAGGTTGTGGCTCGAGAGACCTTGCTTTGACTTTTTCCAATTTACTATCAGATCATTAAACTCGATTGAGAATGAGAAAATATCAGAGAGTGATGAAAATTTTTCTTGTGTTTCAATCATACCAATAAGATTTCCAAACTTTGTAGGTATATTGCCAACAAGATGGTTGTTTGAAAGGTCAAGAATCCTAAGACTACTAAGATTGGAAATACCATCAGGAATAGAACCTTGGAGTGTGGTATTTCGTAAATTTAGGACTTGAAGGGTTGAGATTTGGCTAATAAACTCTGGGAATTCACCTTGGATTTTATTATCATGGATATCTAGGTGTTCAAGCTGGCTCATACTAGTCAAGTTTCTAGGAAAGCTGCCAGTAAACTTATTTTGTCCTAATGCAAGAATTCTAGTTTCTGGGGAAAATTTTGTTGGAATTTCTCCAGAGAATTCATTGGAAGAAAAGTCAATGTATCCAAGTAATACATTGGAGCTAAAATCTGGTAAGTTTCCAGAAAATCTATTGCTTGATAAGTCTAGTAATAGGAGGCGATAAATATTGGAGATAGATTGAGGTACCTTCCCTGAAAAATGGTTACCAGCCAGCATGAGAATCATGATTGCAGAAGCATTACCAATATTGTTTGGCAGTTCTCCAGAAAAGTTGTTCCGAGATAGGGAAAGAACTGATAAACTTCGAGATCTGAAGAGACGAGGTGGCAAAGAACCTGTAAAACTGTTATCTGATAGAATTATACTTCCAACTTCCATTTCAACAAGCCATTGTGGGAACAAACCTTCTAGCTTGTTCTTACTCAAGTCCAAAAAGTCAAGAGTCTTTTGTTTGGAAATCCAATATGGGATTTCTCCTGAAAGACCACAAGACTTCATAGACAATTGAGATAGCATACACTTTGGCACTATCTTTGCGTTGCTATTCCAAGTTAGATAATTCCCTCCAAGAAAAAGACGCTTCATGCCCTTGATATTAAACAACCAAGATGGAATTTCTCCACTGAGAAAGTTATTTTCCAACTCAAGTGTTTCTAACTTCGTCAATTTCTGTATGGATGATGGAATTTTACCTGTCAACTTGTTGTTGCTCAAAGCCAAAGTAGTTATGTTGGATAGATTGCCAATAAAAGAAGGAATCTCCATTGACAAGAAATTGTCCCTCAAGTCCAATTCTTTCAAATTCTTCAAATCAAAAATTGAAGATGGAATTTCACCAAAAAAATTGTTGCTGCGAAAATACAATCGCTGCAACTTTGTCATGTTCCCTATCTCCTTAGGGATATTTCCACCAAGAAAATTTACATCCAGATTCAATACCCTCAAGTTTTGAAGAGAGCCCACTTCCCCACTAAGAATACCGTGGAATGAATTGCTACCTATATCAAGATATTGAAGGTACCTCAATTGAAAAACTTGAGAGGGAATGGAACCATCAAAGAGATTATTCTTCAGGTCAAGATAAACCAATTTGCTCAAATTGTTAAAGCTTTTGCCGGGCAATTCTCCTTGTATGTGATTTGAGGACATGTCAAGCAGTTCCAAGCTTCTAATACGAAAGAGTGGAGTCAAGATGGTGGGAGCCACCACAATGGGCTCCATAGATTGCATGGAGACAAGGGAGTCAAGATATAGACCAGTCACAACTCTGGAATGAAAGCCAGTACTACAAATGACTCTGTCCCAGTTGCAACAATTTGAGCTGTAATTCCACGACTCTAACTCAAACAATAAGCTTTCTAATGAAGAAGAACTAGTAGTTTTAATGAGAGAAGATCTAAACTGGAGAAGGGCTTGTTTTTGATCTTCAGGACAACAAAGAGAAGGGGTGAAAAAGATGAGAAATGCTAGTAGCAGGCTGAGTTTGGCCATTGTTGTGTTCTTTGATCCTTGTGGGATGGTTGTGAGAAGTTTGGAGAAGTAGTGTGATATATAAAAAGAGGTTCACATGCTGCACCACTTATCGTGGTGTACTCAAAAGTCTTAGTCAATGGGTAAGCAGCCATAGCCCTTGGAAAATCTGTTGTCTTATTGAGTGAGATTATTCAAAATTTGACTTCTTGTCTTATTCTTTAAAAATAAAACCAAAAGGAAAGATACTGGAAGTCATATTGGCTCCGCTCTTTCCCGTGAAATGAGTTTACCAAAATTTTGACTTTTCCTCCCCTTTGTCTAAAGAGAGAGTGTACCATTACTTTACTATTGTTTTGCAAATGAAAAAAAAAAGGTGGGTAAGTAGCCTTAGGCCCGTAGCTTTGGAAAATCTGTTGGAAAGAAAAGAGTGTCTGGAAGGCACTTTGGCTTGTCTGGTATCTCTTCTCATGGAGTGAGATTATTCAAAAATTTTACGTCTGATCTTATTCTTTAAAAATAAAACCAAAAGGAAAGATATTGAAAGTCATATTCACTTTGGGAGAAAGTTTTTCTGCAATCTGAATGGGAGAAAGTCTCTCCAGACTGTGACGTGGTAATATCAGAGAATGACACCTGTCCCACTCCACTAAAACTAAAACTCAAACTCAAACTCAAGAGATAACTTCCATTAACTAGCACTTTTCCATATTTTTTTAATAAAAAAATAATTTATTATTTCACACTACCATCACTAAACTATCAGTCCTTTCTCTCTCTCTCTCCTTCAACGCAAATCAGTTTCCCATCTCTCTGTTTTGTTCCAGAGCCTTCTCCTTATATTCGATCGTTTTTAGCCCCAACCAATGCTACCTCTACCGGTCCCCCTGATTTCTCTTGTCTCTGACGATCCCACCCATCCACCACTCTCCGCCATTCCACCCATACCCAAAATAAATAAATAAACTCAACAAACCCCATCACCCTACTGGTCCACCACCGATCCACCATTACATCACCGACGACACTAGCAAGTGGTGGCCGACACCTTCATCACTGCCATTCATGACTAACCTCTACCTCTGACAAACCCATCTCTCTTCCATTTCATCCCTCTCAAAACCCACCCACCACCATAAAAAAACCTAGCAAACCCAAACTCCTGACCGGTCCACCACCTACCTTCAATGGGAACACTAGCAAGAGGTGGTCGAAGCCTTCACCGCTGCCATTCACAACCAACCACCACCTCCAACGAACCCATCTCTCTTCCATTTCATTCCTCTCAAACCCACCCACCCACCCACCCACCCACCACTATTTTCATCTTTACGTTGAAGGATTAATAAGGATTTCTTATGACTACTCAGATCAACCTACAATAATCTCATTTATTTTCAAAATGGTATTGATGGTTTTGCTTAAAATTGATGGGATTGTTGTTTTAACTAAAAGTTCGATTTGGGTAATTATTTTTGGGTGAAATTGGTGGTGGGTAGAAGGGAGATGAGTTTGTTGAGGCGATAAGTAGGCCGTGACTGGGTAGAAGGGAGATGAGTAGGACTGGTGGAGAGATAGGGTTTGCTGGGTTTTTTGTGGTGGTGATGGGTGGGTTTTGAGAAGGATGGAGTGGAAGAAAGATGGGTTTGTCAGAGGCAGAGATTAGCCGTGAATGGCAGCGACGAAGGTGTTAGCCACCTCTTGCTAGTGTCGCCGGCGATGTAGTGGTGGACCGGTGGGGTGATGGGGTTTGCTAAGTTTTTTTATTTACTTTGGGTATCTGATTTATTAAAGGAGAAAATGATCGAATATAGGGAGAAAGGTCTGGAACAAAATAGAGAGATAGGGAGCCGATTTGTTTTGAAGGAGAGAGAGAGAAAGGACTGATAATTTAGGTGACGGTGGTGAGAAATAATTAATTATTTTTTAATAAAAAAAATATGGAAAAGCGCCTAACATTTGAGATAACGGGAGTTATATATTGAATTTGAGTTTTAGTGGAGTGGGATAGGTGTCACTCTTTGATATTGACACGTCACAATTTGGAGAGACTTCCTCCAATTAAGATTGCAGAGAAACTTTCTCCTTCGCTATGTTGCATTAAAATAGATTGACCACTATATATATATATATATATATTAATAGGGAAAGCAGAGAGAAAATCTATAGATTTTAAATTGAAATTCAATTAAACTCTAATTTTGCACTCTATGTCCTATTTAATCAAAGTTTTTAAATTTTTGTGCCAAGTTACTTAATTCAAGGGTCATGCTAACGGGTTCCCTTAGGGCAATAGTTAACAATCCATTTTATGAATGTTTTGACACCAGTTTAGGAAAGTTTTGACACCAATTTTATGAAAAATGGAAAAAGCTATCAAAATATTAATTACTTTTTTTCTTTTCCCATAAAAATTTTCTTTAAATGGATTATTAATCATTGCCCTAAGGGCATCCATTAGCTTTTCCCTTAATTCAATGAAAAAATTATAATTCAATTAGAGTTTAATTTTGTGTCATGTGTCTTATCCATGGTTTTAAAAATCAGACCGGACTGGCCAGTTCAACTGGGAACTAGGAGCCAGTCTAGTCTGGTAAAAACCCCATAAACCAGGTAAAAATTGATCAAAAACCAAGGTTGACCCGGGAATTTAAAAAAAAAGGTTTGACTCCCGGTTCGGTTTTTAAAACCATGGTCTTATCTAATGTAAGTTTTTTTAATTTTTGTGCCAAGTGAGTTAATTAAAAGTAGAAAACAAGAAGATCATTATAAATAAATCATAAAAACCTAATCATATATATAAACCAATGCTTAGAGAAAATTTAATTAGATTCAAAATTGAATTTTGCTTTTCTTAGCTTTCCATACAAATTAAATTGTTTAAATTTTTGCTGTTATTTTTTCTTTGAACTAATGTGAATATTTTTTATATTGTTTCTATTTAGATATTTTATATGTCAGGATCTTGAACGTAACAAATTGTAATTGAGCTGAATGATCTCATGCACTTATCTCTATTCAATTTAGGAGACACTATTGGACCGGTTTATTCTTTTATCTTGTGTTATATTTAGTAGAATTTTATTAATAGTAATTGTGAATTGATATTGTATATATAGTATCTAATAGTGATTTTCAAAATTATATACACAATAGCAGTGTAATGAGAAACTTGGCGTAACTAATATCATGAAAATTGCAAGAAAAAACTATTTTAAAACCTCCAAATGTCATGGTCGAACTAATATCCTATATGTTTTATAGCCCAAGCTAACATCAATAACACCACTCCAATTCACTTACACATGGGTTACATACTAGTTAATACAATTACCCAAATTGATTAATTATGTCAAATTACATGCAAATAGTGGAGGCACTAAAAAATCACCAAATAAACTAATATGTAGCAAAAAATAAATAACACGGTGATTTGTTAACGAATTGGGAAAACCTCTTGCAAGGCAAAAACTCCACCGAGTGAATTTTAGGTCATCACTCCAAAAAATCCACTAATTAAGAACAAGCGGTTATAAGTACTTTTTGCTCCAATACCCAATTGGACTTGATCATGTAGTAGATTTCTTCACTTTGCACAAATTTTCAATCTGTGACTAACTCCTTTGCACGGATCCTAGTACGTAACTAACCCTAGCAATTTGATTAATTATTGTTGGCCAAACAAAAAAAAAAGTTGGGTAAGTAGCTATAGGCCCGTAGCTGTAGGCCCATAGCTTTTGGAAAATCTATTAGAAAGAAAAGAGTGTCTATAAGGCAATTTGGCTTGTCTAGTATCTCTTTCCAAGGAGTGAGATTATTCAAAAAAATTTCTTCTAGTCTTATTCTTTAAAAATAAAACCAAAAGGAAAGATACTGAAAGTCATGTTGGCTTTGTTGGGTTAAAATAGATTAACCACGATTAATTAATATAATTACCCAAATTGATTAATTATGTCAAATTACATGCAAATTGTGGAGGCACTAACAAATCACCAAATAAACTAATATGCTGTAGAAAATAAATAATACGGTGATTTGTTGACGAATTGGGAAAACATCTCGTAAGGCAAAACTCCACTAAGTGAATTTTAGGTCATCACTCCCAAGAATTCACTAACTAAGAACAAGCGGTTATAAGTTTAAAGAATCTTACTACTACCCTAATAAAGAATCTTACCACTACCCTTGACTATCCCAAAATACCAACCTACAGCTGAACCTTTACTCCAATACCCAATTGGACTTGATCATGTAGTAGATTTCTTCACTTTGCACAATTTTCCAATCTGTAACTAACTCCTTTGCACGGATCCTAGTATGTGACTAACTCCAGTAATTTGCTTAATTATTGATGGTTACAAAGTTCTTCACTTCATAGACAATGAAAATTAGGAAGCACTTGGTTATAAAACCCTAACGCATACAAACGCATTAGCTTCTCATAGAGTATATGAGCTTTAAGTCTATGTTTCCGTACTTGATGAGTTTAAATAAATAAATAAATAAATAAAAAATAAAAAAACCTTATATATGACTAGGGTTGTAGAGAGAGAAACCCTAATCATTCAAGTCATCATGGGCCAAATTTCAGATCTAAAAATTCTAAAATCATAATTCTTGATAGATCAAGCTTGTGTCAAGGTTATGTTGAGCTTCTTCATTAAACCTCGATAGATACTAGTGTTGAGCCTAGTGTCGAGCTTCACTGAATCAATTTTTCTTCATTTGTTTCTTGGATCAATTTTCATGTCTATAATGATAACACTTGATGTCTCTAAACAACATACTTCTTGATACATTAAACCCAACTTAGATCTACCCAATTACAAATAAAGTGTATTTTGTCAAAAAATAAACCAATATATAAAAAATATGACCCTAACAGGCTTGTCTCTTTCCTATGAAATGAGTTTACCAAAATTTTGACTTTTTCCTCCCTTTTGTTTAAAGAGAGAGTGTATTATTACTTTACTATTGTTCTACAAACAGGTAAAAAAAAAAAAAAAAAGTTGGAAGTAGAGGAAGATTGTAAATGTATTTTATCAATGTATTGGGGGTGATTAAACAGAAGATATATATATATATATATATATATATATATATTCCAAGTTCTAACCTTCCAAGAGCGGTGTAAAAAACAGTTCAATATCATCAATCTGTTCAAGACATAAGCTGCATAATGAATTGAGATCCCATTAGTTGGTTCATTCATGGTTAAGGAAAAATTGGAAAAATTCAAAATTAAAAACATCACATGCCTTATAGCTAAATTTCAGACCATTAAATTACTCAGGATTTTACCAGATGTATAGTAAGTATTAAGTAAGTATGGTATATACAAACAAACATTGTAGACCGTAGATTAAGTCCTTTTATTAGTACCAATCACAATATGTCAAGTTGATAAAACAAAGATAAGTGTAACAAAGGTAGTTTATTAAACTTGTCTAGGGCCTAGGCAGAGGAGATGGAGTGAATAGGCGTAAAGATGGGCCTGGCCTAAGTGGAAAAATTGCGAGATTCTCATTAATTAAAAAAAGGCCCACTCTATTCAAGTTTGTCTTTATATCCTAAAAGATAGTGTTGAGCTAAAGGCCCAACATACCACTCCATAACGAAAGGTCCCATCATATTATCACTTTCCATCAGCTCTGATTTTGATTTTTGAAGAGGGCTTTTGTGGTTCCAAATTGTGGAGCGACCTGTAATGCTTGTCGTCTTAGTCAACCTAATGGCCTCTATCGAACCTCTTGCCTAATCTCAAGGTTATCACAAATAAATTCTTTCTGATAATTATCTAATGTGTATAGAATAGAAAGATTACACGTGCTCATGAGAATAGTTAAATATTTGAAGATATTTAAACAACAAAAAAAAAGGTAATGAAAACCTTTACATATTTTTGAATCTTCAGTTCCACTCCACAATCAAATCCATCCAAGAAAATTGAAATAAACTAAAAGAGCTAACGTCACGCACCATCATAATGCAAAAGAAATAATCTTTATAACAAAAGGTTTTGAATTCTATTTCAAAGGCCATTTCTATCTATTAATAAGAAAATTGGAAAATATTCAAGTGTCATTATTTATTTATTCTTTGAGTGAAAACAAAAGGCTATTTGAAAAAAAAATACCAATTAAAAAAAAATACTAAAAGCGAAATGTTCTATCTTTATCTTATGACCTAATTAGAGAAGTTCAATGCAAGCAAATATATATTGTCAACCCACTAATAAGTAAAAATGGCTTATATTTATTGATTAATCCAGTGATTATAGAGAATGATGGGACAGTGGCGGTTTGAAAATTGAAATTTTGGTAACCCATCAATATCGACTTGGACCATTCGATTAAGGACTTTAACCATAACCCGACCCATGGGGCCTAAAGCAGCAAAGCCTCATTTATTGGTTTCATTTGTGTAGGCCACAAACGCCACCATTGTCGCTGAAAGGTAAGTCAACATATTGGACAGTACTGGTCATCAAAGTCCACACATAATCTTGACCGTTCAAATTTTGCTACCAACCCAAAGTAATAATATAATAAGAAGAATGATATGTCTACAACATTTTTACAACAAATTCTAAGTGACACGTTATTACTGGTTGTTATTGTTGAGACAAAAAAGTAATTTTAATGTTAATTTCAAATTTGAACCAATAACAACTAATCACCTATGATTTGTTATAAAAATATTGTAAAATTGTTGTAGACGTAACATCACTAGTATAATAATATACCTATTCCTTTTTCTTTTTAGTTCTTTATTCACAAAAAAATAAAAATAAAAATAAATAAATAAATTTAAGAAGGTTCGTTACTTGATTCACACTTGATCGTTAACACTTAAAACTAAACGGTGTTCCAATACAGTAACCGCCCGGCGGCAAATCCTCTCATTTCAAAACTTCCCAAATTCTCTCTCTATAAAAACTGAATGATTAGAGAGAAGAAAGATTTTTCATTTTTGAGAGTAATTGCCTAATTGGGTCCCATCATATCATATCATATCCAATTCTCAAGTGCAATTATTTTCCCTGAGAATCCAAATTTTATTTTCCCACAGGTAAAAATAATTATACTTCCTTTTCTACTGTTAATTCAGTGCGTCGTCACTTTCTCATTCTCTTTCTCACTCACTCAGTCACTACCTTTTTCCTGTACATGATAAGATAAGACTCTCATTATTTTTTTGGTTTACATTTGCAAATTGTTGTTAGAACTTCCAAAGTACTACAACTTTGTGCGTTAATTCTCCGCTTTATTTTCGTCCATGGCGTGGGGAAATATAAGGTCGCTCTTTACCTTCTCGAATGTTCGGAATACCTTTCAGGTTCGTTGACTATATTTAATTTAATCCTCTTCCGATTCTCATCTAATTACAAAATTTTTATTATTATTATTCTCTATTCTGAAATTTAAATTTAAATTTATTTCATTTTGAGTTTCTGGCATATATTAATATGCAGAAAAAAAAATATGAACACAATGCTATTATTCCTTGTTTAGGTGTATGAATTTTGACTGGTTTAGCTTTGTTCATGATTAGAGAAGTGAGGCTTTTTAATTAATTTCCGGGACTGATTTTATATATGTCTTAGAATTCAGTGATTTTATCAGTCTGGAAATTGTTGTGGGAGTCTGAAATGTTTTTTTTTTTTTTTTTTGAGATTTGAAATAAATTCATTTCATATGTTTAGATTAAATATGACAAATTCAAAGGTTTAAGATCCAATATCACAATTTTAAATGACGTGACACTCTGTAAATTGTTTGATCCACGAAGTAAAATTTTAAAGATGAAGTCAACTCTCCCTTTCATTTGAAGGGGAGAGGATGTGTTGACCAGGGGGAGGGGAAGGAGAGCGCTGATTTTAGCTTAAGAACTTGGGGCTGCTGCGTTGATAATCAGAATGCAATATCTAATGTTGTAATCTGCTTCTTCAACTAGTTTTAATAGCAAAGTTTTTCTTTTCGCAGTTATTGCTTGTGTTTCTATAAAACAGAAGATATATAATGTGTAGAAAAGTTTTAGCTTTGAGCCTTAGAAGTACTGACACCTTGAAACTATTGGCGTGTCAGACACTTTGTCGAACTCAAGTACGTTGAGGACACTCTGCATGCGTGTCCAGAGTGTGTAGGGATGAAAAAAACATTATTTTCCTTATTTAAATAATACTTTGAATATATATATATATATATATTTTAAGATTTTGATAGCTATTATTTATTTTGAAAACTTAAAATAAACATAAAATATGCCTAAAAATGAATAAAATATAGATAAAAATATATTAATTAATTAATTGTCGTATTTCTGTGTCCTAATTCTTCAAGAATTGTTCATGATCGGGAAAAAAAAAATTTAGCTTCCATTCATCAGTGGAATATATTAGATTCTTTAATGAGGTGATTTATGAAATATGTGCTTGCCCTCTAAAATCTTAGAGCAACAAATGGATTCAATGGTCTGGCACTAATGCAAATTTTGTGTATGTTACAGCTGAGCAGAATTAGAAAAGTTGAGCTTGGGGCACCGGCACACACTATTAAATCTCATGGCGCTGCTCTTGCTATGAATCACAAGCATGATTGGCTTATATTGCTGTTTCTTGCAATGGTAGAAGTCACTCTAATTATCACTCCTCCATTTCACCGCTTTGTGGGAAAGGATATGATGGAAGACCTTAAGTATCCTATGAAAGACAACACAGTTCCTGTATGGTCCGTTCCTGTAAGTATTTATTTTCTCAAATGTTGATATATAAATTTTATTATAAGGAACTAAGACAGTGTTTGTACTCTACAAGGAAATTAATCTATTGCTGCAAACCATTTTATCAATTGTGTTCTGTTTTCAATAGCTTTGTGATTTAAGTTTATTTGATATTTATAATATGTAGGGACTTAAATCAAGGATTATAAATTATTGAAACTGTGCTATCTGGAAAAGGACAATAGAACTGTAAAGAAAGTGAAATTTTGGCCTTAAAGATGATATGGATAAGAAAATGAATAATTTTAACGTTCTTTTCCATTTTTTGATCAGATTTATGCAGTTCTGTTGCCTATTGCCATCTTCCTTCTCGTCTATATTCGTAGGGGAGATGTGTATGATTTGCACCACAGCACTCTTGGTATGATAGTCATTATTCAACCAGAACAATTTCTTTAGTGTATTTTATTCTTAATCTTAGCTAAAGGAATATATTGTGAAGTGTTATGTGATAACTTACATCTCTGTTGAAGAGCAGGTCTCTTATTTTCTGTGCTGGTTACTGCGGTGATTACAGATGCAATAAAAGATGCAGTTGGCCGGCCTCGACCAGACTTCTTTTATCGTTGCTTTCCTGATGGAAAGGATGTATAGTCTCATTTAATTCTTTTGTGTTTTTGTTGTTATTAAATGTCAATTGTTTTCCCAAAATCATTCAAACTCTTTTGTACCTTTATTGGTATCATATGTCACACAGCCCCAAAAGTAAGTTTGGTAAAACCTCTTTAAGGAATTGTACAAAGCAGACTCCAATTGTTCGGACTAGATTCAGGTCATCCTCCCCCCTCCCTTTTATTTTCTTTCTTTCTTTCTTTCTCCTAGGGGGAAAAAAAGAAAAAGAAAACCACCTAAGGTGGAGTTGGTTAAATATCATCAGATGGCTTTCCAATTGATGTCAAACTAAGAGGTTTAACAACTTGCCCATCCCAGTCCTTGGTTAGATTTGGTGGAGAGGATCAGGTGTAGCTCCAGGTACCTACATGCCCCAATAAACAAGAAAAAAATTCCAAAGGTTGCCAAATTTGAGTATTTATAGTTAATCTACTAAGTATTGTGCAATTTTTTTTATGGGACTTAAGAATCATTATATAAATATTTGAATCTGTCATTTAACTGTTTTTCCATTAGTCTTCCTCAACAACATAGAGTTGCTTCCAAACTCTTGCCTATTAATTTTAATCTGATTATGGAAACCTTTTCTTATTTTGAAATTTTTTTTGGCCTGAATATACAATATCTGTCATTATTATAATTTGCCAATCTCCTCTAGTACTTAGTTACTGATGTTTGGATTCTTTTTTTGTTAGTTATATGATCGATTGGGAAATGTATTCTGCCATGGTAAAGCTAGTGATATAAAGGAAGGGCACAAGAGTTTCCCAAGTGGTCACACTTCATGTAAGCAACACTTCCTTCTACAGATTTTAATATTTTTGTTGAATTGATATGGATAAGGTTACACATCAACAACATACGGAATCCGTAATCTATTATACCTTAAAAAATTAATAATTGAAGCAAGGCGGTCTAAGAAGACATGGAAGTATCCTAAAATGATTGCCAAACCAGGCCTTTGATGGTATTGTGCTTGTAAAATTTACTTCTAATTGCTTCATATTTACATTCAGAACCAAGTAGACAATTTTATATATGACTTAATCATAAAGAATGCTATCATGTCAGTTTACCAAAGAAGCAGTGTATGAATCTTCACATTTGATATAATTTATGATTTTGGTCTGCAGGGTCCTTTGCAGGCTTAGGTTTTTTGTCATTTTACTTGTCTGGAAAAATTCAAGCATTTGATCGCAGAGGGCATGTGGCAAAACTATGTATAGTTTTCCTTCCACTACTTGTCGCATCCCTTATTGGTGTCTCACGAGTTAATGACTACTGGCACCATTGGCAAGATGTGTTTGCTGGAGGTTTGCTAGGTATGCTTTTTTATTATAACTAATGTGGAAAGTGAAATTGGAATTGCATTTTTGGTATAGGGCTTTTGCAGCTTTACATGGCTCATCTCTTGCAGGGCTAGTTGTGGCAGCATTTTGCTATCGACAATTCTTCCCAAACCCTTATGATGACAATGGTACCCATTTTATTTTCTTTTGTTCTTTCAAGAAGTACTATTGTTGCATATGTCTCAAAACACTAGAAGAAATTTTATTGTAACATTACATTACATACATATTATCAAATATGTGTTTAATCACTTTCAAAACCTGTCTCCGCTTCATACTAAATTGAACCAATATATATATATATATATATATATGATGAAGGTTTCAGCACGTTGGTTGCAATCAAGTTGGACCCTCTTTTGCTATATTGTCGCAATATGAATTGACTTATTCAGCTAAAAAAAGCCAACTTTTTGCACATTCCAAGAGTTGTAAAACCCCATGTTTCTTTTATAAATGTTTACAAAAAAGGATGCAGTCACCTCAAGTGCCGTCCAAAATAAAATGGACTCATTCGGGCTTTATGTGGTTTAGGAATATTGGATCACTTCACAAAAATTAGTGATAAGTATATTCATTCTTAATGGTTTTGAGTCTGCCTTTTCAAATAGGCTTTGGCTAATTTCAAATGTGGAAGCTTAGTTTTTTTTTTTTTTTTTTTTTTAATTGAAAAAAAGAAATCAGTTAAGTTATTAGTTATGGCCCATTCAAGTTTTAATGTGTTACCCTCTGGCCTTGAAGACTGTCATTTATTCTGCTAAAAAATTGATTTGTTCATTCATTTCTTCTCTTCTTCATTTTTCTTTGGGCAAAATGATTATTGTTTTGAAGACAGCTATCTAACAATGCTACCTATTCATCTTATTTTGTTTCCTTGTTTAGTTCACATGTGGGAGTGTATCTGTCAATGAGTGAATATCTATCCTTTTCATTTGTTGAAATTTTTGAATTGTTTGTCGTGAAAAAGATTAAATATAGATTAATTTGAACTGGAATTGCTTGGGATTCAAGATTATTGTGAAACAACAACAACAAAGTCTTAGTCCCAAAAATTTGGGGTCTGCTATGGACTCTCTACAAATTAGTTAGGGTTGGCTATGGGATTCAAGATTATTGTGGATAAAAATGTCAAAAAGTAGAGAACCCCAGAGTAAAGGAAAATTTTTGCAAATATTATGTGGAGATAATTAGTGAGGAATGAATATCTGGAAACTATTGCAGCCTGGATATAAGAAATGTTATATCTTAGAAGTTAGAACTGCAATTGGGTACGCCTATGCTCCACTGATTGCCATGGAGTTGCAAAAAGATATGAAAGTTTGAAATCTAGCAGCTATATTAATCCAATACTGTAATATGATAAGCTTTAATTTTCTTTTAGAGTAATTCTTTTATGTTTCAAATGCTTCAATGAGAAGTTGTTGGGATCTTAGAAAAGGAAGTAGGATGAGAAAATCAAGTCACTCTAGCCACTCAGTTTATTGGTGGTAACCTGAAACGATTAGCATGTTTAACTTCTTTTTCTGCACATCATTTTCCATTTTAATTGAATCTTCTTTTTTCACTTGCTTTGAGCTTCCTTCAATTTAATCTTCTGGTTTCAGGATGGGGCCCTTATGCATATTTTAAAGCTATGGAGGAGGCACGTTGCAATACAAACGCATCCAATAATATGACTACACCTGATGTGCAGGCCCAAGGGATTCAGGTTGTGAACCAACCGAGAAGACAAAATGGTGGGGCAGTAGGCAATCTAAGCTCTGCCCAGGATGCAATGGAATCAGGGAGATTATTGTGAATATCTTGTACTTTATGCTTCTGGACTTCATGTATGTATGTGTAAATGACAATTCTCTGTATCAACAGAATTTTAGGCTTAGCAATGTAGAATGCAGTTTGATTGTGGCCTTTATTGAATCATGAATGCAATAGTGTCTAGGGAATAGACAAAAATCTGAAATAAAAGAAAAAAAGACGGCACCAGCAATCTAGAGAATCAAAGGTAGGTGATAGTAGATGAGCTGAAAATGCTTCTCACCTCCCCTAGTCACACACACACATAGTTAACAGCATGACTACTCAAAATAAAAGACACACTACTAATCAATCCTATATGTATAAGCACCAAAAATTCCACTTTGTTTTTCTCTAGTTTCAAACTTGTGCAAAGTTGACATGGAAGAAGAGACGCGCAGCCAGATTTGGTAAACAAAAAATACGTTTGACCATTAAATCAATTGTGTACAGACTTGGTTAATTCAGTTGGATGGATCATATGGTTTTTGTGCCACTCGATTTCAACAGGTTGTGCATTGCCCCCTGATTTTTGAGAATAGTATAAAATGTCAGGCTGCTACACAAATGCAGGGCCGTTAGGCACTCTATAAGAGTTTAAATTGAAGAGGTTATGGAAAATTGGTTGTGGTAGATGCCCTTAGGCACTCCAAATGTTCATTAAAAAAAATTGAAAAGAGAAGGAAGCACGTCTGGGAATACGTACTAATTAATTGAGCCTCCCTACTTACTGAATTTTGTATGTTCTGGGAAAGTCATATTTTTAGATTGGCAAAGACTTTGGAGAAAGAGGACAATTGTGTAATCAATAATATTGATTATCGAGCCACATGGAAATGTGTATTAATATGAATATATTTTGTTAAGCTTTGCTATCATGCCAAAGTGGCCTGCCTTAGTTAAACCTTGTAGTTTCTAATTTGTTTTTGTTACTTCCTCATACAATCTCTATCATCAATCACTGATTGACCAAATAATCGGTAGTCCCAACTTATATAATTAGATCATTGTGGTACGGTTTTCAAATGGCAAGGTTTTAGGATAAGCATAAGCTATTTTTATATGTTAATTCATATGTTTGAATTTGTTTAAGTCATCAGGAAAACGTATGGGGAAAAAGATAATCTTTCATTAATTAGTTTCTTATCTATAAGACAGATCAGTTGAAAAGACATCTCCCAGATTCTGTTCTTTTGAGCAAATAAACACACGCAGACAAGAAACTATGAAAGACAACTCAAAGAGACAATCCTAGCATTTATCGTTCTTTTAAGTTCTGTAAAATGTCCTATTAACATGTAATGTCGGCAATGCGGAAGCTCAAATTACTAAGATTGATTGTGAAAATATTTTAAACTTAAGAAAGATCTTCAAACTAACAATAGAAATAAAGAAAATTAATCTAAAAGAAAATAGACACAAAACACCAAGATTTACGTGGTTTGACAATAACCTACATTTACGGGCGATGATGAACAAATTTTACTATAACAAATTTAGGATAATACAAATTAATATAGAGGAACTCTCACAAACCCAAATCCTAAATATATCCAAATAACACAAATACCAAAAATAAATTGCGCACAAATCAAACAGAGTCACAAATCAAATCCAAAAGTTGCAACATGCTGAGAGAGAGCAAAGCGCAAATCATCAAACTGTAAAACCAAAACCATACTAAGTTACAACAAACCTCTCTCACCATTCCAAATTGCAACCCACAAATATCAAAGAACCAAAAAAGAAAAAGTCTCTTTTTCTCACACTCACCTATCAATTTTCTGTTGCAATGCTACGCTTATATAGGAGACTTGAGTTAGCTAGCATATTCAAAACTAAGAAGGATTAGACTTCTTTTTCACGCACAAAGGAGAATCACTCATATTCCAAATAAAACTCAAAATCAAGTGGTAGACAAGACTTATAATAGAGTTTAATAATTTCAAATAACAGTAACCCAAAAAGAATAAAATTCGTTTCTTATCCAAATTCAACAAAGAGTCAAACTCCTAATTCAAGCCATATTCTACATCAGTCAACTAGAATGGCAATACCATGTTAAAAGTATGATAAAACAATTAAATTCATCATTTTCTAACGGATTAAACTTATAAGACAATCGGTAATTTATCATAACTTATAAAAAAGCTTATGAACTTAATTATCATTACGTAGCACAATCTTTAACCGGCTGGGAATGGCCAATGGGATGACCTTTCAGAGCACAAGACAGCTAAACTTTGGTTATGCAATCTGTGAAGTTACATACCAAAGCGAGTGGTTTAGGTTAGGTCCCCCACCTAGATGCTTAAGAGGTGAGTTTCATTAAGCATTTTAACATAGTTAATTGAAGCTCATGTGAGAAAAAGCAAATTTTGCTCTTTCCTTCAAAAATTTGGTAGGGCAGATGGCAAAGTTAGAGAGAGAAGGAAAAAAAAATGTAAGAAGGATAGAAAAGGTAAAAAGAAAAACTGAAAAAGATAGGAGTATTGATTTTGCATTGAAAATGTTTGGTAATAGGTTCTTCCCTTGTTTCTCAAGAATCTCAACAAAGAAAAATGAGAGAAAAATACAAAATTGTGTACTAAATTTCGGTGGAATAATGGGTGCTTTTAGACTCTGAGCACATTAATACGTAAAACAAATTCAAGACTAGCAATTCTGTCATCTTCCAAATTGTGAATATTTTATCTTGTTTTTAAGCCAAAATCTTTGAAGTCAAGTTTGTTTCATATATCTCTATCAAATGCCACAGAGGCTCTAAGAATTTTACATTTTTTTTTTTGGTAAAGGTACATTAACTTTTATTTTAATCTAAATTTATTTTTCTTCTAATCCACTTTTATAATTTTCCACACTACCGACTACTTTTTCTTAAAGCCTTCAATTAGATAACGTAAGGGTAAAAGTATTTTACCAAGAACAAGCAAAGAATATGAAAGAAGATAAAGGATTTGACAAATATGATTATCATCATTTGAATAAGACCTTCCTGAATTTTTACACTAGGCAAAACTGAAATTGTGCATTGAAGAGGTAGTTCCTCACTGGGCTATAGCTATAATGATACGTAGCGATCAAAAAAAAAAAAAAAAAAGCTATAATGATACGTAGGATGAGAATTTTAGGGAGAGAATGATGTAATCATGAAATCAATAAATTCATTTATAAATAAATAAATAAACTAAATAAAGTAATGAAGTAAAGCTCCATTTGAAAAAGGACATGTAGCTTTTGGAAGTTTGAATGCCATTCATATCATTTATGTTTACAGCCAAAAATGCTTCTTCTTTTTTTTCTTTTTTCTTTTTTCTTTTTTTCTTTTTGGCGAAAGAATGCTAATCTAGCATCCAACTTAGGTTGTTTTTGCATGTTTTTAAAGTTAGGAAATTTAGTAATGGCTAATTCCATGGAAAAATGTGTTGTAACTTTAGGTTATTTACTTTGTAATTTAAAAAGGAAGTAAAATAGGTTGAAGAATGTAATTGATTCAATTAACTTAAAGACAAAATCATAATTCTTTATTCTTGATTTTGTGTCTTATTAAATTTGTGCTTAGCTTGTTGTTTTGAATGTTAAATTCCAAATAAATTGCTCATGACAAGTCGTATATTTATTATATATATAACAAGTATAAGTACACCACTTATTAATTCAATAATACTTTGACACGAATATAAATTTTTTTTTGGGAGGAAAATGAATATAAAGTTTTACTTAGAAGGCTAAATAAAAATATATATCATTTTTTTTAAAATGGACACATCACACCTGACACAAATTTAGGCCAGTTTCTCCTATAATTATAAGTAATTTTTTTAATAATTAAATATAAGGATTCGTCTTCAAAAAGAAAAATATATAAAAGTGATTCTATGTCTACCAAAAAATATTTGGTAGTGTAAACACAATAAATATAATTAATTCCTTTAAATTTTAAACTTCAATTACACTTATGGTCAATATTAATTACGAATCCCATGATAAAGATTGTGGGGGAGAATAATTAAAAAACTTGTGAAAATTTAAAAAGTAAATGAATTCCTTTAAGCCAATGAAAAACGTTTTTTACTTAATAGTTCACCAAACCCCAAGTAACCCTATTTTTATATCCTGTACCCGGCATATACCAGCTCCAAGTAACCACTCCACTGGTTTTTTTTTTTTTTTTTAAATTAACCCCAAAAAAAAGGAAAAAAAATAATTTATTAGTAAAAAAAAAAAAAAAAAAAAAAAAACAGTTTCTTTTTGTACTCTTTCTATTATAGCAGAGGCAGTAAGGATATTCAAAGCAAAACCAAACTAAACTAAAGACTAGTTGTAATAACCTTCCCCATATGTATTTTCATACTTGTCTCACTATCTTAAGTACTAATTCTCACTCTCACTGTCTTTACTTGTAAATTCTACGCGCTTTTTCTCTCTCTCTCTCTTTACTCTGTTTCTCTCTGTCACTCGTACACTTTGTATGCCTCTCTCTCACTCACTGAAAACGCTTCCAATTCTCTCTCACAATCTCCTACATTCTCAGGTAAAGTAAATTTTCAGTTTCACGTATATGGGTCTCTCTCTGTGAATCTATTCTTTTTTTTTCTTTTTTCTTTTTTTTTTTGGTTTTTTGTTTTCTTAAACTCATTGTGATGCTCTTTTGCTTTGATTCTTTCATGTACTATTTGTTCTGTATTGTATGTTTTCTGGGTTACTTTTCCGTTTGGTTCTCGAGAATTATGAAGTAGAATTATGAGTTTTTTATTTTATAATGCTGGGTTGAGTTGAGTTGGGTTTCTTTTTTATTGTCTCTGCTATTTGAATTTCAAATATCCGAAAGTTTGAAATTTTTTTTTTATTCTTTTCTTTCAGTTTCTTAGTTTCCAAACAGGTCTCATACTAAAGATTTCGTATTTGTATATTTGCATTTAACTTGATCACTAAATTATTAAAAAGTTAAAAACTTGATCAATGTCAGTCAGGTAGTTACTTTTTTTTTTTTTGAAAGGGGATAGTTACTTTTTTTGTTTTAAGCTAAAATATTGTTTTCCTTCTTAACGTTTGCGTGGATTTCATTTTTTGTTCTTAAACTTAGTTTTAAATTTTTGTTTTTCATCTCTAAACTATTAGAAAAACAATAACAGTTTAGGGAGGAAAAACGAAATTCAGGCAAGCTTTAGGGAAGGGAATAATATTGTAGTCTATTTTATATTTTTCACTTGGAAGATTTTATTTTACGAGCTTTTGAGCACAATATATATGTTTGTAACAGCTTGTTTTCTGAGTTAAAATTTTGAACTATGCTACAGAGCAATAAAAGAGAGCCGCCTGGTCAAATTGTCAAATTTAAATAGTTTTGGAACTCTTAGTGATGCGTCTTTTTAGTTGTATTATAATGCCACTGATAAGTTAAGCATTATTTTTAATTTAATTTGAATAGTTTCTGGCTAGATCCATGACTATGTGTCTTTGTGTATGTGCCAAAAACTTCCACTCTGCAGAATAAAATAATGATTTGTCATTTTATGTAGCTAGCGTTGCCATTCAAAAGGCACGAGACCAGCACAGTTCTCAAACTGAACTAGCAATTTAATAATAATGATAATGTTTTTTATTGGCAAGTCACAAACGAACTTGAATTAACATTTTTGAATTTTTTTTTAGAGGTACCTTAGGAGTCAATGATATGAAATCAGAAGTTGTATTTAGGAAAAATTGCATTTGGAGCAGCCAACAAATTATTCAAAACAATTTAGGACATATCAGGTCATTATTAAGTGGTTGTCCTCCATTAAGCATTTCTATCAAAAAGTCATCTGGGTAGTGGTTGGTGATCTAAATTATTTCTTGGGTAGGTTCCATAAGGACCATAACTTTAAGGCTATACCAAGTTGGTCATAGATGTGTATTATTGGTTTGCCATAATCTGTGGTTGTCCTTACCAACACAAAGATCATAACCCTGGATGCAAAATACATGTATGAGATTAGTGGAGGGCGGTCTTTGTTTCAATTTATGTCAGTTTAGATTGGAATGGTTTTTTATGCTATAATTTCGGTAGACAACAATGGGACGAGAATCAAGAAAATTAGTGAACGCATGACAGAATTTCAGAAATATCCAGAGTGGATTTCCTTTTTAGACCTCTAATCTTTTTGTTGGAATATATGACAACCAAGGGTACACACAAACTCTCTGTTAGACAAATAGTCATTGTTTGCAGCTGATAGCCTTCAACTCCTACTAGTCTTGTAAGTGTACTGTGAATCTTTGATAGGCATTCAAAATTTTGTTTTAATTAAATTACTAAGTACTTAAACTGGGTCTTCAGATAAATGATTTAGGAACTAAATACAAAAGCTTTCTAGTTGAACCTTAGCTCAAGTTAAAGAATCTCTTTTGCTCCAATTGTGTAATTTTCCCATTTAACTTCTTGTTCTGTTGACCCCATGTGTCTGTCTATCATTTTTCTTTCCATATATATCTATATTTGATTTTTTAAAATGTTTGTGATGGTGTTATGGTTGCTACCTTCAAGTATAGCACTTTGCAAAATTGTTATGGTTGGTGTAGGTTGCCTATGGAGAAGTAAATGTTAAAGTTGCTTTGGCTTTTTTTTTTTTCTTCAGCTGAATTGCATGGTATAGATGCTACTACTTCATCTGTTCATTCTGTTCCCCGTTAATAAATATTTATTTTTGTTATCAATGCTATGGATATTTGTTCACTAGTATCATAATACAAAAACCTGCTTAGCAATCTAATCTTACCTAGTAACACATTACTTTGTGCAAACATGCATTCCTACTTAATGATTGGGTGAACAGTGGGAGCTAACCTTGACTCAGGTAGTTAACACCAATACAACTGAGAGGGAGTTTGTATGGGAAACCTTTTAGGTTGTTATCAATTTTATGAATATTCTTTTCACAGTTAGACCCACCAAGTAGACCAAATGGAATGTGGCTTACAATGAAACTTTCCTTTTGGAAAGTCCTTCTTATGTATAGCCGCATGGGATAGGATACTCACAATTAACAATCTTCTAGAGGGGTCTGTCCCTTGTTAATTGGTGCTGCTTGTGTCATTGTGATGGGGAATCAATGGATCATATTCTGCTTCATTGTAAGGTTGCTCATGTATTATGGAGTGAAGCTTTTTTGATATTTGGGATTCAGTGAGAGATGCCGAAGACAATTGCTTCTCTTCTTTTTGCATGGAGGAATTGTTTGGGAAAATGTCTTTCAAATGTTCGGAATATGGTACCAGCTTGTCTTATGTGGATAGTGTGGAGGTAACGCAATACCTGTATGTTCAAAGATGTTGAGAGACCTATAGATCTTTTGAAGTCTATGCTAGTTGGGACTTTATTTGAGTGGTCTTGTGTTTGGGGCTCTATGCATTGTATTCCCATTTTTTATTTCTTACTTTCTTTTAGTTCTGCTTGATTTGTTTCAAGTACAATGAGTTCACCATCATGAACACGGTGTACTTTTATCAATAAAACTTATATTACCTATCCCAAAAAAAAAAATAACAATAATAATGCAAGATTGGTTTGCTCATGTCATGTGCAAAGGAGAGAGAGTGAGAAAGACTACGTTGATTCTAGTTGAGCGAATGAAAAAAGGTATAAGAAGACCTAAAATAACATTAATATAAGTAGTAAAAAAGAACATGTCAATTAAGGAGGTAACAAATTGTACAACTTCAGATAGAATAGAATGGCATAAACGAGTATATGAGACCAACCCTAACTACTTTGTTAAGGATCCGTAACTGTCCCCGAAAGTTTGGGACTAAGGCTTGGTTATTGTTGGTCTGCTTATGGTCCTATGAATGTTGACCATAATTTAGGTACACTGTGCTTGCTTGTGAGCAGTTAATTTTTACTTGATGCTGGGCTGCTCGTTTATGTACTTCATACTGCTTGTGGTTTGACACTGTTTTGACCGTGGTTAGGTGCTAATTGAAATTGACTAGGCAGCAGTCTTGGTTCATTTAGAACCTTTCAAGTTTACTCATTAAAGGGCTCTAATGGCTTAGGAATAGATTCATGGGGTCGATAACTTCTAATATAATTTATCCTTGACATTTGAATCACCTTTATTGGACCAGAGGCATAAGGCTTCTGATTATATGTTAGAAAGATTTTCCAACAAAAGTATACTATTTACATTCTAGAGAAGATTATGCGTTGGTTAGTAAAATTGGAGAAAGGATGGAGTTTCCTTGTATTGTGTATAATAAATTTTGTGATTGCATTTTGTTTTTCATCAGGTCCTAGAATATGCATATTTATTATTTGAAACATTTTCTCCACAATTATTTTTTTTACTATTGTCTGCCTGAAATTACAGCTGATGGTTGATGTCTGAACAAAATCAGTGTGATTGTTCTGCATCTAATTATCTAAATCTATTTACGGGAAATATTTCTTCTGCTTTTTCTAACATTATTTTATGTGATATGTTTCTTTTTCACTTTTTATGGTCAGTTGTATTGCTTTACATTTTTTTAATGTAATTTCCATTAACAAACCTTTTAATTTATCATCAGGTCAGCGAAAATGCCAGACATCCTGGGTGGTGGTGCACACACTGTAAGATCCCATGGAGTTGCCGTGGCAAAAATACATATGCATGATTGGCTGATTTTGTTGCTTCTTGTGGTGATTGAGGTCGTTTTGAACATTATAGAGCCATTCCACCACTTTGTGGGAGAGGAAATGATGACAGACCTCAAATACCCGTTGAAAGGCAATACCATTCCCTTTTGGGCTGTTCCAGTAAGTTTGGGCCCTTTAAATAAATAATTTATAGAAAATTTCATCTACATGGAATTTGTGTGTTAGTTACTTGCAACATGAAAAAACTAATAACCCTTTTCTTGTCCGTTTATTTAACAGATTATTGCAATATTGTTGCCTTTCGTTATCTTTCTTATTTACTACTTCATCAAAAAGGATGTTTATGATTTGCACCATGCCATATTGGGTAGCTCTTCCACTCTTTTGAAATTTATGTAATACCAATGCTTGTTTGCATGTTATTCTACTATACTAATAACATTAAGTGGATAATGTATGCATGTCCAGGCCTTCTGTTTTCTGTACTTATTACTGGAGTTATAACTGATGCAATCAAAGATGCTGTTGGTCGTCCACGTCCAGATTTCTTTTGGCGTTGTTTCCCTGATGGCAAACCGGTGGGCTCTCATGTTCATCAACTCCCCTGTCTTTCCTTTTCTCTACATTGTTTACTTGACTATGTTATAATTAATTCTTTGCTCTTGTTTAGTTCTTTTCTCAGTCAAGTGCCAATGGTGTATAATATTTGCAGGCGTTTTATCCTACTATCGCAGGCAATGCCACAGCCATTGTCTCAGGGGACGTTATGTGTAGTGGAATAAAGAGTGTCATTAAGGAAGGATACAAAAGTTTCCCAAGTGGGCATACATCTTGTAAGCATCTAATCACTTCATTAGGTTAGGGGCACAGTAAGGATGCTGTTGTATTCCTTTTTGGGACAAATTTTAGCTTTCATATCGGAAAGTTTCCTACTTCTGTTGTGTATGAAACTTGTAATTGGTACCCAAAGGTTGAGCTTCATCTTCATTGATGTGTCATGGGCATAAGTTTGTACTTCAAATGGTTTTTATAGCAAACCATGCATTTTCCAAGATAACGAAGGTTCTATCATCACTTCTTCAATCAATATTTGGGTGTGTAGATTAAAATTAGATATCAAATAAGTCAATGCTCCTTTATAAAGGATTATGATCAGTCAATTTTACTTTTTTTGTTTTAATTTTGGATTAGTAGATTCTTTAGGCTGCCAAAATTCTCATAATAATGAGCATTGTGGAATTTCTTTGTAATATTTGATTTTATAGTTTCTCTATGGATATGGATATCCATAGGACATAGAAATATCCCTTTAAAATACGAGCATTAGGTTTATTTTTTCTGTCTTTTGGTTTTAGGGTCCTTCGCAGGTCTTGGCTTTCTTGCTTGGTATTTGTCTGGAAAAGTCAGGGCATTTGATCGTAGGGGCCATGTTGCAAAACTCTGTATCATTTTCCTGCCACTACTAGTTGCTGCTCTGGTTGGAGTTTCTCGAGTTGATGATTATTGGCATCACTGGCAAGATGTTTTTGCTGGAGGACTTCTAGGTCTGTTTGTCAAGTATTTTTTATTTTATTTTATTTTTGAAGTTTTTTGTGCTGGATTGTCAAATATTTTTTTTTTAATTTTTTAATTTTTTTTAGTCTTGTGCTGAATTATTTGTTGAGGGCATAGAATTCCTTGTACTTTTTCTAAATTGAACTTATTGTGCAGGGACCACTATTGCTTCATTTTGTTACTTGCAATTCTTTCCGCCTCCATATGATATAGATGGTAAGGGCCTCTTCTTTTCTCAATGATTATTATGTATGATATGCTTTAATTGGAGCAGATTGTTATGAATGACAGAATTCATATTTGGTAGTCTTAAAAAGGTTTTGTTCTTGTTGTTTTCATATATTTTCTTATAAAATGAAGAAAGAAAATATACATTGTTTAATATTTTTGCTATAACTATCTTGTTGCATACTATACATAATACCAGCTTGCTCGGCATTGTTATTTTAATATAATGTTTAAATTTATCTGAAGGATGTCATGAGTGTAGTTTTTTGTGCCTTGGATAACATTGATAATAGCATATTGTTTGCAGCAAAGAGGTCATGAGTGCAGAATTACACTTTTATATTCCTTTTTTCATTCTGATTTATAGATTAACATTTTAATCTTTTAAGAGGATTAATTGCCTACAAATTATGTCTTTATGGAAAATGTGCAGGTTGGGGTCCTCATGCATATTTTCAGATGCTGGCAGAATCTGGAAATGGCAATCAATCCTCAGCCACCAACGTAAATCGTGCAAATGTGCTCCAATCAGAACTTCGAAGTATTTATATCCAACCTCAACATGGTTAAACATCAAGAGTTGATACCCAAGACTCAAGCCCTATGTTTACATTGGGAAAAGGTAGGGGAGAGAGGCGTGGGCTGCAGAGAAGAATTAGACAATGCTAGATGTCCATATTCTTCAAGATTAATAGGATGTGTGAATTACATCAGCAGTATATGAACTTTGAGCTTTTACCATGGAACTAACATCAACTGTCCTCATTCCTTTATTTATTTTTAGTTTTCTTGGCTGTCCACTGGTTCATCTGTTCTTTCAGTTATGACCGGGTTCCAGATTGAGCAACACCCAGTTTTTTACCTCCCAAACAACACAATTTTGATGTATAGATTAGTGATTGTTTGGACAAATTTCTGGGCATTATATTGGCATAAATCATAATATCTTTGCATGTTGGTTCTGTAAAGTGAAGTACTAATTTCAAGATTCGAAAATTGATGATGTTAGTGAAATATGGAGTTATATAATCTCTTCACTAGTGTCAAAAGAATGTTTAGCTATAATACCCCCTTTTTTCTACTTAATTTATTTGCTCTCTCTTTGGAAATTGCAACATGAATGATGATTAAAATCTACTGATAAAAGTTGCACTAGAGAAGAGGCTTGCGGATCCAACCAAGAATACCTTGGGTGGCACTCTCTTAACCTCTGGGACAAAACGCCTGACTGTGTTCCTAAGTCCTAACATCAAAATAAATTCCTTTTCTTTTATTTTCTTGGCAACCAAAGCTTTATAAAATTGAAATGATAGACTGTTCAGCACTTGAAAAAAAAAATTCTTGGATTTGACTTTCTCCTTGGCTAATATTCTCAAATTGATTTCACTTTTTTTTTTTTTAAGAAAGTTTCAACCTATGACATCCGTTCTTAATGATAACTCTTTATTATTAGATCAAGATACCAATAAATTTTTGGTATAGATGGGCATAAATTTAGAATATATATATATATATATATATGTTTACGTTTATCGTAGATATTAATTTTTTTATGCGTATAAAATTATTTAGTCATATGTAAAGTTTATTTTTTGAGAAACAAGCATGCACACATGAGGGAGAGGGAAAATGGTTCTAACATAAAAACACACTACAAACTCCATTCAGAAGTCATGATAACTTTTAAATGAGTTATATGTAAACTAAGTACTCATATTTATAGACGCTTTTTTTTTTTTTTTTTTTTTTTGAGAATATTATTCATAGACTAATTTAATCTGTTTTCAATAGAATTATATCATATTCTATTATATGATAATAAAAGTTGAGCTTAGAAACAGTGGTTGCACCAAGTGGCTATTCTTATTAATTAGTAAATTAATTTTATATTATTTGTTAGGATATATTTCCTCAAATTAAGGGATAATATTTAACAACAGTTTAATTGAAGTAAAACTTTATCATTCAAATTTCAACAAATTTAAATTCTATTCAAACTATATGTCTATTATAAAAATATCAAACTTAAATCCTAAAAGACAACCCACGTTTTCTTTCAAAAAAAAAAAACCCCCCACGTTTTGACCTCTACTCTAACTAAAAGTCTATTATCAATGTTTAAGAACAACTAATTAGTAAATTAATTTTATACATTTAAATTTTAACAAATTTAAATTATATTCAAACTAAAGGTTAATTATTAAAATTTTCTAAATTTAAAAGTTGAGTTTAGAAGCCGTGATTACGCTAAGTAGCTACTATCACAAATTAGTCTATTATCAATATTTTAAGAACAAGTAATTAGTAAATTAATTTTATACATTTAAACTTTGTTGATGCCCACTTTAGCAATGAGACCCAATAATAGAAAGAAGCCCAACAATATGAGAGAGAATAAAGAAGAAGAATTAGCAAATTGAGAAGAAAACCATTAAAGCCGAATGGCAGGAATAATGGTCCATAGGCTTGTAAAATAGTGAAAGGGCCTCATAGAAAGCAAGCGGGCCCAAAGGAGCCCGAATGAAGAAATAGTAAACCCACGGGCATTATAAGAAATGGAAAGTAAACAAAAATAGGCCAAAAGAGCTGAAAGGAAGGAACTTAGCAAATGGGGTTGGTCGAGAAGCCTATAAACCCTAAAAGTAAAGGATATGGCAATTTGGGCCCGGGAAGCCCAAAAGACTTAGCAAAAGTCCATAAGAATGAACGATTGGAATGGGCCGGGGATGCCCGAGGAAATGAAACGAGCCGAGGATGCCCAAAGGAATAAAATGGGCCAAGGAAGCCCCAAAGGGATGAAATGGGCCAAGAAAGCCCAAAATAGCGTGAGTACAAGCCCAACATAGTACTGGACTACTGGAACTGAGCAGAAGAAAAGAGTATAGCAGGCCCAAAAGAGGCCCAGCAAACACAAGTCAAATAATAAAATTTCAGAATCAATGGGGTGCCATGGCAAAAGTGTCAGCCGACCCACAAAGAGCGTAAGGGTTGGATTGAAGAAGGAAAGGCCCATGCCTATGTAAGACCCAACCCAGGGAGGAAGCAAGATATAAAGAATGAAAGCCCAATGACTCATTCACGTCACAAGAGGTCAAGAATGAGTAGCAGAATGTGCAACAAAGACCAGACAAGCCATCAGGTCATGGCAAACGCATGAACAGTAGACAAGCCATGGACACAAATGGAAGTAGAGAACGCACAAGGCTCAGACACCACCCAATTGTACTCAGCCAATATAGGAGTAGTGGGCTATGAGTCAGAGGTAAGAAATGGTATGGTTTGGCAGTAGGGAGAAGGGGAAAGTCTATTATGGGGTTCTCGCTCAAGTTCTTTTGGGGAAAATGTTTTACTGGGATGACATACTACCTAAAAGAGGGAAAGGTGAGCTGGAATCACTAGGTGCATGCCATAGGGGATAGTAAGAGAGAATGCCCACCCTTGTCCGGATGGGAATGCCACAGAGAGTAAGAAACAAAATAAAACTCTTTTGTCTAGGAATGGAATGTGACACGGCCAGCACAGGTAAGTGGTAATGGCTGGGCAGCCAACAGACCAGTGGGTGGTCTGGGAATGACACCTATACCAGGACAAAAGCAATTAAAGGGTAAAACAGTAAAAACCCATCACGACAGGCAGATTAAAAAGGCGTTAGCTGTTCACAGTGGAGGCAACGAAGGAGAATAAAAGAAAGGGGAAGGAAAACACGAGAGATAAAACAAGTAAGAAAAGGAGTGAAAGATAAGGGAGAAAACACGAAACTTAGAAAGAAAAAATGATTCAGAAAGGAAAAACAGAGAGTGAGCAAGAGTGTGATGGTGGGCATGCACCAATAAGCTATTCCCTTCTCTCCCTATAATAGCCTGCTCTTTAGTGAGGATTAAGGAATTTGAGGATTAGCCATCTAGGCCCATTCTCTCAAAGTGGGCAATTTTTGTGGCAAGACGTCCCTGTGAGATTGCCCACATTGAAGAGTGGTTCTCTTCCTGGACTTGACTCCGTGGAAAAATCAAGCACAACAGACTAACCTTTCTTCCTTTTATTGATCAAGCATTAATATTATTTCCTTTTCTTTTTATTGTTGTTATTAACTCGTTTCTGCTACATTTATATCATTGCATTATTTCCTCCTCTGCTAAGAAAATGATTTTTTTTTTTTTTTTTGGCTGATAGTAAGCAAATTCTTCTTATTTTTGTAATATTACACCTGCCTGCCATAACTTTTTTTGTGATAGTATCATCTGCTGTGGGCACGTGTCCAAGGTCCAAGCAAAGGGGTTCTAGCTTGTGCACAAGTTGGCTTGGGATGTGTTGCAGTCAAGCCAGTCCCGACTTTTCTACCCTAGAACCATTGGGCCGTAACGTGGCAAGAGACAGCCCAGCCTATAGTTGCAAAAAGGCACACCACAAACTTCAACAAATTTAAATATATATTCTAACTAAAAGTCTATTTGGCATCATCAAAACAAATCTTGCTTGCAAGAAACCTTTGTGCCGCTGGAAAAGATTTCTAGTTTTGTGAAGGATTATCTGCAAAGTTTTAAAAATCTGCCCAGCTCTACTCCCACATTGCATCAGCTGGTTGTGCAGAAATGGATTCCTCCGGTTCGTGATATTGTGAAGGCAAAATTTAATGGTGCGTGGTTTCCAGAATCAGATGAGCCAGGGATTGGAGTGGTTGTTCGCAATTCAGAAAGTGAAGTAATGGCGGCTATGTTAGAAAAGATTACGAAACCACCATCAGTTGAGGTTTTGGAGCTATTGGCAGCACGACGTGCAGCTATGTTCACTATGGAGGTTGGTTTTCATTGGGCAGTTCTTGAGGGAGATGCTGCATCTGTTGTCTTTCCAAACTTTTGGTATGGAACATTCTTTAGGTGGTCATATTTTAAAAGACATTCTGCCTTTAGCTAACTTGTTTCAAAGTTTATCTTTCTCTCATGTTGTCAAGCAAGGTAATGCTATTGCTCACACCTTAGCCTAAAGAGCAAGACTTTCTTTTCCTTTTCAAGTTTAGATGGAGTTGGTTCCTCCTGATGTATTTTCTTTTTTAGCTTTGGATTTTCTTGTTCATGAATAATAAGCAACGTATTCTTTCTTCTCAAAAAAATTATAAAAAATCTCTAGAAATATTTCAACAAATTTAAATTCTATTAAAACTAAAACTGTTTTATAAAAAATTCTAAACTTAAATTCCAGACAACAACCCACGTTTTCTTTATAAATAATTTTTTTTTAAAAAAAAGGGAAAATTACACTTTACCACCCTAAACTATACACCAGATTACACTTTGCATCCTAAACTATCTAAACGCACACTTTGCACCCTAAACTATCACACTTTGCACCCTAGTGTTATTTATGCTGTTATGTTTGACTAAATTCTACGGCATGTGACAAATACGTGCTTCATGCTTAGGTGGAATAAACTTAAAATGCTAAAACACCTTTCGTCAAAATCAATTAAAACAAAAGCCAATTTTTTCCATATCTTTCTGTCTCATGTGTGTGCCTCTCCCCAAATTAATATTCTTCTCAAAACCTCAGGTCCCACCCACCTCACCCATCGTCCAAAGAGAGAAAAAACTCAAACTTTCTTTTTAGTTCACTCTTTAATTTAATTTCTGTTTTCAGAATTAAAACTACTCCAAATTTTTTATTAAATCCCACCATCAATGTGATTGGATCCACAAAATGAATTTAATTTTAATTTACTCCCATATCAAATAAGCACAAAATGCACTGTATATAACTAAACTCGACGAATTTAGTTTGGGCATATGCAGAGCTTTCAGCACTTGTTACACATTAGTTCCCGAAAAAGCCTCTCAAATCCCAATTTCAAGAGTAAAGGAAAGAGCTTGAATAACACAAAATGCAGTTAAGTCAGCCATACCTAATAAGAAAGCTTCTCTAGAGCACATAGCAGTTGATGACATTTCCTTTGTCATCAAGTATATACACACCCAGCTTTATGCATTCCAAAAAATCCTGCACTATAATGGCAGTAGCCCAATTAACTTTATACCCCCCTCCACCCCCCCCCCCCCCCCCCCCCGGCGCACGTGTGCGCGCGTAAGGAAGAGATTTCCATCTCACTTCTACAATAGGATGCTACTGTTGTAATTCCAACCTTGCGATAAAAGCATGTTGACATTGATGGGTGAGGTGGGTGGGACCTGAGGTTTTGAGAAGAATTTGAATTTGGGGAGAGGCACACACACGAGACAAAAAGATGTGGAAAAAAATTGGTTTTTGTTTTAATTGATTTTGAAGAAGAATGTGTTGTGAAATTTTAAAGTATTCGCAAGTGTACGAACCGTACCGAAGTATAGTTTGACAAGAACGAGGTTGAACTCACAGGGACTTAAATAAACGTAGAAAAATTAATCAAATCTTAATCAAATTAATCATAATCTAGTTTAATAAAAATTGGTCATTTAAAATTAAATATACTAAGCAAATAATTAAACTAAGCAAAGATATAATATAAAGCAGTAAAGAGATTGTTTACAATCTAGAAAAAGGAATTAAGATTTTGGAATCCGTCTTATTAATTTATATCAGCATATATTTATGATCATTAATTTTTCCCAACCACTGCATGATAATCTAGAAATCAATCTTGCTACCATAGAGAATATTATCATTAAAACTTAGCAAAAATCCAAAATTAACCCTGTAACTTTCAACTTTTGTCATTTCAATCTTTTAATTTTCAGTTTTGTCATTTCAGTCTTTTAAATTTCAATTTTTTTCAATGTAGTATTCCATTAGACATCTGTTAAGTGGTGCCGTTAAGTCTTTTATTTATTTATTTATTTAAATTTTCGTAATTAAAAGAAAATAAAAATATGTTATTAAACCAAAAAAAGAAAAAAAAAAAAAAAAAAAGAAAACATTGAAGGGAACGACATCGTCCCCTTCCCTGAAATGAGAGAGTGCATTTCGATCTACATCGGTCAGGCCGGTATTCACGTCGGCAATGCTTCCTGGGAACTTCACTGCCTTGAGCATGGCACTCAAGCCGACTCTCAACTCAAAAGATGGTTCTGAGTTGCGTGTAGCCACTGCCCACATGGTAGATGTAATTGCGTACACTATAGTTGGGCATCAAATATATCAATCCCACACTCGTTGTTGCTTGATTTAACTGTTCAAGAATATTTTAGAATCGTAAAGCCCACAAAGCATAATTATTACACGAGCTGCAGGCCCCCAGTAGTATAAACATCATTAGATTTAGCTACTTTAGTTTTTTTTTCTTGTGTGTGTGTGTGTGTAAAGAATGCTAATCTAGCATCCAACTTAGGTTGTTTTTGCATGTTTTTAAAGTTAGGAAATTTAGTAATGGCTAATTCCATGGAAAAATGTGTTGTAACTTTAGGTTATTTACTTTGTAATTTAAAAGGAAGTAAAATAGGTTGAAGAATGTAATTGATTCAATTAACTTAAAGACACAATCATAATTCTTTATTCTTGATTTTGTGTCTTATTAAATTTGTGCTTAGCTTGTTGTTTTGAATGTTAAATTCCAAATAAATTGCTCATGACAAGTCGTATATTTATTATTATTATATATATATATATAACAAGTATAAGTACACCACTTATTAATTCAATAATACTTTGACATGAATATAAATTTTTTTTTGTTGAGAAAAATGAATATAAAGTTTTACTTAGAAGGCTAAATAAAAATATATATATCATTTTTTTTTTTAAAATGGACACATCACACCTGACAAAAATTTAGGCCAGTTTCTCCTATAAATATAAGGATTCGTCTTCAAAAAGAAAAATATATAAAAGTGATTCTATGTCTACCAAAAAATATTTGGAAGTGTAAACACAATAAATAAAATTAATTCCTTTAAATTTTAAACTTCAATTACACTTATGGTAAATATTAATTACGAATCCCATGATAAAGATTGAGGGGGAGAGAATAATCAAAAAACTTGTGAAAATTTCAAAAAAAAAAAAAATCCTTCAAGCCAATGAAAAACGTTTTTTACTTAATAGTTCCCCAAACCCCAAGTAACCACTCCACTGGTTAAAAAAAAAAAAAAAAAAATTAAACCCCAAAAAAAAGGAAAAAATAATTTATTAGTAAGAAAAAAAAAAAGTTTCTTTTTGTACTCTTTCTAATATAGCAGAGGCAGTAAGGATATTCAAAGCAAAACCAAACTAAACTAAAGACTAGTTGTAATAACCTTCCCCATATCATGTATTTTCATACTTGTCTCACTGTCTTAAGTACTAATTCTCACTCTCACTGTCTTTACGCGTAAATTCTACGCGCTTTTTCTCTCTCTCTTTACTCTGTTTCTCTCTCTCACTCGTACACTTTGTATGCCTCTCTCTCACTCACTGAAAACGCTTCCAATTTTCTCTCACACTCTTCTACATTCTCAGGTAAAGTAAATTTTCAATTTCATGTATATGGGTCTCTCTGTGTGTGTGAATCTATTCGTTTTTTTTTTCTTTTTCTTAAACTCATTGTGATACTCTAATGCTGTGATTCTTTCATGTACTATTTGTTCTGTATTGTATGTTTTCTGGGTTACGTTTCCGTTTGGTTCTCGAGAAATATGAAGTAGAATTATGAGTTTTTTATTTTATAATGCTGGCTTGAGTTGATTTGGGTTTCTTTTTCATTGTCTCTGCTATTTGAATTTCAAATATCCGAAAGTTTGAATTTTTTTTTCTTCTTTTCTTTCAGTTTCTTAGCTTCCAAACAGGTCTCATACTAAAGATTTAATATTTGTATATTTGCATTTAACTTGATCACTAAATTATTAAAAAGTTAAAAACTTGATCAATGTCAGTCAGGTAGTTACTTTTTTTTTTTGAAAGGGGATAGTTACTTTTTCTTTTAAAGCTAAAATATTGTTTTCCTTCTTAACGTTTGCGTGGATTTCATTTTTTGTTCTTAAACTTTAGTATGCGTTTGGATCCGGCGTTTTGCTTATCAAAATCTGGCGTTTTGCGTTGTTGTTGTTGTTGTTTTTTTTTTTTTTTTTTTTTTCAGGTTTTTCAGCTTTTAAAGACAATGTGCACTGTTGAGCACTGTTGATGTATTGTTTATGTATGGATTATGTATTGTTTATGTACGGTTCACAAACCATAATCTTTATTCAGAAAAAAAATTAAAAAAAAAGGGTTCCACACATCTATTCGTACGTTTAAAAATTATTTTGTTAAAATGTTTTCAATTTTTAGCAAAATAAGTTGTATTCAAACTGACTTGTTTAAAATTTTTGTTTTTCATTTCTAAACTATTAGAAAAACAATAACAGTTTAAGGAGGGAAAAACGAAATTCATGCACACACATGTTTTTAATTTTTAAATAATATATATATATATATATATATATTTTTTTTTTTTTTGATAAGTATCAATTTTTAAATAATATTACACGTATTTTTACATATTTTTTTACTCACACATATTTTTACACATATTTTCAAACAACAAAATACATGTTTTTAAGTGTATGTGCCAAACATCCGTATGTTTGTAACAGCTTGTTTTCTGAGTTAAAATTTTGAATTATGCTACAGAGCAATAAAAGAGAGCCGCCTGGTCAAATTGTCAAATTTAAATAGTTCTGGCTAGATCCATGACTATGTGTCTTTGTGTATGTGCCAAAAAATTCCACTCTGCAGAATAAAATAATGATTTGTCATTTTATGCAGCTAGCCTTGCCATGCACAGTTCTCAAACTGAATTAACAATTTAATAATAATGATAATGTTTTTTTACTGGCAGGTTACAAACGCAATTGAATTAATATTTTTGAATTTTTTTTAGAGGTACCTTAGGAGTCAATGATATGATATCAGAAGTTGTATTTAGGGAAAATTGCATTTGGAGCAGCCAACAAATTATTCAAAACAATTTAGGACATAACAGGTCATTATTAAGTGGTTGTCCTTCATTAAGCATTTCTATCAAAAAGTCATCTGGGTAGTGGTCGGTGATCTAAATTATTTCTTGGGTAGGTTCCATAAGGACCATAACTTTAAGGCTATACCAAGTTGGTCATAGATGTGTATTATGGGTTTGTCATAATCTGTGGTTGTCCTTACCAACACAAAGATCATAACCCTGCATGCAAAATACATGTATGAGATTAGTGGAGGGCGGTCTTTGTTTCAATTTATGTCAGTTTAGATTGGAATGGTTTTTTATGCTATAATTTCGGTAGACAACAATGGGACGAGAATCAAGAAAATTAGTGAACGCATGACAGAATTTCAGAAATATCCAGAGTGGATTTCCTTTTTAGACCTCTAATCTTTTTGTTGGAATATATGACAACCAAGGGTTCACACACACTCTCTGTTAGACAAATAGTCATTGTTTGCAGCTGATAGCCTTCAACTCCTACTAGTCTTGTAAGTGTACTGTGAATCTTTGATAGGCATTCAAATTTTTTTTTTTAATTAAATTACTAAGTACTTAAACTGGATCTTCGGATAAATGATTTAGGAACTAAATACAAAAGCATTCTAGTTGAACCTTAGCTCAAGTTAAAGAATCTCTTTTGCTCCTATTGTGTAATTTTCCCATTTAACTTCTTGTTCTGTTGACCCCATGTGTCTGTCTATCATTTTTCTTTCCATATATATCTATTATTGATTTTTTAAAATGTTTGTGATGGTGTTATGGTTGCTACCTTCAGGTATAGCACTTTGCAAAATTGTTATGGTTGGTGTAGGTTAAATATTTGTTTTTGTTATCAATGCTATGAATATTTGTTCACTAGTATCATAATACAAAAAGCTGCTTAGCAATCTAATCTTACCTAGTAACACATTACTTTGTGCAAACATGCATTCCTACTTAATGATTGGGTGAACAGTGGGAGCTAACCTTGACTCAGGTAGTTTACACCAATACAACTGAGAGGGAGTTTGTATGGGAAACCTTTTAGGTTGTTATCAATTTTATGAATATTCTTTTCACAGTTAGACCCACCAAGTAGACCAAATGGAATGTGGCTTACAATGAAACTTTCCTTTTGGAAAGTCCTTATGTACAGCCACGTGGGATAGGATACTCACAATCAACAACCTTCTAGAGGGGTCTGTCCCTTGTTAATTGGTGCTGCTTGTGTCATTGTGATGGGGAATCAATGGATCATATTTTGCTCCATTGTAAGGTTGCTCATGTATTATGGAGTGAAGCTTTTTTGATATTTGGGATTTAGTGAGAGATGCTGAAGACAATTGCTTCTCTTCTTTTTGCATGGAGGAATTGTTTGGGAAAATGTCTTTCAAATGTTCGGAATATGGTACTAGCTTGTCTTATTTGGATAGTGTGGAGGTAACGCAATACTTGTATTTTCAAAGATGTTGAGAGACCTGTAGATCTTTTGAAGTCTATGCTAGTTGGGACTTTATTTGAGTGGTCTTGTGTTTGGGGTTCTATGCATTGTATTCTTATTTTTTATTTCTTACTTTCTTTTAGTTCTGCTTGATTTGTTTCAAGTACAATGAGTTCGCCATCATGAACACGGTGTACTTTCATCAATAAAACTTCTATTACCTATCCCAAAAAAAAAAAAAAAAAATAATACAAGATTGGTTTGCTCATGTCATGTGCAAAGGAGAGAGAGTGAGAAAGACTGGGTTGATTCTAGTTGAGGGAATGAAAAAAGGTATAAGAAGACCTAAAATAACATTAATATAAGTAGTAAAAAAGAACATGTCAATTAAGGAGGTAACAGATTGTACAACTTCGGATAGAATAGAATGGCATAAACGAATATGTGAGACCAACCCTAACTACTTTGTTAAGGATCCGTAATTGTCCCCAAAAGTTTGGGACTAAGGCTTGGTTATTGTTGGTGTAACACCCCAACCTAATTGCATATTTAATTTTATGGGTTTATATGCATGTTATTATCTTAATTGCTTTTAAGTGCATGAAGCTTTGATTTTGTGATATTATAAAACACATATGCTCTTTTAATGTTATAGATATAACTTTATAAAGGTAAGGATATATATATATATATATATATATGCAAAGTGATATTATTCTTTGTAGAAAAGTGTAAGTGTGAATGCCAAAAAGTTGGAAAAAGCGGCTGGGATTTTTCTCCTCTTAGCATTCCACGTATCCCACCCCCAAAAGTCCACTTCTATCTTCTTTTGCTGCCCCAAAAATCTTCTCCCTTATCTTATCTACTTGGCTGCACCAAACTAGAAAGTCCAGCTCTTTTCTTCTTTCTCTCTTCTTCCTTTGCTCTTACATGGCTGTACCCCTCTTTCACCCTCTCACCAAAAATCATAGGCAACTCTCTCTAAGAAGAAATTAAGAGCCTAAACACTAAGGTTTCATCTTCAAAGTGTGTGGGTAAGTAAATTAAACCTCATCTGTTTTTGGGTGTTTTGATAGTATAATTGTTTTGTTTATTTTCAGTTCTTTATCCTCTGTTCTGATTTTAAAAGCTGAACTTGTGATTCTATTTTAGTAATTTGAAAGTTTGATGGTGTTATTGTCTATTGGATGCTTATTAGAGTATTTTAATATGTATTGTATATGTATAAAAATACCTAAATGAAATGAAGGCTAATTGCTATTTGTTGATGATTTTAGAAAGAACATGTGCTGAAACTGTCACTATGACATATTTGATGTTTACCACAAGAAAATTCTGTATTAAATTATTTGCTGTGAATTAGGATGTTAGGAGTAGTTTTTATGAATCTTAAGACATATATAGTTGTAATGGAAGTGGTCTCACTGCATTTGGATAAACACAAAAATAATGGTTTAATTTCTAAGTTGCATGAATTTCTGCCAGGACAAATTTGAACATGTTGTCTTGTATGATTTTTAGTAAATTATGGTTTTATGCTTTGAGTCCGAAATTGATATGGTATTTACTAGACATCCAGAGGAGTTGCTCTGTAAAATTGCATGATTATTGGATTTGTTTAGATAGCCCATTTGTATTTTATAAGTGAAGTATATGCTGCTGGAATAAAACAGTGAATAGTAAGGGACATGCCTAACTTTGAGGATTTAATTCTAAAGTTAGAATAAATGATTTGAGCTATAAATTTATATGCTCATCATTTGATATGTCTGGATCATAGATTAATTTTGTATGACTTGGTTCAATGTTTAGTACTCTAAAGGAGGGGTTCTAAACCATTCGACGGTTGTATTTATGAAGCTTCAATGCGTTGTACGTTGCAAGGTGAGTGTATGTGGTTATATGACCATGTTTAAAGAATTTTATGTTTATGCATGCATTATTACCCTAAGCTCAAAGCACCTTTTGAAATGAAGTTCGCTCTTCTAGAGATGTGATATTAATATGAGAATGATGGTTTTTCTTTAGTTGGTACATTAATTATTGATGTGTGAATATTGTGTTTGGGGAACCTCATTGAGGTGAGATTATGATTTCATTGATCATGAGAGATAGACTTTGAGATGAATATGTAAGTTTACGATAAGGAATAATGGATAGTAATAAGCTTTAATTTTGGTTTAGGTGTTACCAGTAGTCGTCAGGTTTAAGCTCCTTCGACTGTAGGTTCTCGGTTTCTCTGCTCTCAAATAAGGGATAAGTTATATGAGCATTTGGTAAGTCGTGAAGTTATTTTAAAGTATATTTTGCATTAAAAGGTTTTTTATTAGAGATATGGCATGTAAGCATGTTTCAGACAAAAATATGTTCGTGAGCTTTCGAAACCTTATGTATATGATTTAAGCATATTTATGTTATTACTAATTCCACGAACATAATGTTTAAAGAAAACAATGGAAATGCTATTATTATGAAACGTAATACAAACTATGAATTTCAGTATGATGTATAAGTATGAAATGTTTTCGGATTATGTTCTCTGGTGATCTGAATTCTGTCAGTAGGGGTTAATTACTGGCTTTCCATGAAAAATGTTATATGATTAGCCATTAAGTGGGACTGGTTATGTTGTACCCGCTCGTGTTGGTTACGGCCGACTTGTAGAGGAAGTCAACCTACCCCAATGGTTGAAAGATATATATTATGATGTGATCTTGGGAATACCTAGCATTGTGAGGAATGCTGGATGCCTAGCACTGTGGTGCTAGAAGCCTCTCAAATAAGTACAGACTTATCAGCTATGGACTAACCAATATGTATTTGTGAGTAGCTATATTATGTTATTAATCATGAGAGAATTATTTTGTTAAATGCATTGTGGAAAGTTAAAAGCTCTCATGAAAAGAAGAAGTTTCTGATGAAAAGAAAGCTGTTCATTAAAGATAAAAGTTTCTGAAGTTCTGTTGTGTTATAAAAATAAAGTTTCTGATGAAAGTACAAGTTTATGTTAAGAAGTTATCAGACATCTGTTTTTCTTTATGAAACGTTAAGTTTTATGATTATGAAAGTTATAATATTTTACAAGAAGAAGTTTATGAAGGAAAATTTTATTATTCTTTAAGATGTTTCTAGTTTAAGACAAAGTTACTGATTATTTGATTGAAGTTAAAATGATTATTTTGTAATGAGAATATATATATATATATATATATGGTAACTTTGTAAGAAATGAAAGAAATTCAATCCGAAGGGTTTGGATAATATTATTCTAATAAGAAAAAGGAGAACAATTATTTTCCCACGAAGAGTGTATAAGTTATTATTATGAATAGTATAAAACACTATGCATGAAAATATGTTCTCCTATCTGCATATTTATAGAATGAAATGAGTTGATTTACATGCACCTTTATTAAATTCTCATGTATCTTACCTTTACTGGGTTTCGTAGCTCACCCTATTATATTTCAATCAACAGGTTTTATTTTTGGAGTAGAAGGAGCCTTAGTTGAATTTTGGAAGGAGCTGGTTTTAGTCTTAAAAGTATAGATCCCAAATAACCAATATGTATTTTCGTAGCTCACCCTATTTAGTTTTAGTCTTAAAAGTATAGATCCCAGATTATATTATTTTTGAGTACAGTGTAGATTCTCTGAATGTCAAGTGAAAAGTTATATAAAGAAGAAAAGAAACAAGAATGAAAAGAAAGAGGAAAACTTTTGTAAAAGTTTTGTAAAAGTTAAGTTGGTTCTTGTTAATATCAGGTTTAGGCTTGATATTAGCATGCCGGTCATAGTCACAAATTCGGGTATCGGGTTTGGGGCGTGACAGTTGGTCTGCTCATGGTCCTATGAATGTTGACCATAATTTAGGTACACTGTGCTTGCTTGTGAGCAGTTAATTTTTACTTGATGTGGGCTGCTCCTTTTTGTACTTCATACTGCTTGTGGTTTGACACTGTTTTGACTGTGGTTAGGTGCTAATTGAAATTGACTAGGCAGCAGTCTTGGTTCATTTATTAGAACCTTTCAATGTTACTTATTAAAGGGCTCTAATGGCTGAGGAATAGATTTGTGGGGTCGATAACTTGTAATTTAATTTATCCTTGACATTTGAATCACCTCTATTGGACCAGAGGCATAAGGCTTCTGATTATATGTTAGAAAGATTTTCCAACAAAAGTATACTATTTACATTCTAGAGAAGATTATGCGTTGGTTAGTAAAATTGGAGAAAGGATGGAGTTTCCTTGTATTGTGTATAATAATTTTTGTGATTGCATTTTGTTTTTCATCAGGTCCTAGAATATGCATATTTATTATTTGATCCATTTTCTCCGCAATTATTTTTTTTACTATTGTCTGCCTGAAATTGCAGCTGATGGTTGATGTCTGAACAAAAATCAGTGTGATTGTTCTGCATCTAATTATCTAAATCTATTTACGGGAAATATTTCTTCTGCTTTTTCTAACATTATTTTATGTGATATGTTTCATTTTCACTTTTTATGGTCAGTTGTATTGCTTTACATTTTTTAATGTAATTTCCATTAACAAAACTTTTAATTTATCATCAGGTCAGCGAAAATGCCAGACATCCTGGGTGGTGGTGCACACACTGTAAGATCCCATGGAGTTGCCGTGGCAAAAATACATATGCATGATTGGCTGATTTTGTTGCTTCTTGTGGTGATTATGGTCGTTTTGAACATTATAGAACCATTCCACCACTTTGTGGGAGAGGAAATGATGACAGACCTCAAATACCCGTTGAAAGGCAATACCATTCCTTTTTGGGCTGTTCCAGTAAGTTTGGGCCCTTTAAATAAATAATTTATAGAAAATTTCATCTACATGGAATTTGTGTGTTAGTTACTTGCAACATGAAAAAACTAATAACCCTTTCTTGTCCGTTGATTTAACAGATTATTGCAATATTGTTGCCTTTCGTTATCTTTCTTATTTACTACTTCATCAAAAAGGATGTTTATGATTTGCACCATGCAATATTGGGTAGCTCTTCCACTCTTTTGAAATTTATGTAATACCAATGCTTGTTTGCATGTTATTCTACCATACTAATAACATTAAGTGTACCATACTAATAACATTAAGTGGATATTGTATGCATGTCCAGGCCTTCTGTTTTCTGTACTTATTACTGGAGTTATAACTGAGGCAATCAAAGATTCTGTTGGTCGTCCACGTCCAGATTTCTTTTGGCGTTGTTTCCCTGATGGCAAACCGGTGGGCTCTCATGTTCATCAACTCCCCTGACTTTCCTTTTCTCTACATTGTTTACTTGACTATGTTATAATTAATTCTTTGCTCTTGTTTAGTTCTTTTCTCAGTCAAGTGCCATTGGTGTATAATATTTGCAGGCGTTTTATCCTACCATCGCAGGCAATGCCACAGCCATTGTCTCAGGGGACGTTATGTGTAGCGGAATAAAGAGTGTCATTAAGGAAGGATACAAAAGTTTCCCAAGTGGGCATACATCTGGTAAGCATCTAATCACTTCATTAGGTTAGGGGCACAGTAAGGATGCTGTTGTATTCCTTTTTAGGACAAATTTTAGCTTTCATATCGGAAAGTTTCCTTCTTCTGTTGTGTATGAAACTTGTAATGGTACCCAAAGGTTGAGCTTCATCTTCATTGATGTGTCATGGGCATAAGTTTGTACTTCAAATGGTTTTTATAGCAGACCATGCATTTTCCAAGATAACGAAGGTTCAATCATCACTTCGTCAATCAATATTTGGGTGTGTAGATTAAAATTGGATATCAAATAAGTCAATGCTCCTTTATAAAGGATTATGATCAGTCAATTTTACTTTTTTTGTTTTAATTTTGGATTAGTTGATTCTTTAGGCTGCCAAAATTCTCATCATAATGAGCATTGGGAATTTCTTTGTAATATTTGATTTTATAGTTTCTCTATGGATATGGATATCCATGGGACATAGAAATATCCCTTTAAAATACGAGCATTAGGATAATTTTTTTCTGTCTTTTGGTTTTAGGGTCCTTCGCAGGTCTTGGCTTTCTTGCTTGGTATTTGTCTGGAAAAGTAAGGGCATTTGATCGTAGGGGCCATGTTGCAAAACTCTGTATCATTTTCCTGCCACTACTAGTTGCTGCTCTGGTTGGAGTTTCTCGAGTTGATGATTATTGGCATCACTGGCAAGATGTTTTTGCTGGAGGACTTCTAGGTCTGTTTGTCAAGTATTTTTTTATTTTATTTTATTTTTGAAGTTTTTTGTGCTGGATTGTCAATTTTTTTTTTTTGGTTTTGTGCTGAATTGTTTGTTGAGGGCATAGAATTCCTTGTACTTTTTCTAAATTGAACTTATTGTGCAGGGACTACTATTGCTTCATTTTGTTACTTGCAATTCTTTCCGCCTCCATATGATATAGATGGTAAGGGCCTCTTCTTTTCTCAATGATTATGTATGATATGCTTTAATTGGAGCAGATTGTTATGAATGACAGAATTCATATTTGGTAGTCTTAAAAAGGTTTTTTTCTTGTTGTTTGCATATATTTTCTTATAAAATGAAGAAAGAAAAAAAATACATTGTTTAATATTTTTGCTATAACTATTTTGTTGCATACTAAACATAATACCAGCTTTCTCGTCATTTTTATTTTAATATAATGTTTAAATTTATTTGAAGGATGTCATGATTGTAGCTTTTTGTGCCCTGGATAACATTGATAATTGCATATTGTTTGCAACAAAGAGGTCATGAGTGCAGAATTACACTTTTATATTCCTTTTTTCATGCTGATTTATAGATTAACATTTTAATCTTTTAAGAGGATTAATGGTCTACAAATTATATCTTTACGGAAAATGTGCAGGTTGGGGTCCTCATGCATATTTTCAGATGCTGGCAGAATCTGGAAATGGCAATCAATCCTCAGCCACCAACCTAAATCGTGCAAATGGGCACCAATCCGAACTTCAAAGTATTTATATCCAACCTCAACATGGTTAAACATCAAGAGTTGATACCCGAGACTCAAGCCCTATGTTTACATCAGCAGTATATGAACTTTAAGCTTTTACCATGGAACTAACATCAACTGTCCTCATTCCTTTATTTATTTCTAGTTTTCTTGGCTGTCCACTGGTTCATCTGTTCTTTCGGTTATGACCGGGTTCCAGATTGAGCAACACCCGAGTTTTTACCTCTCAAACAACACAATTTTGATGTATAGATTAGTGATTGCTTGGACAAATTTCTGGGCATTATATTGGGATAAATCATAATATCTTTGCATGTTGGTTCTGTAAAGTGAAGTACTAATTTCAAGATTCGAAAATTGATGATGTTAGTGAAATATGGAGTTAGGTAATCTCTTCACTAGTTTCAAAAGAATGTTTAGCTATAATACCCCCTTTTTTCTACTTAATTTATTTGCTCTATGTTTGGAAATTGCAACATGAATGATGATTAAAATCTACTGATAAAAGTTGCACTAGAGAAGAGGTTTGTGGATCCAACCAAGAATACCTTGGGTGGCAGTCTCTTGACCTCCGGGACAAAACGCCTGACTGTGTTCCTAAGTCCTAACATCAAAATAAATCCCTTTTCTTTTATTTTCTTGGCAGCCAAAGCATTACAAAATTGAAATGATAGACTGTTCAGCACAAGAAAAAAAAATTCTTGCATTTGACTTTCTCCTTGGCTAATATTCTCAAATTGATTTAACTTTTTTTTTAAAGAAAGTTTCAACTTATAACATCTGCTCTTAGGAGTTATCATTAGGCCAAAACACCAATCAATTTTTAGTATAGACGGACATAAATAAAGAATATATATATTTACATATATCGTAGATATTAATTTTTTTATGCGTATAAAATTATTTAGTTATATATAAACTTTATTTTTTGAGAAACAAGCACGCGCACATGAGGGAGAGGGAAAAGAGTTTTAATACAAAAACACACTACAAACTTCACTCAGAAGTCATGGTTACTTTTAAATGAGCCATATGTAAACTAAGTACTCATATTCATAGACTTTTTTTTTTTTTTTTTTTTTTGAGAATATTATTCGTAGACTAATTTAATATGTTTTCAATAGAATTATATCATATTCTATTATACGATAATAAAAGTTGAGCTTGGAAGCCGTGGTTGCACCAAGTGACTATTCTTACTAATTAGTAAATTAATTTTATATTATTTGTTAGGATGTATTTCTTCAAATTAAGGAATAATATTTAACAACAGTTTAATTGAAGTAAAACTTTATCATTCAAATTTCAACAAATTTAAATTCTATTCAAATTATAAGTCTATTATAAAAAAACCAAACTTAAATCCTAAAAGACAACTCACATTTTCTTTCAAAAAAAAAAACACACCATGTTTTGACCTCGACTCTAACTAAAAGTCTATTATCAATGTTTAAGAACAACTAATTAGTAAATTAATTTTATACATTTAAATTTTAACAAATTTAAATTCTATTCAAACTAAAGGTTTATTATTAAAATTTTCTAAATTTAAAAGTTGGGTTTAGAAGCCGTGGTTACGCTAAGTAACTACTATCACAAATTAGTCTATTATCAATATTTTAAGAACAAGTAATTAGTAAATTAATTTTATACATTTAAACTTTGTTGATGCCCAACCAAATAATAGGAAGAAGAAGCCTAACAATATGAGAGGGAATAAAGAAGAAGAATTAGCAAATTGAGAAGAAAACCATTAAACCCGAATGGAAGGAATAATGGTCCATAGGCCTGTAAAATAGTGAAAGGGCCTCATAAAAAGCAAGCGGGCCCAAAGAAGCCTGAAGGAAGAAGTAGTAAACTCATGGGCATTATAAGAAATGGAAAGCAAGCAAAAATGGGCCGAAGGAGCCCAAAGAAAGGAACTAAGCAAATGGGGTTGGTTGAAAAGCCTATAAACCCAAAAAGTAAAGGATATAGCAATTTAGGCCCGAGAAGCTCAAAAGACTTAGCAAAAACCCATGGGAACGAATGATTGGAATGGGCCGGGGATGCTTGAGGAAATGAAACGGGCCGAGGATGCTTGAGGAAATGAAACGGGCTGAGGATGCCCAAAAGAATAAAATGGGCCAAGGAAGCCCCAAAGGGATGAAATGGGCGAAGGAAGCCCAAAACAGCATAAGTACAAGCCCAAAATAATATTGGGCTATTGGAACTGAACAGAAGGAAAGAGTACAGCAGGCCTAAAAGAGGCCTAGTAAACACAAGTCAAATAACAACATGACAAAAACAATAGGGCGGCATGACAAAGGTGTCAGCCAAACCACAAAGAGGGTAAGGGTTGGATTGAAGAAGGAAAAACCTATGCCCAAGCAAGACCCAGCCCAGGGAGGAAGCAAGATATAAAGAATGAAAGCCCAATGACTTGTCCACGCCATAAGAGGTCAAAAATGAGTAGCAGAACGTGCAGCAAAAACCAGACAAGCCCCCAGGTCGTGGCAAATGAATGAACAGCAGACAAGCCATGGACACATATGGAAGTGGAGCACGCACAAGGCTTAGGCACCACCCACTTGTACCCAGCCAATACAGGAATGGTGGGCCATGGGTCAGAGGTAAGAGAGAGTATGGTCTGGCAGTGGAGAGAAGGGGAAAGCCTATTTTGGGGTTCTCACTCAAGCTCTTTTGAGAGAAATGTCCTGCTGAGATGACATACCACCCAAAAGAGGGAAATGTGAGTTGGAATAACTAGGTGCATGCAATAGAGGATAGTAAGAGAGAATGCCACCCTTATCCGGATGGGAATGCCACGGAGAGTAAAAAAACAAAATAAAACTCTTTTGTCCGGGAATGGAATGTGGCACGGCTAGCACAGGTAAGTGGTGATAGCTGGGCAGTCGACAGGCCAGTTGGTGGTCTAGGAAGGACACCTATATCAAGACAAAAGCAGTAAAGGGGTAAAACAGTAAAAACCCGTCACGGCAGGTAGTATAAAAAGGGCCTTAGCTGTGCACATTGGAGGCAATAGAGGAGAATAGAAGAAAAAGGAATGAAAACACGAGAGATAAAACAAGAGAAAAACAAGTAAGAAAAGGAGTGAAAGATAAAGGGAGAAAACATGAAACTTAGAAAGGTAAAATGATTCAAAAAGGAAAAATAGAGAGTGAGCAAGAGTGTGATGGTGGGCATGCACTAATAGGCTATTCCCTTCTCTCCCACTAATAGCCTGCTCTCTAGTGAGGATTAAGAAATTCGAGGATAAGCCATCTAGGCCCATTCTCTCAAAGTGGGCAATTTCTGTGGTAGGACGTCCTTGTGAGATTGCCCACATTGAAGAGTGGTTCCCTTCCTGGACTTGACTTCGTAGAAAAATCAAGCACAACAAACTAACCTTTCTTCCTTTTGTTGATCAAGCATTAATATTATTTCATTTTCTTTTTATTGTTGTTATTAACTCATTTCTGCCACATTTATATCACTGCATTATTTCCTCCTCTGCTAAGAAAATGATTTTTTTTTTTTTTGGCTGACAGTAAGCATATTCTTCTTATTTTTGTCGTATTACGCCTGCCTGTCATAACTTTTTTTGTAACAATATCCTCTGCCGTGGGAAGTGTCCAGGGTCCTAGTAAAGGGGCTCTAGTTTGTGCATAAGCTAGCTTGGGGTGTGTTGCAGTGAAGCCAGTCCCGACTCTCTTACCCCAGAACCATTAGGTCGTAATGTGGCAAGAAACAACCCAGCCTATAGTTGCAAAAGGCACACCACAAACTTCAACAAATTTAAATATATATTCAAACTAAAAGTCTATTTGGCATCATTGAAACAAATCTCGCTTGCAAGAAACCTTTGTGCCCCTAGAAAAGATTGCTAGTTTTGTGAAGGATTATCTACAAAGTTTTAAAAATCTGCCTAGCTCTACTCCCACATTGCATCAGCTGGTTGTGCAGAAATGGATTCCTCCAGTTTGTGATATTATGAAGGCAAAATTTGATGGTGCATGGTTTCCAGAATCAAATGAGCCGGGGATTGGAGTGGTTATTCGCAATTCAGAAGTAGAAAAGATTACGAAACCACCATCAGTTGAGGTTTTGGAGCTACTAGTAGCACGACGTGCAGCTATGTTCACTATGGAGGTTGGTTTTCATTGGGCAGTCCTTGAGGGAGATGCTGCATCTATCATCTTTCCAAACTTTTGGTATGGGACATTCTTTAGGTGGTTATATTTTAAAAGGCATTCTGTCTTTAGCTAACTCGTTTCAAAGTTTATCTTTCTCTCATGTTGTCAAGAAAGGTAATGTTGTTGCTCACGCCTTAGCCCAGAGAGCAAGACTTTCTTTTCCTTTTCAAGTTTTGATGGAGTCGGTTCCTCCTGAAGCATTTTCCTTTTTAGCTTCGGATTTTCTTGTTCATGAATAATAAGCAACATATTCTTTCTAAAATTATCAAAAATCTCTAAAAATATTTCAACAAATTTAAATTCTATTAAAACTAAAAGTATTTTATAAAAAAATTATAAACTTAAATTCCAGACAACAACCCACGTTTTCTTTATAAAAAAATGGGAAAATTATACTTTACCACCCTAAACTATGTACCAGATTACACTTTGCATCCTAAACTATCACACTTTGCACCCTGGTGTTATTTATGCTGTTATGTTTGACTAAATTCTACTGCATGTGACAAGTATGTGCTTCATGCTTAGGTGGAATAAACTTAAAATGCTAAAACACCTTTCTTCAAAATCAATTAAAACAAAAGCCAATTTTTTCCACATCTCTTTGTCTCACATGTGTGCCTTTCCCCAAATTCATATTCTTCTCAAAACCTCAGGTCCCACCCACCTTACCCATCGTCAAAGAGAGAAAAAACTCAAACTTTCTTTTTAGTTCACTCTTTAATTTAATTTCTGTTTTCAAAATTAAAACTACTCCAAATTTTTTATTAAATCCCACCATCAATGTGATTGGATCCACAAAATGAATTTAATTTTAATTTACTCCCATATCAAATAAGCACGAAATGCACTGTATATAACTAAACTCGACGAATTTAGTTTGGGCATATGCAAAACTTTCAGCACTTGTTACACATCAATTTTCGAAAAAGCCTCTCAGATCCCAATTTCAAGAGTAAAGGAAAGAGCTTGAATAGCACAAAATGCAATTAAATCAGCCATACCTAATAAGAAAGCTCCTCTAGACCACATAGCAGTTGATGACATTTCCTTAGTCATTAAGTATATGCACACCCAGCCTTATGCATTCCAAAAAATCCTGCATTATAACGGCAGCAGCCCAATTAACTTTATACACCCCCCCCCCCCCCGGGGGGTAAGGAAAAGATCTCCATCTCACATCTACAATAGGATGCTACTGTTGTAATTCCAACCTTGCGATAGAAGCATGTTGACATTGATGGGTGAGGTGGGTGGGACCTGAGGTTTTGAGAAGAATCTGAATTTGGGGAGATGCACACACGTGAGACAGAAAGATGTGGAAAAAATTGGCTTTTATTTTAATTGATTTTGAAGAAGAATGTGTTGTGAAATTTTAAAGTACTCGCAAGTGTACGAACCGTACCAAAGTATAGTTTTACAAGAATGAGGTCAAACCCATAGGGACTTGAATAAATGTAGGAAAATTAATCAAATCTTAACCAAATTAATCCTAATCTAGTTTAATAAAAATTGGTTGTTTGAAATTAAATATACTAAGCAAATAATTAAACTAAGCAAAGATATAATATAAAACAGTAAAGAGATTGTTTACAATCTAGAAAAAGGAATTAAGGTTTTGGAATCCGCCTTATTAATTCATATTAGCATATATTTATGATCATTAATTTTTCCCAACCATTGCATGATAGTCTAGAAATCAATCTTGCTACAATGGAGAATATTATCATTAAAACTTCTATTTAAATATCTAAAGCATGCTCCTCTTCGCTTCCTAGGTATAAAATCAAATCACCAATTGTAGCCGTAGCCAAACAAATCACAAGAGATATCCAATTTTAAAATCAAGAAATAAAAAACCAAGTATTCAATTAATTAAGACAAATCCTAAATCATGAAAAAAAAAAAACATTATTGAACTCATATCTAGAATCTCATCTTAGTCAATTGATATGAAGCAAGAAAAATTTAAATTATTAAAAAACAACTATTGTGGGAAAAATCAAATCACATAAATATTACTAATAATCCTTAACAAGGTTTCATCCTCAACCCTAATTATATATTTAGCTACTCATGGTAATTGAAAGAAAGCACAGAAATAAAATACTAAACATTAAACTAGAAAAATAAAATAGAGAAAGAAATAGTCACAATACTATCATGAAGAAAAGTTATAGAGAAGCCACATGCGGCACTGCCTCTTTCTCCAATTTTCTATTTTGCGTCCCAGTCCTAGCACTAGCCTTCCTGAATTTTGCCCTAAAGAGCATTTAAATAGGTCAAGGAATCATATTACAAGTTGAATTCTTATTTGGAGAAAATCTTAGATTTTTAGGCTTCACTTAACTGACGATTTTGGCCCATTTAATGTCAGAATTCGGACTTTTGGTAAACTACAAAGTTGTAGCCTTTTAAGTTCCAACCCAACTTGAATAATCTCAATTGGACATCTGAGTTGAAAGTTAAGCCAAAAATACTAACTGATGTGTAGGCTAGAATCCTAATCCGATTTAGACTTGGATTTGGTGCAAATTTCCTTTGATTCCCTGCTCCAATTGGACTTAAATTTAATTGGGTTGGCCTTCTTTAACTTCATCATGGCCCTTGTAAAAGTAAAGTTCATTAGCTTTCTTCTCTGCACAAATCCACTTATTTCATTCCATTCTTCTACAAAAGACAAATTCATGCAATAAAATTCAATTAAGCACAAAATTGATTTTTTAGCATTATTCCAAAACCAAATATAATATGCATGAATTAACTCAAAATAAGTATGATAATATTTTCTAACAATGATATAAATATGCAAAATTAAGCTATTATCAATGCACATTAGAATGTTTTAGTCTTTTAAGTTTGTTCCACCTAAGCATGAAACATGTGTTTGTCACATGTAATAGAATTCTGTCAACTGTCCAACACAACAACAAAAGTAACACCCGGGTGCAAAGTGTGCAAAGTGTAATATGGTGCATAGTTCAGGGTGGTAAAATGTAATTTAAAAAAAAAAAAAAAAAAAAACCTTTTGACTTCTACTCCAACTAAAATCTATTATCAACATTTTAAGAACTACTAATTAGTAAATTAATTCTATAATATTTGTTATGATATACTTTCTCAAATTAAATGATAACATTGAACAGCTATTTAATTTAAATAAAACTAAAATTCTATCATCAAAATTTTCTAAATTTAAATCTCACACAACTCATGTTTTTTTTTTTTTCTTTCCTCAAGTTGCATCTTATTAAATTAATGTATTATTAGGATATTAAGCTACAAAACTCTTGACTAAGGGATATGATTTAACAATAATTTAATTTAGATAAAAACTTTGTCATCTAAGTTTTAAAAATTTAAATTCTACTCCAAATAATATTCTACTATTAAAATTTTCATATATATATATATATATATATATTGACAAAGCTTAGTTATAAAATTGGTTGTAACCTAAGGTTACAACTAGGGGTGTGCAAAATATCCACTTGACCCGCCAACCTGCCCGTCCCATGTGGATCATTAAGTTAGGCAGTTTGGGTTGGATGGGTTAGACCCGTAAAATAGCAAATTGGGTTGGGAAACGGATTAAAAAATTGCCAACCCACTACAACCCAACCCTCCTGCTTAATTATACATAAATAATTAATATATATATATATATATATATATTAGTTCAAATTGTTCAACCGTATATTCTTTATTTAAAGTTAATCAATTTACCTAATCAATTTTTATAGCTAATCAGTAATCAATTCCTTAAACAAAATATAAAAAATCAACATTGAGACCTTAAACTCACTTCAGCCATATACTACACTCCGCTTCCTCTCCCTCCCTCTTTCTTGTTGTTTTGTCTTTTTCTTCCTTAACTTTTTTGAAAAGCTAGAGGTCATTTAGTTTGTAATAATAAAGTTAGTTATACTGTTGTGTATGTGTAATACTCTTAGTGGTTCTTATAGTTTGTAATACGGTAAGTTTAGGCACCAAGGTTGGTTATATATACTCTATAGTTTATCAAAAGTATATATATACTCTGTATTTAGTAACTAATTGTAGTTTGTGATAATTCTTTTTAAGAACATGCATTCCATTTTGAAGTTTGTTTGTTATGTTGGTATGTTATTCTTTTGAATCATTGATGTGACTTTAGCAATGTTAAGACTTTGGGTTTGTTGATTGAATTTCCTTCAGTTGTAAGGTAGCAACCTACTTTTTTTTTTTTTTTTTTTTGGAGACAAGGTCTGTTAGAGATGATATATCTCTTTTTCATTGACCCTATATTTGTGTTGGAATAGACATTATTAAATGAAATCTACCTTTAATTTTTTGTATGCATTAGTTATACTTTGAGATTATTCAATAACAAATTGTAGTTTGTGATAATTTTTTTTAAAAGAACATTTTTAATGCCAACCTGTTGAACCCACCTAACCTGCCTGGTTGAAACCGCTAAAATTTGTAACCAATCTGCCGGATTTAGACTTTGGTGAGTCGGTGGCGGATTGGAATTTTCCCAACCTGCTAGTGGCGGGTTGGATAGAAATACTAGCCATTACCCGCCCAATCCGACCCGCGCACACCCCTAGTTACAACCTTATTCAATATTATTAATATTATTACATATTTGAAAATCTAACCATTGGATTACATACTTTTTATGCTCTTAATACACATGTCAAATTTTGTGTTAATCGGATATTATTTACTACTATTCTTAGCATGATATTGGGGAATCTCATTGCTATTACTCAAACAAGCATGAAACATGAGGTTTGTGAATAAGTGATTGTCTAATAATGAGCAAGAAATATATGTATTCATCCATAGGTCAAATCAGATATGTAATTATTAGAATAATTGTTGGTTCTGCAAGAGCAAGTAAAAAAGATTAAGAAATAGAACCATATGATTTGTGACCAATCAATAGAAATGCCCTTGTTTTATATATATATATATATATATATAACCATGACTTTTTGATATAATCTTTTTTAATCAAAAAGTCATCCCTATAACTAAATCTCACACAATGAATAAGAGTATAAAGGAAAGAGATCTGAGATTTAATTCTCGCCAACACCAAAAAGCGATTGGTATCTTAATCTAATAATAAAGAGCTATTATCATGAGTGGACGCCATAAATTGAAACTCTAAAAAAAAAAAAAAAAAAATTAGTAACAAGTTAATAACCCCTGCTTGGTCAAAAAGGTATATATATTGACCAAGTATTAAGAAAACTTGCTTGTCCCTTATATCCACCATGTTCCTTCACAGATTATACATCAATGACAATCAGGGATAGAGCCAGAACTTAGAGTTAGAGGAGGCGGCTTTGTTGCTGGTTGTGTGTAGTGATTTCGGCCTCCAACTTTGCTGTTGCATAACCGCTTAGCTGCTAGTTGTTTAAAATTTTTTAAAGGGTCAAATTGTTTGTTTTGGGTATAATTGGTTGACTAGGCTTAATTTTTTAAAGTGTTACCATTGGTAATTTTGTTGTTGGACTAAGTTTTTTTGGGCTTGTATATTTTGTTTTAAATTTGGTCTTTAAAATGAGAAAAATGTTAAAGCTACAAACATTTTTACAAATTGCTGATGTGATGAGTGGTTATTAGTAAGTAAAAAAAATAATGTAAATGGTGGGCTCAAATGCGAATCAATAAAAATTTGCTACCTTAACAGTTTATGAAAATGTTGTAGAAAAATTTGTGACTATAACAATACTCTTAAAAAAATCAATGATATTATTAAGGAGGCAAAAATGTAATTTTATAAAACAAAATTGCTAAAATTAATACCCATACATATGATAATATATTTTTTAAAAAACATTTGGGGGGGCCATTGTCCCCAAGTCCACCATGGCTCCATCCATGAGGACAACTATCCAAAAATTCATAATCCTTTATTATATTCAAACCCCATTTGAATATGCTTCCCTTCTATAAAAGCACTCACTCACTAGCCTCTTTCAACATCTCTCACTCACACATACATATCTTTCTTGTTAACATTTGTCTCTCATATCTATACTACTAAATGGAGATTGTTCCTTCTACATATTATGAAAACTTGGAAAGGTATCGGAGGAGGAGAAGATCCCTAATGCTAGATGGTGCAGATAGCAATAAAAAGAAGCTCATGATTGCAAGGCCTGGGGGTACAGCTCACGGGGTAAGAAGAACAACCCCAAAACTTTTATTTAACACTATTTCACTAACTAAGGTTTTGGCAAAGTTTCATGATGCATACATGATGATTATGTTGGCGAGGAACGGGGGGAACCTAAACGAAGTGAGTATGTTTGGAGGTAAGAGGGGTCCCTAAAAGGCAGACAGATTTCAATGGTTTCTAGTGGTGAGGAAGTTGATAGTAGATTTGTTTTGGAAGTCTATAAGAGGATAGCCTCTACTCGCGAAATAATGGGTTTTAATGATGCAAATTTTAACTGATAAAACTTCTTATTATCGAGTCGAGCTTACTCTAAATATCAATTGATTTCTTGATCTAACGATAAAAAATAATTATCATGGAGTTAGCTTTGTTTAAATCCTAGCCATAAACTCTATCTAAAAAATATTGTGTACTGTTTTTCTCTTTTTTGTTCACAGCTGTGTTTGTACTTCTTTGTGAGTTTGGGAAATTTGAGAAGTTTATCTCTTCTTCTAGTGGCTATTTGTGAATTGTAAGTTTGTAAATCAAAGTTGCGAAGTGAAACTTTTTTTTTTTAAAGCATATAGATTTTTCTTTTTAATTTGAATTTTCTGTAAATAAATAAAAAAATAAAAAATAAAAAGAAAGAAATATATCCAAAAGACAAAGTTTAGTTACGAAATTGGAGATGAATTTTAACAAATCCACAATTGAACTACATCTTTTTTTTATATCCTTCATGCTTGCAAAATTTCTAGAAAATTAAAGGTTAATAGTTATGTCATCAATAAATTGTTTAAATTACAAATTTGTGTAATTTAAAATTATGCATAAAATATAAGTTTATAGATTATATAGTAAATAATATTCGATTGACACAAAATTTTACGTGTGTACTAAGAGAATAAATAACATGCAATTCAACAGTTAGATTTTCAAAATATGCAGTAATATTTATTTTATTAAGTAAGATTATAATCTTAAACTACAACTAATTTCGTAGCTAAATTTTTTTTTTATAGGAATTTTATAACTAAATTTTGTCCATATCGAAATAAACAAAAAGTGCCAAATCATTTACAATCTATACCAGGAAGTGAATATGCGAATTCAATCTGATGCAACGTAACAATTGTTTTATTTATATTTTTAAATGGTATCTAATGAACAGTTTGAGAGGACTTAAAAAAGAGTATCTAATGAATATAGAATTTTTCTTTTTCTTTTTCTAATGCAAATATTTAGAATTCGTAAGCATATGACTAAGGGGTGTACAGTTTTTTCGTCTCACACACTGGATAATTATCCAAAAATAAAAAATTGTATGAGGTGGTCACAATATATATAATATATACCACGAAAATAAACTCAATTTGGTCTTAAGTCTTAACATCAAAATTAGGAGGATAAAAAATATTATTAAAAGGCATGCAATGGTTATATAAAAGCTACTATAGTAGCACATGTATTGCCATGCACCTAATAAGTGGATCAAGATGGCAACACCAACACATGGGCATTTCCATGCACCCACTAGGATACACGTGGGTCTTAGGAATAAAATCGAAGAAATGTGTTTGTATAGTTTTTAGAATGGTCACCTATTGATCTCAAAGTATGGTTTGACCTAGAAATTATGCTTAAGTGTAAATTTTAGCAATAATGCAATTAATGTGAACATTAAAGAGAGTGGTTAGCAGAAGTTAAACCCTAACTCTTTAGGTAGAGGTTACATGTGGTATAAATGTCACATGTCATTCATGATTCATGTACTCCCTTGTCTTATTAGGGGTAATTATTGGCTAGAAATAAGTACTTTTTTTGTCTATAAAAGAAAGGCTACCCATAAAATAAATAAAAATAAAAAAGAGAAGAGGACACGATATATATATATATATATATATATATGTAGATGATTATCGTTCTTAGATCATCTTGAAAGTAGAACATACCTTCTCAAATTCTTTAAAGTGTAGGTAAGGATTTTCAGAATCTAAGCCATGAAAGTTAGGAAGTAATGAAATCATACCGGGCTTAAAATTAAAATTATTTGCGTTAGTTGGAAAAATGATGCATGATAGTGCACTACTCCTAGTATGTTGCAAATAATCCTTGAGAGTTTTAATGGGTTGGTGAGCATGAAAGTTTTCGTTATTTAAATTATTCTCATCATCATGATTACTCTCTAAGTCTGCCATGATATCAAGTGTGTGAGAATGTGTGAAAGAATCAGATAAATTGCCAAACAAATTATTAGACTCAATTCTAACAAAGCAATTATCACTATCACAACACCAAACACGCATGCAATAGTAAAGCAAGTAAGAAAAAGAAAAGAAAACAAATACCTTTAACAATAAAAAGAAGTAAAAATCAAAGAAAAACTCTAAAGGAAAACTAAACTACTTAAAAGGAATAGAGTTGGAGAGATATTACCAAATATGTGAAGAAATTTAATGCCGAAAACCTCTCCAAACGAAGTGGAACGCTTCTCTAATCGCCTAATCCTCGGCAACAGCACCAAAAACTTGCTGCGACTTAAATAATGCTCCCAAGTGCATGATTGTCACGAAGTAATAACTCAGTAAGTCCGAGGTCGAATCCACAAGGAAAAGTGAATTGATTAACAAGCCACAAGAGAATAAAACTAAAATAATAAAATTTAATTGAAGAGATTTTTGATGGTTTAGTAAAGTTAATTTAAATTAAGAGAAAATAACAATATATTAAGGTGCTAAGGTTTAGGGATCCACACACAACACATCTATTGGTAGTCTTAACAATATTTATTTTATATGTAAGGTTGAATTTAATCAACCATTTTTGTTGGCTTTATTCCGTGCCAAATTTGCTTGTATTTTAGCAATTAGTAACCCTGTATTTAGATAGGATTCTTGTAAGGGTAGTGTGTGAGAAAGTGTGAAGAAATGTTCAAGATTGTGTAAAGATGCAGGGACTCACGATTGAACTCGCGGGTGGCTTGCGACTGGCAAGCCGTCAGAAGGAGGTCATGTGTCAAGCATACGGAAAGCTGAAGCGTCATGCCAGCTGTTGCACTACATGACAAAAAGTCCAAATTGGCAATGCAGTTATCTCGCGGCTTGAACTCGCAACTTAGTCAAGTCGCGAGGCCAAGCTGCCAGTCAACTTTGTTTTGGAAAAACTGATTCTTCGCATTCTAAACACACACCACTATATATAGACCCTTATACCCACGAAATATAGAGAGTTTCCAAAGAGAATTTTGAGAGAGAAACCCTAGAGAAAAACAAGATTGATTCATTCACAGTCTTCACCTAAGAGACACTTCAAATTCCTTTACTCTCTTCCTCTCCATTGTTACATCTTTGAGAGGTTCTTAGCCAAATCATTTTCTTACCATACCCATATCTGTGAGAAGGTTTATTTGGTGCTTTGGGAAGCAGTTAGGAAGGGACCAATTCATATTAGTTGATGCTATGGGTTATAGCGGAATCTGGTAAGTTAGAAAAGAAAAAGGTTCGGCGCAACCTCGTTGGAGCAAAAAGTTTGGAGGGCTTAGGTACATCGGGTAGATTAGGCTTGGAGGGTCTATTACTGTTCATGTATCCTAATTACATTTTCTAGGGGATTATTGACCGCTTGGAGGGCGGCGGAGAGGTTTTATGCTGAGAGTTTCGATTTCCTCTTCGATAACACATCAAGTGTTGTCCTTGTGTTTGCATCTCTCTTTTCTTTAACTTTACCATTTAATTACTGCTATGATTGTGATTATTTATGATTTAGATTGTTTATCAATTCTATTATTAGCTTATGTTTATATTCCGCACATTTATTGTTTGACATTAAGCTTGAATTGATAATTTTGTAATTGGGGTCTAAACGTTCATAGTGTTTTATACGCTATTTGAATATTCAATTAGTATCAGAGCGGGTGTACTATTTGTGGTTTAATTACTTTAGTGTGATTCCTGACCCCTTATTGAGATGGATAAGTCTCAATCTCTAAATGCACCACCATTTTTTGATGGTAATAATTATGCTTACAATCATCATGTTTCATAACCTGTACCCCCTATCCAGCACCGGGTACATGAATCTCGGTCGTGCCTTATTTCTTCATGATTTGATCTCTAATGTAGAGATTGACATTTGTGCACATATCTTTCATGTTCTGCGCAAAATGGTTCAACGGACTGAATCTCGGATATGCATTCTGTTTTGCTACCTCATTTCTAGGATTTTGAAGCTCAAAGAAATCCATCCATCAGACGATGAGTCCCCCTGCACAAAACCAAGTCCATACAACATGCATACGTTTAATGACAGCATTGGTCATAGTCGAAAGGGAATCAAAACTGAAACTTCAGCTTCTCACAGTGGTTCGCGCTCTAGCTCATCCTCCTTTGACGAGAAGCTAGACAACATTGTGGCCTCTGTCCACGAATTGAGCACCAAGATGTCCGGACTCACATCTATTCTGCATCACCACAACATTTGGTAGGATATGAAGTTCACCTCTCTCCAAACTCAATTGGATCAGATTCAACGAAAGCTAGAAGAAGATGAAGACTAGCTATTCCATGACAAAAAGGGGAAGAAAATGAGTACAATGATAGGGGGAGAAAGAGCTTAATCAAAGGGGGAGATTTTATCAAGCAGGCTTATGTTTAATATTTTGCTTCATATTAGTCTATTTCGTTGTTTATGTTATATTGTTAAGTTTATATCTGGTTTGTATGGTACACTTGTAACCGTTTTCTTTTGTAAACTTTTAGGTTTTTGTACCCATGCTTTGTAGCTTAAGTATTTTTTGCTAAATGTCATGCATTTACTTAAAGTACATCACTCTTGTGCCCTTGCAGGATTTTGTTCCTAGATGCATATATATTTTATGCATTGGTTGAGTGTTGGATATACAAATGATACTCTATAAATGAGCTTATCAACTTGCATGTCCGGATGTTCATTTCTTGTGTGAATGAGCATTGTGATCACTATTATATAGTGATTGATTGTTTGGTCGAGCCATGGTTTATTGATTTATCCCATTTTTCTTGATCGCATTGTACTTGCTTCATATGCATTACAAATTTTTCTGCATACAGTGATCAAATTGTGTTGTTGTATTTTAGGAGATACTTGTTCATATGATTCAAAAGCTTATCAGATTCTAGAGTTAGGTATGAGTGAGTTTTGTTCAACTGTTCCCAACTCACGCGTTAAGACTAGAGTTTGTTGTAGGGTTTTGTCACGGAATAGCCAAATGGGTAAGGTTGAATTTAATCAACCATTTTTGTTGGCTTTATTCCGTGCCAAATTTGCTTGTATTTTAGCAATTAGTAACCTTATATTTAGGTGGGATTCTTGTAAGGGTAGTGTGTGAGAGAGTGTGAAGAAATGTTCAAGATTGTGCAAAGATGCAGGGACTCGCGACTGGAACTCGCGGTGGCTCACGACTGGCAAGCCGCTAGAAGGAGGTCACGTGTCAAGCATATAGGAAGCTGAAGCGTCATGCCAGCTGTTGCGCTACAAGACAAAAAGTCTAGACTGGCAATGCAGTTACCTCGCGGCTTGAATTAGCGACTCGGTCAAGTCACAAGGCCAAGCCGCCAGCTAGCTCTATTTTGGAAAAACTGACTCTTCACATTCCAAATACACACCACTATATATAGACCCTTATACCCACGAAATGTAGAGAGCTTCCAGAGAGAATTTTGAGGGAGAAACCCTAGAGAAAAACAAGATTGATTCATCCACAATCTTCACCTAAGAGACTCTTCAAATTCCTCTACTCTTTTCCTCTCTATTGTTACATCCTTGAGAGGTTCTTAGCCAAATCCTTTTCTCACCATACCCATATCTGTGAGAAGGTTTATTTGATACTTTGGGAAGCAGTTAGGAAGGGACCAATTTATATTGGTTGATGCTATGGGCTATAGCGAAATCCGGTAAGTTAGAAAAGAAAAAGGTTCAGCGCAACCTCGTTGGAGCAAGAAACTTGGAGGGCTTAGGTACATCGGGTAGATTAGGCTTGGAATGTCTATTACTGTTCATGTATCCCAACTACACCAACTACATTTTCTAGTGGATTATTGACCGCTTGGAGGGCGGTGGAGAGGTTTTACGCCAAGGGCTTCGGTTTCCTCTTCGATAACACATCGAGTATTGTCCTTGTATTTGCATCTCTCTTCCCTTTTTTTTTACCATTTAATTACTGCTATGATTGTGATTATTTATGGTTTAGATTGTTTATCAATTCTGTTATTAGCTTATGTTCATGTTCCACACATTTATTGTTTGACATTAAGCTTGAATTGATAATTTTGTAATTGGGGTCTAAACGTTCGTAGTGTTTTATACGCTATTGAACATTCATTATAACTCAACTAAAATTCATATGAATGATGATCTTAGTCGGATGATTTAATAATAAAAACTTGAGAATTAATTGTCTAAGGTAGTTTCATGAAATTAATTGATTTTAGGCAAAACAAAACTAGTAAATTAGTTTATAGGAAATACTAAGCATTTAACATGCTCAGAATCTAAAATAAATCAAAGAATTGTAGAGAATGAAACACTTTTCTAAAAGAATAAATCAATCAAAAACACGTTAAAAATCAATACTGCCTCTCTCTAGAAACTCCTGAAACGTTTCACACAATCTCTAGAGCATTCTTCATAAGTTAATCTTGGCCACATGATTGTAGAATAGCCTAGAAAGCTACAGGGAAATACAGATTTTATTGCTAATAAAAGAAGGATAAGCCATCTATTTTTGGAAACATTTGCTCATGAATTGAAAAAAAAATTGACAACTTTTTCAATTTTCAAAAAAATATTTCTAAAAGTAGATAGCTTAATGCCTAGGCACACATTAACTAAACCCATAAAAGAATAGCCTAGAAACTCTAATGTCAGTTGAGTAACCGACCTTTAGCAAGTATAAATAGGAACCTTTGGTTCCTACTTGTGATATGAGATGTGTGAGAGACTTGTGACGTGTGTGAAGTGAGGTGATGTGAAGTGGTGTGTAAGGTGAAGTGTGTGACGTGAAGTGAAGCAGGTGAAGAGAAGAAAAGAAAGTTGTTGGGTTCTAAGAAATTAGGAATTAATGTATTAGAACTTCAATTTGTATTTTGTTGGCAAACCATGATCAAAACATTTAGTCTAGGTTTAGGCTTGCTCAAAGTATGTTTATTTGTAAAATTGGAATCGAGTGATTGCAGAATTTATTGGACTAAATCTGTAAGTCTCGATCGATCGAAAATTAGACTCGATCGATCGAACCACGTACAGGTTTATTTTTCTGCAGAGTTCCAGTTCAGCCCAAACTCTATTTAAACGTCTTGGGGTTCAAGTAAAACTCTCCTATATATAAGGAAAACCCTAGAACGTTTTTGGGACTTATGTAGAGAGAGATTAGAGTGCCTCTTGTGCCTCCTTTTATTAGGGTTTTGTACCCAAACCTCTCTAAGTCTTTGTTGCTCATATTTGCTGTTTATGTGAATCTCTTGTGAGATCTTTGAGGAGCTTTCCTTCACATAAACTTAGGGTTTTCAAGGTAGAGATTATTTCAACATCTTGATGATCAACAAGGTTGCTACCATTGGAACTTAAAGATAAACAAGTGAGGAGCTTGTAGCTGATTGAAGGAAATCAAAGAAAGAAGTAGTCCGTGGATTCGGAGCCTGCGCGTGGTCGTGTCAGGAAGTTACTACTGGTAGGTAGCATTAGGAAGTCAAGCGGGGAGCTTGTAAGTCCTTTTGTAAGAACTTCAATTCTTTCTTAGTGGATTCCGTTTTGCCTTGAGGATCGGTGGGTAAAATCCTCCCCAGGTTTTTTCGGTGTGGTTTCCTGGGTGATCATATCATGTGTTATTTATTTTCCGCTGCTTTATATGCTTGATATGATTTGATGATTGTTTTAACCTAGAACTGTTTAATTTGACTAAATAAAAACTTGGCTAATTAATCTAGGCTACGCAATCTGGTTATAGTTTAAGGGGTCTAAATTTCCAACAAAAGTCACGTGTGGTTGTGCGTGTTAGTAGGTGTCTAAAAGAGTAAAGTGTTTGCAAGTGTACTTAGTGAGGCAGTGCCCTGTGCAGTGAAAGAAAGGTGGTTTACTAGTATAATTGAGTCAAAGTATGGGTGCTTGTAAACTCTTCTAATTCTAAGAGTCAAGTTTTAAATAAAAGTTTTCAGTCTTTTATTCAATAATAGTGTCAGAGCTTTTGCTCACTTAACAAAACATAATAACCATTAAAATTATAAAATAATTGTTAAGAACTTACTAATAAATGGTTGGATTTTACTCCTTATCTTAGTAAGGCTTCTAACAAGTTATAACACAAATAAAACTCTAAAAATTGTAAAGAAACTTTAAGAAAACCTAAATTATGTTCATATTGTTGTTGTTCCATGGCCCAATTACGACCATAGCCCCATTATGGCGGCGGTCTATGATCCCAATAGATAATTGGGATCATGACCCAAGAAGTGCCTTAAGTACCGAATGGGTCTTGACTCTTGACCCTATGGCTGAAACTAGCTATTCTATTCCATCTAGCCCAAGCCCAATTTATTTTGGATCATCCAATCGTACAAGGTTTATGGATTTTAAAGGACAAGCGTGGCCTATCTCATTAATGATGGAAAATTGTGTGATATTCTCTTAATGGTTGAAAATTAATAGTTTGATTATTAGGTAGTAATTTGTTATTATTTGAATTTGTTTACAAGTAAAAGTGCTTATCCCTTTCATATGAATGATAAATCTATGTTCAGAATGGTAGGTCATCTCATACTTGTGGTGCAAAATCATGTCTTTATAAGACGTATTCAAGAGGTAAATTTCCCAAATCTAAATTAATTTGATCTAAAATTATATTCCGAGAGCTCAATTTCTCCTTTAAATTGAATAATATATAAAATCTCATTATTGCTTTGTTCATCAATTTTATCTTAGTAAAAAACAGCTCATTAGCTAAATTATGTGCACATTACAAGTAAAATTAAGAACTCGTCACTTGCATGATGCAAATTACTGTAACAGCCATAATCCAATGAGAAAGCTAATAGTCCTTAAATAACACAATTTTGGTGTGACAGTTTTATGGAAACATGTTTTGTGTGATTCTCCTTTTTCTTGTGATTGTTTTTCGTTTATAATAGACTTATAATACTTTCTCATAACCCAATTAGAGGGAAGGAGAAAGTGTGTGTGTGTGTTCTTTTCTTTCGTGCTTTCTATTATTATGTGATCGAAACATGTGTGATGTAGAACAGACAGCACATGCCTTCCTAGAGCAGCAGGGGTGTAGGAAGTCACAACGCAGGCTCAAAGGGGGGTGCCAGTAGGGGGTCATCGGGGTGACAGTGTCGGAATTGCATGAAATTTGGCAGGTTGAAGGGATAATCTGGGGTAAGTGTCATCAAACTCATACTGCTATCAACAGTATGTACATCCAGGATGGTTTCCTCTTTCGGGGTAACCAATTATGCATCCCTAAAAGTTCATTAAGGGAGCAGATTATTAGGGAGCTGCATGGTGGAGGTCTAGGTGGACATATGGGCAGAGATAAGACTATAGCACTGGTGGAAGAAATGTATTATTGGCCACAACTCAAGAGGGATGTTGGCAATCATGTGAGGAAGTGTCCAATCTGCCAAACTGCTAAGGGTCAGTCTCAGAATACTGGTTTATACATGCCTCTGCCAGTTCCACAAGCACCATGGGAGGATCTGTCTATGGACTTTATATTGGGTCTTCCTCGAACCCAGAGAGGTATGGATTCTGTTTTTGTTGTGGTTGACAGGTACTCGAAGATGTCCCATTTCATAGCATGCAAGAAGACTTCAGATGCTACTCGAGTGGCCAATTTGTTCTTTAAAGAAGTTGTGCGTTTGCATGAAGTGCCAAAGTCCATCACCTCTGACCGGGATACTAAGTTCATTAGTCACTTCTGGCGGACTTTGTGGAAGCGTTTTGATACCTCCTTGAATTACAGCAGCACTAGTCATCCACAGACTGATGGCCAGACAGAAGTGGTTAATCGCACTTTGGGGAATCTGATCCGGTGTATCTCAGGTGAAAAGCCCAAGCAGTGGGATCTTGCATTGTCCCAAGCAGAGTTTGCATACAATAGCTCAGTTAATAGAAGCACTGGTAAGTCTCCATTTGCCATCGTCTACTGCGTGCCCCCAAAACACGCTTTGGACTTGGTACCTTTACCTGAGCTTCCAGGAGTGAGTCAAGCAGCAGAGAATATGGCTGACCGTATTCAGGCCATACAAGAGGAGGTGAGGCAGAAGCTTGAAGCTACAAATGCCAAGTACAAGGAAGCTGCTGATAAAAAGAGGCGTGAGAAGATCTTCAATGTTGGGGATTTAGTGCTGGTCTATCTTAGAAAGGAAAGATTTCCTGTTGGTACCTACAACAAATTGAAGGACAAGAAGTATGGGCCATTTCAGATTACTAAGAAGATCAACAACAATGCTTATGTGGTTGCTCTCTCTCCAGATATGAACATTTCTTCTACCTTCAATGTTACTGACTTGTATGATTATCATCCTCCTGATGAACCAGATAGGGGGAACTCGGGGTCGAGTTCTTTTCAAGTGGGGGGGACTGATGTAGAACAGACAGCACATGCCTTCCTAGAGCAGCAGGGGCGCAGGAAGTCACAACGCAGGCTCAAAGGGGGGTGCCAGTAGGGGGTCATCGGGGTGACAGTGTCGGAATTGCATGAAATTTGGCAGGTTGAAGGGAAACGGCGTTCTGATCCAGATTCATGATGCCATGAACGTCGCCAAAATTTAGGCGAATTCCTTCGTTAAGGCCCTGAAAACATTGTTTTTGCTATTTATAGTATTATTCGTGTTTCCTTAATAACTTTTAGTTTAAAAGTCAGAATAAGGTCCCGTCTGTTTTGGGACGACCCTTAAGGTCAGTAGGTTATGATTCTGCATTTAACTCAATTTTGCTATTTTTGGTAAAATTCAGTAATTTGTCTCCTAATCGCATAATTAGTGCGAATTAGGGTTTTAGACGTTTTCCTTAGTATTTATATGTTTTGTAGCCGTCAGTGGCAAGACAGTTGATTATTAATAAACACAGACATTTTGTCAAATTTTCTTCTGGTGGATTCCAGTTTTATTCTCCTTGTGGATTCAGGGAAACCCCTCGTGGATTCAGGGAAACCCCTCGTGAATTCGAGGTTTACTACCAGAAACTAACAGTTTAGTTTCTGTTCCATCAAGAGAGCATCGTGTGTGCTTTCTTCAGGCTTCCGCGACATCAATGTGCATTAACATTTGGTAGGTTCATTGCACTTGAGTGGTACCAAAGATAGACAATAAAATCGCAATTTAATAAGCAGAGTGGCGTAAACAAATCCACATTCGTGTAAGCTAAGCTCTCAAGTGTCAATGAGGGAGGAAAACAAGCATTTGAGTTGTTGTGCCTAAGTTTAGGGATTCGATGCCCTCAACTTCATGTGTAGAATTGTACAAGAATCTGATTTGGAGTTTCATTCATTAGATATTATAAAATATGCAACATAATTTAAATAGAGTTTATCCAAAGAAAGACAAAAGAAATTTAATAAAATTTTATTTAGTTTTGGATTTTTTGGTCAAAAATATAAATGTATACATACATACATATATACATATATATATATATATATATATATAAGTTTGAGTTGGTTTCAATCAACGTGTACTAAGTTAGTGTTCTATAGAATCTGCATAGTTATGTTCCTCGAAATATTAATGTGTACAAATTAGAGTTATTAAAATCTCCCTTTTCTGGCTCAATCTTAACTTGAGATAGTCAATTTTTACATTTATTTTTTCTACCTTTCATATACGAAATTTCTATGCAATGTGCTGTCAAAAATCCACCTGGTGTTTTCTTTAAAAAAAAAAAAAATCCACCTGGTGAACGTGCTAATCTCTCTCTCTCTCTCTCTCATCCATGAACCACAATATAGTGTACAAGCAATCCTGTGGCGTTTTGGGACCATCAACATTCAACCATGTCCACCTCTATTTTAATTTGGTTTTTGGGATTCACAGTGAAACAGATGGGGTTCCATTCCTAGTAAAAGGACTACTCCAGATATATTTTTAGGACAAAATTTTTATAGAATTCATTCCTTACATTTCCTATTTTAGTCAATTATATGGTCATATTGGCCAATAAATCATATAGTTGATTTTTTTTTTTTAAGAACCAATTGTATAGTTGAATTTTATTATCCTTGAAAGAAGATAATGACTTTGTATTATATTAGTCAATGCAATACAAGTGTTATAATCTTTGATGATTTGTTTTGAATCATCCAATGAGGATCCTTAACAATATTTTAAAGTAAATCTATTAACAGATAAAGCTTATTCTATGGTGAAGATTTAGCTATTATGAATTGTGAAACAAAAATTGTCAAATATTTTGCCACTAGATTTGTTGTTCTATTGTAGTTAAAAGATATTAATACTGCTATGTCAAATGTTACAACACCAGAATCCTCTACAAAGTGTAGAAGTCTACAGTTTGCGTCTTTGTGAATCTTACTTGAAGAGGTCGTACAAAGTCCAACCTGTTTGTGGTACTTTTTTTTGTCACGTTGATGAATGACCATAGTAAAGTTTTGACACTGTTTTAATAAGAAATATAAAAAGCAGTCAATAACAATTATTGATTTATTATTTTCCTAAAAAATTTCTTCTTAAAATAGGGTGAGGTTTAAGTCTAGTGCATGTAGTACACTGGATCTGTTAAGATGGTGACATGCGTTCAAAAATAGACATATGTTATAATCTCAATAGATCTAATGTAACTAGACACTGAACTCAAACTTCACCCAAAAAATAACTCCTAAACTAATATCATGAGGACATTGTTAACATTTCTTTTCTTTTTTTTTAATGGTAGAAAGTGTTTGGGGTCCTTTTATTGAAGTTCTCATTCAAGTCGGTTGTCAAAGCAATAATTATCTTATTATTATGTATGTATTTTTGCAATCAGCCAATCAGGTCAAAAAAGAAATGTCATTGAGGTGTGTTTAGCTCTAAATTAAAAAGTTAGCTTATTTTATTATTTAACTTATTTTTACTACTATTTATGAACTCCACTACACTTTTTGGTATTATTCATATGTCTCACTGTACTATTTCAATTAACTTTTACATTTACCTACAGTACTTTCAACAAAAATATTTCAGTTACAGCAAAATAAGCGGATCTCAAACAGACCTGAATGTCCACATAACTCATTCAGTTTCCATTAGATGGCGTCTTTGTGTGTGTGTGTATATATATTCAAACTGTATCCAAATAACAAGAAAATCACACACAATCAAAATGAATTATGCCTACGAAAAAAAGAAGAAGAAGTATACAACTCATAATCGAATATCCATTAGTTTTTTAGCACGTGTCTTTATGACACTACTTAAAAGTGTTTGTTGTCCTTTAGGATCTACCAGCTGTTAAGACTAAAAAAAGAGTTAGAATCTCATCGAATATAGTATCAAGCCTATGAAACAATCTGGTATTAACGGTTATATAGGAGAACTAGCTGTACATCTATACTATAATAATTAAGAAAGTTCAACATGCTTTATTTAAACTCTAAAAATTCTCTTTCCACCGTATCTTAAGTAACAAATTTTAAGTATCAAGTTATTACTTCTTGTTATTATTAAATAAAAAAAAAGTAATCTTATAGATAAATTCAAATTTCAACCAAGAACAACTAATCACATGCGAAAATGTTGTGAATTAGATACGAAAATTCTGGAAATCATCAAAATACATTTGCGAAGTACAAAGCAAGGCAAAGCACGTATATAGTCATTCACCAGTCACCGCCACATTCTTCTCCAGCTATCAAAGATTCCAACTTTGTGTATATTATTGGCGGCTCTGTTTGATCATTGAGTTGTGCTTATAGTTGCTACAGTGCCAAAAAAATATAGTATATACAATTCTTTATTCCACACGTTTGATTTTGCTTCTCCCTCACACACTATTGAAATTAGGATAAAAAGATAAGAGTTACAGTATCAGTCTATCAGTTATAGATTGAGAGAGAGAAAGAGATTCCAAGAAGGAAGGAAAGAGATTGAATATTTGGTTGAAACAACAAAAAACTCAAATCTTTTGCTTCCTCTTTTTCTCTTTCTGACTCTTCTCTGCTGTAAGAAGATGGTTCCTGGTATTGAAAAAGGCAGCGCTTCTGTTGATTCAGGACATGCCAGGCTTCATGAGCTTGGCTACAAACAAGAGCTCAAGCGTGATCTATCGTAAATTTTCTCAACGATCCTTTTCTTGTTTCTCATTCTTTTGCTTTGTTTTGCTCTTTGATCCTCAATTCATAGCAAAACTTGAAGTGGGTCATTGAGGTTTATGGGTTTGGTTATTCGGAATTGCAGGTTGGTTTCGAACTTTGCGTTTACATTTTCTATAATCTCTGTGCTTACTGGTTTAACCACACTTTACAACACTGGGCTAACCTATGGTGGGCCAGTTTCTTTTGTTTATGGATGGTTAATAGCTGGTGCGTTCACCATGTTTGTTGGGTTGTCTATGAGTGAGATTTGTTCCTCTTACCCAACCTCTGGTGGTCTCTACTATTGGAGTGCCAAGCTTGCTGGCCCAGGATGGGCACCCTTTGCCTCATGGATAACTGGCTGGTAATCATTTTCTTAGAAAGTTACTTACTATGTTGGTTTGAATTGCAGTAATCATAGGAAGAATGAAAAAAGATAAATTGGTTTGGCACCTTAATAGCTTTTATCACCACTGGTTAGTTGACACAATGAGTGCTTTGATTTAACATTTATAAAGTTCTTTAATTATAAATGTACCCGACCCTGACTTGACTGTTAAGAATCCGTAACTAACCCCAAAATTTTGGACTAAGCTTTAGTATAATTGCTGTTGTTGCTGCTGTATATTTCTGTGCTTTTTGAGGAATTCAAGTTGTGCTTGGAATTCATGAATCATGAGATCCGCAATATTTAGTAAGGTGGTGGTCGAATTTCTATTGGGGTTTTAGAGGAAGTGGGTAGAAAAGGATCTAGGATTAGATCAATGAAACAATGTACAATTGCGGTACATATTTGAAATGTGAGAAGCCAACAATGGCCTATTGTCCTCATGGGGAAATGGTAAACCACAAAAGGCTCTATCTTTAGAGTGTAGACTTCCTTTGTCAACAGGTCTGCCTATTTGTTACACTCCCGGTAAGCATGATGCAAGTCTCTGGGCGGAAGGTCATCATCAACCACCTGCAATCATCAGCAAGCATTCTCAGGATTTGATTTGCATTAGCTATCTTAAGAAACAGGCATCTGATTCTGATTATGACCTCAAGGGGCGTTTAGTTCAATTATCAGGGAATCAATTCCTAGGGGTTCTCAATGCGAAAGCTTCAATCATAGTAGACCACATGGCATTAATTCCCATATGAGCTTGAATTCTTTGTCCTTCATAACTTCCCAATTTCTTAAAATATGCTGGGTTTTTCTTCTTTGGTTGCCACTCTAGTTTTGTTCCTTTGGGGCTGTGAAAAAGGTGCCAACTTCCCATGCAGGGAATTTAATTTCTAATGAAAGAAACTAAATTGATCTAAGGTGATTGAGCCAACTTTAAAATGTGCTCAACACAAGTTGTTTGCTATCTCTTTTTTTCACAACCTGTAATTATAGTGCTTGTTACAGTATGCACTCTGTCATAAGTTGAACAATGAGTGAAAAGTCACTAGTTAGTGTCATATATCTTTTAAAAAAAGAGATGGTCAGTGTTTTATTGTTGCCACTAAGCCTAAAATTTTAGGTATTTTGTTGAACCAGCTGGTCAAGCCAATCATAAGATACAGGGAATTTGGAATTGCTGCAATCACATCTTCTGATGCACAGTAAATTATTTTTATGTTTATGCAGGTTCAACATTGTTGGTCAGGTATTACTGAGCATCATTTGTCCTGGAGTTTCAAGTTCTTCAAAATCCACTAGGAGGTCAAGCTTGTCTTGGATGTGATATAATCTGTTATGAACTCTTAACTGATTTGGATACATTTTTCATGCAGTGGGCTGTCACAACAAGTGTAGATTACTCTCTTGCACAGGTGATTTCAGTGATAATTCTACTTAGCACAAGTGGAAAAAATGGAGGGGGATATGAGGCATCCAAATATGTTGTTATTGGTATCCATGGGGCAATTTTACTCCTACATGCTATCATCAACAGTCTTCCTATCACGTTGTTATCTTTCTTTGGACAATTAGCTGCTGCATGGAACCTAGTAGGTATGAAGAGTTTCCTTTCCATTTCTCCTTTTCAAGTTTTCCCATGGTATTGCTCGAGAAAAACTCTTTCTTGGATCTCTAATGCTTCTTGGCATCCTCAGGTGTCTTCGTTCTTATGATTCTCATTCCCACTGTCGCAACAGAGAGGGCTAGTGCCAAGTTTGTTTTCACTCACTTCAACACCGATAATGGTGAGGGAATCAATAGTAAAGTATACATATTTGTTCTGGGACTTCTAATGAGTCAATATACCCTAGTCGGGTACGATGCCTCTGCTCATATGGTAAATTGCACTGTTCTCTTCATCCCTTCAAATAAAACCACTGCCTTCAGAAGCAGAAAGAAAAGTGTCGATCTTGACATGTCTGAGAAGTTTCAAAACTTTTATTAGGTGACCCCATGACACTACTCAATAAAATTAACAGTTTGTTAATGACAAAATCTCTGGAATCAGTTGTTCTTAGTTTTTCAAGTATGGCTAGTCATTCTTGTAATGCGAATCCAAGCTCATAAAATCAGGTGCTTATTTTCAGTTCTACTTGCTTACAAAATATTTCAGTTAATTTATTTCAGATAAACAGAATCTTAAACAAGGTATCTGGAATTTCTGCCATTCTTAGTCCCAATTCTTTGAGTTTTGGCACTTTTCTTTCTGCTGATGACTTTGCATTTATTCATATTACTGTAACTAAATCCTACTGTTTCCTGTGAATTTCTAATTCTAGACAGAGGAAACCAAGAGTGCTGATAAGAATGGACCAAGAGGAATAATCAGTTCCATTGGGATATCTGTTATTGTTGGATGGGGATATATACTTGGGATCACCTTTGCAGTAATTAACATATCAGACCTTTTAGATGAAAACAATGACGCTGGTGGTTATGCCATTGCTGAAATATTTTACCAAGTATTTAAGAGTCGATACGGCACTGGCGTTGGAGGAATTATTTGCTTGGGAGTGGTTGCTGTTGCCATATTTTTCTGTGGTATGAGTTCTGTTACTAGCAACTCAAGGTAAGCATACATTTCTTTGACTTAATAACATGAGATAGGACTCACTTTTTGATCCCTTAACTATTTATTGCATAATATTCATTTTCAGGATGGCTTATGCCTTCTCTAGAGATGGAGCCATGCCATTTTCATCAGTTTGGCATAAAGTGAACAATCAGGAGGTCCCCATAAATGCTGTGTGGCTCTCTGCCTTTATATCATTTTGCATGGCTCTGACGGTATGCACTTCTCTCCCCCCCTCCTTTTGTGTTTTAGATGAATTGCTCTTCTAATTGTCATAGACATTATAACATTATATATAGAGTTCTTTGTTGTTATAGTTATGCACTGCACTGGAGTTGCCACTACAGTGCATTAAAATTTGTCACTCTTTTAGTGGATAACAATGAGAATTGCTGGCTATGTAGCTGGAAAATTCTTCAAGGGAATTATATTTGTATCATATCCAAATCTATCTAATGAGAGATAATACTTTTCAAATACTTGCTATCAATCCAATACTTCATTGGCATAAAAAAATTTGACATTGTATCTGATACATTTAAGCTACTGATTTATAAGTATTGGAAACACCTCAAGCACTAGGAGAAGACCTCTTTAAGTAAAGGCTAGGGAAGAATTGCAAGTAAAACTATTGAAGGGTTTATGACATACATTATGACTAACGCATAAACTAGTGATGCTTGCATGAGTAAGTCAAGTATTCTACTCTACATTTCAAATGGGTGAGGGAAGGTATGAATCTTGGATGCCTTAGTTTGAAACACAGGAGATGCCAATTGACCCAAAGATGGCACATACACATTGTATCGTATATGTGTCCTTTTTCCAAATCCATTCTTCATGGTAACATGCATGAAATATTTATTTCCCCGGACTTTCCCAGCATGCATGAGTTGAAAAAAAAAAAAAAAATGAAAAGGGGGCCCGCACGGCGGGGGGGGGGGGGGGGGGGGGTGTGGGGGGGTGTGTGTGGGTGGGGTTTGGGGGGGAGCATATGGCAGATTGATTGTGTTTGGTACAAATACCCTTGTTAGGAGTGGAACTGTCAAACAAAAGGAATATGGGCTATGTGATTTGCATGAGTTGAATTTGTAACAAAAAGCAGTAAAAGGTTAGATATATAATTGGTGATGAACCCCTTTTTTTTTTTTAAGTGTGTGTTTGGCAAAAATTATATTTGCCAATTTATTTTACTGTTCAGCTTATTTTTACTATTATTCATTAAGACCCACTATACTTTTTAGTATTATTCATGGGTCTCACTATACTATTTCAGCTAACTTTTACCTTTATTTACGGTACTTTCAGCAAAAAAATTTTAGTTTCAACTAAATAAGCAGATCCCAAACAAAATTTAAATGACAGTTCTAAGAGTAGATTAATTTATCGATACAGGTTTGCAAAATACAACATTGGAAATATGGCTTGAACTTGGTTAAGTCCCAAGTTATGTCATTTTATATGTTGGCCAATACACGTACACTATTGCACTTAGCCCTTAATACCCTCATGCAAAAGCTTTTATTTCTGTTATTCAACTGAGAACTGTATACTAGTTCATTTTAAATGTTGTGCAGTCTCTGGGCAGCTCAGTGGCATTTCAGGCTATGGTATCTATAGCAACTATTGGACTGTACATTGCTTATGCCCTACCCATCTTCTTTAGAGTGACTTTGGCACGCAAGTCCTTTATCCCCGGACCTTTCAACTTGGGCCGCTATGGGATCCTTGTTGGTTGGATTGCCGTTCTCTGGGTGGCAACCATCTCAGTCCTCTTCTCATTGCCTGTATCCTATCCCATTACTAATGAGACACTCAACTACACTCCAGTAGCGGTTGGCTGTTTGTTTATTCTTGTCATTGCTTCTTGGATTTTCAGTGCTCGTCACTGGTTTAGAGGTCCTATAACCAACATAGATGCCTGAAGAAATAAAAATGGAGAAATATATTTAAATGACAAAGTTTAGTTACAAAATTGGTTGTAATTTTAGGCTATAACTATGGTTATAGCCTTAAGTTACAACTAATTTTGTAACTAAATTTTTTTTTTTATGGGAATTTTGTAACTAAACTTTATACTTATCGAAATATATAGAAAGTGCCACAGTATTTATAGTCTATACCAGGAAATGAATATGTGAATTTAATTTGAGAATGATGTTTTTTTTTTTTTTTTTTTTAAATGGTATCTAATGAACAGTTTGAGACTTTGAGAGGACTTAAAAAAAAAAGTATCCAGTGAATACAGGAATTTTTTTTTTTTTTTTCTTTTACTAATGCAAATATTTAGGATTCGTAAGCATCTAAGGGGTAGTGTGCAGTTTTTTTCGTCTAACACACTGGATAATTATCCAAAATTATAAAAATTGTATGAGGTGATCACAATATATATAATATATACCACGAAAATAAATTCAATTTGGTCTTAAGTCTTAACATCAAAATTATGAGGATAAAAAATGTTATATTAAAAGGCATGCAGTGGTTATATAAGAGCTACTATAGTAGCACATGTATTGCCATGCACCTAATAAGTGGATCAAGATGGCAACACCAACACATGGGCATTTCCATGCATCCACTAGGATACACGTGGGTCTAAGAAATAAAATCAAAGAAATGTGTTTGTATAGTTTTTAGAATGGTCACCTACTGATCTCAAGATCTGGTGTCAGTAATTGTAAATTGACCTAGAAATTATGCTTAAGTGTAAATTTTAGCAATAATGCAATTAATGTGAATATTAAAGAGAGTGGTTAGCAGAAGTTAAACCCTTTATCTTCAGTAGAGGTTACATGTGGTATAAATGTCACATGTCATTCATGTAGAAAGACTTTCAAATAATACTCCCTTGTCTTATTGGGGGTAGTTATAAGTTATTGGCTAGAAATAATTACTTTTTTTTTTTTTTTTTGTCTATAAAAGAAAGGATACCCGTGAAAAAAAAAAAAGGACACAATAATCATCCAACACCAAAACTTTACATATATATATATATATATATATCTTTTATATATGATTATCGTTCTCAGATCATTTTTAACTTCGCAAGCATAAAGAGAATAAAAAAAAAAAAAAAAAAAACTATTCAAATACAAATTTGTGAAAATTCACATTTAATAAAAATAAAAATAAAATTATCGAACTATGTAACCTTAGTGCATGCAATAACTATTCAACCACTTTGAACAATCATAAGCAATAAAACAACTCTTATGACAATATTCCTTTTATTTGGGAATTGGTGGTAAACAATTGTTGCTCCTTCCGTCCCACTTTTTTGTCCTATTTAAAAAGTCAACTTTTTAAGGGAATATAATTTATTGTCTTGTCTATCTTTTAAAAATGTATAAGTTTCCAAAATTACCCTTAAAAAATTTATCAAAAAATTAAATTAGTAAATTAATAGGGGTATAATAGGAACATTAGTAAATTAATGACTTTTATTTTTAGAAACAGGATAATATTTTAGGACATCTAAAAATAGAATAAAAAACAAAAAAAGTGGGATAGAGGGAGTATTATATAAGTTTTTTTTTTTTAAATTTTATATATAAATGTTATCGAATTGTGATCCTCAGGCATCTGCTGAAGCTGCCCATACTTATGTTCAAGAATCAAAGCAACTTCACAATTTCATTAAACACTTGGCCTTCAAAAACTTTGGAACGAGATACACAGAGGAATATTTATCAGTTGAAAAAAAGTAAAAATATATAGCAACTCTCTCTCTCCCTCTCTCACACACGCACGCACAGAGATCATCAGCTTTTTGAATTGGCAACCACATATTGTCTTACAAACACCAATTCCTAGTTAGAAATCCTAAAACACAAAAATAAGAAAGCGAAGCATCTCTGCTCATGGGCATGAGCATAAACTGCCTAGCCCGTCAAGGTGAATGCTCCCTGGCAATTGGTTCTAGTAGGTGGGATTAGTCACCAATAGGTTCTACTAGCTAGAGACGAGTCCAAAGGGCTCTTCTTTAGAAAAGCTCCCTAGCTATCAAAAAAGAGCAAAGCATCTTGAATTCGTTGCACTTAATATGATTATAGTGATGCTAGGAGTATAACAAATTTTATTGTATAAACCTTGCAAACTAATGTGTTCGACTTTAAACACAAACTGATTGGCACATTGATTGCTAGGTTAGTAAAATTGGTAGTGCGTTTGGCATTTTTACCGCCATCATAACACATATTGATTGCTAACACTGATTAATTGCAAGTGAACAAACAATAATTCGATGAATGTAGCTTCTAGAATTCATTATATACTTTCATTATTTAAAAAAAATATATATATATATGTAATTTTTTTTTTCAATCTGAACAATGAATTCAAAGGCTAGATGATGATCAACTTCAAATAGCCAACAACCAATTCCTACTCTGAAATCCGGAAGTACAAGAATTCAGCGAAAACACGAAAAGCATGTTGAATTTGGATGCACTTAAGAGAAACCCTAAGAGAGAGAGAGAGAGTTACTGTCTCCGATTTTGAGCTCAGCAGCATTTTTAAACCCTAGTAGATTTTTTTTTTTTTTTTGAAGTTTTTTGTGCTGGATTGTCATTTTTTTTTTTTTTTTTTTTTAAAGTTTTGTGCTGAATTGTTTTTTGAGGGCATAGAATTCCTTGTACTTTTTCTAAATTGAACTTATTGTGCAAGGACTACTATTGCTTCATTTTGTTACTTGCAATTCTTTCCGCCTCCATATGATATAGATGTATGATATAGATGGTAAGGGCCTCTTCTTTTCTCAATGATTATGTATGTTATGCTTTAATTGGAGCAGATTGTTATGAGTGACAGAATTCATATTTGGTAGTCTTAAAAAGGTTTTGTTCTTGTTGTTTGCATATTTTTTCTTATAAAATGAAGAAAGAAAAAAATACATTGTTTAATATTTTTGCTATAACTATTTTGTTGAATACTAAGCAAAATACCAGCTTGCTCGGCATTTTTATTTTAGAATAATGTTTAAATTTATCTGAAGGATGTCATGAGTGTAGCTTTTTGTGCCTTGGATAACATTGATAATTGCATATTGTTTGCAACAAAGAGGTCATGAGTGCAGAATTACGCTTTTATATTCCTTTTTTCATTCTGATTTATAGATTAACATTTTAATCTTTTAAGAGGATTAATGGTCTAAAAATTATATCTTTATGGAAAATGTGCAGGTTGGGGTCCTCACGCATATTTTCAGATGCTGGCAGAAACCGGAAATGGCAATCAATCCTCAGCCACCAACGTAAATCGTGCAAATGTGTACCAATCAGAACTTCAAAGTATATATATCCAACCTCAACTTGGTTAAACATCAAGAGTTGATACCTGAGACTCAAGCCCTATGTTTACATTGGGAAAAGGTAGTGGAGAGAGGCTTGGGCTGCAGAGAAGAAATAGACAATACTAGATGTCCATATTCTTCAAGATTAATAGGATGTGTGAATTACATCAGCAGTATATGAACTTTGAGCTTTTACCATGGAACTAACATCAACTGTCCTCATTCCTTTATTTATTTTTAGTTTTCTTGCTGTCCACTGGTTCATCTGTTCTTTCGGTTATGACCGAGTTCCAGATTGAGCAACACCTGATTTGTTACCTCTCAAACAACAAAATTTTGATGTATAGATTAGTGATTGCTGGACAAATTTCTGGGCATTATATTGGGATAAATCATAATATCTTTGCATGTTGCTTCTGTAAAGTGAAGTGCTAATTTCAATATTCTAAAATTGATGATGTTAGTGAAATATGGAGTTATAATGTCTTCACTAGTGTCAAAAGAATGTTTAGCTATAATACCCCCCCTTTTTTCTACTTAATTTATTTGCTCTCTGTTTGGATATTGCAACATGAATGATGATTAAAATCTGCTGATAAAAGTTGCACTAGAGAAGAGGTTTGTGGATCCAACCAAGAATACCTTGGGTGGCACTCTCTTAACCTTTGGGACAAAACGCCTGACTGTGTTCCTAAGTCTAACATCAAAACAAATTCCTTTCTTTTATTTTCTTGACAACCAAATTGCATTATAAAATTGAAATTATAGACTGTTCAGCACTTGAAAAAAAAAAATTCTTCTATTTGACTTCCTCCTTGGCTAATATTCTCAAATTGATTTGACTTTTTTTTAAAGAAAGTTTCGACATCCGCTCCTGATGATAGCTTTTTCTCATTAGACCAAGACACTAATCGGTTTTTGATATAGGCGAGCATAAATAAAGAATATAGGGCATAGGCAGAGCTTTCAGCACTTGTTGCACATCAGTTTCCGGAAAAGCATCTCAGATCCCAATTTCAAGAGCAAAGAAAATATCTTGAATAGCACAAAATGCAGTTAAGTCAACCATACCAAATAAGAAAGCTCCTCTAGAGCACATAGCAGTTGACGACATTTCCTTTGTCATCAAGTATATACACACCCAGCCTTTTGCATTCCAAAAAATCCTGCATTATAACGGCAGTAGCCCAATTAACTTTATACCCCCCATAAGGAAAAGATTTCCATCTCACTTCTACAATATGATGCTACTGTTGTAATTCCAACCTTGTGATAGAAGTGTGTTGATATTGATGGGTTAGGTGGGTGAGACCTGAGGTTTTGAGAAGAATCTGAATTTGGGGAGAGGCACACACACGAGATAGAGAAATGTGGAAAAAATTGGCTTTTGTTTTAATTGATTTTAAAGAAGAATGTTTTAGTCTTTTAAGTTTGTTCCACCTAAGCATGAAGCATGCATTTGTCACATGTAGTAGAATTCTGTCAAACATAACAACAAAAGTAACACCAGGGTGCAAAGTGTGCATTCGGATAGTTTAGGATGCAAAGTGTAATCTGGTGCATAGTTTAGGGTAGTAAAGTGTAATTAAAAAAAAAAAAAAAAAAACTTTTCAACTTCTACTCAAACTAAAATCTATTATCAATATTTTAAGAACAACTAATTAGTAAATTAATTTTATATTATTTGTTATGATATATTGCCTGAAATTAAGGGATAACATTTAAAAGCTGTTTAATTTAAATAAAACTAAAAGTCTATCATCAAAATTTTGTAAATTTAAATCCCACACAATTCACGTTTTTGTTTTTGTTTTTTTCTTTCCTCAAGTTACATCTTATTAAATTAATATTTTATTAGGATATTAAGCTACAAAACTCTTGACTAAGGGATATGATTTAACAATAATTTATTTTAGATAAAAACTTTATCATCTAAATTTTAAAAATTTAAATTCTACTCCAAATAATATTCTATTATCAAAATTTTCATATATATATATATATATATGAACAAAGCTTAGCTACAAAATTGGTTGTAATATAAGGTTACAACCTTATTCAATATCATTAATATTATTACATATTTAAAAAATCTAACCATTTGATTGCATATTTTTTATGCTCTTAATACATATGTCAAATTTTGTGTTAATCAGATATTATTTACTACTATTCTTAGCATGATATCGGGGAATCTCATTGCTATTACTCAAATAAGCATGAAACACGAGGTTTGTGAACAAGTGATTGTCTAATAATGAGCAAGAAATATTCGTATTCGTCCATATGTCAAATCAAATATGTAATTATTGGAATAATTGTTGGTTCCGCAAGAGCACGTAAGAAAGACTTTTGATATAATCTTTTTTAATCAAAAAGTCATACCTATAATTAAATCCTACATAATGAATAAAAGTATGAAGGAAAGAGATCTAGGATTCAAATCTTGCCTACACCAAAAACCGATTAATGTCTTGGTCTGATAATAAAAAACTATTATTAGGAGCGGATGCCATAAATTGAAACTCTCAAAAAAAAAAAAACTTTAGTAACAAGTTAATAACCCTTGCTTGGTCAAATAGGCTGTATATATTGACCAAGTATTAAGAAAACTTACTTGTCCCTTATATCCGCCATGTTCCTTCACGAATTATACATCAATGACAATTAGGGATGGAGCCAGAACTTAGAGTTAAGGGGGCGACTTTGTTGCTGGTTGTGTACAATGATTTCTGCCTCTAACTTTGCTGCTACTTAGGTACTGGTTGTTTAAAATTTTTTAAAGGGTCAAATTGTTTGTTTTGAGTAAAATTGGTTGACTATGCTTAATTTTTTTAAGTTTTACTATTCGTAATTTTGTTGTTGGACTAATTTTTTTGGACTTGTATATTTTGTTTTAGATTTGGACTTTAAAATGAGAAAAATACTAGAACTATAAACTTTTTTACAAATTGCTGATGTGATAAGTGGTTATTGATAAGTAAAAAAATAATGTAAATGGTGGACCCAAATGCGAATCAATAAGAAGTTGCTACATTAAAAGTTTACAAAAATGTTGTAAAAAAAGTTGTGACTATAACAATACTCTTAAAAGAATCAATGATATTGTTAAAGAGGCAAAAATGTAATTTTATAAAACAAAATTGCTAAAATTAGTACCCATTATATAATAATATATTTTTTTAAAAAAAATTGGGAGTACATTGCCCCCAAGTCCAACCATGGCTCCGTCCATGATGACAACTATCCAAAATTCCTAATCCTTTATTATATTCAAACCCCATTTGAATATGCTTCCCTTCTATAAAAGCACTCACTTTCTAGCCTCTGTCAACATCTCTCACGCATACCTATCTTTCTAGTTAACATTTGTCTCTCATATCTATACTACTAAATGGAGATTGTTCCTTCTTCATATTATGAAAACTTGGAAAGGTATTGGAGGAGGAGAAGATACCTAAGGCTAAATGGTGCAGATAGCAATAAAAAGAAGCTCATGATTGCAAGGCTTGGGGGTACGTACTGCTCACGGGATAAGAAGAACAACCCCAAAACTTTTATTTAACACTGCTTCACCAACTAAGGTTTTGGCAAAGTTTCATGATGCATATGTTGACAGGATGATTCTGTTGGCAAGCAACGTGGGGAACCTAAACAAAGTGAGTAATGTTTGGAGGTAAGAGGGCTCCCTAAAAGGCCGACAGATTTCAATGGTTTCAACTTTCTAGTGGTGAGGAAGTTGATAGTAGATTTGTTTTGGAAATCTGTAAGAGGATATCCTCTACCTGCAAAATAATGGACTTTGATGATGCAAATTTTAACTGATAAAACTTCCTATTATCGAGTCGAGCTTACACTAAATATCAATTGATATCTTGATATAATGATAAAAAGTAATTATTATAGAGTTGGCGTTGTTTAAATCATAGCCATCAACTCTATCTAAAAAAAAATTGCGGACTGTTTTTCTCTTTTTGGTTCACAGCTGTGTTTGTACTTCTTTGCGAGTTTGGGAAATTAGAGAAGTTTATCTGCTTCTTCTAGTGGGCTATTTGTGAATTGTAAGTTTGTAAATCAAAGTTGTGAGGTGAAACTTTTTTTTTTTTAAAGCATATATATTTTTCTTAATAATTTTAATTTTCTGTAAATAAATAAAAAATAAAAAAATGAAGAAATATATCCAAAGAACAAAGTTTAGCTACAAAATTAGTTGTAGTCTTAGGCTACAACTTTACTCAATATCTTTTTATTAGAAGTGAATTTTGACAAGTTCACTATTGGATTACGTCTTCTTCTTATATCCTCTATACTTGCAAAATTTCTAGAAATTTAAAAGTTAATAATTATGTCATCAATAAATTGTTTAAATTACAAGTTTTTGTAATTTAAAATTATGCATAAAATATAAACTTATAAATCATATAGTAAATAATATCTTATTGACACAAAATTTTACGTGTGTACTAAGAGTGTAAAGAACATGCAATTCAACGATTAGATTTTCAAAATATGTAGTAATTTTTATTTTATTGAGTAAAGTTATAATCTTAAGCTACAATAATTTTTGTAGCTAAACTTTGTCCATATTTAAATACATAGAAAGTGCCAAAGCATTTACAGTCTATACCAAGAAATTAATATGTGAATTCAATTTGATGCAATGATGTTTTATATATATATATATATATATATTTTTTTTTTTTTTAAATGGTATCTAATGAACAGTTTGAGAGGACTTAAAAAAAAAAAAAGTATCTAATGAATAGAGGATTTTTTTTTTCTTTTTCTAATGCAAATATTTAGGATTCGTAAGCATCTAACTAAGGGGTGTGCAGTTTTTTCGTCTCACACACTGGATAATTATCCAAAAATAAAAAATTGTATGAGGTGGTCACAATATATATATATATATATATATAATATACCACGAAAATAAATAAACTCAATTTGGTCTTTAAGTCTTAACATCAAAATTATGAGGATAAAAAATATTATTAAAAGGCATGCAATGGTTATATAAGAGCTACTACAGTAGCACATGTATTGCCATGCACCTAAGTGGATCAAGATGGCAACACCAACACATGGGCATTTCCATTACTCACTAGGATACACGTGGGTCTAAGGAATAAAATCAAAGAAATGTGTTTGTATAGTTTTTAGAAGAGATTAAATTGGGTCAGGAGCTGGTGTAAAAGGTGTGTTTCACGCCAGCCAATCCTGACCCGACACATCAGCAAAATAATAAAAAACCATTTTCTCTCTTCCTACCACGCCCTAAACCAACCATATGTTCATAATTTTAGCCGCATTTATAAGAAACAGGGCTATAGGCAAAAACACGGCTAAAAAAAACACAGGTATGGACCCGTGTGTTTTGTAGTGCATCAATGGAACTCACAACAATATACAATGAGAAACCCATGCCACAAACTCAAATCCACCCAAAAAAAAAAAAAGAATCAACCTAGTAGTTTCAACTAGCAATTTTACTTCAATCTTGCAATATCCAAGCCACGAAGAACAACATAGGCAACAATATTACTAAAAAAAAAAAAACTCAAAACCACAATATAAAGCAATTTCACTTCTCAGGCCTTGCAACAGAAAACCTTCAAATGCATATTTGAATAAAGATAAAAAATTAATTTTTTTTAAAAAAAAGACAAAAAAGAAGTGACCTGTGAATCTAGAACTAAAGAAGAAAAAAAAGGGACCTAAGAAAAAAGACGAAGAAGAAAGAGGTGCTGTGATGAGAGGCGTGAGAGATGAACTAAGGGGTATTGTAAAGAGAGAAAATGGAAGAGAGAGATGAGCTTGTCATGAAAGAGAGAGAAAAACGTCTTGACTCAATTGGTTGATGTGTCAGGTCAAGATTGACTGGCATAAAACACAACTTTTACGCCAACTCCTAACCCAATTTGTTAGGACATATGTGTTTACATGTTAGGAACATATGTCATACTTTATGTAAATTGGCTAATCCTTTGACAAAACGCACTCTACTTGTAATTGGGTAGTTCTAGGTGTTCTTAATACTTCAAGAAACAATGTTTCAAAATCAAGTGTTGAAGTCATCAAGTCTGTCCAAGAAAAAGCAAGTTGAAGTGCAGAAATTTTAAAGCTCGACACCTGCTCGACACCTGCTCGACACCTACCTCGACACCTGCTAGCTGTCGAGAATTAAAAAGTCAGAATTCTGATCTGATTTTCTTGGGATCCGTGAATGTGTTTTTGGGCCTTCTTTTCTTCTAACCCTAAACATATTTAAGGAGTGTTTTAAGAGCCGTCAACATAGACACAAGTTGCATAAACATTGAGAAATTCTTGTTCAAGCAAATTGTGCTCTAAGACGTAGTTCTTAACCTAGATCATCTTCTTCAAGAAGTTGCTGTGTATTGTGCACCTTAGGGTTTTGTGACCAAGCATCTTCCTGATCTTCATGCATAGGATGATCTGAAGAACTCTGCAGCCAACCTCTCATTCTAAAGTTGGTGATTGAAGTCGCGTACTGGGATCCGCGCATCTGGTTAGTCACGTACTTGGGAGCCGTGCATCAAAGGTGGGAACTGTCGCTACAGATCAAGTCCAATTGGGTATTGGGGTAAGGGTTCAACTGTAGGTTGGTAAGGTACTTGGAATTCCTTATTTGTAACCGCTTGATTTGATAATAGTGGAGTTTCGGGAGTGGTGACCTGAAAATCACCCGGTGGGGTTTTTGCCGTTAGGGTTTTTCCCCATTCGTGAACAAATCACCGAGTTATTTATTTTTCCGCTGCATATTTAGTTTTTGGTGATTTGTTTGTGCTGCCACATATTTGCATGATAAATTGATTAATTAATAACTTGGCTTAAATTAATTAATTAGTTTAAATCACAAGGGGTCATTCAATTTGTGGCCTATCAAGTGGTATCAGAGCAGGCACACTCTGATTAGGTTTAATCTTTGCTGTGTTTGATCCATTGACCCCTGTTTGTCATGGATAGAGGACAATCTCTAATAATACCTCCTTTATTTGATGGGACTAACTATGCCTACTGGAAAGTACGCATGAGAGCTTTTTTGCAGTCCTTAGATGAGAAGGTGTGGCAAGCTGTGGAGATTGGCTGGACAAAGCCAAAAGAAGCGCCGGCTGATTGGGATGAAACCAAGATCAAGGCGGCGAACTTCAACAGCAGAGCGCTGAATGCTCTATTTAGCGCTGTCACCAATGAGGAGTTCAAGAAGATATCCTCAACAGAAACTGCCAATGAGGCGTGGACCATCCTCCAGACAACCTATGAAGGAACAAAGGCTGTCAATGATTCAAAGCTACAGAGGCTCACTACTAGCTTTGAAGAAATTAAGATGGAGGAGGATGAGTCGTTCGATGAGTTCTATGCCAAGCTGAAAGACATAGTGAACTCAGCCTTCAATCTTGGGGAAACCATCCCTGAACCCAAGGTTGTAAGGAAGGTGCTCAGATCTCTACCTGAGAGATTTCATGCCAAGATTACGGCAATTGAAGAATCAAAGGACATTGATAAAATTCCTTTGACTGAGCTGGTTGGAAACTTGCAGACCTACGAGCTAGGGTTATCAAGGATAGGCAAGTCAAGCAAGGGCAAAAGCATGGCCCTGAAGGCTAAGAGCAGTGATACAGATGAATCTTCCGATGATGAAGATTCAAAGATGAAGTCCTACATTACGAGGCAGTTCAAGAAGTTTATGAAGAATGCCAATGGGAGGAGCTTCGACAAGGACCGAAGGCAATCCAGTTCTTCACAGTTCAAGAGCCAAGACAAGGGAAGGAAGGATGCCAAGGACGGCGGTCAGTACACTGTTCCGGCAGGACCAAAGTGTTTTGGGTGTCACGGGTTTGGACACATGAAGAATGAGTGTCCTACATATCTGAAGAGCATTGGGAAGAGCAAGGCTCTAGCTGCAACCCTTAGTGACACTGAGCCTGAAGATGATTCCAATGATGAGGATGACGGAATCCTAAATGCCTTCACTGCCTCAGTCAATTCTACTGATGGGATTGTTGAAGAAGAAGAAGAAGAATTGGTGGACACTGAATGTGAAAAGATGGATGACAAAGATGATATCCATTCAGCCTATGAGAAGCTTTACAAGCTCTCTGAAAAGCATGAGAAGTTATACAGGCTGGCCACCAAGAAGCTCAGTGATGTGGAACTCGATAGAGAAGAATTGTCCATAAAGTTTGATGAGGCGAATCAAACTATTGGTGCACTGAGGTTTGAGAATAACTTCCTGGCTGAGAAGACCAAGAAGCTTGAAGCAAAGCTGTTTCAAGTCAGAGCTCAACTGGAGAGGACTTCAAGTGCAAAACTTGATGAGATGCTCAGCAACCAGAAATCTGCTTCAGATCGAACAGGTTTAGGGTATGGTCTTTCTATCTCTAATTCTGCTTCTACTAGTTCTACTGTTTTTGTTCCTCCTGCTAATACTGTTAAAATTGAGAACACTGATGATAAAACTGAATTAGCTAGTGAGAACATAGACAAAGAAAAATCCATCTTAGGAGCACCCCCTAAGTTAGAAAAGAAAGATGCTAAACTCCCTAGGGATAAGAAGGCTAACTCTCAGAAGCCTAAACAAAAGAAGCAGCATCTCTGTTATCATTGTGGAGCTGCTGGTCATACTCGACCTAATTGCTACAAGTGGCTAGCCACCCAATAGAGCAACAGTATGACAGCATCTGTAGCCAAAGTCAGCTTCAATCCTCTCTTGCTCCTCTTGGAGATCTTCTGAAAGCCATCATGTTCCTTTCGAACTTGAACGGTTACAACTCTTCCCCCTCACCGCCGGTTCAAGGTTTTAATCAAAGGAAAGGTTCTTCCAAGGAGTGGAAGAAAAAGGACTCAAAGTGATTTCATCACTTTCTTTTCCCTTCTTATTCTTCTTATTTGTTGCATTGCATGTGTGTTTTGCATTTTTAATTGAGTCAGTCTAGTTTTATGCATTGTTTTTGCTTTGTTAACATGTTTTTGTGTGTTTACTTTCAGTTTTGTTTATTTTGTTTTTGATATAAAAAAAAATTAAAAAAAAAATTTGAAAAATTGAAAAATACAAAAACAGTGTGTGTTTTGTGTACTTTGGTACTTGTGCACCTTAGATGGCCAATGAAACAAAGTTTTCTAAACTTTGTATCTCTTGTAGCTTAGATGAGCATCTTTATGCACAACTAAGCAAGTGAGCTTTGTGGCTCGTGTTTGTGATGAGTAAGATTAGGTTATTTCTTAGACTTAACACTCATATCACTCTTTTTGACGGGTAGGACTAGAAAACCCTAAGAGAAAGGCATAAATAACCATCTCACCACTGTTGCCCGCCAATCATTAATGACATCTGTATGCTTCTTCATAGCAAAAGTGTGATGTCAATGACATTTGTGTGCTTAGGCATAGCAAAATTGAAATGTCAAAATATCAATGGGTATTTCTTTTCTTTCTCATAAGCCCATGTATGATATGCTTAAAAAGAAAATATGCAAAGAAATAAAAAGCAAAAAGATTAAAAATGCTTTAAAATGGTTGCAAGCATGTATTCTAGGAGATGTGGGAGTTATAGGATGTACCTCAAAGGTGATAGTCCCCATCAAACAGTTATGATTGTGTGTGAGTTAAAGTTATTTTCTCATATCTCAGATCGTCATAACATGTATACACTTATGCAATCTTGCGATGTTTTTCACACACAACACGCAATATTCTTTGCTACTTTTGATACATGTGCAGGTACAATGTGATTTGGCCATCACAAAGGTTTACATGTGCTTTTGTATGCTCACTAAATTGTCATGACTTATTTTTGAAATATAAAATTGGTTAGACTTGTTTAGTGTGTGTGTGTGTGTTTTTAGGAGATCCATGTGCTTAAATTTTCATTGAGAGATGATTTTTGAGAGAATTATATGTTGGTTGGATCATGGTTGAGGTGCATGTCTTGATTGCATTCATGTTTGTGTTTTTTACTTCTCGAAAAACTGCTTTTCATAGCTGGCTCGACACCTTCTCGATACCTCCTCGATACCTGGTCAGCTGTCGAGCCTCTAAAGCCTTTTTCTTATCGCAATCTCGACACTTCCTCGACACCTGGTGGATCGATCGAGATTCTCTCTGTCTGCTCGATACCTTCTCGACACCACGTTGATCGATCGAGCTTCTGGTGTTGGTTCAGCTGTTTGGTACCTCGATACCTCCTCGATACCTTAGCTGTCGAAGGCATATTTTCTCGACACCTTTCTCGACAGCATCTCGATACCTCTCGACACCTCAGCTGTCGAGATTTACTAAAGGTCCTATAAAAGCCTCTGTCGCGATTTTCACTCTCATTTCTCGATCTCTCTTCGATCTGTCCGAGGCGGTTCCACTTCCAAATCACTTTTCTTCAATCCAATCTTCATCCCAAGTGATTTTCAGCATTTCTTGCTTCAAATCAAGTGGTATGATCTTCTTTTCCATTCCTTTTCATGCATTTCATGATTTGAAACTTAGGTTTTGGGATTCTCTTTGAAAACTTTGGGCTTTTCAAAATCATTGAGTTTTTATTGAAATTTTGGGTTGGGTTTTCAATAAAAAGTGTTTAAAATGTCATGCATTGCATTCCATGTGCATTAGAATGATATTTTCATGCATTTAGTTGTATGATTTTTGTATGTGTGCTGCTAGGATTGGATTGGGCTGAGCCCATGATGCTTTTTATGTTTGCATGTAACATGATCATGCATTCCCATGCATACGTCCTTTTTGTTCAAGATATTGTCATATTTGAACTGTTTGGTACTTTTCTGATTGTCTCCCTCTCTTTCTTTTTTTTTCTTTCTTTTACGTTAGTTGCATCTATGGCACCTAAACGTAAATCCACTCCGGCTCGGAACCCTCTGCGTTCTGGAGCTTCTTCATCCTCTGATACTGCTCCTCATACTCTTCGGTTCCGTGATGTAGATGCCCAAAAGGCGTTTACTGAGAACTTTTCTAGACGAGGTGTTCATTCGGAACGCCAAGTCATTCTGGCAGACTTCGCCGACACTGACCTTCCCTCTGTCATTCACAGTAGGGGATGGGAGTCACTGTGTGACGTCCCGGTCACTTGTCCTCTCGTACTTATTCAGGAGTTTTACTCCAACATGTACGGGATTGATCGTTTAGTACCTCTCTTTCATACTCGCGTTCGAGGTACGCGCATTGCTGTCACACCGCAGCTGGTTGCGGATGTGCTTCATGTCCCTAGGATAGAGTTTCCTGACTATCCTATATGTGAGCGACTGAGGACTGTGTCCAAGGATGAGCTCATTTCTGCTTTCTGTGAGTGCCCTTCTGAGTGGGGTGAGCATATGTACACATCATGTAGACCTTTTGCTAAAGGTCCTAGGTTTCTTAACATGGTGATGACCTTTGTACTTCATCCTCTTTCTCATTATAACTCTATCACTGAGCCTCGTGCTCGTTTCTTGCTTTCTCTACTTGAGCATCTCACGATAGATTTTCCTTCCCACTTCATTTTCTCTATCATAGATGTTCATTTAGATGCGGCGTCCCGTGATAAGCTCATCTTTCCTTCCGCTATCACGAGGATTCTACGCCATTTTTCCATCCCTTTCCCTGTGTCCGACCACTTCACACACATCTCTGCCATAGGTGCCGCTACCGTAAAACGTAGTCAGGCACAGTTCAGGTCGAGACAACCGGATTCCACTCCGCCCTCCCGTTCGGCTCCATCCAGATCTGCTCCATCTACATCGACTCCTCTTCCTTCCTTCAGCGATGTATCTCTTGGAGATATCATGGTGCAGCTGCAGCACATGGATGCTCGCCTTGATACACTCACCACTGAGTTGTATCAGGTGAACGTTCGTGTTGGTCGTATTGCACGACGGCAGGCGACCATGGGTGGTTTTGCATCTGAGGCTTCTCCTCCACCACCTCCTCCAGTTGCTTCAGAGTCTGATGCTGGGGATGATGATGATGATGGTGATGACGATGATGCTTCTGATGATGATAATGGATATGCTAGCTCTACTGATGAGATGTCTACATGACACTCTACCATTTGTCACTCGTGACAAAAAGGGGGAGTAGTTTTGGATTTATGAGAGTAGTCATCTTAGGGGGAGAGTTAGTATAGGACATTTTTGATAGGGGGAGTGTTCATACTTTTGAGGGATGTAGTGAGGCTTATGATGTATCTTTTCTTTTCATTCTTTATAGATACATTGGTCTTGTATATCAGTTTTACATACATTGTACTTATCTTTCTATATATGTGGATGTATGTTTTTTTCTTATTCACCTATCTCTTCATGTGTTATTTCTTTTCTTTCTTTATACACATGTTCTTTATATTTGTATGCAATCTAGTTAATTCTGTTTCACACAAGATGCCTTGATGAGTTTTGTTTATAAGTGTTTCAGAAATACAGGTTGTCAAAGTCTACTTGCCATAAACTCTCTTTTTGCAAAGTTCTTCAAGAGTTTGTGTTAGGATAGATTTTATTGTATTTAACAAGTGAATATGAGTTGAGTGATTTATGACTTCTCTCATATGTTCATTTGTTTGTTGTGGTTTTGTCACGAATTGCCAAAGGGGGAGATTGTTAGGACATATGTGTTTACATGTTAGGAACATATGTCATACTTTATGTAAATTGGCTAATCCTTTGACAAAACGCACTCTACTTGTAATTGGGTAGTTCTAGGTGTTCTTAATACTTCAAGAAATAATGTTTCAAGATCAAGTGTTGAAGTCATCAAGTCTGTCCAAGAAAAAGCAAGTTGAAGTGCAGAAATTTTAAAGCTCGACACCTGCTCGACACCTACCTAGACACCTGCTAGCTGTCGAGAATTAAAAAGTCAGAATTCTGATCTGATTTTCTTGAGATCCGTGAATGTGTTTTTGGGCCTTCTTTTCTTCTAACCCTAAACATATTTAAGGAGTGTTTTAAGAGCCGTCAACATAGACACAAGTTGCATAAGCATTGAGAAATCCTTGTTCAAGCAAATTGTGCTCTAAGACGTAGTTCTTAACCTAGATCATCTTCTTCAAGAAGTTGCTGTGTATTGTGCACCTTAGGGTTTTGTGACCAAGCATCTTCCTGATCTTCATGCATAGGATGATCTGAAGAACTCTGCAGCCAACCTCTCATTCTAAAGTTGGTGATTGAAGTCGCGTACTGAGATTCGCGCATCTGGTTAGTCACGTACTTGGGAGCCGTGCATCAAAGGTGGGAACTGTCGCTACAGATCAAGTCCAATTGGGTATTGGGGTAAGGGTTCAACTGTAGGTTGGTAAGGTACTTGGGATTTCTTATTTGTAACCGCTTGATTTGATAATAGTGGAGTTTCGGGAGTGGTGACCTGAAAATCACCCGGTGGGGTTTTTGCCGTTAGGGTTTTTCCCCATTCGTGAACAAATCACCGAGTTATTTATTTTTCCGCTGCATATTTAGTTTTTGATGATTTGTTTGTGCTGCCACGTATTTGCATGATAAATTGATTAATTAATAACTTGGCTTAAATTAATTAATTAGTTTAAATCACAAGGGGTCATTCAATTTGTGGCCTATCACAATTTAATCTCATTTTAGAATGGTCACCTACTGATCTCAAGATATGGTGTCAGTAATTGTAAATTGACCTAGAAATTATGCTTTAAGTGTAAATTTTAGCAATAATGCAATTAATGTGAATATTAAAGAGAGTGGGTAGCAGAAGTTAAACCCTAACTCTTTATCTTTAATAGAGGTTACATGTGGTATAAATGTCACATGTCATTCATGTAGAAAGACTTTCAAAATAAATAAATACTCCCTTGTCTTATTGGGGGTAATTATTGGCCAGAAATAAGTACTTTTTTGTCTATAAAAGAAAGGCTACCCATGAAAAAAAAGAGGACAAGATAATTATCCAGCACCAACACTTTATATATATATATATATATATATATATCTTTTATAGATGATTATCGTTCTTAGATCATTTTCAACTTCGCAAGCATAAAGAGAATAAGAAAAAAAATACAATTTAAAGATAAATTTATCAAAATTCACATTTAATAAAAATAAAAATAAAATTATTGAACTATGTAACCTTAGTGCAATAACTACTCAACCACTTTGAACAATCACAGGCAATAAAACAACTCTTATGACAATATTCCTCTTATTTGGAAAGGTGGTAAACAATTGTTATTATATAAGAATTTTTTTTTAAAAAAATGTTATCAGATGGTGAGCTATACCAATTCACCTCAAAACCAATTGGTGATAAGGAAAATACACTTAAATTTGTTATGACATTTGACATTGCACTCGCATGATTATTTTTAGAGTGGTTATAGGGAGTCAAATTGTGGTCCTCCAAGTAAACAAGGATATTCATCCATTTTCAAAAAAAAATGAAAAGTTTTAGTTGAACAAGAGAATTTTATCACGGTACTCCACCCATTTTGAAGCAGATGGTTAGACTTGCTTGAACAAAAGGGCACTTCATCACGCTACCACAAGTCCCCACCCATTTTATAGGGTATGGTGACATTTTCTTCGACAAGATAAGAAACTTTATCTGTTTATCATGATAAGCCACATACAGAAAAGAGAAATAAGTTCTAATTTTGGATATTTGAAGGACATTTTAAAGAAGTTTGTTAATGGTTAGACTTTCTCTACTTCTCATTAATATAAAAGTCGTGTTATTTAGCACCAAAACACTTATTTTCATGAAAGATTAGTGAAACTTTTCTAGTGATGGATCCTTTCAAGTATTGGAGCAATTCAAAGAATCCATATATTAAGCATATAGAGGTTTGTTTTAGTGGGAATATATTGTAATACCCCAATTTGATTGATTGTGTGATGTGTGTGGATGTATGATGAATTCCACATCGAGCATATACTAGGATGAATTGGGTTTTATCTTCTTAAACTTATTTATTTGTTTATATATAATTTTTTAAAGTTTTGGTTTTTGTAAGTATATATACAAATCCTTGTACTTTTACCCATTTTGAGAAAATAAGCAATCAATAATAAGCCAATCCAAAGTTCAAAACTCACTTGTTTGTCAACTAAAAATAACAGAAGCCGCAGGGTTGTAATTAAATCCTACATGTGGTAATTTTATTTTTTTAAAACATAAATAATAATAATAATAATAATAATAATAATAATGAAAGAAAGAAAGAAAGAAAACTTATAAAACAACTAATAAAATTTAAAAATAAAACACAAACAATTTAATGGATATGTCACCTTTTTGTAATACATATGACAGGTTTTCTTAATGCTGCATAAGTTTTAGACGTAATTTAATTAAGTTTTAATTAAAACTTTTCGAGATCCAAAGTTTTGAAACTATCAAAAATTAAGGAGAATTAGATAATTTTTTTTTTTTAAAATCAAGCTAAAATATGAGGGCATTAAATATTTTGTACAAGTCTACTTCGCAGCTGGTTTTTTTTTGAGAAAGAAACTTCTTCGCAGCTGGTAAATGTACTAAATAGAGAGAAACTGCGACCACAAAAGCAGTTGATAGATAAATTATGTTACTGCCAATCTGACAAAGAATAATAGAGTGAGATTGAATCTTATTTTATATATAAATTTGGTCCCACATCTAAAAATTTCGAACCAACTTGTCAAAGATCTCCCATTCTTTGAAATCTTTATACTACAAAATTTGACTGTTAGATTAGATATATATATATATATTACATTGTTTTTCACCAAACCATTACTTCAGAGTTCAGACTTCAGAGGTGGCTATATATATACAAAAATCAAAATCACAGAGCCGAGAATCAATCCGAGACTCTCAAGGCAAAACCAAAAAATGGATAGCAGCAGAATTGGAATTGCGGAAGAAGGAGGACCCTATTCCTATCACCCTCTTGCTGATGGAGACACCATTTCTTCCGATGATGTGCGCTTGAAACAGCTCGGTTACAAGCAAGAACTCACTCGTGGCCTCTCGTATGCTTGCTTTCTTTTCTTTTCTCTTCTCTTTTTTTATAATTTTTTTTTTTTTTTAATTCAGCACCCACATTTGTTATATTAGTTTATGTGAGAAATCTCTCATGCATAGGTACTTCAATTTTCATAAAATAATAAAACTCTATCTCATTCATCAGATATATACCTTTTATCTTTTATAGCGTGTACACGAGATATATAGTTCCGAACAAAACTTTAGAAAATGAAAGAATACATTTTGTAATGGTTTTTGGTCATAGAGTAACTTCAAGTTAATTAGACCATTAGAGCTCCACTTTATTTCATACCCTTTTGGGGATTTATCAGAAAGAGCTATGTGCAATGTTTAAAAATGTTGTGTGGAATCTAAAATAGAAGAAATGGAACCAAATGTAGTAATGGGTTTTGTTACTTTGTTTGTTGTTGCATTGTGCAGAGCAATAGCAAACTTCTCAGTAACTTTCTCCATCATATCAGTACTCACAGGCCTGACCACAATGTATAATACAGGACTCACCTATGGTGGGCCTTTAACAATGGTGTACGGATGGCCCATAGTGGGAATGTTGACCCTGATTGTGGGTCTATCTATGGCCGAGATTTGCTCTGCTTTTCCAACTTCTGGTGGGCTCTACTTTTGGAGTGCCAAGCTCTGTGGCAACGACTGGGGCCCTTTTGCTTCTTGGATCACTGGCTGGTACGGTTTGCTTCCTATCCTTTTGTATAATTGTATTCGTATCATACGTGGTAATCATACTTAATAGTCAATGCTAAAAAACAATTGTTGACTTTTCTTTTCTTTTTTTTTGAAATTTTTACTTCTCGAGTTTATTTGTTTTTGTTGGTGAGTTGGTTAACTAACTACTATACAATCCAAACAATACCTTTCAATATGATTTGACTATGTGAGATATGCTAGAATTAATGTATCGTACACGTTATTAGAGATGACATAAACTATGCGTAACTATGATATATGAGTTAATAAATTATAGCTATTTGTTGATTTTTTTTTTTGTCTCCCTTGTTGTCTTGTAGCATTTGCCTTTTGGTGTTATTATATATAATTTAAGATTGAAAAATAACTGAATTATTAAATACTTAAAATTAAAACTCTAAAGTAAGTTAGAATTTTGAAATCACATGTTGGGCCTGTTACTTAGACATTCAGTTAATTAGTTTATTTGATTTACATATAATTTTTAAAAGTTTTACCTTTCCTTTGTATTTTTGTGGAGTTTGTTAGTTTATATACTCTCAGTCTCGGTTCATATTCTGTCTTGGCCTTTGGGGTTGGGCTATTAGTTATTACATTTCCAAACCCATAATCATTGGGCTAACTGTTTGGGATTGGGTTGGGTTACGACGTTCTTACTAGCATTACAATTCTAGGAAAAATTGGGAGGTAAATCTATCTTTTTCAATGCCTAGAAATAATAATATGACATTTGGTTGAAATTAGTTTACCAAGTGATCTTTTTTGGGTCTCTGAATATAGGTTTTAAGACTTGAGGATAAAGAAAAATATTTAATCTGAACAAATGCTAAGCTCTTACATAGTATTTACAATATAGACCTGTTAAAGTTAAAAAGTTGGAGTCCTGAACTATTGTGTCAATGTCATAACCAAAAGTTCATATTGTTGTTGGTTCATGGCCCAATTAGGACCATAGCCCAATTATGACGGCGGTCTTGACCCTATGGCTGAAACTAGCTATTCTATTCCATCTGGCCCAAGTCCAATTTGTTTTGGATCATCCAATTGTACAAGGTTTATGGATTTTATAGAACAAGTGTGGCATATCTCATCAATGATTGGAAAATGTGTGATATTCTCTTAATGATGGAAAATTAATAGTTTGATTAATAGGTAATAATATGTTATTGTTTGAATTTGTTTACAAGTAAAAGTGTTCATTCCTTTCACATGAATGGTAAGTCTCCGCCTAGAATGGTAGGTCCTCTCACACTTCTGGTGCAAAATCATGTCTTTAAGACATATTCAAGTGATAAATTTTTTAGATCTAAATTAATTTGATATAAAATTATATTCCGAGAGCTAAATTTCTCCTTTAAAATTATTGAATAATATTAAAAAAAAAAAAAAAAAACCCCATTATTGCTTTGTTCATCAACTTTATCTTAGTAAAGAACAACTCATTATCTAAATTTTGTACACATTACAAGTAAAATTAAGAACTCATCACATCAATTGTATGATACAAATTAGTGTAACAGCCATAATCCAATGAGAAAGTTAATAGTCCTTCAATTAGAGGGAAGGAGAAAGTGTGTGTTTGTTCTTTTCTTTCGTGCTCTCTATTGTTAAGTGATCCAAACATGTGCATTATTATTTGGTAGGTACCAAAGATAGACAATAAAATCGCAATTTAATAAGCAGAGTGCCAGAGTGGTGTGTAAACAAATCCACATTCGTGTAAGCTAAGCTGTCTAGTGCCAATGAGGGAGAAAAAGAAGCATGTGAGTTGTGCCTAAGTTTAGGGATTCGATGAATCTCAACTTCAAGAGTAGAATTGTGCAAGAATCTGATTTGGAGTTTCATTCATTAGATATTATAGAAGATTAAACATAATTTAATTAGAGTTTATCTAAAGAAAGCCATACTTAATTTATAAAAAAAAAAAAAATTAGTTTAGCAGATGAGAACAGTTACACTCCACACCAAAAGGTCCTCCTACAATTCTGTACCCATTACATGCCTACATTCTAGTTAAAGATGTTGGATTTGACTTTGCAATTTGAAGGGGCAAAGGTTTATTAAAGTTAAAACTTTTAACGGCTTAGGAGAATGGTAAAGTTACTTAAAATGGTTTCATACTTCATTGCGCACTGTATATGATTATCTTGTCAAAGATTCAGTTTCCATTTTCATTGTGTCTCAAAAATAAATCAACGTGAAGAAAATGATAACTCCATTGAAAAATGGAAATGAAAATTCAACATATTGAATACAGATTGAAATGTATGCAAGTCAATTTTTACAATTTTTCTACCTTTCATATATGAAATTTCTATGCAATGTGCTGTCATTAATCCACCTGGTGAACGTGCTAATTAATTCTCTCACTCTCTCTCATCCATTCTCCACAATATACAAGCAATCCTGTGACTTTTGGGGACCATCATCAACCATGTCCATCACTGTTTTGGTGTTTTGGATGCCTAATGAAATAGTAGGGCTCCATTCATAGTAAAAGGACTACTCCAAATATATTGTTAGGACAAAACTTTGGTAGAATTCATTTTCCTTAGATTTTCTACTTTAGTCAAACATATAGTTGTATTGGCCAATAAATCATCATATAGTTTAATTTAATTGTTCTTGAGAGAAGATAATATCTTTGTCTTTGTATTATATCGGTCATTGCAATACAAGTGATGTTATCGTCAATGATAATTTGTTTAACTACAAAATTGGTTATAACCTAAGGCTACAACATTACTTAATATCTTTTTAGTAGATGTGAAATTTTTTTAGAAATTTAAATATCAATAGCTAAATCATAATAAATTGTTTAAATTGCAAGTTTTTATAATTTAAAATTAAGCATAAAATATAAGTTTATAGATCATATAGTAAATAATATTCAATTGACACAAAATTTGACATGTGTATTAAAAATATAAAGAACATGTAATTCAGCAGTCAGATTTTCAAAATATATAGTAATATTTATTTTATAGAGTAAGGTTATAGCCTAAAACTACAACCAATTTTGTAGCTGAAATTTGTCCTTAAAGTAGATCTATTAACAGAGAGCTTATTCTACGGTGAAGATTCAGCTATTATGAATTGTGAAAAAAATTTGTCAAATATTTTGCCACTAGATTTGTTGTTCTATTTTAGGTAAAAGATATTACTGCTTTATCAAATGGTACAACACCAGAATCCTCTATAAGTCTAAAAGATTATATACCTTTTTTTTTTTTTTTTTTTTTTTGGTAAAAAGGAAATTCATTAAAAACTAGAGAGGGGCCCCAGGATCAAAACAGAACCTGTTGCAAAACACACCACGGCTATCAGCCTCCAAACAAGGAATTAAGTCCACAGGCGGACTGGAAAACAGAGAAAAATCAACATCTAAAATGATTCCTAAGTGGGCAAGACAGTCAGCACTTTTGTTAGCTTCCCTGAAGACATGCCTTATGGATGATTGGGGAATCATATTAATCAGGTGTCTGCAATCCTCCATGATGGAAGACACAACAGAATTTGATTTACCTTGGAAATTAAGGGCATCAACTATAGATTTTGCATCTAGCTCTATGACGACTGCCTGAACATTCAGCTGCTGACACAACAGAAGCCCATCTCGGAGAGCCCATAATTCAGCGGTGAAGCTATTGGCTGTGCCTATTCTTCTTGCAAAACCCCCAATCCAATTCCCCTCCTCATCTCTTAAGAGACAGCCACCTCCAGCTTGACCTGAGTTCCCCCTTGACGCTCCATCCACATTTAATTTTCTCCAGCCATTACTTGGCTTTTCCCACTTAATTTGCTTCATGATCCTATGCTTGGACATCAAAAGTTTACCAGCACAGTGAGTGTACTCCACTGCTTTAAAGGCAATATCCCCATCAATTTTCGGATTTAGCTTTTTGTTCTCAAAAACTAAAAGATTTCTACCTTTCCAAATCATCCAAACAGCAAACATAAAGACTTGGTTCCATGGGGCTTGACCTGCCACACGCTTGATTTTGGAGGAACAATTACCAAATAACCAATCATGAAGGTTGGAAGAGAAAAAAGAACTATCCAAAAGGTGCACACCCAATTGATGCCAAATATTTTTAACCACATGGCAGTCCCGAAGAGCATGCAAAATGGACTCAGGTCTGTTGAGACAGTGAGGGCAAGCCGTGTCTACTAACATCCCCCTAGCTTGAAGACACTCCTTGACACCTATGCTCTGATGCATGCATTTCCACAAGAACATTTGGATCCTAGGGAGCGTGTCTAGCTTCCAAATCCACCTACCTTGAAATCCTGAGTCAGGCAAAGGATCAATGGCGAGCAAGTAGGCACTTTTGAGCTCAAAGGAGCCTCTCGAAGAAGGCTTCCAAGCCAATCTGTCTACACTCCTCCTAACAAACGAAATGGGAGTGGCTTGAAGCTTCTTTTTGACTTCCTCAGGGAGCTCTATATGAAGACAATCCCAATTCCAACTTCCCAATTCAGCAACATCCTTAATTCTAAGGTTGGCAGATTCGGCAGTAAGAGGTCCCTGTATGATGTTTCTAAGAGTACCCATATCTGACCAGTTATCATTCCAAAAACTAAGGCTGCTTTCATACCCAGGAATCCATTTGGTTCCTTTTTTGAAAATTTCTTCTCCTTTCTTCATGCTCTTCCACGTGCGAGAACCAGGGAGGTTGGCTTCATTTCTGGAATTTAACCTTTGGTGAGTACAGTACTTCAATCTAAGAACTTTAGCCCATTGGGATTCGCCCTCCGTATGAAATCTCCAATTCAACTTAGCAAGAAGAGCTGTGTTCCTTCCCTTGGCGGTTTGCAAGCCCAGGCCCCCTACATCCTTAGGGGTAGTGACCTTTTTCCAACCTACCCAATGCATATTCTACTTGGTACTTGTGGAATTCCATAGGAAATTTCTATTTACCTGGTCAATACCCTCCAATATCCTTCCTGGCAGAAGGTTATTTTGCATCACATACGCTGGAATAGCCGAAGTAGAAGCTTGGATTAAAACAGATCTACCAGCCATAGATAGAAGGTTTGCTTTCCACCCAGCAAGTTTCTTTTTGACCTTTTCCAGCACAAAATTAAAATCTTGATTGGAAGCTCCGCGGTGTTTCATGGGAAAACCGAGGTACCTACCCAAGTTGGGCGTTGACTGAAGACCGAGAATATCACCTAAGGCATCCCTGTGATCTTTGTCCAAGTTGGGAGAGAAAAAGACCCTAGACTTTGCCTCACTGATGGTCTGCCCCGATTGGCTACAAAAATCCTCCAAAACTCTTCTAATTGTTACACAATTTTCAGGATTTGCTTTCGCAAACAAAACCAAATCATCAGCGAAGAAAAGGTGAGAAAAAGCCGGTCCACCTCTGGAGGACTTAACAGGATTCCAAGAGTGATCAGCACATTTTTCCTGAATTAGTTGCCCCAAGTAATCCATGCACATGATGAATATGTAAGGGGATAAAGGGTCTCCTTGCCTTATGCCTCTAGTTGGCTGGAATGTGTCTAGGGCCCCTCCATTGAAGATAATGGAGGTTGTAACGGACGAGACGCAGCTCATAATAAGCTCAACTAGATTCTTAGGCAGATTGAATCGTAGCAAAGTATCTCTAATAAAACTCCACTCTAGCTTATCATAAGCTTTTTCCAAATCAATCTTCAAAGCCATGTAGCCTCCCCTCCCTTTGGTCTTCTCCATAGTGTGAATTATCTCTTGGACAATTATCGCATTGTCCACTCCTCTTCTACCCGGAACAAATGCCGCTTGACAAGGAGCTATAAGCTTATCTAAATACGGCCGCAATCTTCCAACTATGATTTTGGTAATGATTTTGTAGACCGAGTTACATAAACTTATTGGACGGTAGCTACCAATAGATTCCGGACTTAGGATCTTCGGAATGAGAACAATACTTGTGCTGTTTAGGTAATCAGGAACTTTCCTTTGTAAAAAGACTTGCTTAACCTCTTCCTTGACTGAATTCCCCACTGTGAGCCAGAATCTCTGAAAGAAGCCGGCGTGTAACCCATCGGGACCTGGGGCTTTGAATGCCTTTAAAGACCATAAGGCAGTGGTAATCTCTTCCTCCGATACAGGGCTGTCAAGACTATTTTTCTCTTCCTCCGTAAGCCTAATCTGCCAGCGAGTCCACAACTCATTGTTCCGCTTAGCCTTCACTTGGGAAGTGGAATACAGCTTCATAAACCCCTCCCTGAAGTGGTTCATAACCTCCCTTTCCTCTGTGATCCAATCCCCAACCTCATTTTTTATAGCGTTGATCATATTCCTTTTCCTTCTAGCAAGAGTGGAAACATGAAAGAAGGAGGTATTTCGGTCGCCCAACACCATCCAGTTAACTCTAGACTTTAAGGCCCACAATTCCGCTTCTTGGTCAAGAACTATCTCAAGATCCTTATGCAACTGGTTTTCCAACTCGATTAGAGGGGAGGTTGGATTAGAAGCTACAGCCCTCTGGATTCCATTAAGACGAGCCATTAGCCTCCTTTTTTTCTCAAAAATATTTCCAAACTGATGTTTGTTCCACTGAGTCGCTTCACTTGTAAATTTTTCTATTGAAGCCGAGAGATTTCTTGTATGACTCCAAGCCCTCGTCACAACCCCAGGGAAGGAAGGATCAGATAACCAGAAGCTCTGAAACTTGAAAGGTCTACTAAGGTGAGTGATTCTTCTAGGAACTGCCTCCATGAGAACCGGACAATGGTCAGAGTGGCATCGAGTTAAATGTGTTACTCTAGCCTCGGGGTACAAAAGACACCAACTCGGGTTCGAGAAAAATCGGTCAATTCTCTCTTGAATGAGATTATTCAAATCCCTCCTGTTTGTCCACGTATATCTGGGTCCGGAGAAACCCAGATCAACCATATTACAATTGTCCAGACAGTCTTTAAATAAAAGGGATCTCGCAATACTAACAGGTCTTCCTCCAAATTTATCCTCACCTAACAGGGGTTCATTGAAATCCCCGGCTATTACCCACGGCTTGTTATGCATACCTGCAACCTTGATTAAATTCTCCCAAAGAATATACCTTTCCGCACTCCTAGGACTAGCATACACAGCAGACAGAATCCAAGAAAGGTTAGAAGCATGTACCTTCACTTCCACATGGATTTCCTGCTCCGTTTTTGCCAGCTGCACCACCTCCACGAGGTCAGAGTTCCAAAGAAGCCATAACCCTCCAGCATACCCGATTGTTTCAGTGTGAATGGCGCCATCGAACGGAAGTCTGTCAGTAATTCCCTTGGCTCTTTCTCCACCCAATTTGGTTTCCATAATCACTAAGATGGCCGGATTGTGAATTCTAGCCAACTCTCTAACATATTCCTGAAAATGAGGCTTCAGGACGCCCCTGCTATTCCAAACTAACATATTCATAATTAAATGATTGGGAAAAGGAAAACACTCATCATGGGAAGGCAGCAGCTCCACCTCCCTCTTCGACTTCCATTCTTTCTTCATTGGGTACTCCGCCGCGAAACTCCGGCACTTCCCCTTCACCGTGGTACAGCTGGCTTGAAACTCTAGCATCTTCACTCTCCATTTCGGATCCATGGCTAATAGACAGCCCCCCCTCACTCTTCCTTCCATCACCATGACGATCTTTCTCCCAATTTCCTTCCACTGTAAAACGGACCGCCCCATCACCATCGTCGGCCTCTTCCTCATTTCTGCTCTCTCCTCTATTGCCATTCCCATAGCTCTTACGCTGGTGCTGGTTTCCCATCTCAGCATTAATGGTGGTTGAAAAGAGGAAAAGAGTGCTTGGGTCGTGCTTGGCTTCATCTCTACTGAGAATCTTTGGGGCTAGAGAAGTAAGATTGAAATGGGTCATACTACTTCCAGTAGCTTCCGTGGAGCTTTTGACCATTGCCCTGTTTCTCGCAATTACCTTCTTGCCCTTAACTGATGGGCTGCTTTGGGCTTCAGAGTTTAAATTCTTCTTATTCATTTTGCCTTCCACACTAACATTTGGGTCCACCTTATCAAACCCAGGTCCAGCTTCATTCAGCAGAGCGTCACCCATGGGCCGATGCTCTTTATTCACCGCTGGCACTACGGCCTTGCGAGGTAAAAGCTGTTGGGTTCGTTGGGAGCCCCTCGGCCTTAAGCTGTACGTTGAGCTTGCTACTTGGGCTTGGTCCAATTGTTTTGAGATTGCCAGCTTTCTTTTAGCCTCTCTAATAGGTCCCTCATTCAAATTCCTCCTACCCACTGAAAGGTTAAACCTGGCATCATTCTCTGCCTTTCTCTGCTCTTGCCTAAGCCGACCGTTATCCAACTCAACATGGGCCCCTCCATTTCTCTGATTTTTTGGAGCGTTCTTCCTTCTTGTTACTACCGTCCAAGGACCATATGTCCTTTCCTGAACCTCCTCTGACACATTCCCATGCACGACATTGTTGTGCTCCATTCCCATGGCTGATTTGTTAGGTACATGCATATCGCATGATCGTCCTTCCACGTCCCTGCCATTTTTCGTTGCCCCCTCTTTCACCTCTACCGCCGGCGCAACTGGCTGAATCAAATACGGGCAGCTTGTCTTCCTGTGACCCATTCTACCACAAGAAAAACATAATTTCTGGATACCTTCGTAGCAAACCGGTTGTTCGAACCTCCCTATCAACACCGCAGTCACCAGCGGCTTCTCCACATCAATCTGGACACAAAGTCTTGCAAATCTACCTCTTGCTTCGTTCGCCGTGTGGGTGTCTACCCTTAACACATTACCAATGGACTTCCCGATCTGCAGCAGAGCTTCCGAGTTGTAATACTCTATTGGCAACCCGTTTAATCTAATCCAAACAGCCACCGAAGTAACATTTGTCGACTCTGGCCTAAAGTTTGGTTCCCAAGGCCTAATGGAGAGAAAATGTTCTCCAATGAACCAAGGTCCCCTCTTAAGGGTAGCTACATAATCCTCTTTCAAGTAAAACCTGGTCAGGAAAAAACCATGCTCCAAATCTACACAGTCCAGCCTCCCCGCAGGCTTCCACAAGGATAACAACCTACTATGAAGGAAACTTAAGCCCACCACCCTTCCATACACCTTAACAATGAGAGCTCTTGTCCAAGGAGTACGGATCTTCTTCTTGAAATCTTTGGATAGTTTGACAGCAACTAATCCTTCACGAAGGTTTTCAACCTCCTCATCAGACTCCTCGTCATCCTCCATGCTGTCTTCAACATTAAAGGCTTGGACGTATGCCCCCGGTATATCCCCAATGAGTTTCTCCTTGAAGGAGCTTGACTCACTCCACCCTCCTTGTTCATGGCATGGAGGCATCGAACCAGAGTCCTGTTTTTCTCTGTAACCTTCATGGCTAACGTCCTTCACTTTTTTCTTGCTACGTACCAACTCCTCTTGTTCTTCCCTTGAGAGCGCGAGAGAGTCCATTTTTCAACCTTAAAAAAAAAAAAAGATTATATACCGTTTGTGTCTTTGTGAATCTTAATACATGAAGAGGTCGGACAAAGCCCAAAGTGTCCTTTTTTTTTTTTTTTTTTCTTTTAATATTAAGAAGAAAGGGTTTGCATGTGGTCCTTTTATTGCATCGTTCCCACTCAAGTCGGACGTCAAAGCAATAAATTATCTTTTTTTTTTTTTATAAGCAATAAATTATCTTATTATCATTTATTTTTGCAATCAGGCCGAAAAAGACATGTCATTGAAATGTCCACACAATTCATTCAATTCCCATTAAATGATGTATTTGTGTGCGTGTCTATATATATATATATATATAAATGATAATAAGATATAATATATATATATATATATTAAATCAAACTGTATCCAAATAACAAGAAAATCACACATAATCAAAATGAATTATGCCTACAAATTTTAAAAAAAAACAAAAAAAAAAGGGTATGCACATAATCGAATATCCATTATTTTATTAGCATGTGTATTTATGATTATGACACTACTTAAAAAGTGTTTGTTGACCTTTGGGATCTACTAGCTGTTAAGACTTAAAAAAGAATTAGAATCTCATCCATAGAATATAGTATCAAACCTATGAAACAATCTGGTATTACCGGTTATATAGGAGAACTAGTTGTACATTTATAATATAATAATTAAGAAAGGTCAACATTCCTACATTTAAATTTAGATACGAAAATTCAGGAAATCATCAAAATACATGTGCGAAGTTCAAAGCAAAGCACAGCACGTATATATTATTGGCGGCTTCGTTTGACCATTGAATTGTGCATATAGCTAGTTGCTATATATATATATACATTTCTTTATTCCACCCGTTTGATTTTGCTTCTCTCCCACACACTATTGAAATTAGTATAAAAATATCAGAGTTTCAGTATCAGTCTATCAGATAGAGATTGAGAGAGAGAAAGAGAGACTCCAAGAAGGTAGGAAAGATTGAATGTTAGGCTGAAACAACCAAAAACTCAATCTTTTGCTTCCTCTTTCTATTTCTGACTCTTCTCTGCTGTGAGAAGATGGTTTCTGGTATTGAAAACGGCAGCGTTTCTGTTGATTCAGGACATGCCAGGCTTCATGAGCTTGGCTACAAACAAGAGCTCAAGCGTGATCTATCGTAAATTTTCTCAACAACCCTTTTCTTGTTTCTCATTCTTTTGCTTTGTTTTGCTCTATGATCCTCAATTCATACCAAAACTTGAAGTGGGTCATTGAGGTTTATGGGTTTGGTTATTGGGAATTGCAGGGTGGTTTCGAACTTTGCGTTTTCATTTTCTATAATCTCTGTGCTTACTGGTGTAACCACACTTTACAACACTGGGCTAACCTATGGTGGGCCAGTTTCTTTAGCTTATGGATGGTTAATAGCTGGTGCGTTCACCATGATTGTTGGGTTGTCTATGAGTGAGATTTGTTCCTCTTACCCAACCTCTGGTGGTCTCTACTATTGGAGTGCCAAGCTTGCTGGCCCAGGATGGGCACCCTTTGCCTCATGGATAACTGGCTGGTAATCATTTTCTTAGAAAGTTACTTTGTTGGTGTGAATTGCAGTAATCATAAGAAGAATGAAAAAAGATAAATTGGTTTGACACCTTAATTGCTTTTCTCACCACTGTTTTAGTTGACATAATAAGTGCTTTGATTTCGGACTAAGCTTTAGTATAATTGTTGTTGTTGTTGCTGCTGTATATTTCTATGTTTGTTGAGGAATTCAAGTTGTGCTTGGAATTCATGAGATCTGCAATACTTAGAATAACGTAGTGGTTGACTTTGGGTTTTAGAGGAAGTGGGTAGAAAAGGATCTAGGATTAGATCAATGAAAGAATGTACAATTGGGGTAGATATTTGAAATGTGAGAAGCCAACAATGGCCTATTGTCCTCATGGGGAAATGGTAAACCACAAAAGGCTCTATCTTTAGAGTGTAGACTTCCTTTCATTGTCAACAGGTCTGCATATTTGTTACACTCCCGGCAAGCATGATGCAAGTCTCTGGGCGGAAGGTCATCATCAACCACCTGCAATCATCAGCAAGCATTCTCAGGATTTGATTTGCATTAGCTGTCTTAAGAAACAGGCATCTGATTCTGATTATGACCTCAAGGGGCGTTTAGTTCAATTATTGGGGAATCAATTCCTAGGGGTTGTCAATGCTAAAGCTTCAATCATAGTAGACCATGGCATTAATTCCCATATGAGCTTAAAGTCTTTGTCCTTCATAACTTCCCAATTTCTTAAAATATGCTGGGTTTTTCTTCTTTGGTTGCCACTCTAGTTTTATTCCTTTGGGGCTGTGAAAAAGGTGCCAACTTTCCATGCAGGGAATTTAATTTCTAATGAAAGAAACTAAATTGATCTAAGGTGATTGAGCCAACTTTAAAATGTGCTCAACACTAGTTGTTTGCTATTTCTCTGTTTTTTCACAACCTGTAATCGTTACAATATGCACTGTCTGTCATAAGTTGATATTTATTTGAACAATGGATGAAAAGTCATTAGTCAGTGTCATTCATCTTTAAAAAAAAGAGATGGTCAGTGTTGTTTTCTTGTTGCCACTAAGCCAAAAATTTTAGGTATTTTGTTGAACCAGCTGGTCAAGCCAATCATAAGATACAGGGAATTTGGAATTGCTGCAATCACATCTTCTGATGCACAGTAAATGATTTTTTTTTGTTTATGCAGGTTCAACATTGTTGGTCAGGTATTACTGAGCATCATTTGTCCTGGAGTTTCAAGTTCTTCAAAATCCACTAGGAGGTCAAGCTTGTCTTGGATGTGATATAATCTGTTATGAACTCTTAACTGATTTGGATACCTTCTCATTTGCAGTGGGCTGTCACAACAAGTATAGATTACTCACTTGCACAGCTGATTTCAGTGATAATTCTACTTAGCACAGGTGGAAACAATGGAGGGGGATATGAGGCATCCAAATATGTTGTTATTGGTTTCCATGGGGCAATTTTACTCCTACATGCTATTATCAACAGTCTTCCTATCACGTGGTTATCTTTATTTGGACAAGTAGCTGCTGCATGGAACCTAGTAGGTATGAAGAGTTTCCTTTCCATTTCTCCTTTTCAAGTTTTCCCATGGTATTGCTCATGGAAATCTCTTTCTTGGATCTCTAATGCTTCTTGGCATCCTCAGGTGTCTTCGTTCTTATGATTCTCATTCCCTCTGTCGCAACGGAGAGGGCTAGTGCCAAGTTTGTTTTCACTCACTTCAACACCGATAATGGTGAGGGAATCAACAGTAAAGTATACATATTTGTTCTGGGACTTCTAATGAGTCAATATACCCTAACTGGGTACGATGCCTCTGCTCATATGGTAAATTGCACTGTTCTCTTCATCCCTTCAAATAAAATCACTGCCTTCAGAAGCAGAAAGAAAAGTGTCGATCTTGACATGTCTGAGAAGTTTCAAAACTTTTATTAGGTGACCCCATGACACTACTCAATAAAATGAACAGTTTGTTAATAACAAAATCTCTGGAATCAGAAAAGTGTCATTCTTGTAATGCGAATCCAAACTCATGAAATCAGGTGCTTATTTTCAGTTCTACTTGCTTACAAACTATTTCAGTTAATTTATTTCAGATTAACAGAATCTTAAACAAGGTATCTGGAATTTATGCCATTGTTAGTCCCAATTCTTTGAGTTTTGGCACTTTTCTATCTGCTGATGACTTAACATTTAAATATATAACTGTAACTAAATCCTACTTCTTCCTGTGAATTTCTAATTCTAGACAGAGGAAACCAAGAGTGCTGATAAGAATGGACCAAGAGGAATAATCAGTTCCATTGGGATATCTGTTATTGTTGGATGGGGTTACATACTTGGCATCACCTTTGCAGTAACGAACATATCAGACCTTTTAGATGAAAACAATGATGCTGGTGGTTATGCCATTGCCGAAATATTTTACCAAGTATTTAAGAGTAGATACGGTACTGGAGTTGGAGGAATTATTTGCTTGGGAGTGGTTGCTGTTGCCATATTTTTCTGTGGTATGAGTTCTGTTACTAGCAACTCAAGGTAAGCATACGTTTCTTTGACTTAGTATCATGAGATAGGACTCACTTTTTGATCCCTTAACCATTTACTGCATAATATTCATTTTCAGGATGGCTTATGCCTTCTCTAGAGATGGAGCCATGCCATTTTCATCAGTTTGGCATAAAGTGAACAATCAGGAGGTCCCCATAAATGCTGTGTGGCTCTCTGCCTTTATATCATTTTGCATGGCTCTGACGGTATGCACATCTCTACCCCCCACTCCTTTTGTGTTTTAGATGAATTGCTCTTCTAATTGTCATAGACATTATAACATTATATATAGATCTCTTTGTTGCTTAAAGTTATGCACTGGAGTTGCCACTACAGTGCTGGAAAATTTGTCTCTCTTTAAGTGAATAACAATGAGAATTGCTGGCTATGTAGCTGGAAAAATCTTGAAGGGAATTATAGTTGTATCATATCCAAATCTATCTAATCAGAGAGAATACTTTTCAAATACTTCCTATCAATCCACTACTTCATTGGCATATAAAATTTTGACATTGTATCTGATACATTTAAGCTACTGATTTATAAGTATTGGAAACACCTCAAGCAGTAGGAGAAGACCTCTTTAAGTAAAGACTAGGAAAGAATTGCAAGTAAAACTATTGAAGGGTTTATGACATACATTATGACTAACACATAAACTAGTGATGCCTGCATGAGTAAGTCAAGTTTTCTACTATACATTTCAAATGGGTGAAGGAAGGTATGAATCTTGGATGTCTCAGTTTGAAACACAGGAGGTGCCAATTGACCCAAAGATGGTACATACACATTGTATTGTATATGTGTCCTTCTTCCAAATCCATTCTTCACAGTAAACATGCATGAAATGTTTATTTCCCTGGACTTTCCTGGCATGCATGAGTCGAAGACAAAAAAAAACAAAATGAAAGGGGGGCCCCACCCGCCGGGGGGGGGGGGGGGGGGGGGGGGGTTTGGTTATGAGCATATGGCAGATTGATTGTGTTTGGTACAAGTACCCTTGTTTGGAGTGGATCTGTCTAAATAATGTCAAACAAAAGGAATATGGCTATGTGATTTGCATGAGCTGAATTTGTAACAAAAAGAAGTAAAAGGTTAGATATATAATTGGTGATGAACTTTGTTTTATTTATTTTATGTTTGTTTGTTTAGTTTACTAAATGACAGTTCTAAGGGTAGATTTATCGTTACAGGTTTACAAAATACAACATTGGAAATATGGCTTGAACTTGGTTTGAGTCCCAAGTTATGTCATTTTATATGTTGGCCAATACACACTATTGCACTTAGCCCTTAATACCCTCATGCAAAAGCTTTTATTTCTGTTATTCAACTGAGAACTGTATACTTGTTCATTTTAAATGTTGTGCAGTCTCTGGGCAGCTCAGTGGCATTTCAGGCTATGGTATCTATAGCAACTATTGGACTGTACATTGCTTATGCCCTACCCATCTTCTTTAGAGTGACTTTGGCACGCAAGTCCTTTATCCCCGGACCTTTCAACTTGGGCCGCTGTGGGATCCTTGTTGGTTGGATTGCTGTTCTCTGGGTGGCAACCATCTCAGTCCTCTTCTCATTGCCTGTATCCTATCCCATTACTAATGAGACACTCAACTACACTCCTGTAGCGGTTGGCTGTTTGTTTATTCTTGTCATTACTTCTTGGATTTTCGGTGCTCGTCACTGGTTTAGAGGTCCTATAACCAATATAGATGCCTGAAGTCATGTACGTACAAAGTATTGGATATCTTACAAACAGGACTAAAATGTGATAATCTTTTTAATCCAACTCTTGGAATTTTTCCTCTCTATCAAATGTTGATGAGTTATGACTATATATATTCTGTACTTTTCAGCTGTTCGGTTATATTCTTAATCATAATGATATGGGCCTAACACTTTTTAAGGACACAGCAGAGTTGCTTATAGAATAATATGCATGTTATCTTATAGAAATCCAAATCAGCTGCATGTCCTTGTTGCCTCCATGTCTCTCCTACTGAAAGCATCCCGTTCATACTCTTTTTGTTGCCTTAGAGGAAGCCTAAACTGCCAAGAGTGAATTAACAACAACACCCCCCCCCCCCCAAAAAAAAATATTGATCATATGGGGGTTTCTGCTATGAATCATCCTGCACATAAAATCTGCTATGCTTCCACTGAAATGCCACAACAGCAAACTTAATGAAATAATGATCTCATAAAAATTCTATCACTAAAAAAGAAGTCCCACTTAGTAATAGATTGAACTTGACTGCTTCCCGACGCAGCCAAATCCAATTATAAAGAAGACTGTAATGATAAAGAGGCTTTTGAAGATTTCATAACATATGAAGTTTCTGAAACATAGCTGAGAAAAATCAAGGAAAAAAAAGTTCTCCAAGGCTTTTAAAGTTCCCTACACTGCATATCAAGTTAAGCTTACTCCAGTTACAGTTTAACTGCACTATCTATAGATTATCAACTATAAGGTTTCCCCATCCAGTTTGCATGAGAAAAGGTTCTTTATCTACTCCTGGTTATGAGGCCTGGATCAAAAATTAAGCTCCATCTGGTGGATACGCACCCCTAAAATAAAAAAACATTCAGAAATACTCAGAATATGAGTCATTTTTAAAATGCCGAACGAAATTATCAGCATATAATGTATGAGAACATATATTTGAATTACAATTTTCAATTAGGTCTTGCGTCACTGTAGATTTGATTAGGGACAGACCTTTTGATGAAAACTTCATGAGTTGCAACGCTCATCAAGCTGTTCTGGTCCTGTGGTGTTTCCACAAATAGAGTTCCTTAGCCATTCACAGTATCGATCAACCTCACCCAGATCAGGTTCACTTCCAAAAGCATTAAACTCTTCCGGATCTTCTTCAAGCACTTTCAACAGATCAGAATACTCAGTCTGGGAATGATTCTGAACCGATGAAGAGGCTTGAAGAACATGACCAACTGTAACTTCCAGCTGTTGACTCCCATTGTTGAAATCTGTTGGAAAATTGCCTTGAATGTTATCACCTGAAGTTATCTGCCAGGAATGATTCTGAACTGATGAAGAGGCCTGAGGAACATGACCAACTGTAGCTTCCAGCTGTTGACTCCCATTGTTGAAATCTGTTGGAAAATTGCCTTGAATGTTATCACCTGAAGTTATCTTCCAGGAATGATTTTGAGCTGACGAAGAGGCTTGAGGAACATGACCAACTGTAGCTTCCAGCTCATTGGTGAAATCTGTTGGAAAAATTCCTTGAATGTTTGCATCACTTGAAGTTATCTGCCAGGAATGATTCTGAACTGATGAAGAGGCTTGAGGAACATGACCAACTTCCAGCTGTTGACTCTCATTGGTGAAATCTGCTGGAAAATTGCCTTGAATGTTTGCATCACCTGAAGTTATCTGCCCTGGCACACATTCCAGCTCTTTGGCTGTCACAGTATAATCCATTGAAAACTGGTTCTGATTTGGTGAACTTAAAAGAGCATCCAATTCTTGAGTAAAATCTAACATTTGACTTAATTCAGGAGTCACATTTGAGAACTGAAACATATCTTCTGAAATGTAGATAGAAGGTGCATCTAGATTCATGTAACTCAAATTTTGTGAGTCCAAATTAGATACTTGAACACTGCCATCTTCAAACTCAAGACGCTGTTTCCCCTTTTCATTTCCATTCATGCTAACATCATAAGGAAAATTATTTGCTTCCCTTATCTGGTTCAGCCTTTGAAATTCTGCATTAGTTTGTGTCTGAACTCCATTGGTGGCACTGGACAGATATGAATTTGGATTAGTTTGTGTCTGAACTCCATAGGTGGCAGTGGACATATATGAAGTCGGATTAGTTTGTTTCTGAACTCGATTGGTGGCTGTGACCAGATGTGAAGTCGGATTAGTTTGTGTCTGAACTTCTTTGGTGGCAGACAGATATGAGTTCGAATTAGTTTGTGTCTGATCTCCATTGGTGGCAGTGGACAGATATAAGTTCGGATTGGTCTGTGTCTGAACTCCATTGGTGGCAGTGGACATATATGAGTTCGAATTAGTCTGTGTCTGAAATCCATTGGTGGCAGTGGACAGATATGAATTCGGATTATTTTGTGTCTGAACTCCATTGGTATGAGTGAACTGATACGGATTTGAATTGCCAGAAAGGCCCGTGTATACAAAATACTGGTTGGGATTTCTAATGTCATGATTGACAAAATTTCCAGCATATGGTCCATGATTAGACAAAATGTTTGGGGCAAATTGTGTTGTATTACCTCCACTTCTGAAATAAGAACTTCCATATCCCAACTGGGATGGAAAAGAACTCTGCTTCTCAAGTGATTGTGCCATTCCAGTTCTGTCATAGTATGATTTACTCACAGAAGGTAAATTAATTGTACCGACCTCGTTGATACGTTGTACTTGAGCTTTGTATTTCTGAGAGAAAGGAAAAGAGAAAAAAGGGAGGGGAGAGGGGGGAATCAGTTCTTCCACCAAAAAAATCACAAAGAAAAGAAAATGGATAAGAACTCTTAATCTTTTAAACCAATATCAAATTCAAAAGAAAAGAAAATATAGACAAAATGATCAGTGCCATTGTGATCAGTTTCCTTTGAAAGATCTATTAAAGCTTTAATTTCACAACTTATATGGCATGCTCCTTTCTTCCAATGATATTGGGAAGAAAAGCATCGTGATAAGAATAGTTGTAAGCCACTTTGGAATCCAAATAAGAAGGAAAACAGGAAAAAGGAAAGAAAACAAGTAATGCTTGAGTACGTAATGTTACAACAAAAAGGATTTAACAATTTCATACTAGTACAAAAAGCCTCCTTTACTAAAATCTGTAAAAAAAAAAAATTGATTCAAAGATTTTATGCAGATAGGAGATCAAAATCTGTCATGTTCCTTCTATCTGCTGCTTGTATATGATTCAAAGTTATAGTAACTTAAGTTATTTTAACACAGTTGACTAGACTTCTTGTGATTGATCTCAGTCATTATAAAAATGACTACATGTACAAGTTTCTTTCTTTTATTTATATACTAGCCCTTCTTTTTTGCATGGGGAAAGCTTTGAATTGGACTTAGATTGAAGCTGCCAGACAGCCAGAGCGCTTGAGCACCTTCCTATTTTCTTGTCTGCCTCAATATAAGACATGAACAATTATATTATTGCTGACATAGTCTATTCCCTTTATGTCCACTGTCAATAGTATCGCTTTATAGCCCCAAATATATACTCTCCATTTTCGAGATTAAATAATCAGGAAAAACTGGACAAGTTAATAACAAGCTTTAATTTTGATCTTTAGTAAACTTCATTCGATAAATTTGAAGAGTTAAATTAATATTTCAATTGCCATTGTTACTCGAAAAGTGGGATTTATTGCTTTTCAGGAGGAGATCCTGGCTGCTGTTTCGCTATACCATACAGAATGATGGTATCTTAAAAAAGAAGGAAAGAAAGAAATGAAAAGAGGTTATGGAAAGAAGGTATATTGTGATAAGCAAGTCTACTTTTTACGTGAAATAATGACTAAAAATAAAAATAACAATAACAACAACTCTACTTTGATGATGACGATGACGAGGGACGGAACTAGGATTCAAACTTAGAGCATTCTCATCAGGTGTGTCAAATGTGCCAAATGCCAAATATTTGGCACATTTGACACACCAAACATAAAAAACAGCCATTTATGAGAAGTGCTAAAAGTCTCAAAAATATGAGACATGCTACAGTACGCTCTCAAATATGAGAGCGTACGGTCAAAAATGCTATAATTTTTTTGATTATTTAATTTGCTTTTCTCTCTCCTCCCAACACATATCTCTCTCCGTCTGCAACACAGCTCTCTCTCTCTCTCCTCTTTGGTCTCCATCTCTCCGTTTCTCCCTATTTCTTTCTCACTTTCATTTTGTTTATCTCTCACTCTCTTCCTCTCTCTCTGCATTTTGATATTATCGTCTCTGCGCCTCTTGCTCTATCTCTTTTTTTTTTTTTTTTTTTTCCTGTCAATATCTCTCTCTCTTTCTTTTCCTGTCACGAAGAAGAAGGCAATTCCGATCTGAAGTAGAGCTCGCCAATCTAAACCTCTGCTTGCTCAGGGGCAGTCGCCGATCTTTGCTCGTCGTCCTCCACAGTCGCTAATCTTTGCTCGTCGTCCTCCACAGCTCTCACCGTCGATCTCGCCGCTAATGGTTGGTTGAGTTTGGTCATTGATTGATCTGTTGGGTTGGGGTTTTGTTGAAGATTTTGAGTTTTTTTTTTTTTTTTTTTTTTTTTTGAGGTTTTTGGATTTGGAATTTGTTGGAGGATTCGGTGATTGTGGTTGTAGTCTGTGACGGTGGTTGTAGCGGTGGTTGTTGCTGTGGCGGTGGTTGTAGCGGTGGCTGTTTGTTCTTGGGTGGTGGCAACTGCTGCTAGCTGTGCATTTGTATATTTGCTGGGTTTTGGGTAAATATATTATTTTAATGTGTAGTAAATATTATTTTAATGTATAGAATTGAAGAATAAAACATCTGATAAATGGGATATTGTAAAATGATGTGTTAAAATGATAAAGTAAGTTTTTGGTGTGTCAAAATGGCATTTTTTATGAGAGAGCTGATGAGAATGCTCTAAAGGGGGGTTGAAGTTCTTTGTTGAAAGATTTTAAAAAATTGGAATATCAATACTAGAGGTTGACAAAGTTGCATTATTAGCATTAATTTATTAATTATTATTTGTATTTTTTCTTTTGAAAATAAATTTAATAATAGGATTTTATAATCAAGAGTTCTGCAAATCAATTGACACATCTTAATATTTTCAAAGCCTAACTAATGTGTAGATGAAGCGATCAATATGTGGCATAGAAGTTATCTCTATGGATATGAGGGTGGAGTCATTTGAGAGGGGCATAGAACTCTCAAGTGAGAGGGAGAAATTATGTAAAGGTTATTGGGTTTTTGTGATTTTTTTGTTAGGATTTGTAATTGATTTGTATTGTTTTTTCTTAGATTGGATTTATGATTTATCCAAAAAATTTCTTATTATCTGGATATGTGCATTTTTTTTATAGATTTTTCTTGTTATCTACTTGTTGGATTTCTTGAATCAGTTTGTAAATTTTTTGGGGAGGGAGGGCCAAGTATGTAAATTTAAGAGCCAGAATTAAAATTCTTTTTGTTAATATATGTACTAGTATATGTGTTTTTTCAAAGGTTTTTTTTTTTTGTGGGGGGGGGGGGCCATGGCCCCCCTCAGCCCTTGAATAGTTCCATCCCTGATGATGATGATGATGATGATAGTAATAATAGTGCACAATATCTTGTTTAGTGAGAAGAAGAAATGCATTATCTGCCAAAATAATTTATGCTGTGTAGCATTTTCACTTGAGGATTTAAGGGAAGAGGGTTTGGATGTGAGGCCCAAATCCAGACCCAATATTCCCCAAGACTTTAAACAATGCAAAGGGGTTTCTAATCCTGGACTAATCTGTGTTTTGAAATTCAAATCACATATAGATTAATAAATTCAAGTCCCAAATTAAACGCTGGTATAAAGTAGTGGACTAATTTACCTTTTCTATAATTCAACAATCATATAATGCATAAAATTTAATTTAGAGACAACTTATACAAAAACAATTTTTTCCATTAATTTTCAAAAGTTGATAGAGAACCTGCAGATGACTTGCAACTTGGCGAATGGTCAAATTAGGCACCTTCATCAACTTTAGTATTGTTTTCGGACGAGCCTCTGTATCCAAAAAGAGAACAAGAAATTTACTAATTTTTTTTGAGGTTAAGCACAATGCAAACAAAATAGCTTGTAGGATGAGGTCAAAACAGAATCAATTTGGAAACGAAAAATCAATATATTAGACAGTTTTATAGGAGTTTGGTTTTACGTTTATCGCCTAGCAGGCTAAGGGCTGCAGTGAACTTGAGATGTAGCTCTGTGGTCCAAAGAAAACGTGCCTTTTTTGATGATCTATAGTTGCTATCTTTCCTTTGTGTCTCTTGCTCCTCAGGGGTTTTGATAGTAAAGAAATTTGTTTGTTCTGAGCTAAACTTAGCTCTCCTCTCCTGCTGTTTGTCTTCAATGTTAGAATATGATCTCAAAATATTGGTTCCTCCTTGTTGATGGCCCTCCGAGATCTTCATCCTATCATTGCAATTACATTGAGGTTCTCTTACTTGGTTTTCCTCAACAAAATTAGCTTCATGTTGAGGTTCTCTTACATAGTTTTCCTCAAACATACTAGCTTCTAGTTCTATTTCCCAATTTTTTCCTTTTGGATCCATAGTTACTTGTTGGCCAATGTCACATGAGGCATTTCCATTGACAGGGCTAGTGACACAACCAGCCTCTTTCATTTCAATACCTTGAGGGGATTGATCCTTTGAACTTATATGGTTCACCTCTCCACTGATTTCTTTTTGGAATTCTTTCCTCAAATCTTTTCTCTTGCGATACGCGTGTTGCCATATGTATTTTAGATCCTCCAAAAGAACAGGCTTCTCAAGGAAATACCATGCGCCTTCAGATAGGGCTCTCTCTGCTACACTTAATCTTTTTTCAGAAGACATCACTGCATGGTATTCAATTCATATAAGTACTAATACATAAAAAAATATTTTTTTTTTCTTAAAACATTAAAAACCAAAGAAGTTTAATGAGATGAAAAACTGACATATGATAGGAATTTTCTTCTTAAGTAGTACATCCAGAAAAGAAGGACGATCCATATCTGGCATTTGCATGTTAACTATGATAAGTCTGAATCGATGCTCGTCTTCATGAATCATAGACAATGCAACGGCTGCTACTTCAGTGGTGGTAACTGAAAGTACAACAAAAAATATTGTTGACATTTAGATTAACAAAGTGACAATGAATATTCATTATAATAAATTTTCTAGAAAATTGTAAGAATAAAAATACATTCCAAGCACAAAATATAAATAAGCTCATTCTGTCTATGTAAGACGAAGAAAAATTTTAAGATGTAACGTTTACATAAACAAATTATGTTCAAATGAATAAATAACAAAATGAAATGAGGATAAATGTATGTTGAAGCTTTTATTTTTCATTTTCTCTCTTAGGTAAGGTATTTGCATGACCTCTTTATATGCTTGACAAAGACTCAAATTACTTTTCTCCAACTAAATCATAATAAACCAGTAGGCTAATTTTTATGTAAAAGTACTAAGATCAATGATACAAAGAATTATGCTGATAAAAAAAATGATATGAAGAATTATGTAAAATTGGAATAGCAATTAAATCAAAGATATTCGATGTTCAATGTAGACAGTAGATTATGGCCATCTTCCTGTAGAAAAACTAGAATAGGAAAAAGAAATCAAATTTGGAGAAAGAATTACAAACAAATTATAAAGCTATAGGGTTAAAACATCAAATTAACTGTAACAGTCAGCAATAAACTAGGACAATATTTTACAGAGAAATTTTAAACTACTAGGCTAAAACGTAAACAAAAATTAAACCTTTACCTAATTTTGACAAGGCTTGGGGTATAAAGGTTAACAATGTGATAGAACTAAGTTTTTTAAATAACCAGGTCATCAATGAATCCATCTATGCCTAAGCATTTTTACCTGCATTGAAGAATTCTTTCTAAATTAGTCAAAATTTTCACTTTTTTTGAGATTTTTTGTTGTGGATAGCCTTAATCTTTAGATAAATTTTTTTTTTTTTTAAATGGGGGGGAAAAGAGTTGGGCTAAGATTTGTCTTATTAATTTAAAATATAGAATAAAAAATTATTAATTGTCATATACATGTCTCTATGTTTGTGTGTTCGCGCGCCTGCACCAACATATGAATATTTATATTTATACAAATACACCCTCAAACATTTCATACAAAGGCCACCCTCTATGATTTTTATGTATATGATAGGTGTGGTTAACTTATCACTCTTGTGTTTGGCAACAGAAAATGAAGATAAAGTTCTGGCCTCTAAATCAGAATTCAGAAATGAAGCATAAAATATTAAAACCGATTGAAAACCCAAAATCAGGAGGATAACAGGCAAAAAGAACATGAAAAATAAAGTCATGACTTTGATTTATTTTATTTATTTTTGCTAATGAATATACATAAAATAATTAAATAAATAACTTTGATTGAAGCAATATATGATGAATTAATATATTTTTACTTATACCCTTGAATGTATATTGTTCAAGCAGTGATGCAAGGTACATCAGAGAAGCAGTTTCATGATCCACCAAAAGAATATCTAGACCGCGAGCAAAGTTAGGGACAGAACTAATCAGTTCATCACTACTCATTCCTTCCATTTTCAAAAGAAACAACAAGGTGAAGGTGGTCAATTCAAGACTGAGAGAATTGAGAAACTTGAACACCAAACAGGTTTGTTTAGACCAAGAATGAAGCTCAAGCTCACAACAAAACTAAGAACAAGGACTACTACAAAATGATTAGACCAAGAAAGCTTAACCAGAGAGAGTCTCAAAGAGGTGTAGATTGTAGAAATGATGCTCTCACAACAAGGTGAAGGTGGCCAATTCAAGACTGGGAATTGAGAAACTTTGAACACCAAACAGGTTTGTTTAGAGTTTAGACTAAGAATGAAGCTCAAGCTCGATCACAACAAAACTAGGAACAAGAACAACTAGAAAATGATATACTAGACCAAGAAAGCTTAACCACAGAGAGAGAGAGAGAGAGACTCAAAGAGGTGTAGATTGTAGAAATGGAGCTCTCAAAACTTGGTTTAAATGGAGAATCAGTATGGATCACTGTACAACATTTTATTGGGGCCCAAAAATTAAGAAAAATTCGAGGGTAATTCAAAAAGGAAATGCCTTTGTGGGCCACACTCCGACAGCCAATTGGGTTTGTGACACGTCACCATTGAGATTAAGACTTTGAGGGCAAAAATGGGAAACAATATTTTTTTTCACCACTCGTGTGTGTTTGAGAGGAGAGTCAAAGATTTGAGAATTGTTGACAGTTGAAAAACCAGCCCTGCCCAATGTGCCCATAGCATACTGAAAAAGCTACATGCAAAACAGTTCACTGTTTTTTGCGTACATTTCCTACAACGTGGGTTTTAGCCCTTTAAACAAAGGCAATAAATAAATAAATAAATAAAATGCAGTTCATCCCAATATTCTAATTTCTAAACAAGGCAAAAATTGTTTGCTCATGATTTATAATTTCATATCTGTTTAGTACATGATAGGAGAAGATCATTATGTGATTGATAAACTTACTATTTGAATTGTTTGACCATGATATTGGGAATATTGTTTCACCTTCCATGTATTTTATTTTTAACCAAATAAAGTAGTCTAAATTCTTCAAGACTAGTTTTAAATTTATTTTCCCAATTGTTCTTTTAAGATGGAAGGTATTAAATTTTAGGTCTTAATTTTTGAAATAAAAATTATGACCTTTGACAATACAAGTTGACCAGTATTGACTGACGCAGAGATGCATATAGGATGAATTTGGTTCAAAATTGTGAAATTATGCAAAAAAAAAAAAAAAAAAAAATATGTGGGTACTTGACTCCACACAAAGGATAATTGTTCGCTTCGAGGAGCCAGGCCCTCACGATTTTGTTCTCTTCGACCGAGTGCAAGACCAATAGCTTGCTTGTAATCCCACATCGGAAGGAGTTCCCTCCCACTAGTGCCTTATATGCTTCTGGAGCTTAACACTAGTGTACCACTACTACGTGTAGTAGTGGTACACTAGTGTTAAGCTCCAGAAGCATATAAGGCACTAGTGGGAGGGAACTCCTTCCGATGTGGGATTACAAGCAAGCTATTGGTCTTGCACTCGGTCGAAGAGAACAAAATCGTGAGGGCCTGGCTCCCCGAAGCGAACAATTATCCTTTGTGTGGAGTCAAGTACCCACAAAATCTTTTTATTTTTTCTATTCATTTGGTCCAATGCGAAAAAGTAGAAATATTATGTTATGGGACCCGAAAAATATAATTTGTAAATTTATCAAACACATTAAATCACATTTTAGAATTGCAAACATAATTTTTTGCGCAAAACATAGTAACCAAACAGGCACATATTCATATATGGTAGGTAGGACAAAATGGGCTTTTGCCCTTTTCAACCAAATTAATTAGCCTTATGCCCTCCTTCCCAAACTAAATAAGAAAATGCCCCTCTTTTAAAACTCGATTTTCTCAAAATCGAGTTATAAAAAAAAAAAAAAATGGAGCCCTATAGCGGCGTTTTTAAGGACCTATAGTGACTTTTTTTAACTCAACTTCCATTAAATCGAGTTATAGGCAATTTTTTTAATTTTTTTTACCTATAACTTGATTTCATATAAATCGAGTTACAAAACGCCACTATAGGTCTTGAAAACGTCACTATAGGTCCTTAAAAACGCCGTTATAGGACTTAACTCGATTTATCAAAAATCGAGTTTTAAAAGAGGGGCATTTCCCTAATTAGTTTGGGAAGGAGGGCATAAGGCTAATTAATTTGGTTGAAAAGGGCAAAAGCCCATTTTGTCCATGGTAGCTATTGTCAAAGGTAATATCAATTTCATCTATTTAGTAGGGAAGGTAAGATAAATATATACATAGTCAAACAATGTTCAGCCCTCTTATAATTATTATTATTATTAACTTAATAATTTCATATATATTGGTTGAGTTTAGACTTTAGAAGGACAACTCAATTTTGAGGTAGATTATTTACAAACATTATACATATACTAAATAACAATGTTTAATGATTATTATTATTAAGTAACTTAATGGTTTCATATAATTGATTGAGCTTAGAAGGACAACTCGGTTTTGACGTAGATTATTTACAAACATTATACTTATACTAAATAACAATGTTCAACCCTCTTATTATTATTATTATTATTATTATTATTATTATTATTATTATTATTATTATTATTGTAAGGAAACATTTTTCTCCCAAAGCCCAAATGGTGGGTCAATGACCCAAAGAGCCCAAAACAATGAATTTGTTAGAGAATAGGCTTGAAAAGATGAACTTTCAATGAGTTAAATAGCAAGGATCTTGGTAGATTAGTTATTGCTGGAAAGAATAAAACCAACAGTTTTGAGCAAGAAAAGTTCGCTTCGGTCAAGTCTGAGGATGGTCTATTTTTATATATTTCTCTTAGACTTATACAAAATTATAATTCTTAAGTGTACAGTGATTTTTTTCTTAGATTTTCTGATGATTCCCTTTGTAATGGGGTTATTCTCTTTTATATTCCCTCCCTTTCTCTCATCTCAGCCTTTCATGTGTAGGCTTGATTGCTAATCTCCTTGATATTTTTCCCATCAGCACCTTCCTAAAATCTTTAGAGGTAGCTGTAAGGATGAAAGTTATTGTTCAAGTATCACCTTCACATTAATGTGGTTAGGGAGTTAGATGCAGAGTATTCAATGCGGTGGTAGCAACTTTCTTTTCAGATATTTCCCAACTCTCTTTTATCTCATCCCTCTCTGGCATTTATCCTTTCAAGCACGATTACTCATTGCTCTGTTCTTGATGGATGATTGGACCATTTAACCTCTACTCTGCTTTGCAGAGAAGGTGTTTCTTCTTGGATAACGTCCCCAGCTCCTTATGACCAGACTTCTTCCATGACCCATTAATCTGTATGCATTCATTAGTATTTACCTGTCCTTGGGCTATCTGACATCCTCAGGCACGGCCCACAGCCCGATACCTATATATGGGCCCTTTATCCCTACAATTATTAGTAACTTAATGATTGCATATAATTGACTGGGTTTAGAAGGACAATTCAGTTTTGAGGTAGATTATTAACAAACATCATACTTATACAGTTATACTAAATAACTTTAAAAAAAAATGGCAATAACGTTTTAATGCAGGCATTTTTATTTGTGTAATATTATAATGAAAAGGTAAAATTAACCCCCAAAAACTTTAAGATGTTCTTGAAAATTAAAAGCAAGTGGTGAACAAGATGGTTAAAAATATTTAAAATTAAATTCTGTTATATATGAAGCACATAAGTTCTCTCAGATATGGTATATGTTATAACTATATACTTTTTGAATTTTTGCACTTAATTTGTTTTATAGTCTTTTTTAATTTGTTTCCTATTCTTGTATCAACTAGTATTGATGCCTTTTGGTTAATGAATAACATATTATTTTTTTGTATATAGGTACTCAAAATTTTTTATTTTATTTTTTGAAAAAAATTCAACCTATAACATCCGCTATTGAAGATAGCATTTTATCATCAAACCAAGATATCAATCAGTTTTTTGCGTAGATGAGGAATAAACCACAAATCTCTTATATATAGATACCCAAATTAAAATGTAATAAATAAGGATTTTGGTCTTGATTAACTAACATTAGTTTTTCTTTTTCTTTTTTGGTTAAAAAAAATTAACTTCTTCATTACAATCATTAGTAGTGGATACAGACAAAATGTTAAAAATGACCATTCTTACTTTGATACGTGTTCTTGTTGTCATTCCCAAAATGGCTCTAGAAGCTAATAGAAACCTAGGACAAATAATTAATAACCTTACATATATGCTTAATTATATTCCTTAAAAAGGATAATATTCTCTTGGAATTAATGAGTCAAAGTAGTTCGTCACTTAAATAATTAGGTACCTCATGGACTTTGTATACCCCATCAGTCCATCTCCTCGTAATATTTTTTGGGATTGACTTACCACCAGTATTTTTTTAAAAGAAATTTTTTTCTGTTTAAATGAGAGATTGCTACATCATCCACTAACTAAATAAGAGGTGAGGATTAAAATCCACTACCACTTGTCATGGTATATTTAAAACAAAATGACATGTCCAGTTAAAAAAGTATTGGAGGTAAGCCAAACATTTTTTTTTCTTTTTTGGGGCTGCATTCATATAATCGACTTCCTTAGTTTATTTTCAAAAATAATTGCTACTTATTCGTATGGTATATATTCCTGTTCCATTTAACCATTCATGCTGCATTTGTGACTGTACGTGCGTGTTTAGAATTTCGCCTGGGGTTATACCTCGTTATTGCATCTTAACCTCAATCAATTGATTGAAATCGATGAGTGTCAAATATAATAATTTGATGTTGTCTCAATAGGTTTCTGGTCTATATATAACTCAACAAAGAGGACTTCATTATTTTGAAATGTTATTTTGTGACACCATAAAAGGACCATCGATGAGATGCAATAAATATTGATAAGATTCAAGGACTACAAATAACTTGAGTTTTTTCAACATTTTTTTTTTATCTGCGATCATTAAAAAACATTGATAGAAGCCTTAAATTTTTACAATTGTACTCAATTGTGGAGTAAAAGTAAGGAAATTAGTATACTAATTTCAACAGTTGGGATAACTGTTGAGATAAGGTGTTTTTTTCTTCTAAAATTTTACTTTTTTTTTACTCAGTAATGTAAAAGAAGTGGGGTTGAAAAAATGCTTATGTTGGAAAAAGTTTTATTTCAACGGTTAATGAACGTGGAGAAAATAAATTAGATATTTTATTAATGGAAAATGTTACTGAATTCCATGCGATTTCTCTCGCTTTCTCATCTATTTGATTGATTCAAAAACTTATTTTGATCAATTCGTCTTGGACTCTGAATTTTTGAAGCTTACAAAGCAATTTCTTTCTCTTTCTCTCTTAGCTTGTGATCTCATTTCTCATCTTTATTCTATCACTGTTGGTGCTTGGTGCTATTCTTTTTTTTTTTTTTTTTTTTTTTTTTCAATTTTAGAATCTCTGTATTTGATCAAGAACCAAATGGCAAGTTTCAATCGAGAACCTAATATCCATGGCTAAATCTTATTGTATATGTTTAATGGGTGATATGCGATCTATTAAACTTAGAAAATTCAAAATTGATTGGAAGACTATTTTGCATGATTTGGTATAAGTAGGTTGTGCTTCTGTTTTGGTATATGGTAATTATTTGGCTGGTTTTTTCTTGTAATTTATTAGTTGGCTTGGGTTTATCAGATCTTTTTTCCTTATAGGTTAATTTCATGCAAATCTTTTACAACATGACATATGGTTTAATTCGTTAAATGTACTTGGAAGGGAACTTGGTTGCTTTATTGTGTGTTATATAGTTGGAATTATTGGGAACTTTCAAATTGGTTATCATCGCGATGAAAATGCCACTTACCAGCATTAGCTAGTTACCCTTTTTATTAAGTGGCAATTACCTGGAATCTGAGGATGAATTATTGTTGTTCCTAGAGTAATTGGATGGTTCTCTTTGAGTTTCAACATAGGAAATGCCTTTTATGGCTATGAATTCGAAAGTTTTCCCCTAGAACTTTGGGTTATAAAAGTTGTCTATGAATTTGTCCTGTAGTAATGATGTCCTTCGTGGCACCCCATATCTGTGGTTCTAACCTTACGTCCCCACTTCCCCACTATCTACCTATAAAAAAGTTGTCTTATGAATTTCAAAGATATTGACATTGATGTACTTGCTTTCTTTTTCCCTGAATTCGGTTATCTTAGGGATTTTATCTTTGGGTTCATGTTTGAGAGTCAACCTACCACAATCCTCATTTATCTAGGACTGGTTTGTGAAATTAAAAAAATTAAAAATTAAAAATTAAAAATTAAAAAAAGAAGAAGAAGAAAAAAAGAAAAAAAGAAGTGCTTCATAGGACTCTTAGCCTGTCTGGTTTGTCTTTTGTATTTATTTGCTCATTTCTCATGTGCCCATGAACAAAGGGAATTTGAGGGGTGCTGCTAGTGCTCATGGGTAAGGTTGAAGGCTTGGAAGTAGGGCATACTTTAGGCTTGGGCAACCAGAAAGGGACTCTGAAGCTTTCCCTTATGGACTGGTTGTTATGTTAAAGATATTTTGATTAAATTGGATGGAGGAGTGTCTTGGCTCTACCAAGGGTATGTAATTTTTGTATATAGCTCAATTTGCTTGTTAGGCATTGGTGTATCATATTTTTCCTAGTTGTTTTGAATTTTGTTTACTTATCAGGGAAAAAATAAAAAATTGTAATTTTGCTCATAGTGTACTGTTGGGAAATTTATGACCCCGATTGATAAAATTAACAAGTTTTAAATCCAAGTTGTTAATTAAATTTATTATCAATAAAACTTGTTAAAACAAACAAACATCAATATCATGTCAAAATAATATGCAGCGGAAAAGTAAATAAGACAAGATATGATGACCCAGGAAAACCAATGAAACCAACCAGTTTCACAGTAAAAAAAAACCTGGGGGGAAACCTTCCCGAAAAGCAATCCACTATAGAAAAGAGAAGTTTCAGATCTAGTACAAAACCTTTGTCCCTAGACTCTACAATCCCCGTAGATGAACTCACAGCAGAAACCTTCTACCACTTCAGAACCTCTGAACTCTTCAATATATGAACGCCACCCTTTTTGTTGCACGAATCCCAAGTACGTGACTAACCAATTGCGTGGATCCCAGTACGCGACTTCAATCACCAACTAGAATGAGATGTTGGCTGCAAAGTTCTTCACTTCATCAAGAATGAAGATCAAGAAGCACTTGGTTACAAAACCCTAAGGCGCAAAAACGCAGTAGCTTCTTTTTCAGAGAGAATAATCTTTTGCATATGTTCTCCTTGTATTCTCTCATTCTCTTGTGATACGGCCTCCAAAATAAGCCTTATATAGGTCTAGGGTTATGGGAAAAGAAACCCTACTCAAATACATAAGCCTGGCCCAAAAATCAAAAAGCTGAAAATTCTGATTTCCCGTAACCTCGATAGATAGCAGCTATCGAGGAGGTGTCGAGAAGGTGTCGAGGTTTAATGAATCTCAACAGATACAGCTATCGAGGAGGTGTCGAGAAGGTGTCGAGGAGACAGAAACTTTCTCGATCGATCGACCAGCTATCGAGAAGCTATCGAGATTGCGATAAGAATTAGCTGAAGATCTCGACAGATAGCCAGGTGTCGAGGAGCTATCGAGAAGAACCTCTGAACTCTTCAATATATGAACGCCACCCTTTTTGTTGCACGAATCCCAAGTACGTGACTAACCAATTGCGTGGATCCCAGTACGCGACTTCAATCACCAACTAGAATGAGATGTTGGCTGCAAAGTTCTTCACTTCATCAAGAATGAAGATCAAGAAGCACTTGGTTACAAAACCCTAAGGCGCAAAAACGCAGTAGCTTCTTTTTCAGAGAGAATAATCTTTTGCATATGTTCTCCTTGTATTCTCTCATTCTCTTGTGATACGGCCTCCAAAATAAGCCTTATATAGATCTAGGGTTGTGGGAAAAGAAACCCTACTCAAATACATAAGCCTGGCCCAAAAATCAAAAAGCTGAAAATTCTGATTTCCCGTAACCTCGATAGATAGCAGCTATCGAGGAGGTGTCGAGAAGGTGTCGAGGTTTAATGAATCTCAACAGATACAGCTATCGAGGAGGTGTCGAGAAGGTGTCGATGAGACAGAAACTTTCTCGATCGATCGACCAGCTATCGAGAAGCTATCGAGATTGCGATAAGAATTAGCTGAAGATCTCGACAGATAGCCAGGTGTCGAGGAGCTATCGAGAAGGTGTCGAGATTTAATGAAATTGCACTTCAGCTTGTTTTTCTTGGACAGACTTGATGACTTCAACACTTGATCTTGAAACATGGTTTCTTGAAGTATTAAACACATCCTAGATCTACCCAATTACAAGTAAAGTGCGTTTTGTCAAAGGATTAGCCAACTACATAAAAATATGTCCTTAACAATCTCCTCCTTTGGCAATTCGTGACAAAACCACAACAAACAAATGAACATATGAGAAAAGTCATAAATCACTCAACTCATACTCACTTGTTGAATACAATAAAATCTATCCTAACACAAACTCTTGAAAAACTTTGCAAGAAGAGAGTTTATGACAAGTAGACTTTGACAACCTGTATTTCTGAAACACTTTAAACAAAACTCATCAAGGCATCTTAGTGTGAAACAGAAATAATAGATTGCATACAAATAATAAGAAACATGTGTATAAAGATAGAAAAGAACCAACACATGTAGAGATAGGTGAAAGAAACATACACCAGCATATAAAGAAGATAAGCACAATGTATGTAAACATGGTCACAAGACCCACGGTACAAGAAGAAGGAAGTAAACACTCCCCCTAACAAGATGAAACACAACTCCCCCTTACAAAGGAATGTATTTCTCCCCCTAACTTGTAGAATCTCAAACTCCACAAATTCTCCCCCTTTTTGTCATGATTGACAAAGGGTACAGAAAGCTAAAAAGCTTCACCCGAGAAACAGAAAGATGATCAAGGATGATCATGGGGGCACAAGAAATCCATATAAATGCATGAATGTAATGAAACAAGATGCTATGGATGACAAAATAATAGAAATATGCAAAACACACACACAGACTAAACAAGTCTAACCAATTTTATTTTTCAAAAACAAGTCAAGACAGTTTAGTGAGCATACAAAAGCACATGTAAACCTTTGTGATGGCCAAATCACATTGTACCTGCACATGTATCAAAAGTAGCAAAGAATATTGCGTGTTGTGTGTGAAAAACATCGTAAGATTGCATAAGTGTATACATGTTATGACAATCTGAGATATGAGCAAATAACTTTAACTCACACACAATCATAACTGTTTGATGGGGACTATCACCTTCGAGGTACATCCTATAACTCCCACATCTCCTAGAATACACGCTTGCAACCATTTTAAAGCATTTTAATCTTTTTGCTTTTTATTTCTTTGCATATTTTCTTTTTAAAGCATATCATACATGGGCTTATTAGAAAGAAAAGAAATACCCATTGATATTTTGACATTTCAATTTTGCTATGCCTAAGCACACAAATGTCATTAACATCACACTTTTGCTATGCCGATGCATACAGATGTCATTAATGATTGGCGGGCAACAGTGGTGAGATGGTTATTTATGCCTTTCTCTTAGGATTTTCTAGTCCTACCCGTCAAAAAGAGTGATATGAGTGTTAAGTCTAAGAAATAACCTAATCTTACTCATCACAAACACGAGCCACAAAGCTCACTTGCTTAGTTGTGCATAGGGATGCTCATCTAAGCTACAAAAGATACAAAGTTTAGAAAACTTTGTTTCATTGGCCATCTAAGGTACACAAGTACCAAAGTACACAAAACACACACTGTTTTTGTATTTTTCTGATTTTTCCTTTTTATTTTTATTTTGAAAACAAAACAAAATAAAAACTAAACAATCAAACAAAAACAGACAAACAACATGAAAGCAGAAAGAAAGATGCATATGCATGAAGGCATGATAGAAAAATGCAAATGCATGAAAGCATGATTTCAAAAACAGATAAGAAATCAAGCAAAAAGAGTCCTACTTTAGATAGAAAGAATTAAAGCAGAGGACAAACAGAAAAGACAATTAAGTCTTAGGCTCCTTTCTCACCCACACAGCACGAGTCTTTGGCCGTGAAGATGAAAAGGCACGTGTCCTAGTATGTCTACTAAAGGACATAGAAGAATTAGAGTTCTCCTGAAATTGAGTTAAAAAGCTCAAAACTTTTAATAACTCTCCACACAAAGGTGTAGGTCCTTGAGAAGAAACCTGTGACCTTTTGGACAATTGCTTATGAGGATACAACCTAAAGCAATTAGGACGAATGTGTCCAGCAACACCACAATGGTGACAAACATGAAGTTTAACAAAGGATTTAGATTTCATACCTTTATTACCTTTCTCAGATTGAGGCACAAAGACAGTCCTTGATCCAGAAGCCGTGGAAGAGGAGGGGCCGGAGGAAACAGCATATCCTAAGCCAGTCTTATCAGAACTAGGCTTTTGAGCACTCAAAACCTCATCAAGCTTTGCACTAAACATCCTCTCTATTTGAGTTCTAGCTTGACTAAGCTCAACCTCAAGATTCTTGACCTTCTCTTCTAATGAGGTGTTCTCCACAACAAGAGTCTCAACTAACCTTGTAGTCTCATCTAGCTTGACTAACAAATCAGCTTTTTCAGTATTTACCTCATTAAGCTCTTTTCTACAAAGATGAGAAGTCTTTTCAGATTTTATGAATTCAGTGCATAGCTTTTCATAGGCTTCCTGAAGGGTCAACTTCTTGAGTACTTCTTCATCAGAAGAATCCTCACTGTCACTAGCACTCTCCACAATCACCTTATCGGTTGAGGCAGCAAAGGCCATAACTTGACGACATTCATCCACAAACTCATCAGAAGAGTCATCATCAGTATCACTCCAGGTAGCAACCAACCCTTTCTCTTTTGGCTTCTCGGTCTTTTCCTTCATGAGGTAGTTTGGACACTCTATCCTCATATGACCAAAACCTTTGCACTCATGGCATTGAATAAGGGGTTTTTCATTCTTGCCCTTCCTAGAGGATTTAGGTTTCCTAGGAGGTTTGCCCTTATCCTTTTTCCTAAACTGAAGAAGCTTGATAATCTCATCAGTTATGAAGGTTAGATCCTCATCCTCATCTTCACTTTGATCTTCATCTTCAGAGTCTTCAGTCTCTTCCTCTATACCCTTAAGAGCCAAGTTTTTACTCTTTCCACCTTTTCCAATTGAGCCTAATCCCATCTCATAGGTTTGAAGGTTCCCTACAAGCTCAGTCAAAGGAATTTGATCAATGTCCTTTGCTTCTTCAATGGCAGTGATCTTGGCATGGAATCTTTCAGGTAAGGACCTAAGGATTTTCCTCACAATTTTGGATTCTGCAATACATTCTCCAAGGTTGAAAGCAGAATTCACAATATCCTTGAGTTTGGCATAGAACTCATCAAAGGTCTCATCCTCCTCCATCTTTATTTCTTCAAAACTGCTAGTGAGTTGTTGAAGCTTCACAGTCTTTACTGCCTTAGTACCTTCATAGGTGGTCTCAAGAATGGTCCATGCTTCCTTGGCAACTTCTGTGGATGATATTTTCTTGAATTCTTCATTGGTCACCCCACAAAATAAAGCATTCAAGGCCCTACTGTTGAAATTTGCCGCTATGATTGTTGCATCATCCCAATCCACCGGCGCTTCCTTTGGCTTAGTCCAGCCAACTTCAACAGCTCGCCATACCTGTTCACCTAAAGCCTGCAAAAACACTTTCATACGAACCTTCCAGTACGCATAATTAGTGCCATCAAATAAAGGAGGTATATATAAAGATTGTCCTCTATCCATGACAACAGGGGTCAATGGATCACACTCAGGAAATTAATCCAATCAGAGTGAACCTGCTCTGATACCACTTGTTGGGAAATTTATGACCCCGATTGATAAAATTAACAAGTTTTAAATCCAAGTTGTTAATTAAATTTATTATCAATAAAACTTGTTAAAACAAACAAACATCAATATCATGTCAAAATAATATGCAGCGGAAAAGTAAATAAGACAAGATATGATGACCCAGGAAAACCAATGAAACCAACCAGTTTCACAGTAAAAAAAAAACCTGGGGGGAAACCTTCCCGAAAAGCAATCCACTATAGAAAAGAGAAGTTTCAGATCTAGTACAAACCCTTTGTCCCTAGACTCTACAATCCCCGTAGATGAACTCACAGCAGAAACCTTCTACCGCTTCAGAACCTCTGAACTCTTCAATATATGAACGCCACCCTTTTTGTTGCACGAATCCCAAGTACGTGACTAACCAATTGCGTGGATCCCAGTACGCGACTTCAATCACCAACTAAAATGAGATGTTGGCTGCAAAGTTCTTCACTTCATCAAGAATGAAGATCAAGAAGCACTTGGTTACAAAACCCTAAGGCGCAAAAACGCAGTAGCTTCTTTTTCAGAGAGAATAATCTTTTGTATATGTTCTCCTTGTATTCTCTCATTCTCTTGTGATACGGCCTCCAAAATAAGCCTTATATAGGTCTAGGGTTGTGGGAAAAGAAACCCTACTCAAATACATAAGCCTGGCCCAAAAATCAAAAAGCTGAAAATTCTGATTTCTCGTAACCTCGATAGATAGCAGTTATCGAGGAGGTGTCGAGAAGGTGTCAAGGTTTAATGAATCTCAACAGATACAGCTATCGAGGAGGTGTCGAGAAGGTGTCGAGGAGACAGAAACTTTCTCGATCGATCGACCAGCTATCGAGAAGCTATCGAGATTGCGATAAGAATTAGCTGAAGATCTCGACAGATAGCCAGGTGTCGAGGAGCTATCGAGAAGGTGTCGAGATTTAATGAAATTGCACTTCAGCTTGTTTTTCTTGGACAGACTTAATGACTTCAACACTTGATCTTGAAACATGGTTTCTTGAAGTATTAAACACATCCTAGATCTACCCAATTACAAGTAAAGTGCGTTTTGTCAAAGGATTAGCCAACTACATAAAAATATGTCCTTAACATGTACTAGAATCTAGCAGTTTTTCTTTCGAATGATCTAGCACTTCCTCTCATTAAAGTGTTAAGTGTGTGTGCACTCACACATACCCTTCAAATTTCAAATAGTATTTTTGGTTCAATTTTTGGCCTTTCTGATGATGGACCAGAAAGCTAAAAATGAAAGACAAACTGTCATTTAACTACTAATGCTTAAGTACAAAATCTTCTTTTTTTTTTTGTTTTTTCCTTCTGACTTTGAGGGTCATGATTTGGGTAATATTCATCGCCTAATCTTGATTTTATAGATTTTTGAACCCTGCTTTGTAATTCTTTGCAAGTGGTTCAAATACATGCGTTGTAGATTTGATATCTCTCCTTTTTTGAATAAAATTATTATTTATTGGCAAGTGTCTTCCATCATAGCGATAGATCGGGTTCGAATCCAGGAAGCAACCTCTCCAAAAAGTTGGAGGTGAGGCTGTATATAGTTATAATCTTAGACTACTGTATTTATTCTCATAGCGTTGACCAATATTTTCATTTTCTTTTCAAATTTCCTTTGTTTCTTGTTGCGCCTTTCTTATTATTTTTATAATCATTGGTCGTCATTCATGATTATTTTTTTTATTTTTTTATTTTTTCTGAATCATAATGGTTAATTCATCTAACCTACCATATCTCCCAGCCTTCCCTGGTGTTACTTCCAGCTATACATTAATACTATGTAATCTTATTTGGTCTCTCCATTGAATCCCTTCTTTTGCAAACTTTACTATACAATGAGGTTTGTCCCTAAAGTCAGTACTCTCTAATTTGGAAAGCTGATGGTTTAACTTGATAGTTCCAGATGTCTAAACTGTCAGTCAGGTTTGAAGTTGAAAATATTGGTTCCTCATGCAAACATCTAGAGGAAGATTAGCATTTTTTTTCACAAGCAATGCTCCACTCCCTTTAATGCTACAAAAAACTATAGTTTGAAAACAATTGCCTTCTTACGGCTTTAATGATAATGGAGAACAGATTGCTCTCTCTCTCTTTTATTTTTCTTGTGGTTGCAAATCTTTTCATTTTTTTTAGATTGTATCTTGGGGCCACCCCAAAGGATTCTTTTCAATAATTACCTAGCGTGTGTAAGATAAGAGGACTAGTATATAGTCTATACATGTGACTAGTGACATGGCCAAAATTAGGGGTGTACAGAAAACCCACCAACCTGCCAAACCAAACCCGACCCAACCCAACCTACCGGGTTGGGTCGGTTTTTAAGGCTTGGTGGGTTGGGTTGGGTTACAAAAATTTTTTTTATAGCGGGTCAGGTTAGGTTTGGGTCATAAAATTACAAACCCGCCAAACCCGACCCGACCCGACCCACCGACCCACCCATTTTTAATATATATTTAAAATATATTATATATTTAATAATTTTTTTTAAAAATCAACTGTAGGCACTTATATTTATATATTTAAATATATATATTATATATTTAATAATTTTAAAAAAAAATCTAGCTGTAGAGCAGCACTTCCTTAGTTCCTCCTACTAATACTAATTTAATATATATATATATATATATAATATTATATAATTAATAAATTTTTTTAAATAACCAGTTTTTCCTATCCTATATAAAAGTCAATTAGTTCACACAAATCCTAATAAATTACCATTGTTGTTTAGTTATTAGTGTTGTTTGCCTTAAAGAAGTTACATTGATACGAATCTTTTGGTTTTTTAAATATATTAATATTTATATTTTTTTCTACTCAATTTAATAATAATAATAATAATAAATTTGTTAAACCCATAGGTTCAACCCGACCCAACCCGACCCATGTGGGTTGGGTCGGGTTAGGTTGGGTTGAACTTATGTGATAGGTTGGGTTGGGTTGAACTTTTTTTGACCCACCATGGTGGGTTGGGTCAAAAAATCCCCTCAACCCGACCCATGCACACCCCTAGCCAAAATTCCCTAAGTAGGAAAATGAAATAATGAGATAAAGCAATTAGAGAGGTTACACTGTACACTTCAAATTATTCCTAGCATTGTGGAAAGAAAGGCCACACACTTCATAGCTGTCAAAGTCTCAAATATAAACACATTTGCATTCTAAAGAAAATGACATACTTACACATATTGTTACTTTTGTAAAATTTAGAATAGGGGCTAGTCATAGTTTGTTATGCATCAACGTTATTTACATACACTACAAGAAATTTGGCTATTTTCAACGTTGAAACTGTTGAAAAAAAAAACTAAAAATCGTTAAAAAAAATATTTTTGATGGTGAAATGACTATTGAGAACCGTTACTAAAAACTTTGTCGTGAACATTTTTTTACGATCTATATAATAGTTACCTCAACCCCATCTTCTTGTTCAAGGCATCCACATAACCTAAGATTCTAAACACATTTATGGCACACTGGGTGGGAGATAAGCCGAAGTGCCTGAGATAATCCCTCATCACTGGCCCCATGGGGATCCTCATGCCACCCTCCAAAAAGGCGATTATAGGAATCGCCACCTCACCCTCTTTTTTCCTAATAGTCCACTCCCCTTCTCCACAGTACCTCAAACCCACTATATCGGGGATCTTATAATCAGCAACGAATTTTTCCATCGCCTCTTCAGACTCAACTAACTTCTTAAATCTACCCATCCTAAAAGAACTAACGAGGAGATCAGGGAAAATGAAAAAGAGAGGAAAAAGAATAAGAGGACAAGGAACTCAGGTGGAAAAGTATGAACCAAAAGGAGAAGAGAACTTACAAAAATGAGGAAAGGCTCCTCGGACAGGCCTTTTATGTTGAAAAGAGGCGTAAGGTCGATTGAAGGCTTGATCAAGTTCAGCGTATGTGCGCAAGAGCTCTTGAATGCAAAAGTGAAGAGGCAAATCAGTTCGATTTGGTATTTATACCCCTAATTAAAAGTAACTGCACCGGCTTTCCCGCCCATTAAGTCAGAAGTATTCCTACCGTTCATTCATCATCACACCATTGAACGTCGAGGACACAGAGCTGCTGAAATTTAATGAAGGCGTGCTCTAAGTATCGAAATGCTAGGAGCGTTCCCTGAGCAGTTGGAAGGATTTTGGTACTGACAGGAAGACAAGATTCGCAAAGCCAGGGAAAGGACCCGAGGAAATCAAAATTCTCCTCCCCGCCCGAGGAGCCAAGCAGCAGAATTTTGAAGGGCTATTGTGGGGCCTAAAGATTTGGCAACCCCGGCCCACTCCATATCGGGCTCAAGGCCCATGCCGAGGACAATGCAGTATCCGAGAATGAGCGGGGGAGGCCCAAGTTGTCAAGGAGCATCGCCGAGAATGACTATGTCCTCAGCCAGCCGATATTGAAGAAGGGAAGCTGTCACCCACACATTAAATGTATGCAGCTGACACTCTGGCCGCATTAATAGGGAATTGACCATTGAACAGTGATGCCTTGGTTACTTCAACTAACAGAAAGTCTGGAAAGGCGGCTGATGGGACAAGCCTTCAGACACAGGCTCAGATGATCAACAAGTGGAAGGCAGAGATCAGCTGAACAGGGCTATATAATAGAATGAACCCCTAGAGGTGGAGGGGTTCGGGGTTTTCGGGGTGTTCAAGAACAACCCTTATATTCATTAGTAATCAGGGAAGAGCTCCTCGGACTAGGTCGAGGGCGAATTTTTCCTTAGAACACTTAGCCAAATCTCACTTGATGATCCTGTAAACCCACATCGACCGTTGTATCTTTCACTAATGCCTAGTCTTTTTATCCACTCTCTACAAATTTATTGTATAGGGTTACTTGGGCTTAGGTCCACTCATCCCCATGAGGGAAGTGCCCGAACCAGATCCCTACAGTTTCAACGATTTTTAATAATATTTCTACGTTTAGTAACCATTGATAAAGGTGTAGCACGTTTTTCAATGGTTATATAGATTGCAAAAAAAAAAAAATTTCTTGGCATAGTTTTTAGTGACGGTTCTCAACGATCATTTCACCCGTGAAAAAAATTTTGTTCGACGGTTTTTAGTACCTTTTTTTAAGGCGAAAACCACATTTTCGTCATTATATTTTCACTCGATTTTACTTTGGTCACTAACTTTTTTTTCTACTGCTTTTAATCCCTATCTTGAAAAACTAGTCTCGTTTTAGTCCCTACCGTTACATCAGAGACAGAAAATGCACACATGGCAAATAGAGTACACTGTTGGCACACTAAAAGCTGACGTGGCTATTAAAATAATAATAAAAAATGATATTTGGCATTTAAAAATGTCACATCATTAAAAAAATTAATTTATTAATTTTAACTAAATAAAAAAATTAAAAACAGAAATAAAAACAAAAAATTACATGAATTGAGATCTAAGTGTGTCTTGAACAAGAACAACAAGAACACAAAATTAAAATCCAAAAATTACAAACCCAGAAAATAAGAACAAAAAATTAAACTCAAAGCCGAAACCTAGAATTAGAATTCATGCCAACATTATTGACAAACCCAGATAAAATTGATAAATTAAACATGAACACATTAAATATTTGAACAAAGAACACAAACCCAGCAAATTTAAAACCCAAAAAATTAAATTCAAACCCAGATTCAAACCTAGATTCAAAAATTAAATTCAAACCCAGATTTAAATCCATATTTCAAACCCCTACACCACCAAAACATCAAACACAAAAATCAGATCCAGATTTTCGGCCCCCAAACACTAAATTCAAACTTAGATTTTCGGCCCCCAAACTCAAATCTCAAAACCCAAATTTTCTTATACTTTTTGAAAAACCAAACATAAACCTAGATCCAAGCGGCGGGTCCTATAACCTCAGGCAGATCTGGTCCTCTACTCCACTCTCCACCAACGAAATCGTACACCAACACAAGCCCTTCTCTCAAACCTCGCAAACTCCTCCCACTTTGTCGCAACAAGTCATCTATCCTTCACCGCCTTTTGCGGCCCCTCTTCTTCTTCAAAACCCCTTTTCCGTTTTTACCTTTTTCATTCCCTAAAATCTCGACCTTGCCATCTTCCTCTTCCTCCATCGCCATCCTCTTCTGCATTTTCCTTTGCATGCCATGTCAGCACTAGGGGTGTTCCGATGGACTCACTGCCATCATCGGACCTTGCCGAGTCCGCCGTCGACTCCGTGGCTCATGATTTGAAGAATCAGAGTTTGATGATGTTAAGAAGGAAGAAAAGGGACCCACTTTGTTGAACAACAACGATAAGAAGAAGAAGAAGAAGAAGAGTTTGGAAGATCTGCGTTGGGGCCATTCCTTCGTCACTGCATTGCCTGGTGATCGCAGAACCAATACTATTCCCCAAGAGGTTAGCTCTAGCTCTATTTTCTTTAGGCTTTGTTCGGTTGTTGAGAAAAGAAAAGAAAAGAATAGGAGAAGAAAATCATGAAACTTTTCTGTATTATGCTTTTTTAAAACTAGATTTTTTTTTAATGCTTTATGCAGCTAGCTCATATAGAATAATAATTTAGGATATATGTAATTTTTTTTTTTTTTAGGATATATAAAATCATGGAATTTTTATATTATGCTTGTAAGACAAAATTTTTGTTTTTTTTTTTATTTAGTTAAAATTAATGAATTAAATTTTTAATTTTTTTAATGACGTGGCATTTTTTAATGCCAAATAACATTTTTTTATTATTATTTTAATGGCTACGTCAGCTTTTAGTGGCCAACAGTACACTCCGTTTGCCACATGTGCATTTTTCATCTTTGATGTAATGGCAAGAACAAAAACAAGACACGTTTTCCAAGATAGGGACTAAAAGATGTGGGAAAAAAAGTTAGGGGCTAAAGTGAAAATCTCGTGAAAATGTAAGAACGAAAATGTGGTTTTCGTCTTTTTCTAAACGTTTCAACGTTTAAAATAACCAAATTTCTTGTGGTGTATGTAAATAACGTTGATGCATGACTAGCCCCTATTCTAAATATTACAAGAGTAATAATATGAGTAAGTGTCATTTTCTTCCATGTGCAAATTTATTTATATTTGAAACTTCGACAATTATGAAATGTATGGCCTTTCTTTCCACATTATTAGGAATAATTTGAAGTGGACGGTGCAACCTCCCTAGTTGCTTTATCTCGTTATCTCACTTTCCTACTTAAGGAATTTCTTAGCCATGTCACTAGTGACATGTTTAATATGCTACATCCATTCTCAAACCCTTTAGTGATACCATCATTTGTACCAAAATTCTATATATATTAATACCTACAATTTGATTATGGATGTTGCTCAATTATTGAGAATTTTTTTTTTTTTTTTGAGAGAGTTTCAACCTATAGCATTCACTCCTGATGATAGCTCTTTTATCATCAGACCAAGACACCAATCGGTTTTTGGTATATGCAGCGATTGAACCCTAAGTCTATTATACAACTATCAAAGATTTTACCAGTTGAGCTGACTGGAACCTACAATTATTGAGAATCTTGATTATGGATGGCTGCTCAATTATTGAGAATCAAGCTTTACTTTTGAGACTTTCAAAATTATGTTTTAGGAAATAGAAATAAATGGTATATGTAATTATGTCAACTAAGATAAAGTAAATGTAATATTGTTGTCAATTAATTAAAAAAACTCTTTAAGCTTGGATTTAAATGTTGTCTCATATCATAGCTGATGAAATCGATTAAAATACTACCCAAACAAGTTCTGAAATCGAATAAAATACCCTTAGACTTCTGATCTACATAAGCTCTATTTATAAATGTCCAATTAAATATATCAAAATAATCTTAGGATAATAAAATAGACTCAACTTTCCTAAATCGATTGATAGAATCAGAAAATGGTTTAGCTTAGTTAATATTTTGTACAGGTCGTTTGAGCTTGGATGAAACTGTGGTCATTTACTGGTGTTTCATTCAAGTATACTTTGTATGATTTTTTTATGCAAGGAGATATTATAATGGACATAACCTATCTTCACTTTTTTTATTATTATTAATAATACGATAATTATAATAATGAAGGAAGGGGGTTTGAAAACAGATTCCTAACTAATAAGAAAAGGCAGCGATACTATTGAGCCAATTTTTGTTTAAACAAACAAGAAGAATAGAAAAGGCTAGTAATGAATATTTGAATATTTTTTTTTTTTTTTTTGAGAAACAATATTTATGTAATGTAAGAATGCATATCAAACTAGATAGACTCATAAATATTAAACAATAAAGCTAAGTTCACATCAATTTCATGACACCCCTTAATATACCTACAACCTCACATCTAGGCCCACCAAAACCTACAGTTTTAAACATTTGAAAAAAAAAAAAAAATGACCCCATGTGTAAGGTGATATATAAAGTAGTGGGTGTTTTGATTTTTGTTTTGATCCAAGAAGGGCTCATTGTTAAATCATCATTAATTACATTCTTACATAATACATGTTTTCTAGTAACAATTTTATTATACAGTAACTCATGCCCATCTATGATGGGGTAGAATCGAAACAATTGGGATTTTTTATTTATTTACTTATTTATTTGGAGATTGGATGCAAAGGGAAGAATTTAGATAAGAGACACAATCATTGATCATGATCAATAATCTCCAAAAGTTGTTTAAATTTCACAATATCTTATGTGAAACTCATTTTCATGATTTCAAAAACTGAACTGTTAAAGAGCTGGAAAAAGGAAGGCCCAAGCAACAACTGAACCGAAATTTGAACTGGAGAGGGCAAAAGCATAAACCAAAAAGAAAAAAGGTTTTGAAAATCTGAATTAGTATCTTTTTTCTTTTTCTTTTTTGAGAAAGAATTAGTATCTATTTAATATAAGCATAAATAGATGAAACAAAAAAAACTGTTTCTTAAGACACAATGTTAACAAAAATAAATTTCTAGATGTAAGGAAAGTACAAGCTAACAAAAATAATAAAAGAAATGTATATACGTGGTGGTAATTGGCATGTGATGTTCAAAGAATCCAAAACAAGTAGATTCAACAACCGTTAAAGAGAGGTAGAGACAAAACTTATTCAACTTTTTTCACAAAGCTCCACTTACAATGAGAAGAATTTGATTACAAACTTGGTTGTAATGACATGTGTCTATATCATAAACTTGCTTAAAATAATTGTATATAGACACTTAAGTTTAGTTTAGTAGGTGAACGCATGTTATCTTTCTATTGTTAACTAAGTTTGTAGTCAAATTTTATTCACCCAAAATTTAACATTTAACATTAATTTGTTAGCACCACCGCTACTACCCAATTAACTAATCAATTAAAAAAAAGATTAAAAAAAAAACACTCTTGACACTTAAAACACTTAAAGTTTTTAAGTATCAAATGTTAGATCCTTTTGTAATGGTACTTTGGTTATATAATATATTATAAGCTTGTTTAAAAAATTCTATATACTACTTTCATATTCATGTGTTCTAATAAATATTACCGTTTCTTCAAAAAATAAAAAAATAGGAATATTTATCTCACATTAGTTGTATATATTAGAGTTTCAGTCCTTATAACTCTAAGCTACTACTACAAATGTTAAACCTTTTTCTAATGGTACTCTAGTTATGTAATAATTTATTATAAGCCTGATAAGTATTACTGTTTCCTCAAAAAAAAAAAAGTTTTTAAGTATCAATATTTTATTTTTCTCAACATCCAATTTTCTATGGTGGTGAAAGAAAATATAAATGGACCCAGATTGAATTAAATTCAAAATCCAATGAATCCTTGACTGGATTTGACCTCAAGTAAGCCCAAACTCACTCATATTGCATTTGATCTGGTCCAGCCCCGCCCAAATTGCAAAATACAGAGGAACCGAAGAGATAGAGACAGACCCGCGAAACCAAACCCACGACTCTTCATTGTTCATTGTCATCACTATTCTTCTTCTAAACATTAATAAAAGCAGCTCATTCTCTCTCTCTCCCCCCATTCAAAAATCGCACTTTCAAAATCTTTTCGTTTCCAAAATCTTCGTGTTTCGCGGGCACACTCTCACAGCTTCTCCTAAATTTTCTGACAAAACAAGCAAAAAAATGGTGAGCGTCTCTCTCTTTCAATTATAATCTCTCGCTTTTTTTTAGGGTTTCTCTCTCACACTTTTATCTCTGAATTTTGAGCTTCGCTTTTTCTCTTCTTCGAGTCGCTTTGAATTCTAATCTCTCGCATTTCTAGGGTTTCTCTCTGTCTCTGATTTGATTTTTATTTATTTTTGGTTTCAGGCGGATTCCACTGAAGATTTCGAGCCATTGTTCGATTACTCTCGAGTTCAGCCTCTCAATTTCGTATCCCTCGACGGTAATTTATCACTGTTAACTCTTACCCTCTGTTTGGTTGCTGAGAAAATTTTAGGATCTTTTACCAGGACATTGAAATTCTTTATATTTTTCTATACTGTTCAGGAGGATTAAATTGAAGCAAATCGAACCGTGATATTTGAAGTTTAAATTCTCTGTTTTCAAACGAGTTTTCTAGCTTTTTGTTTTGTGTTGTTTTGTTGCTCCTGTAGATGATGATGATGATGATACTGCATCCCCAGCTTTGTCTCCTAAACGGAGAAGGATTGCCAAACCTATTGTAAGATTTTTCTGTACGCGAATGTGTGTGTGGTTTGTGTGAAATTTGAATTTGATTAGTGAGAGTGTGTTATGGCGTAGCTTATGTGATGAATGCTGTTGTTGTTTTGGGGGTTAGGTTATTGAGGATTTGGAGGAAAACACCAATGTGATAGAAATTGCGGATTCTGGAAAAAATGAGGAGTTGGATTGGCTTTCTCCTCCACCCAAGGTTTCCAGGAATGCTCAGAGGACGGTGGTGGAGGATTCTACATTAAAGGAGTTGAGGTATGCGCGCATAAGTAGATATATGTTTTTGCTTAACAAAATTTTGTTTTGCAAATAGGCAGTTGTTGATAAATTTCAGTGACTTCTAGTTGCATTCTTATTGAATGGATGACAAGTGCAGTTATAAATTGCAGGACGTGTGTCATGTGTTTATGAATTTGCCCAAATTAATTGTAAGTTGTGATATCTATTATTTTGTAAGACGAAGATTAGTACATTTTGATTCAATGGTGTAACCCTTAACATATAGGAAATATCCAAATTAGTAATACCCAAATTTAGTTTTCATCAATTTAATTCCTTGCATATGTTTTTTTTTTTTTTGGCATTTAGACTTGCATGTTGAGAGTTGTTACTACTACATGTAATTTGCAATTCGTGTTGAGATGGTGTCATGCTTCATAGAATTGATAGCTATGCTTATGCAGTCCATTGTAGGCATTTAAATTGTGACTGTTAGTCAGTCAACCTTGTATTTATTATCTATCTGTTAGCAATTTTACTAATTTATAGACCATTTAATCATGAACATTTCTTTTTTCTGGTTTTATTTACACTTTAGCCTTCCCATTTTTGACAATCAAATTTTCATCCACGTATATAGATTGAAAAAGAAGGAGCTTGAATCATTTGCACAATCTGCTGAAGATGTTTTGCGAGCTGTTGAGGAGTCTGTAAAATTACAACTTGGTGGTTCAATGCAGTCTTCTCTGGAGGCTGTTGCTGACCAACCATCAAAGCCTACTTGTGAGCGAGTTAAGATAGTTATTTCTATTCAGGACAAGGATGGGACTAAGCAATTTCGCGTATACACGGTATATCTTATTTCAGGGATTTCAAACTTTTTTACCTGGTTGAATTTTATGCTCCCTTTTTCTTCTTAAACACTATTGCCTAGTAATTATCGAGAAGGAGTATTGAAATGAAGGTTCAGCTGTCTTCTATCCACTCATGTTTTCTGCTATTTTCATGAATTGTTGCAGAATTCTTACAATTAGTTTCTGATTGGAAAAAATATGTATTTTTCAATTTAATTAAGGGAATGTAGTGTACTGTTCATGGCTTTGCAATATTAACTGCTGGGTATGGGGTGTTGAATAGTAGGGTTGGAATCAGTCTACGGCATGAGCTTCTTTGTGAACCTCAATAATATGCTGAGGTAGGATTGAAGAGAATATCATTAACTAGGTTTATGATCATTTATGATGTGAAGCTTATCTGATCTTTTATATGTTGGTTTAATATAAGCTATTACCCTCTTCCTATGGCATTTCCTATGACCCTTTTCTAGTGAGAATGAGTGAATTGATTCAAGTCAAGGGAAGAAAAAAAGGTAGAGGAATGCAAAAATAACACTAATAAAAATAGTAAAATGGCATCTCAATGAAGAAAGTAACAAAGTATATGACTTCAAATATAATAGAATAGTGGAAAAGAATACATGGAGCCAACCTTGACTGATCTTTTGAGGATCCATAGCCAACCCCTTGGGACTAAGGCTTGCTTGTTGTCATTGTATTTATTAATATTTTTCTTTTTAAGAAGAAAATGCTAATGTTGCTGAAATTTTCCTACGTTCATTCTCAATATTGTAAAAGAACGTGTGTTTTATTTTATTTTTTATATGTTATTTTTCCATACCTTTTTTGGATATTTGTTTCATGTATTAGTGTTAATGAATTCAATTACGATTATGTAAGTCAAGCTCTTCTAATCTCATAGGATGACAAGTTTGAGAGGCTCTTCAAAATGTATGCGGATAAAGTTAAGCTTGACATACAGAACTTAGTATTTTCTTTTGATGGGGATAAAATCAATCCAGCTGCAACCCCTGATGGCCTGGGTATGGAGGAAAATGACATTATTGAGGTTCATGTTAAGTCAAGCTGACTGAGGTAAGATGTCACTGTATATCTTGTGCTCACCCTTTATGGTCTTTCTTTATGAAATTTTGAATTATGGCCATATTCTTTTGGTCCTATTTTGGTTGCCATTCTAAAGGTAAAGATTATGTACACCTCATTTTTTTTATCTGCCTTTGGATTTGCTATATTAAGATAATTACAAAATGCTGGGCTTTTAAAATTTTGAAATGATGGAGTCTTCAGAGTTGCAGGATGAGTCTAAAATGTATCAATATTGAAGTCATTAATTTTGCATAGGGAGTGAGTCTTTTCTCATAATGCAAGATATGATTCTGATTGCATTCCATTTGTAAGGAAGAATAATAGGGTACTAGGCTGTTACAATTGTATGGGTTCGTATAATGTTGGTAGAAAGTTCATTCTGTTGTTTTTCTAGAACCAGTGACTAAGAGGACTGGTCTAAGAGCACGAGGTCCATTTTGGCTTGGAAGAGGGATGTTTTTTATTTTTTGGGTTGGGAGGGGGAGAAGGGGTATGGCCCTCCAACAACCCTGTATGTCCATCCCTAATTCACTTGCTTTGATATTCCTGCAGTCAGCAAATATGTATGTATGCATTTCTTTGCAATATCTTATTGATTCTGTTTTAACTTGGGAGGTGCTTCAAGGATGGCACTTAATATTGTAGTTTTATTGTGAACTTATTACCCTTCCAAATTTCTTACTCGTCTGCTTTGATTCAGGATTATGGTTCAACCTTGGCGCTTAAATCAACATTTGTGCCACTTCCAGGAGATATAGATTGTGCCTGGATGAGATCTTTTGGTATAAAAACTATAGTTATTTTTTGTTTATTGGTTGTGCAGTATTGGGCCCTCAATTGTATAGTGTCATGGATGTTTTCTAACGAATTACAGTTTTGGCTGCTCTGCTTAGAAGTTGCTTGACCATGAATGACTAATTGAGAAAAGAAAAGAGTGCCAATTGTCATATGTATATACTCAATTTGCTTTCTTGGAACCTTTTTTTTTTTCTTGGATTAATAGCTTATGCCTTATTGATTAGTCGTGGAATCATGCAACGATTGTCTCGATAAAGATGTTTGGTATATTGCACGTCTCCATATTGTATCTTGCGTTTGTAGAATGAGCTGAGTGTCTCAACCTACACTCAACAAATGTGTCTATGAAAAGATGTTTGGTCCTTCTAATGGTTTTCCAAGTCAGAAGTGTGAAATTTTAGTGTATCCTTCCAAATAAGCTTAGTAGGATATCAAGGACAATCCTCAAGATCTCATACACCGTTTACTGTTGCATTTAAAGTTTTCTTAAGTTTTACATTTTGTCCCACTAACTTCTCGAGTAAACATTCATGATCTGTGTTACTTTATTAAATGTCCCGTACAGAACATTTATTAGATAGTCAATTTTTAAGGATGTTTGGTAATTGGTCTCATCTACCGTGGTAGCCTAATTTTGCTGTTAGGCGTTCTCTCTGAAATGTAAATGACAGACTGAAGGGAAAGTAGTATTCTTAGCATCAGGGGTTTGGTGTAATTATTTTATTAATAAGGTTTGTCTCTGACTAGTTGGAGAAAAAATCCTTCAAACTCATGTATCTTATTTTTTATGCATAATTTTAGATCACAAAAATTTGAAATTTAAATGTTTAATTGAGGACATATCTATTGATTTTTGATATTTTTGAAATTTTGCTAACATGAAGAATATGATAAGAGCATTAAATCCAATGGTTAAACTTTTAAAATTTATATTCAATAAAAAAATATAAGAGGGATTTAAAGAGTTTCTCTCTAAACTAATTTGAAAAAAAAAATATTTTTCTTACTTTTCTGGTGGGCCTAAAGAATTAGGAAAAATACAAATGATATTTCTATTATAAAAAAAAAAAAAAAAAAAATTGTTGTCAAGTACAAACATACACTGGATTTGAAGGATTATAAAATCCGTGGCATTTGAAGATTGCCTTGTGTTTGATATAAACCCACCCGATTGACTCAATTCTGTTGAATTGTAGAAACTAATAAAAAAATTTAATGGGTATGCAACTATAATTTTATTTTAGCCTAATTTTAGTTTTTAAAATTAATTATATGATTTATACATTTTCTTTGCATTATAACTAAACTTTAAAGCTTCTAAATCTGGTGGGTAATTAGTAATTAGTTTCTTGCTTTCCTCTCCAAAAAAAAAAAAAATCCTTTGTTGCTTACAAAGTAGAAAAATTGTAATTAGTACTATTAATAGATACTAGTTTTTTTTTTTTGGGTTAACAAAAAATGGGGGTTAGCTAAGCTACACCAATTTCAGGCATGGCACTTAGGTTAAGACCCGCAAGCCAACTTTTATGGATGCACACCAACGAAAGATTGCCAGCAGCGAGATTCGAACCTAAATAAGTTAAACGAAGTATTTGAGCCTTACCAACTGAACTATCCCCGTTGGCATTAATAGATACTAGTTGGGATCTTAGTATTAGCATCCAAATTATAACCATCCACAATAGAATACTAATATGTAGCATATTACCTTGGTGCATGAGGTTTGAAACCATAGACCAAGCCTTACAGAGTTTATATATATTTACAATGTCAGTGTATTAACTCGACATATACAATTCTTCCGGACTGTTCTGCTAGTAGTTGGACATGGGACCTTAACTGTTCTTTTGCTTTTTGTACTTTTTGTATTACAAATTAATGGTACACAAAACAGAGCATGGGACAGAACCATCAACCAGGGAACAAAGCGAAGCTTCTCGTATGCAGAAGGCTCCCCTCAAAGACCCACTTCGATATTGGATTGCTCCAAATGGAATCTCTTTCACTATGTACGTAAGTCTGTAAAGCTAGTTAATAGAAATGACAATGCGACAAAAAGATATATATTGTAATTTGCTTCAAGACATGGACATAGTACAGTAAGCAAATTTAAAAGCTTTGTCGGCAAGGAGATAAGGTAAATTCTTTTCACCAAGATGTCATCAAATTTCCATAAATTCTTACCGTCATCACATAATAAGTACATACTTATCATGTGATAGAGTAAAGATGGAGTTTTTATTTATCTATCTTTTTGAGTGGCTTGGAATTCAAGCTTATAAGACTTATCGATTTCTTTCTCGGATTAACTATATAATAAAAATAAAAATTATCATAAAAATCACATTATGCAAAGTTATTTATAGCTAAAAAAGAAATGATATGTTAGTCCATAGTGTAAAATAAATTAAATAAATACTAAAAAAAAAACATTTCACACTTTATTTTTTTATCTAAAGGTATGAAATTTAAAATTGAAAATCAATTTCAAAAAAAATTCCTTTTTAAATAATTCAATTTTTACAATAATTGAAGAGAGAAGATTTGAACTTTGGTTCTTCTTATAAAAAAAATCAGGTAATATCACTTAAGGTCTGTTTGGATACCGCTTATTTTACTGAAAACAAAAAACTTATTGCTAAAAACACTGTAACAAAATAATTTTTAAAACAAAACCATTGTAGCAAACTCTTTTTTTTGTTTACCAGAAAAATGTAGAATAGGTATATTTAAATGAAGAAAAATACAAAAGGTGTAGGCTAGCTGTATGGCTTAAGACACTGCAGTAAATTTTAATAGTGTGTTTTTCACAAGATGCGGCTTTGTGAACAGTACTGTGGGGCCACTATAAAACACAAACGCAGACTTGGAGAGAAACATATATTATTGTATCAAAATGGATACTTGGTAACAAGAGTCTAAACAAATACAAAGTAGTAAGAATCTTAATACACAATAAAAATAATGGTAATATTGGGCCTAAGTTAAAGTTACATTGAATTTATTACAATTTGTTAAAATGAAAAGTTACGTTCTTTTCTGTGTGTGTGTGTGTGTAGAGAGAGAGAGAGAGAGAGAGAGAGAGAGAGAGAGAGGCTAATTTTTTCACAACCGATATGGTGAGAAGTTGTGATCGTATACCAATTACAATACATTAATTCACCAACAAATCTTTTACAACTATAACTTTTATCACAATTTCATTAACTGGTCGACTATAAGTATTGAACAATTACTTCACAATTCCATATGAATCTATAATTTTTTATTCAACATTGACACTCGATGGCGGAGTCATAATAGTGCCAAAAAAGTTATGAAACGAACAAAAATTTGTGTCATAAATTTTTCTCATCAAGTCATGATGAAGATCTCTGTGAAAATTTATGTTTGATTGTTACTCCTACTTCACTAGACTTTTATTTATTTACGTCACGGTCGAACATGAAACCCGGAAGATTTTCAGCGAAAAAAGAAAGTTCCACTCCTTAAACCTTAAAGTAAACGCAGGGACGAGCAGAGCATGCGTTACACAACCGCATGATGGAGAATGGAGGAGCCCACTGAAAATCGTGAAAAAACACAACAACTCCGTAGCCGCAAAGCCATGGCGTGTTCCCATTGGTCCCGAAGCAAAGTATCAGTAACACGCACACATACCGATAAACACTTTTTGGATCACATGCCATAAGCATTAAGCAAAAGAAAAAAAACTCACGGATATTGTACATGGGTCCCACCAAAACTCTTTAGGTCCACGCCACGTGCTCCTCTCCACGCTGGAAAGTTCACACCCAAAAACTCACACGTCAGACACAAAAGGCACCTAAAGAAGATAGATAAAAGAACACCAACGACAACATCGTCATCATCATCAATAAACAACAACAACAACTACAACAAAGAGCAAAGAAGATGGAAGAAGAGAGGGTCTTAAAGTCCTAGAGCTGTAGCAAACTTCAGGTACTGTTTTGTTTGTTCTTTCTTTCTTTGAAATTTGAATGTGACAACTTTTTTGATCTTATTTTCTTGTACATGGAAGAATTTGTTGGGTTGATTGGTCAACTGAGACAGGGTATGTACTTCATTTTTGGGGTGGGATTTTTTACTGTTTGTTTAGCTGAGATCGTTTTTAGTTTAGTTCAGATTAGAAGAATTGGAATTGGATGGTTGGGGTTTTGAATTTTGTGACTGTGGCTGGAATGTGTAGCTAAATGATTGAAATTTTCATATTCAAGATTGTGTTTTGGATGCAAAATTGTGTTAAATAGTGTACTGAGGGAAGTTGACCTTTGTAAAGTTACTTCTTTGTGCTTTTGGATGTGGTTTTATATATATATATATATATATATTTTTTTTTTTTATATATAAGTTGGTTAAAGTATAGTCGTATCTAGACCTAAAGAAGAAGAAGAAGCGGACTTGAAAAGTTTTACATGAGCAAATAAGCTAAAAGAAAAAGAAATTTCCAAACAAACACATTTTTAGGTAAAGTTATTGAAAAATGTCCTCACTGCAAAAGGATCCTAATTCTGCAGGGTATGGGAGAGGTGATTGGTAGGCAGCATAATTCCTAGTTTTTGTAGAGGTTGATTCTTGGACTTGATCCCATCACTTGAGCAGAGGGAACTTGCTATCGCACTAAGGTCTGACCTCTAGGTAAAGTTACTGAAAGGTGAAATAGCAATTAGGCTGCTTACTTAACCGTTTAGTCTTGCTCACTGATTGTTTATTGATCAAGGTATGGCAGCTTGTAACGGAGAATTAAGAGGTTCATGGGTAATGTTTACAATTTGTGTAAAACTAATTTGGTAATGGTGTGATAATTGCGTGAAATTGAACAAGGTATTTTTAACCTTGATGGAGGTAATTCATTACAAGCTGCAGAACAATTCGACTATCAATTGTAGTTTATCTTTATTTTGAAAGCCAGACAAAGGATTCTATTGCTTGGAGAAGTTGTTTATAATTTAATGTAATAAAGGATTTTTTTTTCAAAAGACACCCTTAATTTTTTAACTGTTGAGCTTTTCGAAGTGTAAATTGTTGATTTCGTTTTCTGAAAGGCGTACAATGTTGTTGACTTATCATTTTGTTTTAAATTGCGTTAATATTCCATTTGTCATGTTGGCTTTGTTTTTAGATATCGGACAATTTAGGAGGAACATTCATGATTTTATTGACAGCATAAAAGTCTCTGGGCTTGCAAAAAGATTAGCGGAGTTGATATCCTTATTCATTGAAACTCAAAAGTGAAACATTATCTTAAGAGGTGTTGGAGTTTGGGAGTTCTTTATGAATGCAGAGTTAGAGAATGGAGAAAATTTGTGAATTCTGCACGGCTTTGAGGCCAGTTGTTTACTGTAAATCCGATGCAGCACATCTTTGTCTTTCCTGCGATGCAAAGGTCCATTCAGCCAATGCACTTTCTAGTCGGCATCTGCGAAGCCTCCTTTGTGACTTGTGCAGATACCACCCAGCATATGTTCGATGCACAAATCATCAAATGTTCATGTGTCGCAGCTGTGATAGAAGCCTGCATGATGGCTCTTCCCAGCATCAGAAACAGGTAATCAGCAGTTACATGGGATGCCCTTCTGCTAAGGATTTTGCAGCACTGTGGGGTTTTGAACTTAATGAACAAGGCAACAGTACTCGACAAGATCACTTTGTGTCCACTTCACATGGTTCTGAGGATTCCAGCGTGGTAAATTTGGCTATTCCAAGACAATCTTGCTCACAAATTGGAGGCCCTTCAGTGTTATGTACAGTGAATCCTGCAACTCTAGGCTCCAGTACAGAATCTGAGGTGGGATCAAGCAGTCAACAAAGTAAGGTAAGGCAGGGTTTATGCTTGCAAGTATCAAGTATGTAACTTGGCCTTAATGATAATACACCTTTGTCTTGTATAAATTTACCTTTTCTTTTCTTCCAATCTTTCTCTCTCTTTCGTGATAAATTTTTCTTTTAGGTCACAATATAAGAAGTTCAGGCCCAGGTAAAGTTTATGCAAATTATGATTTAGCAAATCGTTAATGTGGGACAGGTTTTTAGATTTCAGGAGATTCATAACCATTTTACATTGTCCTGTCTTAGTTTAGTCATCATCAAAAACTCAAAGTCAAAGCTAAGTTTTTGTAATTCTACATTGATGAATTTCTCCATCATCTGACTATTGATCTGACACATGAGTTGTAATATAAACAGGAGGACAAAATAATTTGTATAGATTTGATGATGATATGCTGCTTGTAGTAACTTCCCTTCAATTTGAACTTCTCAAAGATTTATTGCTAAACTGATGCTAAATTATATGTCTCAGGTGCATTAGAATTTTATAATCTCTGCGTAATCTGAATAAATTTGACAAAAGATACCCTGGTGGTTAAACTCAGGTTTTTAAAACAAGAAACTGAATTCCCTCAGATTCTTATTTTAAAGTGATAAAATACTTCTTAAAATGTTCATGAAAAAGAAAAACAGACAAGATTGGTTCTAATATAGTGGTACACTTTGCAGATGGCATGTCACATAAAATTTCGTATGTTATCATGTTTTGCATTGAAAGACAGCAAACAGTTCTAGAATGGATCATATCATTCTTGATATGCTGAATGTTTTGTCCTGGGAATGGATAAAACTGATTATTAGTTTAACTTAGAGCTCCTTGTCTACCGGTTGTTGGAGGATTCTACTTACCTGCCAGATATAGGTTGGACTGCCACTGACGAAGATGATGAGGGTCTTCTTCAGATACACCAAATTGGTCCAACTTCTTAACAAACAATACTATTAGAAGTCCTTTGCAACTGATTTGCGACCTCATTTAACATTTTTTGCATTTGTTATCATTTCTTGCATCACTTCTTTTGGTGTGTGGTTTGCTATCATTTGTTGCATCAGTTACATCAACTATGATTTTCTTCTTCTTTTTTTAAAATTTTATTTTATGATTTTGAATATGGGATAAACTCTTCATCTGAAGATAAATTCTTGTTGCCAACAACTTTAATGTGCATTATAATTAACACTGGTACTCATGGAATGCAGTATATCTAAACCGTGCTAACAGTTAGGCCAGTCAGAAATTTTTGTTTCGTTGATATTGATAATAAACTAAATAGTCCACCATCATAAGTTGTAGTCTCTGAAGCTATTTTGGGGCTCTGATAGATTTCACAGAGTGTCTAACCATATGTTTATGTTTATTTCTTTAGGACTACAGAAGACCACTATAATTCTTCTTAGTATTGTGCTTCACTTGCAGATATATAAAGGTCAACAGCAGCACTCTAGCCATATTATGCAACAGATTCTTGACTTGAAAAGGCTTCAGCTCAGTGATGGGTCTAACCTTTTGCCTATGATATGTGGCCAAGAACAAACTGACATATCTTCCTCAATACATTACAGTCCTGAGTTTGATGAAAACCTTGATCAGCATTCACAACTTTCCCAAGACAGTTCACTTCAGGAGCTAAAAGTGGAGACTTTGCCATTTACATTTTCACAAATGGAGAATTTACCTTCATCTTCAAATGTTGGACTTACTGTGCCTGGAGAGTCCGTCTGGCAATGTAAAAGCCCAGTTCAAAGTAGCCAGGTCTGATCATCATCAGTACTTGAATTGAATCATTGTCTGATGAATCACTTGTTAATTGGCTATACTGTCAATTCATTCCTGCTTAAGGGTGCCAAAAGCATAATAAGTTTCTCTTGAAATCAGCATATACAATAAGTGGGACTGATTCTCAACGAAAGGGCACTGAATTGTGTTGGTCCATTTTTCATCACCATTTCATTTTTTACACTATATCTAAGTTTTGATGTTAAGTTCCGTGCAATGGAATTATCAATGAACAAGAATATATACCAGGCCAGGACAAGCATGCCCTCAATTAACATTTAACCTGTCATTTCAGTGTGACTGCTTGGAACTTGGTATACAAGCTTCAAGATCTTTAGGATCTATTGGATGTAGAAAGAAATCAAAAAAGAAAAAAGTTTCCATTTAAATGCCTCATATTTCTAAATACCAAACCAAGATTCACAGTTAATAAGTCCTTTCATGTGCAACTTATTGCATGGTAAAATGCAGAATGGTAGATTATGGTCTCTGGAGTCAACTCTAAATATTCCAATTCTCTGAGTGACCAGTTGTATGAATTGAATGAGATCCTGATCTTGACCTTTGTGTATTTAATCTTCTTAACAACAAGAGAGTTATAGTTCGTTTGTAGGCTGGTCTGCAGTTGTTTTATTTTTGGATAAACCTGGTCTGAGGTTTTTGGTTTTTGTTATGTGTTCAAATTAAAATTTTATATAACACTGTATTATGATACAAAAATAATATTTGTTGATTGATTTTTGTAGTTATGGTCTCAAAATATGCAAGACCTCGGGGTTTGTGAGGAACTTTATAATGAAGATTTCAACATACCAGATGTTGATTTAACATTCCGAAACTTCGAAGAACTATTTGGAGGTGATCAGGATCCAATCAGGTCTCTACTTGATGATAAAGACATCTCATGCTCTTCCGTAGAGAGGGATTTGTCCCATGATACATCAGATTTTGTCCATCTAAGAGCTATGGAGGTTTGAATCATGATTCCTTTCTTTTCTAAAGCTGAACCTTGTGTTTTTCAAAAGGTCACTGTAGTTTGAATCATTATCATTGTGTATAAATTTTCAATGTCTTGATATGCATTGCAGACTCCCTCGCCTCATAAAACAACAACAATAAAGCCTTACTCACAAATATTTCGGGTCAGCCATGGATCCTTAATAGACTAATCGTGATGGATCACATATATTTGTCTCCCGAAATCGTATTCTCTGACATCTTTTTCATTAACAAGTCATTTTTTACTAATTATACTAATGTTATTCTAGGTCTTCCTCTATCTCCTTTCATTCCCTTAAATTGGATAATCAGTCATTCTCATTGGTGCATTAATCTATCTCCTTTGCACATGACAAATTTCTCAAGCCACTCTCCCTCATCTTTTCATCAATAGGAGCCACTACTATCTTTAATTAAATTTCTTCATTTCATATCTTATATTTCCTTGTATTTTCATTTATCCTCTTCAGTACTAGGTCATTGCTAAGCATGGTATTTAGTGACTAAATATATTCAATATCTGATCATAGATAATCACAAGGTAGTGCATATCACAGTCACTGCTTAGATGAATAGCTAAGTGCATGCCACAAATATCCTGTAAATTTGCTTCTATGACTTTTTCAAATTCCCTGACATATATAGATATACTGTTCTAATGCACCTTATATACTACACTAGCTTCCCAAGAGAACATAAAACTGATCTCTTCTCCTTTTTCAGCTTAAAGGCTTTTCAGCTAGGGACTCTCTAAACTGTGAGGCTGTAAAATACTGAGTGTTGATATGGGTGACGCCATGTAGATCAAATATATGACAGTAATTGATAAAAAACAACTAAATTTTTATTTGTGTGTGGATTTTAATTATTTTTTGATGCAAACTCAACTCTATGGGCCTAATAACAAAAGGCCCCACCTAGGAAATTCTTATGACATAACACCATGGATGATTTAAGGTGAAAATTAATTGATGTTCCAAAAATCTTTCAAAGTTTTGTTGGGCCTCATTTGACTTTGGGTAGCATGGTGCAATTAGCCAGTTATCTGGGCCAATCATCTGAGTTTGATCACATCATAATAACTTAGACGACAAGCATATGAGTTCCTATAATCTTTTGTCATTGATTGTTTCACGCTACATTTAATAGTGAACCTTTCGTACAAGTAGACGGAGATTTTAAAAATTTTCAGAGACATTTGGAACATTTTATGGCAACATGAGTTACTTGTCTGGTTTTGATACATAATTTTTCTTTGTTCTGTTCCTTCTTTTCTTCATGACAGGATGTGGCTTCTTCTGTTTACATCACTCATTCGGCTCACATGGAAAAAGACATGGGTCCTTCTAGTCAAGTTCATAACCTTTCAAGAAGCATGGATTTCCCTCGTCCAATACAACCATCTTATTCAACTTTGTCATTCTCTGTTTCAAGGTTTAGTGCTGAGAGCAATGGAACTGATTGCCTTGATAGTGGACTTTCTCCTTACACTATAGGAGGCGAACCTTCAAACAATTCTCCTGAGCTTGATGGTGCACATTTGGAGGCCAGAGAAATTGCCAAGATGAGGTACAAAGAGAAGAAGAAATCTCGACTGTAAGTATTATGTTTCTCTTCTGCCAGGTTTCCAGATGAATTCATAAAGGGCACAACTGTGATATAGTTCCTTAGGTGTTGTATCTTATGGCCTGTTTGGATGGACGGGGGAAGGAGGGGGAGTGGAGGGGAGTAGAGTAGAGTTGGCTAAAAAAAAGCTAATTTTATACTAAATCTACTCTACTATACTCTACTCCCCCTCCTTCCCCCTCAATCCAAACGGATCATTAGATTCCTAAATTAAATTCAAACACACCGTTGCATTGACCGTGTGTTTAGAACCTAAATTACAACATATAAGAAACTGCAGCTAAGTTTTACCCATTCATAAATTTCTATCGGATCTCAGAAAATGCTATGGAATCACAGTTGTCACTTCCCTCTTGCATGTATCCACTTCTTGTATGGTCTTATTTTATAACCCTATTAACTTGGAAACCTGAATGCACAATCACACTCGGTAATAGAATACTTTTCTGTTCTAGTCTTGGAATATTTAACTGAATTCCTAGAGGGGGAAAAAAAGAACAAGATCTTACTGAAACTCTCTGAAATAAAGAAGGTTACTACTAAAATACAACTTCAGAGTTCAGACTAAAACCACTGCCCATAAAAAGCTTGGCTTACAGTTTGGATCACAATATGCTGATTGCAAAATTAAAATTAAAGCTAGACCCAGAACAATCTCCAAGCAAATGTGAGAAGGTAATTGTTTCATTAAGTTGGTTTTGTTTCTGGCCTCAGCTGCATTAAGTGGTTGAAATATTCTCACTGGAGTGTTTGACTTTTCAGAGAATTGGCAACAAATGACACAACATGATACACTACCACTAGTCCCAAACAATTAAAACTGTTAGGAAATGATGAACATTATTATTTAACCATTATTATGCTGTGGTCTTCAATAGAAGAATATACATTTAAAAAAATGAATTTTGCAGAGTACTTTTACAATGAAAGCTCTAAATTTTGACTGGACTTAAAAAGCATCATCTGTTCTTTTTTAAACTTTGTCTTCTGGCTTTTTAACTTCTTGTGGTTCTGGAAATGCAGCTCAAGGTTGTAATAAAAAATTGTGAGGTATGTTCTTTTGGTTATGCCCTCTTATGGTAAATGTATATATATTGTTTTTCAGGCATGAAAAGCAAATTAGATACCCAACTCGGAAAGCTAGAGCTGATGTTCGGAAGCGGGTAAAAGGCAGATTTGTAAAGAAAGAGAACTATAACTCTGATTTTATTGATGTGACACAAAGCTATTAGCTTTGCTTTCACCACCAGCACCACAACCCCCCCCCCCCCCCCCCCCCCCCCCCCCCCCAAACCCAAAAAAAAAAAATAGAGGCTATTAGCTTTTCACCTTGATGTTGTACATATTCAATTGTGGAGCTAATTAGTGCCATGGTACTCTCATGTTTATAGCTTCAATACAACCAATTCATGGCACTCATGTTTATGGCTTTAATTTAACCAATTCTTGCAATTGTAAGTACGACTGTACGTAAAGTCTGTTCATGTTCTAACAGCAAGGTAAAGCATAAGTTTCTAGCGATTATAGTTTTTTATGTGGCTTGCAGAAGAGATTCTCATAAATCATTTCCCCGAACTTTAGTTGAGTCCCTATATTTTCTTCTGGTTTTACTATGCGTTTTCCATTTGTATCATTTCCTGTTATGAAAATTGTCAACTGCCACGGGCTAATATGTCAATAGTTAAGTAGGTGGGAAGATGGCAGTTCTAATAAACAGATTTATTTCCTGCAAGTTGACATAAAAATAATTCAATAGAGCTTTGGATTTTCCTTGGTAATTGAATCATTCCATGACGATTTACATGGCATTAGATAGCTATCCATTGTTTCTGCATGTTCATTTGAATAATTCTGCAGATTTGGATGCAAGCTTGTGTGAGCTTGTGATCTATCATCTACTGTATGTTTGTTAGCCCGAATGTTTTTCTTGACAGTTGACACTAAGTTCAACTACAAGCATTTATGGAAACCAAATGGACCATTCTGTATTTTAGGAAATCAAAAGGCCTGGGCTCCGCTCATATCTGCTGCAATAAAATGATAAGAGTCTGTGTAGTGAATTCTTATGTCTTAACATCCTCTTCATTCCTTTGTACTTGGATTTCCTTACTATAATGTATTCTTATGTCTTAAATTCCTCTTAATTGAGGCAATTTCTAAACTTTTTCTTGACACGTGACTCAACTTAGTCTGGAGATAACATTGTTGAGCAAGGTCCACTAGGTTGTTGCGTTTAGCAAGAACAATAAAGTCTAAGACCTCCTTTAGAGGTGTTAAAGCCGCCAAAAATCATACTGAAGGAAATAATAGAGGTGTTAGCAAGCAAAAAGATGATTTAATAATGGTTTGCGATTAGAATTATTTTTTGTTATTGGTTATGGAGATTTTTCATACCCGATGACATGTTCGAGTCCAACTAGCCACATAAAGGTGTGTTCTAGAAAAAATTGTGTAATCTGTTAGAAAGCAATGAAGGATCACCATTTGAAGGAATTGGGTCGAGTGGCAAATTTAACCTTGGCATGAGCCCAATCGACTCATGAACACCCCTAGAGTATCGATTAGTGTAATAAAAAAAGACACTTTCAAAAGGTAGATATTCGAGAGAAAGAACTAAGAACAATGTTGGCATGATGGACAACCATGACTGTTTTGATAAATGGTCAACAATGTTGGGCAAAACGATGGTCGACATACATTGAGTGAAGCAATTGTCAATTTTAGATGTTTTGAACCCACTGAAGATCATAGAAGAGTGACCTTGATACTATATTGAGAGAGAGAGAGAGAGAGAGAATGATTTTATATTTTGGTATATAACTATACAAATAGCGGGTACATTTATGAGTGATCTACAAGAAATATGAGTGTTGTACCAATAATAATAAGGGCAAAACTTAGATACAGTACCTTAGGTACAGTACCTCAAGTACCCCTTTTAAAATTAAAACACCTGTCCACTTACTTAACAGTGATACTGCCGTTTCCTTCTCCGTTTATTTCTTTTCCTTCTTTTTTTTTTTTTTTTTTTTTTCCCTGTTTTAGACTAAAGACTTCCCACAAGAAAACTGAAAATCCCAAAACCCCAAGCTCCTACCATTCTCTCTCTCTCACTCTCTGTTCTTCTCTTTCTCTCTTTCTTTCCTTCTCTCTCAATCAGATTAGATGAAATAGACGAATCCAGCTCTGAATTCTCTATCTTGCTCTGTTTTCGCAGATTGGTTGGTTGGCACTAAGAAAATTCGTTGGTATGTATTGGCTAAATCTCATTATAGGTTTTCAATTCTAGTTGCTGGGTTTATGTTATTTTGAGGTTTGGTATAGTTTTTCATTGTTGATTATCATCTAGGTATCAGTTTTTGTTATTGGGTCTGTGTTATTATTGCTTTGGTTTGTTTCGATTTGGGTTTTCAATTATAGTTGCTGAGTTTGAGTTATTTTGAGGTTTGAAAGAGTTTTCCTTTGGCTATTTCTGATGAAGGTTTCAATTTTGGTTAATGGGTTTGTCTTAGTATTGCTTTGGTTAATTTTAATTTGGGGTTTCAATTATAGTTTCTGGGTAAGAGCAACCTTACACAATTTACATCGACCAGAATTTTTTTTATACATACAGTGAGGTAAACTAGAGGAACATAGGTTTAGCAATATTGCTACACTTTGGTCCAAACATGATATACCTATTAATGTAAAATTCAAGATTCCAAAGTGATTTTTTGTATCAACTAACGAAGGGAATATAATATATATAAGGCGCAAAGGAGGGGCTAGCTAGTTAATTTGTGCCAAGTTTCACCTTGGATGCTCCTATTATCTGATTATTTTAAGCACTATACTTTATACTTGAAGTGATGGGCAATTGTAGAAAATTTTACCAATGCTAATGTAATGATGTTCTGCTACTTTTGAGTTCTTGGAAACATATCTCCAGTTTGAGAATTAATGGTTTTTATGGGAACAAACAGAGAGCCGAGGATAATTAAATGGTTCTTTTATGATTTTTTTAAGGTTCTTAACTGTTGACTTATTTGCTTCAGCTATTAAAGTATAAAATTATTTGAGTAAATTGAATGCCACATTGTTTTTCTAAGCCAAGCTAAGAACTAGCTCAAAAATATTACAAAAACATATTAATCATACAATGAGGGGAAAAAGGGGAAGAAAAGGGTGCGGTGCTTTAAAATTTTTTTAACCAAAATCTAGTGAAAAGTTGCGTAACCCTTTATTAGTATTGTCCCACACCAATGGTTGTTGTGTTTAGTACTCATTTTACAAAGTTGTTAATTTTAGAATATGTGGAACCTAATAAGTTGTGTTTGTTAATTTACAGGTTATGGAGAAAGATGGGAAAAGCAACCTTGAAGAAGTTGTGTCTATTGATACAGAGGAAGATACAACTCCAAAAATTGGAGAAAATGAAGACACTAAAGAAGATATAACTCCAAAAATCGGAATGGAGTTTGATTCAGACGATAAGCCATATCTATATTATAATATATGTGCTGGATATGTTGGATTTAATATTCATAGAGATTGGCTGAACAGAAGTAAGGCAAATAAAACAACTATCATATCCCGTAAGTATTCACTAGGTACTGCTGGATTTCTGCATTGGATAGTTGCTACCTGCAGCTTGTGGGCTGCTGTTTTCTTAATGCAATTGCATCAATTGCACTCATTGAATAGGCTTGCTTGTGTATCTAATGTTGAAAGTGGAAATAAATACATGTGTACATAATATTACAGATTGCATCATTAATTTCTTTTAAGCTGAATATTGCCAATTGTTGTACGTGTACAATTTTTTTGTGTGGATTATTTAATTAGTGTACTGGAAAATCTTAGGGTCTTCTTGGTTTTTGATGAGGGCTGTCCTTATTGGATCATAAATGAATATAGCCAATTGCTTTACTAGTTATATGCTTTGCCTTCAAGATCATATCTCCACTTCATGCAAGACCCGCTTGGAAAAATAGTACCTGCTTTGGTATTTTGGATGTCAGAAGCTTGAAAGAAAGCATTGATTTTTTCATTCATCAAGTAAAATTTGCATCAATATATTTCTTAGCTTAACAACATGTCCAGTCAATACTAAACTAACAATATCATTTTACATCACATAAATTTTTTCTCATATACACAAATATGCACTTCCACACAAATGTACTGCACATCTATACACATAGCTCTTAGTTTCCACTATTTTCTTTAAGTGTAGGCAAATGAAGGCTGGTGGACTCTTTTTATAAAGGATGAGGCAACTTGTGGTGAACATAAAGCCAAAACTCACAATAAATTCAAATGAAATGGCGTAAATGCCCCACTTATAACTCAAAAAAAAAAAAAACCTAGTTTTAATAATAAAATGAAGTAAACAGTGTTTTATTATTGTGAACTCACATTACAAATATCACAAGGCATATTGCAAAAGAGAATACACTAAAGTAAAATCATAATTCACTAATCAAATACAATGCTTATTGGGCAATTTTTAAATAACTTGCAATTGTACAAAATAATTTGAATGTATTCATCATCTTAAGTCCTACTGCCTATTCAATCTAACACGTCTTTTTTCCGTTTGAAATGGTTGAGCTGCAAATCACTTCATATCTCAAGACACTTGAAATGGTTGAGTTGCAAATCACTTTATGTCTCCATTTTGTATAAATCTTTCGTCCAAACAATGCATATATTTTTGGATATTAAAATTGTTTCTTTTAGTTCTCCTACTGGGCTCAACACTGATGCATCTTGATACTAAGATATTCTTTCCAATCAGTGAGGAGATATAACAAGATCAGTCCGATTAATGAACTCAATCAACTCGTATTGGTGAATGAGAATAGATTTTTTAGGTAGGCTTTAATACACCAAGAATGAATGGTCAATCCTTGAGATGCATCCCTCATAAATCCTAAAGTGGCAAACTTTGCCAATCTGTCTGCCTATGCACAAGTTAGAACCAAGGCAAAATGAGAAATATTAACAAAAATAGTCAAAAGATGGTAAATTTTCATTTCTAAATAATCAAACAAAGTGAATAACAATACACACAATATTTCAAGAATAATAAGTTCCAACAAAAATTCTGAACTATGTTTTGAACTTTAGCTTGTAAACAATTAAACCTCCAGTTGGAAAAGAACATACAATTGTGAATCTTGAGATCCATTGTCATTCTTTAATTTTTGGTCAGAGGATGAATTAGATTTATTCAGCCAACTCAAATTGGCTTCACCAATAAAATATATAAGTTATATATGAACGAATACGTGCATACCCTGAATTAGCAATGACAATGCTGACATTATATTCGGATCGTTAATCCTGTAGGGCATATGCATTTTTAGGTCATTATAACTTCCCAAGTAAAATACCTAACCAATCTGTGTAGATTAAAAAAAATGATCATTTAATTCATTACCAAAACTGCTTGAGCCAGTGCTTCACAAATCACAAGCTAGCTGAAATCAGAACAAGAGGAAAGTTAACACTGCCCATGTTTAAAATATAAATGAAAAGAAAAGAATATGCAATTTATACTGGCTTTAAGGTTGTATAGGACCAATTTACTAAGTACTAACACTACACCAGAACGTCTCCATGCTATCGAAGTTGATTTCTAATAAAAGCAACTGCATTTGAGCTGAAAAGCAATATCAAAAATGTTAAGCAACTGCAAACCAGCCAAGAAAGACTACAATTTAAAGAACTGTCAAATTCATTATTGACAAGAAAGAATATATTTCTATAATCATCAAGGAAACATTCTTCTCATTAAAATGGTGTTCGAGTAACATTGAACACCATTTTAATTATTTGGGGAGTTTTTCACATCTAATAGCGATAACTATAATTTTCACATCTGGAAATATGTTTCCAAGAACTCAAAAGTAGCAGAACATCATTACATTAGCATTGGTAAAATTTTCTACAATTGCCCATCACTTCAAGTATAAAGTATAGTGCTTAAAATAATCAGATAATAGGCGCATCCAAGGTGAAACTTGGCACAAATTAACTAGCTAGCCCCTCCTTTGCGCCTTATATATATATATTATATTCCCTTCATTAGTTGATACATAAAATCACTTTGGAATCTTGAATTTTACATTAACAGGTATATCATGTTTGGACCAAAGTGTAGCAATATTGCTAAAGCTATGTTCCTCTAGTTTACCTCACTGTAAGTATAAAAAAAATTTTGGTCGATGTAAATTGTTTAAGGTTGCTCTTACCCAGAAACTATAATTGAAACCCCAAATTAAAATTAACCAAAGCAATACTAAGACAAACCCATTAACCAAAATTGAAACCTTCATCAGAAATAGCCAAAGGAAAACTCTTCCAAACCTCAAAACAACTCAAACTCAGCAACTATAATTGAAAACCCAAGTCAAAACAAACCAAAGCAATAATAACATAGACCCAATAACAAAAATTGATACCCAGATGATAATCAACAAAGAAAAACTCTACCAAACCTCAAAATATCATAAACCCAGCAACTAGAATTGAAAACCTATAATGAGATTTAGCCAATACATACCAACGAATTTTCTTAGTGCCAACCAACCAATCTGCGAAAACAGAGCGAGATAGAGAATTCAGAGTTGGATTCGTCTATTTCATCTAATATGACTGAGAGAGAAGGAAAGAAAGAGAGAAAGAGAAGAATAGAGAGGGAGAGAGAGAACGGTAGGAGCTTAGGGTTTTGGGGTTTTCAGTTTTCTCATGGGAAGTCTTTAGTCTGAAACAGGGGAAAAAAAAAAAAAAAAAGAAGGAAACGGCAGTATCACTGTTAAGTAAGTGGACAGGTGTTTTAATTTTAAAAGGAGCACCTGAGATACTGTATCTAAGTTTTGCCCAAAAGTAATTACTTTTTTTCTTTCTTTCTTTTGTATTTTAAAAATTTTTCCCCTTGAGCTCAAACAAGCACTTCACATAAGTAAACTTTCTCTAGTTCTTGGCAGTTCAAGAAAATGTTGTCATGTTAGTTCCATTGTGATAACTTCCCAAATTTTTTCAATTAGGCTTATATTTTAGTAGTTTATCCCCAAGGAATCAACCAGCATGTTACCCTAGAGAGATGCTAAGCACATTACTGAAAAAATGGCCAAGCCTTACGTCCAAATGATAGGTCCTGATACCAAATTGTGATTAGACTAATACCAAACAAGTATATTAGTGTTACCCAATGGAATTTAGCACAAGAGAGGAAGAAGCAGACAACTACAATAATTTTTTATAATTGTAAAATTATACAATAAATATTTAGCCTCCTTTTATTCTTTCTAAAAGGTTCTAGGACTTTTGTTTTTTTATATGCGTACATCATTTTTTAAAATTTTTTAGTTGTCTCATAGGTGGAAGTCAATGAGCCATTTTGCCTCCATTTATTCTTTCTAAAAGGTTTTGGAACCTTTGTTTTTTATATGCTTACATCATTTTTAAAAATTTTTAAAGTTGTCTCATAGGTGGAAGCCAATGGGCCATTTAGCCTCCCTATATTCTTTCTAAAAGGTTCTAGGACCTTTTTTTTTTTTTTTTTTATATGCATAAAAGAGAATTTCTTTTTCTTTTTTTTCTATTTATTTAGGGCATTTGACTTCTCTTTATGTTTGTTTTGACAATTATGACATACTTATCTTTCTCCTACTGGAGTCTCATTAGGATGAGCAAAACAACACAATCACTAACATGCATTCATACCTCTAATACATGCATGCTTTGATATCTACCCATGAAAGTAAATTGATGCCCCTCCCCTCCTCTCTTCTCCCCAACCTCTAAAAAAGAAAAAAAGAAGCCATGTGCAATTTCAGATTTTACTAACCTGTAATAGGAGTGAATGATGCTTTGAGTTTTTAGTGGTAGTTTTCTCCTTTGTTTTCTTTTCGTCAGTCTAAACTTCAGTTTCAACTGAACCATTTTCAGCAACCTCTTTATTAAGCTCTACCTGCAAAATTTAGTTCATTGGATAAAGAAAAGAAAATCTTGAAACAAAAGGAAGACATATTCACAAAAATTTTAGAAGTCCCCATAAACCACCCAATTATACAACATCATACAATTAACATCTCAATCTAGTTAATAGTGATGAAATTAAGAGAGCACATTGGTAATAGGTGCAAAGCAAGTGTCTAACTCATTAAGTGTAAAGCAATGTGGCGCAAGTGTCCAACTCACCACAGAAGAAGAGAGGAATGTCAATTTTTACCCAAAAACATAAAACAACTTTGTTATGAGAAATACAATGCTGCTCTTTACTTAGCAATTCCAATCCAACCAAAAAGAAGAAGAAGAGAGGAATCAACAATGTTAACCTTTACCCAAAAACATAAAACAACTTTGTTGTGAGATTGAGAGGAATCAACCATAATTAGGTAAGTGTTTTTGACTGCCAAGGTTTGTACTTATTCCTTCTTTATCTTCCTACACTACTTTTATTCATTCTTTATCTTCCTACACTCTGTTTTTATTCATTCTTCATCTTCCTACCTTCTTCATCTTCTTACACTCTGTTTTTATTCCTTCTTCATCTTCCTACCTTCTATTTTTATTCCTTCTTCATCTTGCTACACTCTATTTTTGTTCTTTCTTCATCTTGCTACACTCTATTTTTGTTCTTTCTTCATCTTCCTACACTATTTTTATTCCTTCTTTATCTTCCTACACTCTGTTTTTATTTCTTCTTCATCTTCCTACACTCTGTTTTTATTCCTTTTTCATCTTCCTACACTTTGTTTTCCTACCTTCTTCATCTTTCTACACTTTATTTTTATTCATTTTTCATTTTCCTACACTGTTTTTATTCATTCTTTATCTTCCTACACTCTGTTTTTATTTCTTCTTTATCCTCCTACCTTCTTCATCTTGCTACACTCTATTTTTATTTCTTCTTCATTTTCTTACACTCTGTTTTCATTCCTTTTTCATCTTCCTACACTCTGTTTTCCTACCTTCTTCATATTGCTACACTATATTTTTATTCCTTCTTCATTTTACTGTACTCTATTTTTATTCCTTCTTCATCTTCTTACCTTCTTCATCTTCCTACACTTTGTTTCTGTTTTTATTTCTTCTTCATCTTCTTACATTGTTTTTATTTCTTCTTTATCTTCATGCACTTTGTTTTTATTTCTTCTTCATCCTCCTACCTTCTTCATCTTGCTACACTCTATTTTTATTCTTTCTTCATCTTCTTACACTCTGTTTTTATTCTTATTTCATATTCCTACCTTCTTCATCTTCCTACACTCTGTTTTCCTACTTTCTTCATCTTCTTATATTTTGTTTTTATTCCTTCTTCATCTTCCTATACTGTTTTTTCCTTCTTTATCTTCATGCACTTTGTTTTTATTCCTTCTTCATCCTCCTACCTTCTTCATCTTACTACACTCTATTTTTATTTATTCTTCATCTTCCTACATTCTATTTTTATTCCTTTTTCATTTTCCTACATTCTTCATATTCCTACACTCTGTTTTCCTACCTTCTTCATCTTTTTACACTCTGTTTTTATTCCTTCTTCGTCTTCCTACACTATTTTTTTCCTTCTTTATCTTCCTACACTCTGTTTTTATTCCTTTTTCATCTTCTTACACTCTGTTTTCTTACCTTCTTCATCTTTCTACCCTCTATTTTTATTCCTTCTTCATCTTTCTAAACTGTTTTTATTCATTCTTTATCTTCCTACACTCTGTTTTTATTCGTTCTTCATCCTCCTACCTTCTTCATCTTGTTACACTTTATTTTTATTCCTTCTTTATTTTCCTACACTCTGTTTTTATTCCTTCTTCATCTTTCTACACTCTGTTTTCCTACCTTCTTCATCTTCGTACACACTGTTTTTATTCCTTTCTCATCTTTCTACACTCTATTTTCCTACCTTATTCATTTTCCTATACTCTATTTTTATTCTTTATTCATCTTCCTACCCGTACAACCATGACAAACCAAGTTAACTCTTTACTTGAGTCAATGAGAGCCTCTTCACCTATCAAAGCCACAACTGATAGTGCCTCCAGCTCTTCTATTGTGAGTATTAGACTTCTAAGGATTTTTATTTTTTATTTTTTATTTTTTATTTTTGGTTTTTATGGTGTTGCGTAGGATGAATCTGATTTTTGTTGTTTTAATATTGGACAAAAGTAGGTCCTTTATAGAAATACGTAGGATTTTTTGCTAGGTTTTATTTTTTATTTTTTACTGTTTCTCTCTATCTCTCTTCCTCTTCATCTCTTTCTCCCTCTTCCTAACCAACAACCACAGCCACGCCACCACCACAGCAACCATCCACCACCACCATGAACATGACCCATAACACAACAGCAAACAAAGTAAAACCTACCTCCACAATTATCAATCAACCCCACTACCATCGCCAAAATCATCCAACCAAGAAACCCACTGATAAACCCATTAACAAAAACCCATAATTAAATCAAATCAAAGTTAAATTCTTTAAAAAGAACAAAAATACCCGATCCGCCAAAGTCCCCGATCCAAATGCAACCACACCCACACCCACACCCACACTCAAACTAAACCAAACCATAGCCAAAACCTATCACCAATACCGATTAGCCACCCACAACCAAGTCCTATTAGCAAACCCACGACCACGCCAATCTCTCCATCACAACAAACATGCCATTGCAAACGACCAGACCCACGCCATCAGATACTGTGACCTCCCAACCAGAACCACCAAATTCCTTGACCACGCCGACTCGCCACAAAAAATCGCCCTTGACCAAACCCAAAAACCCTTGAATCTCGGTTTGAAGAGAGAGTGATGGAGTGAAGAGTTAAATGGGTAGAGCTAACAATCTATAGTGCTGGATTTATTGAGATTAGAAGAGAAAGAGAGAGGTTGAGATGAGGCTGAGCTCCGGCGAGAGAGAGAGAGAGAGAGAGAGAGAGAGAGAGAGGATAAGAGAGTGAAGAGGATGAGAGAACAAAAAATAAAAATCAGATTCATCCTACGCAACACCACAAAAACCAAAAATAAAAAATAAAAAATAAAAAATAAAAATCCTTGAGAGTCTAATACTCACAATAGAAGAGTTGGAGGCATTATCAGTTGTGGGTTTAACAAGTGAAGAGGCTCTTATTGACTCAAGTAAATAGTTAACTGGGTTTGCCATGGTTGTACAAATAGGAAGATGAAGAAGGAATAAAAATATAGTGTAGGAAAATGAAGAAAGTAGGAAAATAGAGTGTAGGAAGATGAAGAAGGTAGGAAGATGAAGAAGGAATAAAAACAGAGTGTAGGAAGATGAAAAAGGTAAGAAAACGTAGTATAAGAAAATGAAGAAGGTAGGTAGATGAAGAAGGAATAAAAATAGAGTGTAGGAAGATGAAGAATGAATAAAAATAGAGTGTAACAAGATGAAGAAGGTAGGAGGATAAAGAAGTAATATAGGAAGATGAAGAATGAATAAAAACAGAGTGTAGGAAGATAAAAAATGAATAAAAACAGTGTAGGAAAATGAAGAAGGAATAAAAACAAAATGTAAGAAGATGAAGAATGTAGGAAAACAGAGTGTAGGAAGATGAAAAAGGTAGGAAGATGAAGAAGAAATAAAAACAGAGTGTAGGAAGATGAATAAGAAATAAAAACAGAGTGTAGGAAAATGAAGAACGTAGGAAAACAGAGTGTAAGAAGATGAAGAAGGTAGGTAGATAAAAAAGGAATAAAAATAGAGTATAAGAAGATGAAGAATGTAGAAAGATGAAGAAAGAATAAAAACAGAGTGTAGGAAGATAAAGAAGAAATAAAAACAGTGTAGGAAGATGAAGAATGTAGGAAAATAAAGTGTAGGAAGATGAAGAAAGTAGGAAGATGAAGAAGGAATAAAAACAGTGTGTAGGATGATGAAGAATGAATAAAAATAGAGTGTAGGAAGATGAAGAAAGAATAAAAACAGAGTGTAGCAAGATGAAGAAAGTAGGAGGATGAAGAATGAATAAAAACAGAGCATATGAAAATGAAAAAGGTAGAAAGATGAAGAAGGAATAAAAACAGAGTGTAGGAAGATAAAGAATGAATTAAAACAGTGTAGGAAGATGAAGAAGGAATAAAATGGCATTCCCATTTTATAAGTGCAAACCTTGGCTGTCAAAAACACTTACCTAATTATGTTGATTCCTCTCAATCTCACAACAAAATTATTTTATGTTTTTGGGTAAAGGTTGACATTGTTGATTCCTCTCTTCTTCTTCTTTTTGGTTGGATTGAAATTGCTAAGTAAAGAGCGGCATTGTATTTCTCACAACAAAGTTGTTTTATGTTTTTTGGTAAAAATTGACATTCTTCTCTTCTTCTGTGGTGAGTTGGACACTTACGCCACATTGCTTTGCACTTGATGAGTTAGACACTTGCTTTGCACTTGTTACCAATGTGCTCTCTTAATTTCATCACTGTTAACTAGATTGAGATGTTAATTATATGATGTTGTATAATTGGGTGATTTATGGGGACTTCTAAAATTTTTGTGAATATGTCTTCCTTTTGTTTCAAGATTTTCTTTTCTTTATCCAATGAACTAAATTTTGTAGGCAGAGCTCAATAAAGAGGTTGCTGAAAATGGTTCAGTTGAAATTGAAGTTTAGACTGACGAAAAGAAAACAAAGGAGATAACTACCACTAAAAACTCAAAGCATTACTCACTCCTATTATAGGTTAGTAAAATCTGAAACTGCACGTGGCTTTTTTTTTAGGTTGGGGAGAAGAGAGGAGGGGAGGGGCATTAATTTATTTTCATGGGTAGATATCAGAGCATGCATGTATTAGAGGTATGAACACATGTTAGTGATTGTGTTGTTTTGCTCATCCTAATGGGACTCCGGCAGGAGAAAGATAAGTACGTCATAATTGTCAAAACAAACATAAAGAGAAGTCAAATGCCCCAAATAAATAGGAAAAAAAAAATTCTCTTTTATGCATATAAAAAACAAAGGTCCCAAAACCTTTTAGAAAGAATAAAGGCAGGCTAAATGGCTCATTGACTTCCACCTATGAGACAACTAAAAAATTTTAAAAAATGATGTAAGCATATAAAAAACAAATGTCCCAAAACCTTTTAGAAAGAATAAATGGAGGCTAAATGGCTCATTGACTTCCACCTATGAGACAACTAAAAAATTTTAAAAAACGATATACGCATATAAAAAACAAAGGTCCCAAAACCTTTTAGAAAGAATAAAGGGAGGCTAAATATTTATTGTATAATTTTACAATTATAAAAAATTATTGTAGTTGTTTGCTTCTTCCTCTCTTGTGCTAAATTCCATTTGGTAACACTAAGGGCATGTTTGGTAGACTGTAATATATACTGTAATGTAATAGTTATTCCTATGGTTTAGTTATTCTTTAGTTTGACTATGTTTTTATTACAAGGAATAGTCATTCCTTATGAAAAGCTATTCTTCAAAATAAGGAATAACTATTCCTCTTTAAAAGATTGTATTAGTTATTCCTTAGTAAGTGTAATAATTTCAAAACTTAATATATTTCCAAATAAACAAACTTTCCATATACATCTAACAATTATAAAAATAAAAAATCATAAAAAATAACACATATCTATCTTAAATTTAAAAATAACAATTTTTAAGGAGATATAATTGTATGAGTAAGATATTTCCTAAAATAAATGTTAAATTTCATTCTAATGTTATAACTGACAACCAAACTAATAAATATGTTTAGTTATTACATTACAACACACTTTATTACTAGTAATAAAGATTACAATTCATGTCGTAATATCCATTCAGTGTACCAAACGTACCCTAATATACTTGTTTGGTATTAGTCTAATCACAATTTGGTATTAGGACCTATCATTTGGACGTAAGGCTTAGCCATTTTTTAAGTAATGTGCTTAGCATCTCTCTGGGGTAACATGCTGGTTGATTTCTTGTGGATAAACTACTAAATTATAAACCTAATTGAAAAAATTTGGGAAGTTATCACAATGGAACTAACATGACAACATTTTCTTGAACTGCCAATAACTAGAGAAAGTTTACTTATGTGAAGTGCTTGTTTGAGCTCAAGGGGAAAAAATTTTAAAATACAAAAGAAAGAAAGAAAAAAAGTAATTACTTTTGGGCAAAACTTAAATACAGTACCTCAGGTGCTTCTTTTAAAATTAAAACACTTGTCCACTTACTTAACAGTGATACTGTCGTTTCCTTCATCGTTTATTTCTTTTCCTTCTTTTTTTTTCCCCTGTTTCAGACTAAAGACTTCCCACGAGAAAACTAAAAACCCCAAAACCCCAAGCTCCTACCGTTCTCTCTCTCCCTCTCTGTTCTTCTCTTTCTCTCTTTCTTTCCTTCTCTCTCAGTCAGATTAGATGAAATAGACGAATCCAGCTCTGAATTCTCTATCTCGCTCTATTTTCGCAGATTGGTTGGTTGGCACTAAGAAAATTCGTTGGTATGTATTGACTAAATCTCATTATAGGTTTTCAATTCTAGTTGCTGGGTTTATGTTATTTTGAGGTTTGGTAGAGTTTTTATTTGTTGATTATCATCTGGGTATCAATTTTTGTTATTGGGTTTGTGTTATTATTGCTTTGGTTTGTTTTGATTTGGGTTTTCAATTATAGTTGCTGAGTTTGAGTTATTTTGAGGTTTGGAAGAGTTTTCCTTTGGCTATTTTTGATGAAATTTCAATTTTGGTTAATGGGTTTGTCTTAGTATTACTTTGGTTAATTTTAATTTGGGGTTTCAATTATAGTTTCTGGGTAAGAGCAACCTTAAAAAATTTACATCGACCAGAATTTTTTTTATATATACAGTGAGGTAAACTAGAGGAAGATAGCTTTAGCAATATTGCTATACTTTGGTCCAAACATGATATACCTGTTAATGTAAAATTCAAGATTCCAAAGTGATTTTCTATATCAACTAATGAAGGGAATATAATATATATATAAGGCGCAAAGGAGGGGCTAGCTAGTTAATTTGTGCCAAGTTTCACCTTGGATGCACTTATTATCTGATTATTTTAAGCACTATATTTTATACTTGAAGTGATGGGCAATTGTAGAAAATTTTACCAATGCTAATGTAATGATGTTCTGCTACTTTTGAGTTCTTGGAAACATATCTCCAGATGTGAAAATTATAGTTATCCCTATTAGATGTGAAAAACTCCCCAAATAATTAAAATGGTGTTCAATGTTATTTGAACACGATTTTAATGAGAAGAATGTTTCCTTGATGACTATAGAAATATAGTCTTTCTTGTCGATAATGAATTTGACAGTTCTTTAAATTGTAGTCTTTCTTGGCTGGTTTGCAATTGCTTAACATTTTTTATATTGCTTTTCAGCTCAAATGCAGTTGCTTTTGTTAGAAATCAACTTCGATAGCATGGAGATGTTCAAGTGTAGTGTTAGTACTTAGTAAATTGGTCCCATACAACCTTAAAGCCAATATAAATTGAATATTCTTTTCTTTTCATTTATATTTTAAACATGGGCAGTGTTAACTTTCCTCTTGTTCTGATTTCAGCTAGCTTGTGATTTGTGAAGCACTGGCTCAAGCAGTTTTGGTAATGAATTAAATGATCATTTTTTTAAATCTACACAGATTGGTTAGGTATTTTACTTGGGAAGTTATAATGACCTAAAAATGCATATGCCCTACAGGACCAACGATCAGAATATAATGTCAGCATTGTCATTGTTGATTCAGGGTATGCACGTATTTGTTTATATATAACCTATATATATTATTGGTGAAGCCAATTTGAGTTGGCTGAATAAATCTAATTCATCATCTAACCAAAAATTAAAGAATGACAATGGATCTCAAGATTCACAATTATATGTTCTTTTCCAACTGGAGGTTTAATTGTTTACAAGCTAAAGTTCAAAACATAGTTCAAAATTTTTGTTGGCACTTATTAATCTTGAAATATTGTGTGTATTGTTATTCACTTTGTTTGATTATTTAGAAATGAAAAAATTCTGGTCAATGTAAATTGTTTAAGGTTGCTCTTACCCAGAAACTATAATTGAAACCCCTTGTAACGACCCCACCCCAACTGTGTAGATATTGTCCGCTTTGGGTCCCATACCCCTCACGGTTTTGTTTTTCCCCAGGTTGCGCTAGAGAAAAGGCCTCTACACATTGAAGGGAGGTTATTCCTTATAAACACATTCTCATGTGCTTCCCTAGGCGATGTGGGATTCCATGGAATGTAAGACCCCCCTTTTTGGATCACTACAATCCACCCCCCTTACGGGCACACGCGTCCTCGCGTGTGGGACCCACCCTTCCGGCTAGGGCATGGCTCTGATACCATCTGTAACGACCCCGTCCCAACTGTGTAGATATTGTCCGCTTTGGGTCCCATACCCCTCACGGTTTTGTTCTTCCCCAGGTTGCGCTAGGGAAAAGGCCTCTACACATTGAAGGGAGGTCATTCCTTATAAACACATTTTCATATGCTTCCCTAGGCGATGTGGGATTCCATGGAATGCAAGACCCCTCTTTTTGGGTCACTACAATCATCTGTAACGACCCCGTCCCAACTGTGTAGATATTGTCCGCTTTGGGTCCCATACCCCTCACGGTTTTGTTCTTCCCCAGGTTGCGCTAGGGAAAAGGCCTCTACACATTGAAGGGAGGTCATTCCTTATAAACACATTTTCATATGCTTCCCTAGGCGATGTGGGATTCCATGGAATGCAAGACCCCTCTTTTTGGGTCACTACAATCCACCCCCCTTACGGGCACACGCGTCCTCGCGTGTGGGACCCACCCTTCCGGCTAGGGCATGGCTCTGATACCATCTATAACGACCCCGCCCCAACTGTGTAGATATTGTCCGCTTTGGGTCTCATACCCCTCACGGTTTTGTTCTTCCCCAGGTTGCGCTAGGGAAAAGGCCTCTACACATTGAAGGGAGATCATTCCTTATAAACATATTCTCACGTGCTTCCCTAGGCGATGTGGGATTCCATGGAATGCAAGACCCCCCTTTTTGGGTCACTACAATCCACCCCCCTTACGAGCACACGCGTCCTCGCGTGTGGGACCCACACTTCCGGCTAGGGTATGGCTCTGATACCATCTGTAACGACCCCGCCCCAACTGTGTAGATATTGTCCGCTTTGGGTCCCATACCCCTCACGGTTTTGTTCTTCCCCAGGTTGCGCTGGGAAAAAGGCCTCTACACATTGAAGGGAGATCATTCTTTATAAACACATTCTCATGTGCTTCCCTAGGCGATGTGGGATTCCATGGAATGCAAGACCCCCCTTTTTGGGTCACTACAATCCACCCCCCTTACGAGCACACGTGTCCTCGCGTATGGGACCCACACTTCCGGCTAGGGTCTAGCTCTGATACCATCTGTAACGACCCCGCTCCAACTGTGTAGATATTGTCCGCTTTGGGTCCCATACCCCTCACGGTTTTGTTCTTCCCCAGGTTGCGCTAGGGAAAAGGCCTCTACACATTGAAGGGAGGTTATTCCTTATAAACACATTCTCATGTGCTTCCCTAGGCGATGTGGGATTCCATGGAATGTAAGACCCCCCTTTTTGGATCACTACAATCCACCCCCCTTACGGGCACACGCGTCCTCGCGTGTGGGACCCACCCTTCCGGCTAGGGCATGGCTCTGATACCATCTGTAACGACCCCGCCCCAACTGTGTAGATATTGTCCGCTTTGGGACCCATATCCCTCACGGTTTTGTTCTTCCCTAGGTTGCGCTGGGGAAAAGGCCTCTACACATTGAAGGGAGGTTATTCCTTATAAACACATTCTCATGTGCTTCCCTAGGCGATGTGGGATTCCATGGATTGTAGTGATCCAAAAAGGGGGGTCTTACATTCCATGGAATCCCACATCGCCTAGGGAAGCACATGAGAATGTGTTTATAAGGAATAACCTCCCTTCAATGTGTAGAGGCCTTTTCCCCAGCGCAACCTGGGGAAGAACAAAACCGTGAGGGGTATGGGACCCAAAGCGGACAATATCTACATAGTTGGGGCGGGGTCGTTACAGATGGTATCAGAGCCATACCCTAGCCGGAAGTGTGGGTCCCACACGCGAGGACGCGTGTGCTCGTAAGGGGGGTGGATTGTAGTGACCCAAAAGGGGTCTTGCATTCCATGGAATCCCACATCGCCTAGGGAAGCATATGAGAATGTGTTTATAAGGAATGATCTCCCTTCAATGTGCAGAGGCCTTTTCCCTAGCGCAACCTGGGGAAGAACAAAACCGTGAGGGGTATGGGACCCAAAGCGGACAATATCTACACAGTTGGGGCGGGGTCGTTACACCCCTAATTAAATTAACCAAAGCAATACTAAGACAAACCCATTAACCAAAATTGAAACCTTCATCTGAAATAGCCAAAGGAAAACTCTTCCAAACCAAAAAATAACTCAAACTCAGCAACTATAATTGAAAACCCAAATCAAAACAAACCAAAGCAATAATAACACAGACCCAATAACAAAAATTGATACCCAGATGATAATCAACAAAGAAAAACTCTACCAAACCTCAAAATAACATAAACCCAGCAACTAGAATTGAAAACCCATAATGAGATTTAGCCAATACATACCAACAAATTTTCTTAGTGCCAACCAACCAATTTGCAAAAACAGAGTGAGATAGAGAATTCAGAGCTGGATTTGTCTATTTTATCTAATTTGACTGAGAGAGAAGGAAAGAAAGAGAGAAAGAGAAGAACAGAGAGGGAGAGAGAGAATGGTGGGAGCTTAGGGTTTTGGGGTTTTCAGTTTTCTCGTGAGAAGTCTTTAGTCTGAAACAGGGAAAAAAAAAAAAAGAAGGAAAAGAGATAAACGAAGAAGGAAACAGCAGTATCACTGTTAAATAAGTGGACAGATGTTTTAATTTTAAAAGGGGTACTTGAGGTATTGTACCTAAGATACTGTATCTAAGTTTTGCCCTAATAATAATAACTAGCCATGAACCTGCGCATTGCGCGTGATAATAATTTTTATGGTGGTTTTATTAAAATTTTTTACAATTTAAACTAATTTAATAAAGAATTAATGTATTTCATAATCATATTTTTATTTATTATAAGAACAATCATAAATATAATATAAGAACAATTATAAATCATAAATATAAATTTTGTCGTACCAAAATGAAAACAATACAATATTTTGTAGAAATTCAAAAGGCAGGTTAACGAAAATATTCATTTTTTAACAAACGTTATTTATAAGATTTTGTGAATTATTAAAAAGAGTATAAAATTTGGAAATTATTCTTTTAGTTTGAAACAAACTTTCTCAAACCTTATTTTTTCTGCCTACAATCCAAAACACCAAAAAACGTAACTAAGAAAATTAAAAAACTTAACAATGATTAATTGGACCAATTAAGAAAAACACTTTGTTGTTGATAATCTATTAAGATTATTTTCTTTGCAAAAATTGTAATTTCATCCAACCAAAACATATTATCAAATAAACAACTATTAGCAAAATCTAATAATCAAATTTCTATATATGCATTGTTATAAAATAATAATAACAATTAAAGTAAAATTACAAAAGATAAAATTTGTCACCCATCTGATTATTTTCATTTGGCTAACTTTTGCTTTTCTCTAAATATATGATATTATAGAATGCTTCTAATACAACTATTAAGAGCACTTTGTCCACCACAAAGGATTAAATAATAAACAAAAATTAGTAAAGTCTCATAATTTATATTAGTAGAATAATATTATATTTTTATATGCTATATTTAATTACTTATAACGCAATAGGATAATATTTAATAATCAAAGGAAAAAAAATTAACAAACAAAAAAAAAAACAATAAATACCAAATCCAAATCATGCTATGTAATAGAATAATATTAAATTTTTATGTGCTATATTTAATTCTTTATAACGCAATAGGATAAAATTTAACAATCAAATAGAAATAGAAAAAAAAAATTAAAAACAAAACTAAATCACATTAACCTAAAGTAGAGTTTTAAAGAATATAAAACATTATCAACCTAAAATAGGGAAACAAGAAAAATAAAATCCACAAAAAAATTGAGAGAGAGAGAGAGAGAGAACATTTTTTTTTTTTTTTGGTGAGGAAAAACTATGCATAAAATGGAAGAGATAATGATGAATTTATAGTAAGAGTGTGTGAATAAGAAAAGAGAAAAATAAAGGAAGATGAAGAGAAAGAGAAAGAATGATATTAATGTAAAGGGTAGTGGGGAGATGAAAAGGTAAGGGAATGAGAAATGTTAGAGAAGTATATAGTGGGGAGATAAAAAGATAAGGGAAGGAGAAAGGTTGGAGAAGTGTAAATATTAAAAAAAATAAATGTTAAAAACAATTATAGGAGAATTGAAAAGAAAAAAGATAATGACATAGACGCTAATGTAGCTCAACTGGAGCGTAGTAACAATAAATGCTACGCTTCAACTTTTAGATATATATAGATGAGTTTATACCTTAGACGTAGGGACCTATCCATTGAGTTTAGTTTAAAGTAGAAAAATGATATGTTGGTAATTGCAAATTACATTCTAATGCAAGGATGATTAACCAAATCCTCTTCCTTTCTAAATTCTCATATACGCTGGAAATCATACATTTTGCATGGACACTAGCTGGAAATTAGATGCTACAGCTACGTAAAATAAAAAGTTGTATGTAACTTGACCAATTTCAATGAAAATGAAATAGAAACTAAACATGGTTCTTTATTATTCAGTACACTAGGAGACCAAATTATGTGCATGACTTAACAACCGTTACATTAGTGAGGAATTAAAGAAAGAAAAAAAAAATAAGTGTTTGATAGGGACATGGAATGTGAGCATCATGGGGTTATTATTCACCAAACAATTGATTATGGATTTGATAGGGGAGCTATTGGCCAAAGAGGTTGTTAAAGTTGTGATAAAGAAGCAAACTCTTCTCTGCAAAAAAAAACATGATGGCACTTTCTTCCTAAATACCATATGTCTTAATCCTCTTCATGACTTTAAAATTTGAAACCCCAAAACCACCAATAAGCTTCTAAACTAAGCAACATTATAATCAAATGCCTATCTAACCGCCACGGGACCTATAGACAGCTTGAAAAATAATTAATTTTTATTTTATTTTTTATAAATATTAAGAAAATATATTTGAATAATATAATTGGGTACCTAACGTGTGTATAATTCTGGACCTCTAGTACTAAAAGCTGACCCTTATTTTGTAGATTTATTGGTTTTGGCTTTGATTTAAGGAACTATTTTGTATATTTTATAGCTTATAAAATATTCAATTGGAATAATATTAGGGACACAAATTTTTCATAACTCACTATCATGGATATCATAGAATTAATCTACAGAGATCATTTTATTATTTTTGAAGATTAATCATTATATTCTAATTCCTACAAGTCTCTAATACTTCCAAGACTCAGTGTCTCGGTTTAATTTTATGACTTGTCACCTTATGTTTGAAAACGAAATATATTGATAGTCAGATATTCGAAAAAAATTTAGATACACTCGTTTGTTCAAAATAAATAAATAGAATATAATAGAAATAGTATAAGTTTTTAGAGAGAGTTTCTATTGTTAGCATCTATTCCTAATGATTGTTTTTTATCATCGGACCAAGACACTAATTAGTTTTTTATGTAGGCCAGAATCCAATCTCAAGTTTTTTATTTGACCATAAAAGATTTTATCAATTGAGCTAATTGGAACCCACGTAAGTATGTACACAAACAAAGTTGACTACAGTTGTGGGTTCCAGTTAGCTTAACTGGTAAAGTCTCTGATAGTTGAATAAAAAATCTGGGATTCAATCTCTACATACACCAAAAATCGATTAGTGACTTAAAAAATCTCTTTATAAAATAAATTTAAAAAAAATTGAGCTAATTGAGATAATTGACCATAAAAGATTTTACTAATTAAGCTAATTAAAACCCACGTAAGTATGTACACAAACAAAGTGGACTATAAGTATGTACACAAACAAAGTGGACTATAGCTGTGGGTTCCAGTTAGCTTAACTGATAAAATTTCTGATAATTGAATAAGAAATCTAGGGTTCAATCTTTACATACACCAAAAATCGATTAACGTCTTCAAAAATCTCTTTATAAAATAAATCAAAAAAAAAAAAAAAACTCAAAAAACTGAGGGTACCAATGTAATTTGAACTTTTTGAGTTGGATCTCCCAGGACGTGCGGTTTTTTTGGGTTGCTAATGCACTGTGGATTCCAGTTAACTTAACTGGTAAAATTTCTGATAATTGAATAAGAAATCTGAGCTTCAATCTCTACATGCACCAAAAATCGATTAACGTCTTAAAAAATCTCTTTATAAAATAAATTTTAAAAAAAAAAATCAAAAAACTGAGGGTACCAATGTAATTTGAACTTTTTGAGTTGGATCTCCCGGGACGTGCGGTTTTTTTGGGTTGCTGATGCATGAGTGAAATGAACTGGCGCTCTCTAACAACGTGAACTTGAACTTAGACTGTGTCTCTCAAGTACATCCCTCTCCGGTTACCTAATTCCAACCGTCTGATACAAAGTGTACATAATCGAGTGGCTGATAGCTAAACTCCTAACCTCAGTTAAATGGCTGATCTGCCCCTGATATCATACGTAAACAAACTTATAAGTCATAAACAAGACGAGGGTAGAAAGTGAAAAAAAAAAAAAAAGATGTAAAAACTGCACCATATATTGGTTCTGTTATAAGCATTTGTCTCAAAACGGTTTTTGTTGTCCATTTAGTTCCCTCTCACCAAAGCATGTTCCCTCTCTTTCCCTCCAAACCCTTTCTTTCATAAATCTCTCTCTCTCTCTCTCTCTAAAACCAGAAGAGAAAGAACCTCTGTTCTTCTTCGTTGCTTCTATCAGGTAAGCTTTTTTTCTCTAAGATTCAAATTTAATCTCTTTTTCTTCATCGTTTTCGTCATTTTGATCTATATCTGAAGTTTCGATTTCAAAGAAATCATAATATTCTGTTTTTTTTTTCAATTTTGTATAACAAAAGCTGTAAATAATCAAACGGAAATCATTTTCTCTGTGATTCTTATCAGCAGGAAAAGTAGTAGTTCAAGAACTGAAAAAAAATGCAAACCGACTCGTCGTCGAGCACCGTCACCGCAAACACCATGTCCGCCTCGCCATTCAAGTCGCAACTGTTCCATCCAAACGATGTCGTTTACAGCTCTCTCTACTCTCCTCCGACCTACTCCTCTGACTCGCTGAATTCGGACTCGGTCTCCAACTCCAACTCCGACTCCAACCGCCTGTACCACTCTCGGACCATACAGGAGCACCAGGAGATCGTGAACCGGAATTCTCTGTACCTCACTCGCCTCCGCGAGGCCACCGGAGAAGTGGAGGCTCTCCGCCAGGAGAACAGCCACCTCCACGTCGTCAATCGCGAGCTCAACAAGCAACTCAGCCTCCTCATCCACGCTTTGCTCAGCTCCTCCGCCACCTCCAACGACTTCACCACTGCCGCGTCGTTTTCTGCTCTCGACGCCGCGTTTCGAAGGTTGAGAATCGGAGGAGGAGGAATGAACGAAGGAAGCGATCACGATCACGATCAGATCCCCTGGGATGACGTGGCGGCGGTGCCAGATCTGATTGAGAGTCCGACGAGCGTGATCGAGAGCGGAAGGCTCCAGAATGCTGACGTGGAGCGCTTCTCGTTACCGAAGAGTATCTCGGTCAGGTCCAATGGTTACTTGAAGAACAATCCCGCTCATCACCAACCTGCTGGTTCCACTCGCACGACCCGGACCGCGACTCGGCCTCGACCCGCGAGTCCACTCAACGTCACGGTAATTATGTAATTTAACGGTTTTTGCTTTTTATTCTTTTTAATTACTTATTATTGCGAAATTGCCATTGCTTGCTTGATTTTTATTTTGTGTTTTTGAGTAAAGCTGAAGAACCCTGAAACTAGAAATTAATGTAACAGTTATTAGAAAAAAAGACCATGGATTGATTAGCTTTATAGGCTTGGATGCGTGACACGTGTACACAAGGTTTTATCTTGATTAGTCTTTATAATAATCATAGTAATGATAGTTAAATCTACAGAATAATTGAAGTTCGTAAGGAAAGTGTAATGCAAGAAATGGAAGGGGATCATCATGAGAGTCCGAACGGGGAAAAACACTTTTGGCTTTAAAGGCCACCAGCTCCATTGTCTAGGGTCCATAGACAATGGGAAGGCAAAGGCCAGATGTGATGTGAGGCACAAACAAATGTAGGACCCCATTTTCATTCATCTATACTTAGGGTCCGTTTGGATACAACTTATAATTATTGAAAGTTGTTGAAAACTGATTATTGCTGAAAACACTGTAGCAAAATAATTTTTAAATGTATGAATAGTACCGCGGGACCTATTTTTAATATTTTTTAATGTGTGAACAGTGGCTGTGGGTCCTATGAACAGTGAACAAACAGTACCAAAACAGTATGTGAACAGTATTTTTGTCTCTGAACAGTAACTTCTATCTCTGACCCGCGTGAAAAAAAAAAAAAAAAAAAGAAAAAAAAAAAAAACTGAAAACGTAATGTGGAAACGCACCGCAACTAAACTGGTTATCCAAACACATACTTAATTGTTGCTAAAATGTTGACTAAAGGAGGATTGGCATTTATTTGGGATAAACAACCTCCTATTGATTTGGCAAAATTGGACAAAAGCAGTATATTTTAAGAAACTGTAAGTAAACCAAACTCACATTAGAAACATAAGAAAATAGCCATCTTCTAGTCAAATGATCACTTAGAAATGTAGTATTAAGGTTTTGACACTTGTATGTATATATACGCACTGGGATGATTTTTAAAACCAAAATAATTTCTTGAATACGCTTGGGCCTCATTTGTGCAGTATAGAAATTTTTTTGTAATAGATACTCTCGCATTGACAAACTAGAATAGGCTTAAAGGATCAAGATGATGTGATCATCTACACATTGGAATATTTATTTTTTTGCGTAACCATCAATGTCCATCTTACATGAGCATGGCTCTTACAAAACACATTGAATTTATTATTTTGTGTAACTAAAATTTTACACAATGTCCATTTCACATAGGCATGCATGGTCCAAACCTATGTGAGAAGATACCAACTCAAAGTACCATATGTTGAGAAAAGACCGGATATAAATAGGAGTGAGATTAGTTAAATAGTATATGTACCCAAGCAGAAAGTCTTCAAGGACCCAAGATCTATTTTTGTGCTTTTCTTATGTGAAAACTAAAGCATGCTATCATTTTCCCTTTCTGCTGATTATAATGTTTAGAAAGTTATTCTGTATGATGATGAATTGATGATACAGCAAAAGGTGTATGTGCCCGGAGTGAAGAAAGAGGAGGAGCCACTTGAACTAGAAGTGTACAACCAAGGCATGTACAAGACGGAGCTATGCAACAAATGGCAGGAGACCGGAGAGTGCCCTTACGGTGACAACTGCCAGTTTGCCCACGGTGTAGAGGAGCTCCGCCCAGTCCTCCGCCACCCACGCTACAAGACCGAAGTCTGCAGGATGGTCCTTACTGGTGTTGTCTGCCCCTATGGTCATCGATGCCACTTCCGCCATGCACTCACTGACCAAGAGAGAGCCATGGGTCCTCTTTTGCCTAGGGCAATAAAGCTCGAAAGGTAAATAGTATTATCACCCAAAAGCAAACGGTGATTAATGAGAGAAACTATTCTTGATATTTGAGTATATTCAGATTTTTGTAAAGCCTCGTTCGGATCACGACAATCACGACAATGGTACATAATACTCATTGATATAACCGGAATAAATAAAAATATGGACATACATAAGATAAGAAATACTTAGCGTCACTAGCGTGGTGATTGGTGAAGTACAATTTGTTGGAGGCTTTTCTGGCCCGAGGGATGGATTTTAATTCGAAGATGGTTCTCATGTGCTTTTTTTTTTCCCCTTACAATCTCTGTGCCATTAAAAATGACATACTGAAACATCATACATATGTGGTTTTTTTTTTTTTTTTTCACCAAAGCAAGCAGAAAAGGAATCTCTTTGTACTGATGGTATTTGATTATGTTGAGCTGAACTTTTTTTTACAAGGTTATCGTTCATTACTAGTTCTCATCGGAAATAGCCTCATGTGGTTACATACATTATTAAGTTATATGAACAAGTTTCTTAATGCATTTCTTCACTGCAAACATTGTTGACACAAACCTGCTTCATGATGCATTGTGTGTGCGCGCGCAGATAGAGAGAGAGAGAGAGAGAGTTGGGCTGTTTGGGATGAGGTCAGGGTTCAAGTAATGAAGATATGAGTTTTGTGGGGAACGATAAAGCCAGCAAATTATGGTACAGTAGTGATAGTGTGTTTTCAAAACACATGTTTTCTCTGGAGTGTGTATAACTCAGCATATGACAGCGTATATAACTATATATCACACAAAGTCTATAACAATAATTAGCATTATGGTACTACCCCTATTCCAACAGAGTTATGTTTATTACAATTTTCACAGTTTTACACAACCTAAAAAACAACTGAAATGATCATGATTTGAAGTCATAATTTTTAACTTAAAAATCATAACTTTAAATTACACTTTCAATTGTATTTGAATTGTGTGTAACACTGTATAAAACTGTTTATGTGCTATAAGTATTTCTCATCTCATCAAGGTGAGACTTGCCGACTTGGGACTTGGGAGAGGGTGAGGCCTAGGGTGCCCAAGACATGCTTGCTTAGTGGGCCTGAATCATGTTTCTTCTCCCTTAGTGGGCCTAGATCTCTCTAGACTCTAGCTGAAGGGTAAGGAATCCTCTAAAGTTCACCTTGTTGCTGGACTTCTTTGTTTTTCTTTTTACCCATTTTTTGGTTATGACTCTTTGAATTTGGTTCCTCTAATGGTTTATATGACTAACATGACGTTGAGGCATGCCAGTTTTCAAGGTCAAATTGAATCTGTTGGAAAAATAAATTCCAATGTATATGCGTGAATTAAATTAAATGAATTTCAAGCAATATAAAAAAATATATATATAATGAAAATAATCGAGCAAACATAGTGAAAACACAACACAATCCTCTAGTGTAAAGGAAAACACTACGGGACAATTCTGACAAATCAATTATATAAATTAGAGATTACAATATACTAATGGTTGTGCAAAATTTCAGTTCACAATAAAATTTGGTAATACAACAATAAATCTAGAGTAAATACAATCTATCTACAAAACACTGGGACCAGTAAAACCAACGCAATAGCAAAATCTTCCCTTTAAATATGTCAACTGCTGGTGTAGCACTGAAGAATTTCTAAAATAAAATACCTCCAATTTATTTCCCTTCTGAGTAGCTTGAGGAAAAAAAAACTCTTTTTTTATCTGTCACTCACTCCATTGCTATTGCTCCCTCACGATATTTAGATAAAGTACAAAAGTTTAGCGCAAGCTTGCACTATGCATTTACCGTTTGTAGTGAGAAATAAAAGTCAATATGGTAAAAAATAATTAACTCTTTACCTTTTTAATATTTTAGCTTTTACTATCGTAACCGTTTTACAATTCACAAGAAACTTTGACCGATAATTGCATTTGCATGCACTGCTCTTCGAACTCAATTCGGTTATTGAGATCTGGTTTGATTATTGATGGCCAAGATTAAGAGTTAAAAAATTTACTTTTAATCTTAACCCTAGATCAAAACGTTTACTTATTTTACAGTTTTTTCCTCTCACAATTGCATGACTATGTATAGCCCGTGAGTCGTGATCCGAATCCTCAGTGATCCAACGAATCTCTATATTTCTTTATCATGCTTATCTTTTTTAAGGAGCGTTTGGTAATGTTGTTCTAGGAATATTGTTTATATTTTTTAAAAATATATATTAATAAAAAAATATGTAAAAATACGTATAATATTATTTAAATATTAAAAAATATTGTTTAAAATTCCTTGCCAAACACCCTTCAACGTGAAAAAGACACGCTCAAATCAAAATCACATCTCATATAAGGCTTCTGACTTTATTTACTGCTTCAAAGGTGTACACTGCCACAACAACAGGAAATACAGAAAAGTTTGACTTCTGTGCATGCCTTGCTTATCAGGCAACCACAACACATGGAGCAAGTAAAGTGTTTCTCATTCTGTAAATGAAACGAGGAAAAGAGGTAAATGGGAAAGGGAGATAGAGGTGGATGAAGTTTTTGGAGCTGAGTAGTTTATCTTTTGCTTTTTTGTCTTTCTTTTTGTTTATGTAATTTTTTTTTGTGTTATTCTGACCAGACTTCTTTAAAGCATTTTTCGTTTGAGTAAGATGTTTGTAAAGCCTCGGATCATAATAATAGTACATAATACTGATTGATATTGGAATTAAATAAAAAATGGAAATACATATAACCTAAGAATAATTAGCATCATACAGCCGAAGCTTGCATGAGTGTAGAGTATAGACTGCAAGTCGTGGATCAGTCAAAACGCAGAAGCTACAGCTTGTGTTATTATTAAGATATTACACATATGCCTTTGGCTCCAATTTAAAAAATCAGCTTATTTTACTATTTAGTTTATTTTTGCTAATATTTATGAGTTCTACGGCACTTTTTGGTACTATTCATGAGTCCTATTGTATTATTTTAGCTAATTTTTACCTTTATCTACCATATTCTCAACAAAAAAAAAAAAAAAAAATCAATTTCAACAAAATAAATGAATTCCAAACACAAGCCAAATTGTGTAATTTAAGTGGCACATGCAAGTGTTGTTATATGTTTTTTTTTTTTTTTTTTGGGTAAATGAGTTGTAGACTTGTAGTTACATTATGTTTCTATATGAAAAAAAAACACTCAACTTTCTTAACTATATAACCAAGATCCATAACTTTGGGCATATTCAGTAATATTCAACACTTCGCATTATTTGCAAGTTGGTTAATGGGATGGGAATGAATAAAAATGTGTTTAAATACCTCATGAGTCATATGTGTCAAATAATTATTCAAGAGAAAAAGTGTAATTTCATTGGTATTTTCATTTTAATATTGTTTAAGACTAAAAGAATGGCATATTGTATGGTTCATCCATTTAATTAATGAGTCTCCAATTTAAATGAAGGTTTGTAAAGCAAGCTAAGAGCATTCATAGGATGTTACAAATTTAGTTTTTAGCACCTCAACAAACTATTTTATATATTTTACCAACACATTTTTATACCTAATATTCTATTTTTTTACCACTTTATATTAAATAATATAAATAACTAATTAAAATAATAAAAAACAATCACCACAAAAACAGCCACAGCCACCTCTACACTAGCCACAACCACAACCCACTGTAGAAAAAATAAAATAAAAGCCACAAGCCATCACCACCAGCCACGGCTACCACCACCACCATCATAGAGAATGAGAGATAGATGTAAGAGGAGAGATAAGAGAGAGGGAGAAAGAAAAAAGAAGAGAGAGAGAGAGAGAGAGAGAGAACGAGCAAAGAGAGGAAAAAGAGAGGAGAAAGTGAGAGAAATTATCTTATTTGGTAATAGAATAAAGAATTATTATTTGTTATAATTTGTGAACTACAGTGGACTGCCATAATTGGCCATTTACTGTAACTTATTTGTAAAAAAAATAAAATAAAATAAAAACAACACCATCAATGTAGCATGTTTTTTGTGGTATGGGTTGTTAAAAATAATTTTTTTAGCAAATTAAAAGCATTACTGTGAATGCCCTAATAGAGTAGAGTACTGCAATCTTTACCGGAATATTGTATGGAAGACTAAGAGTCATGTCATATGATATGCTCAAGAACCAAGTAACATTCATGGCATTAAACAGGATGGAGGAAAAATAGTACTCCCTCCGTCCCACTTTTTTTGTCTTGTTTGAAAAGTCAAACTTTTTAAAGGAACATTATTTATTATCTTGTTTACCTTTTAAAAATGTGTAAGTTTCCAAAACTACCTTTAAAAAAATTTATCAAAAAATTGAATTAGTAAATTAATGACTTTTATTTTTAGAAATAGGACAACATTTTGAGACATCTCAAAATAGAATAGAGGACAAAAAAAATGGGCCGGAAGTAGTACCACTCAAGAGTGTAGAGGTCATTTCTTTAGTTTCATAGTCATATGGTAGCTGCTCATTTGTTCCTTAATGCTCATTTCATGGCCGTATTGCATGAAAGAAGTTTTGATTTTTTTTTTCGATTGAGCGTAGCGAGTTCTAAACAGGGGATGGGCCTTATGGTTCAAATTTCTCCAGTTCACATAGCACTGATAGCAGGGCTTAATTTTACCAATTTCCCTACTTCACGAATTGGACCTGTGGCCCATAATACTTTTGCTCTCATTGTAAAGTACGATTTCCCCAATAATGATTTATATTGCTCTCCAAATACGTTGAAATTTCTTTTTGGTGGGAAGTTCTTAACAAATTTTATTGTAATTTACAATAACTTTTGTTAAGAACTTACAATAAAAGTTACTCTTTATTGTAAGTTCTTAACAAAAGTTATTGTAAATTACAATAAAGAGTAAGTGTGTGTGAAATTACAATAATTTTTGTTAAGAACTTACAATAAAAAGTATGTGTTTTTGAAATTACAATAACTTTTGTTAAGAACTTACAATAAAGAGTAAGTGTTTGTAAAATTATAATAAGTTTACACTTACAATTCACAAACACTTACTCTTTATTCTTAAAGTTGAAAATACTTGTAATAAAGATATGCAAAATTTAAATCAAGGTGTGCAAAAAAGTATTTTTAAAAATAAATTAAAGTATTAAGTTAAGAAAAAAATTATATTATACATATATAGTTTTTTCTTTTGAAGTCAGGGGGTTCACCCTGAATATGCTTTAGCACCGCCCCTACTTTGGTGGGAAGTTCTTAACAAACATTATTGTAATTTCTTGGGAAGTTTTTAACAAAAGTTATTGTAATTTATTTATAAAAATTTGCATACCTCAATCACTTAGCTAGGTAATTTCTTTATAAAAATTTGCTCTCACAAGGATTAGTGTAGATTTTTCTATATATATATATATATTAGTCGAGTTTCAGCCTGTTGAACATCAAAAATTATTCTCAAGTTTAAGGCCTTGCAAACCCACAAATCTTAATTTGTTCCTCTCCATATATATATATATATATATATATATATAGTTTTTTCTTTTGGAGTCAGGGGGTTCACACTGAATATGTTTTAGCATCGCCCCTGCTTTGGTGGGAAGTTCTTAACAAAAGTTATTGTAATTTCTTTATAAAAATTTGCATACCTCAATCACTTAGCTAGGTAATTTCTTTATAAAAATTTGCTCATACAAGGATTAGTGTAGATTTTTCTATATATATTAGTCGAGTTTCAGACTGTTGAACATCAAAAATTATTAAGTTTAAGGCCTTGCAAACCCACAAATCTTCATTTGGATGCTTATTATCTTTTTGTTTCTCTCATCTGCGTACACGATGGTGGTTGCCGAACCCAACAATGTCATCCCACGAGCGAGTAAGTCCCTTGTTTTCCCATGGTTGCATGCAATATCTTTGTAAACATTTTATATTCATGCGCAGTTAGGTTTTATATTCATGCAATATCTTTGTCATGTTTGCAGAGAAAAACAGTATCCTGCGTGGAAATATTGTCCAAATGAAAACTGTTGGGAATTCGGGGGCAAAACCTTCCTCGCCTGACCACACAAGTTGTCAAAACTGCAACAAAAGTTGATCTGTATCATTCAATCGAATGAAGAAAATAAAATTGTGACGTTAATGGTATATAGATTGTCTTTTTTTATGAACAATACTTGTAATATAGTATGGAAATAATGGAAATCAATAAGCTAGTCCAAGAGTGTCCCGTGTTTTTGTCCATATCAATGTTATTAATTCCATTTTGGACCCCATTTCGGTTTGTCAAGTAAAATAGAATATTTTGGTACCGGCCTATTCCAGCGTATCGTTTCAAAGTGTTTCGAGTTCTTTAAAAAAAAAGAAATATATATATATATATATATACAGTATAATTTTTTTTCATACTTATTATTATAATAATTTAATTCTCTCACATTGTGTGATAAAGAGAACTCCACGCCTACGCTCTATATACAATGTACTTCAATAGGGAGGTAGATACTAATAAGTAATAACCCATCACACCATTCAAAAATAAAAAAATAAAAAATAAAAAAATTTCAGATTCACTAGAAGACAATTATATCTTGGAAGTAGGAGCTATTCAAAACTTTACTAAACCAGATAACCATTTTTAAAAAATAACAAGTCTCAAGTTTTTAGCATTCAGCTTAACAAAGAAAAAAGTCTTAAGCTCTTAGCACTCTAACACTGTGTTTGGTTGGGGTGAAAATAGGGAGGATAGAAAATAGAAGAAGGAAAATAATGTGAAAAACAGTGTTTTCCACTGTTTGGCAAAAGAAGAAAAATGGGAAGGAAGGAAAACCCGGGAGAAAGTTTTCTCTCCTGGAATTTTCATCCTCCCAAATCGGGAGGAAAACTAGATAAGACTAGAGAGAAAAGTGCTCTCACAGCACTTTTACACAAATACCCCGTTCTCTCTCCTCTCACAGCTACAAACACAACAATTTTTATCTTAAACATCTCTAAACTCAAGCATAATTAGATTATCAGAATACAAACTCAAAAACACAATTTTAAAATTAATCAAATCATAACAATAAAAGCAAAAAAAAAAAAAAAAAGACAAAAGACAGAGGACAGAAGCCATCTGACCCATCTGGACTGCGATGAGGATGAAGATGAGCGACGACTTCCAACTGCTTTGGGGACGAATGTTCTGGAATCAAGTAAAAAAAAAAACAGAGAGAGAGCACTGGAGAAAAAAAAGAGAGAATGAGAGTTATGCTTGCTAGTGCTAGAACGTTCTAGAATGAGGGAGAAAAAGAAAACAAAATGAAAGGGGGATAGAGATAAGGACAACGTGTGTGGAGGAGAAAAAAAAGAAAAAAAAAACATATGGATGAAATGAAGGCTAAGAAAGGAGAAATAATATAAAGAATAAAAAAAATCCTAATTGAGAAATGTTGCCACAACATTTTCACAATAATTTTAAGTAACAGATTGTTATTAGTTAATATTGGTGAGTAAAAAAATAATTTTAGTGGTGGATTCAAATTAGAACTAGTAACAACTTTTCACATAAATTTTGTTGTGAAAATATTGCGAAAAATATTGTGGACGTAACACTTCTCATTGAAAAATATAATTGTTAGTAAATTTTATATTATTTAAAGAGTACAAATAAATCTATTTCTTACCTATTATGTAACAAGGGTATAATAGTTAATTTATATAAACTACATTTTCTATACTCCCACTTTTCTTTTCAACTAAACAAAAGAGTTTTTCACCCTCCCACTTTTCCATCCCTCCAACCAAACACACACGAGGGAAAACTAAATATTTTCTATCCTCCCACTTTTTCACTCCTCCAACCAAACGGACCCTAAAGGTTTGACGAAATGTGAAGACAAGCAAGCAGAAAAATGTTGTGCAGAAAGAAAATAAAGCTAAAAATGAAAAGGGAAAAGAAAAGACGGAGCATGCAAATGAAGGTTGGACACTGCTATTGTTGTTAATTTCCTTTTCTCTTCTTAATTTCTTTTTGGGTTATGATTATTTTCTTATGAGTTTAAAGCTTTAGATCTTGTCAAAATAGAAGCTTTACATGTGTGAATGGATCTGTGAACATTTGATTTAAGATGTAAAACAACGTAGTTGTAGGATAGATATATATATATATATATATATATATATATATATATATATATATATATATTTTTTTTAAGGCAAAACCAATACCAGTTGAAATTCTCATTCCATCCGAAATTGGCCGGAATTGACTAGAACGGCCGAAACACCTTGCAACAAGCCGGAATTTGACCCGAGGTGGAATGGGTGGTAGTACCATTCTGGATTGCACACCGGTACGAGAAATTCCGGCCATTCCGGCCAGAACAGAACGAAATTAATAACATTGGTCCATATTGACACATCGAAAGCTTGTAATAATTACTACGTAATGTAAAATTGATGTGGAAATCTCCTTTAACAAAGTTGTTTTTTTTTTTTATACAAAATAGAATTTCTACTCTAGTATATGTATGTGAAGCTCCTTTCTAGAAACTTGAACCTCAACCCTTACCCCCTACACCCCACAAACATTTATACTTGTGGAGTGACCACAGCACCAATGGTGTGCAGTTGGTCCTTTAACAAAGTTATTCAGTAATAAAAAGTTTAGTGTATAACAGAAGGGTTATAAATATTTGAGATTAAGATTTGACTACATTTCCTCGCTTGTGAATTTCCTTTGCTCATACTTGAAATTAATTTTACTTTTCTTCATTTTCATTGGATATGGGTTCATACATGATACTCCATTTGCCTTTTTTACTTTTCTCTCTCTCTTTTTTCTTTTTCATTAGATGTAGGGGAAGTGTTTGTGCTTGAATTCATTTCTCTTGTTTGGAGGATCTCCTTTCATCAATGAGAGAGAATTAAGTGTATGTTTGGTACATTGAATGAGAATTGCAACATGAATAATAATCTTTATTACTAGTAATAAAATATGTCGTAATTGAAAGACTAAACATACACATACATTGGGTTATATATATATATATATATAATTTTATAACTGTTATGCGCATTGGAAAGTTTGTATATTTGAAAATATATTAATTTTAAAGATTATTACCCCTACTAAAGAATAACTATTACTTTGCATGAACCAAAGAAATATGACACAAAAGGAAAATGCTTAGAAACATTTTTACAAACTTGTTTGGGGTGGTGAGAAGAAATGCTGGGAACACTGAACACTTTTGTCCTAATTCGCGACTTTTATCACTCACAATTTGCCACGTAGCGAGTTGTGGCAAAAATTATGCAATTTTATGTTTTTTTTTTTTTTTTTTTTATTTGCTTGTTTGATAAGGAAATTTTATGTTGTCCTAACATTACTTGGGTGATGAGTAAAAAGTGTTCCCCTTTAATATGGTTGAAGCAAATATATAGTGTTTTTTATATAGTGACATGATATTTATTCTTCTCACAATTATGATGAATCTCACTAATTAAATTCATAATAAAACTAATCATAAATACGAGAGAAATGAGCATTATCAAAATTACCTTATAATTTTTCTAATTTTTAATTTACTAGGTTTTATGATAAATGTGTGAAAATAACCTAAAGCTAGTAATTTACTTTTTTTTTTTAAACTAGTTCTATTCCAAGTTTTCTTTTTTTAAAAAAAGTTTGAGAAATAAAGTAAAGGACAAGTCAGGAATCCTGATACCAAGGGACACGTACGGAGAGTGGGAGAGTGAGCATCAGAATTGGGTTGAAGTTGACAAAACGAACGGTGCAAATGGGCCGGGTCATTCATCAATATCAAGTAGGGATGGCAATTTAGATCCGATCTGCGAATACCCGACCCGACCCGACCCCAACGGGTCGGATTTTACCCGGCCCGATAAAGAATAAGGTCGGGTATGGGTTTTAAAAAAAAAAACCTGAAATGGGTCCAGGTCGGGCTCGGGTTTTATCATAAAAAACCCGAAACCCAACCCGGTTAAGACCCGATTATATTATATATAAAATTACTAAATTACCCTCATATATATATAGTTAAAACCCTAAACTTTTGATTCCTCTCCTCATTTCAGCCTCTCACGCCTCTCATCTCTTCAGCTCTCTCACTCATTGCCTCTCATCTCTTCATCTCTCAGCGATCTCACACGCATGGCCACAAGCGAACTCATCAGACAAGAGCTAGCAAGACTCCCATTTTCGACAGATGGAAGTATCGATACCAGAGGAGCTAACCGTCCTCGCCGTTCCGACAGATTTAAGAAGGGAAGGATGCAGTTTCGTCCTCGCCGTTCCCGTTTCTCTCAAGTCTCAACTCCGTTTCGTCCTCGCTGTCACCGATCTCGCACTGTCTCCATTTTTTTTCGTTTTTCTTCTTTTTTTTTTTTTTGGGTTCAGTTCACCTCAATCATGTGAATTTCTGTTTGTGTTTGTGTTTATGATTTCTGAAAGGGAAAAATGAAAATCATAGATCTGAAATTTGTGTTTAGATTGTGATTTTGAAAGGGAAAATGTAGATCTGAAATTTGTGTTTGTGATTTCTGTGATTGTGATTGTGATTGTGTTTGGATCTGAATTTTTTTTTTTTCTTTTGGTTGGGCCACGAATTGGGCCCAATCCTTTAACAGGGCCCGCGGGGCCCGGCTGGGGAGGGTCTTGGGCCTGGGAAAAAAATCCGCTTAGTTAACGGGCCGGGTCTGGGCCATGGGTCTTGACCCACGGGTCGGGTCCAAGTATAGAAAAACCCGGCCCGAACCCGACCCATTGTCATTCCTAAATTATCAAGGGAATCATTGCATATGGGCTATCATTGGTCTGTTTGAGTTTTTGTTGTTATATATGTGAAAAAAATTTGTTCTTTACATTGTTGAGTTTTGGGTATCTTGAAACTTGAGAGAGTTTTCTGAATTGGGTGGGTGATGTAAATTACGTAATGTGTATAGGTGTGAAACTGTGTAATGGAAGTGGGCCCCACTGCTTTGCTTGTTTTTGTTGTAATGTGTAATGGGTGGTTTGTACTTTCACTGCTTTGCTTTGTAGTTTGTGGAATTTGAAGGTTTATCTGAATTTCTCTCTAGTTTGAAAGCCACTAACCTTTTTTTTTTGAGAATATAAGCCATTAACTTGAGGTAATAATACTGATAAACATCTATTTTGATTGTGATATGCATGGTTAATCTTTGTCAGATTGATTTTTTTTTTTGCTTTCTTTATAAGGTGGAGGATTCATGGGTTAAAATGAGAATTGGGGGATTTAAATTTGTATGAAGTGTGTATTTGGATACTGCTTATTTTGCTGAAAACTGAAAACGATAAAAATAAATAATAAAAAAATTACTATTCATGCTTAAAAGTACTGTTCATATGCCTAATTGCATAGTTCATGCCCCATGAACAGTGCAAGAGGTGCTGGACTTATAAAATAAAAAAACAAATAAATAAATAAAAGAATCAGCCAAACGCAGACGTGGGAAGCGCATAACGCACTTCCTAAACGCACCCGAAATAAGTTTTGTATATTGCTTTTCTTGTTGCTGTTATTTATTTACTTATGGTTGTTAGTATTATGTGAAAAAGTATGCTTAGTAATATATTAAAAATATAAATAAAAATATTTTTAGAATTTTTTTAATCGTCGCACCCGCACCTGAATCCGGGAACGCACCTGTACTTCATAGTTTATGGTAGCCTTCTTGTGTTGTTATAATAATCCATTAAGGATCTGTACAGTTTGGAAACTTTTTAGTGTTTTTAGACTTGATGCATTTGCTAAAATAGTTTTGTAGATTTGATGAATGATCAATTAACCCAAATCGAATAGCCATAATAGCCCCATGTAAAACAAATTGGGTAGCAAAGCCTTGAACACAAAGAACCCTTTAAAATTAACCAGAGTAAAATACCATGCAAATTGTTGGTTTTTGAGGATGATTTTAATATCTTTTGTTGGCCATGAATTTATCTCATTCAAAAAGAAAGAAAAAAGAAAGGGCTTCATGAAGCTTGTCTCAAGAAACAAAGTGAAACAATGGAGCTTGCATTATGTTCTATTAATTAATGTGGTGCTTTTGAAAAACAATCTAAACTAGCTAAATGGACCCAATATTATTCCTGATTGTAATCCAAGACTATCTATAACAGTTGCATTGGCCATTGAGCCCTCAATCGGAGGTGTCAATAAGATGAAGACTACGACAACACAGAATTTTTAATGATATCTAACTAAAAACCATTTAAGAAGAATTTTCATTTTTACAAGGATATATATTTTTCTGAAAACCCCATGATTGTTCAAACCCCCACACAAGTATACATAAGAGCATCCACATCAGCAGATGCAAAATCTTGTATAATAGAAAAAGACACCACTTTTACATATTTTGCCTAAAAAATGCTTCACATCAGTGCTTCTAAAAGTGTGTAAAGATGTGTATATTTATGCACTTGCTACAGTAACCGTGTATAACGAACTCAGTGACTTCTCCTCTGTGCACAACAAAATCAGTAACTTCGCCTCTCCTTATCTTCTTTTTCCTCAGATGCACACAAACACACCCACACACAAACACATCCACACAGACAAATCAACACAGAGATACTCAAACACACCCACACACAAACAAACCTACACAAATAAACCAACAAAGAGACAAATCGGTGCTTGATTGGAATGATCGGTGCTTGACTGGAACGATCAGTGCTTGTGGGTCTTGTTTGATCAGTGCTTGTGGGTCTTGCTTGATCAGAGCTCGTGGGTCTTGCTTGATTGGTGCTTGATCGAGTTTGATCAGAGCTTGTGGATCTTGCCTGATCAGAGCTAAGGAGATCTGACCGAGATGGGTCTTGCTTGATCGAAGCTAGGGAGATCTGACCGAGAGGGTGTGGATTAGACTGAGAGGGAGAGTTGTTCAGAAAAAATGGGTATAGAGATGGGTATAGAGATGGGTATAGAGAGAAAGCAACGAATCAAAAAAAATGGGTAGAGAGAGAGAGAGCGCGTATGTAAAGGGGGTAGTTGAGAGAAATAATAAAAATATTGAGAAAATTGATTGTTTAAATAAAATAAAGTGTAGAATAGATGGACTAATGTGGAATATTTTGAGAAGTGGGTAGGTAAAATAGAAAAAGTAGGTTTTTAGTATAAAATAGATGGGAAATTATAGCCGAACTGATGCGAACGCTCTAAATATATGACATAAAATGATCATATTGACATATTATTTTAATTTTTTCTTAATAATCAAGTTTAGGTAGATATTTTTAGGTCAACTATTTTTGCCATGAACAATTACCTGCTATTTTTTAATAGATGTCTTTAGAACATTGGTAAATGACTATTTAAAAAAAAAATTTATATCATTTTTATAAATAATATAAAATGCTATTGAAAAATATCAATTTATTTTTTTCTTTTTTCATAAAAAAGTGTCTTTCCCTTTCTTTTTTGGTTAATAAATTGGGTCATTCAATGCCTGTGAGCTTCGGGGAAATATTAGTCAGCTGGTGTGAATGCATCTTTGTATTATACTAGTAAGTGTTGTAATTCACAACGGCGCACCTTTGGTGCAGTGGTCACACTAGTAAGTGTTGATCGAGTTTGATCAGAGCTTGTGGATCTTGCCTGATCAGAGCTAAGGAGATCTGACCGAGATGGGTCTTGCTTGATCGGAGCTAGGGAGATCTGACCGAGAGGGTGTGGATTAGACTGAGAGGGAGAGTTGTTCAGAAAAAATGGGTATAGAGATGGGTATAGAGAGAAAGCAACGAATCAAAAAAAATGGGTAGAGAGAGAGAGAGAGCGCATATGTAAAGGGGGTAGTTGAGAGAAATAATAAAAAAATTGAGAAAATTGATTGTTTAAATAAAATAAAGTGTAGAATAGATGGACTAATGTGGAATATTTTGAGAAGTGGGTAGGTAAAATAGAAAAAGTAGGTTTTTAGTATAAAATAGATGGGAAATTATAGCCGAACTGATGCGAACGCTCTAAATATATGACATAAAATGATCATATTGACATATTATTTTAATTTTTTCTTAATAATAAAGTTCAGGTAGATATTTTTAGGTCAACTATTTTTGCCATGAACAATTACCTGCTATTTTTTAATAGATGTCTTTAGAACATTGGTAAATGACTATTTAAAAAAAAAATTTATATCATTTTTATAAATAATATAAAATGCTATTGAAAAATATCAATTTATTTTTTTCTTTTTTCATAAAAAAGTGTCTTTCCCATTCTTTTTTGGTTAATAAATTGGGTCATTCAATGCCTGTGAGCTTCGGGGAAATATTAGTCAGCTGGTGTGAATGCATCTTTGTATTATACTAGTAAGTGTTGTAATTCACAACGGCGCACCTTTGGTGCAGTGGTCACTCTACAAATATAAATGCTTGTGGGGTGTGGAGACAAGAGTCGGGGTTTAAGTCTCTAAGAGGAAGTTTCACACACATATACACTTAGATTAGGTTAGAGTAGAAATTCTATTTTGTATAAAAAAAAAAAAAAAGTGTTGTAATTCACGAATAAAAATTAATATTGATAGAACTATGTAAAAATAAATCAGGATCCTATGATTCAAAAAATAAAAATAAAAGTCAAGATCCTGTCAATTTGAGCCTACTTTATAATTAAGATTTATATGTTTACTCTTTTTAATTGAATAATGTATTTAAAATTTTAAATGTTACATTTTCAAAATTTGTAATAAGTTAAAATTTATCAAAAAGAAAGCCATAATATATATATATATATGGGTCATGCTAACGAGTGCCCTTAGGGCACTGGTTAAGAATCCAATTAAAGAAAGTTTTTATGGGTAAAGAAAAAAAAAGTAATTAAAGTTTTGACAGTTTTTTTCATTTCCCATAAAAGTGATATTAAAACTTGCTAAAGATTATTATTAGCAACGCAATGTGTATACCATGTTGTGTATGCTAGAGTGAACGCGGAAGAAGAAGCATAGAATAGGAACACTGAGAACACGAGGGTTACGTGGTTCAGCCTTGACGGCCTACATCCACGGAAGAATCCCTTAAGGGCTACATCTTTATTATGTATAAGAGTGTAGTACAATAACCTGTGTTATAATGAACCCTAACATGAGTATATATAGGCGACTAAACCCTAGACTACTAGTACAAGTAGGACTGGGCTTGGGCCTATTACATTGGGCTAATATATATCTCTAACACCCTCCCTCAAACTCAAGGTGGAAGCTCGATGAAGGCTTAAGGTTGGATAAGCATGAGAAGATCATTTGAAGATGCCTTGAAAAATGCCATTGAAGAAACCACAATGAAGAATGTGCCAATTGACCAATTTTGGAGTTTCAAATGAAGAAACGGAGTCCAAAATTGGAATCTACGCGAAAAACTGAGCAAGATAGGCCCTGTCAGAAACTTTTGACTTTTGGTCAACGGTAAACGCAAAAGTCAAAGTCAACTGGTCCAGGGTCAAAGTCAACGGATACTGGTCCAGGTCGGTTCCAGGTTTCCGGGTCGGGTCACGGATCGGGCAGCAAAGCCGCTGACGTCATCATACGACGTGTCGCTAACATGGATTAGGGCTTACATGGAAACGGCTTGCGTGGTGCTAACGTGTCATGATGACATCATCAGATGACGTCAGGATGACATCAGGTGAGTTATTCGGCGCGTGGATTAGATACCAAAAATCCTGAGGCGCGTGAAGGTGCGTGTAAGGTCTGATGGCGGCCAAAATCACAGGTTTCGTAGATCGGCGGACGAGGAGGCCAACGAGGTGGCGCGTGTACCAGAAGACGATCTGGAAGTCAGGATCTGAGGCGGCGCATGGAAGATTTTCCGGAGACAGCTGAGGCGCGTGGCAGGGCTTCCGGTGACCTGATTTCTAGGTTTTGGTCGCGGGAGGTCGTGGAGCACGTCTGTGGTGTTGGTTTCATCAGGCGAGGCATGGATTTGCGCAGATCTGATAAGTTTAGTCACGGCTTGCTTGGTTGTTGGATTTTGACACAGCACAGAGCCATGGGGGCTGCGAGATGCTGTGGAGTCTAGATCCAGTAGACAAACATGTGTGATTTCAGATGGTGGTATGCACTTGAGAATCTTCTTTGTTGTGTAGAGATGTTTGTTTGATGCCAAGAACGAAGTTTGGCTCTGATACCATGTTAAAGATTATTATTAGCAACACAATGTGTATACCATGTTGTGTATGCTAGAGTGAACACGAAAGAGGAAGCATAGAATAGGGACACTGAGAACACGAGGGTTACGTGGTTCAGCCTTGACGGCCTACATCCACGGAGGAATCCCTTAAGGGCTACATCTTTATTACGTATAAGAGTGTAGTACAATAACCTGTGTTACAATGAACCCTAACATGAGTATATATAGGCGACTAAACCCTAGACTGCTAGTATAAGTAGGACTGGGCTTGGGCCTATTACATTGGGCTAATATATGTCTAATATATATCTCTAACACCCTCCCTGCACTTGAGAATCTTTTTTGTTGTGTAGAGATGTTTGTTTGATGCCAAGAACGAAGTTTGGCACTCTTTGAAGACTGGGCTTGGGCCTATTACATTGGGCTAATATATGTCTAATATATATCTCTAACAAAACTTTCTTTAACTGGATTCTTAACCAGTGCCCTAAGAGCACTCGTTAGCATTTTCCTATATATATATATATATATATATATATTTTTTTTTTTTACATTTGAAATACTGTCATGAAAGTTGGCAAAAGAAAGCTGTGCCCATAGAGTCGAACAAAGCTGTTGCCATGTGGATGACACTCATCTCCTTGGATGCAACCACTCCCTTTAAGATTTCCAATGAAATCTTCATTCAAATATGGCAAAGATCTGGAGAAATTTACTTCTCTGTGTTGCTACCAATTCGAGACCGTGTTGTGGTGTTGTCATTATTATGCACAAATCACTACAAGAGTCATTGTTATCATGCACAAATTACCACAAATTATGATAGAATTAATGAAAAATATTTTATCCTTTGACTTTTGTTTATGGTATGGAAATTTAGTTGATAAAATTTTATTTCAATAGTTTCATATTTTGATTTTAGGGTTTATTTAGAGGGCAGTTTGGAGGTTTTTAGGAGATTTTAGGGTATATTTAGAGGGCATTTTAGTCAATTTTAGGGTGTTTTGTCATTATAGAGTTTTGGCATTTGAGGCTTTCCATTTTGAAAATTATGAGGTTTTAAGATGCACAAACTTGTTATTGTAACAATGCATATATGCACAGTTACTGTAACTTTGCAAATCATTATTTTATTATATTTTATTCTCTCTCACAGTCAAACCCTCTCTCTCTCTCTCTCTTCTTCTCTCTTCTTCTTCTTCATCTCACAATCTCTTTCTCTTCATCTACACAGCCGATCAACCATCTGCCCACCACCACCCAACCAATGCAACCCACCACCACCCAACCAATGCAACCCACCACCACCATTTTACAACACATAAAAATCCAACCACAAATTCAATAGAAAATCAATGCAAAATCAAATCCAAAATCAACAAAATTCAAACAAAAAATCATTGGAAATCAAACCCGATATTAATGGAAAATCAACCCCAACATATCAAATGCAAAACCCAAAATAAACCATCAACGGAAAACCATTAACCCAAACTCAAATCATCACAGTCCTGTGTATGCCGTCGCTGACAAATATGGACTAGCGTCTAAGAGAGAGATGAGGGGTATGAGACAAGCGGCTGAGAAGATTTTGATGATAAAGAGGCGAAGAGTTATGTGAGGAGATTGGAATGAGAAAGAGGCGGAGAGTTTGAGAGAAGAGTTTTGTCATTTGGGATGAGAGAGTGAGAGAAGAAACGTGAATGTGGGAGATATCTTAATAAAATAATAAAAAAAAAAGATTAAAAAAAGATTGTTCAAATAAAAGAAAGTGTATAATAGATGAATTGATGTGGGAGTTTTGGATTAGTGGTTGTATAAAATAGAAAAAGTGGGCTTTTATGCTAAAGTAGACAGGAAATTTTGTATAGGCTGATGCAATCGCTCTTAAGGATATTTGGTCATTTAGGAGATTTGATTATTTTAGAGCTTCAGGCTTATTAAGTTATTTTGCAACTTTTAGGGATGTTTTAGAGATTTTAAGGGTATTTGATCATTTTAGAGATTTCCAATTTTTGGAAGTTTCTATTTTTCTTAAGGTTGAAAATATTTTATGTCAAATTTCTATGTTTCTTTAGAGGCATAAAAATAATTTCAATCCTAAATAAAGTGTTTTTCATGATCATCTAAAATTGATTTTTATGATTTTTAATTTTTAATTTAACCAAGTTTTTCAACAGTTATGAATCCAAAAAAAAATAATAATAATAAAAAAAAGGACAATACTTTTCAAAAAAATGTTGTAAGAAAATATTATTATACTATTTTGAACTTGGGCTCATTGGTGGAGGTTTTTTTTCACAAAAATTGATCATTTTGAGATTTCAAAATAAAATTAGGACTATCAGATTGTACCAACTAACCAAGCCATACGAACTAACTAGCCCCTAGTTCATCCTTGTGCTTTTATATCCAAATTCCAAGGTCATGTGTTGAAAGTTTGGAATTTTTATCATCTTGTTTAGAGAATATCATTTGTCATCTTGTTTAGAGAATATCTAGAACCACAAACTTCTGTGCCAAGAATTCTGAGCGATAAATTCCTAACTACTAATATTCTTAACATTTAGAACAACAAAACTGCTGTGTTTCTAGTGAGTACCTTTAGTTGATATAGTGACTTAGCTATTGCCTATTCATAACAAAATTGATTCTAAAAAAAGGGTTTTGTTAACAAGAGTTTCTCGTTAAGGAGGTTTAAAACAAGTCTCACTTGCGTTAGGAAGAAAAAAAAAACTACAAAACAAATATCCTTAAAACTAAAAGTGATTCAATTTACTATAAATGGCCAATCAAGCTGCATTATAAAATTCAATCTTAACAAATACCTTACAAACTCACATAAAGCAAGTGACACAGCTATTGCCCATTCATATACCAAATTTGATTCTTAAAAATAGCCAAATAGTTGTGACAAACTGGCACAAAAATCTTCAGTACACAACTACATACTGTTAGAGATAGAGATGATTTTGGTTGCTTTTGTGAGGCCTTAAACTCATTTGTGCTACTTTCCCTAACCTCCATATCATGCATACAAAAAGCTGTATCATTATCACCCTATGTTCGAATCATCATAAGAGAGAAAATTAAAAATTTAGAACGGAAAAAAGAACCACATAGATAGAAGTTTCTTTTTGTGATAGTGATAATGTCACGGTTAGATGAAGAAGTAAAGCAAGATGAAATGCTTGAAAACATGATTGTGTTGGGTGTTTCTCTCACAGTAATTAAAGAAGCCACCTCGTTATCAAGCAAAAATATTACCCTTGCTGCCCTGTGCAATGAAACTGATTACAAGGAATCTCGTATATCTAGCCTAGAATCCGTAGGTAACCAAATTGAAGTAATAATCTATTTCAAAGGTGCTGTCAATGCTACCATTTATGAAATGGAAGATGTGGTAAAAATTTCCAAACAAGTTGACGTTGTGCGCAAACAAGAAAAGATGGCACTTGCAGATTGTATTGAGCTAGTGGAGTTGTGTCTTGATGAACGCCAATTTGTAGTGAAAATGGTAATTGCTACACCAAGTATGTTCTTTAATGATTCATCTAATGCTAGGACGAGCTTGAGGGTATCAATGTAATTTGAACTATTTGAGTTGGATCTCCCGGGACGTCGGCTTTTTTGGGTTGCTGATGCATGTGAGTGAAATGAACTGGCGCTCTAAAAACGTGAACTTGAACATAGACTCTGTCTCTCAAGTACATCCCTCTCCGGTTACCTAATTCCAACCGTCTGATACAAAGTGTACATAATGGAATGGCTGATAGCTAAACTCCTAACCTTAGTAAAATGACTGATCTGCCCCTGATATTATGCGTAAACCAAACTTATAAGTCATAATTCATAAACAAGACGAGGGTAGAAAGTGAAAAAATAAATGTAAAAACTGCACCATATATTGGTTCTGTTATAAGCAATTGTCTCAAAACGGTTTTTGTTGTCCATTTAGTTCCCTCTCACCAAAGCATGTTCCCTCTCTTTCCCTCCAAACCCTCTCTTTCGTAAATCTCTCTCTCTCTCTCTCTAAAACCAGAAGAGAAAGAACCTCTCTGTTCTTCTTCGTTGCTTCTATCAGGTAAGCTTTTTTTCTCTAAGATTCAAGTTTAATCTCGTTTTCTTCATCGTTTTCGTCACTTTGATCTATATCTGAAGTTTAGATTTCAAAGAAATCATAATTTTCTGTTACTTTTTTTTTTTCAATTTTGTAAAACAAAAGCTGTAAATAATCAAACGGAAATCATTTTCTCTGTGATTCTTATCAGCAGGAAAAGTAGTAGTTCAAGAACTGAAAAAAATGCAAACCGACTCGTCGTCAAGCACCGTCACCGCGAACACCATGTCCGCCTCGCCATTCAAGTCGCAACTATTCAATCCAAACGATGTCGTTTACAGTTCTCTCTACTCTCAGTCTCCTCCGACCTACTCCTCCGACTCGCTGAATTCGGACTCGGTCTCCAACTCCAACCGCCTGTACCACTCTCGGACCGTACAGGAGCACCAGGAGAACGTGAACCGGAATTCGCTGTACCTCACTCGCCTCCGCGAGGCAACCGGAGAAGTCGAGGCTCTCCGCCAGGAGAACATCCACCTCCACTTCGTCAACCGCGACCTCAACAAGCAACTCAGCCTCCTCATCCACGCTTTGCTCCGCTCCTCCGCGGCCTCCAACGACTTCAGCACTGCGGCGTCGTTTTCTGCTCTCGACGCTGCGTTTCGAAGGTTGAGAATCGGAGGAGGTGGAGGAGGACGAATGAACGAAGGAAGCGATCACGATCACGATCAGATCCCCTGGGATAACGTGGCGGCGGTGCCAGATATGATTGAGAGTCCGACGAGAATGATCGAGAGCGGAAGGCTCCAGAACGCTGACGTGGAGCGCTTCTCGTTACCGAAGAGTATCTCCGTCAGGTCCAATGGTTACTTGAAGAACAATCCCGCTCATCACCAACCTGCTGGTTCCACTCGCACGACTCGGACCTCGACTCGGCCTAGACCCGCGAGTCCACTCAACGTCACGGTAATTACGTAATTTAACGGTTTTTGCTTTTTATATATTCCTTTTTAATTACTTATTATTGCGAAATTGCCATTGCTTGCTTGATTTTTATTTTTTTGTGTTTTTGAGTAAAGCTGAAGAACTCTGAAACTTGAAAAAAAAAAATGGTGAAGGATTATGAGTACGGAGAGGACCATGGATTGATTAGGTTTATAGGCTTGAATGCGTGACACGTGTACACAAGCAGAGGTTTTATCAGTTCGACTTGTGTGTGTATTCACTTTCTTGTTGGTGAAGTAAGGCTCATGCCACGTAGACATGTAGCGAACTTATTATGATTGTTTTTATTATTATGAGTTAGTCTTTATAATAATAATAATCGTAGTAACGATAGTTAAATCTACAGAATAAAAAAAAAAAAAAAAAAAAAAATCTACAGAATAATTGAAGTTGTTCGTATGGAAAGTGTAACGCAAGAAATGGAAGGGGATCATGATGATGAGAGTCCGAATGGGGAAAAACACTTTTGGCTTTAAAGGCCACCAGCTCCATTGTCCAGTCTATAGACAATTGGAAGGCAAAGGCAAGATGTGATGTGAGGCACGAACAAATGCAGGACCCCGCTTCCATTCATCTTATTGATTTGGCGAAATTGGATAAAAGTAGTATATTTTAAGAAACTGTAAGTAAACCAAACTCACATTAGAAACATAAGAAAATAGCCATCTTCTAGTCAAATGATCACTTAGAAATGTAGTATTAAGGTTTTGACACTTGTATGTATATATACGTACTGGGATGATTTTTAAAACCAAAATAATTTCTTGAATACGCTTGGGACTCATTTGTGCAGTATAGAAATTTTTTTTGTAATAGATACTCCCTCCTTTACAAACTAGAAGAGGCCAAAAGGATCAAGATGATGTGATCATCTACACGTACGTACATTGGAATATTTATTATTTTGCGTAATAATCTATGTCCATCTTACATGATGCATGGCTAGCTCTTACAAAACATTGAATTTATTATTTTGTGTAACTACTATTTTACACAATGTCCATTTCACATAGGCATGCATGATCGAAACCTTTGTGAGAAGATACCAACTCAAAGCACCAATATATGTTGAGAAAAAACCGGGTATAAATAGGAGTGAGATTAGTTAAATAGCATATATACCCATGCAGAAAGTCTACAAGGACCCAAGATCAATTTTTTGTGCTTTTCTTACGTGAAAACTACAAGCATGCTAATGCTATCATTTCCTTTTATGCTGATTATAATGTTTAGAAAGTTATTCTGTATGAATATGATGATGAATTGATGATACAGCAAAAGGTGTATGTGCCTGGAGTGAAGAAAGAAGAGAAGCCACTTGAACTAGAAGTGTACAACCAAGGCATGTACAAGACGGAGCTATGCAACAAATGGCAAGAGACCGGAGAGTGCCCCTACGGTGACAACTGCCAGTTTGCCCACGGTGTAGAGGAGCTCCGACCAGTCCTCCGCCACCCACGCTACAAGACCGAAGTCTGCAGGATGGTCCTTACTGGTGTTGTCTGCCCCTATGGTCATCGATGCCACTTCCGCCACTCACTCACTGAACAAGAGAGAGCCATGGGTCCTCTTTTGCCCAGGGCAGTAAAGCTCGAAAGGTAAATAGTATTATCACCCAAAAGCAATTGGTGATTGACGAGAGAAACTATTCTTGATATTTGAGTATATTCAGATTTTTGTAAAGCCTCGATCGGATCACGACAATGGTACATAATACTCATTGATATAACCGGAATAAATAAAACTATGGACATACATAAGATAAGAAATACTTAGCGTTGTTAGCGTGGTGATCAAGTACAATTTGTTGGAGGCTTCTCTAGCCCAAAGGATGGATTTTAATTTGAAGATGGTTCTCATGTGCTTTTTTTTTTCCTTACAATCGCTGTGCCATTAAAAATGACATACTGAAACATCAAACATATGTGGGTTTTTTTTTTTTTTTTTTTTTTTTTGTCACCAAAGCAAGCAGAAAAGGAATCTCTTTGTACTGATGGTATTTGATTCTGGTGTGCTGAACTTTTTTTTTACAAGGTTATCGTTCATTACTAGTTCTCATCGGAAATAGCCTCATGTGGTTATATACATTATTAAGTTATATGAACGAGTTTCTTAATGCATTTCTTCACTGCAAACATTGTTGACACAAACCTGCTTCATGATGCATTGTGTGCGCGCGCGCAGAGAGAGAGAGAGAGAGTTGGGTTGTTTTGGGATGAGGTCAGGGTTCAAGTAATGAAGATATGAGAGAGAGAGAGAACCAGCAAAGAAAGAAAAAAGAGAGGAAAAAGTGAGAGAGAAATTATCTTATTTGATAATAGAATAAAGAATTATTATTTGTTATAATTTGTGAACTACAGTGGACTGCCATAATTGGCCTGTAACTCATTTGTAAAAAAAAATAACACCATCAATGTAGCATGTTTTTTGTGGTATGAGTTGTTAAAAATAGTTTTCTTTAGCAAATTAAAAGCATCACTGTGAATGTTCTAAAAGAGTAGAGTACTCCAATCCTAATCAGAACATTGTATGGAAGATTAAGAGTCATGTCATATGATATTCTCAAGAACCAAGTAACATTCATGACATTAAGCAGGATGGAGGAAAAATAGTACCACTCAAGAGTGTAGAGGTCATTTTTTTAGTTTCATAGTCATAAGGTAGCTGCTCATTTGTTCCTTAATGCTCATTTCATGGCCGTATTGAATGAAAGATGTTTTGATTTTTCTTTTCGATGGAGCGTAGTTAGTTCTAAACAGGGGATGGGCCTTATGGTTCAAATTTCTCCAGTTCACATAGCACTGATAGCAGGGCTTAATTTTACCAATTTCTCTACTTCACGAATTGGACCTGTGGCCCGTAATACTTTTGCTCTCTCATTGTAAAATACGATTTCCCCAATAATGATTTATATTGCTCTCCAAATACGTCGAAATTTCTTTTTGGTGGGAAGTTCTTAACAAAACTATTATAATTTTACAAACACTTACTCTTTATTACAATAACTTTTGTTAAGAACTTACAATAAAGAGTAAGTGTTTGTGAAATTACAATAAGTTCTTAACAAAAGTTATTGTAATAAAGAGTAAGTGTTTGTGAAATTACAATAACTTTTGTTAAGAACTTCCCACCAAAAAGAATTATATAAAAAAGAATTACACTTAAAATTCACAAATACTTATTCTTTATTCTTAAAGTCGAAAATACTTGTAATAAAGATGTGCAAAATTTAAGTTAAGGTGTGCAAAAAATTATTTTTAAAAATAAATTAAAATATTAAATTAAGAAAAAAAATTATATTATATATATATATATATATATAGTTTTGTCTTTTGAAGTCAGGGCGTTCACCCTGAATATGCTTTAGCATCACCCCTGCTTTGGTGGGAAGTTCTTAACAAAAGTTATTGTAATTTCTTGGGAAGTTCTCAACAAAAGTTATTGTAATTTCTTTATAAAAATTTGCATACCACAATCATTTAGCTAGGTAATTTCTTTATAAAAATTTGCTCACACAAGGATTAGTGTAGATTTTCCTATATATATTAGTCGAGTTTCAGCCTGTTGAACATCAAAAATTATTCTCAAGTTTAAGGCCTTGCAAACCCACAAATCTTCATTTGTTCCTCTCCATAGCCAAAATGGATGCCAAGACTTCCATCAAGGTTTCCATCATTTGGATGCTTATTATCGTTTTGTTTCTCTCATCTACGTGCACGATGGTGGTTGTCGAACCCAACAATGTCGTCCCACGAGCGAGTAAGACCCTTGTCTTCCCATGGTTGCATGCAATATCTTTGTAAACGTTTTATATTCATGCACAATTAGGTTTTATATTCATGCAATATCTTTGTCATGTTTTTGTAGAGAGAAACAGTATCCTGCGAGGAAATATTGTCCAAATGAAAATTAGTGGGAAACCCGGGCCAAAACCTTCTGCGCCTGACAACACAAATTGTAAAATCTGCAACAAAAGTTGATCTGTATCATTCAATCGAATGAAGAAAATAAAATTGTGACGTTAATGGTATATAGATTGTCTTTTTCCATGAACAATACTTGTAATATAGGATGGAAATAATGGAAATTAATAAGCTAGTCCAAGAGTGTCCCGTGTTTTGGTCCATATTGACACATGAAAAGCTTGTAATAATTACTATGTAATGTGAAACTGATGTGGAAATCTCCTTTAACAAAGTATTTAGTAATAAAAAGTTTAGTGCATAATAGAAGGGTTATAAATATTTGAGACCTCGCTCGTGAATTTCCATTGCTCGTACTTGAAATTCATTCTACTTTTCTTCATTTTCATTGGATATGGGTTCATACATGATATTCCATTTGCCTTTTTTTCTTTTTTCTTTTTTTCCCTCTCTCTCTCTCTCTCTTTTTCTATTTCATTGAATGACCCCTTGTGATTTAAACTAATTAATTAATTTAGTCAAGTTATTAATTAATCAATTTAACATGCAAATACGTGGTAGCACAAACAAATCACCGAATAACTAAATATGCAGCGGAAAATAAATGACACGGTGATTTGTTCACGAATGGGGAAAAACCCTAACGGCAAAAACCCCACCGGGTGATTTTCACGTCACCACTCCCGAAACTCCACTATTATCAAATCAAGCGGTTACAAATAAGGAATCCCAGTACCTTACCAACCTACAGTTGAACCCTTACCCCAATACCCAATTGGACTTGATCTGTAGCGACAGTTCCCACCTTTGATGCACGGCTCCCAAGTAGGTGACTAACCAGATGCGCGGATCCCAGTACGCGACTTCAATCACCAACTTTAGAATGAGAGGTTGGCTGCAGAGTTCTTCAGATCATCCTATGCATGAAGGTCAGGAAGATGCTTGGTCACAAAACCCTAAGGTGCACAATACACAACAACTTCTTGAAGAAGATGACCTAGGTTAAGAACTTCGTCTTAGAGCACAATTTGCTTGAACAAGGATTGCTCAATGCTTATGCAACTTGTGTCTATGTTGACGGCTCTTAAAACACTCCTTAAATATGTTTAGGGTTAGAAGAAAAGAAAGCCCAAAAACACATTCACGGATCCCAAGAAAATCAGATCAGAATTCTGACTTTTTAATTCTCGACAGCTAGCAGGTGTCGAGGTAGGTGTCGAGCAGGTGTCGAGATTTAAAATTTCTGCACTTCAACTTGCTTTTTCTTGGACAGACTTGATGACTTCAACACTTGATCTTGAAACATTGTTTCTTGAAGTATTAAAAACACCTAGAACTACCCAATTACAAGTAGAGTGCGTTTTGTCAAAGGATTAGCCAATTTACATAAAATATGACATATGTTCCTAACATGTAAACACATATGTCCTAACATAGGTCTAAGAGGAAAGCCATTGATTTGATTACTGGGGATGAGCAGTTGCAATATGGGAAGCTAAGAGACTATGCAGAGATGATAAGGTTGAATGATGTGGGAAGTAGGGTTATTTTGCAAACTAAGATGGAGAATGAAAATTCCCAACCAAAATTTAGGAGGATGTATATAAGGTATAATGCACAGAAGGTTGGTTTCTTAGGAGGGTGTACACCAATCATAGGATTGGATGGGTGCCACCTAAAAGGAAGATTTGGTGGGCAAATACTAGCTGCCACAGCTAGGGATGGAAATGATAATATTTTTCCAGTTGCCTTGGCTGTGGTTGAACAAGAGAACAAGGACTCTTGGGTTTGGTTCCTTCAACAGTTTTCAAATGATATTGGGAATCCAGAGCAACTAAATATTGTCTTTATCAGTGATAGGTAGAAGGTGTAAACTTTGTATGTTCACTTCAGTAATACAGGCATGTGTTTTCATTATTCATATTACTAATATTGTTTTTAACTTATCAAATAAAAAATATGCATTGCTATACTAATATTATTTTGCAAGTAGGAATGACCAACCCTACCCAATGGTTTTGCCCACCATGATTTTACCGTAGGAATATTGTCTGGTATACAAATCAATGCCATAGTAATATTGTTTTCTATTGTAAAAGCAATGTCATACTAATATTGTTTTCTATTGAATTCTATGTGAAACAGGGACTTATACCTGCAATTAAAATGTTGTTTCCAACTATGGAGCATAGGTACTGTGTGAAGCATATCTACAATAACTTCAAAGTTGACCACAAGAGGTTGGAGTTGAAGGATGCATTATGGAGATGTGCTGGAGCCACAACTATTAAGGAGCTTGAGAAGAGAATGCAAGAATTAAAGAATCTAGACCCTAAGGCTTGGGAGTATCTTGCTGACATCAACCCTGCCCAATGGTCTAAGTCTCATTTTACCTGCAGGGCATTAAGTAATTGTTTAGCCAACAATCTTAGTGAATCATTCAATTCCATGATTTTGAAGGCTAGGGACAAGCCCATCTTAGCAATGTTAGAGTGGATTAGAGTTAGGCTAATGATCAACCTCTATAAAAAGAGGAAAGGTATAGAGAAATATGTTGGGAAAGTGTGTCCAAATATTCAAGACAAGTTAGAGAAGTTGAAACAAGAGAGTATACCTTTTTGTGCTACTCCATCTGGTAGGTTCATGTATGAAGTTGATAATGACCGTGAAAGGCATGTGGTTAATTTGACAAATAGGACATACAGTTGTAGGATATGGGATTTAATTGGACTGCCTTGCAAACATGGCATTACTGCTATTTTTAACAACCTAGAGGTGGTGGAAGATTATGTGCATCCTTGCTACCTAAGGGAAACATATCTTCAAACTTACCAGGAGATTATTCAACCAATGCCTGGCCAATCAGAATGGGTTCAAACTAGACATGCTGCTCCTATTGCCCTTCATGTTTACAAGCCACCTAGTAGGCCTCCTAAGCTAAGGAAAAAAGCCCCTGACGAGCCAAGGAACCCATATAGGATATCTAGAATGAACAAGACTATCAAATGTGGGAAGTGTCATAGAGAATGGCACAATTCAAGAGGTTGCAAAGCTATCATTACTGGTGAGACTACATGGCAAAGGAGACAGAGGCTTCAAAAGGATAAAGTTGTAAGTATATTTAGAGTTCAACCCTAGTCACTTCGTTCCTTGCTTCATATGTTTGTAAGCTGTCATTATTGTTGTCATATGTTTGTAACTTGTACTGCTGTGATATATGCACAGGGAGTTAATTCTGCAAGTAGGACCAAGAAGAATGTTACTGAGGCAAGACCTCAAACCACAACTCAACCTGCATCCCAACCTGCATATCAACCATTTGCTAACACCTCTAGATCTCAGCCTTCATCCTCACAACCAGCTAACATAGCTTCAACTCCACAAGCTGCCTCTAGGGCCTATTGGTACTCTTCATCCAGTCAACCAAACTTTCATGCACCTAGAGAGACATGGGATTCTAGACCATCATCATCCCAGGTATTGTAGCTTTATTTATATAATTTTCGTTTTACCTTACCATCAATTAACTTGTCTATGATTATGATTTTGTAGCCAAGAAGTGGTGTTGCTGGTGTAGCTAGTGTGGTTGGTGCATCTGCTGTTGCTGGTGTAGCTAGACAAATAAATGGTGGAGGTACTACTATGGGTACTAGAGGAAAGGGCAATATATCAAGTGCTGCAAAATCCAAGGCAGTAGGTGGCAAGGGCAGAACATCAAGACCATCAAAGTTTCAACCGATTGGTGGGAAGAGTAGTACATGATGACCAACAAACTAGAAGGAAGCTAGTTGAGATGTGTTTAAATGGTCAAGTGCCGAAATCATTGTTTTATGTTTTGGTTAGGAGATGTGTTTCTGTCTTCGTCAAACAATGTTTTTACTTTTGGTTGTAATCTTGTTATTAAGGTGGAAAGGTTTGAAAATTTTGGTAATATATTGTTGTGTTATTTTTTGGCATGTGCCATTTATGATAGAATGATTAATATTTTGGTAATATATCAACTTTTGGCAATGTGCCAGGTAATGACAGATTGGCTGTGTTGTTAGCTGTTATGGAAGAATTATTAATAATTTAGTCATATATTGCATATATCAGGTTTTGGCAATGTGCCAGGTAGTCACAGAGTGACTGTGTTGTTAGCTGATATGGAAGAATTACTTATATTTTGGTCATATATTGCATTTATCAGGTTTTGGCAATATGCCAGGTAGTGACAGAGTAGCTGTGTTGTTAGCTGATATGGAAGAGTGTCCATATTGTACTGTTATGAACATTTCAAAATATTTGGTTATGATAGTTGAGTGCCATCAATTTACAAATACCATCAATTTATTACCAACAATCAAATCAGGTGATTCTATTACCAAAGTTGTTATTTTACAACAATACAACTTACAAAATGACCATTTGAGCATTCAACCTACTGTCGAGGGGGAAATTGATGCCTCTGAATAAGATGTAGGAAAACCAAATCGAAACTCAACTATGGGCTCTTGAGATAACACCCAAAGGCTATCGGTGTGATGACAAGCCTACCCAAGCAAGGAAACAAAGGCTGCATTTAACAAATCAGCAACAAAAGCCCAATAAAAGAAAAATACATTATAACACTTAGTTAGCACATTAGTGGTCCTGTTCTGATAGTCCAAGGGAAATAAATTCTCCAGCGGTAAGAGTAATGTTTCACTTAAGTCCAAAGAGATAAATTGTCCAACAACAGAGGTAAAATTATACTGTCCAGCAATCAATAATTAGATGAATTTAAGCAAATTTTAGGTCCTTATGTGTCTCATTCAAGAGGAATTTGTTGTGCTTTCAACCATGATTAGATTAATGTGAGGGAAGAGTTTGATCATTATGAATACATCATATTCTTCTGCAGTAAAATAAAAAGTAAACATCAAAGGCTGCATTGTTACAAATAAAAGAGGAAAAATAGGATGGAATGAAGGGAGAGAGAGCACGTCCAGCCGTGTGCATAGGTTGTTTAAATTTGTCCCATTTCATCATGCACTTGAATGACTTTCCCCATATAATGCTCTTTTAGTTTTTAGTCAAGCATGAGTGATATCATATTTCATAAGAATAGCTTTAAGTGTTAGAAATGCATGTCTTTAATGAAAATGATTTTAATATGAAGTCTTTGTGCCTTTTAGGAGAAAGGCCTTAATATTGATGTTCATATGCCTTCCATGAGAAAGGGCTTTTGTAATGTGTTCTTGAAAGAGTATTTGATATGTTTTTAAGATGTGTGGAGATAGTAAGAAACATATATGTGTGTGTATATATATATATATATATATATATATGTATGTATATTGTGAGATATGGTATTTAAAGATTTATGAGAAGTATCTATGGGTATTTTGTGAGGAATGTGTTTGTAAAATGTATAGAAGGGTGAGATAGATAATATAGTAAATACATGAGATTATTTGTGTTATGTCATGGGTTATAAAGCTTTCTAAGAAGGGATATTTTTGTATGAGGAATAAAAGATGAGATGGGGATGTGTTTTTGGGCAGCAAAAGTGATGAAGTTTCAGAATATTGAAGTGTGGGAGAAGTGGATAGTGTGTAATGGTTGTGTTGTTATCTATGAAGAGTGATTTTGTCAGAAGGGTAGAGAAGTATGGAGAAGTTTTAGAGATATCTGCAGCAAGTTGAAAAGAAGTATCAAAATTATTGAAGATGAGAGAGGGGATCTCCCCCCCTTTAGTGTGTAGCTTGGTCCTCTTTATATAGAGCCAAGCTATGTAACTAGATCAGAACTAGTTGAAGGGAAACTTAGCAAATGAGGAAAAGTCCTTGACAATGTAAGTGGTCTTTTGTTTTTTAACCAAAAGAAGAAAGTTTGAGACTTAATGTTGGTGACACAGCTGGATGATGTCATGTGGATGACATATTTTTCTTAGAGGACAATACTTGGCATTAAATTCATGGTTTACCTAAAAAAGGCAAGATAATCTTTATGAGATCCTTCTATTTCTTTGGGTATGATAGCAAGTTGCTGAGATTAGGCATTAATGAGCAAGTGATGTCATTTTTAGAACATATGTCAACCTGCTGGAGCTTCTGTAGCTCAGCTGGAGCTGTTACAGCTTCTGTAGAAGCTGTTTGCAGCTTCCGCTGGAGCTGTTTCAGCTTCTGCAAAAGCTGTTACAGCTTCTTCTGGAGCCGTTTTTGGTGTTTTCGACTAAGTTTTCTCTTTTGGAAAATATATTTGATGAAGTTTTAGAGATGTAATAATGGTATTTTTGTATTTTAACCAAATCTTGGAGAGTAAATTGAGTATTTAATGCTAGATATGAGATACTAATATATATTTAGCCATGTGCTTGGAATTGATTTATATGAAAATAACAATATAATTAATATGGAATGATATAATTATATTTTAAAACTTATATTATATGATGGACATTAATTTTGTAAAGAGCATGGGGAGTTTTATCATTTTAAGTGTTATGTGAGGCTTCCCAAACGTTACCTATTGCACACTGACTCGTCAGAGTTCAGGGAATTGAGGAAGACATGCCAAGCAACGTGCTTTCCTTTATCAACTTTGAACCACTGGAGTTTTACTGAACATACTTCTTGGCCCTCCAAACCACGACTCCCAAAATTCCCCCGATGAGACTCATGAGCTTGGACCATGAGCCAAAAATGAGATGATGTGCTACGAGCTTGAACTATGGGCTTTGACGCCTTTTTTGTGTAAATATGGGCTATTTTGGGCTTTAGAAGAGATTTTTCCAAAATCCATGATAGCGTTGACGTGGTGCAGATCACCAATGAAATGAAGTCGCATGGTGTAAAAAATTTGTCCTCAACACCTACAAAACAATACAACTTACACACTGAACTAAGCTCAATGATGCAGCCAACCTCAACAAAACAAACACAACCATCATGCTAGACCTAAATCTCTTAAATTCTGTTTTGTTGACGTAAAGAAAAACAAAAAACTAACATTACAAACACAAAAAATCCCCATGACACCACTAGTGCAAGCTTGCACAATCTCTCATTATCTCTTGCCTTCATTGCTTTCTCCCTAGCTTCTACATATTGTTCACGAGCTTTTTATTTCCCTCTTAGTAGTTTTTTTTTCCATTTCCCTAGCTGACTTTTCCCTTTGAAGCGTTGGTAAAAATGAGTTGTTGTAGAATAAGAGCCACTTGATGAATACATTGCATAAGTTGCTCAAGAAACCTTCACTAAAATTACTGCAATTTGAAAAAAAAAAAAAATTCCCATTAGAATATGCATCTTTAGATTTAAATGATGGGGTAACAACAAAAGCCCCTTTCACAAGGGCGTCCACATAGAGGCATAAAACTTGATATTGCCATAGCAACATTGCAAAAGATGCGTTATAATGCACAAGTTAGCTTCTAAATTTAGATTAACAAAAGGCAAAAACATTAGGATGTTGTTCTGACCATGCATCAAAACATTTTATGACCTATCCCTGAAATCATTTAGAAGCTTCCTATCTCATTACTTCATATAAGTAGATTCAGGACTACCTATGAAGATTGCAGAAATAAAAAGCTGGTATGTTCCATTCCACCGATCTGATATGTACAACGAAGAAAATAAATACTGATAACAAAACCAGCAAGGAAATCATAGACTTGACTTACCAGGTTAATATTAGTAAATACAATGTTACCCAATTCAGTCCTTCCAAATTTGCTCTCAGAAGATGACGACAGCTGCAAATAGACCAATGCAAGAGCCTTATGAGAAAGCAATTCAGTAATTGGTCTTTGACTTATTAACAAGACAAATATGAAGGAGCTTATGAATGTTTGGTTTACGTGATGCAATAGGAACCAAGAAATCAAATAATCTACCAGCAATTTATCAAGTAACCTACCAACCATGAACAAAAAAAAAAATCTACCAGCAATTTTTGAAAAAGAAATCAAGAACCCTAACTATCAAAATCGCACCTGTTGTTTAAATCAAGAGAGAAAATCTTCAATATCCTTCACATGGGTTTTGATAGGACTGCCTTCTTCTCTTGATGCTGAGAGTTTCACGGGTTGATCTTCATGGAGTGGATCACAATCTCGAACAGTGGTGTGCAGGTAAAAGGAAGCTTTTTTTTTTCTTTCAGGAAAGTGTTTTGATTCAATTGCAATTGTTTTTTTGAGTGGAATAGTGTGGAGTAACGGCAGAACAGAGGTGGGTAAACGTTTGGTTAACAGATTAGACCACAGATAGGTAAAGTGCCATTTTTTAAACCACAGGCAGGTAAAGTGTTTTTTGAGCAAACTACGTGGGTATAGTGTAATTTTTCCATATATATATATATATATATATGTGTGTGTGTGTGTGTGCACGCGCGCGCGCACGCGTGTGTTTGTGTGTACTTTTAACATGTGGGACCAAATCCAAACTTTTTGATGACTGTGCCAACCCTCAACCAATGGACTGTACAAGCGTGTTGACCTCATCTTCTCAGAATCTCAATGTGACTAAGCTGTCCTTTTGCACAAGACTCCATCTCTTTCACCATTTTCGTATGGGATTCTGCACAGTCGACACTGTGTTTTTCATTCACATCACCCTTCCCAGCTCCTATATTACACCCACTTTTCACACAGTAAATCTTTCTCATTCTCTAAAGAATGAGGCAGGCGAAGAGAGAAATGGGAAAGGGAGAAAGAGTTGAAGGAAGTTTTGGGAGATGGGAGGTTTGGCAAAGAAACCAACAACCTTTCTTTGCCGATTCCGCCCATTCCTATGATTTCCTTTGGTTCATCTCTTTCCTCTATCCTCTGATCTTTAATAAAAAAATCCCAATTGTTTGTTGTTCTTCTTCTTCTTCCATTATCATAAAGAGTGAGAGGAAATGAAAGAGAGAGCGTTGAAAGAAGGTTTTGGGTTTGGGGTGATGGGAAAGAATGACTGGTTTTGAAATCAAATTCTTTCCTAGTCCCCTAGGACCAATGTCTTCTTTCAGCTCCCCACCCTTTCTCTTTTTCATGGTTTGAGTCACCATTTTGTTTTGTGGTAACATTGGCTTGTCTTGTCTTTCCTTTTGTTTAAGTACTTATTTATGTTATTCTGACCGGACTTCTCTATGTGGGTCTTTGGAGTTTTTGTTTGTTTCACATGTTAAGCATTTTATGGTTGGATCTGTGGGTTGTTGCAGGGAAAGTTTGTGTTCTTGGTACTTAGAAGAATCATAACCAGGTTTCTCTTTAAAAAATCCAAACTTTTTGTGTAAGGCTGTAAGAAATAATAGCAGAAACTACAGTCATTTGCAATGAAACAAAATCACGACTCTGCTGTGCTGTTTTATTCAAAATCTATGAAGTTTTGTGATGGTAACCATACTTGGGACTCATAGTGTAGACTGTAATAATCAATTTATGGTAGCCTTTCTTGTGTTGTTATAATAATCCATTAAGGATCTGTACAGTCTGGAAACTTTAAAGTGTTTGTAGACTTGATTCTTTTGCTAAAATAGTTTTGTAGATTTGGTGAATGATTAATAAACCCAAATCAAATAGCCTTAATAGCCCCATGTAAAACAAATTGGGTAGCAAAGCCTTGAACACAAAGACCCCTTTAAAATTAACCAGATTAAAATACCATGCAAATTGTTGGTTTTTGAGGTTGATTTTAATATCTTTTGTTGGCCATGAATTTATCTCATTCAAAAACAAAGAAAAAAGAAAGGGCTTCATGAATCTTGTCTTGAGAAACAAAGTGAAACAATGGAGCTTGCATTATGTTCTATTAATTAATGTGGTGCTTTTGAAAAACAATCTAAGAGCATCAACAATGGGCTTGTCAAATGCCAAATGTAAAGCACATTTGGCATACAAGCCCAAAATAAGCCAGCAACTGGATGGCTAAAACCATCAGAGGCCAAATTTTTTTGGCATAATGCTACAGTACCATCTCATTTGTGAGATGGTACTGTAGCGCTATGCCAAATCAATTTATTGTATTTTAATCCCCTCTCTCTCTTGCTACGGTCCGGACTCCATCACAACCTTCTGTCTTCCATCACTTCTCTCTGCCTTGTTCTTGTTCTGCCCTCTCTACTCCTCAAACCAGAAACACCATTTTCTCAAACCCAAAACCCCGTGTGGTGGTGGTAGCGGCAAAGGTAGGCGTGGCATAAAAGTTCCGTTAATGTGGCGATGTGGCGGCATGGGTCTGGGTCGGTGGTGTTGGGGGATGGTGGATTTCAGTCAGTTTCCGTCGTGAGTGGGTTTCTCTCTGTAGTTGCCGTCGTGAGTGGGTTTCAGTCATGGGTCGGTTTTGGTTGTGGGTTATCGGCGAGATCGGCGGTGGTGGGTTTGAAGACCGGCAGTGGTGAGTTTTTGGGTTTCAATATTGTGTTTTTTTTTTTTTTTCTTGGTGATTATGTGGTGGTTGTTTCTTGTGGATGTGGTTGTTGTTGGTGGTTTGTGGAGGCTTGTTTGCGTATTTTTTTTCTCTGTGGTGGCTTCTTCTTGTGGTTATGGTTGTGGTTGGTGGTGGGTTTGGTGGAGATCGACGTGGGTGGTGGCTGTGCTGTGTTGGTGGTGCTGTGTTGGCGTTGGATTGTGTTTTTTTTTTTTGGTTCAGCTACTGGGGTTTGTGGTTGTGGCTGGTGGGCCAACGGTGGCTGTCTGTGGCTCCGTCGGAGTGGGCTTTGGGTCTGGCGGCGTGCGTTTGTTGACTGGGTTTTTTTTTTTTTTTTTTGGTGTTGACGGTAAATTATGAGTTGGTGGTGGTGGTGGTGGTAGTGCGGCGGTGGTGGTGACTGTGGTTGTTGAATAGAAATAAAGAGAGAGAAAGAATAAATAATGTGTTATAATGTAAATGTTGGTAATTGTGAGAAATATTATTTTATTACGTAGAAATATTATTTTAATGAATAGGATAGGAAAATAAAAGTTGGGATGTTGGGGGTATTGAAAAATGGTATGGTATAAGTGATAAAGTAGCTTTTTGGGATGTTATAATGAGATAGGATAGCATTTCCGGTTGGAGATGCTCTAAACTAGCTAAATGGACCCAATATTCTTCCTGATTATAATCCAAGACTATCTATAACAGTTGCATTGGCCATTGAGCCCTCGATCGGGGGTGTCAATAAGATGAAGACTACGACAACATAGAATTTTTAATGATATCTAACTCAAAACCATTTAAAAAAGAATTTTCATTTTTACAAAGGATATATATTTTTCTGAAAACCCCATGATTGTTTAGACCCCCACACAAGTATACATAAATATATGACATAAAATGATCATACTGACATATTTTTTTTAATTTTTTTCTTAAGAATCAAGTTTGGGTAGATATTTTTAGGTCAACTATTTTTGCCATGAACAATCACCTGCTATTTTTTAATAGGTGTCCTTAAAACATTGGTAAATGACTATTTAAAACAAATTTTAATATCATTTTTATGAATAATATAAAAAGCTATTGAAAAAGATCAATTTATTTTTTTCTTTTTTCATAAAAAGTGTCTTTCCCTTTTATTTTTTGGTTAATAAATTGGGCCATTTAATGCCTGTGAGTTTCGGGGAAACATTAGTCAACTGGCGTGAATGCATCTTTGTATTGTACTAGTAAGAGTCTGTTTAGATATCACTTATTTTGCTGAAACTGAAAATTTATTGTTAAAAGTACTGTAGATAAAGGTAAAAAGTAGCTGAAATAGTACAGTGGAACCTATGAATAGTGCCAAAAAGTGCAATAGGACCCATAAATAGTAGCAAAAATAATCTGAATAGTAAAATAATTTATAATTTTCATCTGTATCCAAACTCACACTAAGGGTCCGTTTGGATACGGTTGATTTTGCTGAAAAATGAAAACACTGTAGCAAATAATTTTAAACGCCAGCTGATTAAGGATCGTGTTTTTGCATCTTTTTTTTTTTTTCCCTCCTCTCCCACCCTAACTCTTGTCTTCGAGAAGAGAAGTCCACGCCCACCAGAGAAATCCACAGAGGAAGACAACCAAGTTTGACGCCAGTGGTGATTCCAGTCAGCGTGGTGGTCAATGTCCACCTGTCCATCACACACACATAGAGGAGGAGATATCTAAAACCAAAATCAAACTCAAAAAACTCAAGGATTCAAACCACAAATCAAAACTTAGATCAAATCTAAATATCAAAATATTCAAAACCCATTACAGAGGTGCTTGAAGATAAAAAGCTGAAATGGTGATGGGTTTTATGTTGTGGGTGGGGATGGAAATCTTAGATTTGACTTGAAAGGGGTAGAAATCTCAAGTTTTGTATATATATAAGCAAATCAATGCGGTTCGGTGTTTATCAAAATCCAAAAACCTTCGACGACAACCGTACCGGCCGACTTTGGTGCTTGAAAATTGCTGTTGACCACCGTGCCTAACACCTGCGATGGAGGTTTGAGGTGGGCGGATCGATTCGGCTCTGGCCGGTTTCGTTGGTGGCGGGTAGTGCCTGTACAGCCTTAAAAAGAACCTAGTCCGACGCCTGTGAAGAGCTCATATGTGATCATCTGCTTTTTCGGTGAGCACTAAAGAAAAAAGCTAGCGTTTTCTTCTTCTTGGGTCTTGGCGTTTAACTCGTTGAACTGTAGCCATGGGTCCCACTGTTTGGAAACGCCAAACGCAAACGCTCAAAATGATAAAGCTCATTCTTCAACACTTGTTTGTCATAATCTGTGAAATCTTGTGGATAGAAATTCTCTACCAACAAACAAATATCACTACTTCTGAAAGATTTTAATGCCTCTTGAGATTCAAAAGCTGAGCTAAGCCTAAGTAGCTCCATTGTATCTTCATTAAACCGATAATTTAGTTCCTGTTGTTGAGAATCTATTGTAGCATAAAAAATATTTACTCGATAATGATGCTCAATTGTAACGTTATCTTGCTGATTACGAGCTCGACCTCGCCTCGGAACATAACGAGCATTCATATCCAGGACATCAATGAAATGCTTTTCACAAAATGATATCACAGTGGTGAGTAAGCCATCCCATCCATCATCTCTAAATTTTTGGATAAGTGCTTTAGTAGATGAAACTAAATGCAAGGCATTTAAAATGTCTTGAGATTGGCTTTGCAAAGCTTGACAAAGTTTATCAGTAATCTCCATAGTTTCCTTCTCACGACGCAAGATGAAGACAAATTCAAATGAAGTTAAACCCTCATAAGCTGACTCTGCTTCTGCCCGATGTTCTCCATCAATTGCATCATTAATTATATTTTGTAAAACTTCAACAGTAAAAGTAAACATCCTTGATAAGCTAGAAACTGATCTAAAATGTGAACATCAACGTGTTTCTACAGGTCGTTGTAAAGTAATGTGAACATCAACGTGTTTCTACAGGTCGTTGTAAAGTACCAATTTGATTAAGTCCACTTCTAGTCTCAAGCTCTTCAAGATCAATCAAATGTGTTATTTCATTAGCATTGGCAACTTTCAATTGCTCATTGTACTTGCATGAAGCATTAACAATTTTGATCAGAAAAAGCAATGCAAGAAAAAAATGACTAATGGCATTAACTTGTTTTGATGCTTTTACTAATGCCAATTGTAAGCGATGTGCAAAACAATGGATGTAGTAAGCATATGGGCAATCATTCAAAATCAAAGCTTGTAATCCATTCCACATACCTCGCATGTTGCTTGCTCCATCATATCCTTGCCCTCAAATATTTTGCATATCTAAGCAATGTTGAGATAACAAAGAATATATCCCCTTCTTTAGAGTCAAAGGCGTAGTGTCAACAACATGAATAAGCCCAAAAAAAGGTTCTTTGACAAAGCCTTCTACATCAACATATCTAAAAATCACAGCCATTTGCTCTTTCATGGACTCATCACGAGCTTCATCAACCATTATGCAAAACTTTGCATCACCAATTTCTTCCCGAATGGCCTTCTTCACTTTGGCTGAGAAAACATGTGGAATTTCCTTTTAAATCCTAGGTGATGTGTAGGTTGCATTTTTGGGAGCTTTTCCTATTATTTCAGCAACCTTCTCATTCCAAAAAGTCGCAATACCTAATAATTCAAAAAATTTCTCACGATTTAATGAACTTCAACTTTCATCTCGACCTCTAAAAGCAATAGCTTGAAAGGCAAGATATCGAACAATAAAAACTGTGGCCTTCAATTGCAACCGATTATTTGCAATTTGTTCTGTAGTGTAAAGATCAACTACCCTTTGTAAATGCTGCCATTGGTTCATCAAATCCTTACACTTTTGCTCGGCAACTCTATGAGCTGAGTTAGGATATTTTCCTATATGACTTTGAAAATAACAATCTTTGCCCCCAACCTTTTTCCAATTTCTAAATCCACCAACAATGAATGTATTTTGTCCCACAACCCCATTTAGATTATTAAAGACAAAGCAGGGTAGACAATAAGCTGCATCTGTCGTAGAAGAATATTCAAGCCATGTTGAATAATATCCAAACCAAGAAGCTTGAAAGTTACAATTGCGCTTTCCACTTTTTTTGTATGTCTTTAGAGGAAGTTGGTGTAGACCTTTTTTAATATAAGCCCATCAAATTTCATCACGTTGACTAACATGATATTCCCATATTTGTTTGCGTGTTCCGGGATCATAATCCAAAGAATCAAGATCGACTCTTTGAAATTGTGTTTGAGAGATTGGAACATCAACATTTTCCGGAATTGGGAAATGCACATTTTCTAGAATTGGAGTATCCTCCACATTTTCTAGAATTGGAGCATCGACATTTTCTAGAATTGGAATAGCAACATTAGTTGTTGGCAATCCCACGTTGACTTCAAAAGAATTTGAACATTTTCTGTTGAAAAAATCAAGCATTGTAGTTGATTTTTTCATGATCTACAAATAAAATAAAAATAAAATAAGAATCACCATTATTTTCTTAAATTTGTGTGACAATTTTTTATATTATATTGTGGGGACGAGCCCAACGCTGTGAATTGGGCCCAGGGCCCAATTCGTATACCATTGTTTGTCTGAAGAGGCAAAAGGGGTCAATGCTGGGCCCGTTTGGTGGAAATACGTGCGGAAGGACACTAGGATACGTCCGAAGGCTATCCTGACTGTCCGAAGAGGTCCCAACGTCCGATCATCACAGTGTTTAATCAATCAAATATGCCGGGGGCAAAAGCGACCTTCACAACTGATTCCACGGAGGAGAGCAAATCCTGGACGTGCCTGGGGATGAGGAAGACATAAAAATATCTTAAAGGAAAAGCTGCTACCACCGCATTTAATGCACTGCAGCAGCTTTTCTGGCCGCATTTATGTGTAGAAAACGCCTGAACAGGTCAGCCTCAGCTACCACCACTGACGGTGTACTAAAGAAGATACCTGATGTGACGTGTACTCAAGTGGATGCTTGGATGAAGAGCAAATGTACGGTGGAGATGAAGAAGGAGGGGGATATATAAGGGGAAGAGGACTCTGGAGATGGGCGGGGGGAAAAAATTGTATTCACTAAGTTGATAAATGCAAAACCTCTTCGGACCAAAGAAACTTTTATTAAATATTTGTCTGAATGTCTTTTTACCCTCGTTGCTTGCATGAACCGTTGCTAAATCCATAACCAGCCCAGCTGTTTAACCCATTCTCTACAAATTTATTGTTGGGGATTTGTTGGGCTCATAATACGGAAAGTTAGCATCTAATCCATCAAATTTCAGCCCTACAATTGGCGCCGTCTGTGGGAAACAGCTTGAGCAAAGGTGGAAGCAACACCTCAAAGATGGCTGAACTAAGGCAACGACCAGCAGAGTCCAGGTCGTCTTAGTACACCGATCCCTTTCTTCATCTGGAACGGAGGTAGGATCGTAAAGGCAGCGTACACACTGCACGTGACGATCAAAACCAGTCGCATGGAGAGAGCCACATGTCCCATGCAGAGAAAAACCAAAGCATGCAGAAGGAAATCGATAGGCTAAAGAGGGAGTTGCGCCATGCGAAGAGGAAGCGCAGTCCCTCGTACTCTGATGAAGATTCTGAGGACGAACAGGATGTTGTCTACAAGCAGAAACTTCGAATGCCAGTCAGCGAATCCTTTACCTATGAGGAAATGCGTCATCACGAGGGGAGCCCTCGGAACCCCTTACCTAGGGGCGTAGGGAACGACGCTACAAGTAAAGCCCTGGATCAAATTTCCAGATCTCCCTTTACTCGTAACATCGAGAATGCTAAACTTCCTCGACGTTTCCACCAGCCTACATTCACCATCTATAATGGCCGGACAGACCCAGTGGAACATGTGAGCCATTTCAATCAGAGGATGGCCATCCACTCTAGGAACGAAGCCCTAATGTGTAAAGTCTTCCCATCCAGCTTGGGACCGATAGCCATGAGGTGGTTTGATAGTCTGAAAGCAAATTCTATAAGCTCTTTCCAAGAGCTGACTCAGGCATTTGGTTCGCGTTTTGTCACGTGCCGAAGGGTTCCGCAATCTATGGCTTCCCTATTGTCCGTCAGTATGAAAGGAGGTGAGACTTTGAAGTCATATTCAGATAGGTTCTGGGAAACGTATAATGAGGTAGAGGAAGATTGTGAATTGGTGGCCATCAGCTCTTTTAAACTGGGCCTCCCCACTGAGCATCCCTTGAGAGCATCCTTAACGCGCAAGCCTGCTACTAGTATACGCCAGTTGATGGATAGGATTGACAAGTACAAAAGAGTTGAAGAAGACCAACAGCAGAGCAAGGGAAAGGAGAAGGTTATCCCTCAGAAGGGGAGGGATTTCAGGTCGGACAGGCAGAACCACAACAGGCCGAGGAAGGACTGGATCGGACAAAGCACAGCGAACTTCCAGACGGTCAATGCCATTTTTCGCGAACCAGTACACCAAGTCCTGGATAAAATAAAAAATGAACCGTTGCTAAATCCAAAACCAGCCCAGCTGTTTAACCCATTCTCTACAAATTTATTGTTGGGGATTTGTTGGGCTCATAATACGGAAAGTCAGCGTCTAGTCCATCAAATTTCAACCCTACATATATGATTTGTTTTTTTTTTCTTTTTGTGTTTGGTCTGCCTTTATTTATGTCTTTGGGTTGTCTCTGCCTTTATTTATGTCTTTGTGTCTTTGTGTTGTCTCCATCTTTCTAATTCTGACCTACTAACCCAATGAATCCCACTACCCTACCAACACTACAAACAAAAACTTTTCTTAACTTTACCCTTTTTTTTTCTGTCACTTGTCCGTTGCCCAACTCCACTTGTCCCTATTATGCCCAACTACCAGTCAACAAAGAAAAAACTATCTCTACAACTACAAACACTACTCTCTCTCTCTCTCTCTCTCTCTATCTCTATTATCTATCTAATGCAAAGTCACAAACACAGAGTGACAGAGTGACAAAGCCAAAAAGCCCAAAAAAAAAAAAAAAAAATACCATAGGCAACACAGATTCAATTCACAATCACTAACATCAATTCAGTTCATCACTCATCAGTAAAAACACAAACATGAAACCACAAGGGCCTAGGCACAAGCACAGTTTCAGTGAATCTCAGATTCTCAGATCACAAACATATTATTAGGTTTTGAAGTTTGAACTTTGAAGGAAAAGATAAGAGTAAATATCTGTGATGGGTCTCCGTGGGCGGCGACGCGGCACGTGGGTCTCGCGTGGGGTCTCACAGGCGTGGGTACTGGACTAGGTAATGGGTAGCAAGATGCTAAGATCAAGATGGGTCTACGATTTGAGCGGTCTCCCAAGCGTCACGGCCGACACGGCGTCACAGCGACACAGCTCTCTATCTCTCTGTCTCTCTCCGTCACAGCGACTCAAGTCTCCGATCAAGATGGGTCTCTGAGTAGTGAGTACTCTCTATCTCTCTGTCTCGCCTCTCTATCACTCTATCTCGCCTGACTTTCCTTTTTTTTTCCTTCGTTTCTTGCTTTCTCCGTTTGGTTTTGGACTGCTGAGAGCTGAGTTTTTATTTATTTATTTATTTTATTTTACTAGATTTACATGGGTCATCATGGGCTCCTGGCTGGCTGAATGATAGGGTTCATGATTTTTGGGAGGGGCTGAGGGAGCCCGAGCTAAAAATTAGGGGGGCCCCAAGCTAAAAACTCAGGGGGGCCCACGCCCTTTTTTTTTTTTTTTGGGAAATTTTACTTGCTAAAAAAAAATTTTTTTAGGCCCAGGGGGGGCCCAGGCCCCCTTATCCCTCTACTTGGGTCCGTCCCTGCCGCGCACCCTTAGTGCGGTGGTCACTCCACAAGTATAAATGCTTGTGAGGTGTGGGGGGCAAGGGCCGAGGTTCAAGTTTCCAGGAAAAAGTTTCACACACATATATATTTAGATTAGACTAGAGTAAAAATTCTATTTTGTATTAAAAAAAAAAAGTGTTGTAATTCAGGAATAAAAATTAAGATTTATAGAACTATGTAAAAATAAGTCAGGATCCTGTGATTCAAAAAGAAAATAAATAAAAGTCAAGCTCCTATCAATTTGAGCCTACTTTATAATTAAGATTTATATTTTTACTCTTTTTAATTGAATAATGTATTTAAAATTTTAAATGTTACATTTTCAAAATTTGTAATAAGTTAAAATTTATCAAAAATAAAGCCGTAATATTTAATTTTAAAAAATAAATTCATTTCAAAATTTGTAAAATTCACAACTTTTTTTTTTTTTTTTTTTTTTTTTTTACATTTGTCATACTGTCATGAAAGTTGGCAAAAGAAAGCTGTGCCGATGGAGTCGAACAAAGCTGTTGCCATGTGGATGACACTCATCTCCTTGGATGCAATCACTCTCGTTAAGATTTCCAATGAAATCTTCATTCAAGTATGGCAAAGATCCGGAGAAATTTGCTTCTCTGTGTTGCTACCAATTCGAGACCGTGTTGTGGTGTTGTCATTATTATGCACAATAAAGAGTAAGTGTTTGTGAAATTACAATAAGTTTACACTTACAATTCACAAATACTTACTTTTTATTTTTAAAGTTGAAAATACTTGTAATAAAGATATGCAAAATTTAAGTCAAGGTGTGCAAAAAAATATTTTTTAAAATAAATTAAAGTATTAAGTTAAGAAAAAAATTATATTATATATATATATATATATAGTTTTTTCTTTTGAAGTTAGGGGGTTCACCCTGAATATGCTTTAGCATCGCCCCTGCTTTGGTGGGAAGTTCGTAACAAAAGTTATTGTAATTTCTTGGGAAGTTCTTAACAAAAGTTATTGTAATTTCTTTATAAAAATTTGCTCACACAAGGATTAGTGTAGATTTTTCTATATATATTAGTCGAGTTTCAGCCTGTTGAACATCAAAAATTATTAAGTTTAAGGCCTTGCAAACCCACAAATCTTCATTTGTTCCTCTCCATAGCCAAAATGGATGCTAAGACTTCCATAAGGGTTTTCATCATTCGGATGCTTATTATCTTTTTGTTTCTCTCATCTACGTACACGATGGTGGTTGCCGAACCCAACAATGTCATCCCACGAGCAAGTAAGTCCCTTGTTTTCCCATGGTTGCATGCAATATCTTTGTAAACATTTTATATTCATGCACAGTTAGGTTTTATATTCATACAATATCTTTGTCATGTTTGCAGAGAAAAACAGTATCCTGCGTGGAAATATTGTCCAAATGAAAATTGTTGGGAATTCGGGGGCAAAACCTTCCCCGCCTGACCACACAAGTTGTCAAAACTGCAACAAAAGTTGATCTGTATCATTCAATCGAATGAAGAAAATAAAATTGTGACGTTAATGGTATATAGATTGTCTTTTTTTATGAACAATACTTGTAATATAGGATGGAAATAATGGAAATCAATAAGCTAGTCCAAGAGTGTCCCGTGTTTTTGTCCATATTGACACATGGAAAGCTCGTAATAATTACTATGTAATGTGAAACTGATGTGAAAATCTCCTTTAACAAAGGTATTTAGTAATAAAAAGTTTAGCGCATAACAAAAGGGTTATAAATATTTGAGACCTCGCTCGTGAATTTCCATTGCTCATACTTGAAATTCATTCTACTTTTCTTCATTTTCATTGGATATGGGTTCATACATGATATTCCATTTGCCTTTTTTTTTTTTTTTTTCCTCTCTCTCTCTCTTTTTCTATTTCATTAGATATGGGGGAAGTGTTCATACTTGAATTCATTTTTCTTGTTTTGAGGATCTCCTTTCACCAATGAGAGAGAATTAAGTGTATGTTTGGTACATTGAATGAGAATTGTAATATGAATAATAATCTTTATTACTGGTAACTATTACCCACTGCATGACCAAAGAAATATGACACAAAAGGAAAATGCTTAGAAACATTTTTACCAACTTGTTTGGGGTGGTGAGAAGAAATGCTAGGAACACCGAACACTTTTGTCCATATTTGTCACTTTTATCACTCACAATTTGCCATGTAACGAGTTGTGGCAAAAATTAAGCAATTTTATGTTTTTTTTTTTGATAAGGCAATTTCATGTTGTCCTAACATTACTTGAGTGGTGAGTAAAAAGTGTTGCCCTTTAACATGGTTGACACAAATATATAGTGTTTTTTATATAGTGACATGATACTTATTCTTCTCACAATTACGAAGAATCTCACTAATTAAATTCATAATAAAACTAATCAAAAATACAAGAGAAATGAGCATTATCGAAATTACCTTATAATTTTTCTAATTTTTGCTTTACTAGGTTTTATGTTAAATGTGTGAAAATTACATAATAGCAAGTAATTTACTTTTTAAAAAAACTAGTTCTATTCAAAGTTTTCTTTTTAAAAAAAAAAGTTTGAGAAATAAAGCAAAGGACAAGTCAGGAAGCCAGATACTAAGGGACCCGTAGGGATAGTGGGAGAGTGAGCATCAGAATAGGGTTGAAGCTAACAAAACAGACAGTGCAAATGGGCCGTTTCATTCATCAATACCAAGGGAATCATTGCATATGGGCTAGGTCTTGGATATTATTTCGCTTCGATTCGAAACACATTTCGAAATAAGTACATTTTATGCTATTGTTGGTCTGTTTGAGTTTTTGTTGTTATATATGTGAAAAAAATTTGTTCTTTACATTGTTGAGTTTTGAGTATCTTGAAACTTGAGAGAGAGTTTTCTGAATTGGGTGGGTGATGTAAATTACGTAATGTGTATAGGTGTGAAACTGTGTAACGGAAGTGGGCCCCACTGCTTTGCTTGTTTTTGTTGTAATGTGTAATGGGTGGTTTGTACTTTCACTGCTTTGCTTTGTAGTTTGTGGAATTTTTTTAGAAAATAACTATAAAACTTAAACAATATCATTAGTTAGGTAAGGTTTGAAACATATTTTATATATAATAATTCGAGTGTGAGACACTCGATTTTGCCCTGCGAAAATTCATTTAGAAATCGAGTGTCTTAAACTCGAGTTTGAAATCGAGTGTAAGACACTCGATTTCTAAGTGAATTTTTGCAGGACGAAATTGAGTGTACTCGAATTGTTATAAACGAAATATGTTTCAAACTTTGCCATACTAATAAAATAGTTTGAGGGATTTGGTTATTTTTTAATAAAATCCTAGTTTGTGGAATTTGAAGGTTTATCTGAATTTCTCTCTAGTTTGAAAGCCACTAACCTTTTTTTTTTTTTTTTTTTGAGAATAAAAGCCATTAACTTGAGGTAATAATATTGATAAACGTCTATTTTGATTGTGATATGCATGGTTAATCTTTTGTCAGATTGATTTTTTTTGCTTTCTTTATAAGGTGGAGGATTCATGGGTTAACATGAGAATTGGGGGGTTTAAATTTGTATGAAGTGTGCGTTTGGATATAGCTTATTTTGCTGAAAACTGAAAACAATAAAAAATTATTGTTCATGCCTGAAAGTACTTTTCATATGCCTAATTGCACAGTTCATGTCCCATGAACAGTGCAAGAGGCGCTAGACTTATAAATTAAAAAAAAAAAAAAAAAAAAAAGAATCACCAGACGCAGACGTGGGAAGCGCAAAACGCGCTTCCCAAACGCACCCGAAATAAGTTTTGTATATTGCTTTTCTTGTTGCTATTATTTATTTACTTATGGTTGTTAGTATCATGTGAAAAAGTATGCTTAGCAATATATTAAAAATATAAATAAAAATATTTTTAGAATTTTTTTAATTGTCGCACCCACACCCTACTTTTTCAAAAATTGCCGAGTCCCACACCAACACCCGAATCCTAAAACGCACCCGTGCTTCATAGTTTATGATAGCCTTCTTGTGTTGTTATAATAATCCATTAAGGATCTGTACAGTTTGGAAACTTTTTAGTGTTCTTAGACTTGATTCATTTGCTAAAATAGTTTTGTAGATTTGATGAATGATCAATTAACCCTAATCAAATAGCCTTAATAGCCCCATGTAAAACAAATTGGGTAGCAAAGCCTTGAACACAAAGACCCCTTTAAAATTAACCAGAGTAAAATACCATGCAAATTGTTCGTTTTTGAGGTTGATTTTAATATCTTTTGTTGGCCATGAATTTATCTCATTCAAAAAGAAAGAAAAAAGAAAGGGCTTCATGAATCTTGTCTCGAGAAACAAAGTGAAACAATGGGGCTTGCATTATATTCTATTAATTAATGTGGTGCTTTTGAAAAACAATCTAAACTAGCTAAATGGACCCAATATTATTCCTAATTGTAATCCAAGACTATCTATAATAGTTGCATTGGCCATTGAGCCCTCAATCGAGGGTGTCAATAAGATGAAGACTACAACAACACAGAATTTTTAATGATATTTAACTCAAAACCATTTAAAAGGAATTTTCATTTTTACAAGGATATATATTTTTCTGAAAACCCCATGATTGTTCAAACCCCTACACAAGTATACGTAAGAGCATCCACATCAGCGTATGCAAAATCTTGTATAATGGAAAAAAACACCACTTTTACACATTTTGCCTCAAAAATGCTCCACAACAATGCTTCTAAAAGTGTGTAAAGATGTGTATATTTATACACTTGCTACAGTAACCGTGTATAACGAACTCAATGACTTCTCCTCTATGCACCACGAAATCAGTAACTTCTCCTTTCCTCATCTTCTTTTCCTCGAATGCACACAAACACATCCACACAGAGATACACAAACACACCCACACACAAACAAATCCACACGGACAAACCAACAAAGAGACAGATCGGTGCTTGATCGGAACGACTGGTGCTTGACTGGAACGATCGGTGCTTGACTGAAACGATCGGTGCTTATGGGTCTTGTTTGATCGATGCTTATGGGTCTTGCCTGATCAGAGCTAAGGAGATCTGATCAAGATGGGTCTTGCCTGATCGAAGCTAGGGAGATCTGACTGAGAGGGTGTGGCTTAGGCTGAGAGGGAGAGTTGTTCAGAAAAAATGGGTATAGAGATTGGTAGAGAGATTAGTATCGAGAGAGAGCAACAAATCAAAAAAAAAAGGGTAGAGAGAGAGAGAGAGAGAGCGTATGTAAAAGGGGTAGTTAAGAGAAATAATAAAAAAAATTGAGAAAATTGATTATTTAAATAAAATAGATTGTAGAATAGATGGACTAATGTGGAGTATTTTGAGAAATGGGAATGTAAAATAGTAAAAGTAGATTTTTAGTATAAAATAGACGAGAAATTATAGCCGACCTGATGCGAATGCTCTAAATATATGACATAAAATGATCATACTAACATATTATTTTAATTTTTTCTTAAGAATCAAGTTCGGATGGATATTTTTAGGTCAACTATTTTTGCCATAAACAATTACCTGCTATTTTTTAATAGGTGTTGCGGGGTCAAAAAATTTGGCAAGCCCGGCCCAATTTATACTAAGCCCAAGGCCCATGCCGAGGAGGAAGAAATGTCAGAGGACGAACGTAGAAAGTTCAAATTACCAAGAAACATTGCCAAGGACAATCCTGTCCTCAGCCAACCGAGACCATAGAAGGGAATAGCGGCGCGCCATCAGAGGCAGCCTCCCAGAGCATCCCAAGAAAAAGGACAAGTACAATGGGTCAACCATGGGAGCATGGTGGTGGAGCAATTCAAGGAAAACTGTCACCTCAGCATTAAATGCCCACAACTAATGTTCTGACCGTATTAATAAGGAAATAACCCCTAAACAGTGCTGTCTTGGTTGCTGCAATTCATAGAAAGTTTGGGAAAGTGGCTGATGGGACAAGCACTCAAGTAGTGACCTGCATGATCAATAAATGAAAGGCCAAGATCAGTTGAATAGGGATATATATAATGTAAGAAATCCTCCAAGAAAGGGGATTGGGAATTAGAAGCAGAAAGTACTGTAGCAATTTGTATCATCTTTGAAACCTTTGTAACCAAGCATTGAAGAAAGAATAGGAACAACAAGCTCACCGAATAAGTGCCGAGGACAGAGTTTCATATTTTAGCCCACGTCCTTGTTGTTCAATCCACTCATAACCATGTCTAGTTGTTGTAACCCTCACTAAGGCCTAGTTCTTAAACTCATTCTCTATAAATTTATTGTATTGGGCTAGTTGGATCTGAGTCCACTCATCCAACAGAAGAAGTACTCAAACCCAGTCCCTACAGGTGTCTTTAGAACATTGGTAAATGACTATTTTAAAAAAAAATTAATATCATTTTTATAAATAATATAAAAAGCTATTGAAAAATATCAATTTTTTTTTCTTTTTTCATAAAAAAGTGTCTTTCCCTTTCTTTTTTGGTTAATAATTGGGTCATTCAATGCCTGTGAGTTTCGGGGAAATATTAGTCAGCTAGTGTGAATGCATCTTTGTATTGTACTAGTAAGTGTTGTAATTCACCACGGCGCACCTTTGGTGCGGTGGTCGCTCTACAAGTATAAATGCTTGTGGGGTGTAGGGACAAGAGTCGGGATTCAAGTATCTAAAAGGAAGTTTCACACACAGATACACTTAGGTTAGGCTAGAGTAGAAATTCTATTTTGTATAAAAAAAATTAAAAAAAAGTGTTGTAATTCATGAATAAAAATTAAGATTGATAGAACTATGTAAAAATAAGTCAGGATCCTGTGATTCAAAAAATAAAAATAAAAGTCAAGATCCTGTCAATTTGAGCCTACTTTATAATTAAGATTTATATTTTTACTCTTTTTAATTGAATAATGTATTTAAAATTTAAAATTTTACATTTTCAAATTTTGTAATAAGTTAAAATTTATCAAAAAGAAAGCCGTAATATATATATATATATATATATATATATTTTACATTTGTAATGCTGTCATGAAAGTTGGCAAAAGAAAGCTGTGCCCATGGAGTCGAACAAAGTTGTTGCCATGTGGATGACACTCATCTCCTTGGATGCAATCACTCCCTTTAAGATTTCCAATGAAATCTTCATTCAAATATGGCAAAGATCCGAAGAAATTTGCTTCTCTGCGTTGCTACCAATTCGAGACCGTGTTGTGGTGTTGTCATTATTATGCACAAATCACTACAAGAGTCATTGTTATCATGCACAAATTACCACAAATTATGATAGAATTAATGAAAAATATTTTATCCTTAGACTTTTGTTTATGGTATGGAAATTTAGTTGATAAAATTTTATTTCAATAGTTTCATATTTTAATTTTAAGGTTTATTAAGAGGGCAGTTTGGAGGTTTTTAGGAGGTTTTAATGACGTTTAGGAGATTTTAGGGTATATTTAGAAGGCATTTTAGTCAATTTTAGGGTGTTTTGTCATCATAGAGTTTTGGCATTTGAGGCTCTCCATTTTGAAAATTATGAGGTTTTAAGATGCACAAACTTGCTATAGTAACCATACATTTATGCATAGTTACTGTAACTTTGCAAATAATTATTTTACTATATTTTATTATCTCTCACAGTCAAACCCTCTCTCTCTCTCTTCTTCTCTCTTCTTCTCACAATCTCTTTCTCTTCATCTGCACAGTCGATCAACCATCTGCCCACCACCACCCAACCAATGCAACCCACCACCACCATTTTACAACACATAAAAATCCAACCACAAATTCAATAGAAAATCAATGCCAAAATCAAATCCAAAATTCAAACAAAAAATCATTGGAAATCAAACCCGAAATTAATGGAAAATCAACCCCAACATATCAAATGGAAAACCCAAAATAAACCATCAACAGAAAACCATTAACCCAAACTCAAATCATCACAATCCTGTGTATGCTATCGCTGACAAATATGGACTAGCATCTGAGAGAGAGATAAGGGGTATGAGATAAGCAGCTGAGAATATTGTGATGATAAAGAGGCGGAGAGTTATGTGAGGAGATTGGGATGAGAAAGAGGCGGAGAGTTTGAGAGAAGAGTTTTGTCATTTGGGATGAGAGAGTGAGAGAAGAAACGTGAGTGTGGGAGATATTTTAATAAAATAACTAAAAAAAAAGATTAAAAAAAGATTATTCAAATAAAAGGTGTATAATAGATGAACTGATGTGGGAGTTTTGGATTAGTGGTTGTAAAAAATAGAAAAAGTGGGCTCTTATGCTAAAATAGACAGGAAATTTTGTACAGACTAATGCAATCGCTCTTAAAGATATTTGGTCATTTAGGAGATTTGATTATTTTAGAGCTTTCAAGCTTATTAAGTTATTTTGCAACTTTTAGGGATATTTTAGAGATTTCCAATTTTTGGAAGTTTCTATTTTCTTAAGGTTGAAAATATTTTATGTCAAATTGCTATGTTTCTTTAGAGGCATAAAAAAAATTTCAATCCTAAATAAAGTGTTTTTCATGATCATCTAAAATTGATTTTGATGATTTTTAATTTTTAATTTAACCAAGTTTTTCAACAGTTATGAATCCAAAAAAATAATAGTAATAAAAAATAAGGACAATACTTTTCAAAAAAATGTTGTATGAAAATATTATTATACTATTTTGAACTTGGGCCCATTAGTGGAGGGTTTTTTTCACAAAAATTGGTCATTTTGAGATTTCAAAACAAAATTAGGACTATCAGATTGTACCAACCAACTAGCCCCAGTTCATCCTTGTGCTTTTATATCCAAATTCCAAGGTCATCTGTTGAAAGTTTGGAATTTTTATCATCTTGTTTAGAGAATATCATTTGTCATTTTGTTTAGAGAATATCTAAAACCACAAACTTTTGTGCTAAGAATTCTGAGCGACAAATTCCTAACTACTAATATTCTTAACATTTAGAACAACAAAACTGCTGTGTTTCTAGTGAGTACCTTTAGTTGATATAGTGACTCAGCTATTGCCTATTCATAACAAAATTGATTCTGAAAAAAGGGTTTTGTTAACAAGAGTTTCTCATTAAGGAGGTTTAAAACGAGTCTCACTTGCGTTAGGAAGAAAAAAAAAACTACAAAACAAATATCCTTAAAACTAAAAGTGATTCAATTTACTATAAAAAGCCAATCAAGCTGCATTATAAAATTCAATCTTAACAAATACCTTACAAACTCACATAGAGCAAGTGACACAGCTATTGCCCATTCATATACCAAATTTGGTTCTTAAAAATAGCCAAATAGTTGTGACAAACTGGCACAAAAATCTTCAGTACACAACTACATACTGTTAGAGATAGAGATGATTTTGGTTGCTTTTGTGAGGCCTTAAACTCATTTGTGCTACTTTCCCTAACCTCCATATCATGCATACAAAAAGCTGTATCATTATCACCCAATGTTTGAATCATCATAAGAGAGAAAATTAAAAATTTAGAAAGAAAAAAAGAACCACATAGATAGAAGTTTCTTTTTGTGTTATTGATAATGTCACGGTTAGATGAAGAAGTAAAGCAAGATGAAATGCTTGGAAACATGATTGTGTTGGGTGTTTCTCTCATAGTAATTGCAGGAGTTGTGATTGGAGTTATTGCTGGGGTAGATAACCCCAAAGAAGCCACCTCGTTATCAAACAAAAATATTACCCTTGCTGCCCTGTGCAATGAAACTGATTACAAGGAATCTTGTATATCTAGCCTAGAATCCGTAGGTAACCAAACTGAAGTAATAATCTATTTCAAAGGTGCTGTCAATGCTACCATTTATGAAATGGAAGATGTGGTAAAAATTGCCAAACAAGTTGACGTTGCGCGCAAGCAAGAAAAGATGGCACTTGCAGATTGTATTGAGCTAGTGGAGTTGTGTCTTGATGAACTCCAATTTGTAGTGACAATGGTAAGTGCTACACCAAGTTTGTTCTTTAATGATTCATCTGATGCTAGGACGAGCTTGAGTGCTGTACTCTCATACCAAAGAGCATGTATTGAAGGAATACAAGAGGCTTCTTCCACATTTGATATGGAAAGAGCTTTGCAAAAGTCCACTGAGCTTACAAGCAATTCTTTGGCTATAGTTTATGCGTTTTCTGTCAATGATGACAAAGGAGCAGAATCTTCAGGCATGAGTCGAAAGCTTATCTCAAATCATTCTTTTGATATTAAGATTGCTCAGGCGCCTGATGCGGTTGTGGCTAAAGATGGAAGTGGGAAATATAAAAGCATCAATGATGCTATCAATGCATACCCCGATGGGCACAATGGAAGATATCTTATCTATGTAAAATCTGGAACATACAGAGAGAATGTTATTATCCCCAAGAATAAGACCCAGATATTCATGTATGGTGATGGGATGAATAATACTATTATCACCGGAGTTTCTATGAATGGAACTACCTATCGAAATGCGGCTTTATGTGAGTTCCTCATCCTCTATCCTATTTTTAATGTAAAACAAAAAGTTCACTGTTTTGATATTAACAAAAATGTCAACATTGAAACAATGATGAATTGTGTGCGCGTGTAACCAATTTATCAATACCATAATTCGGACCCCAAACAAAAATTCTTGGCTCTGCTTCTAGCTCTTGGTCCTATAATTATCAATGAAAGTGAATTTGGATAAAAATAGAACATCCTTCTACAATTAAACCAATATATAAACTCTAATTCTGTTTCTCATTGTTTATCAACTTTTGCTAAATTTCCCTCTCTCATTGCAGCGGCGATTGGCAATGGATTTATATGCAAGGATATTGGCATAATTGTAGACACAAGTAGACGAAGTCTCTTAGCGGCTGTTAAAGTCCAGTCTGATAATGCAGCCTTCTTCAACTGCAGAATAAATGCTACAAAATTAAGTATATATGCATTAGCCCACCGGCAGTTCTTCCGAGATTGTGAAATCTATGGTGACACAAACATCATCAGGGGTGATTCTGCAGCAGTATTTCAAAGCTGCAAAATCATTGTCACAAAGCCTCTTGGATCAAAGGTTAATATAATAGCAGCACAAGCTAGGAGTGATAGGCGTGAAAGCACAGGTTTTGTACTCCATAACTGCAATATTGACGGAGACAAATCTCTCTTCCCTAAAGGACTAAACAATGCCACTTACTTGGGCATGCCAATGCAGAAATATTCAAGAATAACTGTAATGGAATCAATTCTCGGAGGTTTAATTACTCCAGAAGGATGGTTTAACAATAATGAAACCTATGGAATTGAAACTGTGACCTTTGTTGAGTATGGTAACAAGGGGATTGGAGCTCAAACCAATAAGAGAGTCAAATGGCCTGGTTACAATGTCATCTACAACAAAAATGATGTACTACGTTACACGGTTGGTCGATTCATTCAAGCACAAAAATGGTTGCCAGCCACTGGAGTCACCTTTCAGGCTGGGCTTTTTTCTTGAAGATAGAAAGAAACATTTAGGTGTAGGGGATACTCAACAAAGAGAACATGTAATTCCTTTATCTTCTGCCAAAAAACAAAAAGTGATTAAAAGATGAAGAGAGCTGTCAATGTTATTTTGTTCAGGTCTAGACAGTCACTTAACTTTGGGCAGCCAACCTGAAAGCTATTCGCAATCCAAAGGTGAAGGCAATTTGTAATTAAAACATAGGATTAGAAGAAAGTTTCCTTAATGACAAATATTGGTAGATAGATTTTGTTTTCCAATGATTGCTGCAGGAAAGATGGGACAAGAAATTTTAATTCAAGTATCTGAGTTTAGAATGTGATCATCAATTTGGTTTAAGGTTCTTCCCATGTTTAGTTTCATGCTAAATCTTCTTACCCTTTTTGCAATCTATAGAACCAACTTTTTTCTCAAGATCTCTCTCTGTCATGTCCTATTTGTAATCTACTTCTATACACTAAGGTTGTGTGGCTTATAGGTCTTGTGCATGTATGTATCCAATGAGCTTGCTAACATCTAGATGTCTTAATCCATGAATGTTGTAACTTGTATGTGTTTAAGCCAAAGGAAGAAATTAGTGTCGTCTGTAGTCTTAAAAGCTTTTGAGAAGCAGCTGGAATTTAGGAATGTTGACAATGCAAAAACCACATGAATAAAATTTTACAGTTTGGAGGAAAGTTTCTCCAACTCAAAATTTTAACTCATTTCACATCCCTTTTTTTACATCCACTTTTATTTTTTAGAATATGGACAATTTTTTTTTTTCATTTTTTAAAATATGTACATTCTTGCATTAATTGTGGATATTTGTATAAAGTGGAGGATTTAAACGAATATAAGATGATATTTTTCCAAAAAACAACTAGTATTATAGGGCAAACACTATTAGTTAAAATGGTGAACGTGTAGTCTTATATGCAAAAGTACAAAATAAGGCATGGAACTGACACGTAATCATTTTAAGACATATATCAATTCATTATTTCCTTTAGCACATAAGAGCACCATATGAAATTTAAACCCCAATTAAAATCCTATTGTATTTAATTAAAAACAAACACACGCTCACAAAGTTTAAGGCAATTTCCTTAAAAAAATAAATAAATAAATAAAGGCACTTTCGAGCCATATTCGTTAATTGGGTTTGTCACGGTTAACATCAATTTTTCTTTTTTAATACTAGTTGCTTACGACCATTAAATTCATAAACGCATGCCTGTTATGATTGTAACAATCCCACGTGCCATGTGGTGTAATCCATTGAGTGTAAAAATTTTCTACTGATTTTATTGCAATGTCCCCTACTAAAAATCGTCGATTATTGAGATCAAGAGCAAACCTTATGCAATTCTTCTGTTAACTTTCACAAATTTTTTTCACTTTTAATTTTTTTAACTTTCAAATATTACTTTTTTTAATCAATGGCTATAATTGAAAGTTACTTTTCTCAATTCTTAATCTAAACAATTGAGAGAGGAATTGCTTCAAGTATAATAGCCTCCTGATTACAATCTGTCTATTATTGACTAATTTGAGGAATTGAGATCCAATGCAATTACAATTGCACCATGCAATTACCCTCTCTTCTTTTACAAAAATTTTTATCACATCCACTTTTTAATTATTTTTTACTTTATTTTATTTAATGGCTCAAATTAAAAATTACTTTTTCCAACTCTCAATCTCAACCTTCAATAGCAATTGTTGAAACAATCACCGCAAAAACATCACCGCATGTGAAAATTCTTTTCAGTTACATAAATTATTAAATTAACATTTATCTCAGTATCAATCATCCGAGAATCAATCACATCATGTTTACACATCACTAAAATTATAAAGTCCGCCCATTAAAAAAACATTTCCTTACTAGCTATTGTTTTGCCTATTGTTTACAGGTCTACTATTAAAAATTCAGACTTGTTTATTTAATTTTTAGTTCAAACACAAGTTGAGCTTATCACCTAACAAAATTATACATTTAAGCTTAGTTCGTTTACTTGTTGAACAAGCTCAATCTTGTTCACGAGCTAAATTAACTTATTTTTTTCCTATTTATAAAAAAACCAAGTCTAAAATATTTAACTCCTTCACAATTTTATGAATTTATACTATAAATGGATTGTTTATGTTATGAATAAATTACAAATAATAATTGAACATCATATGAACTAATTTACAAACTTATACAACTTAATTTCAAGTCTATGTAAATATATTTATATATATAGTTAATTTGAGCCCTCGTGTTCATGAGCTTTTTCACGAACACATTATTATATTTGAGCTTGACTCGTTTAATAATCAAACCAAAAGTTAGGCTTGAGCTTGGTTTGCTTACTGAACAAACAATTATAAACAAGCTTTTTCTCGAGCCGAGCTCGAGCTAATTATAAATAACTTAATTCATTTACAACCCTAGATGGATTAGTCATGCTCAAAGATGCAAAAATAGATGCTAAACAAGTGATAAAGATTATTACTTAAAAAAAAAATTGTAATGCAGACAGACTAACTCAAAATATTGTGATGAATTACAGGACTACAGTCCAAGCTCTTTTAGAGTATAAACTGGAACTCAACTTTAGAGAAACTAACAATAACAATGACAGCCTACCCAAAAGAGGGTGTCATTAAGATGTGCCTTTTTTAATTTTATTTCCCATCCGAAGTTGCTTTTGTATTTTTTGGAATAATTTAATAACTTTTTTATAATTCAGTAATTTGGTGTGAGGGATTTTAGGTTTAAACATTTTTATTGGAAACTCTAGCAATTATTAAGCTTTAAGGTTCTAGATGGCATTTACTTTTGTGTCAAAGGTAGCCACCCTAATAAGCCAATTCAAAATGACCAAGGAATAAAAATGGAGTAATGTAAAGACAGAACACTCTAATTTCCCAAAGATTCAAAGGAAAGTTCATCCAGAAGCCAAGTGGCTGATCTTAAAGGATCCACTCCATTATAAAAAGGAAGTGCATGTTAAGAAAGCACCATAACAAATATAAAGGCAAGCCAGTAAGAAAAAGAATAAAAGAAAGAAACTGAAATAATTGAGAATCTCTCTCTCTCTCTCTCTCAAAATTCAGAAGTAGCACCAATTTATTTACATTTTTATTGGGTGAGCAAGTTTTAATTTTCATGATTACTAATTTATTATGTCAATTATTGTCACATGTTATTTAATATAGATATGCTAAAATTTCAACTTATGAAATCTATTTTATGATTATTGCTTTTTATCATCATGCTAATAATCCAATCAATTTAATCAAAGTTTAAATCTCAGGCCTCTTATTCGATCACACAAAATTTTACTAACTGAATTAACTAAATTATACATTGTTACCTCTTATGATTGACATTAAATGACCGTGTATAGTATATCAATAACAAAATTTTTTGAAAGGGTGTTATTGAAATCAATATCCAATACGCGGGATCAAAATGAAAATTTTTAAATACAAGACATCAATACGAAAACATTTATAATTTAGCTTTTTTGTTTTTTTGTTTTTTGTTTTTTTGTTTTTTTTTTTTTTTTTTTTTTGAGAATCTATTATTTAGCTAGCAAATGCTTATCTCTATTTTTTTATTTCTTTATCTTTTTTAAAGTAAAGCTCACTGCTCAAAGCCTTTTTGAGAAAGGAATCGCACACAAATTATGACTTATTTAATAAAATAAAATTCAAAAAACGACAGCTTTATACACTAAAGTTGTCCCAGCCAGCATCCACATCCAGAGGACAATCTTGAAAAATGGGCGAGAGATGATTCGTCCTTTCACCAAATCAAAAACCACTGCACCCCTAGAATTTTGTTGGAATAAAATATTACTCTTAACTTTATTACACTGTAAAATATAAATATAATAATTTAGTGAATCACAAACAAATTTAATTACTTTTTTAATCTATTATTAATATATAAAATTTTACAAAATTAAAAGTTTAATTTTTTTTATTGTCATCCTTTTTTTTAAACTGTAAAAGATTTTTTTTTTTTTTTTTGCGCTTGATATTTTATAATTTATATGTTTGTATGTCATTTTAATAGTTCACCGTAAAAGACAACCTTCACTAGGCCAAAATTATGCAAAATCGCAACCGTTTTGTACGTTGGAATCTCTTTGCGTGCATTTTACTCAAAAATAAAGATAACAAGTCCCTCTCCCACTCCTTAACGTTAACGTTACTGCATCAAAATTTAGGAATTAGGAGGAGCACAAGTTTTTTTTTTTTTTTTTTACAACTTTACCAAGTTTTAATTTGTTAGATTATTATTATTACTTTTTATCATCACACTATTTGATATAGGCTGAAAATCAAATATCTTATTTAATTATAAAAAATTTTACTAATTAAGTTAACTAAAACCCACTAACATAATAAATTATGAATAATGAAGAAAAAATTGTAGATCTAAATAAAAGTAAGCATTGGCATTGTGGTGTAAAATTCCCTAAATTGCTATTTTTGCAATACATTCACTCAAATTAAGATTTCCTTGGATGTGTGTTGTTAAAAAATTTTAGCAACTATAAATAGTAAGCGTGTGTATAAATACTCTAGTGTAGCTATATGGTAAAAATAATATATTATCTTTTATTATCTTTCTTCCAATAAATAATTATTAAACTTTTTTTTATGACTTTTCTCTCTCTTCACGCTCTCTGCTTTTTAGTAAATAGTAAATAAAAAATAAAAATATTTAAATAAAACAGTAAAAGAATAAAAATTATGCTGTTGAGTGTTTTCTTTTTTTAATAATAAAGCCTTATTTGGTTGTGTGGTTCTAATATACATTTTTAGATTTTAAATAACTTTACACATATTTCAATACATTTTTTCACCCATATTTACATTAAAAACACTCGTTTACGTATACAAAAAAATGAGAGAAAATTTTAAAAAAATTAACAATAATATATATTTAAAATGATCTAATTTTTACCTACGCATTACGACTTTAAATAATAAATAAAATAATTTTTTAAATGATAAAATAGACCCGAATGTAAATGCTGACTACTCGGGTCAAAATTATGACAGAAGTTGTGGTTAAAACGCGTAACTACGTGTCTGCTTCCTCCGACATGAAAGACATTGAAATCATCGTCCACCTATCACAATTTATTATTGTACTTTAAACGCTTGGAGTGTTGCAAGGGGCACCTTTATATTCCACGGTGCTCGTGACTCGTGACTCGTGACTCTTTACTGACATCAACGCGTTTTTGAATTCTAGATTCCCCCAAGACTTGTTTTACAATGCCCATAGATAAATATATTTTTCAAAATTTTATATACCATTTGATCCGGTTGTTTGGACTTTGGATACGGCTTTTTTTTTTTTTTAATTAAAATTTTATTATTATTCATCAAAAAAAATTTATTATTAAAATTATTATAATAAAATATTTTTTAAAAAATATAATACTGTTTATTAATATTGTTCACACATTTTTTGGTGTTGACTGGTCCGTAAACAGTATCATAGTACTGGCCAAAAAAAAAATGCAAATACAAAAACATTGACGATTCAGATTTTTTAGAGTATTCTACCAAATAGATTTTCTTAAATTTTAACTATTTTTTAATGATTTAATGGTCTAGATTCTGTTATGTAAGTATTCCACCACTAACAATAATCTTAATTGTTTTGTTTGCAACATTATTTTATTATTTTAAGAATATTGTTAGTGAAATACTGATATGGTAGAATCTTGACCATTACATCATTAAAGAGTGGTTAGGATTTAGGCTCCGCTTGGGAGTTCATAAGGGAATGGAATAGAATGGAATGAGATGATCATAAGGGAATGGAAAAGAATGGAATGGAATGTATTTAAGTAAGGGAAATGAATGGAAAAGAATGGAATGGAATGGAATGGAATTAAGTAACCTTGATTGGATGTTTTAAAATAAAGGAATGGAAAGGAATGAAAATGAATGGAACGTAAGTAATCCTGTTTGGGAGCAACATGGAGGGAATGGAATGGAATCATTTTATGACAATATTACTATTAGACCCCTATTTTAAAATAAATGGTTGAATATATAGGGGTATTTTGGGATTTTTAGTAAAAAAAATCATTAAATCTAATTCCATTCCTTCCCATTCCTCCCAATTTCGGGGGGAATGAAAATTTGAGGTTTTAAGGGAATAGAGAGGAATGAGTGTTCCCTCCTACCCATTCCATTCCCTCCCACTTAAACTCCCAAATAAGGGAATGGACTTTTCATTCCCTCCATTAAAACTCCCAAACAAGAGAATGGAAGAATATTCTAAAATTATTCTTTTTATTCCTTTCCATTCCATTCCATTCTCTCCTCCCAAGCGGAGCCTTAAAGAAATCTACTGGTAGAGTACTCTAGGAAATCTAGAGGATCTGAATCCTATGCAAACGCACGCCAAGTCAGTTGTTGGTTTTAATGAAAAATGAAAATTATTTCACTATTAAACTAATTTTTGCTACTATTTATAAGACACACTGCACTTTTTTGTACTATTTGTGGGCTCCACTATACTATTTTAGTTAACTTTTACATTTATCTACAGTACTTTTAAAAATAAATTTTCAGTTTCAGCAATATAAGCGGTATCCAAACAGACCCTCCGTAGACTTAGGGTCGATTTGGATATAGCTGAAAACTAAAAATACTGTAGCAAAATAATTTTTAAATGTATAAATAATGTCGTGTGACCTATTTTTAATGAAAAAGTTGCTGAAAAGTGAAATTTGTGGATCCGTAAACAGTACACGGATACACTGTTCATGGACAAAAAGTCAACAAGTGCGGCTACTGTTCATAAACAGTAGCCGCACAGTACCGCATTACTCCCTCACATGCCGAAAAAAAAAAAAAAAAAAAAAGGCTAAAACGTGAAATGAAAACGCACCACAACATTCATCATAATACAAACGCTCACTTAAGACTTAAGATAATTGTTTTTTTTTCCCCCTAAAAAAAAAAAGAGTATTGTTTTTCTATAATTTTATGGTTATTGGGGGAGGTTTAAATTCTTCATATCTCCTTTAAATACTCTAAAGTGTAAGTTTAAATTATAAGATTCTTAATTTAATTAGAGTATTCTATCAAAAACGAATTTGCAAAATTAAAGCTTATACTTTTAAAAGTAATAAATCAAAAAAAGTTTATTTATTAAAAAAAAAAATAGTTTAAAGTTTTAAACTCTAAAATTTTAAAAGTAAAACAAATTAAACATTAATAATAAAAAATAAATTTATTTAAGTATAACGACATTGTATGGGTATTTAGCCTTTAACAATAAATTTTTTATTTAAATCACATTTGAGGAATCTTCCAGTTTGAACTTTATTATATGAAGGTTTAAAAAACCATCCACATATGATATAATTCATTAAATGATTTAAACAGTTTACAAGAATGCTCTAACTAAATCATGTGATTAATGATTCTTAAAAAAAAAAAATCATGTGATTAAAAGCATATAAAGATAGTGTTTTGAGTTGACACATAATGGGTTCATTAAAGAAACTTTTTTTTTTTTTCAAAATGATTTTAGGGAAATTTTGTTCAATGTTATATTAAAAGATGAATATTTTTTTATAACAATATTTTTATTTGTTGTTAGTTTGAAATTATATGGTTTAGTTTATTGCATATCTAAATCATAAGGTATAAAATATAATTTCTTTAATACACACACACATATATATATATATATATATATATTCAATTTGTATGATTTGTTAAAAGTTTTGTTTTCTTCTAAAAAAGCATAAATTTTAGGTGGTATAAGGTATAACAATTTTTCATGTTAGATCATCATTTATAATAATGTCATTTGTTTAAATGTTGATAATAATGTATTAGCCTTTTCACATGAATTTGGGGTGCATTCACACCAAAAAAAAAAAAAAAGATTGAGTTTGGTTTTTTGTTTTTTTTTTTTTCGTAGATAGAGTTTTGGGTTATGACATTTATTTTTAATAATTATTTTTTATCATCAAATTAAGATACTAATTTGTTTTGGTATAAGTGGAGATAGGATTTCAAATTTCTTATTTGAATATAAGAGATTTTTTTTTTTTTTTTTGATGTGTAGAGATTTTATTATTATTATTATTATATATATATTATTTATCTTCTACAACTAACAGTCAATGAAGAAAGAAAGTTAAAAAGAAAACCCTTTTTATTAATGGGAAAGAAAGAAAAAAAAAACCCTAGATCTTCTATATATATCTAGGCCACCAAATTACACTCAACGCCCATTCTCCAATCCCAACAAGCACAGAGAGAAAGGAAAGAGAAGGCTCCGGAGAAAGTTTAAGGAAATGGGTGCGTTGGCAAGAAGGTTACATTTTTATTTCTGATTGCAAAATCACCCTCTTTCCTACGCCACCCATTCCTCAAATTTCCCTGAGCTTTTCTCTTTCCACTAAAACTCTCATAGCCATATATATACATAGCTAGCCACAAAAACTCCTACATACCCACAAAATGAGTGGTAAAACGAAAGGATAGGAATGAAAGTGAGAAGAAACTAAGATCTAGAGTGAGAGGGAAAGGAAGAGTGGACTATGGAAATTCTAGGGAGTGGAAGGATTGGAAAGACATAACTCTTTGTAACAACACTCTTTTATCAGTTTGTCTTTCCTAATCCTCCCATTCCATTGGTTTCCTTTCATTCCTCCCTTTCCCTTTCCTTTAATTCATGGGGTCTGTCTAGTAAGTAAGTATATAATTTTTTCATCACTTGATTTAACTTTCATTTTGTTGTGATAATCATAGAATTCTTTAGCATGTGATTTCTTTTAGATGTCATGGCTGGTAATATTAATGAGATAGTCATAGCATAAGATAGTTAATATATAATATTTATTGTGCTTTCTTCATCAGATGTTTGTAATAGGCTTGAAATTGCACTTGATTTTCTCTTGTGGTAGTTTTCAATTGTTAAATTATTCTACTATTTGCATAATCATAAGTTGTTTTGGACAGATTATCCTCCTTTGCTAGGGGATGAGAAATTTAAGAGACTGTGAGAGCTTTGTTGGAATTAAGTTTTATTTGTGTTTTTTTTTTTTCTTTTTTTGAGAATCTATTTGTGTTGTTTTAATTGTTACAATTTTGCAGGCTAGTTTTAATTGTAATACAGTAATCTGGGTAGAGTTTCCTAGCTTCCTCTTGACTTTTGTTCAGAGTATGTGATTGAGAATAGATTAGCTATTGTTTACTAGACTAGAAATTGCAAGGAAAAACAAATTGTCAGGTTATTATATAAAAATGATTTTCATGGACAAAAACCCAATCAGGGCTAGGCCCATCTCCTATAAATTTTTATTATCAAGTCTCAGGGTCTTCAAAATTTGTCACAAAAGTGGTTTTTGACAAATTGTTGAAAAAGATAAATACAAAACTTGCATTTTCAGTTGGAAGTTATGACTTGAATCCTGATACCATTTTGCTTTCAATATACTCTTTCTCAAGAATGAATTTTTTCTACCCATATGCAAGTTTTTCAATTGTTCGGGACTGTTTGGCTCCTAAATAATGCTGAAAATTAAGAATAACGTAGAAAAATAATTTTTAAATTTGTAAATAGTACTTCACTATTTTTAACGAAGGTTTTGCTAAAAAAAAGAAGTTTGTGAGACGAGGATTTGTTTGTATACTGTTTTATAGTTGAATGTTAAAAATATTATAGCAAAATAATTTTTAAATATGTAAATAGTTTTATTGTATTTAATTTTAATAAAAGTTTTTTTTTTTTTTGAAAAAAATGAAGAATGTGACTGTGTGCACTTTTATGGGACTTATAAATTTTTTTTTTTTTACAAAATTTTCATGAATTTGTTGTTTATGGTTGAAAATTAAAAATATTGTAATAAAATAAATTTTAAATATGTGAATGGTATCGTGGGACTAAGTTTTAGTGAAGGTTTTCTTAAAAAAAAAAAAAAAGATATGTGGGTTTGTGCATTATTTACGAGACTTATAAATTTTTTTTTTAACAAAATTTTTATTAAAAATGAATTAGTTTTGATATTGTTTATTGTTAAAAATTAAAAATATTATTGTAAAATAATTTTTAAATATGTAAATATGGTTGTGTGACTCAATTTTAATAAAAGTTATTTTGAAAAAAAGGTTTATAGGTATTGTGTATTGTTTATGGGATGTATAAACTTTTTTTTTTTTAATAAAATTTTTATTAAAAATGGCCTTAATGTATTATTCACTCATTTTAAAAAAATATTTATAAAAAATTTTGCTTTTCGGTTTTCAGATATTCAAACCTACTTTTTATTTATTTTTATTTTTTCAAGGAAAAGCTGTGAACCAAAGTCGTGTCACTCATGTGATTGGTGAAAGACAAAAGTCACATGAACTGTTAAAAAGTAAAAATTTATTAACCCAATTGGAAGGCAAGTGAAAAAGCAGTAAAAGTTTGGACGAATTTATTGACCCAAGGGGTTGGTCGGCTGATTTCAAAGACATTTATTAAATTCAAGTTATGGAGTCAAATCTTAGGACCACTCGAGAGAAACTCTTCCACATAATTTCCTGAACTTGGTCCATATTTTACTATGATGAGATTTTGCCAGGTACCTTAGGACCACTCTCGAGAGACTCTTCCGTATATGTTTGTGAGCTTTATTGGCAATTGTGTAATCAGAATACTCTTTGGGTAAATTATACTCTCATATCATTTTTAGGTTATAATGATTTTTTTTTTTTTTTTGAGAAGAAAGAGATATTTCCTCCGTCTCATTTTTTTTGTCATGTTTGAAAAGTCAAACTTTTTAAAGGAACATCATTTATTGTCTTATTACTTTTTAGAAATGTATAAGTTTCTAAAATTACTCTTAAAAAAATTTATCAAAAAATTGAATTAGTAAATTAATAGGGGTATAATAGAAACATTAGTAAATTAATGGCTTTTATTTTTAGAAACAGGACAATATTTTGGGACATCTCAAAATGGAATAGAGAACAAAAAAAATGGGACGGAGGGAGTATAAGGGTCGTTTGGATATAATTTATTTTTGCTAAAAATTAGAAAATAAAAATATTGTTGCAAAATAATTTTTAAATGTATAAATAGTGCTGTAGGATTAATTTTAATGAAAAAGTTGAAAAGTGAAGTTTGTGAGTTTCAAAAACAGTGCACGAGATTCACGGGTGGGATGAAAAGTGACTGAAAAGTCAAATATATACTGTTAGTGACTTAGTGTTCATGGGATCCACGTATATGTTCAGTAGTCGTATATATTTGATTTTTCAGTCACTTTTTATCACACCTGTGGGTTTTGTGCACGGTTCACAAGACTCAAAAGCTTTACTTTTCAGTAATTTTTTCATTAAAAATGGGTCTTACAGTATTGTTTACACATTTAAAAATTATTTTGTGATAGTGTTTTTACTTTTTAGTTTTCAGTAAAAATAAGTTGTATCCGAACGGACTTATAATGAAATTGGATTCAATATACTTAGTTTTTAACAAATAACATTGTCTCCTTTCCCTTAATCTTTTTCTAGGTTAAATGAGGTTAAAGGTAAACACAAAATATTCATTTTTAAAAATAAGTATTATTGTGCCTGCGAGATACATGAATTAATAAAAAAATATGATATGTTGATTTTTTTTTTTTTGAATTTTTGAATCATTTGGATAATTAAGTTTCATTTGGATAGTATTATATATAGATAAAATAAACTTTGGTACTAGAGTTTCACTTATTGTAAATTTTGTTATAATTTAATGGTTTAATGAGTCATTACAACTTTTTTTTTTTTTTGAAAGAAAGTTTTAACTTATAGCATCCGTATCTGATGATTACACTCAATCACATACAAAATTAAACATCATACAATTTGTAGTATTTGCAGATAGTCACAAGGTGCAAGTACGTATATAACCCAAATTTTTAATCATTATTAAAGCCAAAATTATGGTAGATTAAAATTAATATAAAATAAATTATGAAACTGTTTTGTAATTTGAAAAACTCTAATAGCAATGATAACAGTGAAGTTATTGCTAACTATGATTATTTAGTAGTTGAAGTACAATTTTTTATTTTTTAAGAGACAATTGCATAGGGTGCAAAAAAGGGAAAATTCTTATTACTCTTTGGAGCATTGGAGAATTTGTACTCTTTTTTCTTATATTTATGGTGGACTTTATCAAGAATATAACGAGTGTCCCTATTATAAATATGAGAGAAAAAAGTTTTATTTTTTGTGTTTCGAAAGTACTTAAATACTCTAGGAGTGGAGAGAAATTGTGCTTTCTCTTTTTGCATTTACGATGGACTTCACCGTGAATATAACGAGAGATCTTATCGTAAATATAGGGTAAGAGTTTCATTTTCAAAAATACCCTATCATAAATATATGATAAAAGAGTTTCATTTTCCGTTTTGGAAGTACTAAAAAAATTACTTGTGAAAAATATGTATATAATTTGGTGTAATCAAACTTTTTTTTTTTAACAATAATAGTGCTCTCATTAGAGGAAAAAATAATAATAAGTCAAAGTTGTGTCATATTGCACATCTTTAGTGCGATATTCATTTTTCATTTTACAGATATAAGTATTTGTGAGGTATGGGGTAAGAATCAGATTTTAAGTTTTTTGGAGGAAATTTCGCACATATATAAACTTGAATTCTTTTAAAAGTAGAATTTTTATCTTTGTAAAAAAATAATTAAAAAATTGAAAAAAAAAAAAAAAAAAACATATGAGACCCGTTCTACCTTTTCTTTTTTTGTCTATGTGAGTCACGGTCCACTTGACCTGCCCCTGCTTCATGCTTATCTTTTTCCCAAGTGCAAGTTCCTATGCAATTTCTTAATTCTCAATCAGATGTCGCTTTGTGGGACAAACTGCCAGAGTCTTCAATTTTATTTTGAATCTTTGTTCTTCTTCAAAGCAGTTTCGTGAGGCATCTACCGAACCAAACCATTATAAAATGGTCATCAACTGTGGCCCAATATCCAAAATATGAGAGAGAGAGAGAGAGAGAGAGAGAGAGGTTGTGAGTTGAGAGATGGGGGAAAGAGATAGAGCTGGAGGAAGTTTATGGATATGGGTTTGTTGGTAAGGAAATGCATTTCCTTACCAATTCCACCCATTCCATTCATTTCCTTTGGTTCTTTTCTTTCCCCTCTACTCTCCCATCTGTGTATCAGTTTGTTTAGTAAATCAGCAGTACTATTTTTTTTTTCCTTCTATCCAATGATTTCATTTCTGAAATTTCCTTTCATTTTCCTTTACCTTGTGTAGTTATTCATTTTATGCTTCTCAATTTTTTATGATTACTTTTGTTAATGGGTGCCATCACCGTTCTTTTAAGGAGGATTATATTGGATTTTTGGAGAGCAACAAAAACAGCAATAAAAACTAAGGCCTGTTTAAAAAGTGCACTCGGTATTTATCAATGATTCATTTTGAAAAAAAAAAAATTTTGATATCATTTTAATAAAAAATAATTAAAAAAATTGTCAAAAAGTATTCAATTTTTTTTTTTTTTATAAACTTTTTATAAAATATTTCATTAACAAATGCCATTAGTCATCTGTTAGCTAAACCCATCAAAAAAGAAGGAAAAAAAATATTACTGTAATCTATTCATGTGTGACTGCACCTATAAGTTAATCGATTCATGGGAGACTGCACCCATAAGTTAATTGATTACAGTTTTCAAAAAAAAAAAAAAAAATTTGATTACAATTATGGTTGTCAATGCATAATTGACCCAAGATGAAGATTAGAATGGCTTATTTAAGAGTAACCGCATAAGTGGTTGCAAAAATTTGCAAAATATAAAAAATGCTTAATTTTACACATTTTAACTAAAAAAATATTTATATCAATGTGGGTAAAAGTGTGCAAATACAAAGTTTAGCTACAAAATTAGTTTTAGTTTTAGGTTACAAACTTACTTAATATCTTTTTATTGGAGATGAATTTTGACAAATCTACCATTAGATTACATCTTCTTCTTATATCCTCCATACTTACAAAATTTTAAGAAAATTAAAGATCAATAGTCATGTCATCAATAAATTTTTAAATTGCAAGTTTTTGTAATTTAAAATTATGTACAAAATATGAGCTTATAGATCATATAGTAAATGATATTTGATTAACACAAAATTTAACATGTGTATTAAGGGAGTAAAGAACATGCAATTCAACGGTTAGATTTTCAAAATATGTTATAGTATTTATTTTATCGAGTGAGTTTGTAGCCTTAAGCTACAACCAATTTTGTGGCTAAACTTTGTCCTATATAAAATTGCTACAGTAACTGTGCAGGTGTATATATGCACAGTCTGTAACTTTGCAAATCATTATTTTATTATATTTTCTCTTACACAATCACTCTATCCCTTCTTCTTCTCTCTTCTTTTTCTTCTTCAACTCACACGCTCTCTCTTCATTTGCATAGCCGAGCAACCCACCACCACCATTTTACAACACATAAAAATCTAATCACAAATTCAATAGAAAATCAAAGCCAAAATCAAAGGAAAATCCAAACCACCCAACGGAAAAGCCAAAATCAACAAAAATCAATAGAAATCAAACACGAGATCAACCCCAACATATCAAATGGAAAACCCAAACCCACCCGAAGCCCTCTTCGATCTCACCCTTGTCGAAGCCTTCTTCGAACCCAAGCCACTTGTCGCTTTCCACTGCCACCTCTGTGGTGGTTTCACTTCTTCTATTTTTTCTTTGTTTGATTAATGGGTTTTGGGGTTTTGATTTGGCTTGCCTATTAAGATCTAACGTTTCTTGCATATGCTTGGGATTTCGCTTTTGATGTTAAGATCAATGGGTTTTGGGATTTTGCTTAATTTTGGGTAGGGTTGGGTCTGTGAAAGAGAAAGGGGTCAGTGAGTAAGGAAATAATACAAAAGGTAAAAGAATCAATATTTTATAAAATTAATTCGTAGAAAATATAAACTAAAATTGGTATTTTGAAAAAATGAGACGGTAAAATAGAAAAAGTAGATTTTTTTTTTTTGCAAAATAGATAAAAATTTTGCATTGACTGATGTGGTTGCTATAAAGTTGCAAATTGTAATAATGATTATCGAAAAAAGAGGAAATGATAAAATATTGGTTTGAACAATTCTTTGATGGTTGTTACAAATGCAATTTAGGTTGCGTTTGGTTCAATATAAATTGAATTTCAAGTGTAAAATGAATGCGAGGAAAGTGAATTCTCGTAAGAAAAATGAAATATAGGTGTTTGGTTCTGCATTTTAAAATATACACTTAACACAACCAAAATATACGCTTAACACAACCAGAAATCAAAATAAAAACAAAAACATGGAGGGAGAGGAAGAAAGAGTGAGATCGGAGGGAGAAAGAGTGACAGAGTGAGGGACAAAGAGATAGATCGGGAAAGAGAGAGATCAAAGTGGATGGAGGACAGCGGCGGCCAGATTGGGTGGGTTTGGGGGTGGAGTGGAGTGGGCTTTTAATGGAGTGGGTTTAGGGGTGGACAGCGATGGCCAGATCGGTATGTTGAGAACGAGAGAGATTGGTCATGGGTTATGGGCAACGAGGTCGAGAAGACAAGATCGATCATGGGCGATGAAATCGATCGTGGGCGATGAGATTGGGATGACGAGATCGGTCAAACGGCGGCAAGCGTCAGGCGGCGACAAGATCGAGACAACGAGAGTTCGATCTAAAGAGTGGCAACAACGTGCTTCAGATGGTGGCAAGCTTCAGGCAGCAGTGGGCTTCAATCGGCGGTGGGGTTCAAGCTCTCTTTCTCTCGTGTTCAGGTAGGCTGAAAATGGGTGTAATTTGTTTGAAGGTAAAATAGAAGCGTAAATCATTTTATGCTTCAAGGCTTGATATTTTACAGTCAACAAAAATCATTTTCCGTTTGATTAAATTTTCCTGCCAACCCAAGCACGCCCCGTGGTGTAAAATATTTTCCAGATTCCGTTTACTACCGAAACAAACACAGCCTAGTACAGAGTTACAATTATGGAATGGAAAGGTTACAAATGAAATTGGGATTGCCAATTGCAAATAAGAAGGAACTTTTACTTAATGGGAATGATAAGAAAGGAGAGTTTGAAAATTCCATATTGTCTTCAAAATCGTAGGAGCATATTTTCCTTTTGGAGGATTCTTCTATACCTTGCAAGTCACTATAGTCTTCACATTCACCCTAAGATGAGTCTTCATCTTCACTCACTTTTGAGATATATACTACTACAATTTGAATTATAAAGGCCCGTTTGGTAGATAAGTTTGAATAATGTTGTTTGTAATTTTTTAAAATACGTGTGGATAAAAAAATTTGTGAAAAAGTGTATAATGTT